>OZ010797.1:275256494-276746149 GCA_963932465.1 Maratus speciosus
AGATAAATGGTAAGAAATCAGTCAATTATTGAGGATTTTAATAGCAGCAGAAATAGTTTTAAAAATTTGACTTAACAACAAAAAAAAAAAATAAATAAATAAATAAATAAAAATTTGTGGAAAAAATAAAACAAAAAATGTGAGGGAATGACAAGTGAGGAAATGATGAAATAAGACATTTTTACTAAGTTATACGGGAAAATGCAAAATTATGAAGAAATCCAAACCGTTTGCTTTAAGAGCAACACTTAATATATAATGTATGATAAAATTAAAATTTTTGAGATTTGTAAAAAATTAGTATTATGTGTTAGGGAATGACTGCTAATAAAAACGCTTCCAGATAGATTGACTGAAATTTTTTTTTTTGAAAAATTAACAAAATCTTACACCACCAATTTATGTTGCTGGACTGACAAATACTCAAAATGTCTTCTTCTCTGTGAAGGATGCTAGACTGCTACTGCTCTTTAGTGGTAGATATTTGAGATAATAGTAATGTGTGAGGGAATGATGGTCTAACATGGGGAAACATATAATTGATTGAGTAGACTATATAATAATAGTAAAAAATAATATTTTTATTATTTTTTGTAATGCACCAAATAAGAACTTTATTTTGCTTAGGGTATTTTTAACTATTTTTATTTCAGGGTGGAAAGAAATGGGCAATAAAATAGGGTAGTGCAAGTGGGGGAAAGGTGAGGGAATGATGTTTGCATGATATATATTACATTTTTAAATACTAAATTTATTTATTTTTAAATTTTACTTTCTGTCCCTAATAAACTATGTTTAGATCTTCTAATAAAAATAAAAATAAAAAAAAGAAAAGCAATTTAACAAATTACAACGACCATTTGGAAAATGCTTTTTCAAAGACTAAAATTTAAGACATAAAAAATCGCACCGAGTTGATCCTACATTACATACGCCATGAATTAAACATTAACAGGGTTATTACTACGTATTATCCACCCGAAACTTACGAATTATCCAAGCATTTCATTGGCTGTTCGGGAAAAGGCTTTTCCATCGTCAGATTTCTTGGAAATCTGACGACACATTTTAAATGAAATTTCATTCTTAAACTTCTAAACATCCGACAATATTACTTTTTACACCGTCGGATAGAGAAAAAAACGTACTTTTAAATGCAATTTGTTTGAAAGCTGTATCTCAATTTGTTTCTGAGTTATTTTTTTTTTTTTTTTTTTTGTAGTTTTTATTACTTTTTTGTCATTGTGGCAACAGAAAGTATCGATCGTTTTTGAATGTAAAGGGAAATACAGATTACTGTATAGACCAAATCGTTGTTGAATGTAAAGGGAAATACAGGTTACTGTATAGACCAATCAGAAAACGAATAAAATGCGGATTAAACCAATAAAAACCTTCAGATATGCTTTTGATTTCCAACCCTGACAAAGAACAATAACCATTTTTCCAAATGGTTAATAAAAATGTAATGAAATTAAGAGCATTTATATGACTGGGAAACACTTTTTGCACTATTGTAGAGAATAACCCGTATACTTCATACTATGCTAAAAGTTAGTTCAATTAAACACATAGCACAGTTGAAAATTCCCTTGAGTGATTCCCATCAATAAACGGAAATATGCTTGAGATCTTAGCCCTGTATAGTGCATATGATCTATAGCAGGGGTTCCCAAAATTTTACACCGAAGCACCACTGAATGGAAGTTCATACTTCCGCGTACCACCGGGTGACAAACTCAAAGCTAATACAGAAAAACCTGTGTAAACGGAATGCGTCTAAAACGAAATATTTTCCCAGTCTTTTGTGCTTCCGTCTGAGGAGATTTTACTGATTTACATGATTACATTATTAAATTGGTTCTGATATTGACTTTAATATATTTTTAGTGTACATAAAGTAGTGGTGTACCGAGTAGTACTTTGGCCGAGTAGCCGAGTACCGAGTACCGAATACCGAGTAGTTGTGTAATGAGAAAAAAAAAACACTGATGTGCACATAATGTGAGCTTAGGTGTACATATGTGTGCACATATATATAAATATACCTGTGTACATATATATAATATACATATATAGTATATATAAATTAACTAATTAAATTTGAAATTTATTTGTGCACCTTTTAAAGACAATTTTTGACAATTCAAAACAGTAGCATTAAAACAGTAGCAAAAAAAGGAGAATTGACACATAACAAGTACAATTATTAACCAATATAAAATTAAAACATTCTTCAAACCTCCAATTTATTCCGATACCTGAAATCTGTCCATCAAAAATAAAAATGTTTATTGGTTACTGTAACAATTCATTGAATAATGCAAAACATTTCATATTTATTTTGTAACTGTACCTTATTTTCTTTTGATTAAAAATAAAAAAGAGAAAAATATAAAGAGAGGTACAAAAAGAGATACAGGCTTTCTTAACAGAAGATTTATGTAAAACGGACACTCCATTTGCATGGTGGGGGAAAAAAAACTTTTCCGATTATGTGCAACCTTGCAAAAAAATTCTTGTGTGCGCCTTCAACCACTGTTTATTCTGAACGTATATTTTCAGAGGCAGGCCAAATTTATAGTAGTAAAAGAAATGCCCTGTCTACTGATCCCCATAGCAGAAACTGTGCAGCACTGCTGCAGTGCTGCAGATGAATCTACCAGCTTAAAATTAAATACTGAGCTTAAACAAATCACTAAAAATTTACTTTGTTTTAAGAGTTATTGTGTTTCTTATTAATTTTCTTTATAAAATGTAAATTTTGCTTATTTTGTGGGTTACTTTAAGCATTTATGATTGTAGCTTGGTTCAGTATTTTTGGGTTGCAGATAAATTTTGGTTTGCTGCAGATTGATACCGAAAATTCTGCTACTGGGCTACTGATAATGTAGAACGTTTGATGTTTTTGCACCATTATTTGAAATACAATATATTTAATTATTAATTTTTTTATAACATTTATTGTATTTTCTGTTTTCCTATATATTTAAAAAGAACTTATTTTTATTTGTATAAATGTGAAACTCAATTTTAATCTGGAACTATTTTATGAGGGTCTTAACATTATTATCATTATTTATCATTTCCTAACATTTTCTATATTTTGTAGACATATTGTTAAATACCGAGTAAATAGTTTTATGAATTATTGCATATATTATACATTGATATTCGAATAAGGTTTACAGATCAGTTTTAAATTCATATGCTTAAAAAATGAAATCCTTACAACTACTCGGTATTGGCCGAGTACTCGGCCAAAATTTCGCCGAGTACCGAGTACTCGGCAAATTGGCCGAGTAAGCCGAGTACCGAGTATTTATCGAGTACTCAGTACGGCTCTAATATAAAGTGTATGATTTTTGGGTGGCAAATAAAGATATATTTAAATATAAAACCACTGCATAGCTTTGTTAAACATGGGAAAAAAATACACATTTGAAATCGCCTTGATTGCCAATTTTTTGTTATATGAACACTATGTTTATATCAGTAGTAAAATAGACATAAGAAAATTACATAAGTGAATAACCTATACATAAGAAATTTACATACCTTCTGAAAATAAACTGCTTATTAATGCGAGATCGAACTTTATTGAAATAAGTGTACATACACACATACAGTATAGTAACAGAAGAAAACTTTTTGTTGGGGTGTATGAAAGGTCAACTCAACATCTACTGAATATTAGTTCCATTTATTTAAAAATTCTAATCCAGATTACATGCAAAACGCTGTCAAAGCAGTAACAGAGATCAAACTTCACCGAGCCGGTGAACTGATACATCAAGAAAGAGGGGGGAGGAAGCTGGTATTGAGCTGCTTTGTGATTTCACATGCTGTCATTTTTATTTCATTTCACGTACCAGTATCAGACTTTCGCGTACCAGTAAACTGAGTTTCACGTACCAGTACTGGTACGCGTACCATTGTTTGAGAACCCCTGATCTATAGAATTTATACATACCAAGTATAATAGGCAAAAAAAAAAAAGGCTTAAATTTTAAAACGCGTACCACAACTGAAAATGTACGTAGGCAGTACTGTAATGCAGTACTGTAGCCAAATACTTTTGTGTGACCCTGTAAATGAAAGATAAATTATATGCATACCAGATTCTGCAGTAAGCGCATTGTAGTACAACTCAGATACATATATAAATTTCAATATGTTTAAAATAGTGTAGTATCAATAAAATACACTGCAAACGATTTTTCCTCATAGGCCGTAGTGTAACGGCATTCTTTGGAGTGCCCCTGTAAATGAAGCGTAATGCAACACACTTCATTTTCCATACTGAACATAGAAAATCCCAATAACCTATATCAATTTCATGGCAATTTGAGTATAGTAAGAGCGCGGACAGGCGGCAGACAGACAGACAAACCGAATTAATAAACACTTTTCAACTTTGTGGGAAAGCTTTAAAAAAAAAAATATTGAGCCCATATTGAATTAAATTGGAATTTACTAGTTGCATTTCGATTTCCAACCAATCGAATTTAGACAAACCCAACTAGTCTAAATTCATGCATTTTGTGTCAATTTTGATTTAGAACATCATTCAGTGGCGTGTCAAAATATTCATTCATGGGGGTAAATTTTACACAGACACCAAGGGGAAAAAAACTCTGATGTTTGACGACGGAAACTGATAAATGGTTATATTATAAAAAAAAATTATAGAAGGAAAAAAGATAATGTAATAAATATTCATCTCTTCTTTTTCTTTCTTTCTTTTCTTTTCTTCTTCTTCATTTTTTCCTTTCTTTTTTCTTCTTTTCTTAAACTCCATTTACTGTTTATGTTCGATTTATTATTTATGTTATGATTTATTGCAAGGACAGGTGGCAGACAGACAAACCGAATTTATAAACACTTTTCAACTTTGTTGGAAAGCTTAAAAAAAAGAAAAAAAAATGTTGAGCCCACATTGAATTACAGTGGAATTTACTAGTTGCATTTCGATTTCCAACCAATCGAATTTAAAGACAAACCCAACTAGTCTAAATTCACAAAAATGTTGAGCCCACATTGAATTACATTGGAATTTACTAGCATTTCGATTTCCAACCAATCGAATTTAAAGACAAACCCAACTAGTCTAAATTCACGTATATTTTGTGTCAATTTTGATTTAGAACCTCATTCAATGGCGTGCCAAAATATTCATCCATGAGGGTCAATTTTACACAGACACCAAGGGAAAAAAAAATCTCTGTTTGATGTTTGACGATGGAAACTGGTAAATGGTTATTTTGTAAATAAAAAGAAACGTGCCCAGTTAAACTGATGTCATTGAGCTCATAGGATATTCACACTTATTGTATATTATACTCTTATTTCAAAGAATAATGTCCCTCGAAAAATAAATTAAGCCCCCCCCCCCTTTCTCCTCTTTATGCTTAATCAATGAGCCTCCAAATATCATCAGGGAAGCGCCTTATCAGAATAAACCGGTATACCAAATTTCACGCAAATCGGATAGAAAAACCCATTTATATAAATTAAGGTAGCTATTACCCACGTTCCCCTCTTTTTACTTAACTTAATGAACCACCAAATCTAATTAGGGAAACGCCTTATCAAAATTAACCGATATACCAAATTTGAAGTCAATCTGATAATTCTTAATGAAAAACCATTTACGGGGGTATTAGCGCCCGGTTCCCCCCTTTATAACCAATGAAGCCCCCCAAACTAATCAGGGAAGCGCCTTATCAGAATGAACCTAGAAAAAAAATTGTAGCAAATCGGATATTTCTATCAACAGTTATCACGTTACATACATACATACATAATAGCTACATAATGCTAGCCTATGAGCTAAAAATTTATAGAAGGAAAAAAGATAATGTAATACATTTTCTTTTCTTTTTCTTTCTTTCTTTTCTTTTCTTTTTCTTCTTCTTCGTTTTTCTTCTTTCTTTTTTCTTCTTTTTTTAAACTCCATTTACCGTTTATGTTCTATTTATTGTTTATCATGCTTTATTGATTAAAAATGCAGTTTAAAAGATTTATTTTTTACCAAACAATTAATATTTGATACTTACGAACTTCGTTGACTTAAGCAATTTAAGAATATTTTTTGATATCTATGACATTAATACGCAATATTGAGATAACTATAAATCTTTAAATTAAAACGTTTAATATGAATCCAATTTAAATTGTTGCTTTATTAGTTTTACGGTAGAAAGTTCTAGTAAACCATAACTGGTTCTAGATCTTTGTTTTGTAAAACCTTCATTAGTTTATTTGCATAATTGGAAATAACTCCGATGCAATTTAAATTTAAAAGTTTTCCTGCTCAAGTACCGATGATAAAATCTATCATAAGTAAAATTAATTAAAATGTTAAACAAACTTATCATAAAATTCCCTATTGGTTGAGACGTTTAATTATTCTGCACTACAAATGATTTGACTAAATACATAGATTCAGTAAAAATATTTAAAAAGAAAATTAATTCTTCAAACTATTTCTTTTTTATACTTTCTTCTATCCAAAGTAGAAGGAAGTATAGTAATTAAAAAAAAAAAAATTTTAGACTTCCGGTTTTCGACGGATTTACACGTTTTAGGTGCCAGAGATTGAAGGACATTAGCACCTGCCGCAGGGTCAGTGAATGAGAAAAAGTGTCTATTAAAAAAATGACTGTCAATGGCCACCTTATGGCCACTTTCCTACAAAGGAGAGAGTATAATTTTCTTACATTCTACTTTTTCTGGTTGCAATATATTTATATTAGCATATTTATTTGTACTATTCAATTTTAGATCAATACTAATAGAAATTTTACCAAAAGTTTACTGTTTAGTCTTTTTAAATTAAAAAGTGGCCTGATAGTTTAAAGAAAGTATCCACTTGTAAAACTGGTACTACTGGCCACTGGCCAGTAATGAAATTTCCCAGTTTTGCCCTTTATACCAGAGATCCGAAAAAACATGTTTGTTCAAAACCTCTGCTTGTCCGTGTACATTGTACCATCGAAAAGTGTATGAAGTTATGCATAGAATTGAACCAAATTTTTTGTATACTTTTTTGGCTAGGCCAGCAGGTTCTCCTTTAATTTGGAAACATTCCGCCGGAAAAGGACGCTGTAATATGTATTTTTATGTCATTTTCATTATTGTACCATCGGAAAGTGCATGAAGTTATGCATATATTTGAACCAAATTTTTTGTGTACGTTTTTGGCTATGGCCAGCAGATTCTCCTTTAAGGGAACACAGTACCTTTTAAACTACTTTTTCGATTTTGAATAATACTGTAATATACTTAAATATAATGTCACTACGGATATTAGGTACTATAAAGCAAATATAATTTCAAAAAAAAAAAAATCTTGTAGAACAGCCTATTTAACTAAAATTTAAATTTAAAAAAAAAATATTTTTTTTTTTTTTTTTTTTTAATCCTTACTATTTTTTAAAATATGAATATTTTTGCTTAAAATTTTTTTTCCATAATCCTAAAAACATACTACATAAAATTGTGCATGGATTTAATATTCAAAGTTATAGTTATTTTTTTTTAAGAATTTCAATTATATTTTCTTGATTTTTTACTATACAAAACAGAAAAAGATTGATATTAAATGAAATATTCCATACATCTAAAAATCCATGCACAGTTTTATGTAGTATAATCTAAGGAATATGCAAAAGAAATTTGAAGCAAAAATATTCATATTTAAAAAAGTAGTAGGAATTAAATATATATATATATATATATTAGATGTAAATTTCCAACTGGGCGAAAAATGTCCGGACCAGGATTCGAACCCGGGATCTCCTGGCTGAAGCCGCCAGTGCTCTGCCATCTGAGCTATCCCGGACGATTCTGGTCGAACTTTTTCACCCAGCTAACCTTGATGATTACAGCATCTGGTCTGAAACCTGGTTCAGCTCAACGGCTTCAGCCAGGAGATCCCGGGTTCGAATCCTGGTCCGGACATTTTTCGCCCAGTTGGAAATTTACATCTAATATGATTTGTTTACCAATTAGAATAATTGACGGCTTCAGCCAGGAGATCCCGGGTTCGAATCCTGGTCCGGACATTTTTCGCCCAGTTGGAAATTTACATCTAATATGATTTGTTTACCAATTAGAATAATTGTGTTAATATTAATCTAATATATATATATATATTTTAAAAATTTAAATTTTAGTTAAATAGGCTGTTCTACAAGATTTTTTTTAAAATTATATGAAATTATATTTGCTTTATAGTACCTAATATCTGTAGTGACATTATTTTTAAGTATATCACAGTATTATTCAAAATCGAAAAAGTAGTTTAAAAGGTACTGTGTCCCCTTAATTTGGAAATATTCCGCCGGAAAAGGACGCTGTAATATGGATTTTATGTCATTTTCATTATTGTACCATCGAAAAGTGTATGAAGTTATGCATAGATTTGAGACAAAATTTCATGTATATATTTATGGCTATGACCAGCAGGTCATCCTTGAATTTGGAAATATTCCGCCGAAAAAGGGCGCTGTAATATAGATTTTTATGTCATTTTCGTTATTGTATCACCGAAAAGTGTAAGAAGTTATGCATAGAATTGAACCAAATTTCATATATATGTTTTTGGCTATGGAAAGCAGATCCTCCTAGAATTTAGAAGTATTAAGCCGGAAGGGAACGCTGTAACAGTGACTTTTGTGTAATTTTCTCGATTTTTCGTCGTTCTGTTGTACATCGGCGGCTTGTGCAGTGACGGGATCTTCGCATCCTGCTAAGCCGGCTATTTTCAAACAGCTGACGACAACAGAATAACAAAAAATATTGATTTTATTAAATATCTTGATCTAGATACTCGTTTTTACCAGGGTTGCAAAAAAGCCGGCTAAAATTAAAAAAAGCCAGACCGCTGGCTTTTATTGGTTTTAACCGGCTTTTTTTTGGCCAAAATTGGTCTTTTTTGGCCATAATTGGCTTTTATACAATGAAGCATTGTAATTATAAACTACACATTTTAAAGTGTTTTTAATTAGTTTTAATGACATTTAATTGATTTAGAGTTTAATAAGTAAACTTATTTCTCAATAATGAGGACATTAATACTGGAATAAAACTTAGATGGTTTTGCTAGTGATTTGTAGTCAGAATTGCAAATATGCCAGCTAAATTTTAAAAGGGCCATACCGACTGCCAATTTTTTCATTTTTACTGCTTTATAAAATTAAAGAGGACAATGGTTAATTAACTACATGTTTTATTACTTAATTTTAAGAGCTATTAATATCTAAGTCTTATTTTATTTCTAGTAAACATTTAAAATTATGCATAGTCATATTAATAAAAACACCATTTCTCACTATTAAAAACATTGCGAACAACATATGCATGAATATGCTTAACAAGCTTTTCAAAATTTTATTTAGAGAATTTTTCTTCTTGTTTAAATGCTCTATTTTTTATACACTTATGTACCACTCTCCTCAAATATTATATCCTTTCTAATTTCTCTTTTAACATTTATAACTTAATCTCTCCATATGGACACACAAGAATGTTTCCATTTTGATGTGCTACATTTTGTCATTAATTAAATATAATCTTTAAAATGTGTTGTGTATGTGGAGCTATGTAATATAGAATTTCAAAATACCAGTTTGGAGCCTAACTTATATTATTTTCAATGTTTATATATATATATATATATATATATATATATATATTTTTTTTTTTTTTTTTTTTTTCAGACATAATGACTTCACATTTGCCTTCTAGAAGTTATAGACATATTATATTTGACAAAATTTAATAGAAATCTAATTTTTTTAGTAGAAAATATTTATAAGTGTATTAAAAATTAATTGATCCAAATTTAAAACAAATTAACTGTAAACCAACTTTAAAAAATAAGAGCCGGCTTTTTTTAAGTGGTTAAAACCAAAAAAATCCGGCCGGCTTTTTTTGGCCTGGCTAAAAGCCGGCAACCCTGGTTTTTACTCCAATTGGCTGAGGCAGAAATCTAAGATGAATACTAAGTAGAATACCAAGTTCTTATAATAAAATTTTAGTCATTAGTTTTCTATTGATAAAGTTTTTTTTTTTTTATTGGATAGAGAGGCTTCGGGAATCGGGGAGGAAAAGGAGGATCGCACTTCCTCCCTAAATGTTTGAAAAATGTATAAATTTTGACCCCTTTTTGGCCAATTTTAACCATTTGGCACCTTTAATGAAAATCCTGATTATTCCATGGGGACACCCCAATAAGGGGGTCACCGAGCAGCTGCCCCACATACCCATGCATTAGTCAAGCCCTGTACATTATCCTGTGAAAAATTTTCAAAAACTAACATAATATTAAGAAATTTCATATTTTTTCCTAGCATAAAATATCTAAATAAGCAACTTAAAAAAAAAAACGTTATAACTCAGTAATCATCCATTTTCAGAAATGTTGATCCATAACCGGCAATGTCTGCAAATTTTCACGTGTAGGCCTGCATGCAATCTATAGAATTTGTACACACCACTTAATACACTCAAAATTATACACTGTAAAAAAAAAAAAAAAAAAAAAAAAAAAACCTGTTATTTTTATAGAAAAAAAAACAGTTCTTTCAGATATTTGTTTGAAAGCTGTACCTCAATTTAATGATTTTTAATGTTTTTAAAATATTTTTTAAGCATGAATTTTTAAAATAATCTGTCTCTATCTCGTACAGCCCGATTATGACAGATAACTTGTTTTCACTTAAAATAATACACTGTAAAAAAAAAAATATATATATATATATAAAATAAAATAAATAACAAAATAATAAAAATCTGTTCTATTCTATTACAATATGATGTATTGAGAAAATCAGTAATGCTATGTATTTGTGTAAAAAAAAAAAAAAAAAATACAAAAACGCACAAAAATATTCCATTACAATATGATGTATGGAGAAAATCAGTAATGTTATGTATTTGTGTATGAAAATTAGTAATGTTATTGATTCTTCAAACATAACGAAATATCTGAAGAGAAATGCAAGATTTTTATAGATTTTAAGTGGATCCGGGACACATTTTAAAATAATTTTTATTTATTGAGTTAAAATTCTGACTTTTTTTTTGTGATGGTTAACCTTATCATTTGTAAACAAAATCCCATGATAAAACTTCTCATAAATATTAAAAAAAATTTAATTTAAAATTTATTAAAAAAGTGAGGTAATTTAAAATCGTTATACCTCGAAATATTATTTATAGAATTTCAATTTTTTTTCATTTAAATAAACAGAAATATATAAGTTTTAATTTTGATTCAGCATTTTTAAAAGTAGTAATTTATAAAAAATAATAATAATAATAATAATAAAATATTTAACGAAAAAATTAAAAAAAAAAAAGTGGTGCAACCTTTTTTTTTTATATATAAAAATCATATTTTCAAATGTAAGTATTTTTTTCAAATGTGCTGAATCAAAATTAAAGTAAAACAATTGAAAAAGACGTGTGCCAAGTTTGAACCATTTATCTTTAACGGTGCTTGAGTTATAAGAATTTAAATATGAGAAATGGTGAAAAAAACCTATCATGAAGAAAAATGCATTTTTACAAGAAGTCGTTTCCATGACAGCTAGATTTTGAAAACAAACCAAAACGGAAAAAATAATAATTTTTGTTCGAATTCAGATAGAAACATAATTTAAATGTCATTTTAAGCAGGAAAAACAGAAAAAAATTTAATGAAATAACATGTTTTTCCAAAATTTGAAGATTTTTGTGTCCCTGACCCCCTTAAAGTGCACAGCATCTATCTCTCATTGACACAGGCGCAGAAGAGATTTCGATTGAAGGATTGACTGCCGACGATAGTTGCTAGAAGTGCGTTTCCCTCAGTGGTACGCATTTTTAAACTGATAAACTAAAGAAAAAGAAAAAATTGTCAATTTTGGCGCCAATGGAAAACCGTTTAATTTACAGAAAATATCTGTAATCTGCTCACTAAAACATTTTTTTCTGTAAACATTACAAAATCCACATTTTTTACAGAAAAAACTGTTTTTTTTCTAACAGTAAAAAATATATATATTTTTTAATTTTGTCCTTTTTACCGAAAAAATCTATATTTTTAGAGAAAAAAAATTGTTTTAATGAACAGATTACAGATATTTTCTGTAAATTAAACGGTTTTCCATTGGCGCCAAAATTGACAATTTTTTTTTTCTTTAGTGTATCAGTTTAAAAATGCGTACCACAGAAGGAAATGCACTTCTAGCAACTATCGTCTGCAGTCAGTCCTTCAACTGAAATCTTTTCTGCGTCTCTGTCAATGAGCGATAAATGCTGTGCACTTTAAAATCTATAAAAAACTTGCATATATCTTCAGAGATTTCGTTATGTTTGAAGAATCATAACATTACTAATTTTCATTAACAAATAATTACTGACAACTGACATTACATTACTGATTTTCTCCATACATCATATTATATTTATGCATTCTTGTAAATTTTCTTTACACAAATGCATAACATTACTGATTTTCTCAATGTATCATATTGTAATAGAATCTTTTTGTGCGTCCTCGTAATATATATATATATATATATATATATATATATATATATATAACCATTAATTAAACATCACCGACCATCATCAAAAACTGCATTATTGTGAATGATTGACTACACGCCATAAACCAACAATATAGAACTGCATGTGTAAAATAATGTACCGTATACCCAATTACAAGAATTAAGATGGAAGAGAAAAAAAGATGAATATGGATTCCGAAAAAATTGAAAAACTTATATATTGAATTACGTTTTCAAGAGTACAGAATTCAATGATATAAGCAAATCGGTTGTTTTCTGTGGGAAAAAAGCTATAAGCTGAAAATTTTTTTTTCCCCTGTACTCAAACAACCAATATAATCAAAATAATAGTTTCAAGATGAATATAGAGCATTATCAAATGGCATGAAATGGGGGAAAAAAAACAAACCCTACAACCCATTAAATATCTAATTTATAGCAATAGAAATCCCACAAAACATACCGTATTAATTCCCAGTAGATTTTCAAAATATATTCCCGCACATGGAATCCAAAAAGCATGATAAAATCAAGATGAATAAAACAGTTAAGCCAACACAGAAACCAAAAGCCATGGAGTCAGTTAATTCATGTTGAAATTTTGTGATAAATATAATTAATATAATATAAATAAAAAATAATTACATTATTTATAATACCTAAAAAACAATTTTAAATTGTATAATAACAATTTTACAACATTGCCAATATTCATTGTTAATTACCACCTAGTGTAAAAAATTAAAATTATGACTTTAAAGAGGGTATTTAAAAATACAAAATTTATGGTGCTGCCATCTATTATTTTTTTATACAAATGTCACAGTAAGTAAAACCTAATACATTCTAATGAATTAAAATGTATCAACTGCATTCCTATACACACATCCTAATATAAACAATACCATACTGTATTTCATTATTCAGAATTTTTTTGAAATAAATTAAATGTTAATACAATATATTCTATTACCATACCATACCATTAAATCTACACTGAGAAATTAAAAAACTTTTTTAATTTGATAATATATAGAATATAGGCTATATGCTATAAAATAAAATAAATTATATATTATAAAAATATAATAGTCGTAATATTTAGCTTTACATATAAAAAATGAACAGGAAAGAAAAATAAATAAATAAATAAATTATAAAATAAACAAATAAAAATGGATGTTTATATAAGATTGTCAGATACTAAAATTCCAAATAGCCTAAAGATCGCATATATAGTGTGTGATATATATATATATATATATATATATATATATTTTATTTATTCTATACTTCTGATAAAGTATGTTGCAGTCCATATCACTGATGTATACCAATATCCTTATGTTTGAAATATTGTAACATCAATAAAACCCGCCGCAAACGATTTCCCCCCACAGGCCATAATGTAACGGATTTCTTTTGTGTGGCCCTGTAAACGAACCAAAAATGCTAAACACTTTATTTTTAATACCGAATATTCTACCCTAAATCTCAATAACATATACATATTTTATGGCGATCCCAGCATATTTACGAAAGTTAGAGCACGGACATACATACGGCAGCCAGTCAAACTGAATTCATAAACACTTTTCAGCTATACTGGATGGTGTTAAAAAGGTCGTTATATTCAATTCTTTCTTTTGGTTTTGTTCATCTCACGAAACCCCCTGTAACGTGAAAAAATCAAAAGCTATCGAAGATTCAGACTTAGACATCTGACTCAGAAGAACTGGCGTTCATTTTTAAACTTTTATTATTCACGCTAGGACATCACAACACAGCACACATAAAAAACCACAGGAACATATAAAAAACTTAAAGTCTGTCGGAGCTTGCTTGCCCCTCTCTGGTCAGCCCGAAAGCGACCGTCCTCCGTCGTTACTGAAACGCATCTCCTCCACGGGGCCCTCTTCGACTTTTCAGTCTGATTCATTTTATTAAAAAAAGTTTATTTCTCCAAGTGCCAGTCAGCACTTCGCATCAAGAATTTATTTATACCATTAAAATCAGTTTACAACTCCACATCTGAAGATCGTGAATGCATTGACATGCGAATTATAGTTTAGGCGTCTGGAGGGCCCAATTAAAAAGTGTTTACTAAGTTAAGTGGTCATCTGGTTTTTGCATGAGCTCAGATGAAACGTCACAACCCTTATAGTCTCGCTTAACTCTGTCTGTCGATCTGTCCTTTACAGGCTGGTACTCGGAAACTATTTAAGTTACAGACTTGAGTTTCTTTTTTTTATTATTACATAGAGCTGAATTCCCCCTGTCATACCCAAAATCATAAAGTTTTGAAAAAGTCTTATATTACATTAATTAAATGAATTTGTTCTTTTTCGATTTCAAAATATAATCTTAAATTCATTAAATATGGCAGAGGTCCAATAGCGCAACCGGGCAGGCGTACGTCTCCCACGCAGTAGATTGTGTGTTCGGAACTTTAAAATTTTTATTTTTATTTTTGCACTTCATTTTCAAATGGATTTAATTAAAAGAAAATAACTTTTTTTTGGCAATTTTAAAGGCATATTTTATTTTTATTTTTATTTATTTTTTGCGCAGAGGTAATTTTTAAAATCTGTTTTTTTTTCTCTATTTCAGACAGAGAAGATCTGAAATTTCAATTTAAAAAAAATCCTGAGAATTATCCACTTATATATATATATATATATTTTTTAAATACACATTTAGTAATAATTAATGTTAAACATGTCAGATATTCAAATCTATATTTAATATAAAAAAAAATCCTCATTTTTAATAAATAATTCGATACAGAGGAATATATATGGGATTCCTCTGGAATATTTTTTGTTTGCTGCTGCCATCTACAGGCAATTTTTTGAAATAATAGACTTCTTATGGACAAATTTTTTTAAGTTATTTATAACCATTATTGACGAATTAAAAGGTATTTTTTTTTTCATTTCTATTTCGAATTTTAATATATGTTAACATTCTTTTTTGGCGCCATTTGGTGAATTTTTGAAAAGTGAAAGCATTAATATGGATTTTTTCTGAATTATTTCAGCATTTTAAATATGTTTTAAACAATTGTTTGCTTTTAAAAAATATTATTTTTTGTTTATACTTCCGCTAAATTTTTGAAATTGATGAATTTAAAAATATTTGGATTTTTAAATTTTATTTAAATAATTTTACTTGAACATTTTTAATTTGATTAAAGTATTATTTTAAAATTAAATGTAATGATGCTGTCTTTTATGTAAGTATTTAATAATTATAAACTAACAATTTTGATTTATTAATTTATGGATAAAGTGTTTTAAAAGACATATTAAACGAAACCCTGTGTGCGTTCTGCGATCCCACTTATCCACTTGTTTTCTTTTTCTTCTTCTTCTTGCGTTCTGCGATCCCACTTACCCACTTGTTTTCTTCTTCTTCTTCTTTTTTTTTTTTTTTTTTTTTTGTAAATTTAAATTTAGATAAATATCTTTAAATAAATAATAATATAAAAATGTTTTATGAAGAAATAAAAAAAAATATAATAATAAAAATTTTATTTCTTTAAAGAAGCTATTAAAATTGATACTATAAAATTGATGAATTAAAATATTTTAAGAATATCTTTTAATGCCTATGATATTAATATATTTCATCGAAGTAATAATGATAAACATTAAAACTGCAATTTTAATATGAATTTGATTTAAATTGCTGCTTTATTTCTTTTTTTGTAATATTAAGAATCTTCTGGTAAACATCATGTAATACCAGAAGTTTCTTTTATGCAAATTGCTTCAGTTTAGCTTCAAAATTGGAACTAACTTCTGTGTAATTTAAAACTTTTCCAATTTAAGCACTGATGTTGTTAAAATCCATTATAAATAACATTAATTAAAATGTCAGATGAACTTGGCATATAGATTAAGTGATAAAATTTTCTTTTGATTGCAACATTTAATTTCCTGCATTCCAATTGATCTAACTACATTCCTTAAAGCTGAATAAATAGTTTAAAAAATAAACTTAATTCTTTCTTTAATTGTTGTTATTGTTATTTTAATCGTTTTAATAACAAAAAAGTACAAAATATGAAGACAGAATAAACGAAAATAAATATAACACAAATTAATTAAAAAAGCTTTTTTTTTTTTACAGGGTGGGGGTGGAGGGAAATTTGTTTCCCTATATACCTTCTGGTTAGGCGTCTGTATAGGTGCTCGACTCGACATTTCTTTTTAATTTATTAGTAAATAAATAAATAAAAAGTTTTTATTGGCATATCTCTATTCTAAAACAGTAACGAAAAATCATAGCATAGATTATGAAACACTTTCAACACATTCAGAATACTGTAATCAAAGTTAATTAAGAAAAAGATGAGGTCTAACTAAACAATTTGGAAAATACATAGCTCATTTGAAAATCTAATTTCTTCTATTACAATGAATAGTCGATAAAAATATCCGAATTTTTCTGTGCTACTCTGTATATGATCTGCAGATTTGTATGCATACTACATAGCATGCTAACAGTTACTTCAGTTAACAGCATAGTTAAAATTTTCCATTCAGCAATTTCACCTAATAAACAGAAATGTACTTGAGATCTTTTGTGCAGCTCTGCTTATGATGTATAGAATTTATGCATACCAAATAATACACACCCCCCCCCCCAAAAAAAAAAAAAAAATAAATAAATAAAAATAAAAAACAGTTAAATATTAAAATACGTTCGCGTACCACAACTGAAAACGCATTTCTAGATATTATTTTTCGTAAACAATATTGTAACCAAATTCTTTTCTGTGTCCCTGTAAATAAACAATAAGTTATATGCACACCAGATTCTACAGTAAGTGCTTTGGGGTACACCTCAGTGTACATTTCTATATTTCTATACAAGAATTTCAATATGTTTAAAATAGTGTAATATCATTAAAATACACCACAATCCATTTTCCCCCACAGTAACGGGACATAATGCAATGGAATTCTTTTGAGTGTCTCTGTAAATGAACCGAAAACGCTACATATTTCATTTACAATACCGAATATGCCATAGTAAACCCCAATAAAATATACCAATTTCATGACAATCTGATTTTATTTACACGTGTTAAAACACGGGCAGACAAACCGAATTCATAACCACTTTTCAACTACCGTAAAACCCCCCTAAAGCGACCACGTTTCGTTCCAATAAAAATTGGTCGCTCCGAGAGGTGGTCTCTTAATGGAGGTCATGTTTCAATCTAGATATCAATTGTTGAAAAAAGGTAACAATTAATGTTACTAAAATTTATTTTTCACATTAGCAAAAAATATAAAAATTTAAATTTCAAAATAAAAGTTAATTACATAAGTTAATTATTGTAGAGTTTAAAAAAATTAATACATTGACGTTTGCTTTGATTTTATGGTTTTATCTTTTATAACTTTTATTTCCAAGTCCTTTCGAAGTTCAGTAAATAAATGCAATTTTTTTTGGACGGAAACAAATAATGACGATTTTATTAATTTATCTATTTCTTTGAGAGTTTCCTGACACAATATGGTAGGGGAGTTTATTGACTGTCATTCTTAATTTGTCATCAGAGTTAAATTCATTTCCTAAAAAGGCACAAAGGAGTTTAAACACTTAAAAGTTACCGGAATAATAATAAAAAAAAATCTGAACTTAGTTTAGAAGTTTGATGAATAATGCGCTCTCCGGAATTATTTTTCTAAAAAAACTTTCTTCAAGCGACCACGGAAAACGGAATTTGTTTCATTTTCTATAAAGAAATTGGTCGCTCACGGGGGAGTTCAACTGGGATGGTCTCTGAATGGAGGTAAAATAAGTATTGAGCCTATGGGAATAAATTTCGTTCCATGAAACAATGGTCGTTCAGGGAGGTAGTCGCTTAATGAAGGTGGTCGCACAGAGAGGCTTCATTGTATGTTAGAAAGCGTTAAAAAAGAGTAAATGACACTGCTGTCGACTCTGCTGCCATAACTCAGTTTATTGTGACCTTTTGACTTTATCAGATCATAATAATAATAATAATAATAAACTATGGCATATACTCGTACAACGTGAAAACTGATAGTTTTATAGAAAAATGTATGATAAACACGCTGAAGCAGATAGTTTTTAAATCGAAGAATTATTTCAAGCGCTATTTAATGTTGAAATTGCTCAAAATAGTTCAGTTAAATAAGTTTTATAGAATCTAAAACTATGTATAGCAATTTAACCATCTTTTGCAAGCATATACGCACTACATTGCGGTGCGCAGTGTCCAATCATTTTTATTTTTTAATCTGTATTTTTTTGAGGGCTTAAAAAAAAAAAATTAAATTTCAGTATCATAATAGTAATTTATTTCATCTTTCAAAAAAGTCTTTATATATATATATATATATATATATATATATATATATATAACCATTAATTAAACATTACCGACCATCATCAAAAACCGCATTATTGTGAATGAATTGACAATAAAAATGGATATCACAAACCTATCATATAGAACTGTATGTATAAAATAAAGTACTTTATACTTAATAACAAGAATTAATAAGGAAGAATAAAAAAATAAAAAAAGAAGAATATGGATTCCGAAAAAATTTGAAAAACTTATATATTGAATTACGTTTTCAAGAGTACGGAATTCAATGATATAAGCAATGATATAAGCGGTTGTTTTCTGTGAGAAAAAAGCTATATATAATATTTGACAAATTAACAAAAAATAAATAAATAAATAAATAAATAAAAAATAAATAAAGCGCAAATAATAATATTTCCAAACATTTTACAATTGATAACACGTGATATTACACGTGAATATTAAAAGAGAAAAAAAAAAAAAACTTTGAAATATTTAAACCAGTGGTGATCTCCCTTTAAACGGCTTTCCATTCATTCCCTTTGACTGAGGGATTTTAAGGCCGAATCAGCCGCTGTTGAGACATCTAATGGCTGTTTTCGTTTTTGATTAAATAAGATCAGTTAAACATTTAAGAATCAGCTAATATAAAATGAACTCTGTAAACAGAGTCTTTTCCTCCTGGAATTTTTTAAATACGCCGTAAGAAAATTGTTTTAAATAAGACATTTTAAATGCATCATTTTAAATCTGGCGTAATTTTTACGAAAGTTTTCTTTCTCTTTTTAATATTCACGTGAAAATACTTTTGTTTTTAGAAAGGAAATATTATTACTTGCGCTATGTTATTATTTGGCCATTTTGAATATGACGTAATTTCCCCCATTTACTGGTTTTAACACATATTATTGAATTTATTATTTTAAAATTTTCTTTCTTTTTTAATATTCACGTGTAAATACAATTTTTACGATGTAATTTTCAACATTTCCCTCCTTTTAACACGTAATCATTTAATTCTTATTTTAAATTTTCTTTCCGCTTTTTAATAATCACGTGTAAATACATTTTTAATTGAAACGAAATAGAATTCCTTGCGCTGTTTTTACAATTGACAACAATTTAAAATAATAACCTTTTCAAAAATATGAAAATAATATCTCTTGAAATGATGAAAACTTGACTAATTGAAAAAAAAAAAAACCTAAAAAAAATGCAGTCTGCACACCGGAAGATTGTAAAATATATCCTTAAAAAAATCATTAAATTTCCATGTATAGTTTTTATTCCTATATAAAACTTTTTTAATGGAACTATTTTGACCAACTTTAACATTAAATAGCTCTTAAAATAATTCTTTGATTTAAAAACTATCGACTCCAGGGTGTTTATCAAGCATTTCTTATATTACCACACTAATTTTCATATTTTTGTATGCAGTAGTTTTTTTAATATTAGCGAAGAAAGACCTCCGGTCATAAAAAATCATTTACGGTGGCGGTACACAGTGTTAGTTACTTTTTTTTTTTTTTTTTTAGAATAGAGATTTAGTAGAAGTTCCGATTTTTTTTTTCAAATGTACTAGAAGTTCCAATTTTTTTTTTTTTTTTTTTTTTTATTTATTAGAAATTCCGATTTTTTTTTTTTTTTTCAAATTTACTAAAAATTCCAGATTTTTTTCATATTTAGTAGAAATTCCATATTTTTGTCATATTTACTAGAAATTACAGTCTTTTGTAGTTTTTGTTCATTAGAAGTTCGTTTTTTTTTTTTAAATTTACTGTAAGTTCTTGATTTTTTTTTTTTTTTTTACTTACTAAAAGTTTCAAAATATCTTTCAAATTTACTTGAAATTCCAGATTTTTTTTCCCAAATACGCAAGAAGCTCTAGATTTTTTTTTTCTTTTGTCAAATGTACTAGAAGTTCCGATTTTTGTACACGTTTTTACTTAACTTGGTTTATGTTTGTCAGTTTGGATGCCTGAGTATTTCAGTCAAATCGTACAGTCAATTTTCGACCAAATTTCGTCTAACCGAATTTCCTCAAATGAGGAAAACAGACAAAAGCACTATTCTTTTACCCTTTTTATTGAAATCATATACCTAACGAAACTTTTTGTTTAAAAATTTTGCATACGAGTCATTGTTGATGAGAATGCATTAAATTTTGTATCAAAAGTGTGTTATTTAAGTTTTAAATTTGTATTTCTTGTATTTCAAATAAAAAACTTTATTTATGAATGTGAGTATACGTATCTATTCAATTTACTTCATAATAAAGTTCATAATAAATAAAATTAATATTATAGGTGTGATTGAAAGTTATTCTTTACATAATTTAGATACATAAGGATATTTAGATACTTTATAAATAAGGATACTTTAGATACATAAGGCTGAGGGGAAAAAATTCAAGAGGAGCTGCAAAAGCCACAAAGAAATAAAATGAGAGAAGGGGGGGGGGGAGGCGAGTGTAAAGTGCAGTCAAAATCTAGAAAGGAAATAAAATCTCCAGCATTTAATTACAAAATGAGTAGTAATTATTTTATTTATCTGATAAATTTTCTAGGAAAAAAAAAACCCATAAGCCAAACAGAGAAAACTATACTATATCTTTCCCGGGCATCCTGTATATAACACCTACAGTGATGCAATAGTAAGTGAAAATAAAACTCAGAACGGATCGATATTTGATCAACGTCTTTCTCTTTTGGAAAATAATTAAACCTTCGAGGAAAAGAGAGAAAACAGCTAGAAGATGAAAAAAAAGATGGAAGTCTTTCCCAGATGTTGCTAACACGCAGCCAAACAAAACGCGCACTACTTAAAACTGCCTCTGTCTCTGATCGCTTTATAACAGCCTATTGAGCGCACCAGAGCGCGGGGCCCTGATTGGCAGAGGAGGTTGGCTCGCCACTGGCTGTCGCCCACAGCTGTCGCCGCACACACACAGAGGTGGCCTGAAATTATGGGATTGCCAGGAGAGGCGTCAAATCCGCCGATTGGCGACATTTAGCGGTGTGTGACAGAATTTAATTAAGAGAAAATGAGGAGTGTAATGAAAAACTTTTCGAAACTCCAAAAATAACTCAGAAACCACAATAATATTATCCGAACTAGAACAAATGAAAAAATTTTCAAAGCAATTAATTTATAACTACTAAGAGTAACTATACCTTTAGGTAGGATAGAACGTGCATGCACTTTTGAGACTGGCCTAGGGGGTGCGCAAAAAAAATTGTGAGGCCAGGCATAGATATGGGATCCTCTCACCCCTCCCCTAGAAGTTATATATTTATGAGCCTCTTACGTGCCCTGTATATGCATTACTAAGTACGAAATCGCCCCTGCACCGTGCTCTTTCTGGCTTAGGCCTCAGTAAAACCGTACTCCTTGTTCACACCTGTATACCCTCTTGCATAGGCAGAGCGAATGAAAGGGGTTCCATTTAAGGGTTAAAATTCTTCTCACACCAATTTGAGAAACGGATTTAAAAATGATAGATAAAAAACTCTTGTGTTACGATAAATAAATATAGTGATGCAAAAAAAAAAAAAAAAAAAAAAAAAAAACGTGACAAATTGTTTCAAGACTTCAATAGAAAATTCTCTTTTAATACACAATGAAAAGAGAGGGAATGAAAAACCATAACAACGCATAAACTTTTCTGGTGCTGTTTTTCTTTCTTTTTTTTAATTTCGTTGTAAAAAAAAAGGGTGGAGAGTTCTTTTATGAAGCCTTGAATTTCGACTATGTGTTTTGATTTATGTATAAGAGGGTATGGATATTTTCGACACCAAAAAGTGCATTTTTTTTCCTTTTAATATTTCATTTTCTGAATGAAGGAAAAAAAACAACTTCTTAAAGCAATAAACGCCAGTTGTCATGCTGGACAAAAAATTTTTCACGGTATATGGGGGGTGAGGAGGGGGGGAGGGCACGAGCTTCCCTGATAAAAAAAAAAAAAAAAATCTCACTTCTTTTTTATCTTTGTTTTTCATTATTTTAAGTCACTTGGAAATATTAAATTTTATTATTTTTCAAAATTATCAAGGGAAACGAAAATTTAGTTAATTAAATTTCAAAATCCAAGGATGGGAACCGGCCTCACCCATCTACCATCCTTTCCGGAGACCGTCTGTCGCGCAGTATTGAATTCAGACATTTTTTTCCGGGAGGAAATTTTTGCAACTGTGGGGTGGGAGGACAGTATGGAGTTCCATAGGAAGGGGCAATTGCACTTTTAACCCCTTGAGAGGCGGTGCGATATATAATATGCCATCTAATTTTAATCAAGATTTGCAGCAGAAACTTTTAATTTATTTTTACTTTAATAACTTTAATGGGAAAAAGTTGTAAAATGGCTTTTCCTTATTTTGAAATAAAATTTTTCGAAAATTCCGGTGTGAATTCAACATTACAGAAACACAATTGACAGCCTCTGAAAGGGTTAACCCCTTAAGGGCCAGTGGGATATATTGTATATCACCTAATTTTGATCAAGATTTGCACCACAAACTTTTAATTGAATTTTGCTTTTATAACTTTGGTGGGAAAATGTTGTAAAATTATTTTTTCTTATTTTGAAATAATTTTTTTTAATAATTCCGGTGTGAATTCAACATTACTACAGAAACACAATTTCTTGCCCCTCAAGGGGTTAAGGGGTCTCAGGACACTTAAAATTTGAAAAAAGGATAAAAAAAAATACCATTTTCAATATTTAATATCTTAAAATGTATATGATTTTAAAAAACAATTTTTATCGAGATGAAAGATATAAGTTAGTTTTTTCATTTCCTGCGTTTAAAAAATTGGAAGATGCAGAATTAGTATTTATAGGGGGCTCCAAAATTTCAGACATTTGACAAGCAGAAAATTCGTATAACAGCTTACGCGCTGGATTGCAAAATAAATTTTCGAACTAGAATGCATTTCCTTGTGCCTAATTATACTTTAGATTGTAATAATTACCCTGGCCCTAAATAAATTTGCATTTAAAGCATTTTTATATTTTTAATACAAAGTTGCTAATAACAAATTTTGAAGATTTCAACAGCATAATCAACTAAAATATTTTTATGAACAATAAAGAGGAAATTTTATGTTCAGTTTATACAGACTAACATGAAAAATATAGGTTTTGAAAATTTCATGAAAAAATAGTCAGAAGTTTTTGAGATATCCTGCGCGTTATACCTAAAAACGTTATCTGGAGAAAAATTACTTCAAAGTTTCGGAAACGCCGCGCCGCTTCAGTTATTGCGTAGGTATAATTCTAAAAGCTATAACTTCAGTTCTAATGGAAATTTGATGGAAACAATTATAGCAAAATGTTCAGAAAAAATAGATGTTTATCGTCTAAAAAAAAAAAATTAAAATTCCGAAAATGTTGAAGCTTTAAGAGTCCTGAGACCCCTTAAGCGTTCGTTTTACCCAACGAAAATCCCAAGTTTTCCAGGAGAGGGTCCTCCTACGACCACCCTCTGAATTCTTAAGATCAATCCTCCCATGCATCATGAAATTATTTTGAGGGAATGATGGTTGTATTTATGTCGGCCAATTGTGGCACGTGGGATATAGGCCTTAAGGGGGGGGGGGGGCTTCCGTGGAGGTCTTTCTAAGGGAACCTAACCCGTATTAACGCTTGGAGTACTAAGGTTCGAAGAAAACCACGAAAACTCCGAACGATTAGGCCGACGGGCGCGATTGGGATCGAACCCAGCACCTCCCGTCTACCAGCTTCGAGAGCAGAACCTCTCGGCCACTGGTGGGTCTTTGAGGGAATGAAAAACATAGCTTGTACATAAAATATATATTAAAAATGGATTATTAAGAACAAATAATGTTGAATTTAAAAAAAAAAAATCTTACATTTATTACGGTATTGTAAAACGACCCGGATGTAACATTTGCAAGCACAAAAATATTAGTATTAAGAATTTTTAAATATTTTTGTTGTAATTTAAAATTTGGACCCCTTACCACAAAATAAGGCAAAATAAATAAATAAATAAAATATAAGTCATTTTTGGTCAATTTTTTGTTTAGATCTCTAATAAAAAATTCGTTAGTCCACTTGTTTGTCTAGTGGCTAAGGCGTTGGCTACTGAAACAGATCGGAAATTGTACGTCAAACGTGGTAAATGAGGTACTCTAACTAGTTTTATAAATATTCAGATCTTGGTGCAATAACTGTGGCACACTTATGCAAAAATGCATGAATACAAAATTTATTACGATTATATATATATATATATATATATATATATATACGTATATTAAATTCAGTAGGGGAGACCGGGGCTAGCTGGCTACAGGGGTAAGTAGGCGCAGTCCTCATAAATCGCCTGTTTGTGGATAGATTGCTCAACCAGTTACAGAGTACCTTTCTTATTGCTTTTTACAATCCTCATTGTAGTTTTGCAGCGTTACCTACATGTAGTGGACATTTATTACGATTTTTCTGTTTTTTGCACTCATAAGTAATTTTTTGTTGCTTCATTCTTTTTCTAATTTCTAATACTTATCTTAATAATTGCGATTTAATTTGTGCAGTTTTTCTTAGTGTATGATTAACTGTACCTACCCCATATGGGATTTACTTGGATTATTTATGCTTAGAGGATTACGCGTCCCTTTTGTGAAGAAATTTATTATGGGGCTAGTAGGCGCATTGAACACGGGGCAAGTTGGCTCGGTGTTTGGTGTGTGCTGGTAGCTTGAAAAACAGCAAACAACGAGAAAAGTGGTTGCAATGCAAGATTTTGGGCACACGAGGTTTGCCCAAATGGAGACACTCGATTTTTTATTTGTGACAACTGTAACTCTGATGATGATATAGAGTAGGATAGAAATTACTCAATGTTAATGTTTTATTCATTATTTTTATGTCTGTATAGTTTAGAATTTATATTGTACGGCGATAACGCCTTTGTTTAAACTTACTGGTAATAATGAAATTGATTTCACTTAACTGCGTGTCTTATTTGAGTTTCATTAAAATTTTTATAAAGCTTGTGCCAACTTACCCCATAGGTATTAGGCAACTTGCCCCGTGTCGGGGTAGGTTGGCACACAATTTTCCTTTTACTTTAGGCTTCCGCTAAACATAAACTACAAACGCTACAAACTCAAAACTCCGGGTATTTATAGCCCAATGCCTGTTCTTTTAAAAGTACAGTTAAAGTTTCACAAAAAACTTAAACAAAAAATTAATAAAAATCAATACCTAAAAACTGCGCCTACTAGCTCCCCTAAATACAGAAATAATAGGACTCCATCTTAAATAGGATGTCATCACCATGACAACCTAGAATCATTACCTATCATGGGATATCACTGAATTAATAACGTATGATATAATTGTTTCGTATTCGGATCGCTTTCGCGTTGATGTTTCACATTTGGACGTCGAGTCTGCGTTGACCATGTTTCTTTAAAAAAATCTGAACCTTTTTTTTTTCTAATGAAAAAAAGCCTATATATAGAACATTAATACATGTATGTTCATTTTTTTACTTGAAGGATAAAATTAATATTAGAGATATAATTGTAGATTATTTTCCCAGAATTGTATTGAAATGTGGATTCATTTTCTTCAATTTCGGCTTCGGTATTCGTGTTCGGGTCGAAGTATATCGGGTTCGGACCGGGATTTGTGTTGACGAAATTTTTTGTTGTCGGTTTGACTTTAAATAGCATTTTCGGGTTCGGGTCAAGTATAACCCGACCCGCACAGTACTCTAATATGAACTTGCCATGCAAGAGAGAGTTAAAAGCACGACGTTTCGTGCTGGGGCTTTTTTATGCCATTCTTTAAAAACCGGGCGCATTTCTTCACACAAGAAAACGACAACATTCAATTTCCCACCCAGTCAAATCGAAAAGCATTCTTGCGCCCTGGCGTGTGGTTTTCCACACCCCGCCCCTTCCAGAATGCATCGGACAAGCTGCAGCACATAAAACAGAAAAGCAGCAGCGCCGTATAAATGAACGGAACTTTTCATTAAATGCTAAGCTGTCACTGGCAGGCTTTGCCCTCTCAGAATTGCGCCCCTACCACACGAAAGGGCGCAGCTTTGTTTGCGAGTCCCTGTTTCTGACAGAAGCTTCTGGAGCTGTCTTTGTTTGCTGGGTTCTCATTATAGAAATGCATAAACAGTCACATCGATGTGCACATGAATTAGAATCAGTGTGCAGAAGGATTGTGAGATGTTGTACTAAGCAGGGATGCACATCTGTATGAGAATATTAAACATTAAAAGCTGCGGCGTTTTTTTTTGCTTTTAAATGAGACTTTGAATTCAAAGGAAATTTAAATGTAAATTGAAAATAAATTATGGGTAAGAGCATATAAACCCTTGCATGTATGAAATTGGATGTTTTTTAAAATTTGCAATATATATGGAAAAGCAAATTATTAATTTAATATTATATTTTGTAGAAAAAGAAGCATTATCCATGGAAATGCATGTGTAAGAAAATAATGGATAAACAATAATAGACTATGTTTTTCAATTGCACTACGATATCAAGGGTGTTTCAAAACGAGTCATCTCAACGGAATTTTACCCCCAGAGAATAGGTGGCTGGAACTAAAACTTTCCAGCACTAGAGTGCGCTTTCTGATTCTAAAGGAAGGCGTGCATATTTCAACTCTTCACATAAACATTTATTCTTTATTATAGAAATGCATAAGCACTGACATCAGGGTTAGAAATTAGAAACTCTATGTAAGACGTCAAATAACGCCTACCTTTTTTTTTCTAGGTGCCAAACTACATTTCATGGCTTCAATTTTATGTTATATCATATTATGTTATCATTTCTTTTCGTAACCATGTTAACAATAATATTGTTTCTATTTTTATTCGTTAAGGGCAGGGGGAGTGGGGCTGTACATATTAAACGCTGTGTGTTAACAACTAAAACAAAATAAAAACTGGATTTCTATAAAACTGTAAAACCTGATAACCTGATTAAACTACAATATTTGGATGACTTGTGCGACCATTTTTGAATTTTTCAATCCATTTGTAGACAATCCGTTGCGGGACTGTTCCCGTATTGTGCCAAAAGTCTTCGATAGGTACACCTTCCGACCACAAAAAACGGATCACTGCTCGTTAGTTCTCTTTGGTGTAAACATGGAGAGCTCGTGATCTATTGGCAACAAAAGGGAGAAAAATCGAGGAATTACGTTCAAACTTTCAAAGCATGGTCCACGACAGCATAACAATAAAATAAACGAGGACAGAAGTCAGTATGAACAATATAAGAAGAGTTATATCTAAATTGCGGATAATTTTTGACTTACCCTCGTATATAAAAAACAACACGAAAATAGAATTTTACCATCCAATATTTATTTCAGACAATCTTACACCAATTACTTTTAAAAATTGAAACCAAGGTATTTAGCGTTTAAAATCGGGTTCTCTGGTTAAAATGAAGTGAACTTAAAGGTGATTGACAAGAGCAAGGAAGTCTAAGACACGTGCCACTTCTCCATCTTTTATCGAAAATAGTTTCTCTTGAAGCGCGTGCGGCATGGGAAACTTATGCTAAAGTACGAATGAAAGCGTTTGTTAAACAAAAAATTAAAACGAAAGAAAGCTAGCTGTCAAGTTTGACGACTAGGCATAATTTTGTGGTCGTGAAATGTAATAATTTAGTTGCATTTGACCATTAACGACCACTAATTTCTAACCCTGACGATGTGCAGATGAATTAGAATCAGTGTGCAGAAGGATCGTGCGATATTGCACTAAGAGCGGATGTGTATCTGTATTCGTTGTGCATTCGTAGTTTTTTTTAAAAAATCATAAACGTTAAAACTTAAACTGAGAAAATATTTTTTTCTTCTTTTTGTACCTTAAAAGAGAAATTTTGAATTCAAAGAGAAATTAAACTGAATTAAAAATAAATTATGGATGAGAATACAAAACCTTATTCAAGCACTTGCGAAATTAGTTCTTTTTATTTAATTATTACTTGAAACTAGCTGACCTGCCCGGGCCCGTGATAATATTCTTAAATGAACCTTAAATTTCTATTATTTAATCTGCCGCGCATGCTCTGCAAACTCTGTTAGTTCCAATTTCCACCGCCATGTGGCGATCTGTGTTCTGAACAAATCTATATCCAAACGAAACTCCGTTATTCATATTTTCCGTAGATATATTACTCGAGGGGGTGGCGGTATGAAATAAGAATTAAAGAAATTTGCTGAAAATCCTTTAGTTCCACCTACCACCACCAGGGGTCGCAATATGTTTAATATGAACATCCGGAACACCGAAACGGATCCCCAGTGGCTCCGGCCCTGTAAATTAGGCGTGCTGCGCACGCTCTGCTAAATCTGTTTTCCGTGTCCAGTTGCCGGACTCTATTCTAAACAAACCTTTTTCATGGTGTCTAATAACTATATTTAATTGTAAGTACTTCTGCCTCTCCCCTCCCTGTCTCCTCAAATATAACAAATACAAATACGTCTCGCGTGAAAAAGTGATTGCTTTAGTTTTCCTTTAAAAAATCGATTTCACAGATAGCTAGGCTGTCTGTGTCTATGCTCAAATGATTTCAGATAAAATCGCATGATAATTTAAAACTGTTAATTAATGTATATTCGTTAATTGCAACCGGATTGCAAAGAAAATTGCATATTTGGATTCAGCATTAAAAAATACGCATAAATGTATTAATTTCAAATTAATAAATGCAACATAAAAAAAAATCTATATATAGAGCTGCAAAATTGCCTAGTTTCTTTAGTCACGTGTTGCTTTGAAATAATTTTGAGTCCCGTTCGAAGAACGCATCTCATTGGCTGCGAACTTATGAGCGAGAATTTATTCTGTGCATTCATAAAAATCTATGCTGTTGTTGAATTGTGATTACTTTTCCATTCTTTCAATTTGGGATTTTAATTATTTTCTCAACTAATTATCAGAAATTTAAAATTCTGAGGCTCAGGTACACCAGGAGAGGCCTTTGACTTTTCCTCACGAAACTTTTGAGCATCGTACGTGCCGTAGATTTTGCTAGCCATCGCAGACAGACAGAAACACACAGAACGATTTGTTCTTTTATTAGTTATAAAGGGTATTAGTATAAAGGGTTTTATTAGTATAAAGGGTTAACTGCTGTATAGACGACTATCGGTTTAGAATGGATTCACAAACTTTGCTAAAAGGACTACTATTTCTTTATTTTCTTATTTTTAAGGGTACATTTTTTCATGTTTTGTGTAAATATTATTGTGCATGAAATTCACAGGAAATGCAAACAAGTTGTAATACAGCGTTTTACTTTAAAAAATAATTATCAAAGAGCATAGAATAATTTTAGAGTGACGCATCAAAAGTTTAAATATATTATCCTGGATCTGTTTACAAAAAATTTGGGTTCTTTAAAGGACCCTTCACAAAATTTTTCATCTCAAAACAGGGCCCTTGACAAAATTTTTCATCTCAAAATAGAACCCTGGACAAAATATTTCATCTCAAAACAGGACCCTTCACAAAATTTTTCATCTCAAAACAGGACCCTTCACAATTTTTTTAAATCTAAAAACAGGACCCTTCGCAAAATTTTTCACCTTAAAAAGGGACCCTTCACAAAATTCTTTGTCTTAAAAATAGGCATTTTACAAAATTTTTCCAGCTCTAAACTAAACCTTTCACAAATTTAGCCATTTAAAAGTGAAATCTTACCTATTTCTTTTACATATATAAAAAAATGTATGTATTTTACATACATCTATCTTCTTAAAAATATATTTAAAAAAAATTCAAATTTTCATTTCGAATTCACAAAATTAGGACTAGATTTTCACAAATATAAAAAAGCTGTTCACAATTTCACAAAAGCAAGACCCCGAGAAAGTCTGGACAGACTCCTGTTATCATTTATATAGCCGTCTTAGAAAATGCTTAAAATTCCACGAATTTTGTATGTCTTATGTAATTAAAGAACAATATTTTTACGTATGGTAATGAACATTATATTGCATAAACTTCTTCCTCTCTTTTGTCCATTGATTCACACAAAAATTAGCACATCATCATAAACAAACAAATATGTTTTTAATAATAAGCGATTTCAATTTCAATTATACACATTACTATATTGTTATGTTTGAACAAAGAAATTCACACGTATACAATCAATGATGTCTTCACAGGTTTCCTAATTTATTTAGTTTTTCCAAAATTATTTGCACGCATTTTTTTCCATGCTATTTTTTAACGACTTTGTTTTCAGAACCTCTCTTTCCACCTCCCATTACACACTTCCAGTCACTCCCAGCTGTCGGAATGAGTTGAGAGTTCTTACTCCTGTATATTGCGATATTTTTTCTTCCTGTCGTTCGAAAGCTTTCTTCTTGGTTTCCTTTAAAAATTCGGAAGATTCATTACAAAACTTTTTTCGTTTAATTTTGATTAAAAATAAATTATTCTGTTCTTGCCTTGACATCAAGTAACGCTTGTCAGACATAAAGAATTATCATATTGTGAATTTTAAGTAAGTAAGAAAATAAAAATGTTTACTTTCCTTTATAATTTTAATTTGTACAGTTTAAAAAATCTTTTGTAGGAAAAATTAAAATTTGCCTTTTCTTTGAAACAAACTCAAAGCATTTCATAAACAAGGTGCTTTATTGAGTAGTGACAAAGAAAAAAATAAATAAATAATTAAAAATAAAAATAAATAAAAAATAAATAAAATAATGATTATAATTATAAGAAGAACCTATACTGAAAAATTTAGTGGTGCTAAATCTGGGCTATACAGAAAGCAATCGTGATACTGTTAAAAATTAAAACTAAAATTAAATAGAAGTTTACATTTAATAGATATCCTTTCACAATTAGATATTGAAAATGTTATCGTATTTTTTAGATAAGATTTATTATACTATTTTCAATCTAACGAATAAAACTCATGAATAAATGCGTTAATTATCGTACGTTTAGACGAACTTAATCCCAATAGGCTGTTAAAGAAAAAAGCGAACTATCTTCCTCCCCCCCCCCCCACCCTTTTCCCATTTGGACCGCCCAGTAACATATTTGTATTTCATACATTATTTGCAAATTTTTTCGTCAACAAAGGAAAATAAATAAATAATGTATTTAATATATGCATTTATATATAATTAAATCTAATAAATGTGGACAACTAACAAAAACATTCATAAGGGGCTGTGTATATATAACATTATCACTTTAGGGGGAAGGGAAAAATCTTACTCGCCAAAGACTTTTTTTTTTTTTTTATCAATCACCAAAATAAAGCATACAATGCTGTTTTGCTGAGCTTCGGTGTGCATTATTTAAGGGGTCTCAGGACTCTTAAAGCTTTAAAATTTTCTAAATTTTAATTTTTTTAGATGTTAAACGCCTATCTTGTCTGAACCTTTTGATAGAATTGTTTCCTTGAAATTCCCATTAGAACAGAAGTTATGACTTTTAGAATTATACCCGCACAATAGCTGAAGCGAAGTTTTCGAAACTTTGAAGTATTTTTCTCCAAATGACGTTATTGGCAATAACGCGCAGGATATCTCAAAAACTTCTGAATATTTTTTAATGAAATTTTCAAAAGTATGTTTCATGTTAGTTTGTATAAACTGAAACTGAAACTTCCTATTTATTGTTCAAAAACATATTTTTTATGTGATTATATTGTTGAAATTTTCTAAATTTTGCATTAGCTAAATACAACTTTGTATTCTTTGTTCTGAGTCCTCCATGTTTTCTTATCTTTGGGTGAAGAAAACAGAATGATAAAACTACCGATCAACCACTAAAATCGGGTTGTAGGTGGTTCTCACCAAGATATGACTTGTAAGATCAGTTGTATTTTAATATGCTAATCGAATTCTGTCTAATCCTGGAATTTCAGACGCCAACTCGATGAGATAACGATATGTGCAGACGCCTCCCGGCCTATTAGGTTATAAGATTTATTTTTATCTCCTACTATATATACAAATGGGAATTTAGTACGGGTGTTTATAACTTGAGTTCTGCTGAATTTGATTTCGTGGAACTTGCACTGTTAGTTAGATAATTTTTAGGGTAAAAGTGTATTGTTACCATTAGTATATTGCACATCATTCTATGTAAGCTTAACTATAGAATTATGGGGGAAAGTTCTATAATCATATAAACCCAATTATGAAAGATTCGCCTTTTTAATTAGCTCTACTGGACGGATTTAGACGAGACTTGCATTGCTAGCTAGCTAGTTTTTTAGGGATATTTTTAATATATTGCATATCATTTGGTCATTTTGTACAAAATCCTACACTAAATGATCAATTAAAATATTTGGTCCTTATGAGACAAAAATTTCCCTGACAGAAAATATAATAGTTCAATGGCGTTCATATCATTTGCAGTAATGCGCAAAGACAATCTCGGTAAAAGTCCTTATTGCTTTGAAACACAATGTCAAATTGCCGATATATTTCATTTGAATCAAGGCTTGTTTGGAGAAACTGACCAACCTGCTATAGTTACACAATAAAAAAATGCAGTAGAAATACGGAAATTGTACTGAGAAAATACGGAATTTTTCCCCTTTCTTTTACAGTGATTTCCCATGTTCACTAAATTTGAACCATTTGTCTATAATAGAAAAAAAAAACCCTCTAAACTTCTTTAAATTTTAGTACGTTAAAACTCTCGAAAGGAAAAACTAACATTATGTCAGTCTAATTTTTAAAAAGGAAATAAATACTCTATGGCGTATTTCCAATATGCATTAGAATAGAATTTGCAGCAGATTTCGTTTGAACAGTTGTTATATTTCAGCAGCTGAACTAAGCCATAACCAGCTGCTGTTTAAGCAAAGTTTTGCTAAGTATGCACCCACTGTATTGATTCCATGTACGTCTTTTACGTTCGAAATATAACCATTGTCTAATGGCAAATTATTAGTTTGAGATTGGAGTAAAAATCTAAATGCATCTGTATTATCTGAAGTGATAAATTTTAATTTATATCCGCTGTAATTAATTTGTATTAAGTGAAAAAAATCTGGAATTAGTAAGTTTTTATTATGTATTTTGCTACTGAAATTTTATAGCTCTTTTTTAACACTTTCCAACATAGTTGAAATCTAAGAAGTATTTATGAATTCGGTTTGCCTGTTTGTCTGCATGACGTCGGTGTAGAGATCTGCACGGAATGGCCTGTATCCCGAAGCCCGGTCTGGTCCGCGGGCCGGGCTTGTGCCTAGTGACTACTCTTTATGGGCCGGGCTGGGTTCGGGCCTTACTTTTTTCCGGAAGAATCGGGCCGGGGCTAACTTATTTTTACTGTACAGAGCCGGGACTGATTTCATTCCTAGTCTTCATGGCCCAAAATTTTCAATCCTAGTTTTGAGCCAGCATGAAAATCATTGTCTCGGCGTGTCCTGTCCGTTCAAAAATCAGTAAAATTAAGTCTGGCCCAAAGATTTTTACAAAAAATGCATACATTTTTAAATAGCCATTATATTACAATGAAACATTAAAATTTATTCTTTTTAAAGAATAGTAGATTTCTATGCTTATTAAAATATAGTAAAACGTGTGAAAAAGAACCTGCCTCTGACGGAATCCTGCTTTAAACTGAAAAACGTGTTGATCCAGGCAAAATTAATATACCAATACGTAAGAAAAGAATATATAATACATTTACATTTGCCAAGAAGGAAACTTGTCTATAACGCATTTTGTTTTCTTTTCTATGTATTTGAATCTTGAAATATTTTACTGTATAGCATTTTTCAGATTTTTAACACTTTAATACATGTAATAAGGATTAACATTATTAATGATAACTGAAACATTTACATACAAGAAATAGCGATTTATTAAATAAATAAATATCGCAGCCTGCGGCACTTCTATAAAATTGAAGATTATAAACATGAAAAAAAAGTTAAGATAAATATTTTTGGTCAGAACTCCGCGTACGAGACAATTTTTTTAACCAAATTGACGTAAAAATCAATGTTCTGCAGAAATTCGCTCGGGCCGGGACGGACCGGACCCGGGCCGAGATTTTAACCTTTTTTCCTGGCCGGGGTAGTCTCGGGCCGAACTTTTAGCTGTTATATCGGAACGGGCCAATAATTTTGTCTACGGACCGGACCAGACTCGGGCCGAATTTTTTTCTACGATTCGGCCCGGGCCTGGTAATTTCGGTTCTCTACATCGCAGACCTCTACGTCGGTGATCTAACTTGTTTAAATATACTCATATTGTTAGATGATTACTTAAAATGAGACTAAAGTGATATAACAATAATCACATTTAAATCGTATAATAAAGGTAAGGTAAATCTGCTTACCTTCTTCTTCAGGAACGTCCACGATAATTTTCTGCTTATCCAGTTAAATTTGGATGAATCCATTAAATAACTGAAATATCCAGAGCACCTGTAAAGAGCTTGTAATTTTTATTTGTTATAAAATGTGTTTTTTCTTGTTATGTGTATCCCAGGAATTTTGCAGCATTTTTGGTTTTAAACTAATATTTTTATATATCTAAAGATACATACTGGAGCATACTTTTTTGCTCCTGTCTCGGTTAACACATTCACAGAAATTGAAAAATAATAATACATAACATTATTTAGTCTTGATTAATTACATAAATAAATTCAAGGTTGTTTATATTAATAAAACACTCATTTTCATTTAAAGTCTATAAATTGTTCATATAGTTTTTATAATGTCAATATTGCAGCTTTATAATGCAAGTGTTTATAAAATTTTGATTGACAGTTGAAAATATGAAACAGGAAGTAATGTTCTAATTTCGCAACATGATGGGTGGATAAAGTAAACAGTTTCACTTATTGCAGACATTAAGTGTTTTTGAAAAGCAATTAACTTGATATATGATATGTTTTTTCTATTTCTGAAGAGACTAGTATTTCTAACACATATTTCCATGCAGTTGATATATGCTACTGAAGTTTACTGCGGCATGTTTGTTACAGAAAATAAATGTGCAGCACAATTCGTTTACAGGGAACTCAAAAGAATTCCGTTGCATTACGGTTTATGGGAAAAAATCGTTTGCGGCGTATTTTAATGATGTTATACTACTTCAAACATCTTTATCTTGATCTGCATTACACACGTGAAATACAAGATTCTTTACTATAAAACACGTCGTGCATAGCATTAATCGTACATTTACAGAGACATACAAAAAAAATATTACGTTACAGTGCTGTGTATGAACAATAATTGCTGGAAGGGCATTTTCAGTTGCGATACGAGTTTTAAAATTAATTTTTTTCATATTGCTTGTTGTGCATAAATTCTACAGGGGTGCTCAAAATATCGAGTACCTACATTTCCGTTTATTGGCGGAAATTACTGAAGGACAATTTTCAACTGTGTTAGGCGTTTCCTAAATGAGCTACATTTTAGCATACTATGTAGTATATATACATATCTATAGATCATATACAGAATGCACAAAAAAATAATCGGATATTTTTCCGTGTATTTATGCGGTAATAGCCAAAATTAGGTTTTCAAAAGTGTTAAGCGTTTTCCAAATTGTTTGCTTAGACATCATTTTTAACCTTATTAACTGTTTTGTTACACTATTCAGAATGTCAGAATGAAATATTTTAAATTATTTTCTTTTTTTAAAAGTCTTCTAATCATTTGAGATCTCACTGACCAATACTCTTAACGTCCAGTGTCAATCACTGCGTTTATCAAATTTGGAGGATATCTGTACTTTTTATAATACAGTTACTACCAAAAGAATATTTAAAATGCAGGTAATTTAAAAATTAAACTGCATTTAAAGAAAGAAAAAAAAATCTTAGTCAATCTGGAGCAGAAACAAAATCTGCCAATAAAATAGTTTTATTATTTTTACTTGAAACTGATTTTAAATAGAAAATTTAAAAAACAAACAAACATTTTTTTTAGTTTTTGTTTCTATTTTGTTATCCGGGCGTCAGTGATAAGTTACCATGTATTGTTTCGTTTGGCACTATTTAAATTATAATCTTTCCCGTAATTCATTTCGCTCGGCATAATTGAAATGCTGTTGTGTCACTGGAATATGTTTGTGTTATTGCGCTTCCTTTTATAATTATGAAAAGTTGGGATTTGCCGAAAACAGAGCAAGAAGCTGTAAATTTTTGTACTAGAAAACTTGAAGAGGAGGGATTCAATCATTTCAATGTTAACCGTAAGTAAAATTTTGTAGATCCTGACAGGGGAGTTCATACTCGAAAATTGAAAGTCTTTGGTGTAGCGCAAGATGGCGTAATAAGAAACATCATTTTACCGCCCCCGATCATCTAGAGCAGTGATTCCCAACCTTTATTTGGCCACGCCCCACCTAAGCATCTCTAAAATCATGATGTCCCCCCTTCCCTTCTATATCATATAAATCTTATTATATAAAAAATAAATTTCTATTTTCCCGCAAGAATCTGAAAATAGCATTAACTCTGATAAGTGATTTCCCATTCTTTAAATTATCAAAATCATATTTTTTATTACAAGTATGTTTTCAATATAACTCTATAAATCAATGAGGTCATGGTTCTTCGTTTTTACATCTATAAAAGTTTTATTTATTTTAACAACTTGCCTCAAATTTAAAAGTGATAAATAGTCTACATCTTTATCTTCGTAAAATTTCTTGCAATCTCTCTCACATTTTGTATTACATCTGATAGAATTCATACATTTTAAAATGGATTTTAGTACTTCATTAAGAACAAGTGATATTTGTTTATTACCGAGGCTGTATGTATAACATAATTCACAAGTAACATTTCCGGATTAGCGCTTTTATCTACTTTAAGTAACTATTTTTATTTCCCCTCAAAACATGCTTCTTTGATAGCAGGCCTTCTCCCATTATTATTATATGGTCACCGTGTTTTATCCGATTTTAAAATTTAAAATGCTTATGTAATGAAGTATGTTTATATATCGTGTAATGTGGCCTGCAGAAGAGCCATGCGAAGTTTACTTTTTACCCATTTCCATGCGTGATGCGCACAGGGATTTATTAGTTTCATAAAAGTAGAACCTCATTTCTTTAATTCAAAACTTTTTTTAGGATAAACACGACCAAATAGTCAATTTTAGACATACCCTACAAAATTTTCTATGCAAAAGTTAATTCATGGGGTACATTGCGCTATGAATAGATGTAAAGTAAAAAAAAAAAAAAAAAAACTGTATAAAAAAGAGGTGTGCTTTACTAAAATAATACTACAACCAGAAAAATTGAGATGTTTTCTCATATATAATAGGTGTCAAAATATATATAAAAAAATATCACATAATTATTCCGGTGTCAGTGTATTTTGAACTTTTAAATGGGAAACTTTCGAAAATTAATTTTTATTCAATTATTTTTAATTTTTTTAAACTATTTTTTCTATTTTTAGACTACGACACTACTTTCAGTAGAAAAAAAATGACAGAAATTTTGTTAATAAGAAATCTGAAATTGCCCCCCTGTGGGGCGCACGCCCCACGTTGGGAACCACTGATCTAGAGTCTTATTTAGCGCAGTTTATTTGGAGATGGACAGCTCAGGATCCATTTTCACAGATTTTAAATGATATATATATATATATATAAAAATTGGGATCTTTAATAATGTGAGTTATTGTTTCATACTTTCATTATAAAATAAATTCTTTGTAGTTTATGTTATGTTTTATTTAAATATTTCTGTTAATATATTTTAGGTATTTTTAAGTAAGTTTTTTAAGATATTATAATACGGAATTGAAATATTGGGTACATAAAATTAGGTTACTTTTAAGTTACTGCGGAATTGGAATGCATTTAGATATATTATATTGATTTCGGTTCTAACGAATTTCATGCATTTTAGAGACTGCTACAAAACAAATTTCAGGCATCCAATGATTTTTTTAATTTTTTTAATGGGCGCGTAGCGCTCATACATCGATTAATGATTGGTGTTTTTTCGAATTTCATAAATTTTGGAGACTGCTGATCGTACAAGAATTTGGCGAGAAAAATTGGTTGGTGAGGTTTTGGTGATTAGTGGCGCCCGGCTAACAGTAAAGTACCCAGCTTTTTTTATTATTATTTGAAACTGATTTTAATTAGCGAAATCTTCGCTACTCTGGGCTGTAAATATAATCTGCCAATAAAACAATTTTATTATTATTATTTGAAACTGATTTAAATTAACGAAAGCTTACCCATCTGGACAGTAAATACAATCTGCCAATAAAACAGTTTTATTATTATTATTTGAAACTGATTTTAATTAGTGACAAAGCCCCATTTCTTTCAATACGGACTTTTCCGTCATCGTCCGATATATATATAATGAACTTAATATTAGAAGTCTATCCTAAAAAGTAGCACTGAATTACGATAGCATAAAAGTGATGGAAACAGTGCTATCGTTTTCTGTTTTTACCGCTCATACATTTACTTCTAAATTTTACATAAATTTAAACGATGTTAAGTTGAGTTGGTCAAAAGTACATTGCATCAAAATATGGTTGGAATTGTCATTTTAAGTATTTTTGTATATATTCTTGAGGGACCTCTGATTGTAACTGAGCTGCTCACTTTTATACTATACACCTATTGCTATTATTTAAAGCTGATTATAAATATATGTGAGTTGTGGTTATGGAGTTCTCAAAACACCCATGCTAGCAACAAGATGCATCAGCGGGATCCCACGGAAGATCCGGTGACGTATGGCCCAACGCAAGAGCAAGTATTTGCTGAGTTATAATTTTTATAAATTTGGCCTGGGAACAATCTGAGATGACAGAGTGGAGAAAGGCTTTGGCTTTTGAAGGGGAAGGACAAGTCTGTCGACAATTAGGGCCGCAATGTCGTCTGGTGTCTATTATTTCATCAAATCCCCCTTAGCTTTAAAAGTGTAGTGTTGACTCTAAGCCGCTTTAGCAGGGCGCAGTGCCTGGTGGCCCTTTTTATTTCTTTTTTGCGCCCGGAGGTTCTTTTAAACACTTCCGATGCGCCCAGCTGCTCTTTTTTTACACTTCCTATGCACCCCGTGGTAATTCAATTGATCCCAGAAAAACATCGCAAATTCTGCGGACTCTAAACAAACCAGTTCAAAATATTTTTTGTGAACAAGGTACAAGTGTGTCCTTTTTTTAGAATAGTGTTCCCTTTTTGAAAAAATGTACCCTTTTTTAGAATAGTGTTGTTCCCTTTTTTAGGATAGTGTTTCCTTTTTGAAAAAATGTACCCTTTTTTAGAATATAATGTTCCCTTTTTGAAAAATGTACCCTTTTTTAGAACAGTGTTCCCTTTTTGAAAAATTCCCGCCGGCTGCCCTTTTTTTCTAGAGTCAACACTAAAGTGTAAATATTGTATTTATCTTATGTAATCCACCCTCATTAAAATATTATTTACCCTAAACTATACATTTATTATCTAACATGGGGGCAATTACGGCCGCAGTGTCGTCCGGTGTCTATTATTTCCCCAAATCCCCCTTAACTTTAAAAGTGTAAATATTGTATTTTTCTTATGTAATCCAGACGCATTAAAATATTATTTACTCTAAACTATAAATTTATTATCTAACATATATGTAATTCTGTCTCTCGTTGGCCACTCATAAAAAAAGATTAATTTAACACTGAAATTATTAAAAACTAGAATCTTATTATTTCACGACACACCTTTGGCACTCTCCACGCATACTTCTGTGTCGCGGCGGATGAGAAACACTGCTCTAGATTGAGCTTTTTCTATCAAAATGAAATTAAGAGTACCGATACATTTATTTGTTTTGATTTATTTAATTTTAGCGATGAAATTTTTATTTTTTTTCTTCTCACCGCCTCCTTTTTTTTTTTTTTTTTTTTTTTTTTTGATAAATATACTTTCAGTTTCAAATCTCAGTGTTAATTATTATTTTTAAATATTTAAAAAAATTATTAACATTATTTAATATAAAATATAATTAAGAAGCCAAGGGGAAAATGTAAAGTACCCCAAACTTTGTTCTGTTACCTTAAGATGTTTTAAATATCAACGCTTTCCGTGATATGAATAATGTTTTGAATCATTCCAACAACAACGAAAACACGGGCAAATAATATATCACTGGTAAACTGGGAGCGCTCCATCATTAGAAACAGTGATGAAATTCCTCCGGTTATGATCGATATCCTTTTTAGCTTTGGCGAGATCTTGGCGCTCTGTTGATTTGAAACGATTCTCGGCAAACCTGTAGGCGTGAAATCCAGCTGCCAGATGCACGAGAGAAGTTCGGATTGGAATTCCTTCCGTGCTAGGCGCTGGCCTCACATTCCTATGCTCTGGGAGTTGATTAAACGGCCGGTGTGAGACAGGGAAAGAGTTCTGAAGGGTTTTTTCTCTTTCTTTTTTTCTCCCTTTCGAATTTTAGGTGAGTAAAGAGATATTTCTTCTGTGACACATTTTATGTTCTGCATTTGAAGACGGGATATTAAAGTAAACACGTGTGTTCGGCAGACGATATTTTTCAATTAACTTTTCGAATTTTAATTAAGAGTGTGTGGTTTTAGAAACAGGGAGAAAAATTAAATGAAATAATTACCAAAGCTATTTAAAAAATAATTAAATAAATAAAGTTGCAGCTTTTTTTTTTTTTTTTTTTTTTTTTTTTTTTTTTTTAGTTGAAAATTGTACAATTTTTATCACTATTATTATTTTTGAAATGAAATGAATTAAAATGAAAAATTGTGAAAAAATTAAAAATGAATTGATAAGTTACAAATTAAAAAAGGAAGTATACACATATCTTTTTATTCAAAAAGAGATAAGGTGAATATTTGAAAAGAGTTTCAGCAATCTAAAATTAACATTGCTTATCTCTGAAATATAACAATAATAATAAAGAATTCACGAAAATAAATCAAAAGAGATAGTTTTAATGGAATTCATCCAATTAAATGTAATAAAAAAGCATAAATTCACATCAACACAGCTTTCGTATATTAGAGAAAAAATTAAGAACATTTTGTATTAGGGTATTATAATCTTTTATTTTTTAACTCCATATTCTCTCTCTATATATATATATTTAAGGTTAGCAAATTAATAATAATAAAAAAAAATTAATAAATACTGTTTGTTAAATTAAAGCTATGGAATATAAATATTAAAGAATAACATTATTTATTAGGGGGGGGGGGGGTATTGGTTTTATTGGTAGAAAAGGATTTCATATGTGTATTGAAAAGAAAAAATACTGAAGAATAAATCCAATAATAAAAAAAATAATTAAAATAAAGACGTCAAATTAAATACGTAATAATAAAAATTATTTTTCTTTTATAATTGGAAACGTCGTAGAGAAGAACTAGGAAGGATGTTACAGTTAGTTTTTATTTTTTAATTACACATTGAGAATTAAAAAAAAAAAAAATCTTCAAATTAAATTAAAAAATAAACTGTTAAATTAAGAGCTTTGATGTTAAAAGTGGTATGTGACGAAAAAAGAAAAGTGATTTAATGACACGATTTAAGGTAATCAATGGTCCTTTGCCATCTGTTAAATTACTATTTGAAAAAAAAAAAAAAAAAAAAAAGTAATACTCATAGAGATGAAGGAGCAGTTTGACAATAAGCTCAAATAGACATTTTGAAATTTACAGCAAATTTTCTCAAAACGATGATTGTGTAATTTACCATGTTTGTCATCTGAGATCTTCAAACTATGCATAAGAGGATATTTTAAAACTCTTCAAATTACTTTAATAAAATAAATTAAAATAAATTCATCAAATCAACAACTTCTTTTCTAAAATACCGATTACATAAATATTACGAAAAATAAATATTTGGCACTTGTTTAATAATAACGATATGTTCAATATGAATGTTAGAAATTATCTTAAATATTTTACATCATTATAGACCAATAATATAGTAATTAAGAAATATTATTGTCGGAAATATTGATGAAAATATAATTATTAATTTTACTTTATGAAGGAAGAACTCTTTTAAATATCCTAATAGCCAAACTATTAGTCAATCACAAAATTTAATTAGTTTATTTTTTTAACATTACAGGGAATAAAATTACATTGTTGTGGAAATCAACTAAGCTTGAGTAGTGTTATTTTATAACTTTTTTTTTGCAGATGTAATCAATTTTATTTGCATTCGGGATATTAATTAGACTTAAAGAACAACGCGAAAGTACAACTATTTAATGTTTCATTTAATTTTATGTCAAGTTTTAAATTATGTACATCTACTTATATTATAGAGCGAAAAAAAATGTCCGTGAATAACGCTGATGTCATGCTGTTGGTGGTAACACTTGATCCATAAATGTTGCTATTACTGCATTTTTTTTAAACTTCTAAACATCGCGCAATTTTAACCAGAATGCATCGTCGAATAGGGCAAAAAAGTTCTTTCAAATGCAATTTGTTTGAAAACTGTATCTTAATTTATTGATTTTTTCTGCTTTTTAAAATAATTTTCAAGCATGATTAAAAAAAAAAATTCTGTCTCTATCGCATGCAGCCCGAATGCGAAAGATGAACCCGCTTGCATTTAAAAGAATATAGCATTTGTTTCCAGCTAATATTCTATATCGAAATTAGCATTTCGTCAATAAATGAATAAAATTTTATAAATAAAAATAAATTTAACATATGTAATCGAGCTGGATGCAGATATCAGCAATAATCAGAATAAAAAAGGCTGCTATAGTTAGCGAAATCTGTCAATTACTTTCTGGCATATGAGGCTAATAGGAATGTATCGCTTTAAATAAATTTTAAAATTTTCCTTGAATACACATTTGACATTTTTCATATAAAAATGCTTGTTGGTGTTTTTAGTGGGCAATCATATTATTACTGCGAAACTTATTTCGCAGCAATTAATTCTACGATAAGATAAGGTAAAGATTACGGCTAAAATATACTGGTACTAAAAATAAAACTACACATTCTATACATGAGACACATACGTGCTACCCGTTCTGAAGGTGTAAATCATTTGTTTACGGTTTGGGACATACACGTCCAATAGGACGGTAAAGAATACGGCTAAAATATTCTGGTACTAAAAATAAAAATTACACATTCCATATATGAGACACACACGTGCTACATGTTATGAAGGTGTAAAAGCTTTGTTTACGGTTTGGGTAATATACGTACCAATGGACTATTTTTTATTCTATTAGTAGGTACCACTGGTTGAAAAATAATCTCTGTCATGCACTTATACCAGGATATTTTCTAGAGAATTCTACTCGATAGAAAATTTTTGTAAATTTGTGGTATGATTGAATATAAAAAAAAATCTCCAGTCCTTGCCCGTAATGAAGTGTTATTATGGCTTGATATAATAAAAGTAATTCTGAGATATTTTCCAAATATTATGCAAATGGTGTTGCGAAATCACGAGAAGAAAAATTTTTTTGGTGCATTTTTTTTGCTTTTTAGGTGCATTCGTAATTATATAAATAGGTAGCACCTACAGTCATCGTCTGGTCCTTCTGTACGTCTGTCCGCATATAAAAGCGCAAAAAACTAACCAACCGAATGGTTTGAAATTTAATATATATAATCGCTGCAGAATTTTGTCCGGTCATTGCAAATTTTATGAAAATCCAATCAAAGCTTAAAAATATATAAATAAAAGTTTTCTTCATTCTATTAAATCCTATCATACGTAATTAATTCATTGATATTCCATGACAGATAATGATTCTAGGTTGCTATGGTGATGACGTCCTATTTAAGATTAAGTCCTATTATTTCCGTATTATTGAATTTAATATGTATAATCGGAATAAATTTTGCATTCATGCATTTTAGCATAAGATTGCAACAGCTATTGCACCAAGATTTCAATATTTATAAAATTACTCATAGTACGAACGCGCACCGCATTTGCCACGTTTGACGTACAATATCCGACTTGTTTTCTTTATTATTTCCCTCCTCCCCGCGCGCTAAGCATAATTTTAAAAATCTCAAATCGAATGTTAAAAAAAAATATATTTCTGAAGAAATAATAATAATTCTCAAATCCAAAGGGTCAAGATTCTGACATAAGTTTTAATTCATTTTTTTTCGGAAACGCCTGAATCTAGAAGGTGTTGTTATTCAGAAACTATGTCATCGAATTGTTTTTTCCGTTTTCTTGTAAACGCAATAGATCTTTCAGAAAATACTGTCAAAGTTGGCATTTTGAATCGAACTTCCGAACGAAAGAGGAAAATCCAGTCAATAAGGGGAGAAAAATGCCGTTTCACGTGATCAAAATCGCTTACAACTCAATAGCTAATTTATGATTAAAAAATGGAAAAAAACAGTTCGATTCCAAATCGCTTCCATGGTCAGGCTTTCCAGTTTTATATCTTTCCGTTAAAAATGAATTTGTAAATGTGTCAATACGTTTTGCGCTTGTTGAGCAGAGCAGTTGAGAACAAACAGCCTTAAAAAAATGTAAATGAAGTGCTTTTTATTTTGCGAAAAAAACGAATGAATGTGAAAAACACTGTTGTTATTTCTGTAAAGCCAGTTTTACAGCATTGATAGTTTAAGTGCTGGATAAAATGGATTTCATTAATATAAGTAGGTGTTAGAAATTTAGTTCAAATATTTTGAAACAAGTAAATAGTGTTGGGGAATTACGGGAAAACTTCTTTATTTATGGCAATTTTTATTTATTTTTCTTTTCTTTCTTTCTTTCTTTTTAATTTCATTTCTTTTCTTTCTTTCTTATTCTTTTTAAATAAGTATTTAAAACATTTCTAAGACTTAAATATCCATTTTTTTTATGGATAGTGCATGCGATAAGCTATGCATATTTTTTTAAATCCCAAATTAAATTTTTAAAGAACAATATTTCGAAATAAATTAAAAAAATAAATGTCAGTGAAGAAACTTTATTATTACAAATGTAAATGACTGAAAGTGAAATAACTAAATTATCATGTCTGCAAAACTAGTTTACAACAATGGTTGTTTAAATGATAGATAGACGTAGACTCACTAAACTTTAGTTATATATAGCTTATAAAATAAAAGTAATTCTAAGATGTTATCAAGCATGTAAATGGTGTTGAGAAATCATGAAAACTCTTTTTACATTAGTGCCTCTTGTTTTCCTTGTTTTTTTTCTTTTTTGAAAAAAATCAAACATTGCTCGGGTTATGATATTCTTTTTGTTAAAGATAGTACATTCGATAAGTTATGCATTATTAAAAAAATTCTAAATTGAATTTTTAAAGAAAAATATTTTGGAATGAATTAAAAAAAATAATATAAATGTCCGTGAAGTAACATTCTTATTACGAATGTCAATGAATGAAAGTGAAAGGACTAAATTATTATGTCTGTAAAGATAGCTTTTACAGCAGTGGTTGTTTAAATGCTGGATAAAATATAGATTAACTAAATATTAGTTGATAGCTTAAAAGATATAAGTAATTCTAGGATGTTTTCAGGCATATAAATGATGTTGAGAAATCACGAAAACACTTTTTTATATTAGTGCCTCTTTTTTTCTTTGCTTTTCTTTTATTTCTTTTTATACAAAAATTTCTAATATTTATGGTACTTAGACATTCTTTTCCTTAAAGACAGTACATTCGATAAGTTATACATACTTTAAAAAAATCTCAAACTGAATTTAAAAAATATATATTTCGGAAGAAATAAAAAGAATATTAAAGAAGTGACTATTAATTTACTAATACAAATGAATGAAAATGAAATGACTAAACGAAAAAGAAATGACCAAATGAAAATGAAATGCCTGTAAAACTAGTTTTACAGCAAGAGTTATTTGAATGTTGGATAAAGTAGTTTCACTAAATATTAGTTAAAAGGTTATAATATAAAAGTAATTCCATGATGTTTTCAAGCATGTAAATGGTGTTGAGAAATTACGAAAACACTTTTTGCAAAATTGTCTTTTCCCTTTTTTTGTTTATAAAAATTTCAAACATTTCTGAAACTTAGATATTATTTCCTTTAAAGATAGTACATTCGATGAGTTCTGAATATAAATGGTGTTTCGAAATTAGGGTGTAAAAAAATCATGATTTTTTTTTTGATTTAAATGAGATTTTTATGATTTTTCCCCCAGTGTTAAAATATTGAATAGATACAAAGAGTTTCAGGTTTCCAAAACAATTAAACCTCTAATTGCTAACATAATCTATGTTTTTACACTTTAATTAATAAAATTTATTTTTTAGTTAGTGATTACAGAAATTATAAAAACTGCAAACTGACAGTTTCATTAGTTCGTAGAATACAATAAAGTTATACACATTAATATTTTGTAATAATTATGTAAAATTATATTAAATACTATTGATATTTACTCATACATTTATTAAAATTATCAGTAACTGCGATTAATATTAAATTGTTAACACTACTTAAAATTAATAATTATTAAACAAACATCTCTAATTAGGTATACTATACACATTTTTATGCTTTAATTACTAAAATTTAAGTTTATAATTTGTACTTTTGTACTTTGAATATTTACTGTTAAATCGTCTACTTACACGATGTTACTAACTTACACGATGTATGTGTATGCTAACGAAGAAAAATTTTGAAAATGAGTTACAACCAATCATGCACACATACAGAGTAAATATATAATTAACCAGTTATAACTGAAATCCTTAAAATGTTAAACAGCAGTACTATTACCTCTCAACGGGGATCTCTTGCTGTGCTTAACATTTTTATACCAATTAGTTCTTTTTCTCCTATTTTACAACAGCTGTTGAGCAGATGTTATTCTTCCATTCTTCTTTAGCTCCAATATTTGACATATTATTGCAAAAAATAGAATGAGAAAATATGATTTTGGTTATTTACTCTCTTACTTTGTGGAAATTTAATACACTTGCTATGCTTATTTTATATAAGAGAATGAATAATTTGATTACTTAAAGGAAATTATGACATTGCAAATTATATTAGATTTAAATATAATTTTTAAACGAAATTCTTTTACAAACTTGCCGTACTTACCATGTTTTACAAGACTCGGGAATTAAGCTTAGAAACAATTATTTAAAGCTTTTTTTTTTTTTTTTTTCATTTATTCATAAGGCAAAATACTTGTAAAAACTTTCCAAATAATATTAATTTTATATTTTAACACTTTTATGTCATTTTAAACATTCAGAAAATTTTTGATTTTAATCAATGATTTTTTTAAAAAATCAGTTGATTAAAATCATGAGTTAAAATCGTTGACACCCTATTAGAAATTTATAAAAACTTATTACTAGTGCCTTTTTACTCCCTTTTCCTTTCCTTTTCTTTCTTTCTTTTTCTTTTTTCTTTTCTTCTTTTTTTTTTCCTTTTACAAAAATTTCAAATACTTCTAGTACCTAGATTTCCTTTTCCTTAAAGACAGTACATTCGACAATTTATACATACCTAAAAAAATAAGAATCCATTTCAAACTAAAAAAAAAAAAAAAAAAAAAAAAAAAAAAAAAAAAAAAAAAAAAAAATTGGAAGAAACAATACGAATATTGATGAAGTGACTTTTAATTTACCAGTACAAATGAACCAAAATGAATAACTAAATTATAATGACCGTAAAACTAATTTTACAGCAAAGGTTTTTTGAATGCTGGATAAAGTAGATTCACTAAATATTAGTTAATAGGTTATAAGAGAAAAGTAATTCTAGTTGGTTTTTTCCTTAAAGATAATACATTCAATAAATTATGCATTATTATTATTTTTTTAAAGCTAAAGTCATATTTTAAAAGAAAAATATTTCGAGTGAAATAATAAAAATACTAAGGAAGTGACTTTTTAACCTCTTCAGTTCCGAAGCTAAAATAATAATACAAATGCTTATTCATTGGTTTTTTCAAACAAAATGACATCGTAAATGACAGAAAAAATATGTTTTCTGAAATTGATTCTTTAGACGCTTAGTAACTTAGGTTTAAAAATATGAATATAAAACTACAAACCCCCTTAAAAATATCAATTTAATAACCATTTATCTAAATTAACGCAATCATAAATTTAAGAGCTTTAAATAAGTAAATAATCAACAAATTCTCAAAATTTTTTATTGAAAAAGATTTAAGTTAAATATAAAATTTTTTCACTTTCTCGGTCATACTGTCTTTTGGGCATTTTTAGACATTTTGCAAACTCAGATGAAATTAACTTTTATTTTATATGGGAATCAACTTAGATACTGCCATTTATTCGTTTGCTTTGAACGTGTAAAAAATAGGACATTTTAGTTTTTATATGGAAAAAAACAGAGGTTCCGAACAGAGTTGTATAATATAGACGCACGCACGCACGCCGTGCGCGGAAAACTTTTCACAAAATTCGGAATTTTGCGGAAAATTTTTTTTGGGGAAAAAAACATAATTTTTGTTCTTGTAACTTTCTTTTTTTTAATACACAAAAATTAAAAATATTCCTCAATTTTATGTCCAATTTATTTATTGTTTGCCATGGATGATTCTGTTCCGAATTTTCCGAAAATTTAAGGCATTCGGTTCCAAAAATTAAAAAAAATCGGCCATCAACCCGAAAATTCAAGCATAAAAAATGGCACTTAAAAATATTGCGAATTTCAACAAATGGTCGCCGAAAAAAAACAACCCAATTTCGTCAATCGTTCGAAGAAAAAAATCACCACTTTCATCAAAGCATCGCGGAAAACATGCGAATTTCGCCAATGGACAGCGGAAAAAACGCGAATTTCATCAAAGGACCTCGAAAAAAAAAAGATAATTTCGTCAAAGAATCGCAGAAAAACACAAAATTTGTCAAAGAAGCGCAGGAAAAAACAAATTTTGTAAAAGTATAGCGCAAAAAACCCGAATTTTGTCAAAGGATCGCGAAAAAGACGCAAATTTCGTAAAAGAATAGCGGAAAAAAATTAATTTCTTCAAAGGATCGAGAAAGAAACACGAATTTCGCCAAAGAGCCACGGGAAAAGAGCGAATTTTGTCAAAGGATGGCGAACAAAAATACAAATTTCGTCAAAAAATCGCAAAAAAGCGAATTTCGTCAAAGGATCGCTAAAAAACGGATTTCGTCAAAGAATCGCAGAAAACAAAACAAATTTCATAAAAAGAGCGCAGGAGAAAAATAAATTTCGTAAAAGTATAACGGAAAAGGCGCGAATTTTATCAAAGGATCGCGAAAAAACGCAAAAAGAATCGCGGAAAATAAACTAATTTCGTCAAAGGATAGAGGAAAAAAAACGAATTTCGTCAAAGAACCGCAGAAAAAACACTAATTTCGTGAAATGATCGCTAAAAAACGCGAATTTCGTCAAAGGATCGCGAGAAAACGCGAGTTTCGTCAAAGAATCTTAAAAAAAAATGCAAATTCTGTCAAAAGACTGTAGAAGAAAAACTAATTTCGTAAATCATACTGGGAAAAGCGCGAATTTCGTCAAAAGATTTTGAAAAAAAGTGCAAATTTTGTCAAAGAATCGCGGAAATAAACTAATTTCGAGAAAAAAACCCCGATTTTCGTCAAAAGATCGAGAAAAATACGAATTTCCTCGAAAGATCGCAGAAAAAAATGCGAATTTCGTCAAATGATTGCGAGAAAAAACAGATTTCGTCAAAGTATTGCAGAAAAAAACGCGAACATTTCGTCAAAGGATCGCGAAAAAAAACACGTTAATTTCGTCAAAGGGCCGAGGTAAAAACTAACCAGTCTTTTTAATGAGGATACTTATGAATGGACCTCTCCCTATAAAGTGCGATTAAGTTGTTTCAGAAGCAATGCCGCATTATTTCTGTGAACAGAGTGACTGGCATTTTGTAAGAAGAGGCTACAATATTAAGGATTGGGCTACTTCCAAATGCATTGACAAAATAATTGATAAGAATTCACCCTTCTTTATCATGGATTTTTAGCTTTATTATTTTTTAACCAAAATAATTATGCTTTAATTAATATAAATTAATTTTTAATTTAAATAGTAATTATTTTAAAACTACTGTTTTTAATTCATATCGTCAAAATAATACAACACATTATTTTATTATACATTAAATTAATTTGCAGAAAGTTTTTGACCTAATATTTGTGTGCGCAGAAAGTTTTTGGTTTTATACAAGTCTGGTCCCGAATGAGGACCCAGGGACCGAAGAGGTTAATATAGTAACGCAAATGAAAGAAAGTGAAAGGACTAAGCTATTATTCCTGAGAAACTAGTTTCACAAAAATGGTAGTTTTAATGCTGGGTAAAATAGTATTTCCTTAATACAACATGATGTAATAAAATTAGTTCTAAGAATTTTCTAGCATGTAAATGGTGTTGAGAAATCACGAAAAATCTTTTTACATGATTGCCTTTCTTGTTTTCTCGTTACAAAAATTTCAAACATTTTAAAAACAATTTTTCCCTTAAAGATAGTCACATTCAATAAGTTCTGAATATAGTATATATATATTATATAAAATCCGCATGAGAATTTTCAAAGAAAAATATTTCTGAATAAATAAATAAATAAATAAATAAATAAAATAAATGTCAAGGAAGTAACTATTTAATTAATCATCTATGAAAGAACTAAATTATCATGCCTGTAGAACTAGTTTTACAGCAGTGGTTGTTTAAATTCTGGGATTCCCTAAATATTAGTTAATAGGTTACAGGAGAAAAAATTGAGACATCCTTTTCCTTAAATGTAGTGCATTCAATATGTTATGCATATTTAAAGCTCAAATTAAATTTTTAAAGAAAATATGTCGAGAGAAATAATAAAAATATTAAGGAAGTGACCATTTAATACAGTAATGTAAATAAATTAAAGCGAAAGGACTAAGTTATTATTTCTCATAAACTGGTTTTGCAAGAATAGTAGTTAAATGCTGGGTAAAATAGATTTTCTTAATACAACATGTTGTAATAAAAATAATTATAAGATGTTTGGAATCATTTAAACAGAGTTCAGAAATCACGAAAAATCTTTTTATATAATTGTCTTTTTCCTTTTTGTGTTTACAGAACTTTCAAATATTCCTAAACTTTGAATTATTTTCCTTAAAGATAGCACATTCAATAAGTTCTGAAAAATATTAAGGAAGTAACTTTTTAATTACTAATGTAAATGAATGAAAGAACTAAATTATCCTGCCTGTAAAACTAGTTTTACAGCAGTGGTTGTTTAAATGCTGGATAAGGTAGATTAACTAAATATTAGTTAATAGGTTACAGGAAAAGAATAATTCTACGATGTTTTCGAAAATGTAAATGGTGTTTAAAAATTTATAAAAAATTATTTTTAGTGCCTTTTCACTCCCTTTTTCTTTCCATTCCTTTCTTTTTTTCCTTTTCTTTTTTCTTTTTCTTTTTTCATTTCTTTTTGCTTTTACAAAAATTTCAAATATTTCTAGCCCTTACGCATTCTTTTTCTTAAAAACAGTACATTCGATAAGTTATTACATAGTTAAAAAAAATTTTGAAATTGAATTTTCAGGGAAAAATATTTCGGAAGAGCTAATAAGAATATTAAGGAAAGAACTTTTAATTTACAGCAAATGAATAAAAATGAAAGGACCTGTAAAACTACTTTTACAGCAAGGGTTATTTGAATGCTGGATAAAGTAATTTCACTAAATATCAGTTAATAGTTTATAAGAGAAAAGTAATTATAGGATGTTTTCAAGCTTATAAATGGTGTTCAGAAATTACGAAAAAACTTTTTTAATTACTGTTTTTTTATCCTTTTCTATTTTGCAAAAATTTCAAATAATTCTAGGAGTGAGATGCTCTTTTTATTAAAGATAGTAAATTCGATACGTTATGCATTTTTTTAAAATTATTTTTTTTTAAAGCCCAAATTAAATTTTTAAAGAAATATATGTTATAAAGAAATATATAACAACTTTTTAATTACTCATGTAAATGGATGAAAGAACTAAATTATCATGCCTGTAAAACTCATTTTTGAGAAAAAGTTGTTTAAATGCTGGATTAAATAGATTCACTAAATTTTATTTAATAGGTTATAGGAGAAAAAATTCTAGGATGCTTTCAAGCATGTAAATTGTGAGGAGAAATCACGAAAAACTTTTTACATTATTACCTTTTACCCGACTGCCAAGAAGGGTTATGTGTTTCACGCGTATCTGGGTATGTGGATTTCTTTATACCCTCGAAACATCCCAACGGCTGGATGGATTTTAATGAATGAGGTCTCTATCGATTCGTCTTAACCGTCCGATGGTTATAGGTTAGGTTTTGTTTTATAAATTCAAAATGGCGGTAGACACGAAAAAAAAAATTACGGACCCTATTACGTGGCATATTTGGATACGTCTTTCAAAATGAAGACGATGTTTCATTGACTATTTTACAGTCCGAAGCTCCGTTTAAATATTACACAACCTGGAAGTTGTGTAGGTAGGATCTCTAGCTTTACTGCAACCCTAACCTTCATAGACATCTATCTCTATAGACCTCGTCAAAACAGTGTTTATAGATAGGAACTAACAATTAAACACAACTTAAAAGTCCTCAATATAAGTAAATAAAAAAAATAAGTAAGTTAGTAAGCAAAAAAAAAAAAAATAGTTTCACATTAATGAGAAATAATTAATTACTTCGCTTTTTACACAGTCGGGTTTTTTGATTTTTTAAATTTAATTTTTACTTGTTTGCTTTATTTATTTTTACAAAAAATTCAAATATTTCCTAGAACTTAGATGTTCTCTTCTTTAAAGATAGTACATTCGATAAGTTGTGTATTATTTATTTATTTATTTACTTATTTATTTAAGCTGAAATTAAATTTTAAAGAAAAATATTTAATAATAATAATAATAATAATAATAATAATAATAATAATAATAATAATAATACAATAAATGTTAATAAAGTAACTTCCTAATTACTAATATAAATGAATGAAAGTGAAAAGGCTAAATTATGATGCCTGTAAAATTAGTTTTACAACAACTGTAGTTTAAATTTGGGACAAAGCAGATTTGCGATACATTAGTTAATACCTTGTGAGTTATATCTTGTTAAAAAATGAAATATTTCGGAAGGAAAAAAAATATATATTAATAAAGTAACGTTTTAATTTACTAATATAAATAATGTTATCTCGCCTGTAAAACTAGTTTTAAAGCAATTACTGGATAAAGTAGATTAACTAAATGTTAGTTAATCGCTTATAAGAGAAAAGCAATTCTAGGATGTTTTCAAGAATGTATATGATGAGGCGAAATCACATTAGTACATTTTCCCTTTATTTATTTTTTTTTCTTTTACAAAAATTTCTTAGAACTTAGACAGTCTTTTGTTTAAATATAGCACCCTCGATAAGTTATTCATTATTATTTATTATTTTTTAAAGCTCAAATTGAATTTTAAAACAATTAACTGTGCCTGTAAAACTAGTTTTACAACAATGGTAGCATGACTGCTGGGGAAATAGTCCCGATAATGGTGTTTGATGTGTGTATGCGTGAAGTTTTTCTTTTAAGGCAAATAGGTAATTTTTTATAGATTAAAATTACGAAATAAATGTGATAGGAAGTTTATTTAAACGTAGTTTCATTACAGTAATGGTTAGTATATTTTCAAAATCGTAATCCAATTTTAATCTCAATCGATTTCGCATTAAAGTTCATTTTAAAAATGAGATTAGGTACATAAAACAAATGCTTTCATTCTCTTATGTCTAAAAAAAATTGTATCTAGCTTTAGTTGCTGTGTCTCTAAAACTAGTTTTACAACAATGGTAGCATGACTGCTGGGGAAATAAGTATCGATAAAGCTGTTTGTTGTGTGCATGTGTGAAGTTTTTTTTTTTTTAAGGCTGTTCTCAAATCGAAAAGGGCAACTTTCTGACATAAGTTTTAATTTATTTTTGTTCGAAAATGCATGAAACTAGCTGGTGTTGTTGTTCAGAAGCTATGTAATTGAACTGTTTTTTCCATTTTTTTTTTTTTTTTTTTTTTTTTTTGCAAACGCAATAGATGTTTCAGAAAATAGTATCAAAGTAGGCGTTTTGAACCGAATTTTCGCGCGAAGGAAGAAAGAGCACTCAAGAGCGGGCGAAAAACGTGTTTGTCACGTGATCAAAATGGCTAATAACTCAATAGGTAATTGATGGATCAAAAACTGGAAAAAACACAATTCCAAATCGCTTCCATGGCCAGGCTTCCCAATTTTACACCTTTCCGTTAAAAAATGAATTTGTAAATGTGTCAAAACGTTTTGCGCTTCTTGAGCAGAGCAGTTAAGAAGAGCCTTAAGGCAAATAAGAAATTTTTTAATAGATTAAAATTACGGAATAAATGTGATAGGGAGTTTATTCATTGCAGTAATGGTTAGTATATTTTCAAAATCGTAAACTAGTTTTAATCTCAATCAATTTCGCATTAAAGTTCATTTTAAAAATGAGATTAGGTGCTTAAAACACATGCTTTCTTTCTCTTATGTCTGAAAAATTTCTGTAAAACTAGTTTTACAACAATGGTAGCATAACTGATGGGGAAATAAGTTTCGATAATACTTTTTGATGTGTATGTGTTAGAGATCTGCACGGGCCGGCCCGTGGGCCGGGTTTCGGCCTATTTTTATTTGCGGTGCTCGAGCCTGCCCGGGCACAGGCCATACGTTTTTCTGAAGGCTCGGGCCGGGCCTAACGACTACTCTTTACGGGACGGTTTCGGGCCTTACTTTTTTCCAGAAGAATCGGCCGGGCCGGGCGTAACTTATTTCTTCTGTACAGAGCTGGGACGGGTTTCTTTTCTAGTCTTCACTGCCCAAAATTTTCAGTCCTACTTTTGAGCCAGCCCGTATGAAAATCATTGTCTCGGCGTGACCTGTCCGTTCAAAGGTCAGTAAAATTAAGCCTGGCCCAAAGATTTTTGCAAAATATGCATGCATTTTTGAATCGCCATTATTCTACAATTAAACATTAGTATTTATTATTTTTAAAGAATAGTAAATTTCTACGCTAATTAAAATATAGCTAAATTAAAATATAGTAAAACGTGTGAAAAGGAACCTGTCTATGAAGGAATCTTGTTTTAAACTGAAAAACGTGTTGATACATGCAAAATGAATATACTAATACGTAAGAAAAGAATATATAATACATTTACATTTGCTAAGAAGGGAACTTGTCTATAACGCATTTTTTTTTCTTTTCTATGTAATTGAGTCTTAGAAGATTTTACTGTATAGCATTTTTCACATTTTTAACAATTTAATGCATGGAATATGGATTAAAAATATTAATTATAACTGAAATATTTACATAGAAGAAATAGCCATTCATTAAAAAAATAAATATCACAACCTGCGGCACTTATATAAAAATGAAGTTTAGAAACATGAAAAAAAGTTAAGATAAATATTTTTTGTCAGAACTTCTCATAAGAGTCAAATTTTTAACCAAATCGACGTAAAAATCTATGTTTTCTAGCAATTCACTCGGGACGGGCCGGGCTCGGGCCGAGATTTTAACTTTTTTCCGGGTCGGGCCGAACTTTTAGCTGTCATACCGGGCCAGGGCCGAACTTTTAACTTTTCTACCAGACCGGGCCGAGCCAATATTTTTTTCTACCGGCCGGGCTGAAATATTTTTCTATGAGTCGGGCCGGTCCTGGGTCTGGAAATTTCCGCCCGTGCAGACCTCGAGTATGAGTGAAGTATTTAAAGCCAAAAAAAGTAATTTTTTAAAAGATTTAAATTACGGAATATAATGTGATAGAAAGTTTATTTAAATGTAATTTCATTACAGTATTGGCTAGTATATTATAGGTATTCAAAATCATAAGTGAATTTTAATCTCAATCGATTTTGCATTAAAGTTCCTTTTAAAAATGAGATTAGTACATAAAACACGTACTTTCATGCTCTCATGTCGGAAGAACTTCTGTATCTAGTTTCAGTTGATGTGCTTGTAAAACTAGATTTACAACAATGGTAGCATGACTGCTGGGGAAATAGTCCCGATAATTCTGTTTGATGTATGTATCTGTGAAGTTTTATTTTAAGGCAAATAAGTAATTTTTTAATAGATTAAAATTACGGAATAAATGTGATAGAGAGTTTATTTAAACGTAGTTTCATTACAGTACTGGCTAGTATATTATAGGTCTTCAAAATCGTAAACCAATTTTAATCTCTATCGATTTAGCATTACAGGTCATATAAAAATGAGATTTGGCGCATAAAACACGTACTTTCATGCTCTCATGCCGACTACACTATTGTATCTAATTTCCGTTGCTGTGACTGTAAAACTAGTTTTACAACAATGGTAGCATGACTGCTGGGGAAATAAGTCCCGATAATGTTGTTTTGATGTGTGCATGTGTGAAGTTTTTTTTAAGGCAAATAGGTAATTTTGTAATAGATTAAAACGGAATAAATGTGATAGGGAGTTTATTTAAACGTACAGTAGAATCTCGATTATTCGAAGTAATTGGGATCGACCATCTTTCGGAAAATCGAAATTTTTGGACAATCGAGAATGCTTCAATTTTAAAATTAAGGAGAAATATGTACAATATTTCTTATTATGGTAACAAGTGCTTAATCAAAATAATTCAAAAGCAAAATAGAAACAAGAATAAATTACCTGAATTTTAATTTTTTAATTAAGTACCTTTTATATATATTACAAGGGTTTGAAAAAATGTTTTGTTTGTCGCAATTTCGATTGTCTTTGCTTTGAAGCTCTATCACGGAATTTTTAAATATTATTAGTCCACCAGTATCACAGTCTTCCTGTCTCTCCAGCCATGCCAAATCTTTTGCAAAACATTAAAAAGCTTCAGAATTGCTAATTTGTCCGGTTTCTTCGTTCCATTCCCCAGATTGCGGGAGCTCAAGTTAAATTCAACTTTAAGAAAATGGATCAGAAATATTTAAATGTACTCGTAGTTCGGAAAGGACCGCTTGCACACAAGAAATATCATAGTTAAAAAAAAAAGCTTTCAAAATGGATTTTGCACGCGAGGAATGTGATAGTAAAAAATAAGCTTTAAAATTGATTTCGGTTAAAAGAGTTTTGGATAAAAAAGGTTCTACTATAGTTTCATTACAGTAATGGCTAGTATATTATAGGCCTTCAAAACTGTAAACCAGTTTTAATCACAATCGATTTCGCATTAAAGTTCATTTTAAAAATGAGTTTAGGTGTATAAAACACGTACTTTCATGCTCTCATCTTGGACGAACTTTCGTATCTGGTTTCAGTTACAGTGCCTGTAAAACTAGTTTTACAACAAAGGTAGCCTGACTGCTATGGAAATAAGTCCCAATAATGCAATTTGATGTGTGTATGTGGGAAGATTTTTAAGAAAAAGGCAAATAAGTAATTTTTTAATAGATTAAAATTACGGAATAACTGTGATAGAGAGTTTATTTAAACGTAGTAGTTTCATTACAGTAATGGCTAGTATATTATAGGTCTTTAAAATCGTAATCCAATTTTAATCTTGATTGATTTCCCATTAAAATTCATTTTAAAAATGAGTTTAGGTTAATAAAGCACGTGCTTTCATGCTGTCATGTCGGGAGAACTTTTGCATCTAGTTTTAGTTGCCGTGCTTTTAAAACTACTTTTACAAGAATAGTAGCATGATTGCTAAGAAAGTAAGTACTGATAATGCTGTTTGATGTGTGTATGTGCCAAGATTTTAAGGCAAATAAGTAATTTTTTTAATAAATTAAAATTGCGAAATAAATGTGATAGAAAGTGTATTTAGATGGTTTCATTAAACGGCTGAAATATTATATGTCATCAAATTAGTAAACCAGTTTTAATCTCACTCAAAAATTGAGTTTTTTTACATAATTAGTCACCTTTCAAATTTTATCTACTTACTTCTGTATTTAGTTCAATTTATATATTTATCTGTGTGTTTTATTACATCTGTATGATGATTTCTTTTTTAAACATGAACTGTCGAACGCAAAAGTTACGCAAGTCTATACGTAAGTATATGAATAAAACGCTTTGAGAGTAAAGGAATTATTATTTAAAAACTTACTCAAACTGTACCATGAAACCAATCTCTCTATTCTTAAAAAAAGTAACTTACGCTGTCACCGCTGCCGCCGGTTTTGAATTTTTTGTGACCGGAGGTCTTTCTCCGTTAATATTAAGAAAAATACTGCATGCAAAACTGTGAAAATCGGTGGTATTATAGAGAAATGTTTTATAAACACGCTGGTGCAGACAGTTTTCAAATCGAATAATTATTTTAAGAGATATTTAATGCTAAAGTTGGACAAAATCGTTCCATTAAAAAAGTTTTATAGGAGCAAAAATTATATATGGGAATTAATTCATTTTTAGATCATTGTATACGTTAGAATTTTCCGGTGTGCAGACTGCATTTATTTTTTGACTCATTTTGTGAGGTTTTATTTCTATTTTAAATTCAAATTTTCAGCATTTCGAGAGATATTTCTTATTTATTTTAGAAATTGGTATTAATTTAAACTGTTGCCAATTGTATAAACAGCGCGAATAATAATGTTCACTTCAAATTAAAAATTTATTTACACGTGACTATTATTAACAGAAAAAAAACCTTTCAAATTAGGATTAAATAATTACGTATGAAAAGCAGGAACTTATTGAAAATACTTCATAAAAACTATACTTGCACGTGAATTTTAAAAGAGAAAGGATATTGTAAAATAATAAATTCATTAACATGCGTTAGAAGTCTAAAATAGGAGAAATTACGTCACATTTACGTCACATTACACTTATTACGTAAAATGAACAAAAAGTAATATTGCAAAACTGTTTAAATTTAAAAATTGCGCGAGACATTATTTTGATACGAATTGAATATTTCCAACTGAGCGAAAAAATGCCCAGGCCGGGAATCGAACCTAGCCTGGCCTGGGCATTTTTTCGCTCAGTTGGAAATATTCAATTCGTATGATAGCTTTACCAATCAGTTTGATTGTGTTAAAATAATAATTATTTTGATATTTTGAGATTATATTAATAAGATTAATATTAATTTTATTGAACGCGTTTAGACTGCTTTCGAGCGACTATTTAGTAATTTAATAAAAATAAAAAAGATTGCAAGCTGAAAATGAAGTGTCATCGACAAAAAATATGATTTTAAAGAGAAAAATCTGTGAAGCAGAAAATAAAGAAATTGCTTAAATGGTTTAGTTAAGATTCGTTAACCTTCTGTGCCGTTTCCGTCAAAAGAAGGCATTGGTATTTGTGAAATATATTTGCATTTTGATGCAGATTTGCTTATTATATTAGCTTATTTTGAAATGTTTAACTGATTTTATTTAATCAAAGACGAAAACAGCCATTGTATCTTTTAACAGCAGCTAATTTTTCCTTAAAATTCCCCAATCGAAGAGAAATGGATAGAAACCCGTTTATATGGAGATCGCCGCTGTTTTTAAATTATAATTCAATCTTTCAAAATCTGTTTAAAGCCGATCAAAATTTAAAGCCGATTTAAAGCCGTGCTTTTAGAGACTGCGGTGTCTGAACGGGGGTTGGCGAGCGTAGCTCGTAGGGGGCCGAGCCCCCTAGTGTTCCAAGAAGAAAGAAACAATAGCAACAACAAAATAGTTTCGGTTTCTTAAAGAATATTTTAGTTTCCTAAAGTAACTGAATTCATTTTTATATTCTTTTATTTAACCCAACCTGGTTTTTGTTTGCAAAGATAGAATTTTGTAATAGATTTTTAACTTTCATATTGTTATGTTACAATTGTAAAAATTACGTTCACAGTCATGTTTTTGTTGACAATACAGTCAAACCTCGTTAACATGAACCTCAAAGGGAATTAAATTTTTGTTCATGTTATCCGTAGTTCATACTATCCGTAACAAAAAATCCAGGTAGGGGAGACTGGGGGTTAATGGGACAACAAGGTTTTCTCGTAAAATATAACAGTCAAAATTTATCAGTAAATGTCATTTCCAGTGTTACACAAAAACATGCAGTGAACCACTTTTTTTCATTAGCTATTTGCAAAGCAAGATACATTTAAGCATCAAGATGAGTTTTTTTCTATTTAATAAATATTTGTTTTGATCAACTATTAAATCAGTTTTTAATAATAATACCTTTTATTAAGAAGCTTTTATACAATGTGATTATGTATACAATGTGTTTAAATTATGTTATTTTAATCATTATTTCGCACCAGAGATAAAATTAATTGACAATAAGCTTAAAAGCAGTGGTAAAGGATTCAGGGACAAATATGCATTTCACATAGGGTTTCATAGGAGAAAACTTTGTTTTAGAATTGAGACTTGTTTCTATTTTAATAATTAAACTATTAGTTATACATTTTTTATCCGTTAATAGAAAACTGTTAGAAGTAATTGTGTAAAAATATTCCCTAGGGAAAAGGAAGCTTTCACACTTTTCTAGGAATTTTCTTTCACGTTAAGCGTCAAAATCTCTCATGGGGACATCGAGAATTGTTCTTATTAAGCGGAATTTCACGTTAAACGGATTCATCTTAAAAGTAGAAAAAGCACTAGAATCCGTATTCATTTTGACGGGGACAGAGGAAACTGTTCATGTTAAAAGTAATTCACGTTAAGCGTGTTCGCGTTAACGAGGTTCGACTGTACAACATTTTAAAGTTTTCAGAAATTAATTATAAATTAATACATTAATTGTTGGGCATTTTTCCGCTAGCCAACCGCAGGTGATAAATCGCCAAATATTATCTGTAACGCATACAATTGCATGAGAGTTTAATGGATTTAATGATGCGCCAATATATGCTCTCCAAAATCGACCAAATGGCTATGAAGCTGTAACAATGAAACACTTTAAAGGCAGAAAACAAATTACAAATAAAATATTATGATTTCATTACTTAAAAAAATACCCTTTTATCACTCAATTGTTTAATATTAATTAATTACGATTATACCGGGTGTCCGAAAAATGACTGATCAATTTTAAAATTCAATCTTCCAAACGGTGGCAGATATTAAAAAAATTCTTTCATGAGGGTTATGTATGATGTCAGGAGTTTTTGTACTGTGATTCTTGATTTTAGTTCGAATTTCAAACAATAGATGGCGCTGAGAGTAATAGGCGCTCAGTCCAGACCCGATTTTTGGTACTTTGGGATCCATTCAATACATTTTCATCTCCTTTTTTACGCATGGAAGAAGAGAGAGGTAAAAAAATTGAGCCTGGATTTAGCGGTTGTTGCTTGCAGCGCCATCTATCGATGTTATTTGTAACTAAAACTTAGAATCGTAGCATAAAAACTCCTGACATCTTATATAATACTCCTGCAAGAATTTTTTAAATATCTGCCACCGTTTGCAAGTTATGGAATTTTAAAATCCATCAGTCATTTTTGGGACACCCGGTACGTTGAGAAAGCAATTTACATGTCCTAAAAAAATAGTTTAAATGCTGTTTCATTTTTTTTTCTATCCCTTTGCCATATATTGAAAAAACAATAGAGCAAAAGTTACATAGTTTTTAATGAATTCACTTGCTTGCGTTTTCTAGAAAGTGATAAAAAAAAGTAGTAGATTTTTCATAATCGAGTTCGGTGCCCACGCCAAATGAATGTATTGTAACAAAAAAAAAAAAAAAAAAAAAAAAACCTTGAATTGCAGTCAAAATATTAGACGAAATTTTCTATATGAACATTGAAGACTTATAAAAGAGTGTTTTAAAAAAAACTATTTTTACTTTTATACTTATTGAAAATTAAATAAGATCTGAAGGTCATACAAACAATGCTATCCGAAAATAATTATGCACACCTCGCGCCTATTGACCAGGTAATATCTAAATTCTGTAATCCGGCCGTGAAGTTAGACAGTAAATTGGCTTGGTATAATGAATATTTTGAACATACGCTTCATATTCCTTACAAGCGATTTCAATTGTGATACACTTAAACAGAATTAAAATATTAAAACTTTATATAAATCACCATAAAATTAATGCAATACACAGAACGCGTTTCGGGCTGGAAAATAAAACAGCCTGTCAACAGCTTCTGCAAACACGTATCCATAAGGGGAACGGTCACAAATGGTGCTGTTCTTCGTGCTGTTTGAAAACTTAAACAGATTTAATTTTTCTACCTGAAATAGATTCGAAAATATATTCGTTGATCATTTACACTGTAAATTACATATTAGATGTAAATTTCCAACTGAGCGAAAAATGTCCGGACCAGAATTCGAACCAGGGATCTCCTGGCTGAAGCCGCCAGTGCTCTACCATCTGAGCAATCCCGGACGAATCTGGTGAAACTTTTTCACCCAGCTAACCTTAATGATTATAGCATCTGGTCTAAAACCTGGTTCAGCTCAACACAATAAATCTCAGGTAATGGAACTCCAGAAATCGCTGGATCCGTAATTACACTAGATTATCTACACTAGACATCCAGCGATTTCTGCAGTTCCATTACCTGAGATTTATTCTGTTGAGCTGAACCAGGTTTCAGACCAGATGCTATAATCATTAAGGTTAGCTGGGTGAAAAAGTTCCATCAGATTCGTCCGGGATAGCTCAGATGGTAGAGCACTGGCGGCTTCAGCCAGGAGATCTCTGGTTCGAATCCTGGTCCGGACATTTTTCGCCCAGTTGGAAATTTACATCTAATATGATTTATTTACCAATTAGAATAAATGTGTTAAATTTAATCTAGTGTAAATTACAGTCCATGTGCATGTAACATTATTTTGCGTTTAATACTCTAAGCCTCGATAAACATCTGTCGATATTTCTCACCGATCCATGAGAATTTAATTTTCAACCATTCAAAAACAACCTAAGAAATCCGCGTCCTGTAAATGTCATTTGACGTCAACTCATACAGTTAAAGTGCAACCCAAACTCCATCCCGGCTAAAACTATTAAAACAGTCGGAGAACACATGCGATAGACAGAAAGAGGGAATACACAGAAGAGAGGGGGGGGGGGAGGTTATCCACAGTACCAGCGAATAAATGAACTAACCAACTTCACAGCCCCCCCCCCTCCACCTCCCACCCGCTAAACTTTTCCGCCCGAAATCAGAACTGTCAAGAACAGCCCCTGATCCCCTTTTGTTCGGGCGCCCCTGTAAATGACAGACGCTAAGAGATGAAAATAAGGATCCCGTTCACACTTTGGGGGCTCTCCATTTTAAGTTCTTCGTTTTTCTCTTTTTGTTTGCTATAAGAGAGAGTGTTTGTTTTGTGCGGGTGCTTGTACGGCAGTTCATCGTTGTTGGAAGACATCAACAATGGCGAAGACGTGAATAAAGATTAATTATTTTTTCTTCTTTACTAAAAAAAGAAAAAAACCCGTTGATGTTGTGTTCAAAATTCTAAATTTAGTTTGGTATAAGAAAGTCCCGAAAAGAACATAGGTAGAAACTAGTAAGTTGTAGAATTTTATCTCTCTGTTTATGATTCCTAAATATATGTGATTAATAAATAATAAGATAATAAAGATTAACTATTTTTATTTCTTATAATAATAACAATAATAATAATAATAATAGTAATAATAATAAAACTTGATGTCGTGTTCAAAATTCAAAATTTAGTTTGGTTTAAGAAAGTCCCTAAAAGAACATAGAAAACATAGTTGTAGAATTTTATCTCATGTTTGTGGTTCTTACATATATGAGATTAATAAATAGTAATAAAATAAAGATTAACTGTGTTTCCGGCTTTAATAATAATAATATTAAAACTTGATGTCGGATTCAAAATTCTAATTTTAGATTGATATAAGAAAGTCCCGAACAGAACATAGATAGAAAATAGTAAGTTGTAGAATTTTATCTCCCTGTTTGTGGTTCCTAAATATATAAGATTAATAAAAAGTAAGATAGAAGAGATTAATTATTTTTTTGTATTTAATAATAATAATGATAATAGTAATAATAATAATTCATTGATGTCATGTACAAAATTCAAAATTTAGTTTGGTATAAGAAAGTCCGGAAAAGAACATAGAAAACAATTAATTGTAGAATTTTATCTTATATTTGTGGTTATACATATATGAGATTAATAAATAGTAAGATAATAAAGATTTACTATTTTACGGCCTTAATAATAATAATAATAATAATAATAATAATAATAATAATAATAAAACAAAACTTGATGTCGGATTCAAAATTCTAAATTTAGATTGATATAAGAAAGTCCCGAAAAGAACGTAGATAGAAAATAGTAAGTTGTAGAATTTTATCTCCCTGTTTGTGGTTCCTAAATATATAAGATTAATAAATAGTAAGATAGTAAAGATTAATTATTTTTTGTCCTTAATATTAAAAATAAATATAATAATTCATTGATGTTCTGTTCAAAATTCAAAATTTAGTTTGGTATAAGAAAATCTCGAAAAGAACATAAAAAAACAATTAGTTGTAGAATTTTATCTCCTGTTTGTAGTTTTTACATATATGAGATGATTAATTGTTGGATAATAAAGATTAACTATTTTTTAGGCTTTGATAATAATAATAATAATAATAATAATAATAATAATAATAATAATTATAAAGTTTGATGTCGTATTCAAAATTCTAAATTGAGATTGCTATAAGAAAATCCCGAAAAGAACATAGTTAGAAAACAGTTAGTTGTAGAATTTTATCTCGTGTTTGTGGTTCCTACATATATAAGATTAACAAATAGTAAGATAATAAAGATTAACTATTTTTTCAGCTTTAATAATAATAATAATAATAATAATAAAACTTGATGTGGTAATCAAAATTCAAAATTTAGTCTGGTATAAGAAAGTCCTGAAAAGAACATAGATAGAAAATACTTGTAGAATTTTATATCTGTGTTTGTGGTTTGTGTATATATAAGATAAATAAATAATAAGATTATAAAGATTAAAGATTAACTGTTTTTTTCTTTCAGCAAAGAAAAAAAAACTTGATGTAGTGTTCAAGATCCTAAATTTAGTGGTATTAGAAAGTCCCGGATAGAAATTAGTTTGTTCTGGAATTTAATCACCGCGTTTGTACGCATATAAGATTGATGAATAATAAGATAATAAAGATTCATAAAAAAAGCACAAATAAATGTACTAAAATTACTTGCAGGTGCATACGTATAATATCGAATTATGTACATATTAAAAATATCTAAAAAATATATTAAGAATCATTAAAATCCAAAACATTTTCAGCCATCACACGGCCGTCATCAGTAGGGATTTAAATGTTGTTATTATTTTCTTTTGCGCTTATTCGAGAATCGTCTCGAAGAGATCATTGTAATTTAAACGTTGTACGGCGGATAAGATGCCAGATAAAGGTATTCAAATTTTCAACAAAACAAGCTTTCATCTGTTATGGAGCAATTCTTTCTAAACACTATGGATATCGTATGATAACGATGCACTATCACAGGGTATTTCATAAAGGACTCCCTGGTTTTAGAATTCAATTAATCTTAATCCGCAGGTAAGGAATTTTTAAAACAGTAGTTTTATTTCCACGATCTGAATGCTTTTAACATAAGTGAAACGACATTTGTGGAGCATTGAAAGCAATAAGCAGCCTTTGCTCTAAAATAAATAAATAAATAATAAAAATTTACTTTTATTCTATCTACCAATTTTTTGAAATTTTGTTAAATAGTTTTAAATCGTCATTCCTATCTAAAGTGCTTCCAAGCACTCAGCAATATGTTAAACAATAAAAAAAAATAATAAAATAAAATAAATAAATAAATAAAAATAAAATTTTTATATAATTAGAAAATGAAGAGTTCTAAAAAGTATTGAAGTAAAAATACGCTGATTCCGGTTTTCGCACAGTCTCTCAGAATGAATAACATGTAAGGCTGCTAGCACAAAAAGAAAAAAAAAAAAGCCTTAAAAATTTCTTAATCAGTAACACAAATATATAACTATACACAACAATTTTCTATATATACAATAGATCTATCAACCCATTTTTTAGCATATTAAAATAATAGAGACAAAAGAGGAATCTTCTATAATCATAATCCACAACATAACATTCGCCACAATAATTGTTTCTTTCTTTTCAAGAACTGGTACATTTGTCATACACGTCACAACGTTTTTCTGTCTATTGAAAGAATAAGCAACCCTGTCGCAAAGTTGATTTTGATCTTCTGTAGGAATCAACTATTACAATTTAGCCATACAGCTCCGAAATTCACTAAACTAGATGTAAAACTTCCCGACAATCAGCTATATATTTTCTGCGAATTCTATTTAAATCAGTTAAAAGCTTTTATTAAATATTTCATTTAAAAAGAAAATAAGAGATTTCTTGAAAACACTGGATGAAAAATACGCTGTTTCCTGTCTTCGCATGGTCTCTCATAATGATTAACATCCGAGGTTTCCAGCGTGATTTTCCTTTTTTTTTTTTTTAAATCAAACTTTTCATCACTCAGCTTGTTCTTCCTTGGTCTCCGCACTCCAGTTCTTCCGCTCAACCTCGTGTTTTGTCCTTTCATCTCTTTTGCAGGTTTTATTATTTTTTCCTTTTAAATCCTTTTCAGTGGTTTTGATTTTTCTTGCGTGTGGCAGTCATTACCAGCTGTTGAACTGCATCACAGAAGCTTAGTGGTTTATTTATTCCCCGAAAAGATTATTTTTTCCCTGTATATTTTGCCTCTTTTTTTAGTGCCTTACCTTTTTCTAGGCAGAAATTTTGAGTTTTACGTTTTTTTCTCTTTAAAATTTAGTACTTAATTTAGACAGACAATGGAATTTAGAATTAAAGAAAATGCATTTTTAGCTAATTTTTTAAAAGTTTTTACTTAAGGGCAGTTGGAAGTCCCTATACCTACAATGTTAAGTTTACATAGATTTTGTTACAAATTACCAAAAATATTCACATGAAATTCATATAATACCTCTCAAAATTACATGTTGCAAAATTATTATTTATCTAATACATCTCAAACTATCAGAGATATTAACTTGAAATTCATCTAATACGTCTCACAATTTCTGAGAAGCTTATTTATTAAATAATTTGAAACTTTTAGTAAAGTTTCCATTCCCATAATTTTTATTTATTTCTCTACAAAGATTTTAATAATTACTATTTATATTATATTACTTATCCCATAAGTATAGATATTATTTTAAATTACTGAGTTATAGTCGAATAATATAATTATAGTCTTTTCACGCAGGGACCCGGAGCTGGAGCTGGAGCTGGAGCCCGGAGTCGGAGCGCTCCGGAGCTGTGTTTTCCCTGGAGCTGGAGCCGGAGCTGGAGCTCTAAATTTTCCCCAGCTCCAGGGCTCCTTTAGTTTTTAATATTCTTTTAAATCTTTTTTTTTTCCAGTCTTTTAAATTTCTAGGCTTAAAATATTTTAATTACATCATTATTCAGTATTTTAATTATATCATTTTTTAGGTTTTTATTATTATTAGAGAAGGAAACCTTCTCAAAACATGGTAACACTACTTTACTTCTACTTTCTACTTGAACTAAGTGACAACACTATTTGAAAACAAATATGGCCGTCTGTTGTTTACATGTGTAGTTGTATAATTTTGGCTGTTTGAAAAGTGTAGAAGAAATTTAAGATTTTTGTGTTTAAAATTCCACCAAACTTTCTATTTTAAAAGCAAAAGCTAAAAGATGCCATATTTTCTGAACAAACATTTCAAGTTTGATGAGAAGTAAAATGCATTTTGTCAGATCTTTAATGAAGGTTAAATATTTGTGAGCAAAAAATTAAACGTGTAAATTAAAATCTGCAACTCAAAAGCGCGAAGTCGGAGTCGAGTTGGAGCCGGAGCCGGAGCCGGAGCTGGAGCCACAGTATTTTCTCTAGGAGCGGAGCTGGAGCTGGAGCATCAAAAATTGTTCGGCTCCGGGTCACTGCTTTTCAGCACTTAAAAACTTTCATTAAACATTCCATTTTAAAGTAAAATAAAAGAGGCCGCAAAAACACAGGACTAAAGTTACGCAAGTTTCTATATTCTCATTGTCTTTCAAATTGAACTATACCCGAGGTTCCTTAGAGGGATCTTTTTCTTAATCAAACTTTTCATCGCCAAGCTTGTTTTTCCCTTGTCTCTGTATTCTCGTTCTTTTACACAAATTCGTGTTTTGTCCTTTCTTCTCTTTTGAAAAGATGATTCCTCCCCCCCCCCTCCTCGAATCCTTTTTCGTGGTTTTGACTTTTCTTGCGTGTGGCAGTCATTACAAGCTGTTGAACTGCAGTGGCTTCTTTATTCTCCGACAGGATTAATTTCCTTCTACGTTTTCCCCCTGTCTTCCAGTACCATATTTTTTACAGAGGAAAAATTTCGAATTTTGAGTTTTTCCTTTAAATATTAACACGTAATAAAAAAAAATCAAAACTAAAGCTGTGAAAATACATTTTTTACCTGATATGAAAAAAGTTTTTACTTAAATACTTTATATATTACATCACATCACAGCATCACATTCGCCACAATAATAGTTTCTCTTCTCCCCAAGAACTGGTATATTTGTCATATGTGTCTTAACGTTTTTCTACCTATTGAAAGCTATAAACAACGCTGTCACAAAGTTGATTTTAATATTCTGTAGGAAACAGGTTTTACTATTTCGCCCCTTATAGCTCCGAAATGCTCTAAGCTATATGTAACACTTTCCGACAATCAGCTATATACTTTCTGCGAATTCTATTTAAATCAGTTAAAAACTTTTATTAAACTTTCATTTAAAAGGAAAATAAGAGATGTCTTGAAAACACTGGATGAAAAACACGTTGTTTCCTGTCTTCGCACAGTCTCTCATAATGATTAACATCCGAGGTTTCCAGCGCGATTTTCCTTTTTTTCTTAATCAAACTTTTCATCACCCAGTTTGTTCTTTCTCGGTCTCCACACTCCAGTTCTTCCGCCCAACCTCGTGTTTTGTCCTTTCATCTCTTTTGCAGCGATGATTTTTTTCCCCCACTAGAATCCTTTTCAGTGGTTTTGATTTTTCTTGCGTGTGGCAGTCATTACCAGCTGCTGAACTGCATCGCTGAAGCTTAGTCGTTTATTTATTTCCCGAGAAGATTAATTTTTCCCTATATATTTTTGCCTCTTTTTCTAGTGCAATACCTATTTCAAAGCAGAAATTTTGAATTTTAAGGGTTTTTTCTCTTTAAAATTTAGTACTTAATTTAGAAAGAAAATCAAATTTAGAAAGAAAGGAAATGCATTTTTTAACTGCTTTATAAAAAGTTTTTACTTAAGGCTGCTCGTCACTCAGCTTCCGAATCCCTCTCGGTAATGTTAAGTCTATGAGTGTTTGATGCATTCTTATATTTAAAATATCTCTTCAGGATATTAATATTTTTTATTTCTGTCTTCTGTGTGCTCTTCTTAAAGGCTGTCTCTTTTTTCTTAGTTGTCAAAATATTTCTAAAAGCTATGCTTAATTTAATATTTTACATGTTAAAAGTGGACGAATTGGAGTAAAATTTTAACTCTTCATATAAAATTAAGTATACATAGTTTAGAAATATTTTGAGGACTAAGAAAAAAAGAGACATTCTTTAAGAAGAGTACACATCAAAAACAAGTTTAAAATATTAATTTCTCGAGAGAGATATTTTAAATACAAGAATGCATCAAATGTCCATAGACTTAACATTACCGAGGGGAATTCGGAAACTGAGTGACGAGCAGCCTTAAGGGCAGTTGTAAGTCCCTATACCTTCGATGTTAAATTTATGTAACTTTTCTTAGAAACTGCTAAAGATATTTACTTGAAATTTTGGTCGACCAAATTACTGTCGCCAAATTGTAAGATAAAATGCCAATAATGGTTGATCATAAATATCACATTCACTTGACAACACGTGTTTACGTTATCAAGTGATTTTTATTTCAACGTTTTATTTGTGTTTTTATTAATGTTATACTAACTTATTTGTTTTTTCGTTATTTAAAATAAAAAGTATGCCAATTTGTATAATTTGGCGAGTGGTTGAGCGATTTATATAATTTGGCAAAATTGGTCGACGGGATAACTAACAAATACGGAAATTTTTATATACATAATATGAATAATTCATAATAAAGTGGTCACCTTTAGAAACATATATTTTTTAGTAATAAAAACTGATCTTGATTAAAAACCACTTTTAAATAACAAAAAATTTGCATTTTTCCAAAGAAAAATTTTTTAATAAAAAATTTGTACATATGTTAATAGCAAAAATTTCACATCAGATTTATTAGGGATATGTGTGAAATATTCCAGCAAGATTGCAAGCAATAATATGTAGTAGTTTCTATAAAAAGGTACATTGAAGTTCAAAAAGCAATATTTTGAGAAAATCGAGTTTAAATTTTACATGTATGATGTTTATGTATGATGTAAATAAACTGAATTAATTAACATAATTTTTTAACTTCTTGTTTCCGTAAAAAAAAAGTAATATACCAATCGAAAAGATGAAAATAAGAAAAAAGAAATAGTTTATATAATTTTTTAATTAATTTTTAAATTAAATATTCAAGAAACAGTTTTTTAACGAATTTGACTTCCAACTGTCCTTAATAGTACTGGTATATATACTTACGAGTTTTCCTTGTAAATTAAAAAGATCGTTAATTCTCGAAACTAATATGTTGGATTTTCTACATATTTTTTAACTTCAGTAGTTATTAAATACACTAAAATGCATTAGATTTATCAAAAGTTGTTAGAGCTATTTTTTTTTTTTTTTAGATAAAATCAATACAAGCAATGGTGCAATAAGGTTTTTTTCCGTGATCGGATTGCTTTCAATATAAAAGAAACGACGATTTTCTGGAGGTGAAAGGAAATCGGGAACTCTGTATCTTTTTAATACTTTCCAACATAGTTGAAAAGTGTTTATGAATTCGGTTTGTCTGGCCTCCTATTTGTCCGTGCTTATAATTCAATAGGTAATTTATTTATCAAAAAATGGAAAACACAGTTCGATTCCAAATCGCTTCCTTGGTCAGGCTTTCCATTTTCTTTTATCTTAACGTTAAAAGATGAATTTGTAAATGTGTCGAAACGTTTTGCGCTTGTTGAGCAGAGCAGTTGAGAATAGCCTTAGGAGGCTGCTTCAGTGAAGTGAAAGGACCAGTTCGCTAATGCTAATCCTATGGAAGAAATTCATAAAGATATCTCGGTTGCATTTCAATATTTTTAAATGATTTTTTTTTCTTTCTTTCTTTTTTTTTTTTTTTTTTTTTTTTTTTTTTGCATTGGGTAGCTGAGATCGATCTGTAGAAAGGTCGTTTTTTACTTTTTCGATTTCGATTGCAGATTTGTTTTATGATTATGCTTTCAATTTCGAAACCGGTTCCGAAAATGAAAGTGTCCTCATTAAAAATATTTGTAAACAAAATCGAAAAAGTAGAAAACGTCCTTTGTACAGCAATGCAAAAATTGATTGAAAAAAAAAAAAAAAAAATCTCAGCTATGCAAAAATGCAAAAAAAAAAAAAAAAAAAAAAAAAAAAAAAAAAAAAAAAAAAAAAAAATTATGAAAAAATTTAATGCAAAAAAAAAAAAAAAAAGATTTAAAAATATTAAAATGCAACCGAGATATCTTTATAAATTTCTTCCATAGGAATAGCATTAGCGAACGGGTCCTTTCACTTCACTGAAGTAGCCTCTTAAGAGTTCTGCAAAATAAAAGATTAAAAATACGAAGATTCGCACGTTCTCTCATAATGAATAACACCCGAGGGCACCTGCACAATTTTTCTTTTTCTTAATCAAATTTTCCGTAGCACTTCTTGTTCTTTCCTGGCCTATGCAACCTCTCTCATTTGTCCATCCTCGCATTTTGTCATTTAATCGCTTTTGCAAAAGTTATTTTTTCTCATTCGGAATTTTTTCTGTGGTTTTGATTTTTCATCCGTGTGCCAGTCACTGCCAGCTGTTAAACTGCAACGCAGAAGACTACTGGTTTGTTTATATCCCGAAGGGAATAATTTTCCGTACATTTATTATTTTTTTCCGAAAGTAATTTTAAATTTTACGTTTTTTTTTCTTAGATATTGACATTCAAGGCTGTTTTCAAATTCCCTGCTCAACAAACGCGAATTTTTATGACACATTTCTGTGTCATTTTTAAAGGTAAAGGCATGAAATTGGCAGGGATGATTATTGGAGGAATTTGGAATCGAATGACGTTTTTAATTTTTTGATAAATCAATAACTTATTGAGTTAAGCCATCTTTGTCACGTGAAAAAACGTGCTTCTTCTTTCCCGCACTGTCACGTCCAGAAATTCGGTTCAAAACGCCAACTCTGACAGTATTTTCTAAATGATGTTTTGCCTTACCAAAAAAGGGATAACGCTATTCTATTACATAGTTTCTGAATAAGAACACCTACCAATTTCATGCGTCTCCTGACCAAAATGATTTCAGAAATGTGTCAGAAAGCAGCTCCTTTGGATTTGAGAACAATCTTAAGAGTCTACACTAATCTTACAAAAATACTCACAAGCTGATGTTAAACATATGGAAGCGTTCTTTTCAAATTTCTCGTTCGCATATTGATATTGTTAGATGTTTGTTTTGCACAGGGCAGTCGAGTTTCATGTCTAACGTGGTATGTGATATATTTTTCAAATTTGATAAGTTTTTTTTTTTCGAAACCGGTTTCGAAATAGAAAGTGGCTTCTGAGAAAAATCTCTATACAAAATCTAAAAATTAAAACTGTACCCGGTAAGAAATGGACCTCAGATATCGTATGAAAAAAAATAAATAAATAAATAAATAAAAATATTGAAATGCTAATGAGAAATTTGAAAAGAACGCTGCCATTGGTTTAACATTTAATGGAGACTGTTTTCCTTTCACTAGTGTCAGTTCTAATATAAGGAAAATCAAAATTGAAGTAATGAAATTTAATTTTAACTAATTTTAAAATATTGTTACTTAATTGTACTGCTATATTTTTGCAGCATATGAAGCAACATTGTTAATTAAAGATCGACCATTCTGGAAAACTTCTATATCGGATTTTCAATTTATAATTTATACAGGGTGATTCAAAAAAGATGGGAAAATTTTAAGAGGTGATAGTACACACCCAAACAAACATTTTGTATCAAAGAATGCATGGTCGAAAACTAAACGTAAAAAAGTTAGAGGACGCCAAAAGTTATGTTCTTAATACGAGGCAAAAACACACAATGAACGATTAAGTTAAGTTACGAAAACAAATTTAATGGCATTTGATTACAATAAGTGCTCAAAACATTGCCCGGCAACTTTTATGCACACAGTACAACGGCGAAGAACAGATTGGCGAATTTTCTGAAACACACCAGGCATATCGCGAACTTCCCCTACAGTAGCCGAAAGCTTGACGAAAAGTTCTTCTGCGGATTCAATGGGAGTCTCATACACAAAAACCTTTAGCTGTCCCCACAAAAAAAAAAAAAAAAAAAAAAAAAAAAATCGAGACATGAAAGATCTGGCGAGCGCGGTGGTGCCTCGTGGGTTTCAGAAAATTCGTCAATCTGTTCTTCGCCGTTGTACTGCGTGCATAACAGCTGCCGGTCAATGTTTTGAGCACTTATTATAATCAAATGCCATTAAATTTGTTTTCGTAACTTAACTTAATCGTTCATTGTGTGTTTTTGCCTCGTATAAGAACATAACTTTTGGCGCCCTCTAACTTTTTTACGTTTAGTTTTCGACCATGCATTCTTTGATACAAAATGTTTGTTTGGGTGTGTACTATCACCTCTTAAAATTTTTCCCATCTTTTTTGAATCACCCTGTATTTAGAATTCATCTGTAATTAAAAAATAAACTGGTATGCATTAGATTAATGCAAGAGTTGGTTATGTTTAATTTTAATTTGTATATAAAAATTGATTCATAATAGATCATTCTCCACAAAATAACAATGTTGTACAACAAGTGTTCTTTCCAGTGATCGCCCGGTGTTTAAACATAAAAGACAAGATTTCGATCGCCAGAAAAAATCTGTCGATCAAAGGCAATAAGCAACTTAAAACAAAACTAAACCTGTGGTTGTACGATCCATGAAGGATCAGGGTCTACAAACCCCAATTCTGTTTACTTGACCCAGGGCTCCGAGGTGCTATGAAGCATGTGCCCTGGCCAGGTGGAGAACTCAACGCGAGACCCTCGGTGTTTAGTTCCCAAGCAAATTTGGTACTCATTTTATCGACCCCGAAGGGATGAAAGGTTGAGTGAACCTTACCCAGCCGGGAGCAGAACTCGCGACCTGTAGCGTGGCAGACAAGCGTTCTGACCACTACGCTACTGGGCTTAATAAGCAACTCTACTAAAAGAAAAACGCAGCAACACGGGGCTTAAAACTACGCAAGTTTCTGTCTAATATAAAAAAATTTCTTAACGAATTACCTTTGAGATCATCTTAATACAGTGTGTCCATAAAAGAGCACTGTAAAAAAAAAAAAAAAAAACGGACTAAAAAACGGAAATACTACTGGCAATCTAGACGCCAGTACTATTTCCGTTTTTTTTACGGGAATTTTTACCCATAAATTACAGAAAAAATTCCGTTTTTAATCAGAAAAACGGATAATTTTCTGTAATTTATGGGTAAAAATTCCCGTAAAAAAACGGAAATAGTACTGGCGTCCAGACTACCAGTAGTATTTCCGTTTTTTAGTCCGTTTTTTTTTTTTTTTTTTTTTTTTTTTTTTTTTTTTTTTTACAGTGAGTGGTCCAGTTATAAATTTTAATAGTAGTATCAACTTTAAGCGTTGTAGAGAGTCGGTTCAAGATCACTAATAAAAAGTAACTCAAACAGTTTTAGAGAAGCGCATGCGCAAATACTGCTTTGTAATTGACTCGTATGCAGTGCCACATTACGCAAATTGGTGACTCTTGAGTGTGAAGAGTTATTGCTGGGTTGAAAGTTTAAAAGCCATTAGAGCCATATGACTTTTTCCTTTGGGGCTTTATAAAAGATCTTGTCTACATTCCGCCCCCACCTAATGATTTGCCAGAGTTGAGACAAAAGAATTGAAGAGGCTATTGCTTCCATGATTCCGGACTTGTTAGCCGAATTGCGGCAAGAATTGGACTTTAGGTTGGATGTGTGCCGAATAACTAAATGTGCACATACTGAACATTTGAAAAAAAAAATAGGTTAGTTTACCTTTAATTTGGTGTATGATTTGTTGTAAATTGTCTGAATTAAACTGTTATAATATACCATTGAAACCGGGACATTATGGGTCCCCTGTATAACACGTCCCAAAATTTCAGAGAAGCTTATTTATTAATTAATTTAAAACTTATAGTAAAATTTTCGTTAGAATTTTCCCCGCATATTTAGAGTACTTAAAAACTTGATTAAAAACTCAGTTGAACGTGGTTCTGTCCCTCATGTGTAGATGGCGTCACTCGTGGTTTCTTAAATCGACCTTTTGATTCATTTGATCTTAGTTCATTAATAATTATTTATTTTCACTGGATGGCAACACTACATTTTTGTATTCAAATCATTGGTCAAGTTTCGACTAATTATCTCTTGCACAGGAAGCTTTCGTCTCTGAACTTTGAGCTATTTTACCATCATACTTTTCTGAAGACGAATGTAGAAACAGCTCGAAACGTAGATTTTAAATGTTAGTTTATTAAAGTTCGTATTATGTGCACCATTGAGCACGATCGTGTGCTTATTTATTTCATTAAACTTTTCATTTAAAAGTAAAATAAAAGGCCTTGAAAACACAGGGCTAAAACTACGCACGTTTCTATCTTCGCACTGTTTCTCAAATTGAATAACACCCGAGGTTGTTTAGAGCGAATTCTCTTTTCTTAATCAAACTTTTCATCGCCAGGCTTGTTCTTTCTTGGTCTCCGCATACCCGTTCTTTTATACAAACTCGTGTTTTGTCCTTTCATCTCTTTTAGAAAGATGATTCCCCCCCCCCCCGCCCCCTCGAATCTTTTTTCGTGGTTTTGATTTTTCTTGCGTGTGGCAGTCAATACCAGCTGTTGAACTGCAGCGGTCTATTTATTCTTCAAGAGGATTAATTTTCCCCTATATTTCCTCCCCTGTTTTTCCAGTGCCATATCTTTTTCAGGAAAAAAGTTATGAATTTTGAGTTTTTTCTTTAAATACTAATAGGTAGTAATAATAATTAAAAAAAAAAATCAAAACTAAAGCGGTGAAAATGCATTTTTTAGCTGATATGATTTTTTTTTTCTACTTAAGATGCTACTTCCTCACGCGAAAGCACCTATTCGTTAATGTTAATCCTATGGAATAAATTTTTAAAGATATATTGCTTGCATTTCAATATTTTAAAATTATTATTATTATTATTATTTTTATTTTTATTTTTATTTTTTTTTTGCATTGGCTAGCTGAGATCGATTTGTACAAAGGATGTTTTTTACTTTTTCGATTTTGTTTACAGGTTATTTTTACTTCCGGAACCGGTTTCAAAAGAAAATCTATTCTTATTAAAAATATAAAAAAAAAATGCAAAGAAAACCGAAAAAGAAAAAAAAAAAAAAAAAAGAAAAAAAAAAAAAAAGGCTTTTGTACAGATCGAACTCAGCTACTCAATGCAAAAAAACTGTTTAAAAATATTGAAATGCAAACGAGCTATCGTAAAAAATTTCTTCCATAGGATTAACATTAGCGAACGGATGTTTCCGCGTGAGTGAAGTTACCCGCATAAACATAAAAGACAAGATTTCAATCGACAGAAAAATCTGGCGGTCGAAGTCAATAAGCAACTCTAGTAATATAAAAATATTTTTAACGAATTATCTTTAAAATCACCTTCATACAATACGTCCCCAAATTTCTGAGAAGATTATTTATTAAATAATTAAAAACTTTCAATGAAAATTTCATTAAAATTTTCCCCCACATTTAGAGAACTTAAAAACTTTCTTTAAACATTTCATTTAAAAGTAAAATAAAAGAGCCCTTGAAAACACAGGACTAAAACTACGCGAGTGTTTCTATCTTCGCACTGTCTCCTAAACTGAATAATACCCGAGGTTGCTTAGAGAGAATTCTCGTTTTCTTAATCAAACTTTTCATCACCATGCTAATTCTTTCCTGGTCTCCACCGTTTTTTTTTTTTTTTTTTTTTTTTTTTTTTTTTTTTTTTTTTTTAAAACTCGTATTTTGTTCTTTCATCTCTTTTGAAAAGATGACTCCCCCCCCTCCTCCGCCGCCTCGAATTCCTTTTTCGTAGTTTTGATTTTTCTTGCGTGTGGTAGTCATTACCAGCTGTTGAACTGCAGCGGTTTATTTATTCCCCAAGAGGATTAATTTACCCCTATTTATTTCTTCCTGTGTTTTCCAGTGCCATATCTTTTTCATAGGAGAAATTTTGATTTTTAATTTTTTTCTTTTAATACTAACAGGTAACAAAAAAAAAAAAATAAATAAAAAATAAATAAATAAATAAAAAATAAATAAATAAAATAAAACTAAAGCTGTGAAAACGCATTTTTTAAATGATATGAAAAAAGTTTTTACTTTAGATGCTACTTCACTCGCGCGAAAACACCTGTTCGCTAATGTTAATCCCATTGGTGCCAACCTCTAAATAATCTTCCGTAATATGTGTTTTAATCTGACCCAGGTTTTAATACGTTTCGAACCAGAATTTGTTTTCGAGAAATAAAATGAAATATAAAATCTGCAGAAATCTGAAATTAAATAAATAAAGATTCTTAAATAAAATTTGTGGTTCGAAATGTGGCTAACGTAAGTCAAATTAATCCACGTATTGCGGAAGATTAGTTGGAGGTTGGCAACTATGTAATCATATGGAATAAATTTTTAAAGATATCTCGCTTGAATTTGAATATTTTAAAATGATTTTCTTTGCATAGTCTAGCTGAGATCGATTTATACAAAGGCCATTTTTTAGTTTTTCGATTTTGTTTACAGTTTTTCTTTTATTAAGATACTTTTACTTTCGGAACCAATTTCAAAAGTGAAGGTATTCTCATTAAAAAACCTGCAAAGAAAATTGAAAATGTAATAAAAAAAAAAAAAAAAAAAAAAAAAAAAACGGCCGTTTTGCCGATCGAATTCGGCTACTCAATGCAAAACAATCGTTTAAAAATATTGAAATACAAGCGAGCTATCGTAAAAAGTTTCTTCATACGATTAACATTAGCGAATGGATGTTTCCTTGTGAGTGAAGTTGCCCCCATACACATAAAAGGCAAGATGTCAATCGACAGAAAAATCTGGCGGTCGAAGTCAATAACCAACTCTAGTAATATAAAAATATTCTTAACGAATTATCTTTAAAATCACCTTCCCATAATACGTTCCAAAATTTTAAGAAGATTATTAATTAAATAATTTAAAACTCTCAGTAAAAATTCCATGAATTTTTTTCCCCCATATTTGGAGAACTTAAAAATTTTCATTAAACATTTCATTTAAAAGTAAAATAAAAGAGACCTTGAAAACACAGGAAATAAAATTACGCGAGTTTCTATCTTCGCACTGTCTCTCAAATTGAATAATACCCGAGATTGCTTACCGTGAATTCTCACTTTCTTAATCCAACTTTTCACCCCTATGCTTGTTCTTTCCTAGTCTCCAATGTTTTTTTACACAAACTCGTTTTTTGTCCTTTCATCTCTTTTGAAAAGATGATCCCCCCCCCCCCCCCCGCCTCCTCGAATCCTTTTTCGTGGTTTTGATTTTTCTTGCGTGTGGCGGTCATTACCAGCTGTTGAACTGCAGCGGTTTATTTATTCCCTAAGAGGATTAATTTCCCCCTATATTTCCTCCCCTGTTTTTCCAGCGCCATATCTTTTTCAGGCGAAATTTTGAATTTTGAAAATTTTCCTTAAATATTAACTGATAATTAAAAAAAATCAAAACCAAAACGGTGAAAAAGCATTTTTTAACTCTTATGAAAAAAGTTTTTACTTAAATATACTGTTTTATGTATTGTAGCACATGAATTATCTGTTTTAATTAAAGATCGATAATTCCGGAAAACTATTATAACTGTTTTTTCAAGCTACATGTATAATTTTAACATTAATAAAATATACTAGTCTGTCTACCTTATATTTATACGAAAGTTGGTAGCATTTTATTTTTATCACTCTCCAACATAATTGAAAAGTGCTTATGAATTCAGTTTTTCTGTCTGCCTGCGCTCTGACTCTTGTAAGCATACTTGGATTGCCATGAAATGTTTATAAGTTATTGATGTGTAGGGCAGAGTGGGGATGAAAGGGACATTTTCTCTTTATAAGCTTATAAAATAATGACATTAAAAGATATCAGTCTCATGTTTGCGTCTAATTCTTGTTAAAACCTTTGCTTTGATACTAGTAAAACCTCTTATACTCAAGTACAGTAATTTAAAATATGTACGCATTTTTATAAATTGGGAGAAATGTCCCTTTTAACCCCATTGTAGCGGATGAAAGGGACACACATATATAAAACACTTTTATGAACATTTTTCATTTTATTTGCGATTACTTTATTCAAAAATAAAAGATAATAATACACAAATAAAAATAAAATTTTTGCAATATATTATAAAACATAAACAAGGAAAATAACTTGTTTAGGCCTACTTGATGTATAACAACTTTAAATCAATTAAAAATTTGAAGAAAGATTTAGCTCTACCTGGCCACCACCAGTTACGGATTTAGGTAAATTCATCACAATATCATTAATATTAACTTCATTCATGTCAATAGTATCAGTAAATACAAAGCGGTTTTATTCTTTTTTTCTGAAAAAATGTACTTCGCATTCATTCCGAGTGCTTTTCTGGAGTTTATGGATAAAGTGCGACAGGAATGCCATCATAATTATTCCATTATCTTTCTCAAATTTTATTGTCTTCTTATTTATATTGCTTTCATGATATTCAAATAAGAGAAACGCAAGATCAGTTTTGGAACAACTAGAATATTTAGCCAGTGCTCAATTGCTTTAAAAAAATACTGCGATCATCCACCAACTTTGGTGAGCAAGTCCAAGCCTTTGGGATGGGATAGCTTCGTGAATGAACTCTTTGTAATTCCTCCTTGGGAAAACGAATACTGTTGAACAGAGTTACCTCATGTAGAAACAAAGGTGTGACAAGTTTACCATTTTCAGCTGATGTTACGTGAGAAAACTGCTTTCACCAAGTTTTGCTACTATATTAGGTGCCTTGTGTTCTGTCATTAAACTCCTATTTCATCACAGTTATATTTGTGTTATAAGGAGCTAAATTTTGTCATTTTAGGCTTAATGCCGACAAAATTGGATGAAATAACGCATCTTCTATGAATGAACCCACAAGCTCCTCTGAAGATTCTGTGGGTAATTCATAGTTTCTTATTTTACATACTGGTTTCCTATGTTCTTTTCTAATTCATCTTTAGCACTTTAACAATTTATTCATATATTTGCGATTTCAAATTTATTATATTCCGTGTGAATTTTTAGCGATTCATAACTGACTGAAGGTTTAAAAAAAATCAACATTAGCTTTGTTCAACCTTGTACTTCTTGTTAAACTAATGGCTATAGCCTTTTTTAAGATAAAGTAATGAATTTCGTTGATTAAAATCTTTGAACCAATCAATTCTAGCTTGCTTGTTTATTTGCCAGGGACATATTTGGAGAATTCAAAGAAATTGAATATTTATATACGCAATTGTCAAACTATAATTTATATTAGATGCTTGGAGCGAATATGAAGCTAACTCTTTTTATTGAGCTTCACTAAAAACTTTTCTATTACCAAATGGGCGCATTGAAATTAATCTGCTTGTGCATTCTTAAATTTTGGAACAATTCTTTCTAAATAGGACTTGTCAATGCCGTAGGCTTTACCTGTTGATCTTACAGACACTCCTTTTTCCTCATCTTCAGATACAGCACCCATCATTCTTCTTCAGTAATTCGGTTTTTCGCAATTTTTCTTTTATATTTTCGAAGCATATTGACTTTTTGATGATTTTTGGAAAAGTAAAACATACCTAAATTGTAGGCACATGTTATTGTAATATTTGCACACTTTTGTTCTACATAATAATGCATTCACTCTTTCTACATAAAAAAAAACAAAACAAAAATCACAACATAAATTTTACGAAACGTAAATAATATTTTCTTGAAATAATTATAAACAACGAGGGGTTGAAAGAGACATGTCCCTTTCAACCCCTCAGTTACTGTCCCTTTTAACCCCATACCCACCTAGCGAAATTAAAAATGTATTAATGCATGACCTTATTTTAGATAATGAAATATACTGGTATTCACATAAAGTGCATACTTTACAGTGCTAAAAAACATAAATATTATAATACTAAACGCAGTATTAATTTTTTGAAGAAAAAAAGAAAACAAAGAAGAAAATTTACTTTTTTATATCAAAAACAGATTTTGCTTTTAGCACCTACAACCCTACAATTGCTGATGTTAGTTATATGGATTATTAACACAGATCAAGTATCGCCATCGATTGTGCCAAAGTTGAAACATTGTACATTTTATTTTCTTCCTGAAATTTTGAGTGTCCCTTTCATCCCCAGTCTCCCCTTCTATAGAATGTTCGATACTGAAAATGAAGTCTTTAGCGTTTTTAGCTCGTTTACAGGGACACACTGAAGAATTCCGCTACAATACGGTCTATGGGGGAAAAATCATTCCCAGTTATTTTAATGATGAAACATTGCTTCAATCATAATGAAATTGATATGCATCACTGAGGTAGACCAAAAGATGTTTTCTCAGGAGTATAGGGCAAGTAGCATTTATAGTTAGTTTACACTTTACACGGTCGCACAAAATAATTCCATTATTTATTATCCATTTGAAAAATTGTTTGCAATACAATTAATAAAGAAATTATCGAATTACCAAAAATTAGTAATTATGGAGTCAATAGAAACCTTACGTCGTGCTAATTATACTTGTAGCGAAACGTTATTATACATCATTCGAAAAATTCGACCTGAGCACCCATGTTTTCATAATAAAGAACACGACATTTTCGAGGCAATTAAAGACACTAAAAAAAAAAAAAAAAAAAAAAGACTTTTTTACTGAACATTTGAAAGTTTCTCTATGTAATACGTTCTGGTAATCAGCTACATATTTTCTGCAAAGCCTATTCACAGCCTTTGAAGAAAATAAATAAATATTTTAATTTAAAAAGTTGAAACAGGTCTGGAAAATAAAAATATTAAAAACACGCAGATTCCTGTCTTCATACAGTCATGAATAATAACCTCTTGTTTTGTCCTTTCATCTCTTTTGCAGGTTTTATTATTTTTTCCTTTTAAATCCTTTTCAGTGGTTTTGATTTTTCTTGCGTGTGGCAGTCATTACCATCTGTTGAACTGCAGCACAGAATCTTGGTGGTTTATTTATTCCCCGAGAGGATTAATTTTCCCCTATATTTTTTTCCCTGGTTTTCCAGTACCATATCTTTTACAAAGGAGTAATTTTGAATTTGGAGCGTTTTCTTTAAATTTTTCTTCGTACATAATAATAATAATAAATAAATAAAAGCGGTGAAAATGCATTTTTAAACTGATATGGAAAACTTTTTTATTTAAACATAATGCTATCTGTATTGTAGCACATGCGTTATCCATGTTAATTAAAGATCGATAATTCCGAAAAACTAATATATCTTTTTTTCGAACTATACATGTAGAATGTGAACAGTAACTAAATATCCAGCATGCCTTAGATTTATATAAACGTTTACTAGCGTTTTACTTTTATTTGAAATGAATAGTATATAAAGATGAACAATAATGTTTGTTTTCCGTCATCGGGGTACTTTAATAATAAGAAAAAACGACGTTTCTCACGCAATTAAAGACTTTTCTTACTCAACCTTTAAAAGTTTCTTTATAGAACACGTTCCAGTGCTCACTTACCTAGTTTCTGCAAAGTTCATTCACAAACCTTTAAAAGTTTTCATTAAAATTTTTAATTTAAAAAGAATAAAGAGGTCTGGAAAACATAAGATTAAAAATACGGAAATTCCTGTCTTAGCACGGTATCTTTCAAACTTTTCATCGCGTACTTTGTTTTTTCCTCATCCCTTATTATTCTGTCCAACCTCCTGTTTTGTACTTTCATCTGCTTTGTGGGGGGGGGGGGGGGTTATTTTTTCCCCTTTCAAATTCTTTATTTATTTTATTTATTTTTTATTTTTCTTGCGTGTAGCAGTCGTTGACAACTGTTGAACTGCAGCGCAGAAGCTTAGTGGTTTATTTATTCCTCGAGAGGATTAATTTTCCCTTTTTTTTATCCGTTTCCCGGAAAAAATTTAAATTTTACGTTTTTCAGTAAATATAAGCACTTCGTTAAAGAATGAAAGAAAAACCCCCTGAAGCGATGAAAATATTGCTTTTAACTGATTTAAAAAAATTGTTACTTAATTGAGCTAGTATATATATATCGCGGCACGGAACATGTGTTATTAAAAGATCGATTATTTCCAGAAAACTGATATATCGGGTTTTCGATTTAGAATTCAGCAGTAATTAAGTAAACTGGTATGTATTAGATTGTACATATTAGTAGCTCTAATTTTTATTTGAGATTAACAATATACAAAATGAATCAGTAATCTCACAAAAAAACAATGGTAAAACGAGCACACCTTACGGTAAGTCACCTCGCCTGTCTAAACCCTCAGGATTCTTTATGTGCATCGTGTCAAATGGGACTGATATGATCCAGTATGGCACGTGCTACCGAATGACACGTGCTACCATGACACGTGCTACCGAATAAGGAAGAGCACCGACCAGCGTGCGTCACTTTTCCGGTACCCCAAACATACTATTGGACGAATGGTTGTTACGGCAGCAAAACCCAAAGACTCAAGGATTAAGCCGCGTGATTCGGGGATCACACCTCTGAGTGTTCAAGGAGCTTTGGGTGTACCAGCCAACCATAGGAGGATCGGGCTATCGGTCGGAACTCCCGATTTACCAGATGTGCTATTGCTTAAACAAGGTCTTCCGGACGTTAAAATCTACAGAGATAGTCACGGGTTCTTCTGCTATGGCACATCTAACAATGGTTAAAAAAAAATGTTTTTTTTTTCCGTGATAGGGATGTTTTCAGTATAAAATACACGACTAGTTCTGGTGATTAATGGCAATAAGCAACTTGTGAGTTAACCCTTTCGCGGACGGTGTCCACAAAAAGGGGCACATAATTTTAAGTTTTCTGGTACACAGAATATTTAAATAAAATTTTCCTTTTATAACGTACGTGAAAATAAGCAAATTTCTGTTTTCTAATAAATTCTTTTGTAAATTCTGGTGACAATCAATCATTTTACCATCTACAAACAGAATTACTCCGTGCCAGAAAGGGTTAAAAGGAAAAAAAAAACTCTAAAAAGATTTTGTAATTGTCTTGATATAAAACTATCCAACAATTAGCTATATATTTTCCGCGAAGTCTGTTTATGCCCTTTAACCCTTTATGTACCGAATTATGAATTCATGAAAATTTTATCTTCTAAAGCATTTTTCGTGACTTGTTAGAACTACATTAGAAGATTTACATAATCAATTAATAAATTTTAGAAGGATAAATTAAATTTCAATTTTTAGATATTTTGTGCAACATTTATAACCCCACTCAAACCTTTTATTTTAAATAAATATTTTTCTTTGTATTTTGTACAATTAGGAAATGTACAAATATAATGTTCTTATAATAGAAACATAGAAATATTTCCGAATTGAAAATCCCCCCCCCCCCCAACGCCAAGAATGCTGAAGAGATGCAAAGGCAAAAGAAATCATCCTTTTAAAATTATTTATGTTTTGTGTAGCCAATAATGATTTTCGATCAAGATAAAATAATGTACCTATAACTCATTCTAAACTGTATTACAACTAATCGATATATTAAATGAATTTTATAACAAGTTATTTTAATGATACTTATAAGTATCGCCAGTAGATAAAGGGTTAAAACTTTCATTGAACATTTCATACAAAAAAGAAATGAAAGGGATTTTGAAAAAGCAGGATTAAAAACACACTGTTTCGTGTCGTCGCGTCGCACGATCTCTCAAAATGAATAACATCCAAGTACGATTTCTTTTTCTTAATCAAACTTTTCATCGCCTAGCTTTTGCTTTCCTGGTCTCCGCATCCCTGTTCTTCTGCCCAACCTCCTGTTTTGTCCTTTCATCTCTTTAGAAAGGATAATTTCCCTCCTGCCCCATCTTCGAATCCTTTTCGTTGGTTTTGATTTTTCTTGCGTGTGGCAGTCACTACCAGCTGTTGAACTGCAGCGCAGAAGCTTAGTGGTTTATTTATTCCCTCAAAAGGATAATTCCCCCCCCCCCTTTTTTTTTGTCTGTTTTTTCTGGACCACAACTTCTTTACGACAGGAATTATGAATTTTGAATTTTCTCATTTTTCCCATTAAATACTCGTATTAGCACTTAATATTAAAATAAATAAATAAATAAATAAAAATTGTATTTTTAAAAACTATGAAAAAGTTGGTAATTAATTGTCCTGACATATATACTGTAGCAAAACATTTTCAATCAGTCAGTGCTTATATACTTTGATTGATAACATTTATAATTTTGCGTTTTTTCTTAACCCCCTGTGCCGAGTAAAAGGGCAAAATTGTAATGTTGTTTTCTCTGAAAAAAGATGTTTTTCTAACACAATACAGTAGAACCTCTTTTATCCGAAACCTTTTTAACCGAAACTCTCGGTTAACCGAAATCCATTTTTAAAGCCTTTTTTTTTTTTTTTTTTTCTTTTAACTATCACATTCCTTGTGTGCAAAACCCATTTTGAAAGTTTTTTTTACTTTTTTGAACTATCATATTCCTTGTGAGCAAGTGGTCCTTTCCGAATTACGAGTACCTATAAATATTTTCGAACCCCTTTCTTACAGTTCCTTTGAATTTAACTTGAGCTCCCATAAGCAGCGAAGTGGACGAAGAAAACGAACAAATTAGCAATTCTGAAGCTTCTGAATGTTTTGCAAAAGGTTTGACATGGCTGGAGTAGCAGAAAGATTGTGATACTAATGAACTAATAATATTAAAAAACTCCGTGATAGAGCTTCAAAGCAAAGGCAATCGAAACTGCGACAAACAAAACTTTTTTTCTTATCCTTGTGATATATGCACAAGATAGTTAATTTCAAAATTAAAATTCAGGTAATTTATTATTGTTTCTATTGCTTTATTTTTATTAAGCACTTGTTATCATAATAAGAAATATTGCATGTATTTCTCCTTCGTCTTAAAATTGAAGCATTCTCGATTATCCAAAAATTTCGATTTTCCGAAAGAGGGTCGGTCCCAATTACTTCGGATAATCGAGGTTCTACTGTATATATTTTTTATTACGTATAAACATATAAGGCTTGACAGTATAATTATAACTTAATTTTTTTAAATGAATTATATCTGTATAATTATATTAATTAAAATAACGCTTCTCTTGCAATGAAACCTACAGCTTAGTGAATGCATATATTAGTCCCAGGGCTGCCACAGGCGACAATTTTTTAATTCTGTTTTGCACCACTTTTTCAAAACAAAAATCTTTTACATACGCTTTGACAACATTTGCAAAAGAAATATGTTACAAATTTTATTTTTTAAAAATAGCGAACAGAAAATAGTCGCCTGTGGCAGCCCTCTAGTTCGCAGCGGTGAGAAGATTTCTTAATATGATGGGATTTCTTGTTCAACTGAGTATCATAGTTCAAAATATTAGTTATTCGTGTGAATTAGGGATGATAGAACCCAGTAAATTGATAATTCCAGTTTTAATTTTAAATAGCAATAATTTTTAATGTTTAGAATTCAGTAAAATTTAATTTTAGAGGAATAATATATAGAAATTAATTGCTGTTAGTTAGTTGTACTGTCATATATGCCGAAGCAAATCAACAATATTACCAATCAATATTTATATTATATACACTAGCTAATGTACCCGGCGTTTCCCGGAATTTTAAGAATGTTTGTTTTGAAAAATCCATTTCAAAATTAAACATACAGTATAAAACAAACAATAAAAAAAACAGTCGAAGTATTATACACAAGAATCAAATTAAAACCCAATATAAAAATGTATGAATTTATATTCAGACCTATAACAAATTTAGAGAACCTCAAAATATTAAAATGTGTCAATATTTCCTTAATCGGGTTTTTATCATGTTTCAATACATTTATTCAAACTCATAGGATGTTATGGATTCACCTGCTGACGTCCATTATGTTTCCAATATGACGTAATATTCACTTTTTTTTTAAATTCGTCAATTTATTTCATTTTCATTTTTCACATGGAAATCTTCAATCGAAAAATAATTGTTCTAGTAAGAATTTTATTGTGAATTTTTAATTGTTGACAACTGCTATAACGAAAAATGTTTCTATTTGATAGGAAATAGCTGTTAAATTGGTGTTTTTTTATTAATTTAAAATTAACTATAAATTATCTCGATTCCGGATTACTTCATCTGCCTCGGCTGTGTTTTTAATACACATATAGGTAACATTTCACAATTCCGGCTTACCAACTGTGGATTTGTATAGAATTACAGACAGACAAATTTTCATTTTTATATACAGTGAAACCTCCCTGTGTGACCACCTCCCTGAACGATCATTTTTTCATGAACGAAATATATTCCCATAAGCTCAATACTAATTTTACCTCCATTCAGAGACCATCCCAGTTGAATTCCCTCCATGAGCGACCAATTTCTTCGGAAAAAAATAAAACAAATTGCGTTTTTTCCTGGTCACTTGAAGAAGGTTTTATTAGAAAAATAATTCCGGAGAGCGCATTTTTCATTTGAACTTCTAAACTAAGTTTAGATTTTTTTTTAATTCAGGTAACTTTTAAGTGTTTAAACCCCTTTGTGCCTTTTTAAGCAATACATTTAACTCTGATGACAAATTAAAAATGACGGTTAATAAACTCCCCTTCCCTATTCTGTCAGGAAACTCTCAAATAATAGATAAATTAATAAAATCGTCATTATTTGTTCCGTCCAAAAAGAAAATTGCATTTATTTACTGAACTTCGAAAGGAATTGGAAATAAAAGCTATAAAAGATTAAACTGTAAAATCAAAGCAAACGTCCATGTATTTATTTTTTAAATTCTGCAGTAATTAACTTATGCAATTAACTTTTGTTTTGATTTTTAAATTTTAATATTTTTTCATAATGTGAAAAATAAATTTTAGGAACGCTAATTGTTACCTTTTTTCAACAATTAAAATCTAGATTTAAACATGACCTCCATTAAGAGACCACCTCTCGGAGTGATCAATTTTTAATGGAAAGGGACATGGTCGCTTTAGGGAGGTTTTCTGTATTATACATTAACATTTATAATTTTGCGGGTTTTTTTTTAAATATCAGCACTTAATATTATTAATTTTTAATGTGATCGAAGGGATGGAAATTTATTGTTCAATTGATTTAGGGAGGAAAAGAGCCGCAGCTGTAGCAAAGAAGGGCCGTTACTCTTTTAATTTTGTTTCTCACAGTAGTCACTATTTCAATTTATATTTGAAGTTTGAATCTCGTGTTTATTTTTGAACAAAAATATTTCTTCAATATGAGTGACTTTTCAATCACCCTGTATGAAATATGCATATCATTTAGAGTCCGGAAATTCAAATTTTTGGATAGCTGATTTATGTTTAAAATTCAAGAGTATTGGTATAGACACAGTAACACATTAATAATTATTCGTGTTAATTAGGGATGGACGGTAAGGCTAACATTTTGAATAATCGATTGATATTTAGATTTCATCGGTTATTAAATTGTACTGGAATAGTAGCATGTTAATTATTCCTACCAGTTATTGATCCATATAGTGTCCTAGATTTTTTTAACTAATAGATTAATATTTAGAATTCAACAATATTTAGCTGAACTGGTATGCTTTTAATAGCATACGAATAATTATCCGTCTTAATTAAGAATGGATAATGCCGATGGGCAGTAAGGCTAACATTTTGAATAATCGATTGATATTTAGATTTCATCGGTTATTAAATTGTACTGGAATAGTAGCATGTTAATTATTCCTACCAGTTATTGATCCATATAGTGTCCTAGATTTTTTTAACTAATAGATTAATATTTAGAATTCAACAATATTTAGCTGAACTGGTATGCTTTTAATAGCATACGAATAATTATCCGTCTTAATTAAGAATGGATAAGGCCTGGAAACTGAATTTCAAATAATCGATTAATATTTAAATGGATTAATATTAATTAATATTGCCTTTACTCTTTTTGTTTTGCTTCTCAGAGTAGTCACTATTTCCATTTAGTTAATGTTTGAAGTTTGACTCACGTGTTTATTTTTAACACTAAAGCTACCGCGAGGAGTCAAATGACCCTTTTTGAATTTTCTTTTTGAATTTCTTAAACTAAAACATTACGAAATTTCTTTATATTTCACGACTTTTATTAAAATATATGATCATATTATTCCTTAAAATGACTCATCTCCGAACTACTTTTTTTGCATAGAAAAAAATATTTTAGGCTGAACTACCGCAAGGGGTCGTTTGACCCCTCAATAAATTTTTGTGAAAACATAAAGATATAAATGTTTTATTTCGTAAGAACAATAGTAAATTGCGTATTTTTGCCATTACATCACTTATTCTACTGTATAGCATCATATTTGTTAACCCTTTCCGGTGCGGAGTAATTCTGTTTATAAACTGATGAAATGAAATAGTGGGCTGACACCAGAATTTCTAAACGAATTTATTAGAAAATACGAACTTGCTTATTTTCACGTACATTATAAAAGGAAAATTTTAATTGAATATTCTTGGTGCCGATTGTCAATTTTGGAATTAAAATTAGGTGTCTTTTTTTAAACACACCGCCCTCGAAAAGGTTAATGTGTGATGGTATAATTAGAAATTGACTTTACTCCGAGTGAGATTCTAGTTTGAACATTTCAATATATCGAGAATGAAATAATCTTAAAAATATGTGGTGAACATAAAACCAATTTGCACACTATTTGTTTATTAAATTTTCGAATTTCTTGAAATAATTTATTTTTCTTAAAATTTTTGTGTAATTATAATTTTTTTTTACTTTAATAAATAAACAATTTGTAACAATTATTTGAAAAAAATGTTTTATTCATACACCAAAGTGTATCAACTGGTATACTTTTCCCAAAACATCGTAAAATAGACAACTTTTTATGTAGGGTTCATTTGACCCCTTCCGGTAGGAATAGGTATAAAAAAATATCGGTACGTTTAGTGTTAACCCTTAAATGCCTGGCGTTGCTTTTCGGCAACATATCCAATCTAGGCTCTAAAATACTATTAGAATAATATTGAAGTTATAATGCCTAATGTTGCCAATAAAATACATTCTGAAAATATTATTAAATCGATTTTCAACATGTAGGTGACAACACTTGTGCTGTTTAAGAATAAAGACAAATTTATTTTTTCAATTGTTGCTACTTATTCTGTTTGTTTTGTTTGAGAGCTTGCGAAATTCCCTATTTTGACCTACAGTGAGCAAGTAAAATTTATTTCTTATTATTGTTCCTAAAATTCTTGTGTGTTTAATATTATAGAATTTTATCAAGGGAAATTATTTTTTCAATTAAACACCAGTATTGCCGATTAGTAACAAACTGTTTTTTAGCCGTAAACAAAACTTAAAACAAAATATGATTTTTTAAAGTATTTTTCCCATGATTTATTTAAAAAATGAAAGCCGAAAAACATTATTACAATGATTTTTGAAAAATCAGGCATTTAAGGGTTAAACAAAAATATTTTTTACGGTTTGGCTGACTTTTCAATCGCCTTGTACATAACTGCCAATTTGTACGGATTTTTCTTACTACTAAAATTTATTAGAAATTTTTGCCTTATTGAATTGTTAAAAATCGTTAGATTTCGGCGATTCAATTAGAGAAAATTTGCTTTTAATTTTAGTGGTAAGAGAAAACCGTACAAGTTGGCAGCTATGCCTTGTGTGAATTATGCATATCATTTAGCATCCAGAAATTCAAATTTTTGGATAGTCGATTTATGTTTAAAATTCAAGAGTATTGATATATACACAGAAACACATTAATAATTATTCTTGTTAATTAAATATGAATAGTAAGCTAACATTTTGAATAATCGATTGATATTTAGAATTCATCGGTTATTAAGTTGTACTGGTACAGTAGCATATTAATTAATTCCTGCTAGTTATTGATCCATAGTGTCCTAGAGAACAATTTAAAAAAAAAAAAAAAAAACTAATAGATTAATATTTAGATTTCAATATTATTTAGCTGAACTGGTATGTTTTTTTGCATATGAATAATTATCCGTGTTAATTAGGAACGGATAATGCCTGAAAACTGAACTTCAAATAATCGATTAATATTTGGAATTCAACAGTATTAAATTTACTTGGAGATTCACTGTAGATTATCAATTACTCGTGTTAATTAGGGATCAATAATATCCTGGAAAGCTATATTTCGAATAATTAGTTAACATTTAAAATCCAGCATTAAACTTATTTTTAACTATAACATATTTATACCAAAAAAGCTTTTCTTTACTTACTGATGCGCAAAAATCAATATAAAAAAGTTTTCAAATTGTTTTGCAGCATATGTAAAAAAAAAAAAAAAAGAAAAAAATTAATAATAGATATTAAAGCATAGCATGGCTCTTATGCGAAATTTAATATTTTTTTCATAGTTGTGAATATTTAACCTTTATTTTAAAGAATCTTTTTTTTTTTTTTTTAAATGCCTATTTTGGAGGGTATAAAACACATTTATAATGAAACAAAATTTCCTTATAGGAAAAAAAATCAACATAAGTCATATTTTTGCATACATATAAATAATTATTAATAACAGTGATTAATATTTATCATTATCATGGCTTTTATCGTGAAAAATTCAATATCTTGTAAGAGAAATGTTGGATAATTTAATATTTCAATATTTGTAATTAGTTATTTAGATTTAACCGCATTTTTTTAATTAAAAAATATCCTTTTAGTTTGTATAACATGTTTTTAATCGTTTTTTTCCTAATGGAAAAGTCAACATACACAAACCATTTAATATTTAAAAATGACTCTCGATGATCTTGTTGAAACTGTTTAAACAATTTCTCAAACAGTTGTTTTAGTATATGTTTGAAAAAATATTAATAATTGTGATTCTCGTTTTCGATTAACATGACATGGCTCATATGAATAATTTAATAATTTTTCGTATTTGTGAATTTTTAGCTATTATTTCAATAAATTGTTTTTCATTGCTTATTTTTCATGTATACAACACGTTTTTAATGAAACAACAATAAATAAACTCGTTGAACTATTTCATACGAACAATGTTTATATTGCAATCTATCATAAAGTTTTGGAGATATTTAGACTAGCTATCTATCCTAGAGTTACCCTATATCAAAAAAGCTTTTCTTTTCTTACTGATGAACAGAAATCAATATAAAAAATGTTTCAAAATTGTTAAGTCAACATAAACAAACCTTTTAATATTTAAAAAGGACTCTCGATGATCTTGTTGAAACTGTTTAAACAATTTCTCAAACAGTTGTTTTAGTATATGTTTGAAAAAATATTAATAATTGTGATTCTCGTTTTCGATTAACATGACATGGCTCATATGAATAATTTAATAAATTTTCGTATTTGTGAATTTTTAGCTATTATTTCAATAAATTGTTTTTCATTGCTTATTTTTCATGTATACAACACGTTTTTAATGAAACAACAATAAATAAACTCGTTGAACTATTTCATACGAACAATGTTTATATTGCAATCTATGATAAAGTTTTGGAGATATTTAGACTAGCCATATATCCTAGAGTTACCCTATATCAAAAACGCTTTTCTTTTCTTACTGATCAACAGAAATCAATAGAAAAAATGTTTCAAAATTGTTAAGTCAACATAAACAAACCTTTTAATATTTAAAAATGACTCTCGATGATCTTGTTGATACTGTTTAAACAATTTTTCAAACAGTTGTTTTAGTATATGTTTGAAAAAATATTAATAATTGTGATTCTCGTTTTCGATTAACATGACATGGCTCATATGATTAATTTAATAATTTTTCGTATTTGTGAATTTTTAGCTATTATTTCAATAAATTGTTTTTCATTGCTTATTTTTCATGTATACAACACGTTTTTAATGAAACAACAATAAATAAACTCGTTGAAATATTTCATACGAACAATGTTTATATTGCAATCTATGATAAAGTTTTGGAGATATTTAGACTAGCCATCTATCCTAGAGTTACCCTATATCAAAAAAGCTTTTCTTTTCTTATTGATGAACAGAAATCAATATAAAAAATGTTTCAAAAGTGTTTTGCAGCAAACGTTAAAAAAAAATATTAACAATAGAGATTAAAGTTTGCACATTAGCATGGCATGGCTCTTATGCGAAATTTAATATTTTTCATAGTTGTGAACTGTTATTTTAAAGAATCGTTTTTTTAAATGCCTATGTTTCTGGTATAGAACACATTTATAATGAAACAAAGTTTCCTATAGGAAAAAAAAATCAACACAAGTCATATTTTCGCACACATATAAATACTTATTAATAAAAGTGATTTATATTTATTTATCATTATCATGGCTTTTATTATGAAAAATTCAATATCTCGTAAAAGAAATTTTGGATAATTTAATATATCAATATTTGTAATTAGTTATTTAGATTTAACCGCATTTTTTATTAAAAAACATCCTTTTCGTTTGTATAACATGTTTTTAATCGTTTTTTTTCCTAATGGAAAAGTCAACATAAACAAACCTTTTAATATTTAAAAATGACTCTCGATGATCTTGTTGAAACTGTTTAAACAATTTTTCAAACAGTTGTTTTAGTATATGTTTGAAAAAATATTAATAATTGTGATTCTCGTTTTCGATTAACATGACATGGCTCATATGAATAATTTAATAATTTTTCGTATTTGTGAATTTTTAGCTATTATTTCAATAAATTGTTTTTCATTGCTTATTTTTCATGTATACAACACGTTTTTAATGAAACAACAATAAATAAACTCGTTGAACTATTTCATACGAACAATGTTTATATTGCAATCTATGATGAGCCATCTATCCTAGAGTTACCCTATATCAAAAAAGCTTTTCTTTTCTTATTGATGAACAGAAATCATTATACAAAATGTTTCAAAATTGTTTTGCAGCATACGTTAAAAAAATTATTAACAATAGAGATTAAAGTTTGCACATTAGCATGGCATGGCTCTTATGCGAAATTTAATATTTTTCATAGTTGTGAACTGTTATTTTAAAGAATCGTTTTTTTAAATGCCTATTTTTCTGGTATAGAACACATTTATAATGAAACAAAGTTTCCTATAGGAAAAAAATATCAACACAAGTCATATTTTCGCACACATATAAATACTTATTAATAAAAGCGATTTATATTTATTTATCATTATCATGGCTTTTATTATGAAAAATTCAATATCTCGTAAGAGAAATTTTGGATAATTTAATATATCAATATTTGTAATTAGTTATTTAGATTTAACCGCATTTTTTATTAAAAAACATCCTTTTCGTTTGTATAACATGTTTTTAATCGTTTTTTTCCTAATGGAAAAGTCAACATAAACAAACCTTTTAATATTTAAAAATGACTCTCGATGATCTTGTTGAAACTGTTTAAACAATTTTTCAAACAGTTGTTTAGCATATGTTTGAAAAATTATTAATAATTCTGATTTTCGTTTTCGATTAACATGACATGGCTCATATGAATAATTTAATAATTTTTTTGTGAACTTTATTTGTGAATTTTTAACTATTGTTTGAATAAATTGTTTTTCAATGATTATTTTTCGGGTATACAACACGTTTTTAATGAAACACACACACAAAAAGAAAAAAAAATTCCTTATAGGAAAAATTAACATGGACAGGTCTTTTTTTTTTATCCGTTTAAATAATTATTATTATTAGTGATTCATGTTTAACATTAGCAATACTCTTATTATGAACATTTCAATATATTTTAAGGAAATGTTTTTGATCTTTTAATATTTTTAACTAGTTAATTTAACTACTTAAAAAAAAATATATTTTTGTTTGTCTAACAAGTCTTTCACTAATTTATTTTAACCGATGGATAAAGTCAATACAACAAAACCTTTTAATATTTAAAAATGTATCTCGATGATCTTGTTAAAACAGTATAAACAAATTTTCAAACAGTCTTTTAGCATAGTTAAAAAAATTATTAATAATAATGATTCAAGTTTCCACATTAACATGGCGTGGCTCTTAGGAGAAACTTAATTTTTTCTCTGTTTTTTTTAGTTGTCAAAATTTAACTGTTATTTAAAAAATATCTTCTTTTTCAGTGTTTATTTTTCAGGTACATAAATAGATGTTTCTAATGAAAAATAAAACCCTTAAAAAATCAACATAAACACGTAATATTTTTGAATGCGTTTAAATAATTATTAATAATAGTGATTCGCGTTTCGAATTAGCATGACTCTTATTATGAACAATTTAATAACTTTTAAGAGATATTTAGGGTAATATTACAATATTTGTAACTAATTTAGATTTAACTACTTAAAAATAAATAAATAAATAAATAAATAAAATAAAAATAAAAATACCATTTTTATTTGTATAACGTGTTTTTAACCATTATTTTTTCTATTGGAAAAGAGATAAACAAACTATTTAATATTTAATAATCTCTTTGTATCCTGTTGCATCCATTTATAAAATTTTGATGAAGTGATTTATGTTTTCTAATAGCATGATACGCTTTATTCAATAATTTTTCCTAATGTTGAATATTTCACTACCTTTTAGTAAAAAAATTATTTTTATAATGCTCAGTTGTCAATATATGACTAAAAAAAATCAAATGTTTCTTCCTTACTCAATATATTCTAAAGTTTTCATAATAAAATCAATATATTTTAAAGTTTTAAATAAGTCTCGTAGTCCTGTTGCCTATTTCCAAAATTTCAACGATAGCGATTAATGTTTCACATTTGCATGGTATGATTTTTATAAACAATTCAATTTTTTTTAAAAAAACATGAATATTTAAGTAATATAATTTTATTAATAATAAGTAAATAATAATAAGTAGTAATAATTAAGTAAGTAATAATTTTATTTAAAAATATTTTTTATAGTGCTTATTTCTCAGGATATTACATGTTTTTAACATTCCTTTGATGGTTAAAAAAAAAAGAATCAGAATCAAAGAGGTTAACATATTCTTTCTCACTCTACTTCCCTATTTCATGAACGGATACTTCTACTTCACTCAGCTTGAAAAGATCATTGAGTGCTACAACTAAACTCTTCCATTCACTCTTCCCAAGGCACTGAAACTTAGAATCTTTGAGCCTCTTAATACTTGAGCAACACAAAAGTTCGATCATAAAACAGCAATGTTAAGCATTGTTCCTTTTCTCCGGAGGTAAAGGAATTCCAACAAAAGAGAGAGGGAGAAGGTGAGGTGGGGATGCCGAAAACTGGCATCGCTCCCATTTTGGTGGGAAAAGTTTCCGGGATCAGTTTCTCCCTCTCAAATCTTTTGATGACTTCATTTCTCTCTATCTTTCTTGCTCACTCGCGTCTGTTTTGACAGTAGCAGCTGTTGTGCGTGTGTGAAGTATGTTGTGAGGAGCTGAGCATTACTATTTAAGAGTACATACACTAAGTCCGTTTAACCTGAGAAGAAAATTTAAAAAGGGTATATATAGCCCAAAAAATGAGTGTTTTTAAACTTTTATTGTAATGCAAAGTCTGATTACCACTGTAGCCTCTACCTCTAAATTTGAGTAGTAATTTTCACTTTATTTAAACGCATTAGTCATGCATAATTTATGTCACAAGCAGGGATGTAGTGGAGGGTATACGGGGGTATACGCCGTGTACCTTTTGGATTTTTTAAGAAGCTCCGTATAACCTCTATTTCTCAAATAAAGCATTAGCGTATACTCTGGCTGTGAATGTTCATGACATCAGCGTATACTGCATACTCTCTGTTTTTTTTACGACTACAACACTGGTCACAAGTAAGTTTAAAAAGTTCTATTTGTTTTTACCGAGAGAAGTTTTCCCCGGCGGTAATTTGACCCTGCTATCATGAATTGTCGGATGAATTGTAAGTCAGGCGTAAACTATCTTAATTGTGACCAACCAAGATGTGAATGCACCATGACCCCCAAATGCAATTCTTATTGCCGTCATTGTCGTCACGTGATTCAGAAGACGAGTCGTATCCACGTCACCGTGATGTCTGTCTGTAACATTTGGTGACGATGTGCAAATCAGTTAGGATTCATGGTAACTTTACAATGGAGTTGCGAAGTGAAGGGAATCAGAGAACAGTGTTGGGATGTTACAGCCTTCCGAATGGTCTGAAATTTTAAATATATAATTGTTGCAAAATTTTGTCGAGTCATTTCAAATTTTATGAAAATAGGATGCATAGTTTAATTACAGGGACAGTCAAAATTTTTCCGTTACATTACGGCCAATGGGAAAAAATTATTGCAAGTGCATTTTAATGGTGTTACAGACTTTCAAACAGAATAAAATTGATATGCACTTGTGAAGTACACTAAAATATACATTCAGTACAATATGCGGTACAAAAAATATTTATAGAACTAGTTATAGTACGAACGCACCTCATTTGCCACGTGTGACGAGCAATTCCCAACTTGTTTAATAAGAGTGAAACTTACTAAGGATTTATTTTTAAAAAAATAAGTTAAATAAAAAAAAAATATAAGAAGAAAAAGAGAAAAAAAATATTTTGCTTAATTTTATGAACTTAATAATAGAGAGGAGAACTGAAAACGCAATTTTTAACTCGTGGTCAACCTCGCTTCGGTTCAGCACCCACTTCATATTTTGGTCGCTATACTACTGCGATTTGGGATTCTGTAATTTCAACTGTGTATAGCTTTGTTGGAAATATAGTGATGATGAAATATAACATGTGATTCTTATTAGGGATTGACCGAAGCAGCAATATTGCCGAATACCGAATACCGAAGCTTCGGTCGAAGTGTACACCGAATATTCGGTATTCGGCAACCGAATACTTGAAAATTTTTAATACACATTTTTGCATATACTAGCTTTTTTAATAAACTTTAATTGAAATGAAATTCTCAATAATTTAATTCAGTTACATTTTTATTCTTAAATCTAATTAATAAATAATTTAATGACTTCTTTCCACTCACAAATTTACTAACCCATCACTTATTTTTTATTATTTTATCAGTAGTCAATACCCAAAAATAATCTATGAAAGTATTGAAACTATGCAGGCTATTATTAAGGATAAGGATTGCCAAAAGAAAACAAAAGTTCATTCAAATAAAAAGAAACAATGTTGTTATTAAGCTGATTTACTGATTGTCTAATTATAAACATATTGAATAGGAATGTTCTCAAAATACAAAAGGTATCATATCAATTTGTACACTTAACTATTTTCTATCAAATTAATGATAGATATTTATATTTTGATTAATATTTTAACGCTGTGGTGATGAAGATTACAAATTTAAGCGATTTTGATATAACGGTTATAAAAGCTATAGGATAAGCATTGGGGTATACTTATTGGATGTGTGTATTTTCTTTAATAACCTTAGATATACAGATATGAACTCTAATATACTTATTTGATCTGTATATTAAAGAAAATACATATTAAATAAATTTAAATTAAAAAAAACTAATATAGAAGTAATTAAAATTAAATGATAAGGGAAAGATATGCATCTTCCTTACTTTTTTTTTCTTCTCTAGTTGGCAGTTGTTTTGATTTCACCCCTATGTAGACTATTTTAGGAAGGAAAAAGTTTTTTTTAAATAAAAAATGGCCTTTGACTTGTTTTTTGTACTGCAAGCTGAATTCTGAACTCATGCATATAATATTAAAACTCATTGTTTAGCCTATTCTACTGCTAAGTAAAAGAGAATTCTTCTAATTCTAAAAAAATACTTATCTGCAATTATTCGGCCGAATACTTAAAAGTATTCGGCCGGAGCCGAATATTCGGTTTACATGCCGAACCACCGAATACCGAATCAACTATTCGGTATTCGGTCAATCCCTAACTCTTATACAAAATTTAATGAGGAATTGAACTGGGATATTTACTTTTATAAAAAAAAAAAAAAAAAAAAAAAAAAAAAAAAAAAAAAAAAAAAAAAATATTTTGATAATATGTAAATTAATGAAAGCATAATTTCAAGAAACGCCGTTGATTTGAAATTCTGGTCGATGTGAATATGCACTACTATCGTGAGTTAACGGGCTAATACAGAACATGCTGCGTTGAACCTTCATGGCGTATTAAAATTTCGTGACAATTTACGAAAGTTAGAGTGCAGAAAGATAAACAGATAGACAGAGGAGCCCAACATAAAAACTCTTTATTTATGTTGGGAAGTGTTAATACATGAAATTAGAGTGCACAGTACGTGTGTGTGTGTGGGGGGGGCGGGGGGGGGGGGTGTGTGTCTAAACTCAGTGCAGAAATATCACAGTGTGGAGAAATCATTTACGGATGTCCTCTGCAACCCTGTGCTTTACAGTTTTCCGTGGACGCCATGTATTTTTTCAAGCCCATAGTATTATATATATATATATATATATATATATATATATTATTAATTAATTGATTTAATTATCGTAATTGGAAATAGATGATGATTTGTTATTATATTATGGTTATATATGTAGTTGCTCATTTACCTTTTGTTCATCCTTGAAAATGTAACATTTTGGGATCACTATGACGCCATTGAGACGTCACATGACATGGAGCGAGGCTAACGAAAAAGACAGGCTACCGCGGTGCATCCGAAGTGTCTTTTTTTACAGACCGCTAGAGTGACGCGATGCTCTTTTCACACAGCTGTATTGGTGCATTCTAGCATCACGTGACTCCAGTAGTCTGTAAAAAAACATACGTGGAATGCACCGCGGTAGCCTGTCCTTTTCGTTAGCCTCGCATGGACTGGCTATGCTATTGGTGATTCAAGCGCTCGAATACGCCATCTGGTGGCAAACATATAAAACTTCTCACTTCAGGAAAATTCCATACAAACATATTGAATTACATGTATTTTTAATTTGTTCAGAATGATTATTTTTTTGCACGATTTCAGATTTTATGTGATATTTGTGTTCCGTGTTATATGGCAAAGTAAACATTATCCGAATTTGCACATCTAAAACTTTCAAACACATTTACAATAAATAATGATTTCTATGACACTTTAGCATTAATTAAAGGGACAATTTTCCTGTACGATGGCTGCGATTAGCGATTCTCTCTATAGGCCGTTTTAAGTCCCAATAGCTTCCATTTTGGTGGGAAAATTTTTCGGGATTAGTTTCTTCCTCTCCAATCTTTTGGTGATCTCTCTCTTGCTCACGGGTCACCCGGGTCTGTTTTGACAGTAGCAAATAGACTTGTGCATGTGACAAGCTGAGTATTATTATTTTACACTACACTACTATAGTGAGAGACAGGGAGTTTTAAACAGGGATGCGGAGTCGGAGTCGGATCTGTTAAAATTCCCGGAGTCGGAATCGTCCATTTTAGAAGCAGGTCTGCGTTGTCGGAATCGGAGTCGGATCTGTTAAAATTCCCGGAGTCGGAGTTGTCCATTTTTCCCACCGACTTCGCAGCCCTGGTTTTAAATAGGGTATGGCCTTCAATAATCAGCGTTTAATTAAAATTTTATTTTCGCGAATTATGCAATGAACTAAAAATTAGTCATAAATTACATTAATAGGCACCGTGACCAAAATATGACCCAAGATATGAATGCACCATGACTTAAATACAACTATCATTGTCGTCATTGCTGTCTTGTGTCGTGGAAGATAAATCATATTCTTATATACAGTGAAATCTTCCTGTTTGACCACCTCCAATAAGCGACCACCTCCCTGAACGACCATTTTTGCATGGAACGAAATTTATTCCCATAGGCTCAATACTAATTTTACCTACATTCAGAGACCATCCCAGTTGCACTCCCTCCATGAGCGACCCATTTTTTTTGAAGAAAATGAAACAAATTCCGTTTTTTCATGGTCGCTTGAAGAAGGTTTTATTAGAAAAACAATTCCGGAGAGCGCATTATTCATCGAACTTCTCAACTGGGCTTAGAATTTTTTTTAAATATTTTATTCCGGTAACTTTTAAGTGTTTAAACCCCTTTGTGCCTTTTTAGGCAATGAATTTAATTCTGATGACAAATTAAGAATGACGGTCAATAAACTCCCCTGTCCTATTCTGTCAGGAAACTCTCAAAGAAATACATAAATTAATGAAATCGTCATTATTTCTTCCCGTCAAAAAAAAAAAAAAAAGCATTTATTGATTGAACTTTGAAAGGACTTGGAAATAAAAATTATAACGATAAACCGTAAAATTGCAACAAACGTCAATGTATTCATTTTTTAAACTCTTCAGTAATTAACTTATGTAATTAATTTTTGTTTTGATATTTAAATTTTCATATTTTTTCCTAATGTGAAAAAAAATTTTTAGCAACATTAATTGTTACCTTTTATCAACAATTAAAATCTAGATTTAAACTTTGACTTCCATTAAGAGACACCTCTCAGAGCGACCAATTTTTAATGGAACGGAACGTGGTCGCTTTAGGGAGCTTTTACTGTATTATGCTTTTTTTTTTGAGCTCAAATGGGTCACAGGTTATGACCCCTAATCTATACCATGACGAAAACTGGACTAAAATGTGAATTCACCGTTATCCAAATCCAAATCTTACCATCGTGATTGTCATCAGATGAGTGATATCCAAGTCACTTTGATGCTTATATTCAAGTGACTCTAGTTTATCAGGAATTGCAAATGTCTAAACAATAGTTCATGGTCACTTCTGAGTGGGGTTATAAAGTGATGGGCATCTTAATGTCACAATTTGATGAATTAAAGAAGTCGCACACTTTGGTCATAGTTGTGACTGTGAGTTTTGTGACATCATCGTGAGTCATGGGGCCTGAAAAACTATTTGTAGTACTGGACTATTAGAGTAATTTATATCTCAACACAATTGAAACTATTTTTTAAGCTTCATAATTTCGATCTATAATCAACCATTTAAGGGTGTATTCGAAAAAATGTTTTCCCACCCTCAACAGCTTGGAATTTTCTGAGACATTTTCAGACTCATTTTTAAAAGTAAAAAGATGAAACTTGCTGGGAGTGATTTTTGAAGACATGTTTAACATACCGTGTGATTTCATTTTCAGCTCAATTAATTAGAATTTGATTTTTAAACAATTATTTTCTCAGTATGACCATTTTTTTTCATTCCCAGATCGCCCGATTCGGAAAATTCGGTTCAAAACGCCACCTTTGACAGCGTTTAATACAGTATTTTCTGCATTTATCAAAAAATCGAGAAACACGGCACATTATGTAGTTTCTAAATAAGAGAATTTCCCAGTTTGATGCGTTTGAGAGCAAAAACGAATTTTAAAATGAATCAAAAAATAAGCAGTTTGGATCGGAATACACCCTTAAATCATTCTACGAGGTTATTTTCTTCTAAGCAGTTTATAAGCAATAAAATGTAACACTTATGCTAGAAATTAGAGACATTTTCCGTGTAACAATATATAAATTATTTTGTTATTTATTTTCTATTAACTGCTTTTTAAAAATTCTTTATATTTTGGTCTCATCTCTGAAAAGCTGAAAAAATATAGCCTTTAATACAAACCTTACATTTACTCGTTGCCAATCACGTTGAAAAATAAACTAATTCATATTTTTAAAATATTAACTTTTTTGGATTTCAGAAGACTGAAAAACATCCTGTCACTGAAACGTGCGCAAAAATTCTAAACTTTCGGAAGAAGGAGTAGAAAAAAAAAGATCTAGAACCGGAGGACAGAGATAACTCAACTCAGCTTTTGCAAAGAACAGCTGTTGTTGACTTCACGTGCGAAGATTGTAGCCTCGTGCCTCAAGTCTCTGTGTTAGAGTAAAACGGAATCAAGGAATCCCCCAAAGGCACAGAGAACATGAAGTTTTGTGATTAAGTAGAACTGTGTAATATTTTGTGGAACTATTTTCGCATATCGTCTGGAATCCATTTGCATCACGTAAAAATGGAAATAGCTCCCTCTTTCGGAAATTTTCCTCTCTTTCCCTACGCTACATTTGTCACAGTCGTGCTCTCCGAGTTCACGCCATTTTAAGAATACAGTTGGTAAAGTTAAAGACGAAATTGTGCAATGGAACGAAAAGTGCCTCTGGCTTATATTACAGTTGTGTATATATAACAGAAAAATATCTAACAATTTTGGGTTGAAAAATTAGCTTTTTAGTTTTCGGTATACTTTTTGGGGTATTTTCTCAGGATGATTTTTGTACAAGATAGGCCAAAGGCCTTTGAGATATTTTAAATTTCAATTCAGGTATCTAAGGACTCTTCAAATCAAGATAAGGAAAAAAAAGAGACCATTTTCAGCATTTAATATCTTAAAATGTATATGATTTTAAAACACAATTTTAATTGGGATGAAAGATATAAGTATGTTCTTTCATTCAATGTATTTCAAAAATTGCAAGATGCAGATTTAGAATTTATAGGGGGTTAAACTGTCCGACATTTGACATGTTAATGTTAATGTTAATAATTTAGAATACTTGTCTTTTGTTGAATACAAAAATGGGTTATTTGAGAATCTTCCGCATTAGAAAACTGCTTAATACACTCTTAAAGCTACTCTAAAACTTTTCCTAAAATTACTGACAGCAGAGGAAGTTTTGTTTTTATGAAAGACTTCTTTAAATCTCGAAAATCTGTTGGTTTTTGAGGATTTTGGTGGAAAATGAACAGTTTTGGAAATCATGGGTAATTCGGAAAAGGTTATATTACATTTTTGTTCGTGATTATATTATATTTTCGTAGATTAAGAAATACAGTCGGCCCCACTTAATCGGGTAACGGATAATTGCATACCCCGCTTATATGCATAGAATGTCGTGGAACAGAAACGTTCCCCTTAAGGTTATGTTAAATATACTCGTTTTATCGCATAACAATCCCCGGTTAATTGCATAAATATCTCCAATCTACTAGTAGTAATCCGGATTTTTATGAATTCCTGTTATAGTGATGAATAAGAAAAAAAGGAAGAACTTTTATTTTTTTTCTTTTTGTAACAATGGTTTGTTATATTTTCAATCGAAGAGCAGAAATCGTCGTAAAAGATGACTTATCTCAATTCTGGAAACTTATGAGAGAGTTGAATTTGGACAATTGCGTTTTTGTTTTAAAGCTTGCCGTACATACAGTGACTCAAGATGCTAGGGGTACTTTTTGGAAAATCCTGGAATCGGGGGAAAATAGAATCGAGACGGTCATTAAATAAAAGACCAATATTTAGCGCTGGAATGGAGAAATGCAATGTCGAGATATGAAAAAAAAAAAAAAAAAAAAAAAATGAGAGAGAGATAAATTGGCAAATAATTGAAAAATAAAGATAATTTATGCAGAAACTTTTATTTTCAAAGGTATGATTTAAAAGAATTTTTTTTTATTTGAATTTCATTTTAATTTTCACATAAATTATTATGAAAACTTAAACCATTCACCATAAATAGTGTTATAATACCTGATACTTTATTACATATATTTTATAGAGTAACAATAAATTATTAAAATTATTAATACAATAGTTTTTAATTTATTAGGTAAATAATTATTGTCCATTAATATTTATCATATCTGTGGTTCTATAATCAAATGATAACGTATACTGATAATATTAATTGTTGTCCTCGCTTAAATGCATACAATTCAGTGGAATCAACTGTATGCAATTAAGCGGGGCCGACTGTATTTGTCTGTTTTAGAGAGTATTTAAAGTACACTAAAATTTTATAATTACGAATAATGTGTAGGTTTTTGAAAAATTATGTAACAAATAAAATACAAAATTACAGCCCATGGATTGAGTTGAGTTACGCATATTCAAAAGACTCCAACTGGCGTCTCCCGTCCTTAATGCGTTAATAATACATGAACCACTGAACCAAGTATGGTTGCGATAGTTATGGTCGTTATGTATCATAGGTGCCAATGTTAAAGGATTTTCAATACCACTATTTCCGAATAATAATATTACACTTAATTAGTCACAGATATCTGCGAATAAATAAGGTAAAGATTTCTATTTGGAAATAGTGATATTCAAAATACGCAGTTCTTCATACATACGTTATTGGTTGATATGAAGGAATATGTAACTTGAAGACAAAATATTACTTGCAATTCGGAAACAAAAATCTGTTAATAAGAATGACATATTTTTAAATTTTAATATTGATTTAAATATGTGGACGTGAATTTCAAAACCCACTACAGAAAATCAAATCTTGGAAAATCGCGAAAAACCTCTAACTGGAAACCAAGATTTTACAATACCAGAAGTACAGGATAAAACTTTTTTTTTTTTCAGATTGTAATGTTTTTTTGGTGCAGGTTTATCAATAGAATAGATTGGTAGAGAAAACCATTGACCGATTTTTTTAATTTTGGATAAGATGAGTTTTGAAACTCACGTCCTCATATATTAATAATTATGATACGTAATAATTTAATTTTATATGTATTAATTTTAAATATATACCTAACTTCGTAAGTTTTTTATGGTTAATGCGAAGATGAAACCACACACTTTATGTGTGGTAATCAATGTAATTAGGACCTGATGAATCTTCATTGGTTCCACAAATTTACATTTTTCCTATTTTTAGTGTATTTTTTAAAATACATTTTGCTGTTGTTATGAGGATAAGTTTTATAGACATTGAATAAATTCCTTTTTTATGTATAATTTCACAATTTGTTTTGGTAATTTGTAATGGTTTATAAAGGTTTTATATATCTGCAAGCTATAGATGTAAATTTATGTTGATAGTAGCACAACTATTACTTCGCACATACCAATCATTATATCGTATTCAATAATGGATATTGCATGAAATATTTTTGTTAAACGTTTTTTGCATCAGAATTTTTTCAGAAAATAACTATATTTCTTAGCCCTTCTTTACTAACTTTTGTTCCTCAAAAATCAATTCCCCAACGGAAAAAAGAAGTAAGAAAAGAAAAAAAAAAAACTAGTGATAATTATCACATGCAAGGCTGCCACTGACGGCTTTTTTTAATTCTTCATCCAAACGAAATTCTTTCATGTATACGTTGACAACATCTGCATATGAAATCTACTACAAACTTTATTTTTAGGAATAGTGGTCGAACAGAATATAAAAACTAGAAAACAGGAATTCTGCTTTTTCAGAATTTAGTGTCGCCCCCCGATGAAAAATAAATATATGTATATTAATATAAATAGCACAAAATATATTAAATTTTAAGACTTAAAACACACGCTTTTATTTTATATAAAAGGACGTCATCCACATCCGTTGAAGAATTCCTCATTTACTATCCAGTCTTAAACAACATCTACAGTAAAATACACATAGGAAGTCGCTATCGCTGAATAATACACAAATTCAAAAAAAGAGATGTCCTTAAAGAAACTTAAAAAAAAATAATAATAATGATTCATATGCCTTTGTTTGTTTGTAATATTAATATAGATACTTAAAATTAAATTTAGTTTATAATAGCTCCATGTTTTAGCAGAAATCATTCATTTATATATATTTTTTCAAAATAGCACGTATTTTAATTACTTTTTTTTTTTCAGTTGTTATAAGGAAATGGCAACAAAAAGATACAATTACTATTTTCCAAATATTTTTCCTTTACTTTTTACAGAAATGGAGTACTTGAATGGCTAAAATTAAAGAAATAGCGCTAAAAACTACAAAAAATTAATATCTCAAAAATAAATTGAGATGCAGTTATCAAACAAATTGCATCTGAAAGTACCTTTTTTCCACAATACGACTGTATAAAAATTGAAAATGTACGGTGCTTAAAAGTTTTAAAAATTGCAGTAGAGTATTTAAAAGTACGATGATACATCTGTTTTGTTTTACGGCTGGTTTATACGACGGAACGCTATTTTTTTAGAAACGACACTTTTATTGCTGGCCGAAAGAAATAGCAAATCGGGGGCTAATAGTCACCAGTGGCAGACCTCTCAGATCAAATTATCGCATAAACTATTATAAAAATGATATTTGTGTGAAATATTTTCGTAAAATTAATTTTTAACATTATAATTTTGTTAAAAAATAATTATTACTTAGGCATCCTTTGCTAACTTTTATTCCTGAAAAATCAATCCACACCGGAAAAGAATAGAAAAAAAAATTTAATCTAAAAAACCTAGCTATATGTTATGGCGGTTATACCACACGTTCTACATCATTAAAACGCGATTGAAAAGCAAAGTGCGATTGGAATTCGCCTTTCAATCAGCAGTAACTGTCGCATGCAGGGGCGGCCAGATAAAAGTGGGCGCAGAGGCTGCCAGTGACAGCCCTAGCATTTGAAAAGTTTTCGTTCGGATGGCGTTGTGGTTCCCATTCGTTTCATCGTTAGCGTTTGGGAGCATGCATTAGTTTGTCGGACAATTAGAGCCATCGAATAACAGCTGGTATGAACACGTGTTAAAGAAGAGGGTGGGTGTATTTGCTCCATTGTGTATTTAATTCTGAATAATTAAAATAGTTTAATATAAGTAATGTCTTGCTACAGTTGTGTCTTTTACAATTAATAAACAGTCTGATATGTAGGGGAAGGTCGGGTAGCTTCGGACACATAAACTAAACTCGTGAGATTTTGGAAATGAACATAATTAAACTTTTCTTTTGAAGCTAGAAATTAAATACAAGATATCTCTTATAATTTTAGTTCGTAACAATCAGATAGTTTCTTTATAAACTATATGTAAAAATCACTTCAAATATCAAAATACTCAATAATTGCTGTAACTGATAAACATACATTTTAAAAAGGCAAAATACCTTTATTTATTTGCATTTCGACATGTTTCATTGCATCAGATGGCAACATTCTCAAGAAAATAAAATGATACAAATATTTTCTCAAAAATTCAAATTGAAAAACTACACTGTAAAAAAAAAATCTGTGAAGTTACTAAAGTTTTTCTAGGAAACTGGGATTCCTAGAACTTTTCATGTAACGGCAACAACAAAATTTCATGTAACAGACACACTTTTGCGCCGAAAATAAAAAAATCTGTAAGGTTACTAAGAATTTTTTTGGAAACTGGGATTCCGAGAACTTTTCATGTAACTGCAGCCAGGGTTACAAATAAAAGTTTAGTAAGATTACTGAAATTTTAACAGATTCATTTGTAAAGTTACAGATTTTTGTAGCTTTACAAAAACTAGTTTTGTAGATTTGCAGCTTTTTTCGTACAGTTACAGTTGAAAGTTTAGTAAGCATGTAACTTTACATCTGTAGACCTACAGATTTTTTTTTTACAGTGTAGTAAACAAAAACAAAAATCACGCGAATATAAGGATAAGGATAATTAACTGCAATGTTAAAAATGGAAATTTGCGAACGTGAATTTTTTTACACTATTGTTTCATGATTCTGTGTATCATTTCTTTCCAAATTTTAGGGAGCTCTATGGATGCTGAATCATTTCAAATATTCTCAGTGCGTAAGAAGATCTCTATTGATTCTCTGAGGATGGATGTCAAATAACATCTTGATAGATAAATTATTGTGCTATTTTAAAAATCTATTTGTAAAGGTTCTCTGTTATACAGTCTGGCCAGACTGTAGTTTTCTTGTTAGAAAACCTTGTTACCAAAGAAGATGGAACAGTGCAATTTTTATAGGAATGACAAATAGAAACCTCAAAACTAGGATCAAAGAACATATAGCATTTCTTGTTGCATCAAATGCAACAAGAAAACTACAGCTTTGGCCACTATGTATAACAGAGAACCTTTACAATTTTTACAAGATTTTTAAAATAGTAGAATAATTTATCCATTAAGATCTTATTTGCCATCCATCATAAGAGAGTCAATAGAGATCTTCTTACACAATGAGAATATTTGCAATGATTCAGCATCCATGGAGCTCCCTAAAATTCGGAAAGAGATGCTATGCAGAATCGTGAAACAATAATGTAAAATAATTCACGCACACAAATTTCCATTTTTAACATTGCAGTTAATTTCATTATCCTTGCGTTCGCGTGATTTTTGTTTTTGTGTACTAGTTTTTCAATTTGAATTTTTGCGAAAATATTTTTGCCATTTTATTTTCTTAAGAATGTTGCCATCTGATGCAATGAAACATGTCGAAAAGTAAATAAGTAAAGGTATTTTGCCTTTTTAAAATTTATATTTATCACTTATAGCAATTATTGAGTATTTTGAGAGTTTCTTTATCTTAACTTAAATCAAGTCTTACAATAAGTCTTTAATTGTTGAGAAATATTTTTTTGGTGTGAAGCCCGGACATACATAATTAACAGTGACCAAGCTGTTCTATGACCTTACACGAGTCGCGATAGTAGTAAGGCTGAGAAAGATGGATGTCCGTCCACACATGCTTCATGCGCCCAGTCTTTATGTTTATGACATTGTATACAGTCTTCTTCAAAAGTTTCACCACAAATGACGCATTCTGTTTCCTGGTCCTTTCAAACTCTGAATGTGTTCTTCTTTTTATGAGTAAATAAATAAATAGAATGATAAATTAATCTTTAAAATATTAAATTTAAAATTACACTAAGTGCAAAATACTTATAAGATGACAAAAAATACTTAAAAGATGTTAAATTACTTTAATACTTCTTAGTTCTTTCAACTATAAACACAGTCCTCGTCAAAGAATTGAAAAATACTTCTTCTTAACGTCTTATTTTTCAAATTTCACGTAGTTGGTGTCGAAAGTAGTGAAAGTGGAAGTCAATTTTTAGATCCGGAAAACATTGGGAACTAAAAGTTGACTTTCACTGCTTTCGACACCAACTACGTGAAATTTGAAAAATAAGACGTTAACCCTTTGAGGGGCAAGCAATTGTGTTTCTGTAATGTTGAATTCCCACCGGAAATTTGAAATGTTTTTATTTCAAAATAAGGAAAAGCAATTTTTCAGCCCTTTTTTTTTCACCAAAGTTATAAAAGTAAAACTTAATTAAAATTTTCTGGTCTAAATCTTAATTAAAATTAAGTGGGATATAATATATCCCACCGCCGCTCAAGGGGTTAATAAAAGTATTTTGAGAAGCAAGTCACTTAAAACTTAAAAAAATTTCGATATTTCTTTTTCTCATGAATGATTAAAAACGAACTAGATAGACATTAAACAGAGCACTTGGGCTGTCATGTATCTGGTAACAACACAGTGAAGTGAGGTGCCCTAAGGGAAAAGAAAGTATGAAAGGTAGTTGAGCTTGACAAAGTTCCTTGGTTTTGATAAAAAGCAGTTCACTGGTATATTTTCAGTTTGGGAGAAATTTTTTCGCCTAAAAAATGAACTTCTGAAAACGAAATAACAAATCTTGAATTCGAAAAATATTACAAAAACGATATTGTCGTTAGATTTGAAGATACAATATTGTCCTCGGATGTGGAAAAAATTCCTAAATATGTAGTCATTGAATTTCTTTTTAATTGCGAATCTTGAATTCGAAGAAAATTCCTAAAAAGTAGTCTCCTGCCCTTGGATTGTCAATGGATTCAAATATAAGATGTTGTCCTTAGAAAAGATATCTTTGAATTTGAAGAAAAATTCTAAAAAGGATCTTTGGATTCGAAAACAATGTATTACTCTTGGAAAATATAATTGTATTTTAAGAAAATCTCTAAAAGACATTTGGAATTTCTCCCGGATAGCTGAAAAGCAAGTCACTTACAGCTTAAAAATTTTTCGATATTTCTTTTTCTCATGAACGATTAAAAACCAACTAGATAGACACTAAACAGAGCACTTGGGATGTCATGTATCTGGTAACAACACAGTGAAGTGGGGTGCCCTAAGGGAAAAGGAAGCATGAAGGGTAGATGAGCTTGACAAAGTTCCTTGGTTTTGATAAAAAGCAGGTAAAACAGTTCACTGGTGTATTTTCAGTTAGGGAGAATTTTTTTTTTGCCTAAAAATTGAAGTTCTGAGAACGAAATAACAAATCTTGAATTCGAAAAACATTACAAAACTACTAGCCGCCCTTGGCGACCAGTTTGGACTTTCTTAAAATTTATGATTGGGAAAGCATGCTAAGCATTGTATCATGTTACTTTTATTCATAATTGAATTTACTTGGACTCCCTTAAATATAATTAATATAATCCCTTAAGTTAATATTAGTTTTTGTTGCATTAAAATATCTCAATTTGTTCATTTTCTGCAAGCAAGTAAACCCTATTGGTTTACAATGGGTGTCTATAGGAAGTTGGAGAAATATTAGAGATATCGCCAAGTTGGCGACAGAACAGGGTCACCCTAAGGTAACCCCACCTTATAGGTATGAAGATGTTTTAAATGCTGTTCAATAACCAATGAGATGTGTTTCATTCGAGCGTTGCCATTAAACAATTAAAAAATATTCGCGATTTCTGTGCCATGTATGATAGCGTAATATATATATAGATATTGTCGTTATATTTGAAGATAAAATATTGCCCTCGGATGTGAAAAAAATTCCTAAAAGATTTTGTCATTGAATTTCTTTTTAATTGCGAATCTTGAATTCGAAGAAAATTCCTAAAATATATTGTCCGGTCTTTGAATGGTCAGTAGATTGATGTATAAAATATTGTCCTTGGTAAAGATATCATCTTTGAATTAGAAGAAAACTTCTAAAATATATGAGGAGTTCACAACCATAGTAGACCGAGCCCATTTTGAAAAAAAAAAATGAGATAGGCCATTTAGAAGGAGCATAAAATAAATCTTTTTTATCCCCTCTTACAGTGAACCAAGTCTGTTTTAACATACTTCCTCATATACAGGGCTGCCACAGGGGGACTGTTTTTCTATTCTATTCGCACAACTATTTACCCTTAAATGCGCGATTTTTTATTTTGTTTCGAAAAAATTATATGTGATTCTCTGAAGGGTTTATTACGCAGGAAAAATAATGAAAAAAAAATCGGAGATACATTTTTCATGTAATACGTCAATCTTTTCTTCTATTGCACATCTGCAATATAAGTAAAAACTACTGTCGTGTGGCTGTTTTACGCTAAAATATTGCAACTTAGTAAATATTTTAATAAGTATGTCTCCAAATACCTTATTTTATATAATTCTTTATTTTATAAAACTTAACATTTAACCCTTTAATTCCCATAATAGAATACGTTCTAGAAATTACGTAGTTCAGAGAATCTGACTTTATACTAGAAAGTTTCAATAGTTAATTTCGCTTTATTTAAATATGGAATGTCTGTTATTAATTAAAGCAAATATTTTAATTTTAATTTTCGGGTGTGAATTAATTATATACGAATAAAAAAAATCTTTTAAATTCAAAACATTGCTGTTTGCATATATGGGGCATATATGCATATGCGCACTAAAGGGTTAAAAAAACTGATTTTGTAGCATATTTCGTTCGCAAATGTTCTCGAACAGCATGTCAATAATTTTTGTATTGAGAAAGTGGTATGAGGTAGAGTTAAAAAATAGTCGCCTGTGGCAGCTTTGCATATATGACATCTGTTTACAGACTTGGCTCAATATGCCAGTGGATAAAAGAGATTTTATGCACCTTCCAAAATGGACTTGATCTACTATGGTTGTGATCATCTACCATGGATGTGATCTACTATGGATCCTCATATTTTTCTTGAACAAGACATAGCCCTTGAAAAATATATTATCTTTGAATCTAAAGAAAACTCTTAAAATTTATTGTCCTCGGATTTGAAACTAATCTATTATTTTTGAAAAATATATTATCTTTGGATTTGAAGAAAATTCCTAAAAGATATTTAGAATTTCTTCCGGATAGCTGAAAAGCAAGTCAACATTTAAAACTTCAAAAATTTAAGCTATTTTTTTTCTCATCATTGAACAAAAACGAAGTAACGGGAAAGGACATCAAACAGAGTGTTTGGGCTGCCATGTATATGATAATAGTACTGTGAAGTGGTGTGCCACAAGGGAAAAGGAAGTTAATAAAAGTTGATAAATAGTTGATCTTGACAAATTTTCTTAGAATTTGACTTTAAAAAAAAGTAGGCAAAAATTTACAGGTATAGTAGTTACAGTTCTGGATAATTTTTTTCGCCAAAAAATTGAATTTCTGAGAAAGACAAAACGAATCTTGAATTCGAAAAAAAATTGCTAAAAGATTTGTCCTTGGATTCAAAGATAAGATATTGTGCTTGGATGTGTAGAAAATTTCTAAAAGATGTTGTAGCTGAATTTGTTTTGAGTTGCGAATCTTGGATTCAAAGAAAATTCCTAAAATATATTGCCCTGCCATTGTATTGACAATAGATTCAAAGATAAGCTATTGTCCTTGGAAAAGATATTGTCTTTGAATTGGAAGAAAATTCTTAAAATATATTGTCCTTGGATTCGAAGATAAGATGTTGTCCTTGGATAACCTATTTATTAGCTTTGAGTTCGAAGAAAATCCCTAAAATATAATTATTTGGATTCGAAGACAAAATATTGTCTTTCAAAAAATATGTTATTCTTGGATTCGAAGAAAATTCCTAAAAGATAATTAGAATTCCTTACGAAATGTTGAAAAGCAAGTCACTTAAAACTTAAAAATCCTATGTTACTTTTTTAATCATTGAATAAGAACAAAGGAATGAGAAAGACATTAAGCAGGGTACTTGAGCTGTCATATATCTGGCAACGGCAAAATGATGTGGAGTGCCTCAAAGAGAAATGAAATATCAGAGGTAGTTGATCTCGGCAAAGTTTCTCAAATTTGACAGAAAACAGGCAGACAGTTCATTGATATACAGTAGAACCTCTTTTATCCGAAACTCTTTTAACCGAAACTCTCGGTTAACCGTAATCCATTTTTAAAGATTTTAATATTTTTACTATCACATTCCTTGTGTGCAAAATTCATTTTTAAAGCTTTTTTTTACTATCAAATTCCTTGTGTGCAAGCGGCCCTTTCCGAACCACGAGTACAGATAAATATATTGATCCCCTTTCTTAGAATTCCTTTGAATTTAACGTGAGCTCTCGTAAGCTGCGGAGTGGACTAGAACACAGTAGGAGAAAGATGAACCGGAATGTGTGGTCTAGCAGGTGTTTCTTCTGTTCATTATGTAAAAGGTACTTAATTTCAAAATTAAAATTCAGGTAATTTATTCTTGTTTATATTTTGCTATTGCTTTATTTTTATTAAGCACTTGTTATTATAATAAGAAATAGCGCATATATTTGTCCTTAATCTTAAAATTGAAGCATTCTCGATTATCAGAAAATTTCGATTTTCCGAAAGAGGGTCGGTCCCAATTACTTCGGATAATCGAGGTTCTACTGTATTATCAATTCTGAAAATTTTTTCACCTAAAATTTCATTTTCTGAGAGCCGCAAAAAGAATTTTTCCTTATTTTCGCTTTAAAAAAAAAAAAAAAAAAAAAAAAAAAAGACATCGATGCCTTTAGAAGATTGGTATAAATATGTCCAGTTCTCTTGACTTAGATGTCAAATTGTATGAATGTCACTCAGTTTAACAGACATATTTTTCGAACCCATATTTTCCCTTCGAGGTCTCCCTTCAACATCATGGTCTTTTTTTTTTTTTTTTTTTTCCGTTCTCTGAAGGTAAATTTTTAAGCAACCAAATCTTCAGAATAGAAAATATATCAGTGAATTGTTTCCCTGCTTTATGTCAAATTAAAGAAATTTTGTCAAGATTGACCACCTCTCATATTCACCCTTTTTTTTGGGGGGGGGGGGGGGCAAAACTAATATTTTCACATTTTCACTTTAAAAAAAAAATTGATGTCATTAGAAGACTGGTTTAATCTATTGGATTGGTCAGTTCTCTTGACTTAAATCTCCAATTGTAGGATTATTTAATGTTTAATGTACATATTTTTGAAGACCATATTGCTTCTTCTTTTTTACTATCTGTTCCTTCCTTGCTTTTTTCGCACAATGTGATGCCATTTACTTTGACTTACCACTGTTTTTCCCCCGATATATATAATGAATTGCTGATATAAATAGTTTCGCGAGCCGGAAATTACATGTAAAGCAGGATATAAGGATTCAACATTTAATATACTGATGGACAATTCCCGATAATTAACAATTGAAAAAAATCTCCATGGAAAATAATGCAGTTTCAAAATGAGAATTGTGTTCGCATCTTTTTCTTCAAACGTCATTTCTGCTTTCGAAAAACGCAAAAGTCTCTAGTTCACTAGATGCATAGTTTGGAAAAATTCCGCTCTGCGATGTAATTTTTTCTCATTACATTTCACGTCACTTGTGCCTACACTATACCATGGTAAAATTTTACCCCTTTTCCATGTTGAAAATAATAAAACCATGTTGATAATATGTGCACAACCTGCGAACGTTTAAATCTTATAGTAGTTGATACTTCGGTCAACCAAATTGCCGTAATCTTTTCAAAATTTCAACTAAAATACTTTATTATCGACCCATTTACGTCAGCAGTTAAAGTACTGATTTAAAATGATTAGTCACTTTCAAAATTTACGTTAGCAAAATTAATTTTACACTGTAATATTTTGTATTTTGGGAGCATCAATCCATTTACCTCCCCACGATCCCTATGTTAAAATAATAAAACAGGTTCAATAAATCAAGAGATTTCTACATATATTTCATAGTACACTTTCAAATAAAGCCAATATTAAATTAGATTTATTCGGGTATTTCTGAATATAATTAATTGCGCGCAACTCGCGCAAAAATGAAAAAATATCTGCTTGTGCTCATTTCCCAAAAGAATCACGCAGGCGGAAAAACTCGGCACATTAATCTAAAAACCAAAACTCTGTTTTACCTCCACAAAATGCATTCAAAGATTCACATAACTTGATCGTCACACTGTTCTAATATTTTCAAAATATCAACAAGATGTTTGGGCATGGTCACCGTTAAGGCAAATACACATTAGTTCTTTTTAGAAAAGACATTTGCTCCTTATCTAATCGAAGAATTCTGTGGTTAAGAGGCTACTTAGTCAAGCGAAAAAGACCATTCCCTAATGCTAACCCTATGGAAGAAATTCATAAAGATATCTCGGTCACATTTCAATATATATATATATATATATATATATGTTTTTTTTTTTTTTTCTTTTGGCATTGGATAGCTGAGAACGATCTGTATGAAGGACGTTTTTAACTTTTTTGGTTTCGCTTACTTTTTTTCTATTAGGACACTTTCAATTTCGGAACCGGTTTCGAAAGTGAAAGCATCCTCATAAAAAAATTATGCAATCAAATCCGTTTAAATAAGGTGAATTTTTTTTTGTAAAAAAGTGCTGCGAGTTTTTCTAGACGGCAATTAGGCCTTGCTAAAAGTCTTTCCCGTCGATCGACATTCTTCGAAAGTTAAAGTACCGATAGGAATGACTTTACTTTGAATCTTTACTAAAAAAAAAAAAAAAAAAAAAAAAAAAAAAACTCTCATGCATATTAAAATTTCGCTTTTTTTAAGCATTCAAACTTTACAATCTCATAAGTTGAAGTCATAAAGCGTGTACTATAAATGAAAAGTTTTCTGCAGCATAAATATGTTACATTCTACTCTTCAAAATTAGACAAACATTAAATAATATCTACTCAAGCATTTCTAAATCACTGTATACCAATATTTACAGGGTGTCCCAAACGTCCCTGACACATTTAAAAATTAATAATATGTTATATGAAATAAAATATGTTACATTCTACATTTAAAAATTAGATAAACATTAAATAATATCTACTCAAGCATTTCTGAATCACTGTATACCAATATATACAGGGTGTCCCAAACGTCCCTGACACATTTTAAAATTCAATATAAAATCAAGTAATTGCCATACAGGAAATCGGTTTGGACTAAAAGGCTTCTCACGATGAAAAGTTTTCTTGAAACGAATTAAAAAATTATCTCCAATCTCCGACCATAGATGGCGCCACTTGTCCGTATGTTTGGTTTCATGCATGCGTTTTTTCTGACTTTCAGATTAGTTTCGATTTGGTTTCGAACGATCAACCTACGCAATTAGCTTTTCCGCTGTGAGTCGTCATTTCTGTGAAACAGCGTCAGAACTAATCTGAAAATCAGAAAAAAACTCATGTTTTAAACCAAACATATGGACAAGAGGCGACATCTATGATCGAATTTCGGAAATAATTATTTTCATTCTATGAAAACACTTTTCATCGTGAGAAGCATTTTAGTCCAAAATGCACTCCTTTACGACAATTACTCGATTTTATATTGTATTTTAAAATGTGTCAAGGATTTTGGAGACACCCTGTGTAACTGCGTTTAAAAAAATCAAACAAAATTTTGCGTCCATTTCCCAAAAGAATACGCAGGTCTATGCACCTGTTTATTTTATCCGCCACATTAGTCAAATAACCAAACCTCTGTTTTTCCTCTTCACCCAGTATTCGATAATTCACATAATATTTTTGAAAAACGAAGTTTCGCCCGTGTAGAAAATTTGAATGCAACTTTAATAGAAAAAGGTCTAGTAGGATCGGTTTTTGTTTCATATACTCTGGTATCGCTGGTTATAAATTAGATCTGGATAACCACAACTCCGCTCATTTTCAGATTTGTAAAGTGCAATGTTCAGGCTTTTAGTCGCAGCACACATACTTTGAATCTGTCAAAGCATTCTTGTATAAACCTTGGTCATCTCCACTTCTCTAATATTTGAATAGTTTCTGATAAATTATATCCCCTCTACATTAATCGAAAGTTAATACATTGTAAAGAAAAGAATTCTCCACTTCCAAACTTTACTTAAGCAACTATAACTTAACTCAATCATATTGAATTTAGCATTTCACTAGCATCCCATTTATAACTTTCTACGAGGCTTAATGGGAAATCCTAAACCTTTACTGTAAATCAAAAGTTTTCTACATCGAACATATGTTTCGCCGTACCTTTTAAAATTAAGGCAACATCAAATTAAATTTACTCGAGTATATCTGAACCACTGTATATCTCTATATGTAATTGCGCGCATTTCGCGCAAAAATCAAAAATATCTGTTTGTGCCCGTTTCCCAAAAGAATCGCGCAGGCGTATGCACCTGTTTATTTTACCCGCCACATTAGTCTAATAACCAAACCTCTGTTTTTCCTCCTCACCAAGTATTCAATAATTCACATTATATTTTTGCAAAACGAAGTCTCGCCCGTGTACGAGATTTGCACGCAACTTTAATAGAAAACGGTCTAGTAGGATGGAACCCAGCTGGCCAGGGTGTTTTCCACCTGCTTTGTGTCATGCCCCTACCCCACACCCAAAACAAGATGGCGCCCCAATGCTCGCCCCTGTTGCCAGATCCCTGACAAAGGAAATGTCGTCTGTTTAATATCGTACTAGGTTCTGCGAATAATCAAGCCGAGAGAAATGTTGGAAAAGGGGTAGAAGGGGGTGAATGAAATAGATTTTTTTTATTGTTGTATAGAACAATGAATTTATATACACGAATGTATTAGTATTTATTGTTTTTCTGTACTCATATATGGATAAAACATCTGTTTGTTTATAAAAAATGTTTTAGAATAGTAATTAGGAAATGGAACAGAAACGAAATAATACACGAGAAATATCTAAAACTACCGAAGAGAACTGGTTATTTGTAAGCCGAGTTCCAAATTTTTAATTTAATTGACTAATTCAAGATAGTTCCAAATTTTTAATTAGCTAATTTAAGTAAAAAATTATTCACTATTCCATCGTATTATACTTACATTTCATGCTGCCAAATCAGTAGAGTAGTCCGCATTTCTTTTTGCAGGAAGATACAAACATTTCTATTTGAATGAAAATATTTATTTATTTATTTTCACAAGGGTTTATAAAGGGGCTGTGCATATATAACACTATCATTTTCGGGGGAAGGGATGGTCCAGTACATGATATCGTAAGATATCGCTTGGGGGAGAGGGGGATTTGTCTTTTGATATCGTTATCATTTTTGATCACGTGTGATATCGTAAGGGGGTGGAGGGGGTCCAAAATTACCAAAAAGTTGATAACGTTACATAAGAACGTCCCAAAGAAGTAAGTTGTAGCCTCACAAGCAAATAAGTTTCGTAGAAAAAAAAGAGACTAAAGAAATCTTACTTCAAATAAAACTTTATTTGTAAAAATCAATTCAGATATGATAAAACTTTTACATACGGGATAATGTGAAATTTAATTAATTAACAAATGGAATTAAAAAATATGCGAAAGTCACGGGGAAGAAGGTAAAAGAAAAAAAAAAAGAATATATCTTACAATATTGATGTAAAAATAAAATAAATCACAAGTTTACTAAATAATGCATACAGAATGCTGTAAAGCTAAAAGCTAAACAAACATTAAATTAAAATTATAACAATCGACGTTTCGGTCATATATAAGACATCTTCAAGAAAGAGTTGTTACATCGCTTTTAATGATTTAATGAACAGAGTCAAGCAGTCTTGAATTTGCAAAGTTCGTTAGGTTCCCAATCGATTATCGCTTCAACCAATCATAAGCTAACGAATATATCTTTACATAGTGATAACCAAATTACATTAACTTCTAATTTCCAATCTAACTTCCAATTTTTCAAGTCTAATGAATATATTTTAACCAGAATTTTTATTTAATTAATGAAGTTAGATGTATATTATGCTTCATTAAATACACACAGCGCTAATTTTATTAAATGATTTTTATAGTTCAAAACAACTTTTTATGATTTAAAATGGTATAGATGTTGGTAACTATGTACATCTAGAAAAAAAAATGATATCTTTATGACAGATTTAATGCATTTAAAATGTTTTGCATATAGACTGGAAAGACAATCACCTCATCGACTTGACGGCTGAAATTCCAGGATTGTTTAAAACTCGATTCGCATATTAAAATGCAACTGTTCTGCCAAGTCATATCTTGGTGGAAACCCCCTGCAAACCCTATTTTAGGGGTTGACGCGTAGGTTTACCAATGTGTTTTCCTGCTCCCAGTTCTGCATGTTTTCATGCATTTGGGTGCAGGAAAACACAATGATAAGCCTACCGATCAACCACTGAAATCGGGTCTGCAAGTGGTTCCCACCAAGATATGTCTTGGCAGACGAGTTTCATTTTAATATGCGAATCGAATTCTGTCTAACCTTGGAATTTCAGCCGTTAACTCGATGAGATGATTATCTGTTCTGCAGCCTCCAGGTCTAATATCTACGGAAAATCTAAACCTTGTTGTCGAAAATGAAATTTAATAAACAATAAAATAGAAGGATTAATGATATTTGAATATTTCTGATCCCTCACTCCGCCCCCCCCCCCAAAAAAAAAGAAACAATTATTCCTAAAAATTAATTAACATATGGTAATCAAATAGAATAGGTATGCAAGTTACGAGTAATTGATAAAAAAAAGGAAAAATTTATCAGGTTTTATGCGTCTACAGATAAAAGAATTAATTCCTTTCAGTCTGCTAACACATGAAAAACTTTTTTTGCGTTTCTTTATTTATAATAATCTAGACCAGGGTTGGCGAACCTTTTTATAGTCGCGTGCCAATTTTTTTTCAAAAAATATTTTACATGTCCTTGACGTACCAAAGACAAAACAAATTTAGTGGATTGAAAAATAATGAATCAAAACTTCTTGAAAATTACTTATTAAGATTTTTTTTTCTAATATGGGTAACATACATGTAAGTGTTACATTGTAATAATTATAGAAACACTTAAAATTTAGAAATTAATTTAAAAAAATAATGTGATTAATTGTGTTGTATCTTGGATGAAAAATAATTAATATAATTTTAATGCTCGGTTTATTTTAACAGAATGCAAACTAAAATGGATTTATCTGACAACTGCTCTCTATTTGATTTTTTACATTATTAATTTGAGAAAATAATGACTCATAGGTATAAATAGTAGGAAAAATTATTAAAATGAAAAAAAGGCAGTTTATATTTAAATAATCCTCAAATTTATTTTCAAGTTGCCATAACTTACCATCGGTATTTTTATTAATACATATGATAATCTTTCTTTTTTGATAGTTTTGATGTATATTCTTTGTTTGATAAATTTTCAAACCATATTGAATAAGATTAAAATTCTTCAATTTCCAAATAATCGAATTTAGAATCAAATGAGGTCATCTAAGTTCATGTATTTTGTGTAAAATCACTGTATCCTGATTTAGAGTTATAATCAAATCCGCGCCGTGCCAAAATTATTCTTTCGCGTGCCAAAAGTGGCACGCGTTCCATAGGTTCGCCGACCCTGATCTAGACAATCATACCTTTAGTTAATAAAATGAAAACATTCATTATGTTCATGTTTGAAGTCCGATTAACAAAATGTTTAAAAAAACAAAACAAACTAACGTATGATAAAACCCTTTTCTTCCATTCATTCATGGAACAATGCTTGTAATGCAAAAGTTAATTAATAAAAAGTTAATTATGATTAGTTAATCCTATACATAATAATATGCTATAAATATTTATATATATTATACATACTTTTATTCTATATATAATACTTTATAATACATTTTTAGTACATATAATACATATATACATTTTCTTAATACGTATAATTATAATATCATAAATATTTATGCATAATAATCCTATAATTAATCATCATTTGTTCTACCAATTTTATTTTCAGACATTAAAAACGCACTAAGATTTCATAGTTTATCATACAGCCAAAAAATAGCGTACCTGTTACAAGTTTTAAAACATATATATACTTTAACACAAACATTCAAGATAGTTTAAAAAATATTTTCACCTCTTTTTTCACTGAGGCATCTTCAGTTCTGAACTGAAGATGCCTAGTGCAAAAAGAGGTGAAAATATTTTTTAATTAAGTTCATTATTAATCATTAATTAATTTTCAATAATCGAGAGAGCCCTTTTCTTGATCAAGGTATTTTAAGACCGAGAGAGCCCTCTTTTTGATCAAGGCATTTTAAGCGCCACTCAAAAGGAAAGAAGAATGGGAGAAAACAATTTCTCTTATTGACCTAAGTAGAAATTGACTTAAAATATTTTTTTATATTACTTGCTTATCTTACTTACCTATTTTTTTTATTTATTTATTACTTTTATGATTTATTTATTTATCTTATTTTCTAATTGTTAATTTTTATTTTATTTAATTATGTATTATATTTTATATTTGCATTTTTGACTTAGTTTCTATTAAATTGCTTTATTATTCTCCTGCTGGTCTGTGTTCTTCTTTTTGGATAATGCTCTTATGTGATTGTCTCATGCCTTCTGCTTTCCTATTGACTGTTTCCTACTCATGCTTCCCTATCGCCTGTTTCTCCAGCTTGTCAAATTCCACCTTTCCCTTACCAGCCCTCTGTCAGTCTTGCTGCTGTTTTCAAAGTAGTATGACGTGTTCGCTGCGCCTGATGAAGAAAGACCAGCTCTTCGGAAAGGCCTCGCGCATTTATTAAAATTTAGTAGAAAGCAATAGAAAATTCTTATTTTGAAACCGCACAAGTGTTTTGAATACTCTTTGAGAAAGTTCTAGTAACTGATGATCACTTAAAAGAAAAATCATTATAAAAGATAAATCGACGTATATTCACATAAAACAATTTTTAATTAGATGAAATTAGTGTAATTAGAATATCATTCTGTGATAACATAATTACACGCACAATTAATTAATGATTCTGTATATTTATTGTGTATAAATTACTTAAAATTTTTTTTTGGAAATTTTGTTTTCGTTTTTAGCCAAAAAGAAGAAGATTACCGAAATTCGGTTTCGGTTTCAGATTTAAAAACCTGTTTCGGTCGATACTTAGTAATAATTGTATATAAACATGCCTCAGTGAGAACAATTCTACGAAAATGCAAAATCTTTAAGCTATACTTCAGAATTTTCAGCAGTCTAGATGTGTCCCAGAAGACTTGGAATGGAGCAGCTGGCTTTTAGACGTAAATTAGACTTTTAATAAGTTTTGACAATTTTAAGCCATTGTGAGTAGAAAGCCCTTTCTCTAAAGAAAAAAAAAATCTTTTAATCTCTGGAGAAAGTTTGCCAGTTTTACAGTGAAATTCTCGTATCACGTGACGTGTAGCAGGTGTGTTGCCACCCCATTTTATCGTCCGGAATGGAACTCTTTTTAGAGATTCAGCCATTACTTTGCTACAGCTTTTCTCGAATGCCCCGTTATTCAGTAATTGAACCTAGTTTTATTATGAAATGTTCCGAGTTTTATTTCACTTTATTAGAGTTTTTCAGGACTTCAATTCTCTTAGTTTGTAGTTATTTTAGTTTTTCTTTATTTAAATCACAGTTTTTCAGCATTTTGTATCTCATGGCAGACTTGAGTGTATAGTTATACTTTTGCGGCACACTGGAGTCGGCACATTTAAGTTATGATGAAAAAATAAAAGTATGAAATGAATTTATTTATATTTCAATTTATTTATATACATTTTTTTGGAAATGCAATTCCACAGCTTACAAAAGGAACGAAAAATCACGCGTCTAGCATAAATTATGCAACACTTTCCAACATATTCAGAAAACTGTAACAAAACTTTACAGTTTATTAAGAAGATAATCAAGTTTATCATTTTGATGGTTATTATACATTTAACCTTTTTGCTTGCCAAGAATTTGTATGTTGTGGCACTTCGGGCTATAGTTTCGCTACCCCTGTTCTGCGGTATACAACTGTATTGTACAGCTTTTCGGGAATGTCCCGTTATTCAATAACTGAACCTCTAGTTTTATTATGAAATGTTTCGAGTTTTATTTCACTTTATTAGAGTTTTTCAGGACTCCAATTCTCTTAGTTTGTAAGTTATTTTAGTTTTTCTTTATTTAAATGAGAGGTTTTCAGCATTTTGTATTTAATGGCACACTTGAGTGTATAGTTATACTTTTGCGGCACACTGGAGAGCGTAGTTATACAGCGGTGACACTTAAGTTATGATGAAAAAATAAAAGTATGAAATGAACATATCTGTTTCAATTTATTTATGTAATTTTTTTTAGAAATGCAACCCCACAGTTAAAAAAAAAAAAAAAAAGAACGAAAAATCACGCGTCTAGCATAGATTATGCAACACTTTCCAACATATTCAGAAGACTGTAAGAAAACTTTACAGCTTATTAAGAAGAAAACCGAGTTTATCTTTATAATGGTTATTACATTTAACCTTTTTGCCTGCCAGAGTATTTATATGTTGCGGCACTTCGGTTCGGGCTACAGTTTCGCACCCCGGCTCTACGGCATACAAATATGTTGTACCTACGGCTTTTCTCGAATGTCCCGTTATTCAGTAACTGAACCTAATTTTATTATGAAAGATTTCCATTTTTATTCCCCTTTATTAGAATTTTCCAGAGCAATTCTGTTAGTTTGTAGTTATTTCAGTTTTCCTTTATTTAAATCAGAGATTTTTAACATTTTGTATCTCACGGTACACATAATTGTGTAGTTATATTTTTGCGGTACACTTTACTGTTTAAATTTATTTATAAAGAACAACAACAAAGAAGCACCACTACACACGCAAAAAAATAAAATAAATAAATAAATAAATAAAAATAAAATAAATAAAATAATAATAATAATAATAAATAAACATTTATTATGAATTGTGTTATAAAAATAACAATTAGTTTATGAAAAACCTACTTTTAAATATCAGCTTTAAAATAAAAGTCCTTCATTTGTTTAAAATAGGCGATAAGTAATAATACAGATGTTAAAAGTTTAAAATATACATTTTATTTAAATTTCGAATACATTCGGTCTACATCCGCAGAATTCGTCAGGGAATATTTTCATTAACAGCCGTTCCATCCACTCAAATACGCCACTTCGTTTGAAATAGGAGCGTCTATAATTCTTAGAGGTAGCTGGAAGTAGAAGTAGTAGTGCTTCGGAGTAAACTTGTGTAGAGGGAAATATTTTTATTAATTGCCTTTCCATTCATTCAAATACGTTACTTTGTTCACATACGTCACTTAATTTTAAATGGGTAGCTGAAAAGTAGTAGAAGTAGATTAAACTTACGTAGAGGATCAGCCATCTTCACCAGTTGTGCCACAGGCCTGCCATCTAGCATCCACCCGAGCCACGAGGCCGACTTTTAAACTTGGTGAGTGTATGTACCTTGTCATGTATCCCCCATCTTTGTAGGTCGTATCAATACACAGTGTTTTGAAACGTGATCAATCATTTAGGCTAACACAGTATTACAAAAAACTCGGGCGGTTTCGGAATATATAAGTCTACTTGATTTTGATTAAATGTCATTTATTTTTTTCGTGAGTGTATGTACCTTGTCATATATCATCCGCCTTTGTAGGTCGTACCTTTCAATACACAGTGTTTTGAAACGCGATGAATCTTTTAGGCTAACACAGTATTACAAAAAACTCGGGCGGTTTCAGTATTTACATATAAGTCTACTTGCTTTTGGTTAATTGCCATTTATTTGTTTGTGTTTTTCCGCTGATGTCGTAATTCGTTGAACCAGCATTTGATTGTAAATAGAAATGTTTTTCTGATATGTTTTTGGATATGTGAATATGTTATATCGCTGAATGATCTACAAACCCCAAAAAATTTTATTCTTAAGTACTTCAGTTAAATAATTAAAAAAATTACTTACGTTCTTGGCTACACTGTCTTGCAGGTATTTTGCAAACGCAGATGAAAATAACATTTATTTTATGAGGAAATCAGCATCGATACTGCGTTTACTGATTTTGTTTTAAAGTTAAAAAAAAAAAAAAACACTAAGCTATATAGAAGTGAAGTCAAAAATGTAAAGAAATCAAATAGTTTAATTTTTATGGATAAAAAAAATAGAGGTTCACATTTGTTTATCTCGCGCTTGAAGTTGTTTTATTGTTATGTACTTAAGTTAAATAATAATGAAAAGTACTTACGTTCTTGGCCACACTGTCTTGAAGAGATTTTGCAAACTCAGATGAAAATAACATTTATTTTATGAGGAAATCGCATCGATACTGCCATTTACTAATTTTGTTTTAAAGAAAAAAAAAAAAAAAAAAAAAGAAAAAACTGACTAAGCTATATAGAAGTGAAGTCAAAATCTAAAGAAATCAAATAGTTTAGTTTTTGTGAAGAAGAAAAATAGAGGTCCACCATTTGTATACCTCGCGCTTGAAGTTGTTTTATTGTTATGTACTTGGATTAAATAATTATGAAAAGTACTTACATTCTTGGCCATACTATCGTGAAGGTATTTTGAAAACTCAAATGAAAATAACGTTTATGTTATGAGGAAATCAGCATCGATTCTGCCACTTATTGATTTTGTTTCAAAGCAAAAAACATTCCGCTATGTAGAAGTGAAGTCAAAATGTAAAGAAATAAAATACAGTCGAATCTGGTTAAGACGTGTTTCAAGTGAGTGAACAAAAGTCGCATATTAAATGCAATTGCTTATTAAACGTGATTTGTGTGACATTGCAAAAACTGGATTTATTTACCCATCTGATTGTCTAAATGAATGATCTAGAGCTTTCATTTATATGTTTACTGTCGAAAATTGTGTCTTTTTCTATATTTAGATTAAAATTTGATTGTGTTCACCTTTAACTTATTCGGTTTTTTATAGGACCGACTAGAGTAATAACTGTAACAAAATATGTATTCAAACATAGTTTTATTGTTGATTAATACGTCAGAGCCATAAATAAAACAACAAAAATAAATTTCCTGCTAGACTAATTTTTTTTAACAGAAAGAAAAAAAAATATTTAATCTTTCATGCACAATCTAATTATTAAAATCATTTTTAATACTTGTGATAATGAGTACACTTACAATCCATCCTTCATTTTTAATATAATAAGAAAAAAAAACATCCTTATTAATCTGTGAGGATAAAAGGATTGTTAGAATAGCAAGTAAACAATACATAGAAAATATGAAAAATAACATCCGCGGTCATATTTGTTTAATGTTCACTAGAATATTATTAGCTTTTTTTTTTTTTTTTTTTTGCCTATAACGTGCATTATAAAACACAGTAGTGTACCTAGTAACGTACATTTAAAAACGAACTAAAAATAGCTGTAATCATCTCTAATCGTAATAATTTTTATGAGGCATCTCAGCATCTCGAAATCATCTATCTCTCTCTACTACAGTAAAAGGATACATGATGCGAGAGACAAATAATGTTAGGACACGGGTTCAAAGAAGAATTTCAGTATTGCTAAAGTAAGGGGGGGGGGGTTAAAATTCAAATATTTACCACTGTTTCCGCTTAGTAATTTTCATCTTAATTAATCTGTTATTAAATAAAGCTAATAATACTATTCGGAAACAATGTTTTTTATGTGAATAAAAAATCCGCTAAATTGGCAGCATTGGCGAAGGGATAAGTATCTCGCACCTTGATCTATGAATTCGCGTCATAACCCTCTCGCTGCAAAATTGTTTTATCAAAATAGCTTTAAAAATTGTGTATTTAAGAATTTTTATTCTTAGATTTATCAAAACAAAAAATTTTGTCTAATTTAATCGCGAAAATGCTCCGATTAAATAAGGCAAAATTTACAATAAAAAAATAACTGGAGGGAATAACCAAGGAGGGTTAATTAGACGGAAAAATGCATCCCCGAGAAAGTCTCAGGTTCCGCAGCGAGAGGGTTAACCTTTTGAGGGGCGGTGGGATATATTATATCCCACCTAAATTTAATTAAGAGTTGCACCAGAAACTTTTAATTAAGTTTTACTTTTATAATTTTGGAGGAAAAGTGTTAAAAATTTGCTTTTCCTTATTTCAAAATATTTTTTTCTTAATTTCCAGTGCGAATTCAGCATTACACAAATGCAATTGCTTGCCTCTCAAAGGGTTAATAGGGTTTTTTGCTTCAAAGAACCGAAAATTTATCGCGTATTAAGCGGGATCGCTTAGTAACTCTTCGCCTATTAAACATGATATTTTTGTTTTAGACTTATGGGCGATGTTCAAGGAACTAAAAACAAAAATGCTCTTATTAAGGCTGTTCTTAACTGCTCTGCTCAACAAGCGCAAAACATTTTTACACATTTACAGATTCATTTTTTAACGGAAAGATATAAAATTGGAAAGCCTGACCATGGAAGCAATTTGGAATAGAACTGTTTTTTCCATTTTTTGATCAATCAATTACCTATTGAGTTATAAGCGATTTTGATTACGACAAACACGTTTTTCACCCATTCTTGACCGGTTATTCTTCAATCGCGTGAAAATTCGGTTCAAAACGCCCACTTTGACACTATTTTCTCAAAGATCCATTGCGTTTGAAAAAAAAAAAAACAGAAAAAAATAGCTCGATTACATAGTTTCTGTACAACAATACCTGATAGTTTCATGCATTTCTGAACAAAAATAATTTAAAACTTATATCACAAAGTTGCCCTTTTGGATTTGAGAACAGCCTTAAGCGGTATTGCGTATTAACTGTGAGCGTCTTAACTGGGTCCGACTATAGTTTAATTTTTACGAGGAAAAGAATTGAGGTCCAAATTTGTGCACCTCCCGTTTGAAGATGTTATTATTATTATTATTATTTTTTTTTAATTCCTTGTTTTCACTTTTTCAACAGAGCTAATGTCTTGCAATAATAATAAAAAAGTCTCTTTTAGTTTAATTTCATAAAAAAAGAAAAGTACGCTGTGTATCTACGTTCGTAAAACTTTCTTTCTCTCAGAATCTTAATCTCGAGAGAATGTTATCCAATATCTAATCGTACTTCGTGATCCAAAAAGCGCTATGTGTAGCAGGTGTTGTTCAACCACTTTATGGGCGAAAATAGAAATACACGGACTTTTATCCCTTTACCAATCTTTTCTTCCCACATTTTATTTCATTTCTAGCACGTATTCGATGCATAAAACTGAACCAAATTCATTAATAACATCTGCAGCTTGAACTAAACAAATTAGGTTATTAATATCATTTCTAATTCAAGGTGCTGTTTGTTTTACTTTTTTATTTGCATACTTGTGTTTTTATAATATTTATTTTCTAATCTCAACGTGAGAGCTTTTTTTCTCATTCCGTTTAGAGAGAGGATGTAGGAAGGTGTTCATTCCTACGTAGCAGGTGTTTTTCGGTCTTTTTTACGAGTTGGAATGGAACATTCTGTGCTTTTTTACGATCATTCTTATACTTGCAATGCTCTAGTTATGGCTTCTGTTACTGAAAGAAGAAGAAAGGAATTATTGGATTTGGAAACATACAAAATTAACTTTATAAAAACTATAAAAAGTAGCCCTAAAAAAGTTCTATTATAAAAAATAAATTTTTGTTTATAAATTTCGAATATGTTACTATATCTCATATTTTTCATATTTTTAATCCTTGCAAGTTTTTTTCCCCGCATTTTATTTCATTTCTAACATGTCTAACATTTCTAACATGACTGAAAGAAAGCTCAACCAATTTCATTAATAACATGTGTAGCTTGAACTAAACAAATTAGTTTATTAATGACATTTCTTTCAAGATGTTGTTTGTTTTTCTTTTTTATTTGCATACTTGAGTTTTTATAATATTTATTTTCTAATCTCGACCTGAGAGCGTTTTTTCTCAGTTAATTTAAGAAGACATTTTGAGAGAATGTAAGAAAATGTTCATTCCAACGTGGCAGGTATTTTTCGGTCTTTTTTACAAGTTGGAATGGAACATTTTGTGCTTTTTACGATCCTTCTTGTACTTGCAATGCTCTAGTTATAGCTTCTGTTACTGAAATAAAAGGAAAAGATTTATTAGATTTGGAAAAATACAGAATTATATTTATAAAAACTATAAAAAGTATTCCTAGAAAAGTTCTATTATAAAAAAGATATTTTTGTTCATACATTTTAAATATGCTACTATATCTCATATTTTTCATATTTTTAATCCTTGCAAGTTTTTTTCCCCGCATTATTTTCATTTCTAAAACGTATTTGACAGCAAGAAAACTGAACCAATTTCATTAATATCATGTGCAGCTTGAACTAAACAAATTAGGTTATTAATATCTCTTCTAATAATAGATGTTGTTTGTTTTACTTTTTTATTTGCCTACTTGTGTTTTTATAATATTTATTTTCTAATCTCTACGTGAGAGCATTTTTTCTCAGTTCGTTTAGGAAGACATTTTGAGAGGATGTAAGAAGGTGTTCCTCTCTACGTGGCATGTGTTTTTTGGTCTTTTTTACGAGTTGGAATGGAACATTCTGTGCTTTTTACGATCATTCTTGTACTTGCAATGCTCTAGTTATAGCTTCTTTTACTGAAATAAGAGGAAAAGATTTATTAGATTTGGCAACATACAAAATTAACTTTATAAAAACTTTAAAAAGTATTCCTAGAAGAGTTCGAACTATTATAAAAACGAAATTTTTGTTTATACATTTTAAATACGTTAACATATCTCATATTTTCAATTTTTTTTTAATCCTTGCAAGTTTTTTTCTCCGCATTTTATTTTATTTCTAACATGTATTTGTTTGCAAGAAAAGTGAACCAATTTCATTAACAACATCTGCAGCTTGAACTAAACAAATTAGGTTATTAATATCCCTTCTAATTCAGGGTGTTTTTTGTTTTCTTTTTTATTTGCATACTTGTGTTCTTATAATGTTTATTTTCTAATCTCAACGTGAGAGCGTTTTTTCTCAGTATTTGTTTGACGAAAAGTGAACCAATTTCATTAACAACATCTGCAGCTTGAACTAAACAAAATAGGTTATTAATAGCCTTTCTAATTCAAGGTGTTGTTTGTTTTCTTTTTTATTTGCATAGTTGTGTTCTCATACTATTTATTTTCTAATGTCAATGTGAGAGCGTTTTTTCTCTGTATTTGTTTGACGAAAAGTGAGCCAATTTCATTAACAACATCTGCAGCTTGAACAAAACAAATTAGGTTATTAATATCCCTTCTAATTCAAGGTGTTGTTCGTTTTCTTTTTTATTTGCATACTTGTGTTCTTATAATATTTATTTTCTAATCTCAATGTGAGAGCGTTTTTTCTCATTTCGTTTAGGGAGACATTTTGAGAGTATGTAAGAAGGTGTTCACTCTTACATAGCAGGTGTTTTTCGATTCTTTTTACGAGTTGGAATGGAACATTCTGTGCTTTTTACGATCATTCTTGAACTTGCAATGCTCTAGTTATGGCTTCTGTTACTGAAATCAGAGCAAAATAATTATTGGATTTGAAAAAAATACAAGATTGACTTTATCTATACTCCTATTATAAAGAGGAAAAAATTGTTTATTTGTCGGAGATAAGCTCAGGAACTACCGAACCGATTCCAAAAGTAATGGTATCAAAATGATGGTGTTCGCCCAACTTAGAACATAGGCTATATCTTATGTCGGTGCCACTACCCCAAAGGGGGTGCAGGAGCAAAAAACGTTCTAAAAATGCGATTTTTGCGTTACTGAAGGGCCTAGAAATATGAAATTTGGAATATTAGTTACTTATAGGATATAAATGGTGTCTAAGAACAGTTCTTAAACAATTCGAAATTTAAAAGGGGTGAAAATGCACAAAAAGCGTTCTAAAAAACGTTCTAAATGGTAGTTTCTACATAATCTCAGGAAATACCAAACCGATTTCAAAAGTAATGGTATCAAAATGATGGTGTTAGTCCAACTTAGAACATGGGCTATATTTTATGTCGGTGTCACTACCCCAAAGGGGGTGCAGGAGCAAAAAACGTTCTAAAAATGCGATTTTTGCGTTACTGAAGGACCTAGAAATATGAAATTTCGAATATTAGTTACTTATAAGATATAAATGGTGTCTAAGAACAGTTCTTAAACAATTCGAAATTTAAAAGGGGTGAAAATGCACAAAAAGCGTTCTAAAAAACGTTCTAAAGGTAGTTTCTACACAGTCTCAGGAAATATCAAACCGATTTAAAAAATATTGGTGACAAAATGATGGTGACAACTCATGCTCCAAGATAGGCTATGTTTTATGTCGGTGTCACTACCCCAATGGGGGTGCAGGAGCAAAAAACGTTCTAAAAATGCGATTTATGTGTTACTGATGGGCCTAGAAATATGAAATTTGAAGTATCAGCTACTTATTAGATATAAAGGATTTCTAAGAACAGTTTTTAAACAATTCGAAATTTAAAAGGGGTGAAAATGCGCGAAAAGCGTTCTAAAAAACGTTCTAAATGGTGATTTCTACACAATCTCAGGAAATACCAAACCGATTAAAAAAATAATGGCGTGAAAAAGATGGTGATAACCCTTGCTCCAACATAGGCTATGTTTTATGTTGTTGCCACTACCCCAAAGGGGGTGCAGTTGAAAAAACGTTCTAAATTGCGGTTTTTGCGTGACGGAAGGGCCTTGAATCGTGAAATTTAGAATGGTAGTTAGTTATAAGATATCAATGATCTCTAAGGACATTTCCTAAAAAAGTCGAAATTTAAAAGGGGGGGGGGGTGTCAAAATACGCAAAAAGCGTTGTAAAAAACGTTCTAAATTGCGATTTCTAGCAATCTCAGGAAATACTGAACAGATTTCAAATATAATGGTGTTAAAATGATGGTGACAGATCTTGCTCCAAGATAGGCTATATTTTATATCTGTTTCCACTACCCCAGAGGAGATGCAGGAGCAAAATGAGCGAAAAGCGTTCTAAAAACGCTCTAAATGTCGATTTGTCACCAATATCTCAGGAAGAATCAAACTGATTTCAAAAGTAATGGTAAGAAATTGATGCTGACAGCCTCTGCTCTAACATAGATGAACACGGTATCACTATCACCTAGACGTTGCAGGAGCAAAAAAGCGTTCCAAATTTCGATTTTTGTGATCGGTAGGGGCTAGCAACTTAAAATTAGGCAAGGTACATATGTATTACATATAAATGATCTTTAAGAACAGTTTGGAAAAAATTGGAAATTTAAAAAGGGGTGAAAATGCGCGAAAAGCGTTCTAAAAACGTTCTAAATTGCGATTTCTACTCAATCTCAGGAAATTCCAAAGCTATTTCAAAAGTAATGGTTGCAAATCAATGGTGACAGTCCCTGCTATAACATAGGTTATATTTTATGTTGCTGTCACTACCATCTGAGGGTTGCAAAAGCAAAACATGTTCTAATTTGCGTTTTTTGCATAACTGAAAGGGTCTAACACTTTGAAGTATGGCATGGTATTTACTTACAAGATGCCACTGCTTTCTAAGAACTGTCGAAAGAAAAATTCAAATTTAAAAAGATGAAGTGAGCGAAAAGCGTTATAAATTACAATTTTTATGTAATCATATCAAATATCAAACAAATTAAAAAAGTAATCATTACAAATTGTTGGTGATAGAACCTGCTTAAACATAAGCTATATTTTATGTCTGTGACACTACCACCAGTGGGTTGCAGTAGCTAAAAACTTTCTAAATTGCGATTTCTGTGATACTGAAAAGGCAAGAAACTTTAAATATGGCATGGTAGTTACTTATAATATATAAATGCCCTCGAAGGACTGTCGAAAATAAATTCGAATTAAAAAGGGGTGAAGTGAAGGGGAGGTGCGAAAAGTATTCTAAAAAAGTCCTAAATTACGATTTCTACGCAATTTCAGGGAATATAAACCAAATATAAAAGTAATAGTTGCGACTCAATGGTAACAGTCTCTGATCCTACACAGGCTATATTAATGCCGATGATTCTACCACCTGGGGTTCACAGGAACAACAAACGCTCTTAAAAAGGCCTTTAAAAGCTTTCTAAATTACGTTTCTGTGGAATATTAGGAAATAACAAACCAATTTCAAAATTAATGTTGGCAAATTAATGGTGACAGTTCCTATCTTAACATAGCCCTTTATGTTGGGAGAGGTGGTAGGACTTGGAATTTGACATGATGGTTAATTTTAAGATGTAAGAAGATGGTTTCTAAAAAATTCAAATCTTCAAATGAATACTGAAATGAGCGTATTAATTGAGCATAAAAGTTTCAAAATATTTTCTAAATTATTATTTATTTAGTTTTATTTCGTTTTATTAATTTAAGTCTCATTTCTGCCTTATGCAGTGTAACAATGATGTTTAATCAAACTGTGTTTTAAATAGTAATTTTTTTAATTATTCCTGAAAGTAATAAGTACCTTTTAATAAAATAAAATATTACCTTTTAATAAAATAAAAATTTAGTTAGTACTTTTTAATAAAATTTAGTCATATAAATATCACTTGGCATATTTCAAATATTACGCGAGCAAAGCCGCGGGGTTTGCTAGTAAAAACTATATAAAAACTATTCCTTGAAAAGTTCTAAGTATTATAAAAAAGAAACTTTTGTTTATACATTTTAAATATGTTACCATATCTCATATTTTTCATTTTATTAATCCTTGCAAGTTTTTCCCCCCGCATTTTATCATTTTTAGCACGTATTCGATGCATAAAACTGAATCAAATTCATTAATAACATCTGCAGCTTGAACTAAACAAATTAGGTTATTAATATCATTCCTAATTCAAGGTGCTGTTTGTTTTCTTTTCTATTCGCATACTTGTATTTTTATAATATTTATTTTCTAATCTTAACGTGAGAGCGTTTTGTCTCATTTCGTTTAGAGAGACATATGAGAGGATATAGGAAGGTGTTTACTCTTATATAGCAGGTGCTTTTCGGTCTTTTTACGAGTTGAAATGGAACATTCTGTATTTTCTACGATCATTCACTTGTACTTGAAATACTCTAGTTAGGGCTTCTGTTACTGAAATAAGAGGAAAAGAATTATTGGATTTGAAAACATACAAAATTAACATTCTAAAACTATAAAATGTATTCCTAGAAAACTTCTAATTATTATAAAAAAAAGAAATTTTCGTTTATACATTTTAAATGCATTTCCATATCTCCTAATTTTCATTTTTCGCATTTTATTTCATTTCTAATACGCATTTGATTGCAAGAAAACTGAATCAATTTCATTAATAACATTAACTTAATTAACAATTAACTTAAACTAAGCAAATTAGGTTATTAATTTTACTTCTAATTCAAGCTGTCGTTTGTTTTCTTTCTTCATTGCATATTTGTGTTTTCGCAGTATTTATTTGCTAATCTCAATGAAGAGCGTTTTTTCTTCTTCTCATTTCTTTGAAAGAAACTAGGAGGGGCATACGTTCCTAAGTAGCAGATGTTTATCGGTCCTTTTTACGAGTTCGAATGGAACACCCTGTGCTTTTTACGATCATTCTTGTACTTGCAATATTCTAGTTATGGCTTCTGTTACTGAAATAAGAAGAAAAGAATTATTGAATTGGGAAACAGACAAAATTAACTTTATAAAAACTGTAAAAAGTATTACTAGGAAAATCCTACTATAAAAAAGAAATTTTCATTTGTATGTTATAAAATTGCATGTTGCAATTTTTTCTCCTACATTTTTTTTTTCCATTTCTAGCACGTATTCGATGCATGGAATTGTACAATTCATTAATAACATGTGTAGCTTATACTAAACAAATTAGGTTATTAATATCACTTCTAATTCAAAGTGTTGCTTCTTTCCTTTTTTGTATGCATACTTGTGTTTTCATAATGAGTACTCTTTTTTTTTTTTTTTTTTCATTTTGTTTAGAGAAACATTTTGGGAGGATGTAGAAAAGTGTTCAGCAGGCGTTTTTCGGTCTTGTTTATGGCTATGCATAATAACGTTATCAACATTTTTCTAATTTTGACCCCCACCCCCCACCCTTACGATATCATACGCTCTCATTCATCGACCCCCCCCCCCCCCCCGCCCAAACGATGATATCGTTATCATTGCCTAAGAAATCTTTTGTTTTTAGATTTTTTTTCTTTCTTTTTATACTTTTGCAGTGATACACACACATGATTATACATTTATTAGTCGCATACTTTACGGATTCAAGAAGTCAATAAAATATCAATAGCTGAAATAAATTTATATCAAATAACATCTAAAAGAGTTAGTTACTATTTAAAAGTATTTAATAATAGCTTATTGTTAAATAATGCTTTCAAAAGTAATATTGTCTTCTTGCACTTGCCCTCTGCCCAGGAAAGTTAAAAGCAAAACCAGAACTTATCAACAAAATAGTGGACAACATTCTTTGTCTTTCTTTACTGGTAAACGCAAGTATCACTTTCTACATATTATGCTCCTGATTTCTATGGATAACAGCGAATTATATGCGCAAAAGGCAGAAGAACAGGAATGTCAAACGTTGGGTATTCCAAATTCTGGAATGAAATGATTTTATAAACACTTAATGGTTTTAATAATAGTTTTGTATTTTCATAAAAACATATACAAATAGTAGTAATAAAAAGGTAACAGACTATTTGGATGTAAAAAAAAGTTACTGAAAAAAGAAAAGTTTTGTTAGATCAAAAATGATAACGATACCAAAAAGCAACCCCCCTCACCCCCTAGAGATGTCTTACGACATCAAATGCGAGATCCCCTCCCCCCTAAAATAATGACGTTATGTATGCACAGCCCCTTACGAGCACGCTTGTTACTCATTTTATTGACACCGGAGGGAAGAAGTGATGGTTGAAAATCTCTCAAATCCGGAGCGAACCCCGTATTTCTGGTGTGACAGCAAAATGCGTTAACCACCGAAATATCGAGCGTCTGCATTTAACTATATATTTTAGATAATTTAGCTAATTTCAAAAATCATAATACTGAAGAAATTATTAAATTAAAACTCTTTTTTCTGTAACATAACATGTATTTCCATAAACAAACATCCTTATCCTCACGAAACAAAATTCCATTTTTTTATATATATTCGCAAACAGGAGTATTAGGATATCATATAAAAACAATATATGATATTATTATTTTTTAATTAGACCATGAAATTTTTTTTTCGAATTAATCTTACTAAAATACGGAGGACCTATATTGTGACAGCGCGATGTACTAACCACTGAGATATCCGGCGTCTGTGTTTAACAGTATAATTTAGAAAGTTTATTTAATTGCAGAAAGCTTAATACTGAAGATATTACTAAATTAAAACTTATTTTTCTGTAACATAAGTTGTATTTAGATAAACAATCAACCTATACTTATGAAACAAAATCAAAATTATTTTATATATTCAATAACAAGATTATTAGAATTTCATCTAATAAGAATTATATAATGTTATGTTTTGAATTAGTGGTCGGATGAATCTTGCTAAAATAGGGGGCTAACCTCGGACCCGTAGTGTGGCCGCGCAATGCACTAACCACTGAGGTATCGGACGTCTGTATTTAGCAATATATCTTAGAAAATTCAGCTAATTGCAAAAAGCTTTACTGAAAGAGTTATTAAATTAACATTCAATTTGTGTAACACAAGATGCATTTATATAAACAAACAACCTTATAGTTATGAAAAAAAAATCAAAGTTATTTTATGTATTCGATAACAAGATTATTAGGATATCTTTCAATAAACATTATATCATTTTTTGAATTAGGGCATGAAATTTTTTTGTTGAATGAATCTTGCTCAAATCCGGAGCGAGCCTCGGATCTGGAGTGTTGTAGTATAATACTCTAAACATTGGGATAGTGGGCGTCTGTATTTAACAATTTATTTTAGAAAATTCAGCTAATTTCAAAAAGTTTGTACTGAAGAAGACATGAAATTAAAACACCTTTTTTATGTAACACAAGATGTATTTAGGTAAACAAACAACATTATTCTTATGAAGCAAAAATCAAAAGTATTTTATCTATTCAATAACTGGAGATTATTGGGATATCATCTAACAGGCATTATATATCATTTTTTGAATTAAACTATCAATTTTTTAAAATTAATTTTAAAGTTGCAAATTCGTTTCAGCAATATTTAACCCGTCACGGCATGGCTTTTCCGACGTCTTTTGAAAACCTAACACAAAAGTGTAGAATTATGAAAAGAGAGAGAGAAAAAAAAGGAGTTAAAATAAACAAAAACCTGTTAATGCAAGAAAGCATTAAGTAAATATTTTTCGAAAGATGAACACCTCCATTTTATGTGAGCTAGTTGATTTAATTTTACAAACAAAGAACGCATTTTCTTTAGTCTTAAATTAAGGAAAGTATATCTAAAGCGAGGCCACACAAAATGGAAATTTTAAAGTAAATTAAATCTAAGGCATACAGAAAGAGCACATATATAGAGAGAAGCTCTTAAATTTCTGCTTTCAGAAATAGCGTGTCGTATTACTCCATGCGAAATACAGCACATGTGGTTGATTATAAACGATAAAATCAAGCAGGAAAAAAATTCATCGCATATACACAACATCGAATCAGTTATTCAGAACATTTTTTTTTTCGCGTCTCTCCATTTTTTTTGTTTTACCCACTACACCTCGGGATTTTAATTTCCCGGAAAATTTTTCAAAAATGAGAAATTCTGCGCGGGAAATTTATGCTACCCCCCCCCCCTGCTGTCCCACCCCTCTTTTCCCTTTCCGCCGGTAATGGATCAAGTGAAGTGAAGTGCTGGAATTAGCGCCCCCGTGTTGCCAGCGGTGTTTTAATTAAGTCGCCGCTTGAAAGGAAGAGTGTGCCCCAAACCAGCTGACGCCCCGGTAGAAGGGTTGCTAGATTTGGCGATTTTAGTACATTTAATTTTTTTGGAGAGTTGATCATCTAGAATTGCTAACAAGAGAATAATGATTGTAAACATAGGTGGAATAGTTGTTTATTTAAGCGCTTCTACTGAAAATAAAATCTGAAATAAATGTCCAAATCAATTTTTAAAGTGCCGAAATACATTAAGTGCATTTTTAAATAAAACAATAAATTTAAGAAATCAAATAACCTGACTGCATAAAAAGCGAACTAATTAATTATTTCTTATAAATGTGAAACTATTTTTTATATTACTTGCCTATTTTTTTATTTACTTGTATTGATGACTTTTAAGTTGTGTTTAATTGTTAGTTCCTCTCTATAAACACTGTTTTGATGAGGCTTATTGACGTCTAAGAAAGGTTAGAGTTGCAGTAAAGCTAGAGATACTAACTACACAACTTCCAGGTTGTGTAATATTTAAACGGAGCTTCTGACAGTAAAATAGTCAACGAAACATCGTCTTCATTTTGAAAGAGCTATCCGATGATATACCACTCAATAGGGTGCGTAAAAATTTTTTTTCGTCTCTACCGCCATTTTGTATTTTACGGCCGCTATTTTGAATTTATAAAAACAAAACCTTGCTTATAACCATCGGACTGTTAAGATGAATCGATAGAGACCTCATTCATTAAAATCCATCCAGCCGTTGGGATGTTTCGAGGGTATAAAGAAATTCACATATCCAGATACGCATGAAACACATAACCCTTCTTGGCAGTCGGGTAAAAATACAGTATAGCGATACTTTATTCAAATTATGGAAGACTAGTTTTTTCAGAATTACTAACACGAAATTAATAAAGATCTCATTAAAAGAATTGTGGACCAAACACTCCTCACTATAGGTCAAAATCTTGCTCGACTGGAGGAGTTTGGCCCGGTTTATAAAGACAGAAAAAAAAAAGCGTCTCATTGTAACTATGACGCTGTAAAAAGTTAGGATGCATAAATGAGCTAATTACAAAAAGTATAAACAAGTCGGAAATTGTACATCAAACGTGCAAATGAGGTGCGTTCGCACTATAACTAGTTTTATAAATACTCAGATCTTGGTGCAATAGCTGTTGCACTCTTATGCAAAAATGCATGCATACAAAATTTGTTACTGTTACATACATTAAATTCAGTAATACAGATATAATATGACTCCATCTCAAATAGGACGTCATCAGCATGGCAACCTAGAATCTTTATCTATCATGGGATATGATTAAATTAATTACGTATGATAGGATTTCATAGAATGAAGAAAACTTTTATTAATACCTTTTTAAATTTTGATTCTATTTTCATAAAATTTGAAATGACTCGACAAAATTCTGGAGCGATTGTATATACTGGCATCCCTCGCGACTTACGTAAATTCGCACTTACGTAATAAATATCGAAAATTACACTCATGAACACACTAGCGCGTTTGATACGCATTTGTATACTTTTGATAGCTGTTTTATAAACAAAATATGCAGATAAAAACCACAACCATAATATAATTTTATATATTAGATGGAATTATATTTTTATAGGGTATATAATTAAATCTTTAACAAAACAAACACAAATATTATTAAAATGAGGCAAAAAAAATCCGTTACAATTTTGTTAGCTGAATTCAAACCATAACGAAACATAATTTTAAAGTTTCGATGATGAAGAACGAGTGTATCTAGCTTTAGCTGTTCGCTTGATGTAGATTCAAAATTGAAATAAATTAATTCGTCAATGTTAAATTTATAAATCACATATTCCGCAAGATATTTTTTATTTGAAAAGTGTTATTTTAGTTAGATATTATATTTTTTCTATACTTTTATAATTCATAAGTAAATTACTGTCGCATGCTACTTTATTTAGAAAATGATACCGTGTAAATAATGTATATATGATACGTATAATAAATATTGTAGATTCTTACGAAATTTTACCTAAGTAATTTACAAATTCGACTGACGTAAAATTCAAGTTACGCAAAAATTTACGGAACGCATTACTTACGTAAGTCGAGGGATGCATGTGTTAAATGTCAAACCATTCGGTTGGGTAATTTTGCGCTGTTATATTGCGGACAGATGGGTGGACCAGATGACGACTATAGATTCTAACGTATTTATATAATTACGAACGCACCTAAAAAAGACAAATGTTTTTTTAATTTATCTGTTATCTTTCTTAGGGTTTGCGTAAAACAATAACCTTTTTCAAGTTACCAACGATTCCAGAAAGCATTACTTTATCTTAAGAAAGCTGAGAAATCACTATCTTTCTGAAGAAGAATAGACAGAACCGACAGATTTCAGAAATAGACAAAAGTTTCTTTTGCAGCCTGTAATTTTAGGAAACGTTTCTGAGTAGTTTTTATAGTGTACTAGCCAAAGTACCCGCGTTGCCCGGAATTTTAAGAATGTTTGTTTTGAAAAACCAATCTCAAAATTTAACATACAACATAAAAAAAAAAGCAATCGAAGTGATCTACACATGAATCAAATGAAAACCCATTATAAAATGCATAAATTTAACAGGCGCAAAATAATACTGCTATAAATGAACTTATTTCCATTCATCATTGGAGAAATAATGTTAAAATACGCCAATATTTCCATAATCGAGTTTTTATCATGCTTCAATACATTTTTTCACCCTTATAAAACGTTATATATTCACCACGTCCTTTATACTTCCAATATGACATAATATTTCATTTTTTTTATTTGTCAAATTAATTAAATAATTATAATTTTCCATATGGAAATCATAAAACAGAAAAATTATGACGTAACATTCACTTTTGTTTTTAATTCGACAAACTATTTATTTTATTTTCATTTTTTTCATCTTGCAGTAGAAAAGTTATGATGTAATATTCCCCTTTTTTAAATTCGTTAAACCATTTATTTCATTTTTCACGTGAAAATTTTGCAGTAGAAAAGTAATGGTTGTGCAAAGAATTTTATCGTGGATTTTGAATTTTTGGCAACAGCTATAACGAAAAATGTTTAAATTTGATTGGAAATTGCTGCTAAATTTGTGGGTTTTTTTATTAATTGAAAATTAACAATAAATTATTCCGATTCCGGATTACTTTAATTGCTTCGGCCGTGTTTTAATACACATGTACGTAACATTTCACAATTTTTCTAACCTCTCCCCTTTTCACCCGGGGGCACTTTTCTAACTTTTGCCGACACCCCTCACGTGATATATCATTGCACAGCCCTTTGACCACTCTTTCATATTATGCACCATAGCCTTACATATTTTAGTACAACTTTTTACCGCCAGGGGGCGCCTACATATATCTGGTGCTATGGTCCCGATCCCCTCGACTAATATAACTACGGATAGGTTGTAACACAGAGTGTCGTTTGGATAGAGGTTTGTTTAGAATAGAGTGCGCCCCCTGGTTACTAAATGTAGAATAAACATATTTTGCAAAAGGATAAATTACCCACTTGTTTCTTAGTTGTGAAAATATTTCTAAAATCTATGCTTAATTTTATAAGAAGTGTTAAAATTTTATTCCCAGTTCGTTCGCTTTTAACACATAAAATATTAAATAAAGCATAGGTTTTAGAAATATTTTGACAACTAAGGAAAAAAAGAGACATCCTTTAAGAAGAGTACACAGAAAACAGAAATAAAAAATATTAATATCCTGAGGAGATACTTTAAGTATAGGAGTGCATCAAACGCCCATAGACCGAGGGGAATTCGGAAACTCAGGGACGAGCAGCCTTAACATTAACACTAAAATTAATATTATTTTGTTATTGCTGCATTTATAAATTCCGTTGCGCAGTTGAAAATATTTATAGGAGCATTGGTAGCATCCGAAAAAGCCATATTTCGTGTTGAGGAAGCTATTAACCCTTAAAAGCGAAATTTTTAATTTTGTTTCGAAAAAATTATATATGATTCTCTGAAAGGTTTATGACACAGGAAAAATAATGAAAAAAAAAATCAAAGATGCATTTTTCACATAATACGTCAATCTTTTCTTCTGTTGCACATCTGCAGTACAATTAAAAACTACTGTCGTGTGGCCGTTTTACGCTCAAATATTGTAAATAAGTAAATATTTTAACAAGCATGTATCCAAATATCTTATTTTATATAATTATTTATTTTATAAAGCTTAACCTTTAACCCTTTAATTCCCATGATAGAATACGTTCTAGAAATTACGTGTCCAGAGAGTCTGACTTTACACCAGAAAGTTTCAATGGTTAATTTCGCTTTATTATACCGAAAGTCTGTTATTATTTAAAGCAAATATTGCTATTTTAATTTTCTGGTGTTATTAGGTATATACGAATAAAAAATATATTAAATTCAAAACACTGATGTTTGCATCTATGCAAAGCTGCGCACTAAAGGGTTAATATTATTTTGTTATTGCTGCATTTATAAATTCTTTTTCGAAGTTGAAAATATTTATAGGAGAATTTATAGCATCCGAAAAAGCGATATTTTGTGTTGAGAAAGCTATTTATACACTGTAAAATCTACCCGGAAACATTTCGGGTTTTTCTTTGTTTTTGAAACTGCTGCAAAATAAACTTTTGTTTCAGAAATCCTTCTTTAAATCTCGGATATCTATTGTTTTATGAAGTTCCTAAAGATAAAGGAACCCTTTTTGAAATGATGGGTCACCCAGAGTAGGCTATGTTATATTTTCGTAAAATTTTGTTATATCCAGAATAGAGATGCATAGCCGAATAATCGGCCCATTCGGCCTATCTGCCGAATATTCGGCTTCGGCCGAATATCCATTATTCGGCCTTGGCCTCATAAAACTGTGAGAAATGTTTTTATATTTACACAATAAAACTTTTTAATTTGACAATTTATTTTCATCATGTATAAGGAAAATTTTATTTGAAATTAGCACACCCCCCTTAACTTTCATACTCTGAATGGGTTTTATCTATTCATTTTTATATGACAATGATTTATTAATCATGTTAAAAATTTTATGCTGTATCAATAAGTACAAAAAGTACCTGTAATAAGCTAATGCAATCTATTAGATTTAAAATTAATTTATTCAAAATTTTCCTAATAAAGCAATACAAGAAAATTCTAATATTTTAAAGTCTAAAGGGAAATTTAATATTTATCCCTTGTTACATAAAAAGAAATATTTCTTTCAATGATATCTTTAATTAGACCTATAAAGAATATAAATATTTAAGTCGTATATGCTGCAATAAAGTTTTTCTTTTGAGTAAAATACGCTTAAAAATTGTAATTTAAGTGATTTTTTTAAAGTGTGTTACTAATTCTTATTAAGTAATAAAAGATATGCAAGTAATAAGTTTTTTTAATTAGTATAGTATTTTTTCAATTTTGTGATTATTTTAAAATGTAACAGCAACAACATACATAATATCAATTGTAACAATATAGTACCTATTCCTAAGATACTACATTGTCAAAATTTTTTTAATTTATTTTCTTTACAGATATTTCCTTCCTCTAAAACTGAAAACATTCACTATACACTTCTTAACAGTGCTTGCTGTCTGCTGACATAGCCAAAAAAAAAAAAAAAAAAAAAAAAAAGTATTTTTTCCTTTTTTGTTAATTGGGAGCTTTATAAAGTTTACACTTGTTTCTTTCCTCCATTTTAGAGGATATTCCTTTCTATAAGTGATTTTTCTTAACATATTAAGATTTCTTATTTTTTATTTTATTTCATCTGAAAGTTGAAATTTATGTTTTCTAGTATTTTTACAAAATTGTCATTTTGTTTTTAGACAAAAATGAGTTCATTATTCGGCGGCCGAATAAACCGTATATTCGGCGATAACTAGGCCAAAAAATGAGTATTCGGTTATTCGGCCAAACGATTATTCGTTGCATCACTAATCCAGAAGCATGACTTTTTTTTCCCCACAAGCATGTCTTTTTTTTTTTTTTTTTTTTTACAGGGTAGAATTGAACAAGAAAAAAAAAATCCTCCGTACTCATTTTATTACGCCATTTCTCTTTTACTGTAAAATCTTGAAGAGTTGAGAATCTGAACACCCGTAGCACAAAGTGCTTAAAAGAATTCGACTAAATTTATAATCCTGTCGTTTATTTATTTAGATTATTTATTTTAGATTTTAGACGCGCATTTATTTTTACCTCCAAAAGTAGATTTCTTCGACTTGCATGGCCATTAGTGTGAGTGCGGATGCATTTGTTTTTGCGATAATCTGAACTTCGCTCAACAATTTCTCAGAGAGCTGTTCATTTTGGTTTGTTTATAAATTATGATTTTCTAAAATTGTTTCAGAGAACAGTTCTTTTTCTTTTAGAGAATGATAGTATTGCGAATGATTTAGGCCTTGAAATCATTTTATGTTAGCATGATATACGAAAGCATGAAACTCCACCGTAGGGGAATAAAAGATTTAAAAAAAAAAAATGTTTCCTAACGATTTTTTAACTTTTGATTTATTAGAAGGATAACAGTACCCCCCCCCCCCTCCCCCGTAAGAATAACAATGAGACATTAAACTTTTTTCATTCTGAATTATGCATTTCGAGGGGCAACGATTTTTAAAGCATAATATATTTTATTTATTTTTTGCATTGTACTAGATTATCTGTATCCAGTAAAATCTATCAAAACAAATCTCTGTAACGTAATCCTGTTTTAAATGGATAGATTTCCCTTAAATGCAAGGGGTGTTGTGCTTGATAAGACGTAAATATATATAAAACGGTAATTATCCGGTCTCTTGCGTTCCGTCAATCTATACCTGACGCATGATTTTCCGTTCTTGTTAGATGACTATTTTGGAAAATTTTGTAAATAGTCAATGTAATCGTTTTGAAATACGCACAAAGCATCTTAAGAGGACCTTCTACATTAGGAGACAAAAAAAAAAAAAAAAAAAAAAAAAAAAAAAAAAAAAAAAAAAAACTTTTTTATGATTTTTTTTTCAAGAAAACTGCATAATGGATCTTTTTGAAATTTTAACAGTTTATTGTACACATCTTACGGTATATACACAAATTTTTTTATTAGATTTTGTTGCTTCTGCTCTAAGTTATATACAAATATGTTAAACTGCTTTGGAAAATTTCGTCTGCACGGTGGACATGATAGCGCCTTGTAGAATTTATTTAAAAAAAAGCGCCTTGTAAAATTTATTAAAAAAAGTTATGTAATGGCTGATTAATTTTTTTTTAATTCGTGCTTATTTGTTAATAACTTTTTTTAAAAATAATTTTAGTAAAAGCTTTAATTCCTATCGAAGGCAATTAAATAAGCTTTAATTAAAAAAAAAAAATCAAGGTGATCCATTGAGTATTTTTTTTTTTTATCTTACCCACCGTGTCAAAAAATGTGGTTGAACATATTTGTTTATAACTTAGAATAGAAGCAGCAAAATCTAATAAAAAAAGTCTTGTGTATATCTTAAGATATGTACAATGAACTGTTAAAATTTCAAAAAGATCCATCATGCAGCTTTCTTGCAAAAAAGTGCTTTTTTTTAATCTCCTAATGTAGAAGGTCCCCTTAAATAAAATTCAAATTGATAAGGGCTAAATGTCGAAGGCCAGTTCTATATTCTTTTTTTGATTGGCTTATACCTAATTCTAAGGGGGAAAATGAAATATTCTATATCATTTTTCTTTTCTCTCTAATTCTGACGACTTGAGAAACTAAACACCCCGAAGAAAAAATGTTTAATCATGTTTCCTCTAAATTTATAAACCTGCCGTTTATTATTTATTTTTTTAGAAATACATTTTTTTCCTCCCAGAGTAGATTTCTTCGACTTGTTTAGCCATTAGTGTGAGAGGAGTAGCATTTGTTACGCGTGTTTTTACATCAGTCTGAATTTTCTTCAACAATTTCTGAGAGAGTGGGCTATTTGTTTTTTTTTTGTTTGTTCATAAATTATGCTTTGTAAATTTATTTCAGGGAACAGTTCATTTTTTCATTTGAGAATTATTGCACGGTGAATAAACATAACTCATATAGAAGTTATTTTATTCGGGAATCAAGAAGTAATATAAAGATAGATTGCAAAAATAAATAAATAAACTAACAAAAATTTAAATTACGCCCAAACTATTCAAATACCCTATACTAGGGTATAAAATATTTTTCAAGTGCAAGAACTCCGAATTTTCTTGTATTGTTTGTTCAATACAAAGAATAAAAGCTTTATTTATGGGATGGACCAAAGTAACCTCGCAAGGACCAAAGTATGTCGTTATATCATTTCTCTTTTCTCTCTAATTCTGACGACTTGAGAAACTAAACACCCCGATGAAAAAATGTTTAACCATGTTTCCTCTAAATTTATAAACCTACCGTTTATTATTTATTTTTCCCTCCCAGAGTAGATTTCTTCGACTTGTTTAGCCATTAGTGTGAGAGGAGTAGCATTTGTTACGCGTGTTTTTACATTAGTCTGAACTTTCTTCAACAATTTCTGAGAGAGTGGGCTATTTTTTTTTTTGTTTGTTCATAAATTATGCTTTGTAAATTTATTTCAGGGAACAGTTCATTTTTTCATTTGAGAATGATTGCACGGTGAATAAACATAACTCATATAGAAGTCATTTTATTCGTGGATCAGGAAGTAATATAAAGATAGATTGCAAAAATAAATAAATAAACTAACAAAAATTTAAATTACGCCCAAACTATTCAAATACCCTATAGTAGGGTATAAAATATTTTTCAAGTGCAAGAATTCCGAATTTTCTTGTATTGTTTGTTCAATCCAAAGAATAAAAGCTTTTTTTATGGGATGTACCAAAAGTAACCTCGCAAGGACCAAAGTATGTCGGTATATCATTTCTCTGTTCTCTCTAATTCTGGCGACTTGAGAAACTAAACACCCCGAAGAAAAAATGTTTAACCATGTTTCCTCTAAATTTATAAACCTGCAGTTTATTATTTATTTTTTTAGAAATACATTTATTTTTTCCTCCCAGAGTAGATTTCTTCGACTTGTTTAGCCATTAGTGTGAGAGGAGTAGCATTTGTTACGCGTGTTTTTACATTAGTGTGAACTTTCTTCAACAATTTCTGAGAATGGGCTATTTGTTTTGTTTGTTTGTTCATAAATTATGCTTTGTAAATTTATTTCACGCCAACAGTTCATTTTTTCATTTGAGAATGATTGCACGGTGAATAAATATAACTCATATAGAAGTCTTTTTATTCGGGAATCAAGAAGTAATATAAAGATAGATTGCAAAAATAAATAAATAAACAAACAAAAATTTAAATTACGCCCAAACTATTCAAATACCCTATAGTAGGGTATAAAATATTTTTCAAGATGCAAGAACTCCGAATTTTCTTGTATTGTTTGTTCACTACAAAGAATAAAAGCTTTTTTTTTATGGGATGGACCAAAGTAACCTCGCAAGGACCAAAGTATGTCGGTATATCATTTCTCTTTTCTCTCTAATTCTGACGACTTGAGAAACTAAACATCCCGAAGAAAAAAATGTTTAACCATGTTTCCTCTAAATTTATAAACCCCTGCCGTTTATTGTTTATTTTTTTAGAAATACATTTATTTTTTTCCTCCCAGAGTAGATTTCTTCGACTTGTTTAGCCATTAGTGTGAGAGGAGTAGCATTTGTTACGCGTGTTTTTACATTAGTCTGAACCTTCTTCAACAATTTCTGAGAGAGTGGGCTATTTGTTTTTTTTTTTTTTGTTGTTGTTGTTTGTTTGTTCATAAATTATGCTTTGTAAATTTATTTCAGGGAACAGTTCATTTTTTTCATTTCATAATGATTGCACGGCGAATAAACATAACTCATATAGAAATCATTTTATTCGGGAATCAGGAAGTAATATAAAGATAGATTGCAAAAATAAATAAATAAACCAAAAAAAATTTAAATTACACCCAAACTATTCAAATACCCTATAGTAGGATATAAAATATTTTTCAAGTGCAAGAACTCCGAATTTTCTTGTATTGTTTGTTCAATACAAAGAGTAAAACCTTTTTTTATGGAATGGACCAAAGTAACCTCGCAAGTACCAAAGTATGTCGGTATATCATTTCTCTTTTCTCTCTAATTCTGACGACTTGAGAAACTAAAAACCCCAAAGAAAAAATGTTTAACCATGTTTCCTCTAAATTTATAAACCTTCCGTTTATTATTTATTTTTTTAGAAATACATTTATTTTTTTCCTCCGAGAGTAGATTTCTTCGACTTGTTTAGCCATTAGTGTGAGAGGAGTAGCATTTGTTACGCATGTTTTTACATTAGTCGAAACTTTCTTCAACAATTTCTGAGAGAGTGGGCTATTTGTTTTTTTGTTTGTTCATAAATTATGCTTTGTAAATTTATTTCAAGGAACGGTTCATTTTTTAATTTGAGACTGTTTGCACGGTGAATAAACATAACCCATATAGAAGTCATTTTATTCGGGAATCAGGAAGTAATATAAAGATAGATTGCAAAAATAAATAAATAAATAAAAATTTAAATAAAAAAAATCAAATTAGTTACATAGAAAGTTTTTTTTTTTAAATACTGCAACACATACTTACACACATATTTATTAAAAACTTGATTTGTAGCAACTTACTGTACTGCATTCGTTGTATTTTAAAAGATTTTTGAGTTGCTGGGGAAAAATACTTACCCATTCAATTTTTAATTAAATGTATAAATCCTAAGCTAAGAATGGAATTATTATTATTTATAAACCTTAATTAGACCTTTCAATAACCGTAAGAGTCCTAAAAATTGATCAATTAGTTCCCGAGTTTTTGAGCATTTAAAGTTTGGTTGATAGACTGATTTTCCCGATTTTTCCCTGTTTAATCGAAAACTATTTTAGATATCGAAATCTGACGAACTGCACATTGTAGCCAATTTTATTATTTATAAATCCTAACTAGACAATTTCATCCAGCGTAAGATTCCTTAAAATTGATTAATTAACTCTCAATTTCTTTAGCATTGAAATTTTGGTTGATTGATTGATTTCCCCTTTTTTCTCAAAAACTGTTACAGGTATTAGAATTCAGCAAACTTTAGATAGTAATCAAAAGCATTCTCTGTGTGCCCTTCATAAGTTTAGAGTTTGTTATGTAACCATTTCTGAGCCTATTACCGGACAAACAGACAGCCCGACAGACAAAAAAAAAAATATAAAATATGTTGACTATAGGGCGTCTAAATAGCCGGATGAACAGTTCAGAATTTAGAAATGGGTGGTTTTTTTTTTGTTGTTGTTTTTTTTTCGGAAAATCAGACAGAATTCGAAGGGGAGATTCACGGACAGTCCCTCTAATTTTATATATTAGTATACTCGTAAATTATGAAAGAGGTTATAATTAGACTCCTTTGTTCTTTTGTATCATATGTGATCCAAAGTAAATTATGAAAGTGATCATAATAGTCCCTTTGTAACTTATGTGGTACAAATTAAATTATGTAAGTTATCATAATTGCCCTCCAAGGTTCTTTTGTGTCATTGTGATTCAAAGTAAATTATGAAAGTTATCATAGTTATCCTCTTTGGTTCTTTTGTATCATATGTGAGACAAAAAGTTTCTCATTTTTTAAAACGCTGGCTGATGAATACGATTTGAAACCAACTACATCAGATACGATACAAAGGAAAATGCCTCACTTTATTTTCTTTTATCCTAACCAGCGACAAGTCTTAGTCCACAATTGTGATTTTTAAGTGTGTCTTAGACAAGTTATTATAATTACTTTATTACAAATATTAAATTTTAAAATATATTTTAATGTATTGTTCATTAATTACTTATTTATAGTAAATAAATTTATTTTCACTGAAATATTAAGGCATATTAAATTTTTAACGTTTATGTATCATATGTGATACAGTGGAATTGTACAATGCAAGAAAACGCGTTAAAAGTTAATTTTAGTTTGGTTTTATAATTTTATTTGCGTAGATTTTAAAGGTAGTTTTTACTAAGAAATGCTAAAAAAATATTTCATTAGGGAACTAAAATTAGTAATTAGTTTTAACAGAAACTGTTGGCAGGCATAAAACATCATTTGTCAGAATAATATTCTTGACCAATATGAAGAGCGGAAAACAGGAAACAAAAGTAGTGAATTATTTCTTTCGATTCATTACCAAACTTAGATTTTAAAATAATTTCTGGAATAAAATTCTACATAGTGTACGTTGTTAGATCCATTTTAAATAACATTTCACTAATTTAAATTATCTCATATTCAAGATTATAAAATCATGCGACATTTTTTGGTCTTTACAAAATTTCTTTTAAAATTAGAAGTCGTGCAAAATCTATGTGGGCAAAAATTATGTAAATAAGTAAAACCTTAGGCAAAATCCTTGTTTTATGGCGTACACAGGACCTGAATAATGCACGATATGTGGAAAGGTCCCCCCCCCTTTTTTTTATGGGGACTCCATTGGAATAATACGGATTTTCATTAAAAGGTATCAGGTTAAATTTGGACAAAAGTGATTAAAATTCATATATTTTCAAACATGCAGGTCCCCCTTCCACTCTCGGCTTCTCTTATCCTTTTCAAACAAAAAAAAAAAAAAAAAAAAAAAAAAAAAAAAAAAAACGAACTATATCATAAGAAAACTAATCATTAAAATTTTATTATAGCAATTTATTATTCTATTGTTTTCAAAATAAAGTCTTTATTGGAATTTTTCTCGTAACGAAGCAAGTTAAAACCATTAATTATGACCAATTGGAGCATTTTCTTTTAGACATCTTGTAACACATGTAGATAAACAAACTAAAAATTTGCAAACAGTTGTCAACCAATGCATCATTATTTCTACTATTATCTAACTAGTAATTTTTTCTTACGTTGTGACCATCTTTTTGTGATACCTTGTATACAGACGTGAATAGTAACTGGTACGAAATTTATGCATACATACAATATGTATGAAGTTTACATATTTTCCGCGAAAAATTCCTGTGGATAAATACAAGCCCCCCTCCTTCTCCCTCCAGAATGGTGCTTGCCCCGGGGCCCGTAATGTTAAACCAATGGGGAGGTTGTTTTCGAATTTCTCGTTTCAATTTGAATATTTTTAAACGATTTTTTTTTTTTTTGCATAGGATAGTCGAAACTGAAAGTATCTTTTTAAAAAAGATATGCAACCAAAATCGAAAAAGTAAGAAAGAGTCATATTAAAGATTGAGCTCAGCTATCCTATGAAAAAAAATTGTTTAAAAATATTCAAATTGAAACGAGAAATTCGAAAATAACCTGCCTAAAGGATTAACATTACGGAGCGGGTTTTTTCAAGTGAGTACAGACGTTGTTTTGACTGTCTCCTATAGCCTGTAAAACTAGTTTTACCTGTAAAGCCGTCTTACTGCCGAAAAGGCTTCATTCGTGCTGGTATGCATGATTTTAGTCGCATGCTCAGTCAGAGTTTTTTTTTTTTTTTTTCCTTACTTTTTTGTTAATAAGAAAAAAAAATAATTTGTATTTTAAAAGTATTTTTAATAATATTTTCATTTAGTAATTTTATTTTAAGCCGCCACACTTCGGTTCGGCATCCACGCGCTTCACATTAGTGCGATGTGGGATTTCGTAACTTCAACTGAGAATAACTTTGTTACCAATGCAGTGATTTAATGTGTGATTAATATATGAAAATTACTAAATTTAATGAGGAATCCAACTGCGATATTTATTTTTATCAAAAATTTCATTTTTTTTTTTTAATGAATAAGCAAATTAATGAAAGAATGTTTTGAAAAAAAAAAAAAAAAAAAAACATGTGAAATTTTAATCGGTACGAATTCGCAGTAGTGTGGAGTTCATGGATAAAAAAAGCCTTCGTCTTTATGAAAAAAGTAAGAGGAAAAAACGTACTTCTGAATGAATTTTTTCAACTCAGTTTAGTGACTTTTTAAATAATTTTCACGCATAATTTTTAGGGTTCCGTACCTCAAAAGAAAAAAAACCGGAAATCTTATAGCACGCTTTGAAAATCTCGATTATGAAAAATCACTTAATAAATCGACATAGATTGATAAATTAATTATTTTCAGTTATTGTCCTTTAAATTTGCTACAAGACCTTTGATATAAGTTCTTCCTTCTTGCCAAATTTCAAAGTTTTAGGCCAACATGAAGAAACCTATGGATTTTAAGAGTAAAAACTATAGGGTACTTCCGGTTGAGCATTTATATATATATATATATATATAAGTAGGTAGAAAGTAGAAAATATCTTACCAGTAGAAAACTCTTTTTTTTTTTTTTTAAATCAAAAACCTGCAGATCAAAACGAAACTCATAAGACCACGAGGCACTGAAAACAATGAAATAAGAAAATTAAGACACAATGAAAATCACAAGAAAGAAAATTCCCAAACGTTCATTAAAAATTAAAACTTATCATGAATGTGATTAAAATTCGTATTTACTCAGAGTATTTCTATCAACGCTTTAACCTTTTGCGGGTCTTTTTTTTTTTTTTTTTTTTTTTTTTTTTTTTTTTTTTTCACCATTTGGAAAAATGGTTATTTTCCTCGGTCAAGGTAGGAAATCAAAAACATATCTGAAGCTTTTTATTAGTTGAATCTGCATTTTATTCGTTTTCTGATTGGTCTATACAGTAATCTGTATTTTCCCTTTACTTTCAACAGAGATGGATACTTCTGTTGCTACTATCACAAAAAAGTAATAAAAACTACAAAAAAAAAAAAAAATAATAACTCAGAAACAAATTGAGATACAGCTTTCAAACAAAGTGTATTTAAAAGTACATTTTTTTTCTCTATACGACGGTGTAAAAAGTAATATTGTGGGATGTTTAGAAGTTTAAGAATGAAATTTTATTTAAAATTGGTTCAGGAATATTAATGTTTAATTCATGGCGTACGTAATGTATGACCGGCTCCGTAGAAGTTTAAAAATTTACAGTACCGAAAAATGTAATCGTATGATCAACTATGTACGTAATGTATGATCAACTCCGTGCGATTTTTTATGTCTTAAATTTTAGTCTTTGAAAAAATCATTTTCCAAATGGTCATTGTAATTTGTTAAATTGCATTTTTTTTAATCAATTTTTTTTCTTTCTGTCTTTTAAATTTTATTTTTTATATTCTGTTTTCTAAAGAATTAAATCGCCCAAAAGTTTAAAATGTCAGTAACCAACAAAAATGAAACACACAAAAATTCAATAGGACTTATAAAAAATTTAAGCCAAACTAAATTAGCAAAGCAATAACATATTTGATACATTGTAAATTCGTGATTGACTACATTGTCCTTTTATTTTATTTTTTATTTTTTGCGTGTTCTTATCGAACTGATAGAAGAGTTAGTTAACCGGAGCAGATGGGGCGGGAGAATGCTGAATGAAAAATCGATCCTCGTTAATCGATTAAAACCGTACTTTTCCTTTCGAACTAAGTGAGTGTACCCATGAATAATTTAAGTGTTCGGTCCCAAACGTGGAACCCGGGCTGCATTCTTTGTGTGAATCTCGCCAACTGGTGTCCACACGTAGATCGTTATTTTTCATACGAGGGAAAAATGGGGATTTTGAAAGGAAGAAAGATATTTAATAGGGAAAAGTTAAATTAGATTTGGAAATTCTTTGCATCTCGTTTTTCGATTATCCTTTTCTGTAATTTATTGCGCATACAATTCATTTTATAAATATGGATATGCAATGACACAAAGTACAAATATGAAAACATTCGTTCATTTTCTTTGTCTATAAATAGAGGAACACACGTTACACTTTGCTTCCACTCAGTTAGAAAAAGTTTAAACTCGTGTGAAACCTTTGCCAATCAGAAAATAATAAAATACAGTCTAACCTCGTTATCCCGACACTCTAATGGCAAAATAAAAAGGTGTCGTCATAAGCGGAGTGTCGTGGTAACCGGAGTTGAAGACAAATATGTTTATAAAAAGCTGTATTTTTAATTAGGGCAATTTTAAATTCATTACTGTTCTTGCAGTTTTAAGCAATAAAACATTATTATTAAACAAAATAAACACAAAAATAAAATTGAAAAGAATAAAAATTAGATTTATGATGACTTTTTTTTTTTTTTTTAATTGTTAAATGAAATATTGATGAATTAAGGTTTGCTTATCCCTACATGTGTTTCATACAATTCTTTTTTCAATATTATACAATGAATTGTAATCAATATTCGTTGTTTCAGAAATAGATGTTAGCTAATTTCTGATCATTTCAATGTCATGCAATGCTTCGGTTTTAGTAGGATGAAAAACGCCATGTAACCACAAGAAAGCGCCGCCTGACCAGAACAAAAAGACGGCGAGTAGACTGATATGTCTATCTGGAGCGTAAGTGGGTCATTCATAGTGTGTGGGTTTAATTATTCAGATAAAGGATTGAAGTAAAATTTCTCTTTTATCTCAGTGGGTATTTTAGACACTTTTGTGAAAAGTTTGGCTAAGACATTTCTTACTGCTTAATTTCCGTGCTTATAAGATGGATTATGAAAAATGGACAATTTTCCTAAACCGTCGGGATATCCGGTGTTGAAAAGTATTCAATGACGTAAAATCCATAGTTTATTTACGTTAAAATCATATACAGAAAATCGGGACTTTGAAAAGCTGACGTGATAAGCGGAGTGACGTCAAAACCGGGTGACGGGATATCGGGGTCCGACTGTATATATACATTTCCATCATTTAATTAAAATAATAAAGAGTATCTACGTTTCCATCGTTTAATGGTGACCCTTTACCTGCAGTTTATCCTGTCGCGATGTCTGCATGGCAGACCAGAGCTCAATAGAACGAGCACTTACAATTTAAGTTTTTGGGTTCGATTCCAAAACCTGGAAACTTTTTCCCTCGGTTGGAAAAATTTTAAGCTCTTATGATATCTTTACCAATCAGTTTGATATTGTTAAAATAATTAAAGATATCATAAGAACTTAAAATTTTTCCAACCGATGGAAAAAGTTTCCAGGTTTTGGAATAGAACACAGAAACTTAAATTGTGACTGCTCTTTCTATTGAGGCTATCCAGGTTTACATTCAAGAGAATTTCGTATTTTTATGTCCAAAATAAATATGACATAAATGTTTTGTAAGATCGTCGTATTCAAATAGCTTAAGAGGCTACTTCAGTCACCTGAAAAGATCCGCTCGTTAATGCTAATCCTATTAGAGAAAATTTTGTTAAAGATATCTCGTTTGCATTTTAATATATATTTTTTTTTTGCATTGGATAGCTGTGATTGATCTTTACATCTACCCTTTTTTAATTTCTCGATTTTGCTCGCAGATTTTTTACAAGAGGATGCTTTCACTTTCGAAATCGGTTCTGAAAATGAAAGTGTCCTAATTAAAAATATCTGTAATCAAAATCGAAAATGCAAAAAACGACTTTTATGCAGATCGATCTCAGCTAGCCAATGAAGATATCTTTTGAAGATTTTTTTTTTAAATTGATGTACATTTGCTTATTATATGCACATTTTATTATAGGCAATGTTTAAAAAAACTGATTTTGTAAAGAAAAAAAATCATTTTGTGGAAAAAAAATGGGAATTTTAATTAGAAAAAAAATTAAAGAATTTTAAAGTTTGCTGTTTTTTTATACATTGCTGTGTTTAAAACACTAAAAACTCTACAAAAATTTGTCAATTCATTCCATTATTTTTTTTTGTATCCTCAATATAGTGTATTTAATAAAATTAGGGATGGATTTTACAAAATAATGAAAAAGATAAAATCAAAATGAAAACGTTGAAGAAATCATGTTTTCTGCTGCGTTTTTGCCTATGTTTGTATATTTTATTTATTTTGTCTCATGAACTACTTCATTAATTGTAAAATCTATACTTAATTTTATCAAGTGCACTGTATTAAAGATACACACACAGAAAAAAATAATAATGGGGTGATTTTACAAAGAGGTGTAGAAGTTTAAGTGTTTTAAACACAGTATCAAGAAACAGCAGTGTATCAAAAGCAAAAAATTGATGTGCAATGTAATGCAATTACATTGCAATTAATGTAATTGTATGTGCAATTGTATGTGTATGTAAAAGTGTATGTAAAATTCTTAGAAAAAAAATATATATAACCCTGTTTTTCTAAGTATTACCTATAATAATATATGCATATAATAAGTAAATGTACGTCAGTAAACAACAAAAAAAAAATCTTCTAAGTTCTTTAAAGGGTACCCCTTAACAGAAATAAAAGGTTGTAATAAACCATTAAGTAATGTTTTATTCGATTTATTATATTATTATTTTCATCCCCTCCCCCACTTTATAACTGCAATTAGGAAACTAAATAATAAAAAAAATAGTATAATGATATAGAAATGTCTAATTTGATTTTACTAATGATTTTCTTTTCTTTCAGGTAAGTCTTCATTTCAAAACTGTTCATACAAAATTCCTTACTAATTGAAGAGTTTGAAGCATTCCAGGTTTGTACAATATATATTTTAAAAGATGTAAAATTAGTTTGAAGTTTTAGAGACGAATGATAATTATTTCTTATGTGCGAAGTGCAGTTCAATTACAAAGTTTTCATATTGTTGAACTCTAATGATATAAAAAATGTGAACTAGATTCTTATGCATACTGTACGTGTTTCTATAAAGTATGAGTCCCGCGTGTATAAATCTATGAAGTAATTTCTTGTAACGAAAAAATAAACCACCATAATAACAAGCATTTTAGTGCAAATCACTCCGCCAGTTCACTGTGTTTCCTCTCGTTGTGTTAGAGTTATGAATAATCAGGAATGAAGTAAGAAAATTACCCGAATCAAAAATTCTGGAATAGATAATGCATCGATAAATTTCTATCCCGAGAGACCTTACCAGTTTTTATTAATATGTCATTTTACTTGAAGAATAATTCTAATAAATCAGCTCATGAAACTACTTATTTTCTCCAGGAGTCTGTTTTTTTTTTTTTTTTTTTTATTCTTGTATGACGTTGTAGTTCAAGCAAATTGTTTTAGTTAAATTATGCCTATGCATTTAACACATTGAGCATATTAGTTTTCGCTTTTTTGAACAAGGGAACACTTTTATGAGCGTTATTCTATCATGTTCAGGAGAAATATTTTCTATTTTCGTGTTTATGTTACAAGTGAATATATATAATAATAGCGTTGCTAATCGTAAGAATTATATGCATAGTATATTTTTAATGAAATTAATATCAGGAGTTCCAATTTGAAACTTCATAAAACCTAAATTACTTAACTGAATGAATTCCTGTTTGATATCCTAAGTTAAAATTTACCACAAAACCACATGTAAAAATTAGGTGTTTGTATTAAAAGTTTCAGAGCTTGGTACAATTTCAGTATGAAGATGACCCCTGAGCTTTTAAATATAATCTGAAAGAAGACATAATTTCCCTTTTTTTTTTCGGCCGATTGTACAGACTCGGGTCTTTTACTCAATAACCCTTTAAGGCCTGGTTTACTTCCCCTTTTTCTGCGACGTAAAGGCAAACCTGCGCTGTACAATTGTGTGGATCCTACCTTAACGTAACCTGACATCGGAAAAAAAAAAAAAAAAAAAAAAAAAAAAATCAGTCAAATATTAACTTATTAATTAGAGTTAAACATCAAGACTTTTAATTTCTACCAAAGCTCTTGAGGTCTTACAGCGTTAATGTGTCTAGTATATTAACTGTATAAGCATGAATAACGAGTATATTTTTGAGGAATAACATAAAACATGCTCAACTAACGCCCAGGCGTGCAGTTACACACATTAAAAAAACGCCCGCCGACTGAAGTGTCCCGTCCTCAATGTATTAACTAGCTCTATGGAAAAGAAATTCAACAAACAAGACAACTACAAATTACACAATATGAACTTTAAAAAGCTCACCGTTTAAGGCGATGAAAATAATAAAATAGATGTTACTTGGCTCAGCCTTGCTTTTTCTAGCACGCTGTTCCTTTTTCCCTATCTTGCACTGAAGAAGAATCTCGCTGTAGATTCGAAACAGCTGTTTGCTGCTTTTCATCCATTATTTGTGCATTTTAAACGTTGGTTTACTGCTTTTTAATATTCCAGAACAAAGGCTATAATTGCTATTTTAATAGATGTTACTTGTTAACAAGTAAAAATTGAATTTAAAAAATCAAAAAACCCGACTGCGTAAAAAGCGAACTAATTAATTATTTCTCATCAATGTTAAACTATTTTTTATATTACTTACCTATTTTTTTTTTTAAATTTACTTGTGTTGATGACTTTTAAGTTGTATTTAATTGTTAGTTCCTATCTATAAACACTGTTTTGATGAGGCCTATGTGCAAATAGTCCACCTATGTGCACATATAGTCCATGATGGTTAGAGTTGCAGTAAAGCTAGAGATCCCACCTACACAACTTTCAGGTTGTGTAATATTTAAACGGAACTTCTGACTGTAAAATAGTCAATGAAACATTGTCTTAATTTTCAAAGACCTATCCAATGATATGCCACTCAATAGGGTGCGTAATTTTTTTTCGTCTCTACCGCCATTTTATATTTTACGGCCACCATTTTGAATTTATAAAAACAAAACCCAGTCTATAACCATCGAACGGTTAAGACAAACCGATAGAGACTTCATTCATTAAAATCCATCCAGACGTTGGGATGTTTCAAGGTTATAAAGAAATCCACATACCCAGATACACGTGAAACACATAACCCTTCTTGGCAGTCGGTTAAAAATATCAATTTTATTTAAAATTTCTTAGTACTTTCGCCCTGCGGAAATGCAACCCGAAAGCAATAAGTTTTTAAATAAAATGTATATATTTTTTTTAACTTGCAATATCTATTTTATTATTTTCGTCACCTTTTACCCCTTGAAGGGCGGTGGGATATAATTAGGGGGGATTATTAGGTGGGATATAATATATCCCTCCTAATTTTAATTCATAAATGCCACATTGACACCAGAATTTTGAAATAACTTTTTCCACTTATACTGTACGTGAAAAAAATAGTTTAATTATTTGCAAATAAATTTCTCTTTAAATCCTGGTGTGAACCTGTCATTTAGAATTTTTAGCAACAGAAGTACAGTAGCTTTTTTAAAGTTAATATTCTGTGTTTTGTGATTGAATCAAACGTGAAAAACAGTAGAACCTCGATTATCCGAAGTAATTGGGACCGACCCTCTTTCGGAAAATCGAAATTTTCGGATAATCGAGAATGCTTCCATTTTAAGATTAAGGAGAAATGTGTGCAATATTTCGTATTATGGTAACAAGTGCTTAATAAAAATAAAGCAATAGCAAAATAGAAGCGAGAATAAATTACCTGAATTTTAATTTTCAAATTAAGTATCTTTTACATACATTACAAGAGTTTGAAAAAATGTTTTGTTTATCACAGTTTCGATTGTCTTTGCTTTGAAGCTCTATCACGGAGTTTTTTAATATTATTATTTCACTAGTATCACAGTCTTTCAGCTGCTCCAGCCATGCCAAATCTTTTGCAAAACATTCAAAAGCTTCAGAATTGCTAATTTGTTCGTTTTCTTCGTTCCACTCCGCAATTTACGGGAGCTCAAGTTAAATTCAAAGGAATTCTAAGAAAGGGAATCGAAAATATTTATATGTACTCGTAGTTAGGAAAGGACCGCTTTTACACAAGGAATATGGTAGTTAAAAAAAAAATAATAATAAAAATAAAGCTTCCAAAATGGATTTTGCACACAAGGAATGTGGTAGAAAAAAAAAAAAAAAAAAAAAAAAAAAAAAAAAAAGATTCAAAAATAAATTTCGGTTAATCGAGGGTTTCGGTTAAAAGAGTTTCGGATAAAAGAGGTTCTACTGTATTGCATTTCGTCTTATGATTTTAAGACAACTTCATTCATAAAATGTCGAAAATATGTTTATTTATTCGCAGAAATAAACAAACAAAAGCCAGAAGAAAATTATTCGCATTTCCATTTTACTTATGAGAAAAATTTATCTAATAGGAAATACTGGATAATTACTTTTTACTTCCCTCCTGAGTGATCTCGCGTAGTTTTTGAGACATGAATAATCGGGAGCGAAAAAAGAAATTTGCCCGAATCGAAAGTTTCTGAGATAGATAATGCATCGATTCTCCTATCCCGCGAGACTTCTTTCCAGTTTTAATGTACAAGACCGGAACATGGAGAAAGCGTGTGTGCACATAATTCGCGCATATTTCATAAAATTCGGCGTGCGAAAATCCCCACATGCTGTCCATAGAAATCGTTAGCTTGGACTGTCTCTTTGGAGTACTAGATGGAAGGAAATATGCGAGGAATAGGGAAAATTGAGCTTTAGGATAGGGAGTTTTTAACCAACGTATAAAAAGAGGATGCGAAAAAAATAATTAGATTGTTAGAGGTTACATTGTTTATATTTTCGGGTTAACCCATTACCCGCCAAAAGTAAGTATAAGGTGGCAGGGATCTTCAGCTTTTTTTTACTGAAAGCCGCTTTTGCCACCAGAAATTCAAAGGTAAACTTTGCCGTACTTAATCGCAAAGTTTCTCTCATTAATCCTTTCCGGCACAGTGATCACACTGAGAGATCACCTAATTTTGATTCCAAATTTACAAACAGCGCCAGGAATATTTTAATAAAACTTTGCTTTTGTAATGAAAGTTTAAAACTACATGTTTTTAATTTCTAAGAAGTCCGTCTGTGAATTCTGGTGTTAGTCAATCATTTCATCATTTTACGAACAGAATTTTTCTGTTCTGGAAAGGCTTAAGGCTGTTCTGAAATCCAAATTAGCTACTTTCTGAAACATTTTTAATTCATTTTTGTTGGCAAATGTATGAAATGCTTTTATTAACAAACTGCAAAATCAAAATATTTTTTTGCATGTTTTGGTAAAGGCAGAAAATTTTTCAGAAAAAAAAAAAAAAACGAATTTCCGGACGCGATAGCACAGGAAAGAGGAAAAGCTGTCGTCTTGAGACAACAATCACATATAATTCACAATGTAATTCATGTATTGGGAAATGAAAAACTGTTCGATTACAAACCATTTCAACAATTATGCGTGCAAATACCGTGCTTGTATGTTTAAATATCTGTCAGAAGATGTGCCAGTAAGTTTCGCGTTATTGAGTGGGAAAAAATATTTTTTTGACAACAGCCTTAAATATGCTAAATTTTCTATTTTAAAAAAAAGGGCTAATACTTTAAATGGGGCTTAAAATACTTAAAATATTTTAAAAAAGGGGCTACTTGGTAGTTAATGTAATCATAAGCATTTATTTTGACAGTTTCGACAATTCAACAACAGTGACTAATGGTAAGTCCGAACATTTAAGTCTCAATTTCATAAACTTCATTCACAAAATATTGAAAAAATGTTTATTTATTCGCAGAAACAAACAAACAAAAGACGAAGGAAAATTATTTTCATTTTCATTTTACTTATGAGTAAAAGGATCTAATCGGAAATACTGGATAATTACTTTTTACTTCCCTCCTGAGTGATCTCGCATAGTTTTTGAGACATGACTAATCGGGAATGGAGAAAGAAATTTTCCCGAATAGAAAGTTCTGAGATAGATAATGCATCGATTCTCCTATCCCGCCAGACTTTTTTCCAGTTTTAATGTACAAGGCCCGAACATGGAGAAATCGTGTGTGCACATAATTCGCGCATATTTCATAAAATTCAGCGTGCGAAAATCCTCATATGGTGTCCATAGAAATCGTTAGCTTGGACTGTCTCTTTCAAATACTAGATGGAAGAAAAAATTGCGAGGAATAGAGAAAATTGAGCTTTAGGATAAGGATTTTTAACCTATGTATAAAAAGAGGATACGAAAAAAAATAATTAGATTGGTTACATTGTTTATATTTTCGAGTTAATTCATTACCTGCCAAAACTTAAAAGTGGCAGGCATCTTCAATTTTTTGCTGAAAGTCTTTTACCGCCCAAAATCCCTTGGATTTGTGGTGTTATTTAATTTAACAGACGTCGCTGTATTTAATTGCAAAGTTTCTGCCATTAGGGCTGTTTCCAAATCCAAATTGACTACTTTAAGAAATATTTTTAATTCATTTTTGTTGGCAAACGTATCAAATGTAGATGCTTTTATTAAAAAACTATATAATCAAACTGCGTTTTTTTTCGTGTTTCGGTTAAGGCAGAAGATTTTTCAGAAAAAAAAAATTCCGGACGCGACAACGCAGGAAAGAGGAAAAGATGCCGTCCCGAGACGACAATCACATATAACTCACAATATAATTCATTCATTGGGAAATGAAAAAACTATATGTGACCACAAAAGTATATGTTTCTAGTAACAATTTTTTAATAAATTGGCTGATTAATTTATGAGTAATATTTCAAATATATATAAATTATTTTTTGAGTTATGGCTAGATAACTGACACGACGTTTTCTCTTTAACATTATGTATTTCGTTTATTTTTAATGGTTTCATATAATTAAATAATAATTCAAAATTGATAGAACTCTTGAATTTTAACTTTTTTTTTATCTCGTTAAAGTAAAGTATACAATATGAAATTATTGCAACTGAACTTTTAAAAGTGAGGTTGAACTCTAATTTGCAGATTACCTCTTATCCCAAAATAAACCGCAAGCAATTATAAAGATATTTCTACGAATTCCAATGGTATTTTTCTTTTTATTTCTTGCATTAACACCTTCGCGACGAGCGTCTTTTACTGAATTCTTATTCTCTTATCACCGGTTTTTCAAAACAAAAATTTTTGCTTAACTGAATCGAGAAAATACCCTTATTTAAATACAGACAAAACCTCCCTAAAGCGACCACGTTCCTTTCCAATAAAAATTGATCGCTCCAAGAGGTGGTCTCTTAATGGAGGTCATGTATAAACCTAGATTTTAATTGGTGAAAAAAGGTAACAATTAATGTTACTAAAATTTATTTTTCACATTAGGAAAAAATATAAAAATTTAAGTATCAAAACAAATGTTAATTACATAAGTTAATTACTGCAGAGTTTAAAAAATGAATACATTGACGTTTGCTTTGACTTTACGGTTTTATCTTTTATAACTTTTATTTCCTAGTCCTTTTGAAGTTCAGTAAATAAATGCAATTTTTTTGGACGGGAACAAATAATGACGATTTCATTAATTTATCTATTTCTTTGAGAGTTTCCCGACAGAATAGGGCAGGGGAGTTTATTGACCGTCATTCTTAATTTGTCATCAGAGTTAAATTAATTGCCTAAAAAGGCACAAAGGAGTTTAAACACTTTAAACTTATAAGGATTAAAAAAAAAAAAAAAAAAAAAAAAAAAAAAAAAATCTAAACTTAGTTTAGAAGTTTGATGAAAAATGCGCTCTCCGGAATTATTTTTCTAATAAAACCTTCTTCAAGTGACCAGGAAAAAACGGAATTTTCTTCAAAGAAATTGGTCGCTCATGGAGGGAGTTCTTCTGGGATGGTCTCTGAATGTAGGTAAAATTAGTATCGAGCCTATGGGATTAAATTTTGTTCCATGAAAAAATGGTCGTTCAAGGAGGTCGTCGCGCAGGGAGGTTTCACTGTATAGCAAAGTTTACAATAAAAAGTAACTGGTGGGAATAATGAACGATTCTGAGCACCTTATGCGTCACGTATTCGTGCCGCTTGTCCCTAAGTCATTAATTACAACTCGAATTATACCCATCGTTTTTAAACTTTTGTACTCCAGTGACATACTAAGTTCAGGGCTGCTACAGGCGACTATTTTTTTTAATTCTACCTCACACCCCTTTCTGAAAAAAAAAATTATTGACATACTGTTCGAAAACATTTGTAAGGAAAATATACTTCAAAATCTTTTGCGTGTGGCGGCCCTGTAAATTTACCCACATATCCACTACCACTGTATAGGTATCAGTGGAGTACGAAAAGTTAATGTATATGTTAACAACATTGGAAAAGAAACACAATTTATGCGCGATGCATGTTTATTTTATTATTATTATTATTTTTTTTTTTTTGTACTTTCTACACTCTGTCTTTCATTTATTATTATTATTGTTATTTGTTGTTAGGTGGACTATGTAAGATTCGAGTTTGTATTGGGCCCGTATTGAGCTTTTAAAATGCACTATCGCCTATAAGCGACTGTATTTTAAATTACATCTTAATGATGATAACAGATATTTTCAAAAGATTTTGTTAATTCGTGCCAACTTTTGAAGTGAAACAAATGTTATTGGCGAAACTTAGTGTAATAAAACGTAATATTATTAATATACGCCATAACGTATGACTTTTTATACCATGTACAATAAAAATGATATTTGCTGTATATTGAATTTTAATGTGTTGCAATATATTATTGGGTCTTTCGGAAAGTAGTGTCCGTTTGGGAAAATCAATTCGCACGGGAAAATTCTACCCGGTAATTATTAGACATTAGATATCGGAATCAATGTCTAATAATTAAATAATAGAATTTTCCGATACGAATTGATTTTCCCAAACGGACACGACTTTCCGAACGACCCAAAATTTTTACATAGCTGTATTTCTATAATACTGATAAAAAGAATTTTGTTTGGTCATGCACCTTACTCGTATTTCTTACTAATTTCTCACACAGCTAAAGTACCCTTTAAATGCTCGGTTTGTAAAAATTTCACTTTAAAATCAGAATGATTGTAAAACTATTTCATTGAAATGTTTTTCTAATCTCACATTCAATAGGGATATTTAGATGCACGATTTATGCAATCTCTTTTGCATACTAAAATGCTTCCGGTGTTATCCTTCAAGAACTAATAAATTTAATGGAACTATTTGCAGAGCATTTACAGATTGTAATTTCTTTAGATTCCCAGATTTTAATCTAATGCTTTTCATGATTCTCTGAGTGTTTTTAAACAAATGTTAACATTTGTGGAAAAATAGCTATTAAATAAATTATGTGTTGTTATTCTTTTATTATTATTATTATTATTTCTATTGCTTGTAATAGTATCGGTATTTAATTAAAATCTTTCCCAATACATTCATGATACATTTAACTGTATATCGCGCAGTTTCTCGTACTGTATAGCCAATTCCTAAACCGTTAGTTTTAGCGGTATAGTTCCAATTACAAAATGTTTCAAAAGTTTACTTCTTCATCACACAAAAATTCATTTTCTTCAAAATAGTTATATTGTTTTCAGTTACGAAATTAAAATTTTTATACAATCACCGGGTTGGAAGAAAAAAGGGAAAAGCAAGAAAAGTGCAAGAAAGTGCAAGAAAACGATTAAAAGTCATAAAGTTCAAAGTTTCATAACTAAGTAAGTTTTCCTCGTACAGGTATGGAATTTTTCTACTTTACTTAGTAAAGCATGGCGAAAGTTTTTCTAAATATAACTTTTAAGAAACAGAAAACATACGAAAATTTAACTTTTTTTAGCTCTTTCAGGGGCAAAGTACTTCTGCTGCTAAAATATTGAAAGGAATGAGTAACAACCAAATTTGGGAACAAATTTATTTCCCCTCTGCAAGCTACGCTCGCCAACCGCCCGTTCAGACACGGCAGAATCTAAAAACACGCTAATCTGATCGGTTTTAAAAATATTAGAGAAGATTGAATTATACTGAAAAAAGCTGTGCAGATCTCCCTAAACGGGTTTCCATTCAATTCCCTTTGATTGCAAAAAATTAAGGCCGAATCAATTGCTGTTAAGACATCCAATGGTTGTTTTCGTGTTTGATTAAAGAGGATCAGTTAAACATTTGAAAAGACGCTAAATTAAAATGAATTAAGTGTGCAGAGTCTTTGTCTCCCGGTATTTTAAAACAATTTCTATAACAACAGCCTAAGTCATGTGACTATCATCAACAGTTCCGGGCGAATCGCTTCGTTTTTTATATTCCAGGTGCCATTTTGGTAGTTTAATGTTAGCCAGGTACAGGGGATAAGTCGCCAAATATTATTCTATCGCCATCATTTCATCTATATTATAACAGTCCAAGTCATGTAACTGCCATAAATAAATACGCTCTGAGCCCTTCGCTTTTCATATGAAAGTGTGGCCCAGATATCATATACGGCCCCATGTTGGCGCGATTTTCTTCCAACGCTAATTTTGGGAAAACATCAGCAGCATAAACAACAACATCCGGCTTACTAAATCAAGCAAAATAACGATACTATGGCGCCAGTTAAGTACCCGTTGCGTATATGACATTGGCGTCAGAAAAATCGCGCCAATATGTATATGTATATGACATCTGAGCCGAAAGTTTTCCAGTTTGATTAAAAAATCAAATTTCTTTTTCGAATAAAACTACATAAAAGTTGCCATGGTCGCAAAGAATTCTTGGTACTGTTACACTAGCCGGGTGCAAATCTCGCCAATAGCTTTTTTTCAACCCGACAGTTAGTATTTTTTTTTTTCGAGTAGTAAATTAAAACATTGCTTTGAAGTTGAAATTAAATGTCATGGTTTGTTACATCATTTAATATTTGGCCAGATGTCATATACGCACCGGGATTGGCGCGATTTTTTTTTTTTTTTTTTTTTTTTTTTTTTTTTTTTTTTTTTTACGAAAATTTGGCGATAACCTCGTTTTCGAATAAAAGTTACATATGTATTTTTGGTACTACTTAGTTATCCCGTCGACCAAAAATCTATCACCAAGCTATAAGATTAAATGCCAATAATGGTTGACCGTAAATGTCACATTCACTTGACTTTAAGCAAGTTACACGTCTTTACATCATCGAGTGATTTTTATTTCGACGTTTTATTTATATATTTATTAATGTTATACTATTTTATTTGTTCTTTCGTTATTTAAAATAAAAATTATGTCAATTTGTATAATTTGGCGAGTGGTTTGACAATTTATATAATTTGGCGAAATGGGTCGACGGAATAACTAAGTAGTACCTTATTTTTTAATTATTTTCTATTATTTTTAAAAGAAAATAACCAAAAAAATAATTAACTATAGAACAAAACAATTTATGTAATTAAAAAAAAACAAAATTAAGTAAATAAACATTTATTATAAAATAAACAACAATATTCGGGTTACCATGTCAACCAAAATAATGCCATTTTAGCGCCAATTAGGTACCCCGGTGCGTATATGACATCTGTGCCTAATATTTTTCTTTTCGTTTCGTTTAAAAAAAAAATGAAAGATGTGAAAGCCATTTATTTTAAATGTTTCAGTTTGTATTATATAAAATGAAAATGAAATACCAATTGAATTATGAATAAAAGTAACATGATACATTTCTTAGCATACATTTACGGGAGGCCAAACTAGTCGCCAAATTAGTTTAAAATAGTAACCTTTTTCTAAAATATGAAGAAAAAAAATATCTGTTACGATTAAAATTTGAGTTGCCATCACTAGAGAAAAGTATATAAAATTAGAAAAAAATCAATATTTCGAAAACTAATTTGAATTAAAAAATTCTAATACCAGTTTTGAGATCTGTGGATCAATACGGATTTTTGGTGTTAATTTCACCGCAAAGTATTCCGTATTTTAGGAGAAATAGCCGTGAAACATAATCAGTTGTTTAATCAGTCGTTTCATAGAATCGTTACATAAATTCGTTTCAATTCAGTCGTTTTATAAATTCGTTTCATTAGGATTTTATATATATAGGGTAGATAAGTAAAAATTTTTCTCCACGTATATTATTTAAGCAAAATTCTATTTTAAAATCCTGGTGCTATTGTGGCATTTGGGAATTAAAATCAATTGAGGTTTATAATAGTCACCGCCCTTCAAAGGTTTAAAACATAATTATTTTCAAGTAATAAGCTTTTAATATGATAAAGAACAACATTTGAAAACTTTTTGCCACTGGAAATACACCTGTAAAGTAAACGGTTTAGGAATTAGTGTCGGGTTAACCATAAGTGTATGGACATCCTGTATTTTTGCAAAACGAATTCTCATCCGTGTACACGATTTGCACGAAAATTTAATTTAAAATGACATAGTAGAACTGATTTGCTCGCATACCATGGTATCACTAGATATAGATTAATTCAGGTTAGTTTAAACGTAGCTCATACGCAGACCTCTAAAGTGGCACCAGTCTTTTTTATCGCAGCAGAGGCACCTTCAATCTGACAAAACATTCCTCTATTATCTTGGTAAACCCACGACTATCTTCAGAAAAGCTATGACACTGGAAGTAGAGAAGTCACAATAGAAGTGCACGGCTTTTTGAAATTTGTGAAAGTTGCGTTGTTATGCGCAAATTAACAACAAAAGCAACAAGGACTATTCTTCAGAGTAGAGACCATCATAGTCCACGGCTTTCTGCCATAGTTCTGCCAGATTCGGAATTTGCTGGAAGTACCATGGCGGTTCCTTAGAATATAAAAACTCTTGACATCCTTCTTCAACTTCGTTAAAGGATTCAAATCGACGGCCCTTGAGAAAGTGTTGCATTGATCTAAAGAAGCCATAATCGGATGGAGCCACGTCTCGACTGTACGCGGGGTGTGGAAGAATTTCGACGATACAAATTCTGGTAACTTTTAGATTAAAAATTTCCCGGAACTTTTTGCTCAACCTAATAAAATAAACCCCATAATCACTATTCTCATGACATCACAGCAAATACGAATTTTTATGCACATATAAAAACAAAGTACACGTGCAGAAATATTTTTACCGAAATTTAACTTGCAAATTAACTCTTCAGCCGCGGGTGACTTTTTCAGTGGGTTACTTTTTTTTAAAATTAATATTGTTTGATTCCGACCACTTTTTTGAAGTATAAATAGTCACTTTATTTAATTGCAGATTAAATAAGGCGAGAATAAGCCGAATTATACGCTTTTAAAAAGTGGTGGAGATCAAGCAATCTAAATTTTTTTTTAAAGTAACCCACTGGAACGTGAAAATAGCATTTCTCGCGGCTGGAGGGTTAAAAAATATAGTCAAAAAATTTACGTGTCTGAATATTTTTCAGTATTTCTTTTTTCTCTGCAACAATGAAGGTAATCCAGAGTTTCCCATGCATTATTTGGATGAGCTCGTGCCGGAATCGTTGCACTGCGTTTTATTATATAGAGGTGGTGGAACTTATGGTTTCTAGAAATTGAATTTTCTCGATTTTTTACATGACGTCATCGTTATGCAGAGAGTGTATGAACCGTGCTGCGAAACGATTTATGTTGTCGTTGGACAGCTTGAGTTCAGAGCTGTTCAACTTTGACTGTATTTGTGAAGCAGTTTATCTTAGGCTTTCTGTTTTTGAATACTTGTTTCAGAAATTTCTGTTTATTGTAATTGCTTGTGAAATAATTTTTACTTCATCTTGTAAATTCCTGTTTTTTCTGTAATTTTCTCTATATAAATACTGGGTCCTCCTGAGAATTTTGCTGGATCATGTAGACAGATGATCCCCGTGTAGCAATGATTGACAGATTTTTTTATTTTGAAAACCACACAGGCCGTCGTCAGGTCTTGGGGCCGACTCCCAAAATAAATAAACTGATTTCCAAAAAATGTGTTTAAAATGCTGTTTTCTGCCATCATTTGTTCAAAAACCAAAAATTTAAGCTTCAGAAGGCCCCAAAAAGGTGCTGAAATTTTGGCACAGACATTCTTAATTAGGATCAGAACACAGGACATCTGTAGCGTTGTCTCTACTCAAATCTACTTCACATGATAATTAAAAAATATGATTCCATTGTAAAACGGGACCAGGGAGAAAAAGGGCTGGGCAAGAGTGACAAGCTAGTTGTTGGGGATACATAAGTTTCGTTTTAAACACTGATAGCTTTTGGCAGCGGTAGACCTGTCCCATTCCAGAACATGAAAAACTATGGAAGCGCTTATGAAAAATGTATAAACCAACAAAGCGGCTGGTGCAAATGCAAGCAAAGTAAAAATACCATTTCGGTTTAGTTTTAATGATTTAATTTGAAAAGCCTGTGAAGGAATCATAAAAATATCCAGTAATATCTAATATTTATAAACATTTTGACTTTTGTAGCATATAGGGTTAATATTGTAACAGCTTTGAAAGCCTGTTTTTACAGCTATGAGCGAAACGAGGGCCAAGCAAGTTGCTGGCAATGATGGAAAAGTGCTGGCTAATGGTCTACCATTGTATACCACTGCTGGACAGCTTCAGTCAACTTTGCTGTTGGAAATCATCAGATAAAATTCTGATTATCCTCTGTTTTATCTCATGCGCTGACCCACCACACCATGAGAGTGCAAGAGGAAAAGTGCCAGATTGAAGTAATGTGATGGCATACCAATGCTCACCTGATGTTGGCTACCACTGATGGGCCAGATGCATTCCGCACGGACACTTTTGTACTGGTTTAAGTAATGGCACATTGCGTTTTACCGCTGATGGCAGTGCTGGCTGCCATCTTTTTTTCCCCCGGCTGAAGGCCCACTGTTTCTTTCTTTGCTGGGTAGAAACTGTACGGCCAAAAAACTTCAGTTGTGGGTGGAGCGAACTCGGGAAATGTTTGTCTAAGTGGGCGAGTCAGGTTTAAAATGGGCGTGGCCAAAGTGACCCGTGCATGGGGCATGTTGTACGGGCCGACCTCAAGTAGAAGGTTCTAGAAGCTGGATTTCTTTTTAATTATTGAATTTGATGCCATCGCTGTGCAAAGGTATGTAAGCCAGGCCGCTACAACGGGTTCTGCTGTTTGTGAAGAGTTTGAGGGCAGAGCAATTCGAATCAGATAAAACTGTAATTGTGAAACGGTTTGTCTGTGACATTTTGAGTTTCTCTTTTAATATACTTGTTCCTGAAATTTCTGTTTATTACGTTGTAATTGTTTGCGGAATAATTTTTGTCTGCTTCGGGAAACTCTTGTTTTTTAAGGGATATTTAATCTATACGAACCTTATTGTCGGAATATTTTTAATGTGACATCTGTTGCGTTTTCTATTCTACACTATATATATCAAATGAATAATTAACCTCTCTACAGTTTTAGAAACCTTTTAATTGCTTCGTGAAACTATTTCACAGCTTCACGCATTAAGAAAAATTTATGATAGCGTTCTAAAATGAGACAAAAGAGAAAGATGGGGGGGGGGGGCGAACAGGTTAGTTGTGGAGATACATAACAGATCAGTTCTAAACACTGACAGCTTTTGGCAGCAGTGGATATATCATATTTCAAAACAGGGAAAAGAAATTGGGGGGAAAATGCCTTCACCTCTTTCGCGGGAATATCCCATCTGTTCTGCTAGTTTCAAAGAAAGAACTTGTAGAGTTTTGTGGCAACGGGGCGATGGTGAGAACCGTTGCCCGAAGACACAGATGGGCAGTCCCCCCTCTGACCACCCCGCGCACCAGTTCGCTTCTAGTTTCGGAAAATGAAAACATGGAAGACACGAATAGCTACTATAGCCTCGGGTGAAGTAGAAAATTATTGGTCCGCCGATTAATCTGAACTGTTATAATTGTTTTCTTTATTATTTTCTTTAAAAAATTTTAAGTATGCTAGAACTATTGCTTTCTTTATATGAGAATTTTAAGTAATTACAGAATCAGGTAAAAAAAAAAAAAGCTTTTACTAAAACAATATATTTTACACCAAGAATTTTAATAAAAAGGTGGTTATAAGAAATAATTCATAAAAATACAAAAATCATGCGTTTCTCAAAAAAAGAAATCATAGAAAATTATTGACCCACCAAATGAATGAAAATTGTTATAAACGAGTCGTAATTTCCTTTCTTTCTTTCTTTCTTTTTTTTTTTTTTTTTTTTTTTAAAGAAATTATAACTACTGTTTCCTTTATATAAAGTATCGTAAAGTATTTGCAGAATCAGTTTTCAAGGGGGGGGGGGGGGGAGGTATAAAATAATACAGTCGGCCCCGCTTAATTGCATACAGTTGGTTCCACTGAATCGTATGCATTTAAGCGAGGACGTCAATTAATGTTATCAGTACACATTATCATTTGGTCATATACCACAGATATGATAAATATTAATTGACATTATTTACCTAATAATTTAAAAATTAATAATAATTTTAATAAATAATTTATTATTACTCTATATATAACAATATATGGAATAACAGGTATAATGTATTATCACACTATTTACGTCACATGGTTTAATTTTTCATTATAATTTATGTGAAAATTAAAATGAAAGTAAAATAACAAATTTTTGTTTTTAAATGTATTGCAATGTATTGCCTTTGAAAATAAATAAATTCTGCATAAATTCATTTTGTTTTTCAATTATTTGCAATTTTTTCACTATTTTGTTGTTGTTGTCTACACAAAAAATCCTTTAGGGAAACTTGTTTTTTCCTACCTCGAACACTGCATTTCTCCACTTCCGGTGCTAAATATTGTTCCTTTATTCTCTTGACCGTTCCGATTGCATTTTCCCCCGATTCCAGGATTTTCCAAAAAGTACCCCCAGCATCTTGAATCGCTGTATCTACGAAAAGCTTTTAAATAGAAAAACATAATTGTCCAAATTCAAACCTCTCATGCGTTTTCTAGAATTTAAGATAATAAAGTCTTCTTTCAGGACGGTTTCTGTTCTTCGATTGTAAATAAACAAACCATTGTTACAATAACAACAACAAAAAAGTTCTTCCTTTCTTCCCATTCATCACTATGACAGGAATTCATAAAATCCGGTTTACTAGATTGGAGGACCAGCGGACCACCAAGGATTTCGAACGCTGAACAGGAATTCATGAAATCCGGATTACTACTGGTAGACTGGAGATATTTATGCAATTAACCGGGAATTGTTATGCGATAAAACGAGTATATTTAACATTAACCTTATGGGGAGTGTTTTTGTTCCACGGCATTCTATGCATATAAGTGGGGTATGCAATTATCCGTTACCTGATTAAGTGGGGCCGACTGTATCTGATTTGTAATAATAATTTTAATGTAAATTTTATTTTAGAAATAATTCTTAGGGAACTAAAATATGCATATATTCTTAGAACTAGTAAATAAAAAAATAATAGCCAATCAATTAATATAATCGTTTTCTTTATTATTTAAAAAAAATTAACCCCTTAGGGACGAGCGACCGGTATACGTGCCGCATAAGGAGCTCAGAATCCGTGATTATTCTCACCAGAAAAATTTTATTGTAAATTTTGACTTATTTAATAAGAGCACTTTCTGTTTTGAAAAATCGGTGATAAAAGATTAAAAATTCTGTAAAAGACGCTTGTCCCGAAGGGGTTAAGTATGTAAGAACTACTGCTTCCTTTATCTGAAAATTCTAAGTAATTATAGAATCAGTTAGAAAATATTTTTTCTTGTAGAATAATATGTCTTACGATCATAACGTAATCTATGTATAATGTAATCGTGCTCTAATTAGGAAAAAAGGTGTGAAATGACGAGAAAAATGTATTTATTGTTATTTTTTATGGAAAGGACAGGAAAATTCCCAAAATTACGATTGTATGAGTCGTAAACATTGAACCACGTTGTCATCGATACATGCGGAGACAAAACTTTCAACTCAATTATCTCGAAAAACTATTTTTCAACGATTTTGCCAGGATAACTTTTGAATAAGTTAACCGATTTTATGTTCTTTAAAAAAAAAATAAATAAATAAATAAAGAAGTTCAATTCTCTGCAAAGTAAATCTGAAAAACATACAAATACTTTTTTTAACACGAATATGATAAATTTTGATGGATTTTGAGTTATTATTTTTTTCTCAACTTTTGTTTCTTTTTCAAGTATTCAGAAAAGTAAAAAAAAGAAAAAAAAAAACAAACAGATGAAACCGAAAAAATGAGTAACTGATGAAACAAAAATTGTTATTTAAAAATCCAATTTTTATGTTGTTGTAAATAATTTTCTTTTCTTATTTTGTGATCAATATATTGAGCCTATTATTATTATTTTTATTAGTAGTAGTAATAATTAGTTGGGTTTTGATACCCATGTATGTATTTTGAAAATTTTATAATTTACAAGCTTTTTGCCTTGTAAAGTCAACTTGTCAATATCCCGCAAAACTGTTGGTAGCTTCCGTTTCTTTAGACAGTTTGAGGAGAGAGAAGCGTTGAGATATATATGCGTACGCAAAGGTACGACTTTGGCAGTTAGGGATATTTGATTGAATAAAAGTCCACCTAAAAAACATGCATCTTCAAAACATTAAAAAACAATTTTTTGTGTATTCAATTAAAATATATAAAATTAACAAAAATCCACAACAAGGAAAATTGAAACTTAAGTTTTGGTTCTCGCACATTATATGTGGCCATTGCCCGCAAAAAAGCCACCTTTCACAGTATGGAGCAAAGGAAGAAGGAGACTGGTACATTCAATACAATTAACATAAAATTATCAAGAAGGAACTTGGTGAAATATAACAGAAGCGTAAAAAATAACAACGTTAAATCACCAAAAAATTTTAAATTTTGAAGCATACTGGTTCCGGTAGCATATAGCATACCTTCCTCAGTGCTAAGGATGGCGGAAATTTGCTCACATATATAGGAAAGGTGGGGATTCAAGTTAAAGGTTTATTGACCAATAGGAAAACAGAGGATTGCAGGTAACACCCAATAGGAATATAGATGGGAAATGGGACCGCAGTAGTGAGGGGAAAATATAAGATAAAGACGTTTTTATGTAATATTTCCAACAATCTGATAATGGGGGAATAGCTAATTCACAATTAACAATATTTTTTAAATTTTTATAAAATTTAAAATTTTTTGGTGATTTAACGTTGTTATTTTTTATCCTTCTAACATAAAATTATTGTGAATAATAATGTCTTATTTGCCTTTTTCTCCCTAAACTTGCAGTTTTTTACTTAAATAATAATGTAATTTCTGTTTGCATTTTTAATATTAAAAACACATTTAAAATAGTTGCTCTTCATTTATTTTTGCTAATATTGAAAAAACATGGTGGTACAGTAAAATCTCGTTACAAAAAAATTTGTAGGGGCCACCTATTAAGTTCTTTACTTTGAAAAATTTTTTACTGATCAGAAATTCGATTATGGAAGATTTAAAAAAATAAATCTATGGATAGTCTTGGAATAAAATTATATACTATCATTAAAATTATATTATATTTCGGCAAATATGTCAATAAAGAGTAATTATACAGTATGTTATTATGAACCCATTTGTTAAAATTATTAAATTCGTTAAATTGTAAAATTTTAATCGTAACTATAAAGAAATTATAATTTATCTTACATACCTGAAAGATAGAGAATATACACTAATATATTATCATCACTTCAACTTTTATTTATTTTATTATTACTTTTTTTAAAGAAAAATTTAGAAATTTTCAACAATTTTTCTTTACCAATTCAAGACTAAACTAATAATACAAATGTGATGCATTCATTGGGTTTCTTTAACGCTCTATGTGCGAGATGCGTTTTAAAATAATTTTTGAAACACTAATTGTTTAAAGAAAAGTTATGATGCATTCCGATTTGTAAACTTATGCCTTACTAGTAAGTGCAGTTTACTGTTTGAAAACAAAAGAGAAATAAGTGTCAAGATTCTGAATCATTTTAAATAAAAAGGTTTTAGATTATGTGCATGAAAAAAAATGCAGTTTTCCTATTTTTGTATTTCTGATATTCGTGAAAAAAAAAAAAAAAAAATCATCTTTATGCCAAACTTACAAAACAAATGAATCCCAAAACTTAATGGTGAAAAAGAAAAACACGAAAGAGCAAATATTTAAAAATATCATCTATCTTAGATTCATAAATTTTCAACATGGCAGTAGAAGATGCTCTTTGTTTATCCAATTTTCTACACGGCAAAAAGTAAAGACTAAATATATGATATAAATCTTATGCTTTTTGAGTTATTCGTTGTCGTTGCCGTTTTTTTCTTTAATTTTAAATAATTCAAAAGTTGCAAAATTAAGTGCGTTATCACCTGCAATTTAAGACTAAAGAAATATTATAAATTTGATTCGATTTTGGGGTTTCTCTGACATCCTAGATATGATACCATTGGTCGGAAGTAGCGAAACTACAGCAGACACTGCTTTCTCTAGTAGACTGTAGTGTAGAGCGATACAAAAAAATCAGTAGTTTGTAGAGAACACTGGTGCTACTTTTAATTCTACCTCATAAGAAAAATATCTCTGCCGACTCGGCCTGCAGGCACAGGCATATTTCGAAGTTAAGTACTAATTTCAACAACAAAAACTAAATCAAGATTAGAGATAAACCCAGTTTAACAATTTTGTCGGCTGCTTTTGGCGAATTTTTAATTTCATTTTTCTGTAAGAGTTGGTTTTATCAGAATCATGTTAATGTGGTTCTTTTTCTTTTACATATCACCCCCCCCCCCTTTTTCTGAAAGATTTGGTCCTATCAAAAACTTGTCGATATAAAAGTTGTAGATAATATTAAGAAGATTTATAATAAATTAAAGCCGATTTGATATATTGTGAATTGACGAAGTTGTGAAGTTTTTTCTTCTTCACCCCCCCCCCCCACCCCCACCCCACCCCCTTTTCTGTGAGAGTTGGTCCTATCAAAACTTTGTCAGTATAAAAGTTGTAGTTAAGAAGATTTATAATAAATTTAAGTGGATTTGATATCTTAAGAAATGGCGAAGTTAAGAATTTTCCTCTTCTAAAAACCATATTTTTTAGCATCTTGAGGTCATTTTTAATGGTATAAAAAATCTGTCATACATAAATTTTTACCTAGAAGTAATAATAACTTTAAACTGATTCGATATGTATCATAATTAAGAAGTTATGGGATTTTATATGTTTTCACAAAAACCCTCTCCATCTCTACTTCCTTCGTCCGATTTTGTCCATTAACGAACTTGAGTAGATTTTCTGCCCCTTGATTTTCTGTATCAGTTTGGAAGAGATTTGTCCAAATTATGAAAATTATCGTGTCCATAAAAAAATGATATATATATAGATAGATAGATTAGAGGTCTGCACGGACCAAAATTTCCAGGCCCGAGCCCGGCTCGACTCATAGGAAAAAAATTCTGTCCGGCCCGACCCGACCCGATACAAAAATTAAAAATTCGGCTCGAACCCGGCTCGGCCCGAGTCAATTTCTTCAAAACATTGATTTTTAAGTCGATTTAGTTAAAAATTTGTCTCGACGAGGAGTTCTGACCAAAAATATTTATCTTAACTTTTTTTTTCATGTTTATAAGCTTCATTTTTATAGAAGTGCCTCAGGCTGCGATATTTATTTTTTTAGTGAATCTCTGTTTCTTATCTATGAATTCTCTATTTCTCTATGTAAATGTTTCAGTTATCTTTAATATTGTTAATCCACATTCCATGTATTGAAGAGTTAAAGATCTGAAAAGTTGATATAAATAATAGTATTGACAGTTGATAAACAGATAAACATGACAGTTGATATAAATAATAGTATTGTTGTATTAGTTTATTATATTTATCTTGAAAATTATGTCATTTGATTTATTTTGCTACAATTTGAACAAAAATTACTGTAATCCATTGACATTTTCCATACATGTGAAAATATTGAATATGCTAGTTATTTCGTTTATTTTATTTTACTTTTTTTTAATAATCTATTTCCAACATTTTGGTGATAATAACGAACAAAATTACCACGCTACTTCCCAAAATGGCGGAGCTTCAGTTACCGTAAGATGAACTAAGCGTCCTAAAACTCACTGTAAGCTATTGTCAGCATCTTACCTACGTAAAATACATGCAATGAATAAGAAATAAATACTTACAGAACAGTAAATAACGTTCTACAAACGACGTGATAAGAATTCAGGTCTTCTAAAAATACGAAATTCGGCGTCTTTAATATATGTTTGCGTCTTGGCGAACGAAACTTTCACTACTGACCCATTTAACCTTCCGATCCCTGTACCTTGCGTGATAAGGGGCACTACTTTCACAGAAGCGGAGAAGTAAAGGGGGACGAAATTAGGAAAGTGGACGAAATATGGGCATTTTACCCTAATGATTCCAGTCACTATATTTTCGTGAAGTATCGAAATTTCAGTGCAAAATTACCACAAACTGCGAAGATTTCATTTTTTAACTAATACCTCACAAGCTACGCACTTGAATATTACAGCTTAATAATCGAAATTGGCATCCAATGAATCATTTTAAATACAAAAGTTTTAGATTATAAGCATAAGAAACATAAAAAATACAATGCCTGTTTTTGTATTTCTGATATTCGTAGAAAAAATATTTACCTTATGTCAAAATTTCTAAAACAAATGAAGCACGAAAAACACGAACAGACAAATATTTAAAAATATCGTCTATGTCAGTTTCATAAATTTTCTACATGGAAGTAGAAGATGGTCTTTGTTTATCCAATTTGCTACACGGCAAAAAGAATAAAGATTTGAAATAAATATTGTACTTATCGATCGATTCGTTGTTATTTCTTTCCTTTTTTTTTTTTTTTTCAAAGATTTTAAAATTTCTAAATAATTTAAAAATAAATCGCGTTTTTATTTACAATTTAAGAGTAAAACAATATAAATGGGATTCCATTTTCGGTTTCTATGTGACGCAGATAGGAGATATGGTTTTGAAATTTTCTTGAAGCATTGAAACGTTCAGTAAAAAATTACGATAGACTGCTAAGTTTCCATCTGGTAACTTATGCCTCACAAGCTATGTAGTCGAATATTACTGTTTCGGAAGTGTAACTTACTGATTGAAAACAAAATAGAAATAAATACCCAGTGAATAACTTTAAATAAAAAGGTGAACATCAAGATTATGAACACCAAGAAACAAAGAGGAAAGAAAATACAATTACAATTTTTGTATTTCTGATGTTCGTGAAAAAAATATTCACATTTATGCCAAACTTACAAAATAAATGACTCACGAAAACTTATAGATGCCAAAGAAAAGCACCAAAAAACAAATATTTAAAAATATCATCTATCTCAGATTCATAAATTTTCAACGTAGATAGAAGTACAAGATGTTGTTCTTTATTTATTCCAATTTGCTGCACGGAAATCAGTAAAGAATAAAGGTATGAAATAAATCTTTCACTTCTTGAGCGATTCTTTGTTATTTCTTAAATTCTTTTTTTATAGTGATTTTAAATTGTTCATACAATTTTAAAATAAATCGCGTTTTTATTTACAATTTAAGACTAAACAAATAATATAAATGTGATTCAGTTATCGGGTTTCTGTGACGCATTAGATAGAAGATATGGTTTTAAAATTTTCTTGAATCATCGAACGTTCATTGAAAAATTACCATAGGTTGCGAAGTTATCATTTGTTAACTTATACCTCACAAGCTATGATGTACTCGCATATTATAGCTTCGGAAGTAAAATTTATGTTTCAAAACGAAATGGAAATAAGCCTCAAGCTATGAATCATTTTAGATGTGAAGGTTTCAGATTATGAACATCAAAAGACATTAAAAAAAAGTACAATTCCAATTTTTGCATTTCTGATATACGTGTAAAAAATATTCAACTTTTTTGCCAAACTTACAAAACAAATGAACCATGAAAACTTAATAAATACAAAAGAAAAACACGAAAGAACAAATATTTAAAAATATCATCTATTTCAGATTCATAAATTTTCAACATTGAGGTAGAAGATGTTCTTTGTTTATCCAATTTGCTACACAGCAATAAGTAAAGAATAAAGATTGAAATAAATCTTGTATTTCTCGAGCGATTCATTGTTGTTTCTTTAATTCTTTTTTTTTTTTTTTTTTTTTTTTTTTTTACAAAGATTTTAAATTATTCATACAATTTTAAAATAAATCGCGTTTTTACTTATAATCTAAGAGTAAAATAATATACATGTGATTCAAGCTTATCCTATATTCTTCTATTTCTATAGCAATTTTTGAAATTTTGAACAGTTTTAAAACACCACACACTTTTCAGGCGCGTTCGTAATTATAGAAATACGTAGCACCCATAGTTGTTGTCTTGTAAGTCCGTCTGTCCGCATACAACAGGGCAAAAACTACCCAACCGAATGGTTTGAAATTTAATATATATATATATATCATTATTACGGATCTTGCATTGATTAATCATTTATTTAATTCAATTTATATGGCATGGTAAATATATACTTTTTGATGTATAGTCGATCGGGTACATAATGGAATTCAATTTTTAGCTTATTGCTGGATTCTATTACAGATATCGACTATGTTTTTGATTACATTTGTATTTATGTACCCCCGAAGAAGGGAAATGCTATATAAGCTTCCTGCTACATCCATCCAATTGATCTATTATTTGTTTACGATACATCTTTTAATGGTTCAATAATATTTCGCTGGTTATTTGTATCTTTTGTCTTTAATAGGTTATTGTATCAAAATTTGGTGGTTTTTCATATGTTTTATATGGATTAATCGTCAACAATGTGCTAGTGAATTAGTGGTATTGTGTTTGATTTTGTATTACAAGTTAAAGGTGCCATCTTTATTTTGTATAATGTCAGTGTTATGTATTGAAGCTAAACTTATTAATTTAATTTTAGTAATTGGAAATAAATGGATGATGAATTGTAATTATATAATGGTTATATATATATATATATATATATATATATATATATTATGTATATATTAAATTTCAAATATATTATATTTAATGTATATATAATTGTTGCAGAATTTTGTCGAGTCATTTGAAATTTTATGAAAATCAAATCAAAACTTAAAAAAATATTAATAAAAGTTTTCTTAATTCTGTTACATTTTATCATACGTAATTAATTCAATGATATCCCATGATAGGTAATTACTCTAGGTCTTCTTGTTGATTACGTCCTATTTTAGGTGGAGTCGTATTATTTCCGTATTACTGAATTTAATATATAGAATCGTAATAAATTTTGTATTCATGCATTTTTGCTTAAGAGTGCAACAGCTATTGCACCAAGATCTAAATATTTATAAAACTTGTTATAGTACGAACGCACCTCATTTGCCACGTTTGACGTACAATTTCCGGCTTGTTTTTATTTCTTGCATTATTTTAATTAATTTTTTTGAATAAAAACTTTAAGAATTTGCAATGTAAGTGCGTTTGATTTCAAATATTCATTAACTCCCAAATTGTATATATTTTTAATTTTATCATTTAAAAACACTTTAAAAACACTTCCACATTAAATAAAACAATGCCAAAATACTTCATAAACTATTAAATGTTTTTCGAGACCACATAATTCTCGTAATTCAAGACCAGCGGCACTTTATTCAATTCCTTCACAGTAAACTGATCCAACATTTCTCAGGTTAAAAGAATGCCAACCACGTTTGCTCGAGGCGAAACGTCAGCTGGCACAGGGCGCACTATTCCTTTTCGAACATCAACTTAATTAAAACACCGGTGGCAACAAGAGTTGGGGCGTTAATACCTCCCGTTCATTTGATCTTGGGCTTAGTGGGGAGAAAAATGGAGTTGTTATGTACAAGTGGGATGGAATTTAGAGGATTTTTTCTTTGGAAAAAAAAAAGGGGGCAAAAATTGCAAACTCAGACATACAGAATATGAAAAGTGTAAATGTCTATGATTCAGAATATTTAGTAAAAGGATTATAAAAATTTGTTTTATTTGAGAATAGCAGTGGTAAATTCAATATTTCGAATATTAGTTTAAAATTTGGCATTTAACCCCTTGGGGATGAACGGCACGTATACGTGCCGCAAGAAGCGCTCAGAATCCTTGTTATTCCTCACCAGTAAAATTTTACTGTAAAATTTGCCTTATTTAATCAGCGCATTTTCTCGATTCAAAAAGACACAAATTTCTGATTTTTAAAAACGGTGACAAAAGATTAAAAATTTCGTAAAAGGTTCCCGTCCCGAAGGGGTTAATATCGAATAAGAGTTTTAATAGAACATATGCGTTCTGCAAAAAATAAGAGTAAAATAATACAGCGGGTATTTCAAAAGTTTGGTGTGCGAAAATAAAACGCGAAAAAAAAAAAAAAAAAAAAAAAAGATCTATAGGTCGGAGAAACATGTGGTTTTCAGATAAATATCCAGCGTGATACGTGATTTTCTATGACGCCATCAAAATATTAGTTAAAAATCTCGACAATAGAGGACTTTACTGCAGATAATTCCATGGAATAGTTCCATATTGTTCACACAACGTAAGATTTGGATACAAAAAAGTGTACATGCCGTATTCTCTAATGTTTTCGTATCCAAATCTTGCGTTGTGTGAGCAATATGGAATTATTCCATGAAATTATCTGCAGTACGCCCTCTATTGTCGAGATTTTGAACTAATTTTTTTTGTTGGTGATATACAAAATACCGTACCATGCTGAATATTTATATACGAACAGCATGTCTCTCCGACCTATAGATCTATTTTTTTTTTTTTTTATTGCGTTTTATTTTCGCACCGAACTTTTGAAATACCCGGTGTATATGTGTGTCGATGCGTTCACTTTTTCAATGATTGAGAGTTGGCGATGTATTTATCACATCCATATTTTAAAATGATTCTACTATCATAAATTGATTTTAATAATTTTCAATTTTGATTCATTATTGTTTATTTAAAAAATAATATCAGTTACCGATAAATTAATTATTAATTAAACACTTGAACTTCCAGTTAAATTCATCACAAAATTCTATGCTAGAAATAAGAAGGTTGAATAATCAAAGTACGGTAATTTGCGACGTATGATCCGCGGATTGAACAAGCACGTTTGGATTCAGAAATTTTATTTAAAAAAATCCAACTTATTAGATCGCGGTAAATATTTGACTTCAGTTATTAAATAATATTTCTCATTACAAACATGATTGTTTGATCCGCGGATTTAACGTCTGAAATTACGGTAGTGTAATATAAAATAGTTTATATTCTATCAGATAGCGTAACTTAAAAACTTGAATTGCCTGTACATTATACATATACAATCTTATTACTATAAAAACACAAAATATTCTCAGATATGTAACTAGCATATGAAACACTTGAGCTGCCAGTAATGTTCATCGCGAAATTCTATACTAGGAATAAGAAGATTAAACAACAATCAATGTCATTTAATATCAAATTGTGTGCAGTTTATAAGTTGAAGTAAGTTAAAAACTTCAATATACTAATAAAAGAAACACGCCTGCGTGTCTGTGCTCGATGGTTAGGAAAACTTATATTACGTAGTATTCTGTAAATTTAGATAAGGATAGATGAACGCAGGTCCTAGTGCAATTGAAATTAAGATTTTTTTTAAATAATTAGCCGAAACATTAATTAAGAACTCATTTGAAACGTTAATTAATGATATTTATTTGTCTTGTCGATCGTTTCTGCGCATGCCCAGAGAAAACGTGTATTTTTTCCCCTTAGTATTTTTGTGTATAACAGCATGCAGACGTGAGGAAAATTTTCTGCTTTTGTAGAGTTGAAATCCGTGATCGAGCAGTGCCCGAAGGAAATAATAATAATAATAATAATTATAATAATGATAATAAATAAATAAATAAATAAATAAGATACCAGCTATTAATCAGAATTGTCGTGGTGTACATAAAAGAAGTATAAATAATTTTTTTCATAAAGTAAATTGTTGTCTAATATGTTTGCATAAATATTAAAAATATCGATTTACCTGTAAAAATTCCAATTGCCTCTTTACAAAATTAAACCTTTCTAACCAGTTTCGAGAGAGTAAGGTAATTTTAGACGAACTTAATTTCAAGGTGAAAGAGGCTTTATTTAATAGTGTCAGGGTCAGGCAATTACTTTCCAAAGCAATTATAGGGGAAGATTCTTTTTCATGGTGGAAATGAAAAAATAGCGCTAATAAAAAATTATTCAAATTAATTAACTATTTAATCACACACTTAAATTACTAGTAATATTTATCCCAAAATTCTGTTTTGAAAATCAAATTATTAAATTATTTACATTAGATTATAAAATTATTTATAGTTTATTACTTAGTCATCAAATTCCCGTACTCTAAAACAAAACATTCCCTGCCAGTATTGAGTGAGAAAAGCAATTCTATACAAACTTATTTCGGTATGAAAAAGGCTTTATTTAAGGTTGTCAGGTAATTATTTTCCAAAGCAATTATTGTGGAATATTATTTTTCATACTGGAAATGAGAAAAAAAAACGCTAATAAAAATTATCCAAATTAACTATTAATTACGCACTTAAATTACTAGTAATATTTATCCCAAAATTCTGTGTTGAGAATTAAATTAAATTATTCATACTAGATTACAAAATTATTTATAGTTTATTACTTAGAGAAAATTAAAAACCTAAATTTAATAAATAAAAATAACGTTTATTCTTATCAGTACAATACGTCATCAAATTCCCTTACGCCAAAACAAAACATTCCATGCCAGTATCGAGTGAGTAAAGCAATTTTAGACAAACTCATTTCGGGATGAAAAAGGCTTTACTTAAGGTTTTCAGAAAATTACGTTCGAAAGGAATTATGGGGGAATATTCTTCTTTGTTGCAATTGGAAAAGAAAGAACAATCGAAATGAAGTCGTGTGCCATAAAATCCAGGCGGGAACATCAAGTCCACCTGCGACACGGGCATGACGAAGGGAATTTTTCTACCCTTTCCTTAATTCTTCTCTTCGTTTTACCAGATGTTAGACAAAAGACATTCCGAGAAGAAAACTTCAGTGCAACAATGGTTTGAGTTACAAAATAGTTTGTGTAATATAAAAATCATGAAACCTTTCAGTGGATGTGTTTTAATTTTTTACAGGAGCGGACGCGTGACGTATTTTTTGCGGATTGTAAGTACGCTGTTACAATTGCAAGATTTTTCACAACAATAATATGAACAATCACGCATAACATCATAGGAGTAATAAAAATTTAATTGTAATTTCAGTGCCATTTGGGTGAGAGTTGAAAAGGGTGAAAAAAAAAAAAAAAGTATTTAATCACGAGAATAAACCGGTCTTTTTTTTTTTTGGAGGAGAATTTAAAAATATCCCGGATGTTTTTTAGGCATGTAAATTTTTAATTTTTTAAGTGATTTCACATTTTTTTCAATGCAAACAAAACGTTTTTTTTTTTTTTTTTTTTTTTTTTTTTTTTTTACGTAAATAAAACCAATAACATAAATATAGGAAAATAGTTTCAGTTTTCATGAAAACTAAAGAAATACGTGCTTAAGGGGGCTGGTCACTCAGCTTTCGATTTCCCCTCATTAATGTAAAGTCTATAGGTATTGGATGTATTCGTATATTTAAAATATCTCCTCGGGAAATTAATATTTTTAACTTCTATTTTTTGTGTACACTTCCTAAAAGATGTCTCTTTTTTTCTTAGTCCTCAAAATATTTCTAAATTATAGACTTAATTTTATAGGAAGTGTTAAAATCTTACTCCAAGTTCGCCCGTTTTTAACACATAAAATATTAAATTCAGCATAGATTTTAGAAATATTTTGAAAACTAAGAAAAAAAAGAAACATCCTTTAAAGAAGAGTACACAGAAAAAAGATGTTAAAATATGAATTTCCCGAGAAGAAATTTGGAATATACGAATGCATCAAAAGTCCATAGACTTAACATTATGGAGGAGAATTCCGAAGCTGAGTGACAGCCCCCTTAATTGGTCTCAGGACTCTTAAAATTGGGGAAAAATGAAAACAAATTACCATTTTCAACATTTAATACCGTTAAATGTATATGATTTTAAAACGAAATTTTTATTGGGATGAAAGATATAAGTATATTCTTTTATTTCATGTATTTGAAAAATTGCAAGATGCGGAATTAGCATATATAGGGGGCTCCAAACTGTCAGATATTTGACGCGCAGAAAATTGGTAAAACAGATTATGCACAGGATTACAAAATAAATATTGCAACTAGAGTGAAAATTTTGGTGCCAACTTATACCTCAGATTATAATAATTACCTTGAACTTAAGCAAATTTGTATTTAGCTAGTAAAAAAATTTGAAAATTTCAACAGTGTAATCACCTAAAAATATATATTTTTTTGAAAAATGAAAAGGAAATTTTAGGTTCAGTTTATACGGCCTAACATGAAACATATGTTTTAAAAATTTCACGGTAAAATATTCAGAAGTTTTTGAGATATTCTGCGTGTTATGCCCAAAAACGTCATTTGGAGAAAAAAATGACTTCAAACTTTCGGAAACTCCGCTTCAGCTACTGAGCGGGTATAATTCTGAAAGCCAAAACTTCTGTTCTAAATGCGAATTTCAGGGAACAATTATATCAAAATGTTGACAAAAGATGGGAGTTTAACGTCGAAAAAAATTTTTATTTTGAAAATTTTTTTGGGCTATAAGAGTCTTGAGACCCCTTAAATTGCTGAAGTATTAAGTAAAATAAAATAATATAAGTTATTTGATATTTTAATAGTCGATAAGTAAAAAGTGACAGAGGCATGTGACAGATTCATCTTGCCGGACATGAATATAAACATCACCTCTGTTCTATGAGCTCCGCACCAGTGGCTGAGAGGTTCTGCTCTCGAAACTGGTAGACGGGAGGTGCTGGGTTCAAACCCAATCGCGCCCGTCGGCCTAATCGTTTGGAGTTTTCGTGGTTTTCTTCGAGCCATGGATTTTCATGCGTAAATATGAGTTAGGTTCCCTTAGAAAGACCCCCATGAAGGGCACTCCCCCCCTCGGGCCTATATCCCTAGTGTAGATAATCGGCCGTCAAAAATCAACCAACCAACCAACCTCTGTTCTATGAATCGGCCATTGTAAGTAGAAAAAGAAGGATTAAAATGACTGGTTTTGTTTACATTCAGAACTCCTGCAAAATTTCCAATATCCCCCAAATATAGTTCGCTGAATCCAGTGATGTTTTTTTTTCGGTTTATGAACGCGTAGCGTTCATACTTACATTTACTAAGTGCCGCTTTAAGGAGTATCCTGCGTTTTTAAGGTTTATATTTTATTATTTACATTTTATTTTCGTTAAGCCTAACGTGCGCATACTTTGGTGCTTGGCGACATTTACTACTTGGCGGAAAAGGGACTTTCACGCCAAGAAAAAATCCAAGATGGCGGCCACGGGAATATATGACATCTGTTCCTGAATGACTTCTTCTTTAGCAATAGTCTGTGCGAACTGCAGTATAATCTTATATTTTTCAAGTGATAACATTGTCCCTAATAGCGCCACCTATTTTTAAAATAATGAACTTTTTTGGCTATAAACAATTCGACTCTATTTTTATGATACAAAGTGCAAGATGCACTCACATACTTAAAGTTATTTATTTTTATGAAATTTTTAAATGCACTGAAATTTTAGGACCCCACCAGTATTGTTGTGAAGATTCTTTGTATGATCAAATAAAAACTCAACTTCTCAACTTTTACTTTGCTTATCCATATATACTAGTTTTATATATAAAAGATTTTCTGACATAAATGTATATATGTTACATTATTCTAACATTGAAAGGTTTAACTAGCGAACAAAGTAACTAGCTGTCATGTTACCAGTAGTGCAGTAGTGAAAAATTGAAGATAATAGAAACACAGGTAGAGTTGAATTCTCGTCGACTAATATAACGATAATTGGGATCGTTATATGGTGATTTTAGCAACTGTAGTTTTAGCTTCGATGCGATAGTAGATGAATAAGCTGAAATAGTAGATGTAGGCAACATTTAAATATTATTACTCATTTAAGCATTTGAGCAAGGAGGTCGAAAGAACATAGTGCAAGGTTATTCGTAACTGTAGTAATCTGAAAAGGAAACTACAGGCGTAAGTTGGCACGAATATTCAACGTGGTGGCTGTCATTGAGTGGTAATCCGGCTAATTAATCGTCCAATGTAGATTTCCCATAGTAATCGAAACAAGGCAGGAATAAGTTCAACTCTTTATTAGAATAACTAGTAGCATAGCAGCTTCCAGAAATAGTTGGAGTCTAATCATCGCTTTATCGTAGTCAAACAATGTCAAGCAAGTAGCTTTAAATAATAATTAGAGGTAAACAAGATTTGAGATAAAAACATGTCGGACTGTGACCAGGGGATGGTTTTTTACAAGTGGAAATACGACCAAAATCTGTGGAAACATTTTGAGCATCTCTTTTTGTTCGTTTAGCGTAGTAATACAAATATGACGTAGGTCGCGCTCTCAACCAATTAATAATTAAGGATACCACGCCATGGAAAGAGAGCTGACAGAATAGCGGATGAATTTGAAGGTAAAAAGGAAAACCCCGGAATAAGCGCTGGAAAGTAAATTCTCGGAAGGAAAAAAATGGCTGCTAAAACGAACATTCCCCCCCCCCCCCACAAAAAAAATAAATAAATAAATAAATAAAATAAAAGATCAGAAATGGAACATTTAATTTAAGAATACTAAATATTTAAGTAAATTAAACAAGTGAGACATTTAATTAAAGGGAATTTAACAGAATTAACGATAGAGATTATTTAAGAATAAGGATGTAGTGAATATAGAGTAGTAATTTAGAATAAGATAGGGAAATCGCGGAATTAGATCTAATATTGTAATATATATACGTACGTAACCTTGTGTTGAGGTGTTTTTTAAAATTCACTTCAGTATTTCTTCAATCATCCAACAACGATCGAAAACGCAGATAAACAAAGTGTTACCCCTCTACCTACAATAAATAATCAATATTTTGCTCAAACTTTTCTCATTTGTTTAGAAATATATTTTCCCAGTCACAACAGGACATGATGTAGGAATTTGTCGCTTATGGTTTATGGGCTTATTTTGAATAGCACCATTTGGCACGCAATTTCTAGAATTCGTTCTAGAGAACAATTTTTAGAGAACGGTCATAATTTTACTAATATGAAGTTATTAAACCTATTTTGCGGCATACTTACTTCCTTATAAAATGCGATAACAAAATGAGAAGTGATGGAAATATCCATCGTTTGCGTCCAAACAACGCTGATCAAATTATATTAGATGCTCCATAATTCAGAATGAAGCTGTCAATACACAAGGTTATCGATATGTAAGGTGGGCCTCCAGCCTCCTTTCGAAAATGTGAACAGCCCGACGTGCTGGCTGCGCATTGCGTTCTGTCTTACGCAAATTTTGCACTTCGTTTTCAAAATTTATCTGTAGGAGTTTATTTATGCAGTTGCCGCAATGTTGTGATCTTGTCACATTGTGTCATGTAACAGAGGGTCAACTGGATATCTGAAATGTTTGCAAACCTGTGTCCTTTCACATCAGACCCAATTTTGGTCTTGGAAACAGGAAAAAGTCTTGTGGCGAAAGATTGGGGGAGTATAGGGGCGAAGCAACTCTGTAATTTGAGGCTGGATGAGGAATTGTTTCACACACTTAGCAGTATGAGGTCGTGCATTATCGTGTAAAAGATACCACTTGCATGATCCCGTAGTAGCGAAATGCTGCCGCACACGACGAATACGCACTTTTACCCAATTCGAAACATAATTTCATATTGACTCTCTGCTCTATAACGTAATGCACTAACAACTGTTGTGTTGCAGCTGCCACATGAACAAGCACCTACCGAATAATTTTGAAAACGAAGAGCAAAATTTACGTAAGGCAAGGAAGAACATATTGTGCATGTGTCAGGGCGTCGGGCTGTTGACATTTTCAAAATGGGGGGGGGGGGTCTTCACGCAGGGTTCGCACAGACTCCTTAGACTCCTTGGAAACTCCTTAGAAATGAAAACATTCCCAAGTAGTACTTAGAACTACTTAGATAAGCAAACTACTACTTAGAAACTCCTTATATTCTATTGCGGCTTCGGACGCAAGCGATAATGCTGTCGAGTAAAAAAAAATCGTGATTGAAAATTCACGGTAAATCCTTTATGCACGTCATTCATCTGAAGCACAACATTGATTGGGTAGGGTAATCTTAATAGCAGGGCTCTCACTAGGTCCGTTTTTCAATTATTAGGTCCGTAAAGTCCGTTTTTCGACACTGTTAGCCGACCTTTATTTTAAATTTTATCGATGTTTGGCATTTAGCCAAGAATCTCGGAAAAATAGCGTTTTTCGCAAATATGTTCCAAAAAAAATACCGTCAAATTTCGTCAATCGATCGCGAAAAAAATTCGTAAATTTTGTCAAAGGATCGCGAAAAACACACAGTTTCCATCAAAAGATCGCGAAAAACACACAGTTCCATCAAAAGATCGCGAAAAAAACGTTAGTTTCGTCAAACGATCGAAATAAAACGCGAATTGCATTAGAAGATCGCGAAAAAGCGTGAATTTCCCCAGAAGATCGCGAAAAAGCGAATTTCCCTAGAAGATTGCGAAAAAAACACGAATTTCCTCAGAAGATCGCGAATTTCCTCAAAGGATCGCGAAAAAACGCAAATTTCCTCAAAGGATCGCGAAAAACACGCGAATTTCCAGAAACGATCGCGAAAAACACGCAGATTTCGTCAAAGAATCGCGAAAAACACGCGGTTTCCATCAAAAGATCGCGAAAATAACGTCAGATTCGTTAAACAATCGAAATAAAACGCGAATTCCATTAAAAGATCGCGAAAAAGCGACTTTTCCCAGAAGGTCACGAAAAAAACGCGAATTTCTCCCAAAAGATCGCGAATTTCCCCCAGAAGACAAAAAAAAAAAAAAAAAAAAAAAAAAAAAAAAAAAAAACTCGAATTTCATCTTAAGATCGCGAAAAAAATGCGAATTCGTCAAAATTTCACCTTCAAAAAAAGCGATTACCGCTGTTCTGAAAGAATAAATTCAAAACTTCTTATATTTTTTCTTCTATGTTGCATTTAGCATTCTTTTTTTTTTTTTTTTTTTTTTTTTTTTTTGACTTTTAAAATTTTCTTTAAGATGTATCATGTATATGATATACATAATAAGTGTTTGGGGTTTGACTAATCTCTATTTATATGACCTAGGGGTGATTCTAGTGCGAATTTTCCGAAAATTTAAAGCATTCATTTCCGAAAATTTTTAAAAATCGGTCACCAATCCGAAAATTCGGACATATGGTTGCCGAAAAAAATAAATTTTGTCAATCGTTTTCAGAAAAATCGCCAATTTCGTCAAAGGATCGCAGGGAAAACGCAAATTTCGTCAAAGAATCGCGAATAAACGCAAATTTCGTCAAATAATCGCGAAAACCCCTGCAAATTTCGTCAAAAGATCGCGAAAAACTCCACAAATTTCGTCAAAAGATAGCGAAAAACCCACAAATTTCGTCATAAGATCGCGAAAAAACCCCAAATTTCATCGAAATATCGCGAAAACCCAAAAATTTCGTCAAAAGATCGCGAAATGAACACAAATTTCTTCAAAAGATTGCGAAAAAAACACAAATTTCGTCAAAAGATCGCGTAAAAACCCACAAATTTCGTCAAAAACTCTCGAAAAAACCAACAAATTTCATCAAAGAGCCATGGAGAAAACGCATAACTAGTGTCGGGAGTGGATTTTCCCCTCCCCCCCTCTCTGTTGTAACTTTTCAGAAGATTTGCTGTGAATTTCAGAATTTTTTTTAAACCCAGAATCACCCCTGTGACATGACCATTGGTCACTGCATAAAAGAGTAGATTGTCAATTTTGTATTTAAACTTACGAAATCAATTAACAGTATATTGTGAATACTGCGCAACTTCAGCACTAACAATTAAATTCTAATAGAGTAAAATTTGTTTTTGAAATGTTTTTCTCTCCAAATTGGGCATTAAAAATTGGAGTGTGCATACCAAAGGGTGATTCTGTTCCGAATTTTCCGAAAAATTAAGGCAGTCATTTCCGAAAATTAAAAAAAAAAACGGTCATAAATCCGAAAATTTGGACATAAACTATATTGCGAATTTCGACAAATGTTCACCGAAAAAAACAATTTCGTGAAAGGATCGCGGGGAAAACGCTAATTTCGTCGAAGAATCGCGAAAAAACGCCAATTTCGTCAAACGATCGCGAAAAAACGGCAAATTTCGTCAAACGATCGCGAAAAACCCGCAAATTTCGTCAAAAGATCGCGAAAAATCAGAAATTTCGTCAAAAGATCGCAAAAAAACGCAAATTTCGTCAAAAGAGCGCGAGAAAAACGTCAAATTTCGTCAAAAGATCGCGAAAAAAGGCAAATTTCGTCAAAAGATCGCGAAAAACCGCAAAACTCGTCAAAAGATCGCAAAAAACTCGCAAATTTCGTCATAGTAGCGCGACCTCCCCCTCCCCCAATGTATTTCCGAAAATGCGATGTGAATTTCCGAAAATTTTTTTGCACTTAGAATCACCCCTATGCATACCACATAACGATGCAGCACATAAAAAAATCGACAACAACAACAAAAAAAAAAATGGCAATTCCTTAAAATTTTTTGGACTCCTTGGATTTTTTGGGTACTCCTTGGATTTTTTCTTCCCAACTCTGTATGAACCCTGTTCACGTTACTTACCGGTATTATCACTGTATATGGTATCACTCACTGGCCAAATTGCGTTGCACATCTAGAACTTCACATGATATCATCCCATTTCCCATAACGCAAAGTTTAAAAATATTGTTAAATTATCTTGATTATTAAGTTATACAGAGTGTCCCATCAAGACTGCCCAAATTTAAAAAAAATAATAAAAAAATAAAAAATTTTTTTTATTGTTATTGTTAATATTTTAAACTGTGTACTGTTGCGTTTGGTATGATTATCTACTTGTCATTGCCTTCATATATACATACAATTTTCTCAGTTTTGAAATTAAAATATTTTGTAAAAATTTTTATATACACATATATGTATACACATAGCTGCCTACATTCTAGTTTCCTAAATCAGATATGCACACTTTAAACCAGAAAATTGTTTTAATAAAATGTTTCCTTACTTCTATGTAGTAGATATATTTTTTCATTCAGTAAATGAAATTTCTAGTTGAATTATGTTTATTTGCATGTTTTATATCTATTATATTCCTATTTATTTACGCATGTCTTTCATTATTCTTATATATATATATATATATATATATATATATATATATATATAACCATTAAATAAACATTACCGACCACCAACAAAAACTGAAATTATGAATAAATGACTTTATATACATATGTATATTTATATATATGACCATTAAAAATCAATACAAATTACCATCAAACATAAAAAAATAAATAAATAAATAAATAAATAAAATGAGCAGAAAAAGAAAAATGGATATTTGTAGAACTTAGACAGAATCTTCAGGTCCCAAATGCCAAAAGTTCCACAAATAAAATGTGTGGTTTCATTTTCATATTAGCCATAGAAAAGCTAAAGAATATGAATTTGGGACTTCTACACACAGAAAATCGGAAATAAACCATTGAACACCAATTAAGTTCAAAATTAAACAAGATTAAAAAGGATAGAGGAAAAATAAAAACAAAAACAAATTACCAAATTAAAATCCATACTGTCATAGCGTTAGGTATAACAAATACACTCATTATGCATTTTATATTTATTTAAGATAGTCTACTATTAGAAATTAATATGATATTGTCCTGAGTAAGCTAAAAATTAAATACAAGTTAATTGTTAACTTTATTAAATATTAATGAATATGAATAAATTTAATATGAATTGATAAATAGATAAATATAACTACACCATTATACGTATAAAAGTATCGAATCAACATCCATTATAAAATGTGTATTAGCAACGTAGTTATAAATCATATATACATATATACATACTATATACGTGTGTATGCTTGTGTGTGAGGGATTTTTAAAATTCTACTTTTAATACAACTATTTCTTCAATCATGCAGAAGCCGATCGAAAAGGCAGATAAACAAAGTGTTACCCCCTCTACGTGCATTAAATAATCAATATTCTGCTCTCAAACTTTTCTCATTTGTTTAGAAATATATTTTCCCAGTCACAACAGAAGGACATGATGTAGGAATGCGTCTCTTGTGATTTATGGACTGTTTTGAATCGCGCCATTTGGCGCGCAATTTCTAAAAGCGGCGTCAGATGTTCCAAATGTTAGATATGTGCTAAGAAACAGAGGCTGAATTAGAATTGCCTTTCTCGAGCTTTAAAAAAAAAAAAAAAAAGAAATAAATAGAAAAAATATTTTTAAATTCTGTTGGTGGCAACGGTTACTTCTAACGGATTTTTATGACGCATTCGGATTGAACGAGAGGCATATATAAAATATCGGCGTGACCAAAATGTCACTAGAGTCGTATGACAAATAAATAAAAGTGTAAGGAATATATATATATATATATATATATATAAACACATATATATTGGGGCCTATAAATATATATACACATATACATTGGGACCTATATATATATATATATATATATATATATATATATATATATATATATATATATATATATATAATCATCATCATCAACCGTTTTCAATCCACTGCTGGATGTAGGTCTCCCCCAGATTTTTCCAATGTTTCCTGTCTAGTGCTTTAGTCATCCAATTTACACCGGCTACTTTTCTGATTTCATCACTCCATCTTACTTGAGGTCGTCTTCTTGGCCGTTTTACATCTCTGGGATACCACTGTAGGGTGTTTGTGCTCCGTCTATTGCCTTGTCTTCTTGCGATGTGCCCAGCCCATTTCCATTTTAGCCGTTTAATTCTTTCAATGATGTCAAAAACTTTCGTCTGACTTCTTATCCAGGTTATTCTTTTTCTGTCTCTTCTAGTTATACCTAGCATACATCTTTCCATACTTCTCTGTGTTGTTTGTAATCTTTGTACCATCCGTTTTGTTAGCGTCCATGTTTCTGAAGATATTCTACATATAAATCAATTACCATCTTTAATTACAGATTTGGTAAGATTTTGTGGAAAGAACTTGAACTTTTTTTGTATTTTAGTTTCAAAAGCATTATATATATATATATATATATATTTACCAAATCTGTAATTAAAGATGGTAATTGATTTATGTGTAGAATATCTTTAAATTAAAAAAATAGTTAACAAATTCGAGCAACAAAATGACAAAAACTCCGATTTAAAGATCTATAGTAATATATCGCATAATAGTTACATCGGTAGCATGCGCACGCTATTAAGCCACGCCCCATTTTGTAAGGACTCTGCCACCAGTATTATTATAAAGATAATTTTCTTCACGATTCATTAGCTAGAAGATAGTTTTATGCGATTACTGGTGGTAGAGTCCTTACAAAATGGGGCGTAGCTTAATAGCGTGTGAACCCTGCATAGGAAACTAGTCCAACATAGGTAGTGGTAGTATGTGCCAATTTCAAAACTTTCTTCTTTCTCAATACATCTTAATATTTCAAAATGTAGTTACAAATGTCAATACTTTAATTTTATTAGTTCAATACTATACCAACTTTGACTTCCATCTTAAATTTCTGCTTCAGTCAGTTAAGGGTGTATTCGAAAAAATATTTTTCCACCCTCAACAGCTCGAAATTTTCTGAGACATTTTCAGACTCATTTCTAAAAGTAAAAACATGAAACTTGCTGGGGTGATTTCTGAAGACATGTTTAACATGCCGTGTGATTTCATTTTCAGCTCAATTAATTAGAATTTGATTTTTAACAATTGTTTTCTCAGTATGACCATTTTTTCATTCCCAGATCGCCCGCTTCGGAAAATTCGGTTCAAAATGCCAACTTTGACAGCGTTTTTTACAGTATTTTCTGCATTTATCAAAAAATTAAGAAGCACCGCACATTATATAGTTTCTAAATAAGAGAATTTCCAAGTTTGATGCGTTTGAGAGCAAAAATGAATTTTAAAATGAATCAGAAAATAAGCAGTTTGGATCGGAATACACCCTTAATGGGATTAAAAGCGAGTTAATCTAGATCATGATATTTATTAAAATCAATAGTTTTTAATTATTTTGTTGTACATCATCTATTTGCGAATAGCCGGCTTATCATGTTGCGAAGTTCCCGTCACTTTACGAGCTGCCTTTGTACAATAGATCAACGAAAGACTAGGGAAATTATACAAAAATCACTATTGCAGTGCTCCCTTTCAGCGGAATATTTCCAAATTCAAGGAGAACCTGCTTGGTATAGTCAAAAACATACACATGAAATTTGGTTCAATTCTATGCATAACTTCATACACTTTTTGAAGGTACAATAATGAAAATGGCTCAAAAACCGCTATTACATCTCCCCCTTCTGGCGGAAATTTTCCAAATTAAGGGAGAACCTTGTTGCCATGGCCAAAAACATACACAAAAAATTTGGTTCAATTCTATACATAACTTCACACTTTTGGATGGTACAATAATAAAAATGGCACAAAAAATCATTAGTATAGCGCCCCCCTTCAATCGGAATTTTTCAAAATGAAGGGAGGACCTGCTTGCGATAGCAAAAAAACTGGTTCAATTCTATGCATAACTTCATACACTTTTTGATGGTACAATGGCGACATACGGACACGCGGGCATACGGACATACGGTCAGACAGATATTTTCTATAAACATATTTTTGGGGATCTCTGACCCCTAAAACGTAAAAATCCGTCGCAAACCGGAAGTCGAAAAAAAAATCGACTACAATACTTTCTTCTATTGAAGATAAAAGAAAGTAATAAATGACGCCAGATAAAATTGATTATGCAAAACATTAAATGTAGCCTTTCTAAATTGTTGAATTATTCTAAATATATTTGAGCTTTTGTACAATAAAACGTGTTGAAACGGAATCGCTACGGACTGGAAAATAATTCGGTTGTACTTTAAGCAGGTTTCCTTTTTAGAAGGTTAATTTTATGGTAGTCCTTCTTTCAGAGTCATAAAATTTTTTCGTTGAAGACAAGTTCTGTTTGCCCAAGCTTTACTGTATATTATTCTACTGAATTATTGCATATTATTGTATAAGATATTCGATGAATATTCGACTTTAAGTATTTTTTTAAAAACAACGGGATTAAAAAAAAACACAAAAACAAGTCGAAAATTGTACGTCAAACGTGGCAAATGAGGTGCGTTCGTGTTATAAGTAGTTTTATAAATATTGAAATCTTGGTGCAATAGCTGTTGCACTCTTTTGCAAAAATGCATGAAAACAAAATTTATTACGATTCTATATATTAAATTCAGTAATACGGAAATAATAGGATATTCCACCGTAAATAGGACGTCATCACCATGGCAACCTAGAATCTTTACCTATCATGGGATATCTGTTGCCAAAGAAGCCACCTCTGCATTGCGCAGTAGTACATGAGCGCTAATATTTAGATAAATAAATCAGTATAAATCTGGCCTTTCAGAACAAATCAATCAAATATGATAATATAGGTAAATTTCTTACCTTTATGTTGTCGCTCAGCAATTCCTTGATTGGTTGTATGGGCCGCTATTATCCAAAGCTGTATATTTATTCCTTGTAGAAATTTATAATTTTAATTTAGCTCTATAGTGTAAAATGAGAAAAGAAATGTGAGTCTAAATACTGTGAACATATTGAAGTAAACTAAGTAATGAGCCTATTTTATATTTCACTTGGTTATAATATCTATTTTTTTAACAAACACAATTATGCTGCTTCATACGGCAGCTTTTTCTTATATTATTTTTACATGTTTTACGTACAAAAGCTAACAGCACAACTAAATTGATAATAAAACAGTTTTTAAGTCATTTTGAGTTCTTTTTTGACGATGACGTCAAACACTTGCTTGATGCGTGGGATGATATAAACATCTTTTATTTATTGCTGTAATTGTTCTTTTCGATGATTATAATTTAGGTAATGTAGAAAGTTCGCTGATTGCACAATGATGGATCGCTGTCAAATGTATTTTTATAAGTATTAAAGAGTTAGCATCCTTGAAAATTAGGACTTTGATTTCCTGTTTCGTTATCTATTATTTTCTGAGAATGGTTATAAATCCATCAATATCATCGAATTAACGACGTATAATAAGGTTTAAGAGAATGAAGAAAACTTTATTAATATATTTATAAGTTTTGATTAGATTTTCATAAAATTTGAAATCACTCGTCAAAATTCTGCAACGATTATATATATTAAGTTTCAAACCATTCGTTTGGGTAGTTTTTTGCGCTGCTATATGGGGACAGACAGACGGACGGACCAGACGACGACTATAGGGGTTACGTATTTATACAAGGTGATTCAAAAAACGTTTACAAAATTACATGCAAAACAGGCATACAACAAGGATAAAAAATCACATAGGAACATAGGGTCGCAAACCGCTTATTTGGTCACAAATACAGGGCGTTTCATCTTAACTCAATTTGGGTTTACGGCAATAACCGAAGTACATTATAATAAAATATTTAACAGACATTCTCACGTTTGTTGTAAATGTGGTAACACCAAAGAAAAGTGGTAGAAGTTTGCATTATAAGCGCCAGCAGTATGTACTGGACACCCCACATTTTGGACTGTGATTATCAATTCATACGGTATCATCGATTGCTTGAGCAACATGTTTTACAGATCTTTTCATGATGTTATCACATGGCACACAAAACAAGGTACCTATCATTGCATGTTCCTTCAGTGTTTTTATTTTTCTCGAAAGTATTACCGTCAACTCGGGTTCAGTTAGTATAAAACGCCCTGTATTTGTGACTTAATAAGTGGTTTGCGACCCTATGTTCCTATGTGATTTTTTATCCTTGTTGTATGTCTGATTTGCATTTGTCATTCTGTAAACGTTTTTTTTAATCACCCTATATAATTGAAGAGCTAAGTGGAAGAACATGTTAAGTAACAAAAATTACATTTCCAGAAATTTAAGGTGAAAGTTTTTGATGTAAATTTTAATGATTTATTTTCCGTTTGATACCGTGTGTTTAAAATTTTAACAGGTATGGTACTAAACTCTCTCAGAAAAACTTATTCATATTTAATATTCGAATGTTAAAAATTAGTAATATTATTGACATTATTAAATATTAAAATATTAAATATTAATGAATAATCTCTTAAATCTTCAAGACTAAATAGAATCTTAGTATTTTAGCTTCACCATGTGATAGAATACTCCAAAAGATAATTTTTTTTTTTAGAAAATGTAGCATAACATGTTCATCCACTCAGCTCTTCAATTACGAACGCATCTAAAAATTATATGGATGAATCTTGTGCACTATCTTATCTACAAGAAATCGACAAGACTTTTAGTAAACCTCGAAATTTCATTCTATACTTGCAAGCACTCAGCTACATCATTTCTACAGTCTTATGACTGTAGAAATGATGGATGAGTGCAGCTTAAATAGTCAAGTTCGATAAGAAACATGAAAATTCTAGAAAATTTCTGCGTGTTTCTTTTCAACTCGGATGAAATTCATATGGTTGTGTTAACTACCGGTATCGTTTAAAATATCAGAATAAGTGGCGCTTATTTTCGGGAAGTTTTTGCATAAAGTATGTAGGTTTTGCTTTTAAAGATTAGCTATTATATATGAGGCATTCTTACAAAATTTTAACTTTCAGGGATTAAAAATCTGGTGAAATTAAACTTAATAAAATAATATTTTAAAATTATAGAAGAATGCCTTAATGATTCAGAATAAAGAAAAAATGGTCAGCAGCGACGATTTTTTTTAAATTTATCTGGGGTTTAAGTTAAACTTGCGAGTTTAATTTTCCTTACCATTTTACCGCTATAACTTTTATTTTCTTCTAAATTTTTACTTATAATGAGTTTGCATAGTACCCAAAGAACATTCAAATAAGAAATAATAACAATGTAGTGTGTTTCAACATATTTACACAGTCTATTGTCCTAACACAGACAGGAGTATTTCATGTCTACACTCTATTTCTCCTCAACTTTGCAGCATTGTGAAAGGTAGAGAATCTCACATTCTGCCTTGAAAAATAGTTCTCCGTTATTTTTTAATCTTAAATAGCTAAAATGCATAAAATTTTATAAGATAATGTTTATAAATTATAGAATTTGATTTTTTTATATTCGTAAAATGTCGTACTAAATAGACATATTCGTACAGAAGCCGAGAAAGCAGAGCCCAAAACTTAATAAAAAAGAGTTTTCGGCAAGCATTCTTTTGACTGTTCACTGTAAAATTTTAGAAGAATTTTAGAACGAACGAATTTTCGGCGAAACTCAGATTTTGGGCCGAAAACGAAAACGAAACCGAATTTTCGGTCGATCTCTAATATAAATCAATAATTATACATGCAATCTAAGAAACTCCTAACGAGAGTCAAATTTTCTTATCATTTACCGTTTGTTCTTTTCCTTACAGTAAATAATAATAATAATAAATCCATTAATTGCCAGTATTATTTCCGTATTTTTACAAAATTTTTTTTCCTTCGAATGCGTTGTGAATTAGTGACTGTGGATCTTGATACCGCCTCGATATCGTTCGTGTTTCTGGTGGGGTTCACATTAAACTCTGATAAATGTGTCGAATTTAAACTTTCAACTGTTATTTTTGATTTCCGATGAACAACAAGGTCGTAACTTTTTTTTTATTTTCTTTTAAGAGTCTCAGGATTCAAATCTTCAAAATTTTCGAAATTCTAATTTCTTTAGAAGTTAAATTCCTATCTTTTCTGAACATTTTGATAATTTTGTTTCCTTGAAATTCTTATTAGAACAGAAGTTATGGTTTTTAGAATTGTACGCGCTCAATAGCTGAAGTGGAGTTTTAACTTTGAAGTCATTTTTCTCCAAATGACGCTTTTGTGCATAATGCGCACGATATCTTAAAAACTCCTGAATATTTTTTGATGATATTTTCGAAACATACGTTTCACGTTAGTCTGTATAAAATGAACCTAAAATTTCCTTTTTATTGTTCAAAAAATATTTTTTATGTGATTATACTGTTGAATTTTTTTTTTTTTAATTTGAATTAGCTAAATACAACTTTGTATTAAAAATAAAAAAAATTCTTTAAATACAAATTTATTTAGATTCAGGGTATTAGCTATAATCGGAAGTATAAGTAGGCACCATAATTTTCATTCTAGTTTCAAAATTTATTTTTCAATCCTGCGCGTAAGCTGTTATACCAATTTTTTCCTTGTCAAATATCTGACAGTTTGTAGCTCCCTATAAATGCTAATCCTGCATCTTGCAATTTTTTAAAAACATGAAATGAAAAAACATATTTATATCTTTCATCCCAATAGAAATTGTGTTTTAAAATCATATACATTTTATGATATTAAGTATTGAAAATAGTCTTTTTTTTTCTTCTTTTTCCAATTTTAAGAGTCCTGAGACCCCTTAATAGCCCTGTAAAGTTGGGATAGTCATTTATGTGAATCCTGTATATTATTAGAATGAGCGAAGCGAATCCTCTTCGATAGGTTACACAAATTACGTTCTGTCGTACACTTTACCAAAAAAAAAAAAAAAACTATTCAGTATTTTGAGTTGAAATTAAACATAAAAATAAATTATGATCTGTAGATTTGCCCAATATTATTATTTTTTTTTTACAAAGTAACCTTAAAAAGTTTATTATTTTAATTTAATTTATTTTACACGTTTTTCCATTACGGACGCATGTTTGCAAATAAAAAATGAAACACGTATATATTTTCAGAAGAAAAAATAAAATCATGAAGTTAGTAATTATAGATAGAATCATGATTAATTAAATAGTTTCACGATTTCTTTTATGGCATTTTTAAAATTACCTTTTTTTTTCAATTATTTACATTCAATTATGAAAGTATTTTTCAGTGTTAAGAATTCAAATACACAATTTATTCTTATTATGTGAAATCATTTACGCAGACGATACTTACGCATTTTAAAAGAATTATATTATGATTTTTTTTTTTTTTTTTGTAAAGTGGCAACAAAAGAATTGTAAACAAATAAAATTAATTGTTAAATTCGTTATATCATAAATAGAAATTTCCGAGGAAATTCTTAGTTATTTGGCTGAATTTACATTTCTAAAATTAAAATGTGCCAAAACATAAAATAATGTTTTTGCTTAATAAAGATGCAAAAATAATATAAAAAAATATTGTTACTTTCAAATATTTATCTTATTAAATAAGGTTTCGCGAATCCAAACAAAGCATGGCTTTTGCTAGTACAGTCAAAATAAATTACAAATACTATATTCACAAAAATTGCATACCACATTTGGAGGCCCATAAAATCATGGACCCCAGATCCACGCTTTAAACAGGTCCTGTTTATACGTACTTTTACTTCAGAAACAGAGAGTACACAAAGTTTTGAAACAATCTTGAAGGATACGGTGTATTACCATACCATCGTATATTCTTCAATACATACTTGTGACTGGGTGGTCACCTTCGTTAAACTAATTCTCTTTAAATCAAATATTGAAATATTCATAAAAATCTTAGAAGAAAAAAGTTGTATTTTATTGTTTATTTATTTTTAAGTTTTATACGTCACATATTAAATACATTTTTGGAATTCATTTTTAAATTGCCCTTACAAAGCTGCTCCAGAGGAAATTACATTAAATTTTTGAGTTTTTTCCAACTATGATAATCAATAAAACGCTAATGCAAATTGATTTAGAAACTCGAAACAAATAAAAGTAATTTTAATTATCGAATTTTCATTTAATTATGTATTATGATTCTGATGAAATTACGTAACCATCATTTACGAAAATTTCAATATCTCCAAAAGAACTGAAAACTGTCAAAATTTCCAATAACTGCCAGTGAATGAGAAATTTAACTCTCGAACTCAAGTCACTGGAAAAAATTAACGGAAGGGGGAAAAAAAGGGCAACGAAAACGTGCTCGCAAACAATGTCAGAATATTATTTTATTTTTCTGGCAACATAACAGGAAATTAAAGACATTGAAAAAAAATAATGATTTGGTGGAACCTTAAACAATTTTAAAAACGTTTCATGACAACGTTGCGTTATAAAACTAAAGAATTCCATATTTTGTTCCATTTCGAGCGAAAAATCGAACTCGGCTATTTTGTTCCAGCCCCCATAAAGCACGTTGGGCCATCAGCTGCACCTGCTACACCAGCATGCCGAAAGGTTTGGTGCCAGCTGTTACAGCAGTGACGTCACAAGACTAGGCCTTTAAGCAACAGTGGCGTTAGTCCTGGCTGAAGTTACTTAAGACTTCTAACTCGTATTCGCCATTTTGTTTCTAAAACTTTCTTTAATTAGCTTGAATAAATGATAATGGTCAGGGAACAATTAAGAGGAGGAGTACCAGTGACGTAGCAATTCAGAAAAATTATAGAAGGGTTTCAAATGGTGATTTTCAAATAAAGTGGTCAATTAAGATTATCGATAGTTATTAATATATTTAAGAGAATTAAACCTTTCAGGTGCAATTTAATTATGTTGCTAAAATGTTTAAATGATTGAACTTGACAAGAATGAATTTGATAACAAATTTATTTCAAAATAAATAATTTCTTCAGGTACATTGGCAGTTTGTAATTAAAATTATATTAGTTATAGTGAACTCTCATTAAAGCGCCTTAGCTTAATCATTAGCTGCTGTTAACGTTCTTACAGACGGCTGCTTTTTCTTTTCACAGTTTAACTTGAGATTTTCAGTTTAACTATAGGTACTAGTGAAATTTTGCTTCTTTTGGAGCTCTATGTGCATTTTAATTTTAACAGTCCAGTATATAAAGTTAAGTGCAGAAAAATAGCAAAATAATAATAATAATACCATTATAATAATAGTTATAATAATAATAATAATAATAATAATAATAATAATAATAATAATAAAATTAAAACTATATATATTTATAATAAGCCACGTCCTCTCTAATAATATTATCCACTTGACTATATTGTTGGCTAAACCCACGAACACTTTATATAGTTTTTGCTTTTCAATACCACGATTACTGAATATTATTATTTTTTTTTTAATCGCAGAGTTTCTGTCATTAAATAAGCTGAGTATTCGAAAATAATGGTATTCAAAATAAAGTACCATACAAACTCTGCGTAATTTTAACGATGCAATTGGGCATAGGGAAGGATTTAAGAACAGGCAGACGAATTAAAACCGATATTATTATTATTATTATTTTAACTCTAGAAGACATTTTTCAAAAAACTTTGAGTTTTACAATCTTTTTTTTATATCTAGGCAAGACGGGTGTTTTTTTTTTTTTTTTTTTTTTTTCTAATTAAGATTGTAACAAAGTAAAGAAAAGAAATGCATATTCGTTTGTAATTTATCTACAAATACATCTTTGAATTTAGGTGGTTGAATTTAGTTGATTATTACAATTTTGTTATTTCCAGATTTCCCTTCTGACGTTATTTTAAGAAAGATAACTAGGATTTTTTTATACTCTGTCCGGCAGAAGTTAATTTGTCATTTCTCATTTGTCACTTTTGCAGAATCAAAATGGCAGACCATCTCAGTATGCCTTTTTTTTTTTTTTTTTTGCGTGGATTTTAAAGGATACAGTTGATAATCATTGATGAATCGTTGCTGTAAATGTTTTTTCAACTTTGCAAATATATTCTTATCGAACAATAACATGTAAAACAGTCAGCAAGGTCACTATTTGATGAATTCGTTAAACAGATAACACACAATCATTTCAATGGTTAGTTATATCTCCACTTGAGCATGTGATTTCAAAAGAAAAAAAATATGTAAGTTGCACTTTGTTTTATACATTAAAAAAATTGCTATACAGTACAGCCCCGATTATCCGCGTAACTGGGTGCCAAGGGCACCGCGGATAACAAAAATCGCGGAAAACCCGAAAAAGACTGAAAATGGAGTGCAAACACGAAAAAAGAAAATTCAACATAAAAACTATGTTTTAGAGCACAAAAAACATAATAAAAAGTTTAAAATACGTACATATGCATACTACATCAGAAACCTTTGCATTACGTCTAAATCACTAGAATAAAGAACAGTAAACAAGAAACAATGCCATACATACTGTACAAAACGAGCTGAGTTACACCATTAAAAAAAAAAAAAAAAAAAAAAAAAAGAAAAAAAAATCAGTCACTTGTTTTTGCTTCTTGCTTTGGAAACACCTTTTCTTTATTCTAAATTGTAAACTATTTCTTTTTTTTTAGTATGGAATAACTTTTTTTTTATCGAAAATGAAGTTATTCTTGATATGCTATCCTGGAATTTATCATAATAGTTTTATTTAACTGTTAAATATTTTAATTGCTGTGTTTATGTTTTGTTAATAAAATCAAGAAAAGACATCAAGACTTTACATCTGATATTTCAAACATGGCAACTGAATCTTAGAAACATTTTTTCTATTACTTTCGAATACATGAATTTTTCTGTTTATATTTATTATCAGGGCTTACTGTATTTTCCTTACTGTTGGCTTGAATAAAAAAATAAAAAAAATCGCTTCGCGGATCATCCGCTCGCGGATAATCGAGGCTTTACTGTATAAAGGGGACTCGACACACTATCAGTGTCGAAATTTCGTTAAAATGTCGATTTTGAGATTATTATGTTATCACATACTACATACATAGCTATCAACTTGCACGGATTTTTCTCACCACTAAAATTTAATAATAAATCTTACCTAGAACAATAGCTGAAATCTAACGATGAAAGAAGACAAAAATTTCTATTAAATTTTAGTGGTTTAAAAAACCGTACAAGTACTACATCTTGACAAAATTTCAGACAATTACTGCATATAAAACTGCAGTTACGGCTGATCTAACACACATCTAATAGCACATTCATCCTTTAACCCTTTTAGAGGCGGTGTCAGTGTGAGTATGTCACCTTTTTATAAATTTTTTAAAGCAACCAGAACTAAGAATATTTCAATAAAATTGTAAAAAAAAAATACAGATTTTGTTTTCGAAAAAATTGGTTTTGCAAATTCTGGTATCAGTAAATTATATCATCATTTTACGAACAGAATTTTTCTGCCCCTGAAAGGGTTAAAAGAAATCTTTAAACTCATTTATCTCAGTTTGTGCTTTTCAGATTTTCCATCCCTTCAAAATGCTAAGCTTTTTCTAGATTTCTAGATTTTTTCTTTCCTTTTAGATAACCCAAAGCTTTTTTTTTTCTAGTTGGAGATCCTACCCTATATAAGTATCGGATTTTTAACATTTTAATAACTTTGGTTAAAAAGAAAAAAATATATGTACAAAAATTAGTCATTTTCTTCCCTTTTATCCGCTTGGATAACTATTATTTTTTTCTTTATAACTGCTGCTATTTAAAAAAAAAAATCCAATCCTTAAGACTGTTCAAAATACCATTAATAACCTGTAATAAAAACTCAGGTGAAAAATTAAGAAAATAAAATACTAGTAGTATTTTTAATTAGGTGATTAAAATTGAACTTTTAAAAAAATGTTATATAAAAAAATTAATTTTCATTTATAAAGTATTTTTTTTTCGATTAAAATATTTGTATTTAGCATTTAGACAATAATATCTAAAAACATTTTTTAAAGTTAATAATATTTTTTGTTTGTTTGTTTTGGTTGCCGAATATCTTTAAACGCTTAACCCTTAAATGCCGAGTGTTGCTTTTCAGCAACATACCCAATTTAGGCTTCTAAAATACTGTTAGAATAATATTGAAGCTATAATGCCTAATGTTGCCAATAAAATACATTCTGAAAATATTGTTAAATCTACTTTTAACATGTAGATGGCAACACTTGTGCTGTTTAAGAATAAAGTTAGATTTATTTTTTCAATTGTTGCTACGTGTTCTTTTTGTTTTGTTTGGAAGCTTGCGAAATACCCTATTTTGTTCTGCTGTGAGCAAGTAAAATTTATTTCTTATTATAGTTCCTAAAATTCTTGTGTGTTTAATGTTATAGAATTTTACCAAAGAAAATTATTTTTCCAATTAATGACCAGTATTGCCGAATAGTAACAAACTGTTTTTTAGCCGTAAACCATACTTAAAACAAAATATGATTTTTTAAAGTATTTTTCCCATGATTTATTTAACAAATGAAAGCCGAAAAACATTATTACAATGATTTTTGAAAAATCAAGCATTTAAGGGTTAAATAATTGTGATTAATAATCATTTACTATTTTTGGAACAGATGTCATAAGTTCTTCCCGGCCACCATCTTGTAATTCTTCTTGGCGTGAAAACCCCTTTTCCACCAAGTAGTAAATGTCGCCAAGCACCGGTTTATACGCATGTTTGGCTTAACGAAAATAAAATGTAAATAATAAACAAAATTCTCTAAACTGGCAATCAGTAATCGTTGAATGAGCGCTTCGCGCACATTTACCGAAAAAAAAAACATCGCCGAATTCAGCATTTCTTGCGGTATAGCATTCTCAAAATTCAGCAGTTCTCGTTTTGTAGCAATCTCATAACATAAAAAACTCAAAGCAGCAAAATATACATAAAAAACGAAACTCCCTAAAGTGGCAATCAGCAATAGTTGTATGAGCGCTTCGCGCACATTTACCGAAAGAAAAAAACATCGCCAAATTCAGCATTTTTCGCGGTATAGCATTCTCAAAATTCAGCAGTTCTCGTTTTCTAGCAATCTCAAAATGTAAAAAAAACTCTTAAAGCAACAAAATATATACATAAAATTATCAACATACCTTAACAGACATCTGCTTTCTTCAAACCTTCAGCACGAAATATCTCTCATAACATCGCCGTCATTTTCTAAAATAGGCTTAATACGCATTGACACGCTATAAATAAACCTCCCTTTCTTATCAAAATTTCCTCATATATATTAATTACTTCAGCAAGAGCGTTTAAACGGACTACATAAACTATAGTCAATGAAATACATCCAATAAATTTAACATAAAAATAAAAAGACAACGATAGAACACGATGTCAAAATACATCCACAAAATTCTAAGCTTCTCAGGGGTTGCCAGAACACGACACATCACAACACACACGTCACACGAGGTTTACATATCGAGTTTGTCCTATCCGTAAACACCGCCAACACGCCAACAAAAAATCGCCTAACAATTCAAAACAACAACGGCTGAGGGAAGATACGGCATCTATGCCCTATTTTTTTCTCCTCAAGTTAGAAGTTAAAATATGTATGAAAACTTTACTGATTTTTCTTCATGTTCATATTTTCTTAACTTGCTTGTTCAATAAATGATAAGGCTTTTTTCCTAACTCCGATGAAGGTTTGAAAAATTTTTTTACTTGTTTTCCATAGTATATTTAATATTTTTGTGCATGCATTTAAGATTCAAGTTAATAGTTATTATTTAAAAAAATATTTAAATTATGAGTTTGTTTGTTATTAAATTTCCTTGATTTTTTACTATAAACGAGAGAAAAAAATTCATATTAAATGTAATATCCCATACATCTATAAATCCATGCATGATTTTATGTAGTATATTCTAAGGAATTTAGAAAAAAGTTTGCTCAGAAAATATCCATATTAAAAAAAATATATATCGCTGCCGGTTCGGCCTACAGCCGCAAGTAGCTTTCGAAGTTATTTACTAATTTCACCAACAAAAACTAAATGAAGACTAGAGATAAACTCAGTTTAACAATTTCACCTGGCCGCTTTTGACGAGATTTTAATTTCATTTTTCTGTAAATGCTGGTTTTATCAGAATCATGTTAATACGTTAATTTTTTTCTTCAACCGCTCTGTATTCTTAATTTGTATGTGCGGTAACATTTGGTCCTATCAAAAACTTGTCAATATAAAAGTTGTAGATAATTTTAAGAAGATTTATAATAAATTTAATTGGATTTGATATCTTGAGAACTGACGAATTTATGAATCCCCCCCCCCCCCTAAAATCCTATTTTCTCGCCCCTTGAGTCCATTTTTAATTTTATCAAAAATCTGTCATACATACTAAATTTTTGGCCTTTTTTTCTAGTAGTAGGAATAACTTTAAACTAATCTAGACACCTGCGTCACTTTACTTTTAATGGGATCAGTAGCGCCATCTGTATGAGTAAACGGGTAGTATTTTCTGGAAAGCCATCGTATGAAATAAAAAATAAATAAATTTATTCATCGTTGTCCCGTCATCCAGTGCGATCTGATAAATGGACGGTGACGTTCCCCAACATGGTTTATTAGCGAGAAGTTGCCGAGCTAGCACATCGGCCAGGGTAGATTAGTGGTTAACGCAACAGCACGGTATGCTGTGGACCCAGGTTCGAGTCCTGACCCCGGCTAATTTTTCATTCCAGTTTGGTTTATTGTATCAATTGTGTTTAAAGTCTCTCTTAATATATGTGTACCTTTAATAATAAAAGCAATATAAATAGTGTGTTTTCGGAAATTAAAACCTCATGCATAAATAAATAAAATACTGTAAATAAAACACAAATTTAACAACCATGTAGTCGCAGAATAAAAAAGACTGCTGTATGTAAATCTTGAGTGAATCTTTCAGCAAATCCCAGCATATGGCTAATACGGAAGTATCCATTTTTAATAATTTTCAAATCTTTATTTGAACGCATAATTGATATTTTTCACATAAAAATGCTTTTTGGTATTGTTAGCAGGCAATCCTGCTCCATGCACAAATAAATAAAATGATAAAAAACAAAACAAACAGACTCCCCCTATATTTTTTAACATTGGAAGGGCTGTATCCACCCAGTTGAAATAATAGAGATATTAAAAATCAAACCTGAGTTCTTTTTACTAATAGATTTATGTCTTCGCAATTTTCATATATTTCTCAGAAAAATTCTTTCATGTATGCCTTAGTTCTCCTACTAATAAATTAATAGTGTCGTGCAGGGGTGCAAATGAAGAGGACGGGGGTGGTTATGAGTAGGGGAGGACTGGCTCGCGTGTCCAACGGGTCGACGCCTACAGGCAGCTGGTTCCGAAGGCGTGCCCCCTTGTAAACATGAATCTAAAAATGTTCCTCATCAGAGATTTTTCAGTTTCATTAGGTTTCCGTCATCATTACAAGTACTCCCCTGTAAATCATTTGAATCTTAGATGTCGGCGGTTTTTTAAGTCTGGTTCTTAAATCATATCACGCACATGGTTGCCAGTTTAGCGATTTTTTTTTTTTTTTTTGTTATTTAGAAATGTACCCCTATTTCGAAATAGTAATATTCAGCTTATTTAATTACAGATTATATAAGGCGAATATTACTTTTTGGAAATATCAGTACATTTTTTTTAAATTAAAAAATCCGCTAAATTGTCAACACTGAACATGCAACTTTGAGTTGCAATTACTAAATTATTTTCATTTCTTGTTCATCTTTTAAATTTTCTATTTTATCGTTTAAATTTAATGAATTTTTTATTAAATTTATCTATATGACAAGAATTTATTTATTTATTTATTTATTTATTTATCTACAAACGTTAAGGGTGTATTCCGATCCAAACTGCTTATTTTCTGATTCATTTTTGCTCTCAAACTTGGAAATTCTCTTATTTAGAAACTATATAATGTGCGGTGCTTCTTAATTTTTTGATAAATGCAGAAAATACTGTAAAAAACGCTGTCAAAGTTGGCATTTTGAACCGAATTTTCCGAAGCGGGCGATCTGGGAATGAAAAAAAATGGTCATACTGAGAAAACAATTGTTAAAAATCAAATTCTAATTAATTGAGCTGAAAATGAAATCACACGGCATGTTAAACATGTCTTCAGAAATCACCCCAGCAAGTTTCATGTTTTTACTTTTAAAAATGAGTCTGAAAATGTCTCAGAAAATTTCGAGCTGTTGAGGGTGGAAAAATATTTTTTCGAATACACCCTTAATTTAAAATATTACATCATTCGATATTTTTCCGTTTGGTTAGATTTTCGTTAGCATTAGAGTTACTGGCATGTAGGATAAATGCACACAGAGTGGGCCACGTACCAGCTGTGGGCCACTAATATTTTAAAGTTTAAAAACAAGCCCACAATACATTTCTGAGAAATGACTGAAAGAAATCTGATTGGTTAACATTTTTAAATGTTAACTTTCCATAAACTGTTTGAAATGTTTTTTCCTCTGCTGGTACATTTGTTTATTTTCTAGAGTGGTCTTAAAAAAAAGATTTTGGACAAATTGTTGGAGATTTCATTAACAGATAAGTCTTTATTTTAAACATTGTTTCTTTAATATTATGTTTTATTTTAAACTACTGTTTATATACTCTATCGCATCGTAAATAATTTGTTGGATAAGCAGAAAACAAAGATTCACGCATCAAAAATTTAGGCTTAAAGAATAGATATCTTTTGGAATTCACTAACACTTTAATGATAATTTGATAAATGTCCTTAAGCGGCCCCCTACTGGTGCGTTTACCTTAAATCATGTGAATCTTAGGTATTGAAAGATTTTTAAGGATGTTCTTAAGGCTCCTGTCCCTGCCGGCGAAGGCATTCACGAGCTTATGGAAATTAAAACCTAATCCCTTCTATGGGGAGGGATTTTTCTAATATCTCGTTTGCATTTCGACATTTTTAAATAATTTTTTTTTTTTTTTTTTTTTTTGCATTGGATAGTCGAGATCCGTCTCTACATCGAACCTTTTTTTACTTTTTCGATTTCGGTTGCAGATATTTTTTAGAATGACACCTTCATTTTCAGAACCGGTTTTGAAAGTGAAAATAACTTTATAAAAAATATCTGCGATCAAAATTGAAAAAGTAAAAAAGGTGCGATGTAGAAACGGACCTCGACTATCAAAAAAAAAAAAAAATAAATAAATAAATAAAAATGTCGAAATGCAAACGAGATATTAGATAAATCTCTCTCCATAGGGTTAGCATTAGCTCGTGCGTATCTTCGCCGGCAGGGACAAGAGCCTTAAGTTAAATTATGTAACTTTCTGGTCAAATTCGCGAAACAAGTTTTGCTGACCTGTATGCAAAACTTTCACATGCCCCAATAAATGACTTTCATTTATCTTTCTTATAAGTGAAATGTAATAAGAAAAATTAGGAGCTTTGTGATTAAAAGATAATTTTTTTAAGACATTGACCCCGTAATAATAAAATAATTGGTGCTTCTTTGTTACATGCGTCGTGGCACTTTTTTTTTCTCAAAAGCTTGGCGCAATCCGGGCTTCAGAAAGTGAGATTTGTTGCCAAATGATATAAACAGGTATGAAAACAAACCTGATGAACCATCATGTTTGTTTATGTATATATTTAAAAAACTTTCTTTTAACTATATGTATTACATAAATTATTTATGTTTGAGTATAAAAATAGATAAATGGAGCTTACATAAACGGCTTAGAATTTCCAAAAAGAGTTTATGTACCATTATTTCTGATTAGAATTTTTCTATTAATATTTAAACTTCAGAATTTGTAGTCGCTTCGTTTACTTTTAGGTTGGTTATATTTTCCTGCAATTAAATAGGGCGAAATGTTCGATCAAAATTTTTTAGCAACAATGCGTACATCTTCTAAATGCTCTTTTTACATCAAATAAATTATATAAATACTGATAAAAAAATTTTGTGTGTGTGAAACTTCGGTTAAGTTTTGAAATACGTGCGAAAAATTTCTTTTCTTTCATTTCAAAGGGACATATTTTTGTTTCGTCAAGAGCTATATAACAAAGAAGTACCAAATAATTCACTAATATTCTCTTATAATCAAAGCTGTTTCATTCGTGGTCGTATATGCGGTATTTATTATTTTATAAGGCACAAATATAGATGTATTGTAAATAGATAAATAAAAACTAGCATCTGGTTTTGAAGGCATACCTCTTGGAAATATGAATCTGAAAACGTTCCCTCATCCGAGATTTCCAGTTTTTAGGTTTTCTTCATCTTTACAAAAACTGGCCTATAAATCATCTGAAGCTTAGCCATAGTCAGTTATTTAAGGTTGTTCTTAAATAAATTCATGTTATTTTGACACACAATTATAAAAAAAATCATTGTCCTGTATTTAAAGTTTCTATGTATATTTATTCCCATGATAAATAAATGATTTTTCTTGTACGTATCTAAACCACTGTTAAAAGGAATCTTTAGCATTAGAACCATTCTTTAAGGCATTGAACTAAAAATAGTAATTTCGTAAACAGTAATTTCGAGTCGCTGCTATCTGCTTGGAATATAATCTTAAAATATGTATCTGTTATTTTGAAATCTTTAACATTAGAAATGTTTTGCACAACTTTGATGAGTTGAATCTCTTTTTTCAAAAATCTCACTTGAACGAATTCACGAGTAGACCGAATGGATTCAGTAGAGGTACACTGAACTTTATCGCATGTAAAAACTTAGTGTGATATGATCACTCAAAAACACAGATATCAAACAGGCTTTTGGCAGAATATTGTTCTATGTCCGAAATTTTGGCGTTGAAAGCATCTTTAAGAGTTTGGAATTTAAAAGTTGACGAGCGAATTTATATATGCAGACATTATAATTTCTCATAACCTAGGAGTATTGAAAACAACGATTAGATGTTTAGAAGGCAAACTTAAGTACAAACTTTTTGTGCCAATGTCGGCTAATTGTTGAGTGCCGTGTTCGCCAACAGTAAGAATTGTCCGTCTTTCTGTACCATTTCCCTACGAACCACTTGGCAACTAAAATCAGGCAATAGCACAATCATTAGCCGATATTAGTCGATGCGATCCGACGAAATTATTTGTGGTTGGTCGAACGACACCCTCCAAATTAGAGGGGCATCTATTGCCTTTTGCAGGCATATCTATTCTAGCATTTCCCAGTGGTTCCACAAACTGACAACGATGACCCAATTACACATGCTACTTAGAAATAGCTTCTAATACTAATTAACAATTATTCGAGATACGCAAAACATTTTCAGTTGAGTAAGATTCTCAAGAATATCTTATCCCATTTCATGGAATAGCTCACTTTCGGAGATGATTGCTCTGAAAGTATTTGGAATAGCTTGTTGTTCAGTGTTGTGCAGGACTGAACTCATTGCTTTGAAACTCGTGAGTTAGGCTTACTTTCTGTGCGTTTTGAAGTGAGTTTGATTCATTCTTTGCGAAGGTTGAGTAGATTTAGACTAGGAAAATCCGTGAGTTTGAGTCAAAATTACAACTCATTCTTTTTTTTTAAATTTCCTAAATACTTTTCTTGCTGTTAAAATCAAGTCTTCCACTTAATTTCCCATCCAATCCATCGTGCAGCAAAAACACCCCCCCCCCCCTTACAATCTATTCAAACCTTCGTGATCAGCTATATCCAACCAACTATGGACATCTACGCATTACCTGGGTTTCGAATCCGGTACTTAACTAATAGGTATTGCATTATGACCTTATGCAATAGCGCTGTTTATGCAAAATGGGTTTTATTAGAAAATAAATATCAAAACTTGTTTAAATTGGCCCTTTGCATAATCTTTTATGTTTTAAATGGATGAAACCAATTTATCTGACACACATTTTATATATTATAGTTATTTATTTTGGCATCAATTCCTGTTTCATTTTATTTCTAAAGAACAGATAATGATATGAATTTTTACCAATAATGATATAAGAAATTTAACTTCCTCTGACTGTCCAGCAAAAGGCCAAAATTGTAATGTCGTTTCCTCTGTAATTTTAGCTGAAAAAAGATATTTTTTTCAATTTGATAAAAAAGAAACTTAACTTCATATTTAAATATGATTTTTGAGAGTGTTAATCAATAACTCAATATTTTAATTTTAATTAATTTTTCAACTGCATTTCAGCAGTGAAATTACGCTTGAAATTATTGAATATTAATGATGTGAATTATCACATTGCTACAAAGCGTAAACCAACTTAGTGAAAAATGTCCAAGCCGGCAATCGAACCCGGGTCCCTGGAATAGATCTCCACCGGGTTCGATTCCCGGCTTGGACATTTTTCACTAAGTTGGTTTACGCTTTGTAGCAATGTGATAATTCACATCATTAATATTCAATATTTTAAAACTGCATTTTATTTATAGAATTATATTAATTTAAATAAAGCTTCAATTGTAGTGAATCCTACAGCTTTGTTAAAGGATATATCAGTTCACGGCGCTGAGAAGGATGATTTGAAATGATATTTTGTCACGTTTTCCTTTTGTCCCACACAGTCTCATTTCTACGTACATTAACGTACGATTCCTAAACTGCGTGACACTAAAAAATTGAAAAATGTCTCTCTGATAAACTGTTAGTTTTACCCTCTGAACTTTCACTACAACTTTCACTTTCCGTTCGGCGAATGACGTCATCAGAGAGTGCTCTTCCCCCCTTTTTTTTTGGTATCCAATCCATCATGCAGCGTAAAAGACACCACCCCGCAATCTATTTAAGCCTTCGAGAGCAGCTGCACCCACAGTTATTCCTGAGTCACGGGTTCAGGTGCAAACCCCATGCACCTGTGCGTTTGCTTCAGTAGATTGCACCTGTCGCGGCTCTTTATTATTATTATACCTGCGCGTGTCACGTGCCAGTTTTTTCATCTTCTAATCCACACGTCTTCGTACGGCTGGCACGTTCTATCATTATGTGTTGGAGGTGATGAAGTTATTTAGAAATCGTTTTTTTTTCTTTTTGCTCGAAATGCGGATTACTTCAAAGTAATTAGGAAGAATTAGAATCTGCCGCAGGGTGTCTTGTGTTCAGACGTTGCGTTATTTTTAACCTTTTATTACGCATTTTTCGTTGTTCGAAGAAAGTTTCAAAATTAATAATTTTACAACCAGGCTTAAAACTCAGCTCCGCATATGTGTATTACGAAGGCTTGGTCTTGCATTATACGTATACAGTAGGCAAATGTTTATGGCTATTAAATTTTCAGGGTCCCCAAAATTTTTAATATCTTCGTAAAATTTGTTTCGTATATAATGGAGTTAGAAACCAATTTAATATTTTAATAGAATTAAAAAAGTAATTAAATTTTTCTCCTCTTTTCAAGGCAGTTTTTTCTTTTATTTAACAACTAGCCGCCCTTAGCGACCAGTTTGGTCTCCCTTAAAATTTATGTTCAGGAAAGCATGCTAAGCATTGTATCATGTTAATTTTAATCATAATTTAATTTACTTGGATTCCCTTAAATATATTTAATATAATCCCTTAAGCTAATATTAGTTTTAGTTGCATTAAAATATCTTAATTTATTGGTTTTCTGTAAGCAAGTAAACCCTATAGGTTTACAATGGAAGTCTATGAGAATGTGGCGAAATATTAGAGATATTTAGGCATTTGCGACAGAAAAGGGTCCCCCCTACGGTAACCCCCATTTATAGGTATGACGATGCATTAGATGCTGTTCAATAACCAATGAGATGCGTTTCATTCGGGCGTTGCCATTAAACAATTAACAAACAATCGCGATTTCTGTGACACGTACGGTAGCGTATATATATATATATATATATATATATATATATATATATATATATATATATATATATATATATATATATATATATATATATATATAATGTATTATTGTTATACCTGCTCGTATCACATGATACTTGTTCCCCTTCTAATCCAAGCGCCTTCGTATGGCTGTCACGGTTTATCATTATGTGTTCGAAATGACGAAGTCAGTTAGAAATCGTTTTGACTTTCTTTTATCTTTAAAAGAGAAAAGTATTGGATTTGTAAAAATTTCGACTTCTGGTTTTCGACGGATTTCTACGTTTCAGAAGGTCCTGAACACGATTTGCCTGTTTTTAGAAAATACCTATCCGTGAGTCTGTGTGTCTATCTCATGTTCTTTTTGTGTCTGTACCTGACACAAATTTTGTGGGTGCTCTAGCTCCAGAACTAATGCACAGAATTTAATCAAACTTCAAATTCAGTGAGATCTTGATATAAATTGGTGCTGATTAGGTATTAGGTTTTGGTGTAAATCACCCAACAAATAACGCTCCTATAATTCAGCGTTGCATAATACGTAGAAATCAATTATCAAAATTTAAAAAAGACAACCATCACATCTATTTCATAATATCAGATTTTCGCTATCTTTTTACTTTTTAGCTTTGAAATTTACGATTTGCGGAAAAAAAAAAAAAAAACCTGACTTGATGGTTAAACATGAAAGTCATTTTCGGTTTCAGTGCTACAAAATACATAGAAATCAATTATCAAAAGTTAAAAAACACAACCATCACATCTGTTTCATTATATCAGATTTTCGCTATTTTTTTACTTTTTAGCTTTGAAATTTACGATTTGTGAAAAAAAACCTGACTTGATTGTTAAATATGAAAGTCATTTTCGGTTTCAGTGCTACAAAATACGTAGAAATCAATTATCAAAAGTTAAAAAACACAACCATCATACCTGTTTCATAATATCAGATTTTCGCTATTTTTTTATTTTTAGGTAGCTTTCATTACAAAAAGCTACCTATTGCAGCCGTTCGGAGGAAAGCGATTTCAAAAAATTTTGGTATATTTTCATCGATCATGACCCCCAGACCCCGAAACCACCCTCCGTTCAAAATTGATATATATATATATATCTGACATATGTCACAATGTAACTCTCGTAATTATGAACCGATTTCGATGTAATTCGGTGTGTACATAGTACATACTAACGTCTCGACCGAGTTCGTTGGCCAGCTTCATCCGCCATTTTGTTTCAAAATGGCGGCCATTTAAAATTTTTAAAAAAATTTAAAATTTGAAATGTGGTACCAAAAAATTAAAAATGGAAAAATATTTTTTCTTATGTATTTGACCTTTATACAAAGATTCCGGAGCAGTTTTTGTTTCGTCTATATCTTAAAAAATGACTGAGTTATAGCATTTTGAATTTCTAGCGTGGCTGACATTTTGAAACGTCCCGAAGTTTGTCACGCGATAAAAGGCGTATTTATGAGCCGATTTCGATGTAATTCGGTGTGTACATAGTACATACCAATGTCTCGACCGAGTTTGTTGGCCAGCTTCATCCGCTATTTTGTTTCAAAATGGCGGCCATTTAAACTTTTTTTAAAAATTTAAAATTTGAAATGTGGTACCAAAAAATTGAAAATGGAAAAATATTTTTTTCTTATGTATTTGACCTTTATACAAAGATTTCGGAGCAGTTTTTGTTTCGTCTATATCTTAGAAAAAGGCTGAGTTGCAGCATTTTGAATTTCTAGCGTGGCTGACATTTTGAAACGTCCTCAATTTTGTCACGCGATAAAAGGCGTATTTATGAACCGATTTGGATGTAACTTCGTTTATGCATACTACATACCAATGTCTCGACCGGGTTCGTTGGCTAGCTTCATCCGCCATCTTGTTTAAAAATGGCGGCCATTTAAATTTTTAAGAAACATTTAAATTTGAAATGTGGTACCAAAAAATTGAAAATTGAAAAAATATTTTCTTTTATGTGTTTTACCTTGATAAAACGATTCGGGAGCAGTTTTTGCTTCGTCTATATCTTAAGAAATGGCTGAGTTATAGCATTTTGAATTTCTAGCGTGGCTGACATTTTGAAACGTCCTGATTTTTGTCACGTAATAACAGGCGTATTTATGAACCGATTTGGATGTACCTTGGTGTGTACATAGTACATACAAATATCTCGACCGAGTTCGTTGGCCAGCTTCATCCGCCATCTTGTTTCAAAATGGCGGCCATTTAAAAATATTTAAAAAATAAAAAAATTAAAATGAGATACCAAAAAAATGGAAAATGAAAAAGATTTTTTTCGTATGTGTTTGACCTTAATACAAAGATTCCGGAACAGTTTTTGTTTCGTCTATATCTAAAAAAATGGCTGAGTAATAGCATTTTGAATTTCTATTGTGGCTGACATTTTAAAACGACCTGCTTTTTGTCACGCGATAACAGGCGTATTTATGAACCGATTTGGATGTAACTTGGTCTGTACATAGTACATACCAATGTCTCGACCGAGTTTGTTGGCCAGCTTCATTCGCCATCTTGTTTCAAAAGGGTTGCCATTTAAAAAAAAAAAATAATTTAAAATTTAAAATGAGGTATTAAAAAATTGGAAAATGAAAAAGATTTTTTTTATGTGTTTGGCCTTGATACAAAGATTCCGGAGCAGTTTTTGTTTCTAAAAATTTGTTCTTTTGTTTATGTCTTAAAAAATGGTTGAATTATAGCACTTTGAATTTCTAGCATGGCTAACATTTTGAAACGATCTTGTATTTGTCACGCGATAACACACGTATTCGCCTATTTCGATGTAAGAAGGCATGTGGATAGTATACATCAATACCTCGACCAAGTTCGCTGGCCAGATTCATCAGCCATCTCTGTTTAAAAATGGCGGCCATTAAATTAAAATATATATATATATTTAAAGTGAGGTGCAAAAAAATTAGAAATTGAAAAAGGTTTCTTTCTTAAGTATTTGACCTTGATATAAGGATTCAGGAGCATTTTTTGTTTGTCTTTACCTTAAAAAATGGCTCAGATATAGCAGTTTCAATTTCTATTGTGGGTGACATTTTGAAAAATCTGATATTTTGCATGCGACAGCACTCGTATATATCAACCGATTCCGATGTGAGTGAGCATGTGCACAGCAATTACTAAGGTCTCGACCAAATTCACTGGTTAGCCTGATCCACCATGTTGTCTTAAAATGGCAGGCACTTTAAGAAATCGCCGAATTTGGCAGCCAAATATAAGTTACTTTAAAGAAAAGCCGCTTGGATAAAGCTGACTAATTTCGCGAAATTCTCATTCATTATATTGATAAAAATTAGTATTGAATCTCCTATATTCGGTTTCCACTAAATTGAACTTCGTGTGTTTGAATGATTTAAGTTGGCTTTTTTAAAATAAGGAATATGAAAGCTACCTCTTCCTATCGGCACTGGCCGGAAGGACTTTTTTACATTGGAATTTGCGATTTGCGAAAAAACCCTGACGTAATGGTTAAACATGAAAGTCATTTTCGGATTCAGTGCTACAAAATACATAGAAATCAATTATCAAAAGTTAAAAAACACAACCATCCCATTTATTTCATAGTACCAGATTTTCGCTATTTTTTGACTTTTGAACTTTGAAATTTACGATTTGCGAAAAAATTCTGATGTGATGGTTAAACATGAAAGTCATTTTTGTAAGCACCGCTACAAAATACATAAGAATCAATTATAAAAAGCTAAAAAAGACAACCATCACATCTATTTTAACACATCTGCTGGTAAGTTCCCGGTCTGACACACAGATGGCGTCACATATACAGAATTAATATTCTGTCTAGTAAGTACTAACCTTAAAAAGGTAGCTGTAAACATTTTATGACGATCTGACGGTTGCTTCAAAAGTTACAATGGTTTTAATGAAATAACTTTTTGTATTTTCAAAACAAAGGAAAAAAAAAAAAAAGAATTTCGTGTTTTGATAAAATATTGCTATTTGATGGGGAAGAAAGAACCGTGGAATCAAAAGCTTGGCTTGATAAATGTTGCCCGGACTCTAAACCAGGAAAATCGACTATTATTGACTGGTTTACTGAATTTAAACGTGGTCGTACAAACATCGATGATGCGCAATGCTCTGGCCGCCCAAAAGATGTGGTTATACCGAAAAGCATAAAAAAAGTCCACAAAATCGTTTTAGAAAACCGTAAAGTGAAGTTGCAGGAGATAGCTGATACTCTAAACATATAAAGAGAACGTGTAGGCTTAATTTTGCGTGAACATTTGTCTATGAGAAAGCTGTTTTGGGAGTGAGGTGCCCCCCCCCCCCTGCACCCTGTCACAGCTCTTTCGCTATGATGGCAAAATTGCACGAATTACACTTTGCATTGCTTCCGCACCCACCCTATTCTCCAGATTTGGCTCCCAGCGACTTTTACCTGTTTGCAGACCTGAAATAAATGCTCGCCGGCAAGAGATTTGGCTCTAATGAGGAGGTGATTGCCGAAACAAACGCGGCCCCACCAGTGGCTGAGAGGTTCTGCTCTCGAAGCTGGTAGACGGGAGGCATTGGGTTCGAACCCAATCGCGCCCGTCGGCCTAACCGTTTCGGAGTTTTCGTGGTTTTCTTCGAAACCTTGGATTTCCATGCTTAAATACGGGTTAGGTTCCCTCAGAAAGACACCCACGGAGGGCACTCCCCGTAGGGTCGCCCCTCGTAGGGTCGTATCCTTCGAGTCGGCCGACAAAAATCAACCCAACCCAACCCGAAACAAACGTCTATTTTGAGGCCGAAGATAATTCGTTCTTCAAGAAAGGTATTGAAATGTTAGAGAGACGCTGGATAGATTGTATCGCTCGTAAAGGAGACTATGTTGATGAATAAAGTCGAATTTGACCAAAAAAGTTGTGATATTTTCATTAGACCGGGAACTTATCAGCCGATGTGTTATTATAGTATCAGATTTTCGCTATTTTTTTACTTTTTAACTTTAAAATTTACGATTTGCGAAAAAAACTTGACGCGATGATTAAAGATGAAATTCATTTTCTCATTCAACGCTGTAAAATATATAGAAATCAATTATAAGAACATGACACAACCCAAATTTTGCAGACTAGTGTTATACACCTTTAGGATCCTTTCAGACAACATTTTCAAATATTTTCTTTCTTAACCCTTTCGGGTCCGATTTTTTTTTCAATTTTTAGAACAAAATCACGTTTATAATAATAATATTAATCGTAGCTGTCCAAATAGATTTACTGAAGTTTAAAGAATATCTCACTGTCTGAAATCTATAACGAATGTATTTATTTTGCGTACTAGTCAATTTATATTCATATGACAATGGGCTAAGGAAGAGTTTTTGGAGACGGTTGGAAAATATCGTATTAGAGATCATTTTTAACAGATATTGCAAATTTCTAATATTTTTTGCGTTTTATTGCACATGATTTGTTCAGAAAAGTAACCTGTATTTTAAATTTAAAGAGTGAAATAATTGTTCAAAATAAACGAATCGCTAACGGGACAAAGAGAATTAAGCAAACTTTTATTATTAGGGGCTATGCATATATAACGTTATCATTTTAGGGGGGAGGGGGAGTCTGGCACATGATATCGTAAGATATCTCTAGGGGGGTGGTTGTCTTTTGATAGCGTTACCATTTTTTATCCAACCAAAATTTTCTCTTTTATTTGTAACTTCGTCTTTACATCAAAATAGTATGTTATCTATTTTTAGGAAAATGCAAAGTTATTATTAAAATCATTAAATGATTATAAAATTATTTAATTCCAAAATATGGACGTTTGGCATTCCTATTCTTCTGTCACGCGTGTATGCATATATAATCCGCTGTTCGCCAAACCATATGAGAATGATGTTTAGAATGATAGTTGCTTTTACTAGTAAATAAAAGAGAAAGAAGGTTGTCCATCTGCTTTGTTGATAAGAAGTTCTGTCAACGTCCCACCCTGTGCGGAAACAAGTGCAAAAAGACATTATTACTGTTGAATGCATTATGTAACAAAAATTATTAAATACTTTTTTATTAAATACTTTTAAACAGCAACTATTTCTTTTAAGTGTTATTTGATATAAAGTTATTTCTTACATAAACTGTTATTTTATTGGCTTCTCTTCATCTAAATCAATAAAGTATTAGAAAAATAAATGCAGGGAATTCCGGGATTTATGCCGCACTTTTTTTTGAACTTGTGTATAAAGTACCATGGTGGACATAAAATAAAAAAAAATCATGCTGTGCTATTTAATGTTAAATATACAACGCGTGTATTGAGACAAAAAAATTCAAAACAAATAATTAATATTTTAAAAAAAAAATTTCTAAAATATTGCACTGCGGCAGGTCACCCGCACATTCAGGCTGAGACGCCGCACTTGTGCGGTAGTTAGGCCGCGTTTATAATAAGAACAGAATGATATTATAAATAAAAAAAAAATCATATCTGGACTATAATTAACGATGTAATAACAAAATGAAACTAAATGAGTACAATGAAACGTATTAGTAGATTCAAATCAAAAATTGCTGCCTACTTTCACTATTAAAATTATCGACTTATTTTTTTACATTAAATTTTAATTATTATTTCAGCAACATCGTAACATCAATGTATTAGAAAGGGAAAAGAAAAAAAGTAAAATTATGTTTACATAATTTATTTGTTAACCCTTTCGGGACCGTTGGCTTTTACAAAAATTTTATTCGGTTTGTACCACTTTTTTAAAAGAAGTTCCCTTTACTTAAATAAGCATGAAAATGCTCTAATTAAACAAAGCAAATATTAGTTTTCTTTTTTATTGGTGCCAGAAACAAATTTTGTAAACTCTTTATGAAGGGGCTTATATGCACCTACGGTCCCGAATGAGCTAAGAGACCTGTTTTTTCGACTACAATCTACAGAAAAAGTGTCGAAAAGTACAGTCTTTATGTTACTATATTTAAACACAATACAACGAAGCTACTTACACGTCTTCTTTTTTGAAGTAGTTTGCAAAGAACGTCTGCGTTACGCGTAATCCAATTTTTCATTATTATCATCGTGACTTGCATCTTTCTTGCCCTTTTTAATTTTTATTTCCCCCTTTTTCTCCTTTGGTTTTAGAAAACTTGATAACATGCCTAACCTGGTTAGTCTGTGCAAAAAGAAAAGGAAAAGTTAATAACACTTAATCATCCCGTACAAAAGAAACTGCGGCATGTATACTGGAATAGCAGTGTGGCATGTATCGTATTTTCATGGTGCAGACATAAGCCATCACAGTTACCTGCAATCGCTAAGGGGAATGTCGTAAACATACACACAGTAGTCTATACAAAGGCTACATTTAGTTTTGACTTCGAAATCATGTATGCATTTAGTAATTAGTGCATGAAAAGCATTTAAACATAACGTGTTTAAAAGTTTGGACAGTGAAATCATGCACTTACGTCAAATTAAAGATTGTACTTCTACAAGTAAACATCGAAATGGGATTCACGCTATACAGTGGTTAAAGTAATCTCATTGCGCACCTATACTGTGCGTTTGACGAATATCTATCGATAATTACAAGAAATACAAGGGGTCGGGCATCTATCTCGTATGCGGCGACTCTCCCGGAGTTACCCTAATCATATTTGTATATCACTTCAAACAAAAGTAAAAAAATCCAAAAATTTAAAGAATTTTTATAAATTGATAACGATATCATTACTTGGGGGGGGGGGGGCGGTCGAGTGATGATAACGTATGATATCGTAAAAGGAGGAGGGGGGTCCAAAAATACAAAAAAGTTGATAACGTTATATATGTACATGTACAGCCCCTTATAATTATTACTAAATGACAAAACATAAATGAAGTCATAATAAGAAATGCATAGACATATACAGCTTATATTCAAAATATTAGAATAATTGAGAAAAAATTATTTTTCATTTATTTATTTTTGATATTTAGTAAATTCAATTAAATTTCTTAAAAATTAAATCTGGAATGTTTAGATAAGATTTTAACATTTACAAAATATAAAATACAGTATAATAAATTAGGTATACAGCTTTCTGAAACACGTCAGAATATTAGAATAAAATTTAGATTGGTTCAAAATATTAGAACATTTCATTTTACGCAACAATATTACCTTATGAATATGAAGTGAATGGTAGTTAATATTTTGTAGCATCCCATTAGCTTTCATAACAGCGTACAATCGATCTTGCATACTATATACAAGGTGTTTACAAACATTTTTATCAATATTAGCCCAAATAGACTTTATACGTGCCACTAACTGAGTTTTACTTGAAGGAGGATTTCCTTGGAGTTTTTTTTTTCATTATACACCAGAAGTTTTCGATGGGATGGAACTTGGTCTGGTGAGTTTGGAGTCCAAGGAAGTACCTTAATGTTGCGTTGGCGGAACCAATTCTTAGTTGACACCGAGCTATTCGGTGACGCTAAATCTTGATGAAAGATGAAATCATCTTCAAATAAATCTTCTGATGATGGAATCATGTAATATTCCAAAATTTGCTGATTATATCTGAAAGTTAACCTTTTCGTAGACGATACATAACTTTCCAGGTCCTTCTGCACTCATGCAACCTTAAACCCTGACACTGGTAGCAAATTTTACGGAACGTTTAAGGCATTCTTTATCAAATGCTTCTTGCTTTATTCTCCAAACTCGAATACCTTGATTACCATATGAAGCATAAAACATACTTTCATCACTAAATAATATATTTTTCCAATCTTCTTCGCTCCATAAACGTCTTTATTTACACCAATTCAATCTTACAAGCTTTTGTTTTGCAGTCATGAGAGGTTTTGTTTTAGGTACACGAGATTCAAACTTAAATTTATGGAAACGTCTTAATGTTGTCGATGTAGAAACTTCAACTCCTTCTTCTTTCCATTTTCGGTGCAAGAATCGCACACTTTTAAAACGGTTTTTCTTAACTATATGCTTCAGTTTCCTGTCATCTCTGGCAGATGTTTTTGGTTTTCGGCCGCCATTTCGGCAAATATTTAGAAATTTTCCATTTTTTGAATGTTGTGTTAGTATTTTACTAACGCTTGATTGCGAACAATGTAAATTTTTCGCTATATAACATTGATTTTTACCGTGCCGATACAAATCAATCATACGAAGTTTAATAGATACAGGAATATCACTCACACGACCCATTTTAAGTGTAAAAGCTAACAAACTGCAAAAAGAATAGTGATTTTAAATAAAATCGTCTGAATTTAATCAATGATGCCACCAATTATGAATTTGTGAAAATTAAAGGAGAATTAATGTGAAATATTCTAATATTTTGAACCACTTGAATAAATATTCTAATATTTTGACTTTTCAATTTTTTTTCAATTAATCTTTCCAGAAATGATATTAATATTAAGATAATAAATAAGTTTAATCAACAATAAGTTCTTAATAAAAATATCGTTTGCATATTTGCGTTAAAAGACATTAAATTACAAAACGATATTTTCAATTTGTAAAAAAAAAAAAAGTAATTATTCTAATATTTTGAATATGAGCTGTACTATCATTACTATATGTAGATCCTAACTAAAGTAATTGGTAAGGTAAAATAACACTCTATGAAAAGACATGTACTATTAATAGTACACCAGACCCGAAAGGGTTAAATAGCAGAGAAAATGACTTTTGAAAACTTGCGATTTTGCTGATTTTACTAAAATGAGTTTGAATTCAGTGGATCTGTTTTGTAAACTGTGATTTTGAGCGGGAACAAACTATCTCGTTTTCTAGAGGAACAATTTGAATTTGAATTAACTCTTTTTCACGCAGATTTGACAACGCTGTATATGTTTCATTGTCATTCGTCAATACTGTTTACCCTTCAACAACAAAGATTTAAAAAATTTTGATTTCGTTATAATTTTAAATATTTTTTTTTTGCATGTTGAATAAGAGATTAAAAAAACAAATCTGAAAATTAATTGTTTACAGATTTATTTTAAATAAAAATTAATTTAATTTCAACTATTTCAATTAATGGAACAATATTAATTAAAACTTTTTTTAGACTAGGTGTTTTTAAACTAGGCATAGAAATCTTTAATATAAATATATAAGACTGTTCACAATCTAATGTTTTCTTTCTTAAATAGCAAGAGAATGACTTTTGCAAACTTGTAATTTTGCTCATTTTTCTAAAATGAGTTTGAATTCAGTGAATTTGTTTTGTAAACTGTGATTTTGAGCGGGAACAAACTCATTTTCTAGAGGATCAATTTGAATTTGAATCAAATCCTTTCACGAAGGTTTGACAACGCAATGTGTTTCATTGTAATTCATCCGCATTATTTACCCTTCAATTACAAACACTTTTTTAAAAATATTGATTCGTCATATGTTTGAATTTTGCATAAGATAAAAAAAAACAAAAACTGCTGAAAACTAATTGTTTACAGATTTATTTTAACTAAAAATTAATCGTATTATTTAAATTTATAGAACAGGATTAATTAAAAAATCAGGTTTAAACTAAGCAAAAAACCTTTAACATAAATATAGAGCGTGCACAATTTTTTGTGTAATATTGTTTTCTTTCTTAAATAACATAGAAAATGATTTTTGCAAACTTGGTGAATTTGCTCACTTTACTAAAAGGAGTTTGCATTCAGTGGATTTGTTATCTAAACTGTGATTTTGGGCGGGAACGAATTAATTTTCTAGAGGATCAATTTGAATTTGAATTAACTCCTTTTCACGAAGGTTTGACAACATTGTATTCGCTTCATTGTCATTCGTCAATACTGTTTACCCTTGAACTACAAACACTGCAAATAGAGGCATCTTAAATTAAGACATATATGTGACTGAAAAGGAATTTAAGACACTTAAGTATCTGAATCTGAAAATTCAGTCATGATAGATGTCTTAATTTAAAACATATAAGTGTCTTACTATGATCATGGTGTAAACGAACTGAGAAATGTGTCTAAAAAATCTGCAAGTGTCTAATTTTAAGACACTTTGTAACTCCGCTCCGCATTCACTAGGGGGCACTCTCAGTTGCGCATGCGTCTTCCTTTCGAACTCGATGTTCGTTTGTAATTCAAACTGAATGTTTGTTTTTATGTACGCGTACATTTTAACTAATAATTTATTTTGACTTGATTGTTTTTTGCGGAATGTGAACTTCCGGGATTTAATTTCTATCGACATAGTAGTACTCCGTATTAATATTTATCTATAACACTAATATAGTGTTCTTCATCTCGTCACATTTGTAAAGAGAACTGTTGTCTGGCGGGCTATGTTTTCAGGATGGAAATTTTCCGTTCTTTTAACAGAGCTAGCCGGATTTGCAAGGGGATTTTATTTTTTAAACATCAAACTCTGCCTAACTAACGGATACTAACGTAGCCTCCAATCCGGACGTCCTCTGGGCGAATGTGCGTTTGGAATAATCAGACCTTTTCCCAGGTAAGTGGGGTCTTAACTATGTATTTAAAACTCTCTATAAATGTTTTATCTTTAAATGGATACCTCACACGAGTCTATAGCTTTATTAGTTCCTGAGTTATGCCAAAATATGTTCAAATCATTTTGCCTATGGTATTTCCAAAGATTGTTTAAAATGTTTGCATTTTGAATAAGATACAAAAAAAAGTAAAATAAAATAAATAAATAAATCTGAAAACCGATTGCTTAGGCTAATGTCAGACGAACGTCTTTTTGCACGCTTTTTTCGCTTCTAGTGCCTCCCTACACATGCTAGCGAAGATGTAGGGAGACACTAAAAGCGAAAAAAGCGTGCAAAAAGACGTTCGTCTGACATTAGCCTTACAGATTTGTTTTAAATAAAAATTAGTTTTGTTTTAACTATTTCAATTAATGGAAGAAGATTAATTAAATCTTCAGTTTTGAACTACTAGATATTGAAACCTTTAATATAAATATACAGAGTGTTCACAATGGTCTATTTTCTTTCTTAAATAGCACAGAAAATGACTTTTTCAAACTTGCGATTTTGTTCCTTTTAATATTTTTGAAAATGTTTGAATTTTACGTAAGAGATTTACTAAAAACCTATTTTACAGACTTATTTTTTATAAAAGTAAATCATATTATTAGTGACAGTGTGTCCCATATGTTCGCATTTCAAAAACTCATAAAATTTTAACAAAATGTCCTATTGGTTGTACTGTTTGCACCATAACGCTTTGCAAATAGTCTTTACTATTGTAGCAAATAATAATAATAATAATAATAATCTAAAGAAAATAATTATTTTTTCTTTAGTCCCGATTATTAGTGCAGTAGACATATGGGAAAAAACACCTTTAGGTGGAACTAATTGGAACAAAAATAATTCTTGTTGTAAACGGTAGTTAACGCTCTCCTAATGAACATTATAAAAATACAGTCGTACTGTTGCGCATCATGCGTTTTTGGCGGCATTTTGCGTAAATTTCTTGGGAAAAACATGAAAAATTTAAAAAATCTCAAACAACCATGTGGGGTATCAAATTACAGGAAACTTGGAACTAAAAAAGAATATGACATCTGTTTTTAAAAGTAGAAGTAAATAAAAAAATACTAGTAAGAAAATGAAGAATTTTGGATTCTTAAAAAACATCATTTTATTAAAAAAATTCAAAAATTTGAAATAAATACACAAGAAAACGGATTTAATTATATCTATAAAATCATATTTATGTAACCAAATTCAAATATCCTCTTCATCGTCATCTAACGCAAAGCTGTCTCCAGTGTTTGCACAGTCCTTTCCACAACAGTTTTTACGTATTTTGTATATTTTGTATAGAACATGGAAGTCCATATCGGCGATATGTACATTTTGTAGTGTTACATAGATCTTCAACTGTAGTTCGGCAGGCACATTTAACCATATTTAACAGCTTGTCTGGTGCTGGGTTTAAGTCTGTTAGTATCGGTTGAAATTCTCCATCAACCAACTGCCAACCCCACAGTGTAGGATCAGGAGTTGGCATATTTAGATGTTTCCATATAAAACACTGCAAATGCACTCGAAGTAGATGTTATTTCGACGCATTTTGTGTTGGAAGAAAACGAGCTATATCAAATTCTTTTTTAGCTGACGTTATTTTTCTCATGTATTGTTCATAACGAAGCACGTTTAGGTCACTTGTTTCAATGTTGCCACCATAAAGTGATACAAGAACTTTACAGCCATTTTCAACCAATACTTCCATAGAAACATCTTTGGATGATCCATAATGTGAAGCCCAATCGCATAAAAATTTTGATGGAATTATTTTTTTTAAAGCAGAAGATTTACTTTCCCCAAATAATGCACTGGTGGTGTCACATACTGTTAATGCAAATAATGCACTAGGTGGTGTGACATCCTGTTAATGCGTGAATAAAAAGTAAAGCTTTGCAAGCCTTCTCTCCAATAGATGTTTGCATGACTTGAATGACAAGAACATTATCAGATTGTGTCGCAGACTGCATAAAAATGTTCTTCGAAGAATGATACATATAATAGTAGGATTAAAATAGTGTCATCAGCTACCACAGTGACATGTTTTTCCTGAGCTATTTTTAAAGCTTATATGACGATTACAGTGTCAGCATCACCTTCTGCATGAATGATGGAATCACCCCTAACGTTGTTTGATTGTACAGTTAGAAAGAAATTTGTTTTTTTTTATGATTACGGGTCATCACGGTACATTTCATCAAAGAATACTACAACAGACAACTGCTCCATGCGTAATCTATGCTCTATATCTTTTATATTTGGTTTTTCATACCCATCATAAACTATTGTTGCTTTTCCATACCTTCTGTTGACATACGATTCGTATTGCCTTATGACATCGCTAAATGCTGCAGAAGCGGACCATGGTAACTGGTGAATTAATGCACCGCCATCAAGAAAGTAGTGAGATGTTTGCTGGGAATGAGACCGGTGTATTTCATTGACCTTCATGCTATCTAATGTGTGTGCCAATGATGAGTTATCCGTTTTTCTCATTTGCTGGGTACCATGGTCAATAATGAAGTTGGTAGAATTGATAGCTCGTACTTGAGAAACTCTCTTGTATCGTGAGCTCTATTATTCAAACAGATACAAACAAACATCCTCTGTGTTAAAAGACGAGAATCTACATGGCGATTCTCACCAGCAATAATAATTCCTTTTTTCAGTACTTTCATGGTTACTGCTTGGTCTTATTTGAATAAAGTTTCACCTTTAAAAAGTTTACCGCTAAGTTTATCTTGGATGCTTCTTCCAATAATGTCAGCATTTTCTGCAGTTACTTTGTTTTTACTATCTGTAATTCCATTAAAAATATTCCATAAATCAGTTTAAGTAGCAGTAAATGGATCGAGGTCTATAAAAAATTGCATTACCTTTTTCATATCTTCGAAATCTCTTGCCATCATTGCATCAGTTAAATTTGTATGTTGTTCATTGCCAATACGTGAAACATTGGTCAGCAAACGCATTGCACATGCTACTTCACTACATCGAGAATGGCTCAAAATCCATGTTGCACGTTGACTTTTAGTCATACCTCATCCATGAGTTATACCAGAACGAATTTTAGTGCATTTTATGAGCGTTTTCTCAATGTGCAGATCGGTCCAAACACCAGACCTCTTCCTGCCCTTTCTTCGTACAGTAAAGTGGCCTTCCTTCAGTGTTTTGTAGACTTCTGGTTTCGTTGTTTTCAGTTCCGGCATTTGTTGAATGTACATTCTTGCGCATTTAGCATAATTGTTTTGACTGAACTCGCAAAAAAGGTAGCATATGCTCAACTACCTGTAAGTGCATTTCAAAATTTCCTGATCGCTCAGCCGAAATAAACGTTTTTACAATATTCACCATGTTCAGATACAACAGCCAGAGTTTTGCCGTACGGCTTTGTGATTTAAGAAGGTTCTTCCTTTCGTGTATTAATGTTGAACGTTTCTAAAGATCAGGATTTGAAGTAACTTTTTCTGCCTTGATATCACCTTTGAGAGGTTTTTTGAAAAGGTGAATAAATTTTTCAAGATTAAAATCATCATTTGACTCCACTTCCATTGAGCCACCGGTAGTGCATTGAGTTTTAGATACAATCTCGCTAAAATCTGAATTTGTAGTAACTTTAACTGGTAGGTTGCATTTCAATAAATCAGCTACAATTAAATCAGTGAGAGATGAAGAGATTAGAAAATGTCCTCGAAGAGACGTGAATATGCTTTATCTTTCAACATATACGATATTGAATTTTCAGCATAAACAGTCTGTAGGACTTCGACTATGCCCGATTCAGCCATCAGCCCTCCAATAGCTCCAAGAAAGGACATCAGTGTATGAAACACACCAATCGGATTACCACATTGTCAAATTCTCTCTTGTGATCAGCACATTTAATTTCCAGTGCCTTTATCCACAAGTATTGATCAAAAGCTACAATAGGAGTTTCTACATTTAGTCTTTTTGCTTCATTGCTGATGCTGAACATAAGTGTAGTGTATACACAGCTGTAAGAAACTGGATTTAGATCAATCATTGGCAAAAACGAAGATACTGTTGCAACACTGTAATCACCTTCTAAAGCAGTTTGCATGTATCCCAACCATCCTGGATGCGTTAATACGGATTAGGTTCCCTTAGAAAGACCCCCACGGAGGGCACTCCCCCCGGGCCTATATCCCTCGTGAAGATAATTGGCCGTCAAAAATCAACCCAACCCAACCCAACCATCCTGGTTGAGGCGTTTTAAATAACTTACTGGTACTCCAAAGAACATCGAAGAGATTAATTTGAATTGGTTCATAGGATAATTTGACATCTTACCTTATCATATTTTGATATTTTACCTTTCGTAATGAATAAATTATTTAGAAATTATAAAAGTTGATTAATATTTATGTGACAATATTGCTAGAACAATTAATGTTGCAGTCGAAGTTGTCACATAACAGTATAAGGTATAGGTGTAATGTAATGTAGCATAGTTACATTTAAGATTTACCTACGGAGTCTTATATCAATAGTTTAATTTCTCATAGTCTTAATAAATGCGTTAATGATCCTGATTCTTCTGGTTGGTTGGTTGATTTTTTGACGGATTATTGGTTGATTATCTACTCTAGGGATATAGGCCCGAGGGAAGAGTGCCCTCCGTGGGGGTCTTTCTAAGGGAACCTAACAGGTATTCACGCATGGAAATCTATTGCTAGAAGAAAACCACGAAAACTCCGAGCGATTAAACCGACGTGCACGATTGGGTTCGAACCCAGCACCTCCCGTCTACCAGCCTCCAGAGCAGAACCTCTCAGCCACTGGTGGGGCTCCTGATTCTTCTGTAACTTTGATTTATTTTTCTAACCTTATTATTTTACCATTTCATAATAGTATTAGCTTTAAAATAGCTAATATCTTAAGACATTATGATTTTAGAGTAGTTTTTAAACTAGTCAATAAATGAACTTTTGACAGCTAAAAGATCAAATTCCTCCTCAAAATTATTGGGGTGTTTACAATATTAAATGTCAATGTGGTTTGTCCAATATTGGACAAACTAAACGAAAATTCCGTTAGAGTCAAGGAACATATAAACTATGTAAAGAAAAAAGAATTCCTAAAATCCTCTATTGCTTCTCACTGCTGGGGGGGAAGGACATAATTTTGATTCAGCTACTATTATCAAGAAATGCATTACGCCTCTAGATTTAGACTTTTTAGAAGCTTTTCATATTCATAGATTTAAAAACACCGTGGTTAATGATTTGTCTAGTGAACCTTACATCTCAACTTTCTGGGCGGATTTGTTGTGTCACGATGCTTCACTTCCGCTTTGATTTCATTGGTTGCTGGAACTTGTTGGTCTTTCGGTGCTGTGTTTACTGACATTTGGGTTTTCGCCTTGCATGTAGTTTAGGGGATTTGTTTTTATACATAGATTTTATACATTGATGATGTGAATCCTGAAACTCACGAAACGTATACGTCTGGTTTTATTCACATTACCTAATATATTTACTGTGTGTTTAAAAGTTGATTTTTGGTGATATACACAATTTATTTTCTAATAACTAGCATGTTATTATTTTCCTTTCAGATTTAACGAACTTAAAATAATTCTGAAACCAAATAAGATTTAAACAAATGAAATCTTTTCTAAAATGTTACCAGAAGCTCAAAAACTTAGCTGAAGCGCAAATGCAGTTTAACTTGGACAGTATTCTTGTGACGTCCTATTAGGTAAAATCGAGGCTAACGAAAAAGACAGGCAACCGCGGGGGATCCAATTCTTCTTTTTTTTACAGACCGATGGAGTCACATGATGCTCGAATGCACCAATGAAGGTGTGCGAAAAGAGCATCATGTGACTCCAGCGGTCTGTAAAAAAAGAAAAATCGGACCCACCGCGGTAGCCTGTCTTTCTCGTTAGCCTCGAGGTAAAATGGCGGCATGATCGTTTGTTTACGCTTTGCATTCACTAAGATTTTTTTTCGCTATTTCTCTTTGCAACGTTATTTTATCGTCACACTTATGAGCTCAGAAATCTAATTAATGAAAATATAAGCCTATTCTTCCATTATTTATAAATTAAATGATGAGAAATTTGATAAAATCATGATTTGCAAAATTCAAATGAAAAAAATTCTAAACACTAAAAATGAACATTGAAATCGCTAAGTAAAAGCCCATTTAAGTAAAATAAGTTTAATTACATAATTTATAAACAAACCTCAATTTAAACACTTAAAGTTTCACTCAATTTTACAGAACCTAATTTACTTTCAAGTTGTATTTCTAATAAATTCGATAATTTACACAAAATTGATCCGAAATTAAAGGAATATTCTTTATATTATTTAGATATATTACACACATTTCAATCTTTTCAGTAGCAGAATAAAAAATAAGTGAATTCTTGAACTACGCAATGCTTTCGAATGGAGTGATTTTCTAATGTTTTCCCAAAGGGGCTGTGCATTTATAACATTATCAACTTTTAGGTAATTTTGGACCCCCTCCCCCCCCTTACGATATCATACGTTATCATCCCTTGAACGCCCCCCCCCCCCCCGCTCGATAATGATATCGTTATCAAAGTATAAAAATTCTTTAGATTTTTTTTTTCTTTTGTTTGGAGTGGATATACAAATACGATTACAATTATTTTTCGCATACTTTATTGATTCAAGTGAAGAGAAGTCAATAAAATATCAGTTTATATAACAAATAACACTTAAAAGAAATAGTTACTATTTAGAAATATTTAATAATAGCTTTCTGTTACATAATGCATTCAACAGTAGTAATGCCTTTTTGCACTTGCCCCCTGCACGGGGTGGGGCAGACAGAACTTCTTATCAACAAAATAGGTGGACAACATTATTTCTTTTTTATTTACCAGTAACCACAAACATAATTTCAAGCATACTTCGCATATGGTTTGGCGAATAGCGGATTATATATGTATACAAGTATGACAGAAGAATAGGAATGCTAAACGTTTGGGTGTTCCAGATTTTGGAGATGAATAATTATTTAATGATTATGATTTTAATAATAACATTGTACTTTCATAACTATAGATAACATACTAAAAAAATATACTATTTTGATGTAAATACCAAGTTGCAAATAAAAATGGATAAAAAAGGATAACGATATCAAAAGACAGCCCCCCCTCCCCCTAGAGATATTTTACGATATCATATGCCAGACCCTCCCTTCCCCCTAAAATAATAACGTTATATATGCATAGCCCCAAACAGCTGATTTTTAAAACCTCGAAGTGAAAGGAAGAATAGGGTCCAAAAAAGATGGAAATGGAATTCTTCAAAATGTTCACAAGCAATGTTCGGAAAGGCCATGACCCGCAACAAACCCCACAAACACTTTCATTTTCAGAACCGGTTTCGAAATTGCCTAATAAAAAAAAAATCTGCAATCAAAATCGAAAAATTAAAAAACGGTGTTTGTAGAGATAGACCTCAGCTATACAATGCAGAAAAAATCATTTAAAAGTATTGAAGTTCAAACGAGATATCTTTAAAATTCCTTCATAGGATTACCATAAGCGAGCGGGACCCTTATAATTTAGGTAACGCTCAAAACATTCTATATAATGAAAAATTGTGTTAAAAATTTGAGAAAAAAAAAAGGAGAAAGAGGGAGTAATCCGAATGGGAGGGTTAAACCCCAAAACCAATCCTCGAGTAAAATGAAAAAAAAAAAAAAAAAACTTTTGTTAGACGTTATACAGAATATTGCTAAGAACGAAATTTTCCTTCGTTATAACAAAATTAGTGAGTTGGAGGATTTTGTAATTTATATCTTTAATTATTTATTTGTACATATATGCATACATGCATTTATACTGATGCAAGTATTCACATCTGCTAATATTCGAATCTGTTTTAAGAGACTCAATTCCATTTTTTTTTTCCTATTACCACTGAAAACCCGAGCAACAAACACGCCATTGCGTTTAATTAATATCTTATCAGAACAAACCATTCCTCCAGAAGCATTTAATTAAACGCGGTCTCCATTTGCGAGAAAAATTTAATATTACTACAGATTTCTCGATTTTCTCAAACCAAATGTTGGTGCGAATGGTGGGGAAAGCACGGTTTCTTCGTTTTTCGAACGTTCCAAGGGAGCAGCGGATGGTTTGAATTCCATTCTGGAATAATGAATCGAACATTTTCCCACCATTTGCCTTCTCTTCTCCTCTCCCGCGGTTGTTGCCTTTTTCTCAAAAGATGGCGCCACCTGCGCATTTCGTTTCTCTATAGAGGAAGAAGGGGCGTGGAGGACAATCTTCCAACAAGCCAGCTGCCGCATTCTCTGTGGAAACCCGCCAGATGGCGCGACGCAGACTTGATGAATAAATGCCACCCTGCACACTCGGTGCTGTACAGCCTCCCTGCATCCCCCTGCTCCTACTTTTCCTCGAAAATTTCTCTTCCTCTCTTCGGCTGCTCTCCATCTTTCTCTCGCTCAATCGTCGAGTAACAGCTGAGAGCCTGTAGGAGAAGAGAGAAGAACTTAAGTGTTTTTTCATTTTAGGTGCTTTTTTTTCTTCATTTTACTCTAGGTTTGTTGTTTTAAGAAACTTACTTGTACTGTGTGCGCGCATTTATTTCCATACTGTGTAATTTAATTATTGAAATAAGCAAAATTAAAGGGCACTCTCTCTATGTGGAAACTCGGAAAAAAAAAAAAAATTCCAAGAGAAATTTTCTTATACATTTACGGACAAATTTTTAAATGTAAAAGCATGACGCAAGCATGTCTTGGAATCGAATAGATGTTTTCATCTTTCGATAAAGGAATTGCAGCGGAATAACCGCTTAGAGTTTGTAGGAGAAGAGAGAAGAACTGAAGTGTTTGTCATTTTAGGTGCTTTTTTTTTTTCATTTTACTCTAGTTTTGTTGTTTTAAGAAACTTACTTGTACTGTGTGCGCGCATTTATTTCCATACTGTGTAATTTAATTATTGAAATAAGCAAAATTAAAGGGCACTCTCTCTATGTGGAAACTCGGAAAAAAAAAAAAAAAATTCCAAGAGAAATTTTCTTATACATTTACGGACAAATTTTTAAATGTAAAAGCATGACGCAAGCATGTCTTGGAATCGAATAGATGTTTTCATCTTTCGATAAAGGAATTGCAGCGGAATAACCGCTTAGAGTTTGTAGGAGAAGAGAGAAGAACTGAAGTGTTTGTCATTTTAGGTGCTTTTTTTTTTTCATTTTACTCTAGTTTTGTTGTTTTAAGAAACTTACTTGTACTGTGTGCACGCATTTATTTTCATACTGTGTAATTTAATTATTGAAATGAGCAAAATTAAAGGGCACTCTCTCTATGTGGAAACCCGGGTAAAAAAATCCAAGCGAAATTTTCTGACACATTTACGGACAAATTTTTAAATGTAAAAGCATAGCTTGGAATCGAATAGATGTTTTCATTTTTCGATAAATGAATTACAGCGGAATAACCGCGGAGAAACTGTAAGATAAGAGAGAAAAACTTAAGTGTTTTTTTTCATTTTAGATGTTTCGCTTTTCCATATTACTCTAGGTTTGTTGTTGCAAGAAACTTGCTATTTCTAACTGTGTAATTTAATTGTTGAAATAAGCAAGACTAAAGGGGCTCTCTCTCTTAAAAAAGAAAAAAAATCCGAGCGAAATTTTTTGACACATTTACGGACAAATTTTTAAATGTTAAAGCATGATATACTTGCATCATGGCTTGGAATCTAATAGTTATTTCAATTTTTCGATAAATGTTTTACATCGGAATAACAGCTGAAAGTCTGTACGAAAGAGAAGAATTTAAGTTTTTTTTTTTTTTTTTTCTCCTTTTACTCTAGATTTGCTGTTTTAAGAAACTTGCTTGTACTGTGTGCGTGCATTTATTTCCATACTGTGTAATTTAATTATTGAAATAAGCAAGATTAAAGCTCTATCAATAAATAAATAAATAAATAAAAATCCAAGCGAAGTTTTCTGACACATTTACCGACAAACTTTTAAATGTAAAAACATGACACTTGCAAGCATGGCTTGGAATCGAATAGAGGTTTCCATATTTCGATAAACGAATTGCAGCGGAATAACCGCTGAGAGGCTTATAAAAGAAAGAGATAATAACGTGAGTGTTTTTTTCATTTTAGGTGGGTTTTTTTGTTTTACTTTACTCTAGGTTTGTTGCTTTAAGAAACTTGCTTGTATTGTGTACGCCCATTTATTTCTATACTGTGTAATTTAATTATTGAAATAAGCGAGATTAAAGGAGCTTTCTATAAATATATATATATATATCCAAGCGAAATTTTCTGACACATTTACGGACAATTTTTTAAATGACACTTGCAAGCATGACTTGGAATCGAATACATGTTACCATTTTTCGATAAGTAAATTGCAGCGGAATAACCGCTTAGAGTTTGTAGGAGAAGAGAGAAGAACTTAAGTGTTTTTGTCATTTTAGATACTTTTTTTCCCATTTTACTCCAGGTTTGTTGTTTTAAGAAACTTACTTGTACAGTGTGCGTGCATTTATTTTCATACTGTGTAATTTAATTAATGAAATAAGCAAGATTAAAGGGGACTCTTAAAAAAAATTCCCAGCCCTCCCCCTGCGAAAATTTTCGACATATATACAGATTCATTTTAAAATATAAAGGCTTGCAAGCATGGCTATCGCATTGTCTTGGAAGGGAATCGATTTTTTTTTTTTCGATAAATAAATTACATCTTTTACATATATAAATAAATACATATTTATAAGAAATTGTCTTCCCATCGCGACCTCCCACGGCCTGCCACGTCCGGGAAATTAAACGCCAACTTTGAAAATATTTTCTGCAAAATCTACTGCTTTTTCGAAAAATGTACTTTCTATTTGATTTTGTAGTTTCTGAATAAGAAGAACTGCAATTTTTATGTGTCTACGAATCAAAATGAATTCAGGAATGCATCAAAAAGATTGAATTTCAGAACAGAGTTTACCAGTGCAGTGGTGAGGGGGGGGGGGATACTAATGAAACTGGCAAAGCCACTAATCCTCAAAAAGAAAAAAAAACATATACTAGAGAACAGGAATTCTGTTTTTTCAGAATTTAGTGTCGCCCCCGGCATTTCTATTACTTCATTTTCTTCTGGTGGACTGGTGGTTTCTATTATTATGAAACAGCCATAATAAATGAAGTGTTTAAAAAAAAATATGGTCATTTTTTTTCATTCTGGCCAGAAAATCAGAGTTGTAACTTTTTACGGCTGCTCTTTCACCTAACGCTTCATTTATAATGGCTGTTTCATAATAATAGAAGACACCAGTCCATCAGAAGAAAATATCTCGGTTAAGCGGGACTCGGATAATCGGAACTCTACTGCAAAACATATTTCAATTTTAAGACTTAAAGCACACGCTTTTATTTTATCTAAAATGACGTCATTTGCATTAATATAGATACTTAAAATTAAATATAGTTTATAATAGCTCCATGTTTTATCGTAAATCCTTCATTTATATTTTTCTCAAAATAGCCCGTATTTTAATTAAAATTTTTTTTTCAATTTTTATGAGAAAATGGCAACAAAAAGGTATAATTGCTATTTTAACAATTTTTTCCTTACTTTCTACAGAAATGGGGTACTTGATTTGCCAAAATAAAACAAATGTCTCTAAAAAGTACAAAAAAATAAAAAAAATAAAATAATAATAATAATAATAATAATATTTCAAAAGCAAATGGAGATGCAGTTTTCAAACAAATTGCATTAAAAAGTATTTTTTTTTCCCAATACGACGGTACAAACATGGAAAATGTGCGATGCTTAGAAGTTTTAAAAAAATGCTGTGGAGTATTTAACGCACAATGAAACATCGGCTTTTGTTTTACGGCTGGCGTATACAAGGTAACGTTATATATTGGAGACAAAATAAGCTGGGAGAAAGAAATAGCATACCGGGGGGCTAAAAAATGTATACAATTTGAAAATATATAATGTATATTATAGGCGATATGGAAAGTTATAATTTAAGCATATTAAAAATCTACAACCATCTTTAAATTCTTAAATATTAATAATGTAAATAAAGAGATTTAAGAGTTGAGAACTTGTAGGAGAAGAGATAAGAACTTAAGTATTTTTTCCTTTTTTTCCTTTTTCGTAAATTTTATTTGAGGTTTGTTGTTTTTATTAATTTAGTTGTAATGTGCTCGCGCATTTCACTCCCATTTATTAAAACTAGGACATACACCCCGACCTTCCCGGGTTGTAGAACATAGGTTAAAACCATTTTTTTTATTATTATTGAAAACGCTAAAATTTCTTTTCTTTTCAATCTATAAATTTCCAACCAACAATACCGAAAAGCATTTTTATATGAAAAATATCAATTATGTTTTCAAATAAAGTTTTGAAATTTATTAAAATCGATACTTTCGGATTAACGAAGTGTCGGGATTTAATAATAGCCAATGATTTCGCCACTTACAACAACCTTTTTTGATTGTGGTAATTTTAGAGGTTTAAATGCGTAGTTCAATTAGATGTCTGTTAAATTTAATCCTCAGAAAGATTAACATTAAAAGGCCATACACCAGGGTATGCATTTAAAAAATATATCAAGGTGGGGAAAGAAAGAAAAATTATCGTTAATTATACTTAAAAGTTTAAAAAATTATAAATAAAATTATAAATAATTATAAATTATAAATAAAAAAAATTATAAAAAGTTTCATACATCTTCAGTTGCGTTTTTTTCAGTAGCGTAGAAAGAAAAATTATTCTTAATTATCGTTAAAAATTATACGCATAAATTATCAGAAACTTCATACATCTTCAGTAACGAAGAAAAAAAAATTATCCTTAAAAATTATACGCATAAATTATAAAAAATTTCATACATCTTTAGTAGCGTAGAAAGAAAAATTATTCTTAATTATCGTTAAAAATTATACGCATAAATTATAAACTGTTTCATACATATTCAGTTGCGTTTATTCAGTAGCGTAGAACGAAAATTTTCTGAATTATGCTTAAAAAGTATGCGCATAAATTATAAACAGTTTCATACACATTCAGTAGCGTAGAAATAAAAATTATCCTATAAGCAGTTTCATACATCTTCAGTAGCGTTTTTTACATTTTAGATATTTTGCTCGCATGCATATATATTTTAAATCATAATTTAAATATTTTCATCCAGTACAATTTTTTTTTCACAATTACTAAATTATGATACACAATTTACAAAACTTCATTAAAATTTTGAAGCATAAAATGGGGAGAAGATACCTACAAAAATGCACGCAAAGGCCTGATTATTCCCTTACATAACTGCCAGATGCGATTTAATAATCTTCAGCCATTGTGGTGCGTAAAGTTGTAGTTTTCATATGCATACATAGTTGCCTATTTTATTATAGATTTCTTAAATTTATAAATTAGGACTTAAAACTTTTAATTTACCAATGTGTTATGTATTTATTTATTTTTCTTAAGCCTAAGAAACTTTCGAATTTAAGCGGTGTTTAAATTACAAAAAAGTTAGAGATTTATCCGCACCAAATTTAGATATAAGAAAATTAAATTAAATTAAATATAAATTTGGACTTATATTTTAAAATTTTATAGTTTAAATATTTTTAGCTCGTAAAATTTTACTTCGTAATTAACCTTTTATATTTTAAGAGAAATACAAAATTCTCGTAAAATTTTTGACCCAAAATGTAGAATATCTACAAAAATGCTCCACGCTAAGGCCTGGAGATAATTTCTCCTTGCATATAACCGTTTGAGCTACTTTATAAGCCTAAGTCATTGTGGTGCATAAAGTTTCAGTTTTCATATGTATACATAGTTGCTTACTTTAGTTATAGGTTTCTTAAATTTATAAAATACGACCAAAAACTTAATGTACATTGTTTTCAATGTGTTATGTATTTATTTATTTTTCTTAAATCTAAGAAAGTTTCGAAATTAAGGGACGTTTAAATTATGAAAAGAGATTTATTCACACCAAATTTAGATATAGAAAAATTAAATTAAATTCAAATTCAGACCTATCCTATTTTTAAATTTAGCAACTTAAATATTTTTAGCCAGTAAAATTTTACTTTTTAACTACCCCTTTATTTTTTAAGAGAACTACAAAATTCTGGTAAAATGTTTGAGTCAAAATATCTACAAAAAATAACGCAAAGACCTAGAGATATATTTTACTGCATAACTGTCAGATGCGATTTAATAAGATCAGCCATTGTGGTACGTAAAGTTGTAGTTTTCATATGCATACATAGTTGCCTATTTTATTATAAGTTTCTTAAATTTATAAATTAGGACTTAAAACTTTTAATGTACGTTGTTTCAATGTTCTATGTGATATATGTTTCTTTCTTTTTTTAAATCTATAAAACTTCTGAAATTAAGCGGTGTTTAAATTATTAAAATTAGAGATTTAACCACACCAAATTTAGATATAGGAAAATTAAATTAAATTAAACGTAAATTTAGACTCATACTATTTTTTAAATTTTATAGCTTAAATATTTTTAGCTCCTGAAATTTTACTTTGTAATTACCTTTCTATATTTTAAGAGACCTACAAAATTCTCGAAAAATTTTTGAACTAAAATATAGGATATCTACAAAAATTTCGCAAAGACCTGAAGATATTTTTTAATCCATAACTGTCAGATGCGATTTAATAAGTTTCAGCCACTGTGGTGCGTAAAGTTGTAGTTTTCATATGCATATATAGTTGCCTATTTTAGTTATAGGTTTCTTAAGTTTCTAAATTATGACCTAAAACTTTTAATGTATATTGTTTTTAATATTTTATGTTATTTATTTTTCTTTCTTTAAAAAAAAAATCAAAGAAACTTTAGAAATTAAGCGGTGTTTAAGTTATAAAATTTATAAATTTATCCACACCGAATTTAGACATAGGAAAATTAAATTAAATTCAAATTCAGACAAATGCTATTTTTAAATTTAACAACTTAAATATTTTTAGCCCGTAAAATTTTACTTTGTAATTATTCTTTTATATTTTAAGAGAACTACAAAATCCACGTAAAACTTTTGAGCCAAAATATAGGATAGCTACAAAAGTGCAAGCAAAGACCTGGAGATGATTTTTCCCTACATATCTGTCAGATGCGATTTAATAATCTTGAGCTATTGTGGTGCGTAAAGTTACAGTTTTCATATATATATATATATATATATATATATATATATATATATATATATATATATATATATATATATATATATATATATACAGTGCATAGTTGCCTATTTTAGTTAGAGATTTTTTAAATTTTTAATTGTAACTTTAAACTTTTAATGTAGACTGCTTTCAGTGTTTTATGTTTTTTTTTTTTTTTTTTTTTTTTAATCAAAGAAACTTTAGAAATCAAGTTGTGTTTATATTATAAAATTTATAGATTTATCCAAACCGAATTTAGATATAAAAAAAATTAAATTAAATTCAAATTCAGATCAAATTCAGATCAAATTCAAATCTATTTTTAAATTTCACAACTTAAATATTTTTAATCCGTAAAATTTTACTTTGTAATTATTCTTTTATATTTTAAGAGAACTACAAAATTCACGTAAAATTTTTGAGCCAAAATATAGGATAGCTACAAAAGTGCACGCAAAGACCTGGAGATGATTTTTCCTTGCATAACTGTCAGATGCGATTTAATAATCTTGAGCTAATTGTGGTGCGTAAAGTTACAGTTTTCATATATATACAATGCATAATTTGCCTATTATAGTTAGAGATTTTTTGAATTTTTAATCGTGACTTTAAACTTTTAATGTACATTGCTTTCAGTGTTTTATGTTATTATTATTTTTTTTTTTTTTTAAAGAAACTTTAGAAATCAAGTTGTGCTTAAATTATAAAATTTATAGATTTAGCCAAACCGAATTTAGATACAGAAAAAAAAAATTAAATTCAAATTCAGATCTATCCTATTTTTAAATTTCTCAGCTTAAATATTTTTAATTTGTAAAATTTTATTTTGTAATTATTCTTTTATATTTTAAAAGTGCTGCAAAATTCACGTAAAATTTTTGAGCCAAAATATAGGATAGCTACAAAAATGCACGCAAAGACCTGGAGATAATTTTTCCTTGCATAGCTGTCAGATGCGACATTCCTGGAATCGATTTATATGACATTCACATCCCCCCTTTTTTCGTTTAATCCACACGTTGGCGCCCTGGCATCACCCTCGCCAAGCCCCCGCCAAAAGAGGGTTGTCAAGCTAGATTATTCTCTGCGTCAGCAGTAGGAACGTGCCAAAGCCGAGCGCTAGCTGCCTTCGCATCCCTCTGCAAGCCTGAAAACATCTCGGCTCCGATGATTCTTTGCGAAGGTAAAACGATTTTTTATTTACCCCTGCCTATTCATATGCAACTTAATTATTTATTTGCAACCGTTCATCACTAATACTGATTTTCCAACACAATTCAACTTGATTATAGTGAGTGGATGTAACTAAAACTTGATTTTAACGTCAAAATGAAAGATTGAGATTTTAATTTGTGAGCTTTTATTCTTTTTTTTTAATTACTATTTAGAATTAATTTAGTATTTAAGTTATTAGAATATTTAATCTATCTCTTAAAATTTGTTTAATAATTACGATACTATTACTGCTCATTCATATGATTTTTTTTTTCTCATCCTGCTAGTGGAGGACTTTAAATTTTATAAAAATTTGGGATACCGATGAGATATAAGTAAATATGCAGACCTTTATAATTTCTTTTTTAGCAACTTTGTACTTTGAATGTATTAATTTTTAGAAGGTAAAAATGTTTATGAAACATGTTTGTAGTAAATAAGTCATAAGACGAAACGCAATATTTCACCTTGGTTCAAACATAAAATATGTATTCTTCTACGCAAATTTAATCTGAAAAACTGCTACTTACACTGTTCAGCTACACATTTAAAATGCAAGTGACGTATGAGAACTGAGTGATGTAATAAAATAAATGGAACTGCAGTTAATAATAATATATATTTTCTCTAATTAAGTTCAATCCAAGAAACTGCTACTTCTACTTTCAACTCTAATAATTATTGGCTCTCTCATTTTCAAAACGAAGTGACGTATTTGTATAAATAAACAGCAATTAGTTATTGTAATATTATCTAATGAAGGGCTTGGAAAAGTCCGGAAGTACTAAGAAGTTTTTAAATAAAATGTATATTTTTAACTTGTAACATTTTTTTTTCTTTTTTAGTCGCCTTTTAAGTAAAATAGTAAACTTTTTAAAGTACATATTTCATGTTTGTAGTTTTACTTTACTTTCAAGTTGTTTTTCTTTTTTCTTTTTGCTTTTATTTAAATTAAACTTTGAAGCAATCTGTCGCATTTATTTGTACATTTTCAGTTTAGTTTTATGTTATTTATGTATTAAAACTGGAGTTCAAGGATGCATAAAAAAGTTAAAGAAAGTATGCATTGACGTTTTTTACTGTCAGATTAGTGCATAAATAACGGAAGAAATAATAGCCTTTTAGATAATATACATGCGAAAATTAAAAAAATGCGTCAAATAATGCATTTATTATTATTATTATTATTATTATTATTATTATTATTATTATTGTTGTTAAAGAGCGCAAAAATACGCAAACTTTAAAGCAAACATTGATTCAACAAAATTATAAATGCAAAAATTATACTAAATAAAAATATATGCATTTATGGGCAATTAATTTTTTTAAATAAGTGCATATATTAAGGAAACAAATGGTAACTATTGAAATGAAATAACAAAAAGATGATACTCATAACAAAAATTTGAATGCAAAAATATATGAACGTCTTGAAATAAATCTTGATTGCTATTAATTTTTTCTGGGATAATTGTTTAGATCAATGAAAGGAATGACAATATTCTATGTGACATACAAAAAAAGAAAAAAAAAGGGGGGCAGATGTGATTTCATACAACAATGAAATAATATACTATTTTTAAAGGGATTGATATTATTATTATTTTTTCAATGAAAGCTTAATTAAAAAAATAATTAATACACATTTTTATATGATTACATACGAAGACTGAAAGTTGAAAAAAATAACGTCTGTTACTAAAAAAATTTCTCTTTCTTTCAGACGGCATTTATTTATTTATCTATTCCTTCTTTTTTATGTCACATTTCTTTGTTGTGCAATTTATATTTTAACAACTTATAATATTTTTGGAATTAGAACTGAAATATATATATATATATATATATATATATATTACAATTTTTCTAATTACAAAACTTTTTCTCACTATTATAATTAAGATAAGATTTTAGTTAAAATATTTAACTGTGAATGAGACTTATTGCTGTGTTTTATACCACATTTCTTCAGTTTTCTTTTTTATAACTGATAACAGTCTTGAAATTTTTTAAAATTAAAATTTTAATATAATTAATAATGTACTTGGTTCAATAATAATGAATAGATAAAATAAAGGATAGTTAGATTTAAAGCACTAGTATATTAGATTCGAAATATTTTTTAAAAAATAAAAAAAGTATTCGGGGTATTTAAATCAGAGAATATTTTGTGTGTGATTCTGAAAGATAAGTGTGATACATAGTATTCTTTAAGGGGACAGTTTTCCTTTTCAACAGTTTTTTTTTTTTTTTTTTTTTTTTTTTTTTTTTTTTTTTTTTTAATATGGATCAAATGGTGAACTCACTGCATTTCAATGTTCAAATAAATGTACATTTTGAAGAAAAAAAATTAACTGAATATTTAATTAAAATTTTTAAAAACTTTAAATTTTGTTTTATTTTTTTAAACTCCTACTACTTTGTTAAATATTGATATTTTTGCCCAGTTCTTTTAAATAAAGATATGCTAATAAATGATTACGCATGGATTACACAATACGAATGGATTTTTAGATACATCTCATGTTAGATTTAATACAGTCGAACCTCATTAACGCGAACACTCAAGGGGAATCTTCTTTTGTTCGTGTTAAAAGTAGTTCGCGTTAAGAGTGTTCGTGTTAACGAGGTTTGACTGTATAATTTTTTTACTGATAGTGTAACTATATAGTGTAAAACTATGAAATGTAACACATCATCATGTACTTTTATTAAAAAAAAAAATAATAACAAAAAACCTGAAGGCTAATTCCAGCAAACGGCATATATAATACAGAGCATGTACAAAAATATTTAAATCTCTATCACAATTACAAAAAATGCCTTAACAATTTTAAAACAAGAAAGTGAAAAAAATATGTACATGGAGAAAAAGCCATTTAAAGTTTTCGTTTGTGTGGGGAATTGCGCTGGGGGAATTAGCAAAATTTCCAATATCTCGCGATATAACTGCCGTATGGGTAAAAATGAGGTGTCAAAATATTCACAATTAAACATGCTTTCATTTAATATTCTAAAAAACGTCGACTTTTTGACCAATTCTGAGGTAAACTGCCCTTTTAAAAAACTGCTTGAAAAAATTGTCTCGAAACTGTGTAATGTCCTTTTGGAAAGTTGAGATTTGCTCCAGTCCCCCCCTCCCCCCACGCTCTTTTTTTTTATTTAGGAGACTGCATATTTCGTGAATTTTTCTTTATTTGAATATCTTATACTATCTTTTTTATGTGGTATTAAAATTGTTTTAAGAAGGAAGTTGATTTAATCAAGAAAAAATACAATTTTTATGTTACAATTTAAAAGATGTAATTGAAAAATTATGATAAAACTTTAAAACTACACCTTTCCGATAATTCTAAACTTTTTGAAATATTTTATTTGTATACTTTTCTTACAAGTAATACACTACGCTTTTTTTATAATAAGAACAAGATATTAAAAAAGTATACCAGTTTAAGAAAAGATAAGCAAAATATCGTAAAATATGGCAAAAAGGACTTTAAATATTATTAAAAATCCATTCTTTAATTTTATGAAATGTTCTCAGGTCAATAAAAAATATTGATTCAATTAAAAAGCACATGTTGTTGTTTTAATATTTTGACATTAAAAAGACACTAACAAATAAAATTGAATTTAAATTTGATGTAATCAGGCATTATCTTGATAAAACATAGCTGAAATAATTTCTAAATCATCAAACATTGTTGTTATTATTATTATTATTATTATTATCATTGCTGTTGTTGTTGTTGCTGTTATTTTAAACGAAAAGAACATAAAGCATTTTAATAGCTATTATTACACTCCATAAGTTGACCATAAAACCCCGCTTGTTCCGTTTGCTTTTGTATAAAGAAACTTAAATTGAGAAAGTTTATATATATATTCAAGCACATAAAACTTATGCAACTATTATTATTTCATATGAAAATGACATACATTCTTTCGAAAAATGTTATTGCATCTTACAAGTTGAAGGACCGCCCCACTTCTTTGATTTTGCATAATTATCTTTTATCTTGAAAAACTCAAAGTGAAAAATTTGATAAATATCAATGCAGATTTAATTATTTTTTTTTAATTTTTTTAACTTTAAATGAAAATAACATAAATTATTTTTAAATGTGTTACTGGAATCTTAAAGGTTCACGCACTGCTCAGTTTGCTTTTTATAATGTACGTCTATTTTTTAAAACTCGAGTTAAATTTTTTTAAAGAGGTCTCAGGATTCTTAAAGCTTCAAAAATTTCGAAATTTAATTTTGTTTATATGTTATACTCCCATCTTTTCGGAACATTTTGAAATAAATGTTTCCTTGAAATTCCTATTAAAACAGAAGTTGTGGCTTTTAGAATTATACCCGCTCAATAACTGAAGCGGCGTTTACGAAATTTTGAAGTCATTTTTGGGAATGACGCACAGGGTATCTCAAAAACGTCTGACTATTTTTTCATGAAATTTTTAACTCCCTCACTGATAAGCCCGTGTTAATACGTTCACTAAGCTCCAGGTTTCACTGCAATACAAGCAATATTTAAAGTAATATAATTCTATTGATTTAATGTATTTTTAATACATTGAACAATGATTAACACTTCCAAGGATTTTATTCATATTCGTTATTAAGTTTTTTTATAAAATGTTCGAAGAATCATTTTTTTTTAGCATTTAAAACAAATTGCAGAGAAAACAACATTACAATTTTGCCCTTTTCCAAGACAGTCGGAGGGTTAAAACATATGTTTCTTGTTAGTTTGTATAAACTGAAACAAAAATTTTATTTTTATCATTAAAAAAAAAAAGATATTTTTTTAGGTTATTATACTGTTGAAATTTTCAAAATTTTGCATTAGCTAAAAACTTTGCATTAAAAATATAAAAATGCTTTAAATACAAATTTATTTAGGTTCAGAGTAATTATCATAATTTGAAGTATAATTAGACGCAAAAATTTTCATTCTATTTGCAAAATGTATTTGTAATCCTGCGCGTAAGCTGTTATGCCAATTTTCTGCTGGTCAAATGTCTGACAGTTTGAAGCCTCCTATAAATGCTAATTCTGCATCTTGCAATATTTTAAATACATGAAATGAAAGACATACTTATATCTTTCATCCCCCCCCAAAAAATTGTGTTTATTAACCATATACATTTTAAGATATTAAATGTTGAAAATGGTCTTTTTTTTTCATTTTTTCACATTTTAAGAATTCTGAAACCTTTTAAGTTCATGCAGATTGCATGTTTTTTATTTATCTTCAATTCGGTGAAAATGTCACTAAACGTTGAATTCTTGCTTCACTTATCTATTTTCTTTTTTATGAACAACATCTATCTTGAAAAACTGAAATTCAGATTTTTTTAAAATCAGATTTCATTTATTCTTTTGCATATACAATATATCTATATTACCAAGCAGAAACATGTCCATGCGTTATGCTGACGTTGTATTGTGTGGTAGTAACATCCACCAATAAATTTCGTTTTTCTTGTAATTTTTTAAACTTCTGAACCTTGCTCAATTTCAAATTTTACGCCATTAATAGGGAAAAAATATTCTTTCAAATGCGATTTGTTTGAAAATTTTTTATGTTTTAAAAAGATTTTACAAGAAGGATTTCTTTTTTAAATCTATTTCTATCGCGTGAAGCCTGATTACGAAAAATTAACCCAACTAGAAAAAATCTGTTTAAAAAAATATGAAGAAACTCTGTAGGTATTTGGCCCATTTTTTCTGTAGATTTTCTACAGAATAAAATCTACAGGTTTTCTGCAGAAATAAAAGTGGGCCAAATACCTAAAAATTTTATACAGAATTTCTTCAGAAATAATTCTAAAAGTTTTACAAATGTAAGCTTAAAAGTGGGCCAAATACCTATAGATTTTCTTCAGAATTTTTGCTACAGAATTTCTGCTGAAATCATCCTCAAAATTTTCTGCAAATTTAGGCTTAAATAGCGGACCAAATACCTACAGATATTTTTCAGAATTTTTCCTACATAATTTCTGCTGAAATCATCCTCAAAATGTTCTACAAAATTTTCTTAAGCAGTGGGTCAAATACCTGCACACTTTCTGCAGAATTTTATGTCTGTAGAAATTCTGAAGAAAAGATTTTTAAAATTCTCTGCATTTTGTGGGCTTAATAAAAAGTGTGACAGGATATTTCATTCTGAATTTTTTCAATAGTGCTAAAAAAAGTGAGACAAATACTCTTCAAGTTTTTCTAGAATAGTTTGAAGGGAAAAAACTGCACTTAAAAAAATATATCTAGTTAAACATTTGTTTCGAACAATTTTTCATAACTAAATTAAAACTTCATTAATAAATAAATAATATAATATAAATAAAAAGCAAATTTAACAGACATGTCACCGGACTACGCGCTTAAGCCACTGAAATTATCAGGCTGTTGTAAGTCGCGAAATTTTGGGTGGTTTCTTGGGCTATTAACTCCTGCCATTCACGCAATAAGAAAATATAGTTTTTAATAAGTTCCAAAACTTTATTTGAGTACATTATTCATGTTTTTCATGTAAAAATGCTTTTTGGTTTTATTAGTGGACAATCTAAAAAATATATTAAACGTAAAAAATATATTAGAGTTTTCACTATTTAAAAAAATATACACCGGGTGTTTCAAAAAAGCGGTTTGAAAGTAAAACACGATAAAAAAAATATGTATAGGAGAGGCATGCGGTTTACATATAAATTAAACAAAAACCTAATTTACAGAACAAATTAAACTAGTCGGATGTACCAATCCCAAAACTTTCTTCTATCTCATACATGTTAATACTTCAAAATTCGCTATCACACTGCCAAAATTAAATGGCAATCTATGCATCTCATGAGGATTCTAACGATATGAAATTCCGTGCATTAGTACTTGAGATATGACTATAGCTGAAATCGTCTAAATTCAGCAAAATGCTGCCTAGCAGCGCCACCTATTGGGTGATTTATACCAAATCCTAATCAGCAACAATTTATGTCAACGTCTGACTGAATCTGAAGTTTGGAGAAAATCCGTACATTAGTTTTTGAGATAGAGCAATAGCGAAAATCGTGAAAATTTCTGCATAGCAGCGCCACCTATTGGGTGATTAACACCAAAACCTAATTAAGAACAACTTGTGTCAACATACAACTAAATCTGAAGTTAGATGAAAATTGGTCCATTAGTTCTATTGATAGAGCTATTGAGGCAATCGTGGAAAAGGCAGCAGAGAAGCGCCACCTGTTGGGCGATTTACACCAACACCTAATCAGTAGCAAGTCATATCAAGGACTAACTTAATCTGAAGTTTGTTGAAAATCCGTGCGTTAGTTCTTAAGATAGAGCTATTGGGGAAATCGTGTAAATCCTGCAAAATTCATCATAACAGCGCCACCTGTTGAGCGATTTACACCAAAACGTAATCATCATCAATTCATATCAAGGACTAACTAAATCTGAAGTTTGATCAAAATCCGTGCATTAGTTCTTGAGATAGAGCTATTGCGAAAATCGTGAAAAATGCAGCATTGCAGCGCCACCTGTTGAGCGATTTACACCAAAAACTAATCAGCATCAATTTGTATTAGGCACTAACTGAATATCAAATTTTATTAAATTCCGTGCATTAGTTCTTGAGATAGAGCTCCCACAAAATTTGTGTCACATACACACAGACAGACAGACAGACTCACAGAGTCACAGACAGACATTTTGTAAAAACATGTTTTTTGGAATCTCTGACCCCTAAAACGTGTAAATCCGTCGAAAACCGGAATTCGAAAATTTTCATGAATCCAATACTTTCTTCTTGTAAAGATAGAAGAAAGTAAAAAACAAAATTTATTTCCTAAATTGTTTAAGCCCGAGAAGGGGCAGATATTAAGATATTTCATTCAATTCGTTCTACATTTAATGTTAAATTTTTGTAACAAATAAGTTAAACCAATTGAACATTAAAATATAAAAATGAAATTCATGCAATATAATACTTTAAACACCTATATACTTAGATTCCGTTCAAATGAAATCGAAATAAATCTTAGACTTTTTTTAAAGTTTTGTATTTTGCATGTATCTTATCATATTATGTACAATTGTCATAAACATAATGTTAAAATCTGCAGTACAAATATTTATAACATAAAAATGGAAAAAGTCTAAGATTTATTTCGATTTCATTTGAACGGAATCTAAGTATATAGGTGTTTAAAGTATTATAGTGTATGAATTTCATTTTTATTTTTTAATGTTCAATTTGATTAACTTATTTGTTACAAAAATTTAACATTAAATGTAGAACGAATTGAATGAAATATCTTAATATCTGCCCCTTCTCGGACTTAAACAATTTAGGAAATAAATTTTGTTTTTTTAATTTGTTCTGTAAATTAGGTTTTTGTTTAATATGTCAAATTTTTTAATAACTACTGCATTCAGACGAACACATTTCAAAATTAATGTAGTGTATCATCATCAGGCTTTGATTTATGCGATATCGCATCACAATTTGTGATGCAATTTACCTATGTACAATTCAAAATGTTTCACCAGTGCAGTAATGCAGGTTGCTGTAGTTTGGTCAAAAAATTACAATCTGAACTTAAAAAATCTGCTTGAAAATGTCATTTTTTCCCCCACTATTCATCTTCTTTTTAATTCTTTAAAAAAACTATTTCAGTTTCTTCAGTTTCATGTTTCACGTGAAAATCATTCAACTAAAAATAGATAAATTATTTTACGGCTTTTGAATTCTTTACAACAATGAAGGAAAAATGTTAAATTTTATTAGACAATGTCCGTTGATTCTCAATGAAAAAAGCGAAATTTGGAATTATTAAAAAAATATTTGAATAATGTAAATAAAAATTAGCCCATGTTATTCTCTAGATTATAATCCACCTATATGCAAACGCATTTTATGATCCGTTTTGATCCTGACGTCAGGCAAATATTTTTACACTTTGAATTTATAATATTATTAGAATTAGCAAAGAATTAAAAAATTGTGGCATCAGGGACAAAAAGGTGGAAGAAAAAATGAAAAAGTTATGATCTCCATAGGCTTTTCTATGTTAAATTAACATTGAGAAGTGACACTGGAAATAAATAAGTATTGCGTTGCCGCGCAATACTTAAATATTCAGCATGATACAGGATCTTGTATGACACCAACAAAAAATTTGTTCAAAATCTCCACAATAGAGGGTACTATTTCAGATAATTCCATTGAATAATTCCATATTGCTTACACAACGAAAGATTTGGATACAAAAACATTAGATAACACTGCATGTACACTTTTTTTGTATCCAAACCTTGCGTTGTGCGAGCAATATGGAATTATCTCATGGAATTATCTGCAGTAGTGCCCTGTATTGTCGAGATTTTGAACTAATTTTTTGTTGGTGTCATACAAAATCCCGTACCACTCAGAATATTTATTTGCAAACCACATATCTCTCCGACCCATAGACCTTTTTTTTAATTTTTTTTATAGCGTTTTCCTTTCGCACCGGATTTTTGAAACACCCGGTATATTTATCCATATTCTGTAACCTGGGAACCCCGGATTGGTACATCTAGTGTTTTTTAAATATGAAAATAATACAAATTATTTCATAAAATATTTATACTAAAAGTTAAAGGCTCGCACCCCTGCTCTGTTCCTGTTTGCTTTTGCCTAATCAGCTTCTATCTTGAAGTGCTCAAATTTAGAAATATTTTAAACAGTAAAGGACATATTTAATTTATTCTTCTATACATATGATATTTTTTAAAAAGATGATTATAGCATAAATTATTTCAAAAAATGTTACTGATATCTGTAGACCTATGTGGCTGTTCTTTTGTATTATTAGTATCTAGATTGAAATATTCAAAGTATATAAATTAATAAATTAATAATAATAATAATAATAATAATAATAATAATAATAATAATAATAATAAATTTTAAAACAGGTTTCACTTAGCGTTTGTAGAATTTATTATTTCGCATGAAAAAATGAAATAAATAAAATAAAGTATTATCACACTTTGTATGTTGTAAACGCAACGACACAACTATTTTCTTTTCTATCATTAATATGTATCTTGAAAAATTCAAACAAAGAACCTTTTTAAATATTAATGCGGTTCTGTCTGTAAATTATTTTTTTAAAATAATTAGATAATGACATAACATAGAATTCATTATATGTCATTAACATATTCAATCAATTCTATCTTTCAGTTACATCAGAAACTATTTTTTAAAACGTTATTGAAAGTTGAATGCCACGCGAATGCTCTTTTTCGTTTTTGCAAAAATGTCTATTTCGGAAAATCTAAATTTAGAAATTTTTTAGGCGTAAAAGATTTCTTAGCTCATTTATTACGCACGGATTATTATTTTAGTTAAAAATAACTCAGATTATTTTTTTTTAAATGTTATAATACTTTGTAATGTTTTCCTCGTTCTCTTGACAACTCGTTTCTCTTTAAAATTTTCTTCGATGAAAAGAAATAAAGAAGAAATCGATTTATTCCTTCTCCACCACCCCTCCCTCTTTTGCTGTCTCCCTCTTCTCCTTCGATTCAATTAAGTGACCAACTCCAGCGGGAATGTGGGAGACAGTCACGTGATAGGTTTCCCGGGAAAAGGGAGCATTTTCCTACATCCGTTTACATCTCGGATGGGATGAAGGATTTAGTACTTCAATTTACCAGAATAAGCAGAAAAGAATCTGTTGTTCTCTCACTTCTAATCTGTCGTATTCATCTACTGCTGCTGAAGTGTGGGAGAAGGATTTCTCTCTTCCTTTTATGATGGAAAATCTGCACCTGTGGCACCTGTCTAAATCGCAGAAATTACAGGGTTATACAAAAACAATGATTTAACTTCACAAAACTGTATGTCATTAAAAAAAAAAAAAAATTAGCTACGGATTTGGACATTTTGATTTGAAAAAATAAACTTCAGAAAAGGAAAAGACAATATTCGAATCCTTTTTAACTCTGTGATATGGCTTTTTAAATATAGATCATTGCTTTTGTATATCGTTGTATCTTGAAAAATTTGACTGTGTTATTACCGTATTTACAGGAAGAATTCATAAAAGATTTATTGTATTGCAATAATTTTACCGTAAGCTTTAGTTTAAAAGTTTCTGCTTTACATATGGTACAGCGTTTAGAAGTTGAAAACTGTATTATAAGTTGTAAGTTGTTTTTGGAACGGGGTTTATGCTTAGAAATTAGTATCCACAATTTTTAAGTTACCAACTCAACCGGTGATTTAGGTGATATTAATGTGATATATTTGACTGAAGAAAAGTAGCCTTTTCCTACATCCGTTTACATTTAGGATGGGATGAAGGATTTAGTACTTCAATTTACCAGAATAAGCAGAAAAGTAACTGTTGTTCTCTCACTTCTAATCTGTCGTATTCATCTTCTGCTGCTGAAGTGTGGAAGAGGGATTTTTCTCTTTTTTTTATGACGGCAAATCTGCACCCGAGGCACTTACCTAATTCGCAGAAATATACTCAAAAATAGCGACCTGATTTCACTAAACTTCACTATAGGTATAAATGTATTATGTTTGTGCATGCATAAGACGGATATAATTATCGATTTGAACTCTTATACTATGTCCAGTGATAATTGAGAAGAGCATTGAAAAGTTTATTTTAATGTTTTAAATTCGTAAATATAGCTCTCTACTGTCATACCATAGCAATAATTATACACTGTAAAAAAAAAAAAAAAAATCTATAAAGTTACTAAGAATTTTCTAGGAAATTCAAATGCCTAGAACTTTTTTTTGTAAGTACAACAAAATAAATTCACGTAACAGATATACGTTTGCCCAGTAAAACAAAAAATCTGCAAGGTTACTAAGAATTTTTTAGGAAACTGGGATGCCTATAACTTTTTATGTAACTGCAACAACAAAAACAAAAATATCATGTAATTATCCCCAGATTACAGATAAAATTTTAGTAAGCATACAGATTTCTGTAGCTTTACAAAAACTAATTTTGTAGATTTACATCATTTTTTTTTTTTACAGTGTACAGATAAAATTTTAGTAAGCATACAGATTCGTGTAGAATCACGTGCATATATATATATATATATATATATATATATATATATATATTACTATGTACATGCATGCCATTACGCTAGTGATACCTGGTGCGCGTTAAATCCGATGTGGATGCAAAGTCCTCCGGGAGTGAGTTTCCAAACTTCGTGGGATCTAACCAAACGAGAGTCCCCCCCCCCTCCCCCAGAGATCCAAATTACGCACTTTAGAAGTTCATGACAATGTCCTATAAATGGCAGCAAGAACAAAATATATAACATTGCATATTACTTTTAAATAGTCTTGTATCGTGAGAATCTCGGTTGTTTTGACTAAGCATTTCCAATAAGAACTCGGCAACAGATGTACCTTGTTGTAAACTCTGTTTTCCTCATAAATATCTTATTAGATCGCGTGTGCTTTATCAGATAAGGATAACTATGAACTAATTTTACTAAATACTTTTAATTAAATTCAAGCGTTACTTTTGCTTTCTATTTTAATATTGAACATGCGTAAGCTTTATTTGATGAAGAAATCTATAAAATTATTACTGTCTAAAACAGACTTCGGACACTTACAATGTAAAAAAAAAAAAAAAAAAAAAACAATGAACAAAACTGGCCATTCTGGTTATTGATACCTTAAAAGTATACATTACAAAAACACAATTTTTAAAGGCAGTAATAGATGCATATTTCTTTTTCCATTTCATTCTTTTTCTTTATCATAATGTAAAAAATTAGTTTTTAAATGTTTTTAGGTGTGTTCGAAATTATATGAATACGTAGTATCTATAGTCGTTGCCTGGTGTGTCCGTCTGTCCACATATAACAGCGCAAAAACTTCCCAGCCGAATGGTTTGAAAATTAATGTATAATCGTTGCAGAATTTTGTCGAGACATTATAAATTTTATGAAAATCGAATCAAAACTTAAAAAGATATTAATAAAAGTTTTCTTCATTCTATTAAATCCTATCATACGTAATGCATTCAATGATATCCCATGATAGGTAATGATATATTGCCATGGTGATGACGTCCAAAATGGAGTCCTATTATTTCCGTTTTACAGAATTTAATATGTAGGATCGTAATATTTTTTTGTATTCTTGCATTTTTTCATAACAGTGCAACAGCTATTGTACCAAGATCTGAATATTTCTAAAACTAATATTATGAACGCACCTCATTTGCCACGTTTGACGTACAATTTCCGACTTGTTTTAAATCCTAGGTATTTGTCCAGCAAAAAATTAAAATCGCAGGTTGCTCGCATGATTACAAAAGAATTTCTGCTTGTAAAACAAAATTTTCAGTGTCTAATTATACTTGAGAGTCTTGTACTTACACTGAACCTAAAAAATTGCTTACTTAGAGGAAGTTCGGGTATTACGGAAAGCCATTTTAAGTTTCCTTTGTAACTCAACATAAAAAAATTGAAATACATTAAAAGTAAAGAACAAACTTTGACTATTTCTTAACACATTTTTAATGCTTTTAAAGGGCAAGAAAAAAAAATACATATCAATATTTAGCTTTTAAAAAAAGTTACACTTTTCAAGTAATGGTAACCAGTCTGGTAATAGGGAATAGGGTCATAAAGAATATTAAAATAGCAATAGAAACCACGATTTAAAAGAATAACCAAAAAAGTTTAATGAGTGAATCTTAATACATCATCTTTAAATCACAAGGTTCTTTGAAAAATTGTTTTAATTTTTAGAAATCGCCTTGAAACAGTTGTTTAGCTGATATTCCATGTTACCCGACACACCATCTTGAAATATACACTGTTAAAAATATCGTGAAAAATTACCTCTGATTTTAAAGGCTCTCTATTTTCTGACCAATGAGAACGCTACATAAACACCTATGAAGCGTTCTCATTGGTCACAAAATAGATAGCCTTGAAAAACAGAGGTAATTTTTCACGATATTTTTAACAGTGTAGAACTTTTTCACTCGTCAACAAGTTGGCTTAGAGAAAAACTGACTAACACAGCAATAAATACAACTGTTCAACTTTATATTGATCTTGGATTTACATCACTGACAATGAGATATTATAATTGATACGAATTTTATGAAGTTTATCTGCAAAAAATCGCAAAAGTTGAGTGTCAGAGTTCTGAAACCAGCGGACAAACTTAAATGCCTAGAATGGACCTTTTTCTTTAATTCACAGTCTGCCGCCGAACTTTAGGTAACACAACTGGCAACGAGAGGAGACCAAGGATCGTGAGAGCTGAGGCAGAAGAGGTTGGAAAGGATAAAAGGTGGAAGAGTGTTTATGTAGTTCTGACTTATTGTTTTAATTTTTAAGATATGTGATGTTTTTAGAGTATTAAACGTGTTGAGTTTTAATTCTGTGTGGTTTTCAAGATTATATGAGTGGTGTGAAATTATTTTATGGCTCCCTATATGGGATAATTACTCGGCTGCGAGTTTGATGGTTAAAGAAGCTATGTATCACAAAAACCTTACTTTGAGAATAAGATTTTATTCCGCCGTGTCGCTCCAACGACAGGTATCCAAATAGAACTAAGCACAGTGACTCATGGGAGTACTAGAAAGTCATATGGCAGATTTACGCTTGGCTGAAACACCATATGCGCGAGATATTGATGTATTATATATTGTCCGACGATTCCGTAATACCCGAACTTTCTCTGTAACAATTTTATGTTTTAAAAACAAAACTTTATCTTGTTTATATTAAATTTTCAAAATTTTAGCAATAATATATAGTAGCAAGAAAAAACTGTTTACTTTATAAATTCTACGATATACTATATGTTCTTAAAATTTCATGAAAAAATATTGAAAAGTCTTTTAATACCGCTCAATGACCCAAAATCATATTTTGAGAAAAATGACTTTAAAGTTCTCTCTGTGAAAATATCCAATATTTAATAACTATGAAGAGTGTCATTCTCTTTATTTTAAAGTGTTCAGAAATAATTATTCTATAATATATATATTTGGTACTTTTCTTTTAGCCGGGCGCCAGTGTTATACATACACACACACACACATATCATCAGCATCATCAACATCAACCATTTTAAATCCACTGCTGGATGTAGGTCTCTCCCAAATTTTTCAAATGTTTCCTGTCTAGTGCTTTAGTCATCCAATTAAAACGGCCACTTTTCTGATTTCGTCACTCCATATTACTTCGGTCTAACGTCTTCCGAATAACGCCTTCCCGGTCGTTTTACATCTCTTGGATACCACGGTAGGGTGTTATATATATATATATATATATAACCATTAATTAAACATAACCTACCACCATCAAAAACTATATATATATATATATATATATATGTGATCAAACTTTCCGTAAAAATAAACCATTTTAACAAATGAAATCATTATATACGGATATACATATATACATATATATTTATCAATCTATCTATCTATATCCATATATATATATATAAGTCAAATGTTTTAAGCACAAATTCTGCGTTTTTGTTTCTTATAATTCCTTCTGCGCTTAGTCTGATAAAACAGAGATTGAGCCTCTCAGACATCGCCCTAGAAAATAACAATTTTTTATTTATTATTATTATTATTATTATTATTATTTAATTATGCGCACATTCTGTGCGTATCCATAACACATATAGGACATTCTCACAATCTTTTGACTTTTATGTCCCTGAATAATAATTTTTATTTTTGTACATTTTCTTGTGGTTTTTTTTTTTTTTTTTTTTTTTTTCATATACTGGGGAACATTCCATTGCATGATTGCATAACAATATTAACGTGATAAATAAGTTTTGGACGATGTTAGGGGTCCAAATACCAGGAAAACCCCTATAACGTCCCGTGTCCCTGATTCTGATTTTTAAATTTGGAGCTGTCTGTATAAAATTGTTTCAATAAAAATAATTTGATGTATTTTTTTTTCCGAAACTGGGACACTTGTTTTATATAAATATGTAGCAAAAAATTAACTTGCACACATTTTTAGGGTTGTTATTATTTTTTAAACTCTGTCCCTGGGTTTTAGATTCCTTACCACCCCTCATCTAAAATGATACAGAAAATCACTTCACATGCAGCGACATAATTTTTTTCTAGTTTTTTCTCATGCAGAAGTATGCTAGAGAAAGAATGTCTAAAATTCTTTGACAAGAAATTTATTGCAGAATATAAATCAGCATTTAAATATCAATTTCAAGCACCGTGGCTTTATGGGTAGTCTTAACGTCCCCAAGGTTTATTTCTGCACTTTTCGAGGTAAATTAATTTTTCTTTAAATTTAATCCAGTGTAAATAACTGTTTCTAAAAATCAATGAACATTGTGGCTACCACTTAGTCTTAACATAATTTGCCTAAAATAAGTAGTAATTTTCCTTATCGTTCCATCTTTACCGTACCTTTTTTTCCCATTTCGGCCTTTTTTCCTATACCGTCCCCTTTTTTTTACCTTACCGTCCCTTCTTTAACACTCCTTTAAGACAATGTTATACCGAAATTTTGTAGTAAAAATACTACATTGCTAATTTGGACGTCCTGTGGGTACTATGCAAATTAATCATAAGTAAAAATTTAGAAGAAAATAAAAGTTTTAGTGGTAAAATGGTAAGGAAATTTAAACTCGCAAGTTTAACACAAATCTTAGTTAAATAAAACAAAATTTTCGCTGCTGACCATTTTTTCGTTATTTTGAACCATTAAGGCATTCGTCTAACAGATTAAAATGTCATTTTAGTAAGTTTAATTTCACCAGATTTTTATTCCCGAAAGTCAAAAGATTGTGAGAATGCCCTATATATGGTCGTCCTAGATCACCCCCATCCCTGTTTCCCCAGAACAATACTCTCTTACTCAACTTTTATAAGAGAACTATGAAATTCCCTTCTTTTTTTCAAGGGATACGAAAAGAAAACAACGAAATCACTTTTTAAAAGAACGGTACTTTTTTTCAAATACTAGAACTATTTTTTTTTTAACTTTGGGGTGAGCATACGAACTATGCTCTTGATGAAATGCTCAAGGATATCATTGCTCTTGAAAAGCGTCGTGTGTTTCAAGCATTTATGAAGCGTTAAGATTTTGGTATTTAATTTATTTTACTTTTACCTATTTTACTTTAAATTTTCTTATTACATTGTATTAATATATTATCTATTTTACTACACTATTCTCTGTTTATATCACAGATGTGAGCAGTGTGGAGAGCGTGAGGATGCCGGAGTCTCCAAACGCAGTGAAGCAGCAGCTAGCGGCGCCCTCTAGCGGACGAACGTCGGCACCGACTCTCAAACACGCTTCTACAGCGGGTAAGGTCGATTTGCTTTTGTGAAATTAATTTCCATTTTACCAATTTAGCTATTTTAAAGACAAAAAATTTAAAAAAAAAAAATTCACAATCAGAGTCAGTTAAAATTTTTTTTGTTGTTGTTGATGGAGAAATATTTGGTGGAGCACATATTTTCTCTCTTCAAAAGACGAGAGAATTTCTTAAAAATACCATAAAAAATGAGCAAACCACTACTCGTTTCGAAAGAAATCTGCCTTACTTTATTAAGTACAAAGTGACACGATAATACCAGACTGCATTAATATCAGAAGACGTGCTACCTGTTTCGTTCCTATGATTTAGAACTTTTCACTTATCTGCAGCAACCATGAAGAGTAGGACCAATATTACCATGGTTTTGGAAACTTTTCTCATATCTGCAGAAGCCATGAAGAGTAGGACCAATGTTACCATGGTTCTTAAAAACTCTTCTCGTAACTGCAGAAACCATGAAGATTAGGACCAATATTACCATGGTTTTTGGAAACTTTTCTCTTATCTGTAGAAACCATGCAGAGTAGGACCAATATTACCATGATTTTTGGAAATTCTTCTCGTAACTGCAGAAACCATGAAGAGTAAGACCCATATTAGCGTGATTTTTGGAAACTCTTTTCTTATCTACCGAAACCATGAAGGATATAAGCAATATTACCATGGTTTTTGAAACTTTTCTGATATCTGCAAAAACCATGAAGAGTAGTACCAATATTACTATGGTTTTTGTAAACACTTCTCTTAACGGCAGAAACCATGAAGATTAGCTCCAATATTACCATGGTTTTTGGAAAATCTCCTCTTATCTGCAGAAATCATAAAGAGTAGCACCAATTAGAAAAATTAGAAACCCTTTTTTAGACACAGAAATAAAAGATTTCCAGAATCATGGGACATTGAATTTTCGTAACTATTTCTTCTATACAAGGAGACTTTTCTGCGATTGTTTATAATGCATATATCGCAAAATATTTATTAGTATATTATTAAAATTATTTTGATATTCGAACGGAAGTGTCTGCGGTCTCAACTTAGGCCGCATTTCTAAAAATAATATAAATTTGAAATTATCTAAACTAAGAATGTTTTGAAAGAATGTTCCTTTGAAAACAATTTTTAAACATTTCAGTGCTAAATGTAATACCGAAATGAAAGAAGTAAGAAATATTCGAAAAGTCAAAAATAAGCTTCGGCCGATTTATTTAAAAATGAAGATTTCAAACAGTTTTCTCTGTTTTATCGATAAGGAAACAGAACTCCCTTTATGAATCCGTTTAAGACTATTTTTAAACACGGGCATTTGAAAGAAAAACATAACTAAATATTTTCTTTGGAGGGGAGGGGGATTCAAGGAGGCAGACCCCCCCCCCCCACCCACCCACCTCCATCTTTCCATGACGAAAAATCCATATTTGTTTTTGTTTCCTTAATGTTTAATTATTTTAAATCACTTGGCAATAATACTTTTTTTTTTTCAAAATCATTAGAGGAAAAGAAAATTTAGTCTATTAAATTTAGGAATCCAGAGAGGGCAATGTCCCTACCCTGTCTCCAACCCCCATGGCGGAGGCCATATAATTATTCGATAATAAATGACAGAATGTAATAATTTGGTATTAAAATGTCAGTCTAATAATAGCTATATAATATTTTTTCTTATTTAAGAGGAGGGGGGGGGGAGACAAAGGCGAAGTTCTGCAAGTTTTTTCTCTTTTAACTAGAGATACATGGTAATTCTTGAATGCTTTTGAATAAATGCCGCATGAAGCTATCGATCAAGTAAATTTCTATCGACATGCAACTTGTTTCCTATCGTTTCCTATCGATTTCAGGTATGAACGGATCCCACTCTCCTCATTCCAGCAATTCTGCTCCTGCCAGTGGGGGCAGAACGCCCTCACCCCCAGCTGAAACATCACGTCCCTTGGCGAAACTAAAGCGCTTCCTGGCGACTTTACAGCAGTTCGGAGCAGACATCTCGCCAGAAACAGGCGAAAGGATGCATGCTCTAATACTGGGATTAGCGGTGAGAAAAATTATTTTTCTTATTTGATTTTTTACTCATTTAATGTAGTGAACAATTTTTAAAAACTTAAAAAGAAATAAATTTAAATATTGTCTCTAAGGGGTATATCCAGCGATCCTTCCCTGTCTTGAAATCGTATGTTAGTTAATTTTTGGAAAAAGTTAGATTGGTGATTATCTAATATAATTATCTAAATACGGTTTTCATTATAAGAAAGTAAACGTCCAATGTCGACGTAGTGCGTTTTCAAAATTTATCGCCTTAATTATTTTTTAAGATGATGAAGTTGAAATTTTTTTCTGAAGTAGAAACTTTAAAGTTCATAGTTTTATTATTATTATTATTATTATTATTATTATTATTATTATTGTTTTAAATATTGTATATTTTGGCGTATAGCGCGCACTGGTGCACCTTTGATTTGAGACTGTATTTTTTAATTTCTAGTTATATTCATTGTATTACGCGCACCCTTTCTAAAAAACAAAACAAAACTGCACGAGTTATTTAACAGGAAACTGATAATAAAGATAATTAAAAAGCTTTTATTTATTACCGATTTTTCTCAGGTATTATTTCAAACAATGGGTATAGTACAGTACAGGTATTAACCAAAATAAAGCCTTCGGGTTTTACTTATATTCAGTGATAATTAAAAAGTTTAATAACAAATACGAACATAAAGAGAATATGAAGAAATTCGAACCAAAAACGAAATATAGTCCACCTGTCTGCCTGCGTTTGGAACTGTTCATTGGAAAATTAAATTGATAATTTTTTTTCTTCTCATGTTCATACTGTCGAATTCTAAATTGTTATGCATATCTTTTCTTACCTGTTAATATTTTATTTTTATTATCTACGCGCACCTGTAAGTTTTTTACCGTGCACGTTGTACGAAGGAATATAGAGTACAGAAAACTTAAAGATACTTTTTTTTTCTCTCAACGCACTAACTCTAACATTTTGATAAAGAAAATCGTATTTCGATAATTATATTACGTAATGAGTAATCATCTATTTAAATATTTCTATAGGTTAACATGGGATTTCGAGGTTGTCGAGAGTAAAACTTGTATCGGTGAAGCATTTTCTTAAGAAAATAAATTGATGTAAATTAATTTTTAACAGATTTGCAAAGATTTAAAAAAGTCTTTACGTCTAATAGTCTTTAAAAGTCTTTAAAAGTTTCTACGTCTTTAAAAGTCTAATATTTTGTCTTATCGGTAGTCGAAATATAGAAATTATTGAAATTTTAAACGAATCTAGGTAAAGGAAATTTTTAGACACTCTATATAAATAATTTGAATGTTTAATTTTCTTTTAATTACGTTTCTAATTTTTTTTTCATATGAATTTTTTTAAATTTATGTTAGTAGAAATTTGAAGTAGGGGAGGCTAGTTGGCTACAGGGGTAAGTAGGCGCAATCCTCATAAATCGCCTGTTTGTGGATAGATTGAGAAACCAGTCACAGAGTACCTTTCTTCTTGCTTTTTACAATCCTCATTGTAGTTTTGCAACTTTACCTACGTGCAGTGGACATTTATTACGATTTTTCTGTTTTTTGCACTCATAAGTAATTTTTTGTTGCTTCATTCTTTTTCTAATTTCTAATACTTATCTTAATAATTGCGATTTAACTTGTGCGATTTTTCTTAGTGTATGATTAACTGTACCTACCCTATATGTCATTTACTTGGATTATTTATGCTTAGATAATTACGTGTCCCTTTTGTGAAGAATTTATTATGGGGCTAGTAGGCGCATTGAACACGGGCAAGTTGGCTGGGTGCCTGGTGTATGCTGGTAGCTTGAAAAACAGAAAATACCGAGAAAAGAGGTTGCAATGAAAGATTTTGGGCACACGAGGCTTGCCCAAACGGAGACACTCGATTTTTTATTTGTGACAACTGTAACTCTGATGATGATATCGAGTAGGATAGAAGTTTTTCAGTGTTAATGTTTTATTCATTATTTTTATGTCTGTATAATTTAGAATTTACATAGTACGGCGATAACGCATTTGTTTAAACTTACTGGATATAATGAAATTGATTTCTCTTAACCGCGTATCTTATTTGAGTTTCATTTAAATTTTTATAAAGCGTGTGCCAACTTACCCCATAAGTATAGGCAACTTGCCCCGCGACGGGGTAGGTTGGCGCACAATTTCCCTTTTACTTTAAGCTTCTGCTAAACATAAACTACAAAAGCTACAAACTCAGAACTCCGGGTATTTATAGCCCAATGCCTGTTCTTTAAACGTACGGTTAAAGTTTCATAAAAAACTTAAACAAAAAATTCATAAAAATCAATAACTAAAAACTACGCCTACTAGCCCCGGTCTCCCCTACCGTTGAAATTTCAGTGAAATAAAAAGATGTTTACCTTGCTGCCTTTATATGAATAAAGATAATCTGATACTAGTGAGAAATTTAAAATATCAGTATTCAAACTTCCAGCTAGTGTGCTGTTGGAAATTTTACGACAAAAGTGATTTCTCCGAAGTTTTTTCTCACAAACGTTACCGAACTTTAAATTAAATTTTTAGTACTAAAATGTATAATAGTTCTTAACACGTATTGTATTAGGGTTATGAAATATCTTGCATTTGTAATTGCATAACTACTGTGCGGAAAAAATACGTCACGTGCGCTTGCTCGTGAAAAACATCTCATCGCGTCTTGTTTACATTGCCTGTAAATCCGTTTTCTTACGCGTTATTTATCTGTAGAAAAAAACTCTTGTTAAGGCTGTTCTTAACTGTTCTGCTCAACAAGCGCAAAAAGTTTTTACACATTTACAAATTCATGTTTTAACGGAAAGATATAAAATTGGAAAGCCTGGCCATGGAAGCGATTTGGAATTGAACTGTTTTTTCCATTTTTTGGTCCATCAATTACCTATTGAGTTATTAGCCATTTTGATCACGTGACAAACGCGTGTTTCGCCCGCTCTTGAATGTTCTTTCTTCCTTCGCGCGGAAATTCGGTTCAAAACGCCTACTTTGACTCTATTTTCTGAAAGATCTACTGTCTTTGCAAAAAAAGTCCTTCCGCCCAGTGCCGGGAGGAAGAGGTAGCTTTCATATTCCTTATTTTAAAAAAGCCAACTTATATTATTCAAACACACGAAGCTCAATTTAGTGGAAACCGAATATAGGAGATTCAATACTAATTTTTATCAATGTAATGAATGATGATTTCGCGAAATTAGTCAGCTTTATCCAAGCTGCTTTTATTTACAGTAACTTATATTTGGCTGCCAAATTCGGCGATTTCTTAAAGTTCCTGCCATTTTAAGACAACATGGTGGATGAGGCTAACCAGTGAACTTGGTCGAGACCTTAGTAATTGCTGTGCACATGCTCACTCACATCGGAATCGGTTGATATATACGAGTGCTGTAGCAGGCAAAAAATAAGATTTTTCAAAATGTCACCCACATTAGAAATTGAAACTGCTATATCTGAGACATTTTTTAAGATAAAGACAAACAAAAAATGCTCCTAAATCCTTATATCAAGGTCAAATACTTAAGAAAGAAACCTTTTTCAATTTCTAATTTTTTTGCAACTCACTTTAAATATAATTTTTTTTTTAATTTAATGGCCGCCATTTTGAAACAAGATGGCCGATGAATCTGGCCAGCGAACTTGGTCGAGATATTGATGTATACTATCCACATGCCTTCTTACATCGAAATAGGCGAATACGTGTGTTATCGCGTGACAAATACAAGATCCTTTCAAAATGTTAGCCATGCTAGAAATTCAAAGTGCTATAATTCAACCATTTTTTAAGATATAAACAAAAGAACAAATTTTCAGAAACAAAAACTGCTCCGGAATCTTTGTATCAAGGCCAAACACATAAAAAAAATCTTCTTCATTTTCCAATTTTTTAATACCTCATTTTAAATTTTAAATTTAATTTTTTTTAAATGGCAACCCTTTTAAATCAAGATGACGAATGAAGCTGGCCAACGAACTCGGTCGAGACATTGGTATGTACTATGTTACATCCAAATCGGTTCATAAATACGCCTGTTATCGCGTGACAAAAATCAGGTCGTTTTAAAATGTCAGCCACAATAGAAATTCAAAATGCTATAACTCAGCCATTTTTTTAGAAATAGACGAAACAAAAACTGTTCGGGAATCTTTGTATTAAGGTCAAACACATACGAAAAAATTCTTTTTCATTATCCAATTTTTTGGTATCTCAATTTAATTTTTTTTTTAATGGCCGCCATTTTGAAACAAGATAGCGGATGAAGCTGGCCAATGAACTCGGTCGAGATATTTGTATGTACTATGTATACACCAAGGTATATCCAAATCGGTTCATAAATACGCCTGTTATCACGTGACAAAAATCAGGACGTTTCAAAATGTCAGCCACGCTAGAAATTCAAAATGCTATAACTCAGCCATTTTTTAAGATATAGACGAAACGAAAACTGCTCCCGAATCTTTTTATCAAGCTCAAACACATAAGAAAAAAATATTTTTTCAATTTTCAATTTTTTGGTACCACATTTCAAATTTAAATTTTTCTTAAAAATTATAATGGCCGCCATATTTAAACAAGATGGCGGATGAAGCTGGCCAACGAACTTGGTCGAGACATTGGTATGCACTATGTATAAACGACGTTACATCCAAATCGGTTCATAAATACGCCTTTTACCGCGTGACAAATTTCAGGACGTTTCAAAATGTCAGCCACGCTAGAAATTCAAAATGCTATAACTCAGCCATTTTTTAAGATATAGACGAAACAAAAACTGTTCCGGAATCTTTGTATAAAGGTCAAATACATAAGAAAAAATTATTTTTCCATTTCCAATTTTTTGGTACCACATTTCAAATTTAAATTTTTCTTAAAAATTTTAAATGGACGCCATTTTGAAACAAAATGGCGGATGAAGCTGGCCAACGAACTCGGTCGAGACATTAGTATGTACTATGTACACAGCGAATTACATCGAAATCGGTTCATAAATACGCCTTTTATCGCGTGACAAAATTCGGGACGTTTCAAAATGTCAGCCACGCTAGAAATTCAAAATGCTATAACTCACCATTTTTTAAGATATAGACGAAACAAAAACTGCTCCAGAATCTTTGTATAAAGGTCAAATACATAAGAAAAAAATATTTTTCCATTTTCAATTTTTTGGTACCACATTTCAAGATTTAAATTTTTTTAAAAATTTTAAATGGCCGCCATTTTGAAACAAAACGGCGGATGATGCTGGCCAACGAACTCGGTCGAGACATTGGTATGTACTATGTACACACCGAATTTCATCGAAATCGGTTCATAAATACGAGAGTTACAGTGTGACAAATGTCATCAATTTTGAACGGTGGGTGGTTTCGGGGTCTGGGGGTCATGATCGATGAAAATATACCAAAATTTTTTGAAATCGCTTTCCTCCGAACGGCTGCAATAGTTAGCTTTTTGTAATGAAAGCTACCTAAAAATGGAAAAAACAGCTCAATTACATAGTTTCTGAACAACAACACCAGCTAGTTTCATGCATTTTCGAACAAAAATAAATTAAATCTTATGTCAGAAAGTTGCCCTTTTGGATTTGAGAACAGCCATAAATTGAGTAAAATAATGCCGATATCTATCAATTGAAAATAGTCGATAAGTTACATATATAAAAGAGTGATTAAATCAAAAGATGCATTACTGTAGGGATTTTATTTTATTTATAATTATTTGGGTTACTATATTAGATAATGAATAATCACCTATTTTAATTTGCACGTAGGTTAACATAAGATTTCGTGACCAGTGAAACATATTGTTAAGATACATTTCGTGTTTGCTTTGCCTGTAAATCCGTTTTCTTACTCGTTGACTTTATCTGAGGAAAAAACTCTTGTTAAGATGAGTAAAATAATGCCGATATCTATTAATTGAAAACCGTCGATAAGTTACATTTATAAAAGAGTGATTAAATTAAAAGATGCATTACTGTAGCGATTTTATTTAATATATAATTATTTGGATTACTATATTAGATAATGTGTAATCATCTATTTAAATTTACACGTTGGTTAACATGAGATTTCGCGATCGGTGAAACATATTGTTAAGATACATTTCGTGTTTGCTTTGCCTGTAAATCCGTTTTCTTACACGTTGTCTTTATCTGAAGAAAAAAACTCTTTTTAAAATGAGTAAAATAATGCTGATATATATTAATTGAAAATAGTCGATAAATTACATTTATAAAAGAGTGATTAAATTAAAAGATGCATTACTGTAGGTATTTATTTTATTTATAAATATTTAGATTACTATATAAGTTAATGAGTAATCATCTATTTAAATTTATCCGTGGGTTAACATAAGATTTCGCGATTGGTGAAAAATATCATTAAGATACATTTCGTGTTTGCTTTGCCTGTAAATCCGTTTTCTTACACGTTGACTTTATCTGAAGAAAAAAACTCTTTTTAAAATGAGTAAAATAATGCTGATATATATTAATTGAAAATAGTCGATAAATTACATTTATAAAAGAGTGATTAAATTAAAAGATGCATTACTGTAGGTATTTATTTTATTTATAAATATTTAGATTACTATATAAGTTAATGAGTAATCATCTATTTAAATTTATCCGTGGGTTAACATAAGATTTCGCGATTGGTGAAAAATATCATTAAGATACATTTCGTGTTTGCTTTGCCTGTAAATCCGTTTTCTTACACGTTGTCTTTATCTGAAGAAAAAAACTCTTTTTAAAATGAGTAAAATAATGCTGATATATATTAATTGAAAATAGTCGATAAATTACATTTATAAAAGAGTGATTAAATTAAAAGATGCATTACTGTAGGTATTTATTTTATTTATAAATATTTAGATTACTATATAAGTTAATGAGTAATCATCTATTTAAATTTATCCGTGGGTTAACATAAGATTTCGCGATTGGTGAAAAATATCATTAAGATACATTTCGTGTTTGCTTTGCCTGTAAATCCGTTTTCTTACACGTTGTCTTTATCTGAAGAAAAAAACTCTTTTTAAAATGAGTAAAATAATGCTGATATATATTAATTGAAAATAGTCGATAAATTACATTTATAAAAGAGTGATTAAATTAAAAGATGCATTACTGTAGGTATTTATTTTATTTATAAATATTTAGATTACTATATAAGTTAATGAGTAATCATCTATTTAAATTTATCCGTGGGTTAACATAAGATTTCGCGATTGGTGAAAAATATCATTAAGATACATTTCGTGTTTGCTTTGCCTGTAAATCCGTTTTCTTACACGTTGACTTTATCTGAAGAAAAAAACTCTTGTTAAAATGAGTACTAAAATAATGCCGATATATATTAATTGAAAATAGTCGATAAGTTACATTTATAAAAGAGTGCTTAAATTAAAAGATGCATTACTGTAGGTATTTATTTTATTTATAATTATTTAGATTACTATATAAGGTAATGAGTAATCATCTATTTAAAATTATCCGTGGGTTAACATACGATTTCGCGATCGGTGAAACATATCGTTAAGATACATTTCGTGTTTACTTTGCCTGTAAATCCGTTTTCTTACACGTTGAGTTTATCTGTGGGAAAATCTCTTGCTAAGATGGAAAAAAGATCTTGTTGCAGTGAATAAAATCATAAAGTTTTTTTTAAAAGATTCAAGCAATTTCGTAAAATTTGTGTTTAAGGTACAGTATATAATAAAATATTTATTTATTTATTTATTTTTAGAGTTCAACAATACCAATAGAAGAATTTCACCAAAAAGTTCAAGACCTCACAAATTATCCACTTAGGCCGTTTGTTGTTCCTTTCCTCAAAGTGAGTTTTTTTTTTCATTTTTTTTTAAATTTTATTTATGCTGTATAATATTTTAAAACTAAAAGTACACACGAAAAATATTTTTTTAAAAAATTCGCAGTTAAGTATAATTTTAATAATGCCCTTTTCTTTCAGAGAATTTCAGGCACTTACAAAAATGTAATAGTTAAAAATTAATATTAAAGGTGCAACAATAAATAGCGAAATTATGTGGAAAACAGCTGACATTGATTTGCCTTTTTCAATAGAACTACTGAAGCGATTTCAATACTTTATTTTATTTTATTTTTTGATATTATACGTATTTTTATTTCTTATGTATTTTTAAAAATATTATAATATTTTATTTATTTATTTATACTAATTTATTTTAATATTATAATAATTTATTATAAAATCTTAAATAAAAGTTATTACAATAATGTATTATAATACAGCGAAACAGCACCGAAAACTGGCGATATGAAGCAATTAAAATAATAAAACTTTGTAAAAAATCACCATAAAATTAAAACAATTGATTGTCAACAATTGATTTGAAACAATTTTTGAAACATTTGAAACAATTGATTGTCACCATAAAATTAAAATTAAAACAGTAGATTGTTTTAATTTTATGGTGATTTTTTACAAAGTTTTATTATTTTAATTATTTTAAATGTATTATAATAATTTATATTATAATTTTTAGAATAAATTATATGATAAATATTGTAATTGTTTACAATATTAATTTATTATAATAATATAATTTATTAATAATTTATTTTATTTTTTATAATATAATATATTTGCAATTTTTACATTAACTATTTTATTTTTTTTATATTTTTTTGGCACTATAATTTATTTATATAACTTACTTTGTATTTTGGTATATTTAGTTCATTTTGCTTTTCTGAAAAAGTAATTCCGTTTTAGTAATTTTAATTTAAAAAGACGTAGAATTTTTTGTTTGTGAATTCGCGTAAATTTTGCATTTTTTATATTTCTTTCTTTCTGAACGATTATTTAATAATTTAGCTACTGTCAAACACATTTGAAAATTTTTTGAAATAGTTTCAATAATTCGCTGTCCATAATAATCGTCCATAAATATCAACTCGTTTTCCACAAGATTTTGCTAGCACTGTTGTCTCTTAAAACAGATCAGAAAAATAACGATATAAATCATTTAAGTTTTAATTTTAGGAGTGCATTTTTTGTTTAAGTTCATTTAAAAGATAAATTTAAAATATAGGTACATTTTTTATCTATTATAAATTCACATAGTTTTAATGGAATGTGGTTGGTTTAATTGTTCAGAAAGTGAATTTTTCAATTTTAATAATGCTGATAAAACGTTTTTTGTTGTCTATATAATGCCATCCGAACAGAATTTTGACATCTTAGTGATATAAAACAAATTGTTTTTTTTTTTTTTTTATGATTTTAAAATGTGCATAGTGACTTCATATAACGTAGATGGTTCATAATATTGATTCGACAAAATAAATTGAGTACGTCATATCAATATGACATAATGACTTACGACATAATAACTTAATTTGCAACTAAAATGTACCACCAGTCAATTTATCCGTTTTTAACACTTTCCAACAAAGTTGAAAATTGTTTATGACTTCGGTTTGTCTGTCCGTCTGTCCGCGCTCTAACTCCCGTAAATATACTCCGATCGTTCTGAAATTTTTGGATGTTAGTGACCTCTACCATAGCACGAACTCTATTTCAAATGAAGTTTGTAGCATGTTTAGTTCATTTACAGGGACAGTCAAATGTTTTCCGTTACATTACGGCCCATGGGGAAAAATCGTTTAAAACGATTTTTAATGATGTTACATGCTTTCAAACATGATAAAATTAATATGCATTTATTAAGTGCACTAAAATATGCATTCTGTAGAATATGCGGTGCAAAGAATAATTATTATTCATTTACAGGGCCACACAAAAGAATTCCGTTACATAATGATACAGGGATGGAGGGAATTTTTTCCGGCGTATTTTAATTATGTTAAATTATTTCATGTATAATGAAATTGATATACGTCACTCAGGTTTACTATAGCTTATTTCATGCATAATACGAAGTGCATAGCATTTACAGGGACACACAAATGATTTCAGATACTATATTGTATCCGAAGTACTGTACGGTTAGCGATTGATTGCTGGAAATGCATTTTTAATTATGTTATGTGCTTTTATATTTCACTATATATTTATGCATTGTATAGTTTGTGTATAAATGTTGTAATTCATATACAGGGCTACACAAAATAATTCGTAATGGTCACGGGGTATGATTGCAAATTGCTTAAAGCTGGTTTTTAAATGAGTTATGGATTTTTACGCTGAACTGAATTTAGTTTACTAAGAAATATTTGTAGAACATAGATAAAATGATATACAGGGTTACGCAAAGAAATGGATACATGGCCGTCTATAAATGATAATTTCTGGAAATGTGATTCCAGTAGTTTTAAGAGTGTTTTATTTTGAATTAAACTTTAGCTAAATAGGGGCGTGTAATAAAGGTACTAGGTTAACTACAGGCTTGTACAAAAGTATACAAGTATGTTTCCATCTATCAGTATAAATTGCTAAAAGAGAAATTTCAACCTGTTATGTGTTTTCTTGCTGAACTAAATTTCCCCGTTATATAGTATGCATATGAACCTACAGATCAAATACTGGGCTGTTCAAAAGAATTGGAATACATTTTTACTATGGACGGTAACTGCTGAAATCAGTTTTTCAAATGTTTTATGCGTTTTATAAAATGTTTACTTAGTTCTCTTATATACCTTATTTCCCTAAATAACGAAGTTTCGTTAAAGCATTCAGGAAATGTTGGAAAGTGTTTCATAATCTATGCTTAACGCATGATTTTTCTTACTTGTTAGAACTATGATCGTAAAAATCATTTTAACATTTATATATTTTTCTTAGCATATGAAGTTTTTCAAATTGTTCTTATACTTTTCCGAAATATTTTGAAGAAATCCACATTTTCCTCATGGCGTGATACCATTTCTCCCAAAATATCAACATGATAACTGTCTTTAGATCTTTATGCAACTTGCTTTCCATATGGGTATTTTTTAAACATGGCCTTATGCGAAAAATGTATTGAAGGGCATAAATAGTTATTTAAGTATTGATTTTCTCCTTTACCTGTGCAATAGTTTAGTGTCTTGATTTTGAAACACGGGTTGTGACTTCACGAGACCTGAATGCAATATTGTCATAACCTTTTTAGTTTCTACAATCTGCTATTCATTTGATTTGTTTACACTTATCTGCATAAAACAAAAAATCTAAATAATTTCATAATCAATAAGATGTTTCAAAGTGTTTGGGTATTTATACTTTGTATTTTGAAGAAATAACAAATGCCCACTTTTCTTATAGTGTGACATTATAACGGCAAGGCATTTTCACCAAAATATCAGTATCATCATACCGCTGCCTTGAAAAGAGAAGGTTCTATCTGACAAAACCAAAAAGAATTAAATAGTTATCTACCGAGTGACTTTAGTCCTGTCGACAATTTGATCTAACATACAAACACATTCTTGCAAGTATTTCGAGAGTAACGACTTACAAAGTAATATACTATAACTTGCAATGTTGTCTTATGGGAAAATGAAAATTTCATATCACTCTTCTAAGAGAAAAAATTGAAAATGATTGAAGGAGAGTTTTAGTTACGATCGCATTTTTGACAAAATGCGAAAAGATTATCAAAGAATGCAGAAAAAAGCAAGATATGTTTGCCTGTTTATTAAAATATTTTATTAAAATCTTTACAAAAATATTGTTACAGTATCATGACAGGTAATTTATTATTATTTATCGATAGTTAGGATTTTATATTTAATACAAAGTATTCGAATTAAACATGTGTCGATGGCCAGTACAGATAAGAATAATTTCTTAATTTTATAATAATAAAAAAAAGTTCTTTTTGTAAATTATTTGTTACCCTTTGAGAGAGCCTATCTATTTACCTACCGATCATGAGAAATTTTAAATATTTAGTTTGGAAATGATAATGAAACATATCAGGATATTAAAAAGAGTAAGAGAATACATATTCATAAAGATTAGCATGATGTTATTTTTTTAAAAAAAACTATCATTTATTTTAGCATCTACGCTAAAGAAATTTTGAACTCAGCTTAAATCCTGAATCGGTGGCGTAGCATTGGGGAGGGGGGGGGGGGTGTCGATCCTTTTACTACCAGTATTATTGTATGCTAAATTTTGCTGTGTTTAATCGAATAACGTTATGTGATTAATTAATGCCAAATTTTCTATATAATAGTGCTGGTAGTAAAATGATCGACCCCCCCCCCCCCTCCTAACGCTACCCCACTGTCCTGAGTCGAAGCTGTTTGAACCTCCTCATTCGAAGGCAACGGCATACTATGGTATCTTTGGGACATTTTGAAACTCCTACAGACAATTTTTTCTTAATCTACGAAAATATAATATACCTACGAACTAAAATATACGAAGTTACCCTACTATTTCGAAAATAATTCTTTATCTGTAGAAATGTGAGAAACCAATAGATTTTCAATATTTAAGGAAGCATTAAAAAAATTCTTTTGCTGCCACTGATTTTTTGAAGCATTTTCGGGTAGTTTCTATAGTGTATTAATCAGTTTTCACAAACGGGAATACACGTTTTCTAAGTTAATCTAATTTACCAAGAATAACTAAATAATATTAATTCAATGAATATTAATTTAAATGATAATGTTAGTGCTGTTAGTTTATCATGTTTGCCTGTGAATCATACTTGTGGAACATATGAAAATGTGTATTTGTGAATTCACATTACCCGAACAACCTATAATCCGCTTTCAGAAAACGGATTATTACAGTATAAAAACTAACCCTGAAACGTTTCTGAAAATCAGAGGCAGTAAAATAAACTTTACTTTTGTAAATATTTTTTTTTTATCGTGAAAATATATTGTTTTTGAAGTTTGTAAAGATAAAGGACGTTTTTAGAATGGTAAGTCGGCGGATGTTATTGTATATTTTTGTTCATAGTTATATTAATTTTTTTCTATTATAGCTTTTTCAATGACGGTGGTAACCACTTAATGAAACCACTTAATTTTAATTCCCAAAATGTCACAATGACACCAGAATTTTGGTATCATTTTTTCTGTTTATTATGTATGTGAAATAAAGCATTTTTCTTATTTTTAAATAATTTTGTTCGTAAATTCCGGTGACATTCATTCATTTCAACATTTTAGCAACCCAAGTTCTTTGCCTCTGAAAAGGTTAAGAAAGATTTGTCTTTTTTTCACAGTGTATAAAACAGCATACTTTATTCAAGTATGTCTTTATGCAAAAATGTAGCTAAACTTATTAATAATTATCTAAATACTGATCTATTCCTCATATGTAACTAAAATTATCAATAATTATCTAAATACCGATTTATTCCTCATATGTAACTAAATTTATCTATAATTTTCTAAATACTGATATATTCCTCTTATGTAACTGAACTTATCAATAATAAACTAAATACTGATCTATTCCTCATATGTAACTGAACTTATCAATAATTATCTAAATACTGATCTATTCCTCATATGTAACTAAACTTACCAATAATTATCTAAATACTAATCAATTCCTCATATGTAACTAAACTTATCAACATTATCTAAATACTGATCTATTCCTCATATGTAACTAAAATTATCAATAATTATCTAAATACCGATTTATTCCTCATATGTAACTAAATTTATCTATAATTTTCTAAATACTGATATATTCCTCTTATGTAACTGAACTTATCAATAATAAACTAAATACTGATCTATTCCTCATATGTAACTGAACTTATCAATAATTATCTAAATACTGATCTATTCCTCATATGTAACTAAACTTACCAATAATTATCTAAATACTAATCAATTCCTCATATGTAACTAAACTTATCAACATTATCTAAATACTGATCTATTCCTCATATGTAACTGAACTTATCAATAATAATCTAAATACTGATCTATTCCTCATATGTAATTAAATTTTATCAATAATAATTTAAATACTGATCTATCCCTCATATGTAACTAAACTTATCAATAATTATCTATTCTGATCTATTCCTCATAATCATATAGTTTCTTCTGCAGGCAAATCTTCCTGTGTTGCAAGCTGATCTGTTGCAGTGCTCTCGCGTAGCGCACCAAACGCCCCAGCAATACGCCCGACAACATTTTACTCTAGAAGCATGCGGATCAGAACCTGGGGACATATTTCAAACGGACGCCAAAGAATGCACCAAACGGAGAACGCCTCCAGACACGTTAGTATCAATATCGCTTTGTGATTGATTATCATTTGGGTGTCAAATTATAATACAAGGAGAAATATCCGAAATCTTAGAACAAAATATTTTTATGTTAGAACTTAACGTAATTGTAAATTAACATAACTTTAGGTATAACTGTTATAAATAACAATTATTGTAATAGCATTTGTAAATTGTAATTATTAAACAAATTGTAACAGTATTGTAGTAAATAAATGTCCTAATTTTCTAATGACTTTTAATTTTATAATGATTCAAAATTTCATAATCATCTCTATAAAAAATAGACTGTGTTCGAGAAACATTTAAATAGGAGTCAAGGCATACTCCAAGGAAAAAAAAAAATTAATTTCTAGAACCAAAATCTTTTTGAAATATAGCATAATTATAAATTAACATAGCTTTAGATCCAATTGATAAATAAAGGAGCAATTTATTTGTGTCTAGATTTTACAGTTCGGCCTATGAAATCGGCAAGTTTCTAGGAGAAAAAAAATCAAACGAATGGCAACGAATTAACCGAATAGAGGATTCCTTCAGATTCGTTAGGATCAATATTATTTAATGTTTGATTACCCGTCTAAGTATGAAAATATAATTAAAGTGTGAAAATTCGCATCTTCATAATAAAAATGTTTTTTATTTAATTTTACTTTATTTAAAGATTAGTACAACTTTAGCTTAGTACGAATTTTAAATATAAACGTATAAAATAGTCAAGATTTTAAAAAGAAAAATCCATCATATGCACAAGACAAATTAAAGTACACATTTAACAGATATCAAACAAATCATAAGATTTATTATGATAAAAATTGTTTTAAAATGCCTTCTTTTTCTTTCGCAATCTATCTGAATAATACTGGAACTTATAATGAACAGGTATTAGTGCCAGCAATTTAATATTTCCTTGCGATAATGCATTTTCAATATCCATTTTGTTTTGAGTGCTTATTGTTTTTGCGCTTTGAAAATTGAAGTTTTATAATATGATTAATAAAATGTCTTTACAATTTTGAAAAATTATAAAATTATTTAAAAAAAAAATATGCATTTATGCGTTCAAAAAAATTAAAATAAAATAATAATAATTATTTTTTTTAATTTAAACAAAGAGAACTTTAGGCAGCATCAGGTCAATTTAGGGGTTCAATTTTAGGGCTGCCGAGTTAACCAGATTTTACGTAAAAATAAAATAATAATTATTATTTTAAATTTAAATAAAGAGAACTGTAGACGGCACCAGGTCAGTTTAAGGGTTCAATTTTATGGCCATCTAGCTATACAGATTTTACGTCTTTGGACTTTTTTTTTACATAGACCTTCGTAAAAAGCATTGTTTACATATCGTTCAATTCGTGACATTGATTAAAGGAAAATTCCACCTATAGCAGCTATCGAGACTACCGATTCTCCACACAATGCTGTAAAAAACTTACTGAGTCAAGGTATTTCGTACAACAAATGAGGCACAAACATTGAAACTTTTACCAACGTATTTATTGCTGTGTTATAGCTTTTTATAATTGTTTAACAATTTGAATTATTTTAATACATTAATTTAAATTCAAATAAATTTCAGGCGACCAAGGGAAAATGGATTTTCCGACAACAGTCAAGATGGACCACCTCCAGCAAAACGGCAACAAACTCTTCCTAGTCCGACCCTAGGGCCTCGAATGAGTCCTGCGGGCGCACCCAGCCACCTTCCTCCTGGTCTCAATTTAAGGTACGATGAAGGATTGTACAGGTACGACAGGTACGACCGCTACGATAGAGACCTAGGCAGGCCGTACTACAGTAAGTAGAACTTTTTTTCCCATGTCAGTGTCAACCAGATTTCTATTAAACTTAATTGCATTATCGTAATTGCTTTTAAGAGGACAGTGGATACCAGAGTGTCTCTGTATGAGAGTTGTGACATACACACAGATCGCATGTTCAGACTGTGCTCAGGCAGAAGTTTTTGTCCAAACTATGGCAAACCTACATTCCAGAACTTGGCAGTAATCGGCTGAACGAGTTAAATTAGACGCGTGAAAATAATTAACAAACCGTAATTTGGCGATAATGGCACGTTCGCATGGATGCTTGGCGATTTATGTGTTCAAAATCAGCTCAATAAATCGAATTTTATATCGTATGCGGACACTCCCTAGTGAATACATGAGATTTAATTTTTGTTCATGCTGATTTAAGTTCCTCAAATTCGCAAAAGAGTCTATTAACATGTCAATTTTTAATGAAAATTCAGATTAGTGCCAGTTTTCTTCTTTTAATTATTATCCGACGGAATTAAAAATAGATGTGTAAATTTCTTATAATGTGTATCAAGATTGTTCCTTACGATATTGAGAATTTTTAACATAAACCAAATACGCAGAGAACATTTTAAAGATGTAAGGACTGCGAAAAGTTTGTTTCGAAAAAAATGCATTTGAAATACATTATATGTTACTTTTATTACTTACTTTTATAACAAGTATGAAAAATACACTGCAATTTGTTTACATACTTTTTTTTAACTTTAACAATAAATCTTTACACGAAAACGATTTTTTTTTCTTACTCTTCTCAAAATCCACCGTCTTCTTAATCAATAACAAAAATCATGTATTAACAATGTAATCGTAATCTGAAGTTTACTCGCAATTTATTCAAATTACAATCATAACTCTATGATAACATTGCAGTTTAGTCGATATCAAAAGAATGCATAACTGTAATTTTGCTTTTAATAAGATCATGCTTTTTTATTTTTTACTTATTTATTTTGATTCAAAAGACTAGTGAAAGTCGTAGTATATGCATATTATAAGAACAAATTTAGACTGTCAAAGCACTATCACTACACGCTATTTGCATGTTACTAAAAATTATTTTTACAAATTAGAAAAATAATTTGTATTCTGATTTATGTATCATTATATAGGATTTCATTTCGTGGTGACATCGACTAGGATAACATTGACTTTTAGTTACAAAAAAAAAAAAAAAAAAAGATAATCTCTCAGAAATACAAGAGTTCCAATACATGAATACCTTGAAAGAGCAACTAATAGAATTGATTTCGAAATGCACCAAAATTTTTGCGTTTAAAGAGTCTCAGTACACTTAAAGCTTCAAAATTTTTGAAATTTTAATTTGTTTTTAGATGTTAAATTTCTATCTTTTCTGAACATTTTGATATAATTCTTTCCTTGAAATTTGCATTAGAACAGAAGATACGGCTTTTAGAACTATACTCGCTCAATTAGCTCAAGCGGCGTTTCCGAAATTTTGAAATCATTTTTCTCCAAATGATGTTTTGGGCATAACGTGCAGGATATCTCAAACACTTCTGAATGTTTTTTCATGAAATTTTTTAAACATATGTTTCATGTTAGTCTGCATAAACTGAACCTAAAATTTCCTTTTTATTGTTCAAAAAAATATTTTTTCTAGGTGATTATACTGTTGAAAATTTCAAAATTTTGTATTAGCTAAATACAATTTTGTATCACAAATATAAAAATGCTTTAAATACCAAATTATTTAGGTTCAGGGTAATTATTACAATCTGAAGTATAATTAGGCACAAAAAATTACATTCTAGTTTCAAAATTTATTTTGTAATCCAGCGCGTAATCTGTCATACCAATTTTCTGCTCAACAAATGTCTGACAATTTGAAGCCCCCTATAAATGCTAATTCTATGTCTTGCAATTTTTTAAATACATGAAATGAAAGAAAATACTTATATCTTTCATCCCAATTAAAATTGTGTTTTAAAATCATATACGTTTTAAGATGTTGAAAATGGTCTTCTTTTCATTTTTTTCCAATTTAAGAGTCCTGAGACCCATTAAAGTAATTTACTTTTTTAGAAAATAAAAGTTTTAAAACTTTGTCAGTTGACTAGTAATATGTAATTTTTTGCAAATATTATTATAAAATAATCTTTTACTAATTAATCATTTGATACAAAAGGAACATTTGCTTATTGTAGGTTCTGTTCATCGAGATTTTCCAGAGGATAGAGATATGGAAGATGAGTGGAAGAACATTCACACGGTAAGATTTGTTATATGACTCATATGAATTTCTTTGTCATTAAAAAAATGATGTTTTGTATTATATACTTTGCTAATTAAAGTTTAAAGTAAGTTTTTCTTCAAGATTTCCTTTGCATATTTGTTCAATAAATTTCTTATTTGAAGTTTGAATATGAAACTCAAATTCACAGTGTAACTATTCAATATGTCATTATAGCATTTGATTGAACTTTATAACCATTATGACATTAACCCTTTATCTACTTACGGTACTTATAAGTACCATTAAAATAACTTGTTATAAAATTCATTTAATACATCGATTAGTTGTAATGCAGTTTAGAATGAGTTATAGATACATGACTTCATCTTATTCCAAAAGCATTATTGGTTACACAAAACAAAAATATTTTTAAAAGGATGATTTCTTTTGACTTTGAATCTTTTTATCTTTCTTGGTTTTTTTTTTTTTTTTTTTTTTTTTTTTGGGGGGGGGGGGGGGGGGTTAATTCGGGAATATTTCTATATTTCTATGGTAAGAACATGATATTTGTACATTTCCCAATTCTACAAAATACTAAGAAAAATATTAAAAATAAAAGATTTGAGTGGGGTTATAAATATTGTACAAAATCCCGATAAAATCAAATTTAATTAATCCTTCTAAAATTTATTAAATAATTATGTAAATATTCTAAGGTAGTTTCAAAAATTAACGAAAAATGCTTTAGAAGATAAAATTTTTATGAATTTATAATTCAGTACATAAAGGGTTAAAGCAAGTTTTTCTTCAAAATTTTCTTTGCCTATTTGTACAATCAATTTCTTATTTGAAGCTCGAATACGAAACTTACAGTGTAACTATTCAAAATGTTGTTATAGCATGTGATTCAGCTTTATAACCATTACGACATTAAATTGTATTAACTAGTATAGCATTTTGCTAAACTTTAAACTGTTTTATTATCAGGACATCTGAGCCTGTTAACTATTATTTCTTTCAAACTATGAAGCTATAAAGCTTAGAGCGTGATCATTGCAATGTCATTATATTATCACACTGGAATCTTATTACTGTTTTACCTTTAGAAGATCGGAGTATGTTGAAAATTATGTATCAGAATTTCTTAACAATTATAACATTTTGTTGTTAGAAAGGTTACCATTTTAAATGCCATGCGTTAAAGCGTTCGTTTAAGCGCTTATAGATAGTAGGAAAAAAATGATAAAAAGGTCTAGTGATAAAATATATAATGTGAACATTAAAAAGATCCACAATCTTACTTAAAAGGCAACTAATGTAATGAAAAAGATGTTACAAGTTTAAAATATACATTTTATTTAAAAACTTCTTAGTACTTTCAAGCCTTCCAGGCTCTTCATCAGAGAATATCTTAATAATTAAATGTTGTTCATTTATACAAATACATCACTTTTGTAATAATTCTTCTACCTATGGAAAGTGACGTATGAGAAATAAAGTGATGTCATAAAATAAATGGAACTGCAATTAATAATAATAATATATATTTCCTCTAATTAAATTCAATCCAAGAAACTGCTACAGCTTTTTCTACTTTCAACTCTAGTGATTATTGGCTCTCTCATTTTCAAAACAAAGTCACGTATTTGTATAAATAAACAACATGTAGTTATTAAGATATTCTCTGATTTTGAGCCTGGAAGGCTTGAAAATACTAAGAAATTTTTAAATAAAATGTATATTTTAAACTTACAACATCATTTTCATTGCATTAGTCGCCTTTTAAGTAAGATTGTGGACCTTTTTAATGCTCACATTATATATTTTATGTTGAATCAAGGTGAAAAATTGCGTTTCGTCTTATCATGATATGATATTAGGTCTAGTGATCTTTGGATTTTGTTTTCATCAGTGTGAAAAGAAGATTACAACACTGTAAACTAGTATGTTGTGGCCATCACAAAACTTTCTTCTATCTCATACTTGTCAATACTTCAAAATTCATTATCACAGTGCATCTATGCTCATCATGAGGATTCTAAAAAGATGAAATTCCGTGCATTAGTTCTTGAGATATTACTGTCCATGAAATCGTGTAAATCCATCAAAATGCAGCATAGCAGCGCCACCTATTGGGTGATTTACACCAGAACCTAATTATCATCCACATGTGTCAATGTCTAACTGAATATGAAGTTTGGGGAAAATCCGTGCATTAGTTCCTAAGATAGAACTATTGCGCAAATCATGACAAATGCAGCATAACAGCGCCACCTGTTGAGCGATTTACACAACCACATAATCAGTATCAACATTTATCAAGGTGTACTTGAATCTGAAGTTTGATGAAAATTCGTGCATTAGTTCTTGAGATAGAGCTATTGAGGAAATAGTGCAAAATGCAGCATAGCAGCGCCACCTATTGGGCGATATTCACCAACACGTAGTCAGCATCATTTCATATCAAAGAGTAACTGAATCTGAAGTTTGATGAAAATATGTCCATTAGTTCTTGAGATACAGCGATTGAAGAAATCGTGAAAAATGCTGTATAGCAGCGCCACCTGTCGAGCGATTTACACCAAAATGTACAAAATGTCAATTCATATCAAGGATTAACTGATTCTGAAGTTTAGTGAAAATTGTTGCATTAGTTCTTCAGATACCGCTATAATGGAAATTCTGAAAAGTGCAGCATAACAGCGCCACCTGTTGAGCGATTTGCACCAAAACACAAACAGCACTAATTCATATCAAAGTATACATGAATCTGAAGTTTGTTGAAAATCCAAGTATTAGTTGTTGAGATAGAGCTATTGCGGAAATTGTAAAAAATGCAGTATAGCAGCGCCACCTGTTGAGCGATTTACACCAAACTGTACAAAACTTCAATTCATGTCAAGGATTAACTGAATCTGAAGTTTCATGAAAATCCGTGCTTTAGTTCTTGAGATAGAGCCATTGCGGAAATCATAAAAATGCAGCATAGCAGCGCCACCTGTTGAGCTATTTGCACCAACACGTAATCAGCATCAAGTCATATCAAGGACTAACAGAATTTGAAGTTTTATGAAAATCCGTGCATTAGTTCTTGAGATAGAGCCATTTCGGAAATCATACAAAATGCAGCATAGCAGCGCCACCTGTTGAGCGATTTGCACCAAAAACTAATCAGCATCAATATGTATTAGGGACTAACTGAATATCAATTTTTATTAAATTCCGTGCATTAGTTCTTGAGATAGAGCGCCCACAATATTTGTGTCACATACACACAGACAGACAGACAGACAGACAGACAGACAGACTCACAGAGTCACAGACAGACATTTTGTAAAAACATGTTTTTCGGGTTCTCTGACCTCTAAAACGTGTAAATCCGTCGAAAACTGGAATTCGAAAATTTTCATGAATCCAATACTTTCTTCTTGTAAAGATAGAAGAAAATAAAAAAAGACAAATGTTTCTTAATATAGGAAAATGTATTACAACTAAGGATCGACCGGAAACAGGTTTTTAAGACCGAAACCGAATTTCGATAATCTTCCTATTTTCGGCCGAAAACGAAAACTTAAAAAAATGTTTTAAGTAATTAATAAATAATTAAATATACATAATTATTAATTAATTAAACGTGTTTATTGAATATACATAATTATTAATTATTTATACGTGTGGCCCAGCATGCCTCTCTGTGCTTCTGACCAAAACTTTCTTATTTTCATATAAAATAAAATGTAATTAATTCATCAACGACACAGACTGATTTTCTAATTATACAATTTTCATCTAATTGATTTTTTTTAAGTTTACATACCTCGATTGATCTTTTATAATGATTTTTGTAAAAGATCATCTGTTACACCAGAACTTTCTCAAAGAGTATTTGAAACACTTATGCGGTTTAAAACTATACATTTTCTATTATTGTTAAATCTGCAGCTTTTAATGCGCACGTTAAAAGCATCTTCAATGTTTAGTCTCAAAGAGTTTCGAATAGAAACTTTCTACAGAAAAATTTCCATGAATTATATAGATTGATTAAAAAATATATTACTTAATCTTTATAGATTACAGATTATATATTCTATAAGTTAAAGTTTCTTGAACAAAACGGTGCAAGCTTTGTTGATAAAATAAATCTGTTTCAATAAATATTTTCATATCAAAATTATCTTTATTTATTTTTTTTTTGGGGGGAATTTTCTGCCCCCTTTTATAAAAACTAAAAATAAACTGCGCAAGAAAAAGTGCAGAAACTACAGTGAATAGTAGTTTTCCGTAGTAGGTTGTCTTGCATACATTTGATAAATTCCCAAAAAATCCGCGTGTGTTTCTTCACGCTTTTGTAAGTATCGTGCTGGGGAACACATGCGTAATCCAAGCATGTGAAACGTAGCATGTCATCCTTTTTTTCTTCATGCAACACAGATTTTCAACTGCACACTGGATATGGTTTCTTCCAAAGTATACCCATTTATTAAAATAAAATAAAATAAGAATAAAAGCTTATATATATATATATTTTTTAAATTTTTAAAATTTTTTTTTTTTTTTTTTTAGTATTTAAAATATATTGTTGCAGTATCACAGCCTGTTGGCATATTTTACTAGGCGTGGTCTGGCGCATAATTGACTCATAAACAATTGTAACCATATTCAAAGCTGGAGTAGCACAGTTGAAGTTTATTCCAACAGAGCGAAAAATGTCCAGACCAGGGATCGAACCTGGATACTTGACGTGCCGTGCCAATGCCTTACCTGTTAGGCTATCCAGACCGATACCTGGCTGACATAATTCACTCTTATTAGTTGGACTTGGCTGCGAACTGCAGCGCTATTTCATTCATCCGAGCTATAACTATAGCATTTACATGATGAAACTACTTCAACACGGAAACTCCTGTATACCATGTAATTAAGTCATAATGAAGGGAACGAATATTTTTTCCAACTGGATTATATCATATTCAAAGCTGGAGTAGCACAGTTGAAGTTTATTCCAACAGAACCATATTGTTTTTTCAACATATAATCAACATTTAATTAAACTGGTCTTTTTTCGTTAGCCAGGCGCAATTTTCTCGTCAATAACAGCTTTTATTCTTGCGTGAGTAAATTAGAAACAGTTCTTTCATGTTGAAATAAGGTGCTTTTGATTAAAGATATTATTTCTTATTAAAACATTTTTTTCTTTTTGTATTTTAAATGTATTTAATGCATGCATTTTAAATGAAAAATGTTTGTTTAAAGAAATTGGTGAAAGATTTTGTATTTTAAATGAAATGAGTGTAATATGGTAGCAAAAATAGTTAGCGATTTATCACCTGCTTCCGACAAACGTAAAAATACATTAAAATTAATTTATTATTCGGTTAGTGAATTTCAAAAACGACCCAGTGGCATTCCATACCAAGTTGTCAGTCACATATCTAATAAATATACACGAAAAATGCAATGGCTTTTTTAGGCATCGATCTCAGGGCACATGCGTAATCCCAACATAAGATACAAGAACTATAGCATGTTATTATTTTCCTCTCTACACAGATGCTGAACTGTATCCTGTATATGGTTTGTTACGAAATATACCTATTGATTACATTAAATTAATTAATAAAAGAAACTGAAAACCAACGAATATAACCCGGCCTAAGCAACACATGGTTTTGTTTGTTCTATTAAAAAAAATGAAATTTTGAATCAAACTACATCTTTTGACTCAAAAAAGGCTAAAATGATATACAGAATATGATTCAGTACAGTGACACCGCAGATGACAAATTTTTCGGCTAAAAATCATGGTTTATGTTTCTTTGACTTCAATCCGGTTTTCGAACGTTTCGTTTCATAAGTGGAGTAACAAAATGCAGCAGCGTTGCATTTTAATTGGATGCGAAAACAATTTCAATTAAGGTGCTACTTTACCCACGGGAAAACACCCGTTCGCTAATGCTAATTCTGCGAAAAAAAAATTTTAAGGTAGCTCGCTTGCATTTCAATATTTTTAAAGAATTTTTTTTTTCATCGAATAGCTAAGATTGACCTGTACAAAGGCCGTTTTTTACCTTTTCTATTTTCTTTGCGGATTTTTGTAATGAGAATACTTTAACTTTCGAAACCAGTTCCGAAAGTGAAAGTATCATTATAAAAAAAGTCTGTAAGCAAAATCGAAAAAGTAAAAAACGGCCTTTGTACAGATCTATATTAGCGGCAATGAAAAAAAAAATTGTTTAAAAATATTGAAATGCAAATAAGATATGTTTAAAATTTTCTTCCTAGGATTTACGAACGAGTGTTTTCGAGTGAGAGAAACAGCCTCTTAATGAATATTTTGGCTAACGGAAAGTGATTCCGGAACGAATTATATTCGTTAGCTTAGTCATTACTACACTAGAAATTCGATAAGTAAACGGTACTATATAGTGTTGCCAATTTAGCGGATTTTTTTTTTCAAAAAGTAAATATTTGCATTATTTAACGAGAGACATTTCGTAGTTAAATAAATCAAATATTACTATTCGGAAATAGTGGCGTAAATTTTTGATTAAAATAATCCACCAAATTGGAAATAGCGGTTCTATACCAGACTGTTTCTCATGCATCTGGTAAATCTACCCCCACGAAAAAAAAAAGATACACGTGCGTTTCTTCACACTTTTTTGAGCATCGCGCGCGGAGCACGTGCGTAATCCAAGCATGTGAAACCGTAGCATCTGATTCCTTTTTTTTTCTCTCTCTGCAACACAGATGCTGAACTGCATCCTGGGGATGGTTGAGAAAACGAAGCGAGCGCTCGCTATACTGCAACACAGGAGCTACTCGGACCGACAGGACGTCGCACTGTGGAGGAGCCGACATCTGGACGGAACGGAGTTCGACATCAAGAAGAGAGCGACTGCTGACATCCTTCCTCATTACAAGGCTGGCGAGGAAGTCACCAGGAGAAGGCCAGGTGAGCCACAGAAATTCTTCTTCACTTTTTTTTTTTTGCTTGTCAGGATGGTGCATGTTTCCGTCGAAATCGAAGAGTTGTTCTAGAAATACCCGGTTTCATAACAAAGGGGATGGGGGAAGGATTGATGAATTTTTTTTTCTGCAGCTGTTGTTTTTTTTTCCCTTTTAAGAAAGAGGGAAATCATTAGAAAATTGTTAAATTTTTTGGAAAATTGTTGCTGGAATGACAGATGAAACTCGACACATTAGAAGTGACTCGGGAGCAGAGTTGCAAAAAACCCGCATGTTTCCAGGGACGGAAATAAAACCGGGAAATTTCGAGAATAAACTAGGGAAAATTGGGGAATAAACCCGGAAATTTGTGAAATAGTGGAAATTTTGAGAGAATAAACAAAACTACTCATTATTCAATTAAAGTGGGCACAAATATACGGAATGTATCAAATATCCTTGGCACAATTATAGTTAGTTGGCCTTTTCCTTCTTCCTCATTTACCCGGATTTTTAACCATTTGGAAAAATGGTTATTGCTCTCTGTCAGGGTAGGAAATCAAAAACATATATGAAGTGTTTTATTGGTTGAATCCGCATTTTATTCGTTTTCTGATTGGTCTATACAGTAATCTGTAGTTTCCCTTTACTTTCAACAGAGATGGATACTTCTGTTGCCACTATGACAAAAAAGTAATAAAAACTACAAAAAAAATTAATAAATCAGAAACAAATTGAGATACAGCTTTCAAACAAATTTCATTTAAAAGTACATTTTTTCCTCTATACGACGGTGTAAAAAGTAATATTGTGGGATGTTTAGAAGTTTAAGAATGAAATTTCATTTAAAATGGGTCGTCAGATTTCAAATCTGACAATGGAAAAGCCTTTTCCCGAACAGCCAATGAAATGTTTGGATAATACGTAAGCTTCAGGTGGATAATACGTAAGTTTCAGGAAATCTGACGAGTCGCGGGCGATTTTTGTCGCTTGCGATTTTTACGTGTAATAACACTATTAATGTTTAATTCATGGCGTACGTAATGTAGGATCAACTCCGTGCGATTTTTTATGTCTTAAATTTTAGTCTTTGAAAAAATCATTTTCCAAATAGTCGTTATAATTTGTTAAATTGCTTTTTTTTAATTTATTTTTATTTTTATTTTTTACATTTTCTAGCAAAACATTTGATTTTAAACTCTTTCTTTTTTCAAAGTTACGTATAGTCTATTTAATACTGGGAATTATGAGTTTTTAAAATAATATTACTAAATGAAAAAGGTATTTTTAATCCTTCTTCCTTTTTTTTTCTTTATCGAAGAGTTGTTCTAGAAATACCCGGTTTCATAACAAAGGGGATGAGGGAAGAATTGGTAAAAAAATTTTATGCAGCTGTTTTTGTTTTGTTTTAAAAAAGAGGGAAATCATTGGAAAATCGTTAATTTTAATGGAAACTTGTAACTAAAGTGACAGAAAGATGGAACTCAACGCATTAGAAATGACACACGAGACATAGGAAATGAACTTTGAAGAAAGTGAATTCTTTATTTAAGGCAATTTTTATTTTTAAATTTTGGAGGCAGGAAAGCTTCATTAATCTTTCAGATTATATAATGCTGTTTTAAACGAAAATAAGAAATTAGTAAAATTTGATGAATTTGTTTCTGCAACTGTTTTTTTTTCCTTTTAAAAACAGAGCGAGATTGTTAGAAAATCAATAATTTTTTTTGTGAAACTGTAGCTGAAGTGACAGAAAGAGGAAACTCGACATATTAGAAGTGACTCACGAGTAGAGTTGCAAAAAACCCGCATGTTTCCAGGGACGGAAATAAACCCGGAAATTTTCAAGAGTAAACTAAGAAAACTTGGGGAATAAACTCGGAACTTTGAGAAATATTGGGTATTTTGAGGGAATAAACAAGACCAGTCATTATTTAATTAAAGTTAGGACAAATACATGGAATATATCAAATAAAGTATCCATAGAAAGATAAAAATTCGACACATTTGAAGTGCTTCACGAATAAGGTTGCAAAAAACCCACATGTTTTCCAGGATATTTCGAGAGTAAACTGAGGAAATTTGGGGAATAAACTTGGAACTTTTAGAAATATTGGGAATTTTGAAGGAATAAACGAATCCAGTCATTATTCAATTAAAGTTAGGACAAATACATGAACTGTATCAAATATAGTATCTATAGTTAGAGCATAAATGAGTTTTGAAGCGTATTTTCCTAGTCCTGTTCATTGCTACCATTTTTACTCTTCAAAATATTTTTAGAAAATAGAAAGCTTGGCACATTTATAGTTATTTGGCCTATTCTTTCTTCCTGTTTCATTTACTTTTTTTCCAGCAAAACATTTGATTTTAAACACTCTTTTTTAACACTTTCTAGCATAGTTGAAAAGTGTTCATGAATTCGGTTTGTCTGGCCCTCCACGCTCTAACTCGCGTATATATAGTTGGATTTTCATGCAAATAATATTTGTTAATAATTATTACCATGGCATGTTCGGTATTGAATATGAAGTGTGTAGCAGTAATGCTTCATTTCCAGGGCTTCATTCCATTTTCATTTACAGGGCACTCCAAAGAATTTCGTTACATTATGGTCGATGGGAAATCGTTTCCAGTGTATTTTAATGACATTACGCTAGTTAAAATGGATTTAAGTTGAAATTAATTACTGACTTTCACTACAAGATGATTACTATAGAATAGGCATGGATGGCGAACCTATGGCACGCGTGCCGAACTTGGCACGTAAGAAAATTTCTCTGGCACGCGAAGAAACTTATAGATTATATTCAGTTTATAGAGAACAATCCATTTTATGTGAATGAATTAAGGTATTATAAATCTCATTAAAAGCGCCGTGTAGCGTCATTTTTCTTGCCAAATCATTCAACATATAGTGTTTTCCAAATCATTTTGTTCTCTATCAAATTTCAATGTTTTCATTTTCTTTTAACTTTAGAATCGCCACAGCAGTCATTTTGACCGGCAAAATATAAAAATATTTTGATTCCAACCAGAATTTTTTCTAAAATATGTTAAATATGTACCACAGGGAAATAAGTTAAATAAATAAAAAATTCTGGTGTAAAATAGTTTTATAACACTTGAGTAAAATTTCCGTCGGTTCTAGTGTTAATTGAATTTTAAGAGATAGTTTGCATAGTAATATACCTAATTGGCACATTTCTTCTTCAGATTAGGGTTTATGTTATTTAGGTTTAGGAGTTTTAAGTCATTTTAGATTTTATTATTATATTTAGGTTTTAATTTTGTAAAATGAATTGTAAATGTTAGTGTAAATAATTATGTATCTATTGAACCTTCTTCTACCTGAAGAACTAAAAACTATCTGATTAGGAAGTATACAATAAAAGAAAAGCTAATTTATAGATTATTAATACGGAATTCGATGCGACATGGCTGTATATTATTGAGTAAATACGGCATAATAAATAAGTTAGAAATCGAATTTAGTATGTGTAAAAATATATGAGTAAACATTCTATAAAAAATTAATTATTCATTTTATCTAACAAGGGAACCACTTTTGGTGTTGCTCGCACCTAGCATTGAGACCTGGTGCATTTTAAAGCCCTATATTACGAAGTTTGAGAATCGGTAAAATTTTTCTGTTAAAATAATATTTCTTGATTTTACAGCAGCATAACTTTCTGAAAATGTAATTTTCGAGACCACTTATCGGACTATTAACATCGAAGTTTTTTTTTTTTTTTTTTTTTTTTTTTTTTTAAGCATTTACAGACAAAAATTAGTTAATAATAAGTATGAAATATTGAAAAAAGTTTAAAAATTCCTTCAAGAACCCACGAATTTGATTTTGAAAAATTGCAACATTATATTCACATTCTTGGCGGGGAAACAGTTGGCGCTTTTTTTTCAAAAGTAGAGCTTTCCAGCAACCCTAGCCAAATGTCATAGCTGTTTGTCTTGTGTGAGGAGTGGTTTGGACTTCATTAGAAATTGTAATGTCCGATGTTATTTAATTAGTCACAGTAATTTTTCTAAATTGTGTAAAAATATTAATTTACTTTATAATGACTTTTACCAAAGGACCATTTAATACAGAAACATTTCATTTTAAACATTCGAAACTTTATTCCATTCGATTTCAAAAATAGTTTGCTTATTCTGTATTTCACTAAAAAATAGTTTTCAATGATCTTGGAAGCTTTTATAGAATTATGTTTACTATTTAGTATTTATCGTCTGCATAGAAAAAAAAAAAGAAAAACCCAATATTTGCTTCTTATGATATCAATTATTTAAAAAAAATCGCAATGTATGTACTGTACATTTACTCATCGGATAAAGCGGGAGGAAAAATTGTACCGCCACGTTTGGCGACTTAACTCACTTTTGGCGTGAAATAAACCAATAAAAAATGTCATAATAAAAAATTTAAAGTATAAAAAAGTATATAAAATATTATTTTAACAGACAAATTTTATCGGTTCTCTAACTTTTATGTCTAGGACTACAAAATGCACCAGGTCTCGTTGCTAGGTGCGAGCAACACCAAAAGTGGTTCCCTTGTAAGTTAAAATGTTTCTGGCACGTTATAATGTTGGTACATAATAATTTGAAATTTTTTAGCACGCCTATTCAAAAATTTTCGTCATCCCTGCAATAGGGCATCCATAGCATTTATCGTTCATTTACAGGGACACACAAAAGAAATCTATTACAGTACTGTCTTTGTGAAATAATTATTGGAAGTGCGTTTTCAATTTCGGTTTGCTCTTTTAAATTTAACTAATTATTTGCACTTTACTCGTTGAGTATAAATTCTATGCCTCGTATACAGGGCTGCAAAAAAGAATTCACGTACAATTCTCTTTATTAGCCGAAATTGCTTAAGGGGTTTCTCAACTGTGGTATGTATTTCCTAACTGAACTAAATTTTGGAATGCATGTAGTTTATAGAGATAAATCGATATATCATATACAGAGCTATGCTCAAATTCAGTTCTTCCGTTTTTTCAGGAAATTCCTCAAGTTTTTTGTTTCCATATCTCCTAAATGAATATAACTTATGGAATTTATTTTTATCAAATCTCTTTACATATCATTGCATCAGAATGACACATGTTCTCTATATTTTACTATTCATGTTTTCCATAATTTTTATGCACTGAGATTTAATAGATATGTACATTGCGTTTAAGTTTTACAATTTTTGTTCATATTTCTTTCATATCTAAATTAATTATTTTATGTAAATTTGTTTCAAAAATTTATTGTTTTTATAATTTTATTGTTTTTTGTATGGGATCTACTTAGTTTCTATGGAAAGAAATTTTAAAACCAAAAAATGTTAATTTGATCTGATTTTGTTTTGAAAATTGTTTAAATCCTGTGAAATTTCATAAGTTTAAAGTATACCCCCCCCCCTTCCCTCTCAATTTTCCTACCCTTTTCACAAAATTTCCTATTCTAAGCCCCCCCCCCCCCCTCCTTAAAATCATTAGAATTTCCTGTCTGCTAAATGGAGGTTTATTTTTGGTATTTTACGGTTCGGTGTAAGTAAATTCTATAAACATAACTTTCATTGAGCTTCGTTAAAATTTATCTTGTGGATTTTGAACGAAGTAGATTAGTAAGGATTGAGAAGTTTCAAATGTCAAAATCGTGTAATTAAAATTTCTCTTGTGGATTTAAAACGAAACAAATCGATATGAGCTCATGAATGTTGTTTCTACCGCTGTTGATGCTTTAAGGCTCCCGTCCCTGTCGACGAAGACACTCGCGAGCTAACCCTAATCCTATGGGGAGGGATTTATCTAATATCTCGTTTGTATTTCGACATTTAAAAAAAAATGCATTCGATAGCCGAGGTTCGTCTCTACATCGCTCCTTTTTCACTTCTTCGATTTTGATCGCAGGTATTTTTTTATAAAGTTACTTTCACTTTCAAAACCGGTTCTGAAAATGAAAGTGCAATTCTTAAAAATATCTGCACCCAAAATCGAAAAAGTAAAAGTGCGATGTGGAGGCGGATCTTCGCTATCCAATGCAAAAAAAAAAAAAATAATTAAAAATTTCGAAATGCAAACGAAATATTAAAAAAATCCCTCCCCATAGGATTAGCATTAGCTCGTAAGTGCCTTCTCCGGCAAGGACAGGAGCCTTAACGAGGTACGCATTAACAAGAGTTCACTGTACTTTATAATTATTTACTTATTTAAGAGGTCTCAAGACACTTAAAACTTCGAAATTTTCGAAATTTAAATTTTTTTAGATGTTAAATTCCTATCTTTTCTGAACATTTTGATATAATTGTTTCCTTGAAGTTCCTATTAGCACAAAAGTTATGGCTTTTAGAATTATACGCGCTCGATAGCTGAAGATGGGTTTCCGAAATTTTGACGTCCTTTTTCCTCCAAATGACGTTTTTGGGCATAACGCGCAGGATATCTCAAAAACTTCTGAATATTTTTCAAGAAATTTTCAAAACATATGTTTCATGTTAGTCTGTATAAACTGAACATAAAATTTAATTTTTATTTTTCAAAAAATATATATTTTTTAGGTGATTATACTGTTGAAAATTTTAAAATTTTGTATTATCTAATTACAACTTTGTATTAAAAATATAAAAATGCTTTAAATACAAATTTATTTCGGTTCAGGGTAGTTACTACAGTCTGACGTATAATTAGACACGAAAATTTTATCCTAGTTGCAAAATTTATTTTGTAATCTTGCGCGTAAACTGTTATACCAATATTCTGCTCGGCAAATGTCTGAAAGTTGATGCGCCCTATAAATACTAATTCTTCCTCTTGCAACTTTTTAAATACATGAAATGAAAGAACATACTTCAATCTTTCATCCCAAGCCAAAATTGCGTTTTTAAATAATACACATTTTAAGATATTAAATATTGGAAATGGTTTCTTTTTTTCATTATTTTCAATTTTAAGAGTCCTGAGACACCTTAATTATTTTACTAAGTATGCTTGATGGGTTTTTATTTACCATATTATATTCTTCCACAAATTTCAGTGCCTGAAGGATTAGTTTCTCAGAGACAACCTCCTTTACTACCACTGGCCGAAGATGCTGTCCACGAGGTTAAACGACAAGCAGTGGTTGAACTCCAAAAAGCTGTCACAGCGGCAGAGACAAAAGCGAGCGAACTTTTGGCAGCTGAACGTGCAAAAATGGAGCGAATGCTTTCAGAAGCTCGTCGACAAGCGGCTGAAGAAACTATGGCAGCAATCAACCACCAAGATGAATCCACAGAAGTAAGTATTTTACAAGATAAGTGAAAAGTTTTAAAATGACTTCAGTTTGGACATTTGTTGAGGTTATTCCCAAAGCTGTTCTCAAATCAAAAACTGATAAATAGTGTAAATGAAAATGAGATGAGACTTGGAGATGAGTATGCAGTAGTACAGTGTTTCTCAAACTTTTTCACTGCCATGTCTCTCCTTCGTGGTTCACTAAAATTTTTCATCCATAATTTTTTTAGACAATAGTATTGCTAGGTAAAATTAATAGCTCACTTTCGCGGCTCACTAAAATTATTTGCCCCTCATTTTTTTAGACAATATTATTTCTAAGTAAAATTCATACCACTTGTTCGTGGCTCATAAAATTTTTTATCGCTCATTTTCATAGAGAATAGTATTTCTAGGTAAAATTAATAACTCTCTTTCGCGGCTCACTAAAATTATTTACCCCTCATTTTTATAGACAATAGTATTTCTAAGTAAATTCATATTTCTCTTTCGCGACTCACTAAAAAGTTTTACATCCCCACTTTTTTTTATAGATAACAGTATTTCTAATATTAGGTAAAGTTCATACCACTCTTTCGCGGTTCACTAAATTTTTTTACCAATCATTTTCATAGACAATAGTATTTCTAGGTAAAATTAATAGTTCTCTTTCGCGACTCTCTAAAATTATTCACCCCTCATTTTTATGGTCAATGGTATTATTTCTAAGTAAAAATCATATTATAATCTCTTTCGCGACTCACTAAAAAGTTTTACTCTCCATTTTTTTTAATAGACTATAGTATTTCCAGGTAATGATCATAACATTCTTTCTCGGCTCACTAAATTTTTTTACCCCTCATTTTCATAAACAATAGTATTTCTAGGTAAAATTAATAGCTCTCTTTCGCGGCTCACTAAAATTATTTACCCCTCATATTTATAGACAATAGTATTTCTAAGTAAAAATAATATTTCTCTTACGCGACTCACTAAAAAGTTTTACTCCCCACTATTTTTATAGACAATAGTATTTATAAGTAAAATTCACACCTCTCCTTCGCGATTCACTAAAAACTATATATTTTTTGATATAGTCAATAATATTTCTAAATTCAAAACATCAACTTTGACAGCATTTTCTAAAACTTTTTCTACTTTCACCGAAAACAGAAAAAAAATTTTCGATTACAAAATTTCTGAATAAGAACACCTGCCAATTTCATGCGTTTGCGAACAAAAATGAATTAAAAATTTTGTCCTTGTTTGGAAGAAAATTGTAGTATAAAGAAAAGAAATCACGAAAGATTGACGTCTTGTTTTGGGGTTCTACATTCCTTTTTTTTTTTAGAATTCTAAAACAAGACATCCATTTCTCGAATTTTTTTTTGTTTTTAAGCGGTATGGCATTTTGTTTCCAAGGGCGGGTGCTAGGTCTCTGCCCGACATTTAGGAAACGGTAAAATAGTATATAAAATGACATTTGTAGCACCAGAAAATCTTTTAATTAAATTATTTGAAATGTTACATTTCTATTTAATTTTTTATCTTATTCTGCAACCAGTTATAGATTCCTTCACTTTATCCCCAATTAATGCGATTGTTTTTTTCTTCAAATGTTCCCTCAATTACTGCGAAGTAAATTTCCGTTAGTACGCAAAGCGAGGAGTGAATTATTATTAATAATAATTAAAACTAGAGATCAATCGAAAATTCGGTTTCGATTTCGGCTTCCGCTTAAAATGAGTGTTTCGCCGAAAATTTGTATTTCACAAAAATGCTGCCGAAAATTCACCCGGGTCGAAATTCGACCGAAATTATCTGCACTCCAAATTTCTCGTTTCTTCTTTCAGGGATTTTGAACATTACTCTTTGATGTGAGCTGTATCGACACAAATGAGACACTCTTTATTTATTACTACAAACTTCACCATTTATAATTATCAGTCATGACTCGCTTAAGAAGTGAGTGTAAAAATGCATTTATGACTAAAATTTGAAAACGTTTTTCACGTGCTCATTAAAAGCTGCAGACTTACTTAACATTTTTTTGAAAATTTTTAGTTTGAAACCGCAGAAGTGTTTCGAATACTCTTTAAAAAAGTTTTAGTCTAACAGATGATCATTTTTAAAAATTATTATAAAAGACAAATCGTGGTATGTATACCTAAAACATTTTTTGATTAGATGAAACTCGTACAATTAGAAAATCATTCCGTGTCGCTGATGAATTAATTATATTTCATTTTATTGGAAAATAAAAAGTTTTGCTCAGAGGCACAGATAGGCAACTTCGGCCACACCTATAATTAATTAATTAATTATTATGTACATTCAATAAACACATATAATTAATTAATAATTATGTAAATTTATGTATGTATTGATTTTCAAAAAAAAAAGCGACATTGTTTTCGTTTTCGGTCGAAAATAAGAAAATTACCGAATTTCGGTTTCGGTCGATCCTTAATTAAAGCTGCACTAAAATGGCTTGAAAATAACAAAAGAAAAAAAAATTAGAAGAAAATCGAAAATCAAAAAATTGTGCAATTGGCAATTGATAAAATTATGGTTAAATAAAAATAGGGGTATGTAAGTTTGTAATGATAAAATATTAATTTACCAAGTAAAAAATAAAACTGCGAGAGTTTTAATAAATAACTTATTATAATTAAACTAACATAAAAAATATAGTAATGCAGAATTAATTAATTTTTTTTTTTTTTTTTTTTTTATGATTTCTGATTGTTGCTGTTTAAATTAACTCACAAGTTTGTGCTAATGAAAAGTTCTTTTGGTTACATAAAGTTACTTTAAAAAGTTTTAAATTTATCTGTAATGTATATTTTTTAACAACAACGTCTAAAACAAGTTGGAAATTGCTCGTCAAACGTGGCAAATGAGGTGCGTTCGTAGTATAACTATTTTTATAATTATTTTTTGCACCCCATATTGTACTTAATGTATATTTTTTTGCACTTCATAAGTGCATAGTCTGTAACATCATTTAAATGCGCTTGCAATAATTTTTTTCCCATTCCCCGTAATGTAACGGAAAACTTTTGACTGTCTCTGTAATTAAGCTATACATCCGATTTTCATAATATTTGAAATGGCTCGACAAAATTTTGCAACAATTATATATTTAAAATTTCAGACCATTCGGAAGGCTGTAACATCATTAAAATGCACTTGCTATAATTTTTTCCATTGGCCGTAATGTAAAGAAAACTTTTGATTGTCCCTGTAATTAAACTGTACATTCGATTTTCATAAAATTTGAAATGGCTCGACAAAATTTTGCAACAATCATATATTTAAAATTTCAGACCATTCGGTTGGGTAGTTTTTGCTCTGTTATATGCGGACGGACGGACAGACGGACTGAACGACGACTATAGGTGCTACGTATTTATATAATTACGAACGCGCCTAAAAACGGCTGTCTATCTTATTGGGCTGTATATCTATGTACGTTGGATATTGTCTATGGGTCTATTGTAGTTTTTAATATTAAATTTTATTCCGATTACTGCGATTTTGATTAGCGCTCTAATATCCCGGGAAAAAGTAACTGCAATAATTGAAAGACGCCTGTATTTTATTTGCAACATAATTATTTAATACAATAGTTACTTCGAAACGATTTTTTAACAAAAAAGATTTACGAAATTTTTCATTGTAGATTAATAAAAATGTTTTTATTTAAAAACAATTGAAATTTTAATTTAAAACCAGATAAAATAATTACATGAAGTGTATTCTTCTATGAAAATATATATTCTACGTGATTTATGAAGACCCAATGTCAATTAAAATGCAACACGTTAATTGTGTTCAGTATGTAAAGAAACATAAATATAATTTTGATCTGTATATTTGATCTTTATTTGCATAATTATTGCGGATTTTTTTCTTTATTCGCATAATCATTTCGTTTTCAAGTACAAAAATAATTTATGACATTTTTCTTTGCAGATTTGTAAAAATATTTTTATTTAAAAATAAATGAAAATTTTATTTAAAACAAGATAAAATAATTACACGAAGTATTTTTTTTTCCTTCTGAAAATACATATTCCGCATAAATTTGAAGATAAGTTCCAGTGTCAATTAAAATGTAACATATTAATTGTGCTCAGTGTGTAAGGAAAGATAAATATAATTTTGATCTTTATTTTCATAATTATTCTGTTTTCACGTACAAAAATAATTTACGATACTTTTCTTTGTAAATTTGTGAAAATGTAAACTATATATATAAGATAAATAAATTATAGATACATAAATTGTATATATAAGATAAAATAATTACACGAAGTGTATTTTTTATTAAAATATATATTCAGCATGAATTTGAAGATAAGTTACAGTGCCAATTAATATGTAATATATTGCGTTCAGTGTGTAAGGAAATAGAAATATAATTTTGATCTGTATATTTTGATCTTTATTTGTATAATTATTGCAGATTTTTATATTTATTTTCATAATTGTTTTATTTTTACGTACAAAGATGATTTACGACATTTTTCTTTGCAGATTTGTAAAAGTATTGTTATTTAAAAATAATTGAAAATTTTATTTAAAACCAGATAAAATACATGAATGTATTTTTTTAAAATGAAAATACCCATTCTACATGAATTATAAAGATAAATACCAGTGTCAATTAAAATGTGTAATGTATTAATTGTGTTTACTGTGTGAGGAAACATAAATATAATTTTGACATTAATTATTTCGTTTTCAAGTACGAAAAAGATATATGACATTTTTGTTATCAGATCTGTAAAAAAAAATTATTATGTTCTCTATTGAGTGATAAGAAAATTCATGAACTTTGAAATAAGGGAATAAGCATAATATACGGAGAGAAACTAATTTCTGAAATGCTTATATTTATTTTTAATAGTTTTAACCATAACTAAGATATTTGAGTACATTATAAATATTTTCTTTCATTTAACTTCAAGCAGAATCAACATTTACATAATCTAGCTATAGGCAGGACTTATAACTTCATAACTTTTTATTCCATAGCACATTTGAAATGCCAAACTCTAACATTATGTATACCAATTATTAAATTGCAATTGCCTGATAAATTAATTAAACAGCAATAAAAAAAAATCATGATATATATATTTTTATATATTTTTAAAACATTTAAAATATCGTTATGTTTAGCAATTTTCTTTTTGTTTTTAAAAGTACTTTATTTAAAATAGTAATAATTATTGGTAAACTGACACAAACACTATTTTATGAGAATAATAATAATAATAATAATAATAATAAATTTCTGTTATACTAATTAAATGTTTGAAACAGTAATTCAATAGATGCAGCTATTCTAATAGGTATTTTTGTTATTCGAAAGAAGTAAAAGTATTACCATGTTCTGGAAATTTTTTAAATTATTTTTTCTCAAAATCCACTATTCTCTCGGGTTGATTCTTCTACTACTTGCAATTCCATCTAAGTCTTCTAGAAATTTCAGAAAATGTTTACACATAGAAACAAAGTAGTATTTCAAATATGATTTCCGTACAATATTATATATTAAAATTTCTTTTCCTCCTTAGAGTTGCTGGAATTGTGGCAGGAAAGCTAACGAAACATGCTCCGGGTGCAACATAGCTCGCTATTGTGGAGCTTTCTGCCAGCATAAAGACTGGGAAAATCACCACAGAGCTTGTGGAGCAACCACTTCAACGAGCAACCACGCATCACCTTCAGCATCACCGCCTGTGGGCAAACAAAGCCCTGTTCCCCCGACAAGGACTATAGTCAACGAAGTTCCGAAAGTTGAAGTTAAAAACTGATCACGGGATTAAATAAAACTCCGATCCAAAGAGTATTTTGACAACAAATGTTGCTCATTAACTGTGACTGCTAAAGGACATGAGTGCACATGCCTGACACGTCATAACTATGATCGCCAGAGTGCGATTGTTTCAAAAGCTGCAATTCATTTAGTACAAAAAAAAAAAAAAAACTTCTATGCAGTAAGCAGAGAAAGTATTATAAGCAATTTCGGTTTGTTAACAATGCAATATTTGAAGAAAAAGGTTAGATATTTAGATCTGTTTGTTGGTATTTTCATTGTAAAAAATTATAGGAATCTGGCTGGGCAAGAAGGCAATTTCTTCTTTATTTCTTTTCTTTATTTCTTTTTCTTTTAATTTCATTTGATATGATTTTTTTTATTATTGAAACAGAGTACTATTTTTAATAATTTTGTGTACATATACAATTATATTTATTTGAAACGCGTATGAGATGTACCTGATTTCTTATTGAAAGTATTTTTTTTTTTTCAAATTTAGAATTTTTTAAGTATAATAATAAAAAAAAGGAGAAATATCATTTTAAATATTTCATTCAGTGATATAATGTGGATAACAAGTGTTTAGAACCGTATATAAAAAAATCAATGATTATTACATACTCATCTTTAAATTTGGCTGAATAAATGTGATAAGCTGAATAAACATATAAATATCATTCATAATAATTTTCAACCGTATTAATAATTATTTCCCAATTCTATTTTTATTTTTTATCATTAATATTTTTGTCGGTCACAATTTTTCTAAACTAATCAGAGTCTCATTTCATAATCTAAAACATAAAATTTTATCTCTCAATTTAATCACGTATAAATAAATAGCGTAATATCATTCATACTAGTTTTGAACTGCATTAATAATTATTTCCCAATTGTATTTTTATTTTTTATTATTAATATTATTCTCGGTCACATTTTTTTCAAAAGTCTCATTTCACAATCTGAAACAAATAACTTTATCTCTCAATTTAATCCCATATAAATAGATAGCGTATATATATCATTCCTAATAATTTTGAAGTGTATTAATGATTATTTCCCAATTGTATTTTTATGTTTTATCTTTAATATTTCTGTCGGTCACAATTTTTTAAAACTAATTAAAGAGTTTTATTTAATAATCTAAAACATAAAAATTTATCTCTCAATTTAATCACGTACAAATATACATGTCATAATTGTTTTCAAATATTTATTTTTCAATTACATTTTTAATTTTTAGCATTATTATCAATCAGTAATCAATATCAATACATTAATATTAGTTTAGATAAAAATGTCGGTCACATTTTTATCTAAACTAATTAAAAAGTTTCATTTTTAACTGCATTAATAATTATTTCTCTATTGTATTTTTATTTTTTATCATTACTATTCTTGACAGTTGCATTTCTTTCCAAACTAATTAAAATGTTTCATAATTAAAAGCATATCTTTAAAGAAAAATTAATTTTGATGTACATTAATTGAACATATCAGTATTATATATAGTATTTCTATATTAGTTTTTCTTTATCATACGTTTCTTTAAAATTGTTTTATATTAAATAAATTTAACGTCTGTAATTATTTTTTTTAAACTACTGAAAATTAACGTGCTTTTATAACATGTAAAACTTTCGATAGTTTTAACTACAAAATTATTAAAACTTTTGATGTTTTGTTTTAAAGTATTTTTTAACCGATTATTCCAATAACTGATTTTTCAATGTTTGCTTCTGAATAATTAATGCAAAATTTATTTAAGAAAAAATGTATAAATTGTACGAGTTAGCACTCAAATGTCACTGAGCACTCTTTAAAAAATCAGCAAAAAGTTTAAATTATTATTTTAATAGTATATAGAAACATATCTTTTCAATTAATCTTTTTTAGTTTGTTTCTTTATTTTTTCATTTCCGAAAAAAGTGAATGTGTCACTTAACCAAAAAAATTTCTCAAATTCAGCACAATTGATATTTTTTCTTTAAAACATACTAATCAATAAAATATGCTAATCTTAAAAATACAAGTGTACGTATATCTTCAGTTCCAATTTTTAATTAATTAATTAGTTTTTTTTATTTTTTTAGTATTCTGCATTATGTTATATTCGGAGATGGGAACATTAGTCTTATAAAAGACGTGATGCAAAAATAATTATATAATTATAGTTGATATAATTTATTTTCATATCATACTTGATATCAAGTATCATAAGAGAATAATGAAATTGAAATATTTTGTTTAAAAAACAAAGCTGTAACATATACAAGTTTTTTAACAGTTTGATTTTCTGAAAGATAATTTAATATATCTGACGTCATATAATCATGTATATTGTAAATATTTTCACACAGTAATAAGTTTTCCTGACGAACCTTTGAATTGCAGTTTTTGATTGTGATATTTAAAAAAAAAAAGTGTAAAAAGTACATTTAAATATTGTTTTGCACATATGTTTGCTGTTACATACGAGTGTAGAATAGAGATGAAAAATCAAAGAAATCGTCAGAAGAAGAAAAAAAAAAAAACATTTCAAAAGAAATTTGAAAACCTTCTGTGAAGTAATTTCCGTGGAGTACAGGAAATTTGTGAAAACTTATCACAGATGCTGAACCTGCCTGTGAAAACTCCATTTTGTTTCCTGTTAATGCGACTTTCAAACTGTTTAAGTGTTTCGTAATTGTCGACGCCACTAGTCAAAGAAAGATCCATTTTCAAGCCTTGATGTTTCAGTAAAGTTTTATAATGTCAGTGTTTTTAAAGTTAACATTAACTTTATTGTGGATTAATATAAGCAGGCTTATGGGTAGAAGATGGTTATGTAAATTAACTAAAGGAACATGTTCTTAAAACTTTTTGTTTTTTATTCTGAAAAGAAATATTTATTAATATATAGAAGTATATATACTACTACGATATTATAAATTTAAAAAATATAACGGTATTTTTTGGTGGAGGGGCTGTATATTTAAATACACTAACAGTAATCCAATCATCGGTAGTTTAATTATGCTTAGAATTTTATTTATGCTTCCATTTATCGACACGACACCGATAAATCGTATTCGATTGCGTTATTCGACATCGGTGCACACAAAATGCATTCATATACACTAAGCGCTTTTCTACCTATCGATTGGACGAAGATTTTGTCGTCATAGTGTATATGAATGCACTTTGCGTTCAATCGATGTTGGATAACGACAATCGTGTACGATTTATCGTGTCGATAAATGGAAAAGTGCTTTTATCTTAAATTATTGTATGAAAATTATTTGATTGTAAATTAATTTATCGTTACTCATCAGTATTCTAACTTTTATTCAACTATTATTTTTCGATTTTTATTTTCATTAGTGTTTTTGTTAATTTAATTTTAACTAGTTATTTAAAAAAAAAACTGAACTAAAAGATAAACCTGTTAAAGTATTTATGAGTAACAAGTAAGTAGTATTTGTTTATTAAAGTATTTGTTACTCACCAAAATATTAATTTTTTAATGTTTTAATAATATTTATAAAAAAAAGTAAAGATAATTTTTTTAATAAAAATATGAGTTAATTAAAAAATGTTAATTACGATTCCTTTTCATTAATAAAATAATTAATTAATATTTAGATTTGTTAAAAATATAACAATAATGATAATAATTTAGAATTTTGGTAAATGTATGTTTAATAATTATTTTGCAAAAATGACATAAAGTCATACAAAGTAAAAATGTTCTTTATAGTACAAAAACATGTACAGTGTTACTTACTAATATTCTTATAAAGTAAGTTTAAAAAACTTAGAAATTAAAGATTTGCTTATTGTTTGATATAAGCCTGCTAATATTAGTTATTTTATCCTGAACCATTTGATATAATTGAAGTCGAAATTGTTCACCAAAGACTTTCTTGAAAATTTTCTGTTTAAAAAATTAACGTTTGTATATTTCTATTGTAGTTTCAGATCAAGATATATCTAGTCATATCTGTTTGAGAAATTTTATTTGTAAAAAAGAAGATAATTATATCGCTATATGATAGCACATTACGAAAATTCTTAGCTTTATTTGAATATGTCTTGGGATTTTTAAATGCAATATTAATTGAAATTTAATTTATTTACTGAAAAATATTTTGAATCTGTATAAAAAGTGCAAATAAATTTTAAGAAAAACCTTGAAATTAGATTTATTTTAAAGCTGTAGTCTTTATTTCAATCCAAAAATTCCTTAATGATTTGAAAGGAAAAGTCGGTATATTAGTGCTTTTTAAATTTTTATAACAACTTAAATACTTTTTTGTATTTTAAATTAAATTTATTTACTGAAAAGTATTTTGAATCTGTAAAATGATACAAAATAATGTAAAGAAAACCCACCAAATTATTTTGAAAATAGACTTATTTAAAATTCATAAATTTATGTTTCGTTTCAAACCAAGGAACAGTTTGAATAATAATAATAATTTAAAATGATAATAAATCCTGATACGTTGTTTCATTTTCAAATAAGAAATTTTTAAACAAAATCAATTTTTACTTTCAATTAAAAAGATTTTCGAAAATGTAAAAATTTTCTAGATTTTACTCATTTTAGTGTTTTATTATTATTTTTTTTATCTTTTGGAATCTTGAATTTTAAATCTTGGAATTCAATTTAAAAGTTTCATTTGACGGTATTACTTAAATTTTAAAATAAAAATTTCTCAGCTATTTAAAATGATTTAAGCAATATAGATATCAATATCTTTAAGGGGACCGGGAAAGCCCTATCTCAGCCATGTTAAATTCACCAACTTTATGTACCTTTATCTCAGAAATGGGGAAAGATAGAGGTCTAGATTTTTTAGAGTGATTAGAATAAAGTAATTTACGTATTTTAATTGACCATTTTCTTTCTAAGTGAAAATCAAAATTAATTATTTATTGAAAGTCATTTTTAAATTAGCATTTTTGGTAAGATTCCACTGCCTAAAATAAATAATTCTCAACAAATCATTAAATCCATGTGTTAAAGAGTACAATGTAACATAAGTATTAAAAAGAAATCTGAGTTCTTAAGTTTAGTAGATATTGAAAAAAAGGAACATAAACATGAAAAATCCAAGTTTTGAGAAAAAGTCAGTTAAAGATTTAAATGGTTGTGAAGTACTCTTAGAAAGAATGAATAATTTCAACACTTATTTTTTTTTTATGTATAAACATGTGTGACACATCGTTGGAAAGATAAAAGTTTAAATTATTTAATGATATAAAAAAGTAAAAATCGATTTTTTGGTTGAATTTTGCTTTCCCGGTCCCCTTAATAAAGTTGTAACCACTTTCCAAAGTTTTCGCATTTCGAAGTGTTAGCATTCGAAGAACTTATATTCCGGGAAGAGAAAGCTGATTAATACACCATAAAAACTATTCAGAAATATTTCCAAAACTCATTGCCAGTAAAATGAACTTTTGTTTCGGAAATGACTCTTTAAATCTCGAAAATATATTTTAAAAGCATTTATAAAAGTAAAGTTTCTTTTGCTAACACTGATTTTCAAAAACGTTTTTGAGTAGATTTTACAGAATCGTTTTTCTCACCCCAGAATAAATTTTTTTCGGATGTTATCAATTCTCAAGTAAATATTTTTATGTTCAAAAACATTAAACTTAAACCTACACTATGTGCAAAACTACTTAAAAGATGAGACAATATTTAGAAAGATGTTAAATTACTTTAATACCTTAGTACTTTCAACTATAAAAACATAGTCTTCATCAGAGAAATATAAGAAATACAATTGTTATTCACGTCTAATTTTCAAAATTCACGTAGATGGTGACGAAAAGAGTGAAAGTGGAAGTCAATTTTTAGATCCGGAAAACATTGGGAAAATAAAACATGGATATAGGGAAGTGGAATATTACTCGTTTTATGATTCTTTGAGCAAACTGAGCCAAATTCTGGGTATGTTGTAGGATAAAACGTCATTACAAAGAGTATTTTCTTTAGTAATAATTTCTACTGATTCGCGGATGATTAAATCATGATAATTCTTTGAGGGATATATAATTTTTGCGTCTTTGAAATTAACTTGTATATTCTGCTTCTGGTTAAGTCTTGACAGAGCTGTTGTAAGTTGGTTATACTTTAAATCTCTCAAATGTTCTTTAATACGAACTTTAAGTTTACGTGAAGTCATTCCTATGTATTTGAGATAAATATTTTCTGTTTTCAGTGGAATTATATATACTCCAGAAACTTCATCTTTCGGGATCGGGTCTATTTTGACACTAATTAGATTTTTCAGTTTTGCTGGAGGAGAGGCGATTAAGTTTACGCCAAAGCGAAAAATATTTTTATAGTTGAAAGCACTAAGGTATTAAAGTACTTTAACATCTTTTTAAATATTGTCTCATATTTTAAGTGGTTTTGCACATAGTGTAAGTTTAACTTTTTAAAGATGAATTAAGTATCTATTTATTTGTTTACTGGTTCAAAAACATGTTTTACAGATAAACATGATACATAGAGAGCATTAACATTAAAATTAAAATTAATATTTTGTCCCTCTTGTAAGTATAAATTCAATTACGCAACCGAAAGTGTTTAAATGTGGACTGATTGCATCCTATATTCGGGTATGAGAAAACGGATTAATACACAGATAAAAAATCACTCTGAAAATTCTCCGAAAATCAGCGCCAACAAAATAAATTTTTGTTTCAGAAATGCCTCTTTAAATTTCGAAAATATATTGATTTTTGCACTAAAAAAAAATAAATAATTTGAACTATAATTTTTACAGAAAAAAACTTGTATTTTTCAAAATAAAAAACTGTTTTAAAGAAAAACAGTTTTTTCTGTTAAAAAAATAGGGATTTTGTAATTTTTACAGAGAAAATCTATATCTTTTACAGAAAGACCCCGTTTTAATGAAAAATTACAGATATGTTCTGTAAATTAAACGGTTTTCCACTGGCGCCAAAATTGGCGGGGTTTTTTCTATCAATTTTAGAGATTTCTTTTTTAATAGTGTGTGGTTTATAAAGATAAAGAACTTTTTTCGTTATCTTTAGTAACTGAAGAGGTCATTGTATATTTTCGTTCATGAATATTAAAAAACATCTGTCTGTTTTAACACTGCCTAATCGATTTAATAGTTTTTGTTTTAACTCCAAACTAATAATTAAAATCGTCTATCAAGAAATCTACTAATCTATCATACTTTTTATTTTGAAATAATTATGATTTGATACAAAATTTCACCAACGTTTAGGGAAAAACATACATTTTGTGCTTCTAAACTTAATTACTAATGTATCAGAATGAAGATGGTTTTTATAGAGAAATGAAAAATAATTTTTTTAACAACTTTATTGTAAATGTTCAACATGAAAAAGTGGAAAGAAATTTTGAAATTCATATTTTACAATTTGTTTTGCTATTCATGTAAAGCGCAAATATATATATATATTTTAATTTAAAGGAAAACGAAAAGATTAAGCTAGAAAATGTCAGTCATTTTACATTATAATTACAATTTGATACAAAATTTCTGCAAAGCTTTGTGAAATCATATATTTCATGCATCTAAATTTAATCAATTATCTATCAGAATAAATATAATTTTATAGATAAATGAAAAAAAAAGAGTTTAAAATAACAACTTTATCGTAAATTTTCCACATTCAAATGTGGAAAGGAATTATAAAACTAATATTTTTAGAATTTGAAATTCATGTATAGTGTAAAAATATTTTTTAAAATTCAAAACAAAACAAAAAGACACAGTTACACAATGTCAATAACAACATTGCAATTACATTTTTAGACAAAAGTTGATTCGTGAAAGCATATAGTTTGTGCGTCTAAATGTAATTAATAATGTATCAGAATGAAAATAATTTTACAGAGAAATCGAAAAATAAAAAATGTTTTAAATAACAACTTCATTGTAAATGCTCCACATGAAAAGAAGAAAAAAAATTGTAAAGCTCATATTTTAGAATTTGTTAGGCAATTCATGTAAATCGCAAATATTTTTAAATTCAAAATAAAGCAAAAGATAAAGTACACAAAATGTCTGTCATTTTACATTAATTAACGATTTTTATTGAAAGAACAGATACGCTTTTTTGTGGATTAGTTTTACTTTTGAGGGGTCATTTTAATTTTGATTATTTTGTAAACTGTACTATTACTTTTAAACAGTAAAAAATTTTCAATTCTACATAAGTTTTCATTAAGATTATGTATAAATCAACTGATTTCTAATTGAAGTTAATTTTGTAAATATAATTACACGTTGAAAATGTGTTCGCAAAAGATGATGCAGAATTTTTGTACAAAGCTCCATATGTTTAAACATTACATCAACGTCATTTTTAAAAGTAAAAAATATAAAGGTCTTTTTATAGAAAATAATTACATATTCATTATAAAATAAATTTTCAGAGTTTAATTAATGGTAGAATAATACTAAAATAATCTATCTTTTAATAATAGTATTATTAAACCAATCTTTAAATAATATGCAAAAAATGTTTTAATTATGCATATGGTTTTAACTATGATAATATAGTACGATACTTTTTAAATAAATATGTATTTTTAATTTATAATAATAATGATAATTTTGTCTGATAGATAATAATAATAAAAAAACATTTCACGAAAACAAATCTAAATTCATTTTGACTCCAGAATCCAAATAACGTAATATCAATTTCATTGCCTAAACACACTGATTTATTCCCTAATAATATTTATAATAAAATTTCCAAAAAATCACACAAGCATTTATTTACTAACGAAACGTCGAATTAGTAATAGAGTTTAGATAATAAACATTGATTTTACAATAGTTACCAAACAAAACTTTTTGAATAACAAGTATTTTTGTGTAATTTTGTGTTAATAATAGTCCGGAGAGAAAAAGAATTTGTTTCATTTCCATCTTAATTTATCACATACATTTGATATATAAAGTATAATATTTACGGTGACTTATTTAAACTTTCCATTTTGTAAAATCCCGTATTATTTAAAATTATAAACGACTTTCTTTTTTATCTGAATGATAAACTTTGACTTTTGAAGTTAAGATACATATAAATTAGACAATAATGCATCATTAAAACACCATTCTCATGAGCTCACTCACAGGCTAAGGTGTAAAACTTCTGGACTTATGATAGAAGCTGGAATGATAAATTAATATTAATCTTTGCGTTAAGTTTTCAAATTGACTGCTTACTAATCTTAACTTGTACCATCAAAAACGTATAGCTTATAAATATTTCGTTTAGAACATAAATAAAAAACAAATATAGAATAATAACTAATGTTATACATAAAGACTTCGGGATTCATAAATCCTAAATTAGAATAAATTTAAATGTAAATGTAAAATAAAATATTCTATTTATTCAAATATTTTCAAACTGTAATAAAAATTGAAGAATAATTTATAATGTGCAATTTAAGACATTATTTCTTTGCAAGTAAGACTTATAAAGTTTACCCTTTACTTTATGGTGTTAGCTGTTCCGCAACATTTAGTTTTTACTGCATATATTACACAGCGCTTACTTTTTCTCAAATGCCCCTTTGTATCCTTCGTATGCATTCTTATTTCATTTCCTATATAGTTTAAGAGAATGTTCACAGACTGTAGCATAAGACTGTTGTAATCAATTTTAGAGTAGGTAACTGCATCAATGGTAAGTTGTATATATATTAGAAGAGCTGTATATAACACACACCTTTAACACACACCTTGGTTGTACATATTATAGAAATTTGCATTATATCGATCACATTTCAGGCATCATTAAAATTACCTTGTAAACATGGCCAAATATGTCTGAAATATATCGTTATGCAGTAGAGGATCTTAATATTACATTTCTTAGTGCTAGATGTTGTGCAAATTATAATTTTTTGCTTAATATAAATCATTTGTTAAATTTATTTTATAAATCAAATAGGTTGAAATATGCCTGAGTCAAATCATTATAGTACTTATTTTCAAAGTATTTTACTGTCATAATAGCACTTTTTTCATTAAAAAGCTCTGAATTAAGGCGATAAACATGAAAAGATGTGTCGAACTTCACGTCTAGAGAGTCGCAATTTTTCTACATTGTGAAATGCAGTTGCTTCTTACCTGCAAAATTCATTGTTTACCTCTGAGAAGTTATATTTATATAGAGAATTGCATTATTAGATAAACACAGCAGCTGACATGAATGAAAATAAGCAAATAATTTCGTACTGGCTTTACTTTGTATGCAGCTCTTTTTGGTTTCGGGGCATATAAGGTAAATCTAAGCTATCACTTGATGGTTCAAATCTTTCCGGTGACCATGGACCACCCCTTTTTAGGCATTACAAATTACGCGAGTTTTGCAAAATACAATACCTCCAATTTACTATTAATCATATAATAATAAAGAACCAGTTAATTTTACAGGTATAGTTTAAATAATAGTTAGTTCTTACCCATAAATAAACGACCCGTATCGTGTAATTGAATCGTTTTCTGATCACAAAACTCAGTTTTTCCCGAGTTAATTTTTAAACAAAAAATCACGCAGCATATATTCTTTTAACAAGCAGTGTCAAAAATGGTGATTGCATCAGCGACTCACATATATAAATTTGCAATTTCTTTCACCTATCGACAGAATCATAACTGTTTGAAAATATTTATTGCAATAGGTATTACCAAGCCTTGAATCTTCTTTCAAGAGTGGTGCAAAGAAGACAATTTTATGGTAAGTGTCGAGGCTAACGAAAAAGATGGGCTACCCGGTGCATCTCACTTGTCTTTTTTTACAGACCGCTAGAGTGACGTGATGCTCTTTTCGTACAACTGCATTGGCGCATTCGACCATCACGTGACGCCATCGGTCTGTAAAAAAAGGTAGTGGAATGAACCGCGGTAGCCTGCTTTTTTTTCGTTAGCCTCGGTATATGTTTAAATTCATGGCTAATATTTTCGTATTGTACAAGATATTTTCCCTTTAGCCATTCTTTAAAAGTAACTCACACATTTAAAAATATAAAAGGTGTCCCAAAATGATTACCTTGATTTAAATTGGTTGTAATCTCATTACCAATTTGCTTACAATTTTACCATCTTCACTCCTATGGAGGTTGTTTTTCATAGCGAACTTTTTTTCTATCGTTTTTGGTGATTGAATCTCAGCAAACCACATGAATGCCGTGCCTTTTCTTGCGTAGAAGCAGTATATAATATTTACTCTAATACGAACAGTCATTAAAAAAAAAACAGGGTTATACGCTATAGCCAGAGACGCAGAGGGTATACGCTAAAGTCTTGAACATTCGTGAGTAGAGTACACGCTCTATTCAAGAAATATAGGGTATACGGAGTTTTTTAAAATCATCCAGAAGGTATACGGTTATACATCCGTATACCCTCCACTACACCTCCGCGTAAGAGTAATGTTTGTAGATTACGCAGCCAAAGTGCTCCTATTGACGAACCTACATATTAATAATGCGACGGATAGGTCCGACGACGGGCCAATGGGTCCAATCGGTCGTTGACAATTGCTCCAACGGATATGAAGTAGAAAATCTAAATCAGTGCAATCACTAACGGGTAAGAACTTTGTGAAAGTAGAGTAAACATTTTAAGACACCGATATATAATTGTATAATTTTACATTAAATGAAATGGAGAAAACTGCATTCATAAGTAAACAAAATAAAAAAAGACGTAGAATCACTTACGGTTTAAATAAATATTTAAATAATATGGCCAGATCACCTTTTGATATATAATTTTTTTATGCTAAAAGTAGATTTATGCATGAATAATATATGAACGAATCTTTATTCCAATAATTCATTTACTCACGAAACATTCACGTAATGACTGAAGTATGTTGTTTTTTATTCTTCTTCTTTAATACAGGATGAAAATAGGAAATAAAGCATAACTAGAAACATAAGGGTGGAGGGAAAGGGGGACGCATGCTGTCACTATTGATATATTATTGCAGAAAAGCAAAATTAAATATGAAATAATAGGTTCATAACATTACTATAAGATACTAAATTTAAACTTAATTAATTGAAGTTTTTTTTCAAATAGCATCCATTAATATACAAACACACATAAAATAAGATGGGGGCGGGGGGGGGGACATGCATAGTTGTATATTTCACTGGTTTCTTAAAAAAATAAAAATGCGATTCGAATCTGGTATTCTTCTCGCTATTGTATTGTTAATATGAAAAATTCTACATGTATGTATCCTTATCAAATATAAATAAATTTATATAAAACGCAATATCTTATTCCTGCATGGATTATATAAAAAGATTAAGGCCTAAAAGTAGATGATGCGAGTACTTTGTGTTTTATCTTTTAAGGGGCTACTTCAGTCACGCGAAAAGAAGCATTCGCTAATGCTAATAAGAGAACTAAGTAAACATTTTAGAAAACGCATGAAACATTTGAAAAACTGATTTCTGCAGTTACCGTCTATAGCCAAACATGTATTACAATTACTTTGAACAGCCCTGTATTTGATTTGTAGGTTAATATATATGCTATATAATGCGAAAATTTAGTTTAGCAAGAAAATGCATAACAGGTTGATATTTCTCTTTCAGCAATTTATACTAATAGATCAAATATTTTTAAAGATATTTCGTTTGCATTTTAATATTTTTAAATGTTTTTTTTTTCATTGGATAGCAGAGGTCGATCTGTACAAAGGCCGTTTTTTACTTTTTCAATTTTTCTTGCAGTTTTTTTTTTTCTTTTTTTATGAGGATGCTTTTACTTTCGAAACCGGTTCCGAAAGTTAAAGTGTTCTGATTAAAAATACCTGAAAACAAAATAGAAAAAGTAAAAAACGGCCGATGTAGAGATCGATCTCAGCTATCCAAGGCAAAGAAAAAAAATCATTTAAAAATATTGAAATGCAAACGAGATATCTCAAAAAATTTCTCCCATTGGATTAACATTGGCGAACGGGTCTTTTCGCTCGCTCGCTAAACTGCTGGTGTGTTATCAAACGAAGTATATCGGTGAATTTGTGAATATTCACTTGGTATGATGTACCGTATTGCTGGAAACGATACGAATATGGTTTCGCAATTATATTTTCTAATATGTCAGACAAAATTTAGGCTGTTAAAGAACAATATTTTTCGTTGATTATTTACAGTAGATTTTGTTAAAGAACTACATGCAACATAATAAAAGAATATTTGAAAAAATATCTAACTAACAATGCAACACTCATCAAAACATGCCCCGTAGAACTAGAAAGGTTAAAATTTTAAAATCGGGTCTATCTGGTTAAAGAACTTTTCTCCTTAATTCTATAACTAAGCAACGTAGAACACCATGGAATATACTGAAACAATACCTGAAAAAATATCTAATTAACAATGTAAGCCTCGTGAAAACCCGCCCTGTAGAGGTTTAAAAAAAAGCCAATCTTTCAAAATACGATTCACCTGATTATAAAACTTTCCCCATAATTCTATAACTAAACAACGTAGCACAAAATGCAATATATTAAAACATTTCCTGAAAAATTAGCTAACTAACCGCGGTAAAAATAAATAATAATCAAAATCGTTAGAGCCGTTTTTAAGATAAAATTTACATGCATCTAGGACCAAGGGTTTTGTAGATTTTTGAATTGTGATTTTTTTTTTAATTATTATTATTAGTGAAGAGAAAGGGGGGCAATTATTAATTGAAATTTTTGATGACAGAAAATCCTTAACTGACATTTTTTATGTCAGGAAGTCACTAATTAAAATGTCCTTATCGACTTTTTTCTTGAGGAGATTCGTAGTTTCGTGCTCGATGTAATTTCACAATCTTTTTACGAGACTTTTTGAAGAAATTCGCAATTCTTTCAACGATCGTTTGACGAAATTATCGATTTCTTTTTTCCGCAAGTGTTTAACGAAATTTGAGACCGACTGAATAAATTCGCGATTTGTTACACGACCGATTGACAAAATTTGCGTCTTTTTTTTTTTTTTTTTTTTTTTTTCTTCGTGTGTGTGTGTGACCGATTATATTTTGGGAATCTCGAAAAATAAAAATATATATACCGTATTCATTTATATACCGTAAATTCCGGCGTTTAAGGTTAACTTTTGATACAAGAAAAAAATTAAGGTGAAATTTTGAGGTGAGCATTATATGTCGGTTATAAAAATGAAAGATTAAAAATTAAGAGTAAAATGATGATCATAAGAGCTACTACAGCTCATATTCAAAATATTAGAATAATTGAGAAAAAGTAATAAGAAAAAATGATTTTTCATTATTTATTTTTGATACTAAGTAAATGCAATTAAATTTCTTATAAATTACATCTGGACTGTTTAGATAAGATTTTAACATTTACAAAATATAAAATACAGTACAATAAATTAGGTATACAGCTTTCTGAAACAAATCAAAATATTAAAATAAAATTTAGATTGGTTCAAAATATTGGAATATTTTATTTTACGCCACAATATTACCTTATGAACATTAAGTAAATGGTAGTTAATATTTTGTAGCACCCCTTTTAGCTTTCATAACAGCGTACAATCGATCTTGCATACTATTTACAAGATGTTTACAAACATTTCTATCAATATTAGTCCAAATAGACTTTATACGTCCCACTAACTCAGTTTTACTTGAAGGAGGATTTTCTTGGAGTTTCTTCTTCATTATACACAATAAGTTTTCGATGGGATTAAGGTCTGGTGAGTTTGGTGGCCAAGGAAATACCTTAATTTTGCGTTAGCGAAACCAGTTCTTAGTCGACACCGAGGTATGTGGTGACACTTAATCTTGTTGAAAGATGAAATCATCTTCAAATGGAAATCTTCTGATGATGGAATCATGTAATATTCCAAAATTTCTTGATATATCTGAGAGTTGACCTTTTCGTAGACGATGCATAACTTTCCAGGTCCTTCTGCACTAATGCAACCCCAAACCATGACACTAGCAGCAAATTTTACGGAACGTTTAAGGCATTCTTTATCAAATGCTTCTTGCTTCATTATCCAAACTCGAATACCTTGATTACCATATGAAACACAAAACATACTTTCATCACTAAGTAATATATTTTTCCAATCTTTTCTTTGCTCCATAAACGTCTTGATTTACACCAATTCAATCTAATACGCTTTTATTTTGCAGTCATGAGAGGTTTTGTTTTCGGTACACGAGCTTCAAACTTAAATTTATGGAGACGTCTTAATGTTGTCGATGTATTCGATTTTCGGTGCAAGAATCGCACAGTTTTAAAACGGTTTTTCTTAACTATACGCTTCAGTTTCCTGTCATCTCTAGCAGATGTTATTGCTTTTCGGCCACTATTTCGGCAATTATTTTGAAATTTTTCATTTTTTTTAATATTGTGTTAGTATTTTACTAACGCTTGATTGCGAATAATGTAAATAATTCGCTATATAACATTGATTTTTACCGTGCCGATACAAATCAACCATACGAAGTTTAATAGATTCAGGAATCACTCAGACGACCTATTTTAAGACGAAAAAGCAAACAAACTGCAAAAAGAATACTGATTTTAAATAAAATCATCTGAATTTAATCAATGATGCCACCAGTTATGAGTTGGTGATAATTAAAGGAGAATTAATATGAAATGTTGTAATATTTTGAACCACTTGTATAAATATTCTAATATTTTGACTTTTCAAAATAATTTTGTTTTCAATTAATCTTTTCAAAAATGATATTAATTTTAAGATAATAAATAAGTTTAATCAACACTAAGTTCTTAATAAAAATATCGTTTGCATATTTGCATTAAATGACATTAAATTACGAAACGATATTTTCAATTTGTAAAAAAAAAAAAAAAAAAAAAAAAAAAAGTAATTATTCTAATATTTTGAATATGAGCTGTATTTCTGATTCAGCGAGTATGCTATTTATTTATAAAAATAATAATTTTCACTATCAGATTACGTGAAATAGATATATATATATAAACATATATTTGATATATATTCCATGAACGTTTTTTCTTTGCAGAAACGCGATATTTTGCATTATATGACGAATGCACATAAAAATAAAAATGTGAAATGTGAAAGTCTAAGCGCGTTTTATGCACTGCAGGCAAGGCTCCTACTCTGTCCGTTTTTTGAATACCAGTATTATTGAAAGAAAAATCTTCGTTATAAATTTCGTAGAAGTTTACCTAGAAGGCCGTTTTTCTTGCAATTGTTTTTGAAACCTACCACAATTTTTCTTCTTAAAAAATAATACAGCGCGTTATACAGCGAAATATATGGATTTAAAATATTTTTTTATATTTAAACTTATGACAAAGGATAAAAAAAAATCTAAATTCTGAAATTTACTTCTAAACAATGCACCTTTTAAAATAAAATCAAGTTTTAAAAGAGTTTATTAATAAATGCAAGTACGCTTTTGCGAAATTTTTAAGCACTATATAAATTTTGTAATGTAATACGCAATATTACATATACTAAACTGATATTTTTATTTTCGCTGCACATGTAATATGTAAATAATTTTCTAATTGCATATGTTTATAATATTATAATTAGTATTATTTTGTCAATAAAAAACGAATCAAAATATTTTATTTCACTTGCATCATTTATTTCATTATTGTACATAAAATATATATATATGTATAAATATATGTATATATAGAAATATGTATCACTAGGTTTCATAACAATTAGATATATGTAAAGTGTATAATAATTATGGTTTTCATTGCACTTTGTAAAAATATGTATTTGTTGTTTTTCTTTGTTTTTAATTTATTATTATTTTATTTTGCAACCGGTGGTGCTCAAGTGCACAAGATTTATATATATGCTCTTTTTTTAAGGTTTTCTTTTTTCCTACTCCTTTCTTTATTTAAATTGCTTTAGGATGGGTAACAACTAGTCAGAAACTAATTAGAATTTAATCTTTTTTAAATGTGTGCACATTTGGGCTGCTTTTCGACCATTGTTTCGCAAAATTTGTTAAATACATTGACTTGATAGAACATGATGGTTTCTTATGGATAAATGTGTAGCAAATATTTGTCAGTGATATGGGAACATAACTTGAAATTTTAAATATACGACAATAGCAAATAATCATTCAGGCTACGTTACTTTGAGGCTGTTAGTCAGTAAACTTTCGAATTCCCCTAGCTAATGTTAAACCTATGAGCGTGTGTATTTTAAACAGGCTGCAGTCTAAAACCAATATTTGATTAAATTTAAAAATGAATAAAAATAAAATAAATCTTAAATGCTTTTGAATTTATTTCAAATGTATTTATTTATTTATTTAAGAGCGTATACTGTCCAGATTTCCTGATTTAACCCTTTCAGGGGCAACGTTCTTCAAATCGCAAAATAATGAAATGATTTAATGACACCACAATTTACAAACAAATTTATTTAAAAATAAGCAATAGCTTTTGTTCACGTAATTAATAAAAGGAAATTTTTCATTCCGATATTCTGGTGGAAATATGCCATTTAGGGATTCAAATTAAGCGATCCAAAAATGAAAAACCGCCCTTGAAAGGGTTAAGAGCCTACACTAGTCACTGGAAGAAACAAGAACGCTAATGTTAAATCAATGGGAAGGTTATTTTCAAATACCTCGCCAGCATTTATAACTATTTTTTTTTTTTTTTTTTTTTTTTTTTTTTTTTTTGCATGGGGTAGCTGAGGTCTAACGGGTTATTTTTTACTTTTTCGATTTTGGTTACAGTTTTTTAGGTGTGTTCGTAATTATATAAATACGTAGCCCCTATAGTCGTCGTCTGGTCTGTTTGTCTGTTTGTATGCTTATAACAGCGCGAAAAATAACCAACTGAATGGTTTGAAATTTAATATATAAAATCGTTTCAGAATTTTGTCGAGTCATTTCAAATTTTATGAAAATCGAATCAAAACTTAAAAAGATATTAATAAAAGTTTTCTTCATTCTATTAAATACTATCCTATGTAATTAACTCAATGATATCCCATGATAGGTAATGATTCTAGTTTGCCATGGTGATGACTTTCTATTTTATATGGAGTTCTATTATTTCCTTATTACTGAAATTAATGTGTATTACCGTAATAAATTTTGTATTCATGCATTTTTGCATAAGGGTGCACCAAGATCTGAATATTTATAAAACTAGTTATAATAAGAACACATTTGTCACGTTTCACGTACGATTTCCGACTTGTTTTATATTATGATAGTTTCAACTTCAGAACCGGTTGAAACTGGTTCCGAAAGGGAAAGTATTTTTTAATCTAAAACCAAAATCGAAAAAGTAAAAACTAGCCCCGTCAGAAATCCTCCTCAGCTATCCTATGAAAAAAATCATTCAAAAATATTTAAATCCAAGCGAGAAATTTTAACCCCTTAGCGATAAGTGTCACAAAGATTTTTATTTTTAATTACTGGTGCTAAAAGGCTAAAAATTAAATACGAGACATTCGTCGCTAAGGAATTAAAGATTGTTTCGATAATTTTCGAAAATCGTCAAAAACATCGATTTTAAGATTTTCGCACAAAGGCAAACCATACTCCTTAAAATACACCAGAATGAAATCTAAGAGTCATGCTTTATTGATACGCCACTTGCAGCTGTTTTGTACTAATGAATAAAATCTTTAAACGCATATATCAGTTTTTTAATTATTTTTTTAATTTTTGTTAGTTTCACAAAGATTTTGACTTTATCAAATGTATATGAAATTGTTTGAAATTGTTTCTGGTGGAACTAATTGCGCTACGCAAAGAACAATATTTTTTTTTAATATGTTAATTTCTAGTGATGTTCCTATATTCACGATTTAACTTCATTTATACACAAGTTCATACTCACTTTACAATTTTTACCCTATTTACCTGTCATATAATATATCATTTTATAGTTCCGTATTAAACATCTAGTTCATCTAAAAATGTCTTTCATTTAAAAATGTCTTTCATTTAAAAAATCATAACAGAATGTATGTCTACATAAGTAGAAAAAAACAACGCTGCACCAGAGCTTATTAACGTATATCACTTTTACTTAATGATTGAATAATTATTGGTTTTTAATTATTTATTATAAAAATCATAAAAATATTGTTAATTGTGATTTCGCTATTTCACTATTCCGCTATTATCAGATTATTCACAATATTATATAAAAAACCTCTTTTTCTTAATATCTACTAGCATTTTTTTCACATTACCAATTCCATTCAAAACGCTATTTTCCTATTGTCTGTATCCCATAAGTTCCTGTAATTCTATTGGTCAATAAACCTATCTCTTCAATCCGATTCTCTTTCATATATATGAGCAAAATTTCATAATTCTTTGCACTAATGATGGTACGTTCAATGCTACCGAAACTAGTCTGCTACAAGTTAATAATTTCTGGTTCTAATAACGTTGTTTTTTCTACATTCATTGTATTGCGCCAAGTATTATTTTAATTGTCAGTATGTATGTCTTTTTTATGAAATAAATGTTTCGAACATTCTGGTAAAATGGTATATCTTTTTTTTTCTTTCGTAGCATAAAACAGGGTTCGTAAGCATCTTAGAGGTTCAGGTGATTTTAGGTGTTTTAGTTCCAGAAATTTCGTAAAGTACTGGTCGCTATATATGAAGATAATTTCTTTTTCATTAAATAAGCTTACAAAAATTCTGGTAAAAGGTCCTTAAAAGCCCTTGAAGCGTACGAAGCTTGTAAAACATTAAAAAAAGACAAAAAAAAAATCCTTTTAACATATCATTTAAAGCAGAGGTGTCAAACTGCGGTCCGCTGGATAACAATAATTTTTAAAAGAAATAGTCGACTTGTTGAATCGCAAAGATTCGTGTTTAGATAAAGGCAATGATTACTATAAAATTTTAGTGGTATCTGGCAAGCCACAGTTTGACACCCCTTATTTAAGGAGTCTCAGGACTCTTAAAATTGGAAAAAATGAAAAAAAAAAGACCATTTTCAACATTTAATATCTTAAAATATATTTGATTTTAAAACACAATTTTAATTGGAATAAAATGTATATGTATGTTCTTTCATTTCATGTATTTAAAAAAATATAAGATACAGAATTAGCATTCACAGGGGGCTCCAAACTGTTAGACATTTGACGAGCAAAAAATCGGCATAACAGCTTACGCGCACGATTACAAAATAAGTATTGCAACTAGAATGAAAATTTTTATACCTACTTATACTTCAGATTGTAATAATTACCCTGAACCTAAAAAAAATTTGTATTTAAAGCTTTTTTATATTTTTAATACAAAGTTGTATTTAGCTAATGCAAAATTAAGAAAATTTCAACAGTATAATCACCTAAAAAAATATTGTTTTGAGCAATAAAAAGGAAATTTTAGGTTCAATTTATACAGACTAACATGAAACATATGTTTTAAAAATTTCATGAAAAAATATTCATAAGTTTTTGAGATATCGTGCGCGTTAGGCTCAAAAACGTCATTTGGAGAAAAATGGCTTCAAAGTTTCCGAAACGACGCTTCAGCTATTGAACGTGTCTAAATGTAAAAGCCGTAACTTCAGTTCTAATAGGAATTTTAAGGAAACAATTATATTAAAATGTTCAAAAAAGATAGGAGTTTAACATCTAAAAAAAATTAAAATTTTGAAAATTTTAAAGCGTTAAGAGTCCTGAGACCCCTTAAAGATCTTTAATACTATATTCTAGATCTTTAATTCTATATCTTTAATTTGTTTAAATAAAATATTATTTTACATGAAAGCCATATTAACACTAAAACAGCCGTAGCAGTAATTCTGACTGGTACCAAATAAATATTGGGTCGCTCGGAAAGTCGTGTTCGTTTGGCAAAATCAATTCGTACATGAAAATTCTATCATTTAATTACTAGGCATTGATTCCGATGTCTAATGTCTAATAATTACCAGGCAGAATTTTCCGGTATGAATTGATTTTCACAAACGGACACGACTTTCCGAAGGACCCAATATATTCTGATTGGATAGCTGTCAATTTACCGATAAATTCCGTAAAATTGTTTCCGCGTGACTTAGGTCAAATAAGCGATTTTTACACCGAAAAAACTTTGTAATAAGTAAATTTATACAAGGAACACAATGAAACAAGACACATCATAATAAATATTTTTTCTGGTTCGAAACGTGTTTATTTACTACAGGAAATATCGATACAATTTTACGGAAATTATTGGTAAGTTGACAAGTATGTGATGGGAACCAGGAATTCCTTTAAATAAATCAAGTATAATGCAATGCGGAAATAAGGTAAATATATAAGTAAAATAGTTTTAAATAAAAATTTTGGTATATAGCAAATTAACACCTTGTAATAATTATACAGTAGAACTTCGATTATCCGAAGTAATTAAGAACGACCCTCTTTCGAAAAATCGAAATTTTCTGATAATCGAGAATGCTTCAATTTTAAGATTAAGGAGAAATGTGTGCAATATTTCTTATTATGGTAACAAGTGTTTAATAAAAATAAAGCAATAGCAAAAATGAAACAAGAATAAATTAACTGAATTTTTATTTTGAAATTAAGTACCTTTTACATGTAATCACAAGAGTTTGAGAAAATGTTTTGTTTGTCGCACTTTCGATTCCTTTGCTTTGCTTTGCTCACGGAGTTTTTAAATATTATTAGTTCACCAGTATCACAGTCTTTCTGCTGTTCCAGCCATGCCAAAACTTTTGCAAAATTTTCAAAAGCTTCAGAATTGCTAATTTGTTCGTTTTCTTCGCTTCACTTCCGCAGCTTACGGGAGCTTAAGTTAAATTCAAAGGAACTCTAATAAAGGGGATCGAAAATATTTATATGTACTCGTAGTTTGGAAAGGACCGCTTGCACTCAAGATATATGATAGTTAAAAAGAAAAGCTTTCAAAATGGATTTTGCACACAAGGAATGTGACAGAAAAAGAGCTTTAAAAAGGGATTTCGATTAACCGAGAGTTTCGGTTAAAAGAGTTTCGGATAAAAGAGGTTCTACTCTACTACTTTTAATTGCTAAAAGGTGTAAATTAAAACTTTAAAAACAGTAAAAATAGTTTTATTCGACTCTTTATATTTTTCAACTCTAACCGAGTAATTTTCAAAACAAATAAATAAAATTATCCTAAAATTGCACGGTCTATGAAACGCCATCATTGTTCAAGTAAAATAAAAAACATCCAAGTAAAAAAAATAATGATGTGCATATTATGAAAGAATACGTGGAAAATGGAAGGATGGCGTTTCATAGACCGTGCAATTTTAGAATAATTTTGTTTATTTATTTTGAAAATGACTCGGGTAGGCAGAGCCGAAACATGTAAACAGTCGAATAAATCTATTCTTACTGTTTTTAAAATTTTAATTTACACCTTTTAGCAATTAAAATTCGTAAAAATTCTGGTGATTTTTTATGTATAAAACTTAAATAAAATGTTTTGCCGTTCTAATGTCAAACAAAACATTTTTTCCTCTGAAACATGTGAAAATACCATTCAGTTACAAAGTTGCACAACACCCTGAATTATTTACCAAAGACAATGTTGTGCAATTCCTTATTTATTTATTCGTAAGAGATGTACGCTACATATACGCTTAACGATATTGATGTAAGATTGTAAAACTGTTGTGTGATAAAATATATATATATAGGATAACTCTAGGATAGATGGCCATAGTTTTTAAAGACTGAAATAAAAATTCTTAGAAGGCAAATAGAAGAAATATTTATGCATATTTGAAATTATTATACATATACTCATTATATTTTGGACAAAAAATAATTAAATAATCGAGAACAAAAATTGGAAAACAAAATTGAAATTAAAATGCCAGATGGCCATCTCTCCTTCAAGCCGAGGCGAGATGCTATCCAATACAAGGAAGAAAAAAAGAAATTAAAATAGCAAAAAATAACACATTTCATGTAGATAACCATGGAAAACACATAGAAATTTGTAAAGATGCAGTTATATCACGGAAAATTCGTAAATAAAATTTGAATAAACAAAATTTGAAGTATAATTTCAATCCTTCTCTTTTCGTAAAATTTTACCACATTTTCGGCAAAGATCTTGATAGTTTGTACACGTTTCATTGAACCATTTCTGTCACCTTATGCTTTTATCCAGTAATCCTTTTCGGTTGTGGTATTACATTCTTCTCCACAACCAACAAGGTGATCCTCATCCAGTTCTATTCCCTAGGAATTTGTAGAATCTCATCATTTCAAATGTATTTCATCTTCTTCGCTACTGGAAGTGTCATGTTAATGTTTTTTTTTTTTCTCGCATTTATTTTAGATTTTTCACGGTTTTAAGTTCATCAACTTTATCTGTTTCTGGGATGAAAGTTTCCGAAGTTTTTCAATATTTTCTGAAACAAAAATACATCGTTAGGCCATATTATATTACTGCTATTGAAATATTTATATTAGTTATTATATCAATTAATATAATTATAAACAAAAAAAATTATATAATTATTTTAAAAATAATTATATTTATTTAAAATACTCACTCGTGTAATTTTGAAATATTGATTATAGGTGACAATCTCTCCTCGATTTGATGTGGCCATCTAACCTAAAATTAATGGACAGATGGTCATCCAATTTAATCAGTCACTTTGCCATTGTACATCTTTGTTTTAGACTTAGAAGCAAAGATTGGATTATATACGTGCCTATTAAAAGCCCTTATTGTAAAAATAAATGTAACACAGGTACTGCAAAACATTAAAATACCTAACTCAACAAAAATATTTAACCACTAAATTAAATAAACATTAAAATTACACTTTCTTTTATACTTGAAAAACACAGCTGCATGTCGCAATAAATGAACACGTTGAACTATTTCTTACAAAGTTTATGCTGCAATCTATATATAGTTTTAAAAATACACTGCTCAAAACAATTAAAGGATATTTGAAGTTTTATATAAAATAAAGATATAAACGAAATTTTTTTTGCCGAAAATAGAAGAAGAGAATAATAAATGCAAATTTTTCTGGTTTTCAAACTGTGGAGTATGCAAATTTTGAGTTCGACGTCAAAAACGTCGCTTCAGCGGCAGCGAATGAAATTTGACTTTCAACTGGATAAGAGAATGAAGACAAGGATGATCGGCATTCAGTGATTGCTTTGTTTCGATGAGTACGATGTCTCAGCGAAGTCATTTGACAAAATTCAGAAGCTTTGAGAATTGTTGGTAGGTTAGAAGGGGGCCAAACTCAAGCCGAAGTAGCGCAAGCCATTGGAGTGTCACAAAGTGTCATTTCCAGGATCTGGAACCGTTTTTTGGAGAGTGGATGTGCAGGCCGAAGACCAGGGCAAGGTCGTAGACGGGCAACAACGCTCAATGAAGATCGGTATTTAGCGTTAACAGCTCGGAGACACCGAACCATGAACGCTACTCTTCTCCAACAACACCTTCGCTCGGCTACAGGCACCACGATTTCAACTCAGACTGTCCGAAACCGGCTCCATGCTGTAGGTCTGTATGCTCGCCGACCGATGTTATGTGTTAGATTAATATCAAGGCATCGTCGCGACCGCAGGGAGTGGGCAACCGAGCATGTCAACTGGAGGAGAAATGAATGGAGCAATATTCTGTTTTCTGACGAGTCCCGTTTTTCTGTGCATCCGGATAATAGGCGTATTTTCATCTGGAGGGACCGTGGCAGTAGGAATAATCCTGCGTTCGTGCACGAAAGTGTCAGATTTGGCGGTGGAGGAGTGTTGGTGTATGGTGGCATCTCTATTGACGGGCGCACTGACCTCTACATTATTCGAGATGGAGCTCTGACTGGTCGCCGATATAGGGATGAGATCCTCAGACCTATTGTAGTCCCTTACGCTGCAGCAATCGGAGATAACTTCATTTTAATGGACGATAACTGCAGGCCACATCATGCAAACCTGGTGGAGGATTTCCTTTTCGAGGAAGGAATCGTTCGAATGGAATGGCCAGCGTGTTCTCCAGACATGAATCCAATCGAGCACGTTTGGGACGCTCTAGGAAGACGAGTTTCTGGCCGCCAACAACCCCCACAAACTCTCCAAGAACTGGAAAGAGCTCTTCTGGAAGAGTGGGGCAGAATACCCCAACTCGTCATTAATAGCCTCATTGAGTCCATGCCTCAAAGGTGTTCAACGTTGCTGGCCGCCCGTGGAAACCATACCCCTTACTGAAAATGATTTTCTTTGAAGAAAACACCTTTTCTTATTCTTTTTTTCTCATATGCACAAATTGTGTTTTTTTCCTTTAGTACACAAATGCGCAATAAAATGCATTTTTTTCTGCCAAACATGTGTAATTTATTCTCATATAACCTACTATGTCTGTCGACCATGTATCAATCAGCTAAACAGTTTACCAGATACAAAATCCACCTAAAACTGCAATATCCTTTAATTGTTTTGAGCAGTGTATTTAGATTGGCCATCTCTCCTCTATGGCCACCTATCCAAGAATTACCTTATATATAATAAATGTTACATATACCTAACTCAACAAAAATATTCAACCACTAAATTAAATAAACATTAAAATTACACTTTCTTTTATACTTGAAAAACACAGCTGCATGTCGCAATGAATGAACACGTTGAACTATTTCTTACAAAGTTTATGCTGCAATCTATATATAGTTTTTAAAATATTTAGACTGGCCATCTATCCAAGAATTACCTTATATATAATAAATGTTACATACCATTTAATTTTCTGAAGAAAAAAAAAACAGCTATATAATTTATGTTAAAGATTTACATGTTTTTTAATATAAAAACTCTAAATTATTAAAGATTAAATTCAAATAAATACTTAAAACTACATAAAATTAGAATAATTTTTTAAACAAAACTTTATTCTGTAAAATTTGGAAATGAGGTAATAGAAGCTTTCTATTATGTTAATTGTATCAGCAACAACAGTTGTGTGGGAAAATAATAATAATTATTTATTTTGTAAATTTTAAAAATAAAAATTAAAAGTTTAATATTATTATGTATAATATGTTATAAAATGTTTGTATTGTAAATTATTTGTATAATTCAATAAATACAACAAGAAACTCTTGCATTATGTAAATTATTAATTAAGCTTAATTCGTGCCTTTTTAGTAAGAATTCAGAAACTTTAAATTAACATATAGTTCAACATTTCTCGATTAAGGTTGCTTTAGAGGTCTGCACGGGCAGGAATTTCAAGGTCCGGCATGCTCCGGTCCACACAAAAATCAGTAAAAAAGGCTCGGCCCGTAGAAAAATCCTTTAAATTAGGCCCGATCCGGCCCGAATCAATTTCTACAAAAATTTCAGATTTTTCTTAACATACGAAACACACAATTAAGATTCTTTTGAATAATTGATACACATTTATGGGATAATTTTACAGTATATTTTAAAATTGATATGTGTTTCAAGACAGAAAATACACAATAGCAAAATTAGTGATTACTTAGTTTTTTAGACGTTTCAACATTTCAAATAAGGATTCATTAAAAAATTAATGTAGTTTAGAATATATATACAAAAAAGACGATTAAAAATATCATAACTTTTGGAGCTGTATAATAAAAAGTAGATTTGTGAAAAAAAAAAAAATTCTGTCATTTATTAAGGCTTATCTCAAATCCAAAGGAGTTACTTTCTGGCATATTCCTGAATTCATTTCTTTTCGGAAAAACATAAGATTGGCAGGTGTTCATTCAGAGACTATATAATCGAATGGCGTTATACATTTTTGATAAAGGTAATATATCTTTGATAAAATACTGCCAAAGTTCACGCATTGAATCGAATTTCCGGAAGCGATGGCACAGGAAATGAGAAAAACTTACAGTCACGTGACAAGAATCTCTTATATCTCCCTAAGTAATTTATTTATCAAAAATAGAAAACCAGGATTCGTACGGGTCTTTGAATTTCCAGCTTAAGAAATTTTTTAGTACCAGTATTTTCTTATGGAAAATCTCTTCTTAAATAAGGCGAAATTTCGTCCGTTTAAACTAGATTTATTTTTCTATAAAAAAAAAAAAAATTCTGATATTTGGCCTTTAAAACAACGGTACCAGTACGAACCCTGAAGACGTATTCGATTCCAAATCCCTTCAATAGTCAGGCCTGTCAATTTTATGCTTTTACAGTTAAAAATGGGTAAGAAAATGTGTCAGAAAGTCTCGCGTTGTTGAGGTATATTTCCGAAGATTGAGTTCACAGAAGTTCATTATCGCTTATAATATTTTTACAAAGCATATTGCCCGCTCTACACAACCTAAGAAGAATTACGTCTGTCGAGGCCTGGCTCGACTATGTAGAAAAAACAAATTCAAGTCTGATCTCGGCCAGGTACGAGTCTGCCGAAAAAATTAAGCCTAGGCTCAGACACCATGTAACTGTCCGATGCCGATCTCTACTCTGGACATGTTATATTTCTGTATTGATGTTGTCAAATTATCAGCGGCTCGTGTGTCGCACGTTCCTACTTATTCTCGCGAAAGTCATATTCCTTAAAAATGGCTGATATTTTATCGGCTTAATTTAAATTTTTATACCGGGCCGGTAGACCCGCTTAATTTTTTTTATTGGCCCGCCCTGTTTATTCTGTTTATCGGTCCGTTGGAAAAACTAACTTGTCCTAATTCTGCTGGGTCGGGTACGGGCCCCGGGTCAAGCCCGTGCCCTGCAGACCTCTGAGTTGCTTTCAATTAAAAACTGACTGCTACCTTCACGAAGAGAATCAAAATGTAAATGTGGAAAATTTACAGGTGTTCTTATTCAGATACTAAGAAGTCGAATAGAGTTTCTCTTTTTCTATAAAGGTAAAGAATCTTTACGAAACTAGTGTCAACGTTTCTGTCGATATTTGAGCCATGATAATCTGAGTAATGTCGTTGTAGGTGAGCAATCTACTACAAAAGTATCGCGTTTAATAAATTTCAGAACTTCAATTTTAATTTTGCTTTGTTTCTGGTTGTTTGGAACAAATTCTTGGAGCTTTGGCCACAATGCCGTGCATTGCAAGATGCCTTTGATTTCAAGCCGAGACTCGTACCACCAAATTTTAATTCCTGTGACACAATAAAAAAAATATATTTTTACAAATATTTAGTTGAAAACTAAATCAAAATTTTCATCAATTTTCACTGAGTAATGGTTTTCATTTCTTATGTAGAGCCATAAAGTTAAAACTACCTATTTTGCAATAAATAACAAACAATATATTTTAGCATAATTATCGACTCCCGCTATAAGTTCAGTTTTCAAAATTAAACATTTAAAATTTCCTAAAAGAATTACTTAGAATAGTATTTTTGTTTTAATGTTAACAAAACATTAAAAAAAAAAGAAAATTGCAAAGGATATCTAGATTTTTCCACGGACTATCGAAATTTTCTCGCGGACCACCAGTTTGTGACCTCTGCCATACAGAGTATACGCTTTATTTAAACAAACAAAAAAGAAAAAAAAACAGATGCTATGCAGAATTCCTTAAAAAAATCTAGAAGGTATACAAATACAGCATACAGCGTATACCACCGTATACCCTTCACTACATCCTTGGTTACTTCTACTTTAAAATATGCCTGTTGATTCAAAACACACATATCATCAGAATATTATTTTTGTTTTAATATTAACAAAATACTGAAAAAAAATGCAAAGGATACCTATATTTTTCCCTGCACTATCGAAATTTTCTTGCGTCTCACGGACCACCAGTTTGCGACCTCTGTCCTAGAGAGTATACACTAGAGCTTTATTTAACGCATTAACCCTTAATTGCATGAATTATTCTTTTAGAATTGTGTTTTTTATTTTTATATTAAGGATTAGACACCAGAAATCTTAAGATAGATTTTTAACTTTATTTAGTAGCATAATTTTGTAATTTTTAGAGGAGTAATTTTTCTATATAAATATAGTGGTTGTAAGAATTTAATTTATCTATTAAAAATTAAATAAAAAGGTGATAGAAATTTACATCACTATGCATTTAAGGGTTAAAGACTGACGTTGCGTTTTCGTAACATTATACTTGTGAATTTTTTTAATTTTTTGATACCAATAAAAGAAAAAGTAAAATTTGCCTTATTTAATTAACACATTTCAGTGATTCATAAAATAAAAGTAAGTGTTTGTCAAAAAGTGGTGTAAACTGAATAAAATTCCTGCAAAACATGCCGATCCCTAATGAGTTAAGAAACATATAATATCGCTCATCCACGAGAAAAGTGACACATCTCGACAAAAGTAAATTTCACAGGAGAGGCAAAAGAGGGGGGCGGGGGATTTGCATAATGTTGCATATAAGTTAAAATTGCAGTACTTAGATCTGCATGCAGGAATAAAAAAACTCATAAAAGCACAAAACACTTGGAGGATTTGGTAACTTTACAACCCCACACAATCCACCTTCGACACCTTCGTGACCTTCGACAATATTCGCAAATTCAATATTCGCAAAAAACGAAAAATTCGCAAAAAAGAAGGAGCTTTTTTTGTGGAAATTTTTCGCTCCTTTCTTTAATAGATGTATTTAAAAATATATTTCTGTTTTAGATTGCTAAATCCCCCCCCCCACCCCCGCAATATTTAAACGCATATGCGTTATCACATATTTTAGTAAAAAAGAGAAAAGGAACTGTTTATGTTTAAAAAATAACAGCATTTAAATTCAAAATAAATTATTAAAAATACATTTTACTGAAAAATGAAAAAAATGAAATAAAAATAAAAGCAGACTTTCTTTTTTATTTTACTTCAATAATCTATTGCTATTTCCTTTTTCTTATGATAAAAATCAAGTGTTTTTTATTAAGAAAAAATATATGAAGAAAGATAAATAAGAAATAAGATCTAAAAGAAAAATAAAAGAATTTTTTAGCAGTGGTGAAAATAGTAATAATGAACGTTGATCTTTTAGCAAATCAGTGCAAAAACTATGATAAAAAGGCTTAAAACTTCATAAAAATCCTTAAAAAAAAGGGGGGGGGGGGAGACTGCATTTTGTGTAAGAACTTTATTCCTGATTTTAATAGGTAAAATCAGAAATAAAGAATCATGGAGATCTCCAAAGATCTCACCCAGCAATGAAGTGAAGATCTCTCTAAACTGACGTCACAAACCAGTGTTTAGGCCGGTATTGTCGAAGGTCACGATCTACCCCTCTTCTGTGGTCACACATAGACATATAGCGTAATAAATAGATTTCTCGTACAGTGGCGCCAACTTCTATGGGCCCATGGGGCCCGAGCCCACCCGATTTCCATTGTTCTATTTTGTTATTTGTTTATTTTTTAATCGCTGAAAAACTAATTCTTCCATTGAAAATATTTTTCTTGCAAACACAGTAAGGATAGCAATAACAGGCACACAGGACCTTAACCCAACCCATTTTACCTACCCAAATAATCCAATTAAAGTATTACCGTCGCTGATAGAGATGGTAATGAATGGTTACAATGTATAGATGTACTTCGTAAAGAAATTCTCTGAGAGTACATTTAGACTCATCCTTTTTATGTGTTATAGTCGAACTTTATAATCAAAATTAGCAAATAAATACATACAAAAGTAGTAATGCTAGGTTGCTTTCAAATGGAGATTGGCTATTTTCTGACCGAATTCATTTTTCATCCTAAATGCACAAAAATTGCAAGTGGTCAGTAAACAAGAAATCAAATAGAGTTTCCATTTAAAAAAAAAATAATAATAATAAGATTAAATATTCTTCGGAACATGCTGTCAAAGACTTTTAAAATGATTTTTGACACGCGCCATTTTTTAGTCCTTTGAGTTTTAATTTGTAGTCATATTCATAGTATAATAATAAATATTAGAGTGTATAAAATGAAGATCTCATATGAGAGCGTAATTAAATAAAATCACAACTTTCCATTCTATTTTAAAAAATTCTAACTTCTCTGTTGTAATTTTCACATCTATCTCCTTTCTTGAAAGAAAACAAAATGCCTATCTCATTTTATCCTAAAATGATTGAGCCCACCAAATATTTTTCAAAAGTTGGCGCCACTGTTTCCGTATACCTGCACTTATGTAACTATTTGTGTAGCGAAACACACGTATGATAGACTTATTAGCAGGGCCCGACTTAGGCTATGGGGGACCCCGGGGCAAGAATCATTCTGGGAGGCCCTCTTCTATCTATCTATAGAATTTTTTTGCAAATAATGTGCAAGTAGCTACTACTAAACTTCATACATATTGTAAGTATGCATAAATTTTGTACCCGGTACTACTCACATCTGTATACAGAGTATCACAAAAAATGGTCACAACTTTCAGAAAAAATGCTAGTATGATAACAGTAAAAAAAAAAAAAGGATAGATTGGTTGACACAAGTATTTCTTTGCAAACTTCACTTATCTACGTACGTTATAATATGTCTAAAAGAAAATGCCCCAAATGGGTCATAATAAATGGTTTTAGCTTGCCATGTTACGTAGAAACCGTTAATAAAGAATTTCTTTTGAAAACAATTGAATACTAAGTTGTCATAATACAATTTTAATAATTAGTTTTCTAATGATATAGTTTGTTTTTTTGCATGGGTGGCGGGGGTACTGGAAGCAGAGAAGGGAAGGGGGACTCAACTCCCTTCCTAAATGTTTCAAAATATATGAATTTTCGTTACTTTTGGCAAATTTTAATCATTTGGCACCTTTTAATGAAAATCTTGATTACTCTCATGGGAGGCCCCTAAAAAGGGGGGCCCCGGGGCAGCTGCCCCGCATGCCCCTGCCTATTAGTGGAATAAAACCCAAAATGAGTTTTTGCGAGATATGTCACTTATCTTGCGGGTGAGCGATATGCAGAGTTCCTTAAAAAAATCCAGAATCCAACATACAGCGTATATCATCGTATATCCTTCACTACATCCCTGGGCCTCACCAGTGGCCGAGAGGTTCTGCTCTCGAAGCTGGTAGACAGGAGGTGCTGGGTTCGAACCCAATCGCGCCCGTCGACCTAACCGTTCAGAGTTTTCGTGGTTTTCTTCGAACCTGGGATTTCCAAGCGCTAATACGGGTTAGTTTCCCTTAGAAAGACCCCCCCCCCCCCACGAAGGTCACTCTCCCCCCTTAGGGCCCATATCCCTCGTGTTGATAATTGGCCGTCATAAACACAAACCAAACCAAACCACTACACCCCTGGTTACTCCAAAATATGTCTGCTAGTTCAAAATATACAACTTATTTCTCTTCCTAGTAAAAATTCATATTCGTTTCGTATTTTAAATTTCTCCAGTTGAAAAGAATTCCAATTTTTTTTTTTTTTTTTTTTTTTTTTATTTACGTGTTTATTTTCAAATTGGGATTAAATTTTATCTTTGAAAGAAAAGAAAAAAGAAACATGGTTCACTGATTTACATTCCTTGACGATTCTTAAATCACTTGAAGAGGTGCCATCTATGGGCAAGTATAAAGACTGGAGATCCAAACAGACTAAAAGTTTTAGTGCTGCCATCTATCATCAATAAAAATAACTTAAACCTGTTTGTCGAAAATTCAGTTTATCTCTCCAACTTTTTACTTATCCGTTGCATTTATCGTTTAGAGATATTTAAGGAAACTAAAATAAATATTCATGTGTCTTCGACAAGAAACGTATAAAACTTCATTTTAGGATGATTCCCGGTTATATCTTTTCCGCATCGAAAAAATTACTAAATGATGTTACAGTTAAAAAGTAATTTTGAGAATTCATACTCGATAGATGTCACTCTAAACAGGCGCCACTTATTATCCAGAAAATTCTCAAAATAATTCAAAAAATTTTATTAGCTTAACCTTTTATATCCTGACGGTACTTTTAAGCACCGTTAAAGAATATTCAATGTAAAATTTATTTAATTCGTCAACTAATAAAAATAGATTGCCCTTTCAAACAAAATAATTTGCTCAATCGTATTTAAAAAAGCACAGTAAAACTGTTGAAGCTAAATATTTGTTAATGTGGTCATTTACCTAAGTGTAGCTTTTGTCCTATTAAAAAATGTTATACGAAAAATTTGCAACTACAAAACACTTCTCTGTTACAGATAGGATCACAATACATTTATTTACACTGTTCTTATGAGAATTGGGAGTTTTTCATAACAGTATTTTTTTTAATTAACCCAATTATTCTTGTAAATATTTTGCAACAAGTAAAAACTAAATTTAAAAAATCAAAAAACCCGACTGCGTAAAAAGCGAACAAATTAATTATGTCTCATCAATGTGAAACTATTTTTTTATATTACTTACTTATTTTTTTAATTTACTTGTATTGATGACTTTTAAGTTGTGTTTAATTGTTAGTTCCTATCTATAAACACTGTTTTGAAGGGGTCTATAGATGTCTATGATGGTTAGAGTTGCAGTAAAGCTAGAGATCCTACCTACACAACTTCCAGGTTGTGTAATATTTAAACGGAGCTTCTGAGTGTAAAACAGTCAATGAAACATCGTCTTCATTTTGAAAGATTTATCCAATGATATGCCACTCAATAGGAAGCGTCAAAAAATTTTTTTCGTCTCTACCGCCATTTTGAATTCATAAAAACAAAACCTAACCTATAAACATCGGACGGTTAAGACAAATCGATAGAGATATCATTCATTAAAACCCATGCAGCCGTTGGGATGTTTCGAGGGTATAAAGAAATCCATATACCCAGATACGCGTGAAACACATAACCCTTCTTGGCAGTCGGGTAAAAAGAGTTCTAACTACCGATTTATTAAATCCGTTTTAATTTTTAAAAAATATCTGAAAATGAAATTGTTGTTATATATGTTGTTCTGGATATCTTAGACGTGAACATAAATAATTATCCAGGTGAAAAAAAATTTTTATTCAAAATTCAGGATATAAAAGGTTAAAAAAAATTACGACGTTTTTATTTTAAATGTTTTTTTATTATTTATTTATTTATTTATTTATTTTTTTGGATAGCTGAAGTCGGTCTGTACAAAGGCCGTTTCTCACTTTTTCGATTTTGTTTGCAGGTTCAAATGAAAATACCTGAAAACAAAATCGAAAAGTAAAAAACGGCAGATGTAGAGATCAATCTCAGCTAGCCAATGCAAAAAATAAAATAAAATAAAAATAAAAATAAATAAAATAAAATAAATAGTTTAAAAATACTGAAATGTAAATGAGATATCTTAAAATGATTCTCCGATTGGATTAACATTAGCGAACGGGTGTTTTCGCCAGCATGCTTTTATCATGATTAGATCAGGAGGTAAAACATTTTTTGTCTTCTGATGCCACGCGCGCAAGGTAAGTAAAAAAACAACAACACTAACTTAATTTCTCTCTGAGTGAATTTTTTCATGATATGTTAACTTTGAAAGGATATATCTAAAACTTCTTATAAAGTATATATATGAAATTTTTAACAGGGTTTCAGTATTATATTTGTAACAAATTATCTTCAGGATTTTTGATATTGAATGAGAATTGCAAAAATATGCTAATTAACACCTTGAGGGGCGTTGGGATATATTATGTCCCACCTAATTTTAATTAAGATTTGCACCAGAAACTTTTAATTAAATTTTACTTTTGTATCTTTGGTGAAAAAGAACTGAAAAGATTGCTTTTTCTTATTTTGAAATATTTTTTTTTTTTTTAAATTTCCGGTGAGAATTCAACATTACAGAATCACAATTGTTTGCCCCTCAAAGGGTTAATGCAAAACTCACCCATGAAATACTTAATTTTTTTTAATGTATTTTGAGATTTATAGTTAATATTTTTAAAAATCCCGGAGACAAATTAAAATGACACATTTTCTGTACACAACATTTGTAAATAAGGCAAGTGGTTCAAGAGTTATATTAAAAAATAAATAGGTTTAAATTTTAAAATTTGATTTTTTTTAAATTTATTAAAGTTTTCAATATTTTTTCACATGCAATATGTTTATTATATAAATACATAATTCACACAATTTTCATTCGAAAATACCTATAAATGAAAAAAAAAAGGGGGATTTTGTGTCCCGTACCCCCTTAAAATAAGACACTTTTGATTGAGTCTCGAGATTAATTTAAAAATATGTAAGTAATTTGTGCAAAATTTTATTATTGTTACTTAGTTTTAAATATAATACTGAGAATGACGCATGGAAGTTTTAATGCATGGAAGTAAAGCCTTGAAAATGCGGCTATTCGAACACAAAAGGCCCCACCAGTGGCCGAGAGGTTCTGCTCTAGAAGCTGGTAGACGGGAGGTGCTGGGTTCGAACCCAATCGCGCCCGTCGGCCTAATCGTTCGGAGTTTTCTTCGAAATTTGGATTTCCATGCGTAAATACGGGTTAGATTCCCTTAAAAAGACCCCCCACGAAGGGCACCCCCCCCCCCTCGGGTCGATATCCCTCGAGTAGATATCGGCCGTCAAAAAACAACTCAACGAACATAAAATAATATAATATAAAAGTTTGTCCGCCAATGCTTCAACTGTGCGTGAGCAAATAAACATACACACACTTGCATATACAGGGTGTTAACGAATTCGACCGGCCAATTCAGAGGGGTGACAGTTGACATCAAGAGGATGAATAATTGCCATAGAACATGGGGTCCCAGACGATGTATTTAATCACAAATACAGTGTGTTTCATCATAACTGAAGTCGAATTGACGGTAATATTTTTGAGAAAAATAAAAACATTGCAATGAAAAGGTAATAATATGCAGGGGTGCAGAAAATGATTCTACTCCCAACATTTCCCCCAATCCACATGAAATTTCCCCCAATCCACACGAAATTTCCCCCAAAATTTTACGGTATGTTATAGATAAATGCTGTATTACTGTAGGTATGGAAAATTTATTTTTCCAATATTTCTCAACTTATGTGCGAGTATATATGTCAGGAATGATTCTGAGTGGGAAAAAAATTTCTGAAATTCACAGCAAATTTTCTGAAAAGTTACAGCAGAGTTGGGGAAGGGGGAGAAATTCACTCCCAGCACTATGTTTTTTGCCCTTTGACGAAATTCGCGTTTTTTTAGCGATCTTTAGAAGAATTTTGCGTTTTTTAGCGATCTTTTGACAAAATTTGCGGTTATTTCGCGATCTTTGACAAGTTTTGCTGTTATTTTGCCTTCCTTTTGAAGAAATTCGCGGTTATTTCGCCCTTTTTGACGAAATTCACGGTTGTTTTCCCATTTTTTGATGAAACTCTCGGTTGTTTTGCGATCGTTTGACAAAATTTGCGGTTCTTTCGTGACCTTTTGACAAAGTTTACAGTTTTTTGCAATCTTTTAACGAAATTTGCGGTTATTTCACTCCTTTTCACGAAATACGCGGTTGTTTCACTATCTTTTGACAAAATTTACGGTTGTTTCGCGATCTTTTGACAAAACTTACGTTCATTTCGCGATCTTTTGACGAAATTTGCATTCATTTCGCGATCTTTCGATGAAATTTGCGAATTTTTTTCCCCGTTCCTTTGACAAAATTCGCGGTTATTTAACCATGTTTTGACGAAATTTGCGGTTCTTTTGCAATCTTTTGACGAAATTTGCGGTTTTTTCACGATCTTTTGACGAAATGTGCGTTTATTTCGCGATCTTTCGACAAAATTTGAGTTCATTTCGCGAACTTTTGACAAAACTTGCGGTTAATTTGCGATCTTGTGACGAAATTCGCGTTTTTCCCGTAATTCTTGGACAACATTCGCGGTATTTTTATGTTCGAATTTTCTGATTGATGACCGATTTTTTTTTTAAATTTTCGGAACCGAATGCCTTAAATTTTCAGAAAATTCGAACAGAATCACCCTTGATATACGGTACATATTATTCTGAGATCGATTTTGTGAAGGTCGCCATACGGATCTTATTATTTGTAGTGAAATTTTTCTATCTCAGGGAATTATGGAATTCGTTGTTAAAATCGAAATCAATTGTATATGTTTCTGCAAAATATCCATAGGTGGTTAAAATTTCCCCCGATCCTAGATCACCGGATTGGACATATTGTGCACCCCTGATAATATGTAGTACCTTGTTTTGTGTGAAATGTGATAAGATCACGAAAAGTTATGGGAAATCAGGGTACTCAAGCAATCGATGATACCGCATGAACTGGTCATCGCAGTCCAAAATGTAAAACATCAAGTGCATATTGCTGGCAGGTGTAATGGAAACTTCTAGCACTTTTCTTATCACATTTACAACAAAAGATGAGAATGTCTATTAAAAGTTTTATTATAATGTACAGTCGTGGGAAAAAAAAAAGTAAACACCCCCTACTAACTCCTCAACAGAGTTGGGCAGTATCGAAAATACATGTATTTGAAATACATTTGTAATTTGTATTTTGTATTTTAAAGCTTCAAAGCAAATGTATTTTGGTAATGTATTTTGGAAAGCTTTTTCAAAGTATTTTGTATTTTCAAAATACTCAAAATACATTCCTCAGGATTTCAAGCTGCCGTGTCTAAACCGCAGATCCTTGATTTGCAACAGGGATAAATAATTTTCGAATTCATTTCTGGAAGTTTGTATGTAATTGTTTAACATTTGATACGATGTCCGATAAGCATATTAATGAATTGATGTTTACTTCTGCAGAAGTATTTTTGCTGAGTAGTCACAAGTATAGTTTTTATAATTAATAACATTCAATGTGAATTACAAAAACTTGTTGCGTGAAAATCGTTGCATCTAGAGGCAGGTGCTGCCTATTTAAAATACATTAGAAGTGTAATGCTGTTAGTTCAAAGGCTCATGGAAATAACTGTTATATCTCGACATAACATTATTTTCCCTAGTTTCTTAGTTATTCATTCAATCGAGGTTCTAATACGATTTACCATACCTTTTATATTCATTTACTTGGGATTGAACTTTAATATAAAAGTAGTTTAATTTATTCATAAAGTATGCAAATGTTCATTAACTGTATTTATATTGAGTATATTAGGTGTTTAAATGCGGACTTTGTTTTATTATAGTTAACCTAGCCCTGGCTTACAGAACCTACTGCGTGGTATACAAAACATAGATAAAAATCATATTTAATTAAAACTCTAATATGTTTTTTAATGTTTAACTTTTTTTTCACTAATAACACAAAAAAGCAATTTTATATGAAAGATATAAACTATGCATTTAACCAAAGATTTGTATTTATTAAAAGCGGTACTTTTGCATTCGCTACATGCCAAGGATTAATAACCAAAAAATCGTCAGAATTCGCTAATTATAGCAGCTTTTTTTATTCTACTTATTTCAGCATTATGTGTTTATTTATTTATTTATTTATATTTGATGAACTTTTAATATCATTATCGAATATTAGTCATGGACAAATGATGAACTAATTTATATCACTTTAAGTGCATACAGGTAAATCTTTCGCAATTGGGCTGCACACGATATAGAATTTTTTTTTAAATCATACTTGAATTGAACAACAACAAAAACATAACAAATCCGTAAATTAAGATAGTTTTCAAACAAATTGCATTTGAAGTACATTTTTTCTCTATTCGACGGTGTAAAACTTCAAATCGAGCGATGATTAGGCGCTAATATAGTTGCTAAAAAGAGAAATTTATTATTCAGATCATTGCCATCTTCAATATGACATCAGCGTTACTCATGAGCATGTTTTTGTTTTTTGATGCAGACCAGCGATCTCACTCAGATTAAAGATGCCCAATGTACTGCACAGTGTACAGAAGAACATAGGTGGAAATAATTATTTATCGAAAATATATATTTTTTAAATTTAGAATATTTTCGCAGATTTCCAACCAACTACACCAAAAAAGCATTTGTGAAACTTTCTTATTAGCCACGTGGCGCAGGTAATCGCGAAAGGTTTTTATCATTTATAGCAAAATTTGTTATTTTGATTATTTCAGCATTTAAACTTGTAGCTCAATTACATGTCTGTTAAACTCGTGATTTATTTATGTATTTGTGAGATTTTAATTTCCTTTGGCAATTTAGTTATGGAATATTACACATAAACAAACAAATGCTGAGTTGCATCATTATTTTAAGTGCAAGGATTAATCTTCCGTAATTGAGTCGCATGAATATTTCTGAGATGGGTTTTAAAAAATATACGCTTGAAAATTCATTACTTTAAAAATCCATAAAATCTGGGCAAATTGAGATACAGTTTTTAAGGAAATCGCTTTTGAAAGTATTTTTTTTTTCTACTCCTCTGTGTAAAAATTGCATATACACTATATGGCCAAAGGTGACCGGCCACTTGCGATTTTTGACGTTTTGTTAAATATCTAGAAAAATACATGAGGAATTATCCTGAAACTCCAGGTGTGTAAACAGAATAGTACAGGTCATATATTTCCGTGAAGATATTTTCCCGAAACCACATAGTGGACCATCAACAATTTGAAAAAGAACAAATATCTTTTGGACAACCCTGTAAAAACTAATGCAGCAAAAGCGTTTAAACTGTAGATTATGATTAAGTGCCTTATTGTAATAAATTGTGTTAATTTTCATGAGAATAAACAGTCCCAAATTTTGCCAAGTTTTTTGCTTATAATTTGTAGAGCTCTTAATAAAAAAAAAAGTACTTTTCAGAAAATATGACAAATAACATTGTACACAATACCCTGCAATCAGAATGAAAAATTAATAAAAATTATATGAAAAATGAGCAGTTTTACAATAATGATTCACTGCGCATGCCCGAATGTAAACAAAATATAATTTGCATAATGTGTTAGCTAAATGTGTAGAGCAACTTTTGTAAAAGTCTCAAAAACATAGCTTGAAAATTCCGAAAATTATCGTTGATAGAATAAGCTCAAAGTCCGTTGTTTCCAAAATGAAGCAAAAAGATGAGTGGTTGTATCCATATATCCTTTGATTAGTACCAGTATAGCATACAAAATATTGCACGTACTACTGTATTTTGACGCAGCCCCTCATCTTTTTGCTTCCTTTTTGTAATAACGGATTTTGAGCCTATTCTATAAACGATGATTGTCAGACTTTTTAAACTATATTTTTGAGATTTTCACAAAAGTTGCTCTATACATTTAGCTAATACATTATGCACATTATATTTTGTTTACATTCGGGCATGCGCAGTGAATCATTATTTAGTAAAACTGCTTATTTTTCATACAATTTTTATTATTTTTTTCATTCTGATTGCAGAGTATTGAGTACAATGTTATTTTTCATATTTTCTGAAAAGAACTTTTTTTTTATATTGAGAACTCTACAAATTATAAGCAAAAAAATCTTGGCCAAATTTGGGACTCTTTTTATAAAAACTTTAATTTCTTTACGAATATACATGCTATTCTCATAAAAATGAACACAATTTATTACAATAAGGCACTTAATCATAAACTACAGTTTGAACGCTTTTGCTACATTAGTTTTTACAGGGTTGTCCAAAAGATATTCGTCCTTTTTCAATTTGTTGACGGTCCCCTATGAGTTTTCTGGAAAAAATCTTCACGGAAATATATGATCTATACAATACTGCTTATACACCTGGAGTTTCAGGTTAATTCCTTATGTATTTTTCTAGATATTTAACAAAACGTCTAAAATTGCAAGTGGTTGGTCACTGGCCATATCGTGTATGCGATATTTAGAATTTACAAAATTTTAAAATAAAAAGAGAAAGAAAAAGAAATTTTTTTTATTTAGGTCGTTGTCAATATTGATATGATATTAGAGTTATTCACGGACATCTTTTTTGCTTTATAATATAGATCGTTTGTGAAATAATTAATACAGTGAAGATATAAATTAACTGAGTAAGTTTTTCAGTTCAAAACCATATTTCGATTCTTTTTAGAGCTTCAATAGAAAACGAAAATGGAAAATTTAACCAACTAATATAGTATCCAGATGTATGTACAAATATGTTATTAATTTAATTAATCACAAACACATGCATCTTACAAAGGCACATCATTATGTATATGTAGGTATGTGCTGCACATACTTTTGTTCAAAATAAAATCGAAAATATTATTAAAACATTATATTGTATTATTTTATACATAATAATCAGATTTTATTCATTATTAATTGATGTTGTTATTTACGTATCAAAAGTTCGAAAACCGAGATTGATGTTCATTGTACAGAGTTTCAAATTGTTTAATATTTGGCTTTTAAATTAATTGAAAAAATATTACGATAATTTTTTTATGATAATACTGTAATAGAGTTTTATAATATAAATGATTAAGCTATTCAATATGTTATGAATGCTCAAGTAATTTTAATTCAGTGACTTTTTCACAACCAGTGGTGTAGCCCGTTGGGACACACTCTTACAGGATCATGATAATGCACACCCTTTCCCCCCATGTTTCCTTTAATTTGCAAAATTACATCCCCAAAAAAACTTTGCATCAATAATTTTTTGAAATATTGAAATGTATTTTGTATTTTAATTGTATTTTGAAAATACATGTATTTTGTATTTGGAATTTTTTATTTTTGAAAAGTATTTTGTAATTTGTATTTTAGGTTCTAAATCCAATGTATTTTGTATTTTGCATCGAAAATGGTTTTTTGGTGTATTTTGCCCAACTCTGCTCCTCAACAAATTATCGTAGAAGAAAGTTACTGGTACCAAACGATTGTAAATAAAGTCTACTTTTAAATGACGTGTATAAAATTTGCTTAGGGGGCTAGCTACATATTAAAACAAATCCAAACTTCATTTTTTTCAATTGCAATACCCAATTTTAACAAGATATTTCAAATGTTTGGTTCAAACTATGCCTAGATTTCAAATCATTTGAATGATAAGTTTTTGAATTATAAACTTTCAAAATTTACTGCTTCTAATGTTAAATTACATTTTCATATTTTTATTTATAACTTCTGAAATTATGATCCTAATGTTCTAATTTTTTGTATATCAATAATGCTAATATACCCAAACATAAATACGTTGAATTTGCAATTTTTATAATTTTCTGATATGAAATATGAATTATGAAATTAATATTAAAAAAAATTATGAATTGCAACCTACAATTTTTTTTATGGATTCAGATTTATTAAGTTCTGCTTTATGGAAATTCAAAATTTCACATTTTTCTTTCAAGTAGTTTTCAAATTATGCTTAAAAAAACTGCAAAATGATGGTTTAAGGGGCCGTCTATGATAGAAGTGACTAAATATTTTGAAATTTCTTATTTATCCTGTAATCTAACAGGCTTAATTGACTGCTTAAGGCGCCTTGATCAAGAAGGGAGCTCTCTCGGTTAACAATCGAGTACGGAACTTCAATTTGGATACAGCCCTTAAAATACGCTCGTTTTAAAATAATTAATTTCTCGGAAACTTATGGTACGAATGGCATAAAAATTTGTTTTTAGACTAATTGAAGGGTGTAGAGTTCATTTATGCTGTCAGAATTGTGTACTGCTATCGAAAAAAAAACAAAGTTATGGTTCGTTTTAATATGTAGATGGCCCCCTAAGCAAATTTTATATACAACATTTAAAAATAGATTTTATTTCCAATAGTTCAGTACCAGTAACTTTCTTCTACGATAATTTATTGGGGAGTTAGCAGGGGGTGTTTACTTTTTTTTTCCACGAGTGTACTTCATTTTTCTGAAACTTATTACCGTCAACTCAAAACGAGTTAGAACACCCTGTATTTTTGATTAAACACGTGGTTTGCGATTCCATGTTCTATTGTAATTTTTCATCTTCTCGATGCCTACTACTACCCCCCTCTGAATTTGTCGGTCGAATTCGGCAGCACTCTGTATATTTACTTATGTGTAAAACATTCTACACATTTCGGTTAATGATTACGAGATGAAAGCTCATTTAAACTCTCATAAACAAGGTAAAATTTTGATAACAGGCACCCCCGAGTAACAAACATCCCTATTTAGCGAGTAGAGATGTTCACAGATGTTCAGATTACATCTGAAAGTTGTTCAGATTACGCTTTTCTAATATCTAACACCAATAGATTTGTATGCTTTTACCTCTGAATAACAGACAAAATCCGCGGTCCCGAGGAGTCTGTTTTTTCAATTCCTACTATTAGTTAACACTCTCCCTATATTTATTTATATATCTTGTTCAAATTTTCAATCGTTAATAAAATACTTATTATTTATCCTATCAAGTTGAAATAAATATTTTAAAACTGGTACTGGATGACAATTGATGTTAATACAGATTTTTCAAATATTAATTCATTAATTAAATTTTAATTATTTAATTTTAGTTTTGCATGGGAGACAAAATGGCGGTTATTGGTTATTGAACAGCATTTAATGCATCTTCATATCTATAAGGGGGGTTGCCATAGGAGGGACCCTGCTCTGCCGCCAAATACCGCCAAGTTTGGCGCCAACTTCAATATATTGCCAAATTCCCATAGACTTCCATTGTAAACCTACTTGCTTATAGAAAATCAACAAATTGAGATATTTTAATGCAACAAAAAATAATATTGGCTTAATGGATTATATTAAATTTTTCTTTGATGACCTTAGTAGGAATTGACTTTAAAAACAAAATTTTTATGTTACTTGTTAGAGATTTTGCTCTATTAAGGGGATCCGTGACACAAAAATTTTCAATTTTTGCAAAAATATTTTATTTCGTTAAAAATTTATCTGTTTTTCCTGCTTAAAATGACATTTAAATCATGTTTCTATCTGAATTAGAACAAAAAATATTATATTTTTAGTTTTGGTTTGTTTTTAAAATTTAGCTTTTAAGTAATGGCTGTCATGGAAGTGACTTCTTGTAAAAATGCGTTTTTCTTCATGATAGGTTTTTTCAAAATTTCTCGTATTTAAATTCTTATAACTCAAGAACCATTAAAAATAACTGGTTCAAACTTGGAATATATCTTTTTCAATTGTTTTACTTTAATTTTGATCTAGCATATTTGTAAAAAAATATTTACTTTTGAAAATATGATTTTTTTAATAAAAGTTGCACCACTTTTTTAAAAATGTTTTCGTTAAATATTTTAATTTTTTTTATAAATTAATATTTTTAAAAACGCTGAATAAAAATTAAAACTTATATATTTATGCTTATATAAATAAAATTTTAAATTCTCTAAATAATATTCCGAATTATAACGATTTTAATTCACCCCACTTTTATAACAAATTTTAAATTAAAATTTTTTTCTAAAAAATTATGAAAAGTTTTATTATGTGATTTTGTTTAAAAAAATAAGGTTAACAATCACAAAAAAATTCAGGATTTTAACTCAATAAATAAAAATTACTTTAAATTGTGTCCCGGGCATCCTTAAGGGCCTACTTCAGTTAAACGAAAAGACCTGTTCGCTAATGCTAATCCTTATAATGTTAACATTTATAAAGATATCTCGTTTAAATTTCAATATTTTTATTTTTTTTTTTTTTATTTATTTTTTTTTTTTCATTGAATAGTTGAGATTGATCTGTACAAAGACCGTTGTTTACTTTTTCAATTTTCTTTACAGGCATTTTTAATGAGGACACTTTCATTTTCTAAACCGGTTTCAAAAGTAAAAGCATCCTTATAAAGAAAATCTGGAATCAAAATCGAAAAGTAAAAAACGGCGTGCATACAGATCGATCTCAGTTATCCAATGCAAGAAAAAAAAAATCATTTAAAAATATTGAAATGCGACCGAGATATCTTTATAAATTTCTTCCATAGGATTAGCATTAGCGAACGCGTCTTTTCGTTTGACTGAAGTAGGCTCTTAAATGAAATTATTTTGTTGATAAAAGATTAATTTATAACATTTTCTACATATTTTTAAACATGCAGTAAAATCTTAATAAGAGACACCCTAGATTAACGAACCCTTTTCCAATATCTAACCCCTATAAATTTATATACTTTTATCTCTGAATAGCGTATAAATTCTGCAGTCCCGAGCTGTATATTATTCAGAGATTTTACGGTATTAGTATATTAAATTTTTTTTAATTTCAGTGAGAGAGATCTTTGTACAGTTGTGGGGAAAAAAAAGTAAACACCCCTTACTAACTCTGCAAAAAATTATCGTAGAAGAAAGTTACTGGTACTGAACGATTGGAAATAAAGTCTACTTTTGAATGATGTATATAAAATTTGCTTAGTAGACCATCTACATATTAAAACGAACCCAAACTTCATTTTTTTTCAATGGCAGTACCCAATTTTAACAAGATATTTCAAATCTTTGGTTCAAACTATGCCTAGACACCAAATTTCAAGTCATTTGAGTGATAAGTTTTTGAATTATAAACATTCAGAATTTGGTGCTTCTAAAGTTAAATTACATTTTCATATTTTTATTAATACCGCCTGAAATTATACTCCTAATGTGCTAATTTTTTGTGTAGCAATAATACTAAAATACCCAAACATAAATACGTTGATTTTGCAATTTTTATAATTTTATGACATGAATTATGAATTATGAAATTAATATTCGAAAAAATTATTAATTGCAACCTATAATTTTTTTTGATGGACTTAGATTTATTAAGTCCTACTTTATGGAAATCCAAAATTTCACATTTTTCTTCCAAGTAGTTTTCAAATTATGCTTAAAAAATGGCAAAATGGTGGTTTAAGTGGCCGCCTATGATAGAAGTGACTAGATATTTTGAAATTTCTTATGCTATCCTGTAATCTAGCAGTCTTCAATGACAGCTTGAGTGACACTTAAGAGCTTTGATCAAGAAGGGGGCGCTCTCGGTCAACAATCGAGAACCGAATTTTAATTTGGATACAGCCTAAAATACGTTCGTTTTAAAATAATTAATTTCTCAGAAACTTATCGTACGATTGCATAAAAATTTGTTTTTAGGCTAATTGAAGGGTGGACAGTTCATTTATGCTGTCAGAATTGTGTACTGCTATTGAAAAAAAAAAAAAAAAAGTTTTGATTCGTTTTAATATGTAGATGGCCCCCCTAAGTAAATGTTATATATATCATTTAAAAGTAGACTTTATTACCAATCGCGTGGTACCAGTAACTTTCTTCTACGATAATTTTTTGCAAAGTTAGTAGGGGGTGTTTACTTTTTTCTTTTTCCACGATTGTACATAAGTCCACTTTTTGGTTACGTATACACTTCACTGACGCGAAAACACCCGCTTGTTAATTTCGATCCTATGGGCGAAATGTTTAAAAATATCTCGTTTGCATTTCCGTATTTTAAATATTATTTTTTTTCTATTGGATAACTGAGATCGATATTCGACAAAGGCCGTTTTTTACTTTTTCGATTTTGTTTAGAGGTTTTCTTTATGAGGACACTTTGGATTTCGGAATCGGTCTTGAAAGTAAAAGCAACCTCATAAAAAGGGAAAAAAAAAACTGCAAATAAAATCAAAAAAGTGAAAAACGGCTTTTCTACAGATCGACCTCATCTAACCAATGAAAAATAAATCTTTTAAAAATATTCAAATGCAAACGAGATATTAAAAAAAATTCTCTCATAGGATTAAAATTAATGAGCGTGTGTTTTCGCGTGAGTGAAGTAGCCCCTCAAATGCATAGTGTAATTCAGGAGTTACATGACCTTCTTTTGCAATATGCGCTTTCTATTGGTCTTTTGACGAACTATTGTTACTTACGTGTGATAGCATGCATTTAAGGCTGTTCTCAACTGCTCTGGTCAAAAAGTTTTGACACATTTACAAATTCACTTTTGAACGGAAATATATAAAATTGGAAGGCCTAGCTATGGAAGCGATTTGGAATCGAAATGTGTTTTCCATTTTTTGATCAATAAATTACCTATTGAGTTATAAGCGATTTTGATCACATGACAAAGACGCTTTTAATTTTTCTTGGATGGTTATTCTTCTTTCGCGCGGAAATTCGGTTCAAAACGCCCACTTTGACGCCATTTTCTGAAAGATCTATCGCGTTTACCAAAAAAAAAAAAAAAAAAAAAAAAAAAACGGTAAAAATAGTTTGATTACCTAGTTTCTGAACACCACCACCTGCTAGTTTCATGCATTTCCGAACAAAAATAAATTCAAACTTATTGCATAAAATTGCCCTTTTGGATTTGAGAATAGCCTTAAGGTCTTGAAGCTGTTTTTATTCTGATTTTTTATCACGGAGAGGTTATAACTTATTTTGTTGATACTGCTTGCAATGTGCTCGACTGGCGTTTTTTCTGTATCTTCATAAGGTAGACATTATTAATTCTGCAAACTATTAAAAGCATTATAAAAATTCTTATATCGTTGCGTAGTTGTTGTGGTGCAGTGTAAGCACTTTAAAGTAAGTAATTTAAAATTTTCATTTTCTGAGCCATTTTTGTTATGTAACTCATGAGTGACATTATGACGTTATGTCCAACAGAAACATAAATAAATGTTTTCACTATTTTTCTAGTGGATAATTAACAAAGAAAAGGCTCAAATATAATATTTTCCGAAGAAAATAAACTAGTCGGATGTGGCAATCTCAAAACTTTCTTCTTTCTCATAGGGGAGACCGGGGCTAGTTGTCTACAGGGGTAAGTAGGCACGGTCCCCATAAATCGCCTGTTTGTAGATAGATTGTGCGACTAGTCACAGAGTACATTTCTTTTTGCGTTTTACAATCCTCATTGTAGTTTTGCAGCGTTACCTACGTGCAGTGGACATTTATTACGATTTTTCTGTTTTTTGCGCTCATAAGTAATTTTTTGTTGCTTCATTCTTTTTCTAATCTCTAGTACTTATTTTAATAATTGCGATTTAACTTAAGCGATTTTTCTTAGTGTATGATTAACTGTACCTACCCCATATGTGATTTACTTGGATTATTTATGCTTAGATGGTTATGTGTCCCTTTTGTGTAGAATTTATTATGGGGCTAGTAGGCGCATTGAACACGAGGCAAGTTGGCTCAGTGTCTGGTGTGTGCTGGTAGCTTGAAAAACAGCAAACACCGAAAAAAGTTGTTGCGATGCAAGATTTTGGGCACACGGGGCTTGCCCAAACGGAGACACTCGATTTTTTATTTGTGACAACTGTAACTCTGATGATGTTATCAAGTAGGATAGAAGTTACTCAATGTTAATGTTTTATTCATTATTTTTATGTCTGTATAATTTAGAATTTACATTATACAGCGATAACGCCTTTGATTAAACCTACTAGTAATAAGGAAATTGATATCTCTTAACTGCGTGTCTTATTTAAATTTTTATAAAGTGTGTGCCAACTTACCCCATAGGTATAGGCAACTTGCCCCGTGACGGGGTAAGTTGGCACACAATTTTCCTTTTAATTTAGGCTTCCGCTAAACATAAACTACAAAAGCTACAAACTCAAAACTCCGGGTATTTATAGCCCAATACCTCTTCTTTAAAAGTACATTTAAAGTTTCATAAAAAACTTAAACAAAAAATAAATAAAAATCAATAACTAAAAACTGCGCCTACTAGCCCGGTCTGCCCTACATATTAATATTTCAAAATTTGCCATCACAGTGCCAAAATTGCACGACAATCTATGCCCATCATGAGAATTCTAAAGATATGGAATTCCGTGCATTAGTTCTTGAGATATGACTACCAATATATCGTGAAAAATTTTGCATAGCAGCGCCATCTGTTTGGCGAATTACAACAAAATGTAATCAGCACCAAATTATATCAAGGAATAACTGAATCTAAAGTTTGATGAAAATCTGTGCGTCAGTTTTTGAGATATGGCAATTACGAAAATCATCCAAAATGCATCATAGCAATGTCACCTATTGGGCGATTTACACCAAAAAGTAATCAGCATCAAAGTATATTAGGGACTAAGTGAATCTGAAGTTTTATGAAAATTCGTGTGTTAGTTTTTGATATAATCTATTGCAGAAATCGTGAAAAATGCAGTATAGCAGCGCCACCTGTTGGCGATTTACACCGAAAACTAATCAGCACCAAATTATATCAACTAACTGAATCTGAAGTTTTATGAAAATCCGTGCATTAATTCTTGAGATATCGTTTTTGCGGAAATCGTAAAAAAAGCAGCATAGCAACACTACCTGCTGGACGATTTACACCAAAAACTAATCAGCACCAATTTATATCAGGGACTAACTGAACCTAAAGTTGTATTAAATTAAGTGCATTAGTTCTCGAGATAGAGCGCCCACAAAATTTGCGTCACATACAGACAGACTGACAGATTCACAAACAGACTCACAGACAGACATTTTGTAAAAACACGTTATTCGGGTTCTCTGGCCCCTAAAACGTGTAAATCAGTCGAAAATCTGAATTTTTCACTAATCCAACATTTTCTTCTTGTAAAGATAGAAGAAAGTAAAAGTGATACATTAAAGGGTTAACGCAGAAAAAGTGAGCTAATAATCACTTTTAAAACTGTTAAATTAATGTGTAAGCATGCTTTGCTTATAGTGTTTAATTCTTACTGGAAATATCGTTTATACTTAAAATATGTAATTATCTATATAATAAAAGCCGAAGTCATGTGACTGTCATCAATAGTTCCGGGATGACCGCTTCACTTCTTATACGCCAAATGGCCATTTCGGTACTTTTATATTAAAAGGACGCAGGTGATAAATCTCCAAATATTCTTCCATCGCCATCATTTCATTAAAAATATAAACAGTTACTCATTTCTCATTTTATTACTATTACTCATTTTATTTAAAATAAATCTTTCATTTAAAATACACATATTTCATTTACCTCATTTAAAATACAATAAATAAATATATAAATAAATAAATAAATATTTTTCCAGCACATGTTATTGGCGAGAAAAAAAAATTGGCATTGTATTTTCCGGCAATCTATATCCTATTTCATGTACATAAGCAATTTTTTCCACATGCATACAATTTATTTAATCTAAAGAAGCCAATAATCTATTTTTATGTAGAAACAGAAGTAATTTCTATGTAAACAAATATTGTATAATATGTGTAAATAAAATGTTTAGATGCAAATAAATACATAAAATAAAAATAAAAGTTCACCAGGTTTATTTTCATAGCTATTTATATATTTTATCAACGTATTTCACGTTCTGAAGCCTGAATGGCGCCAAGCTTTTTAAAAAAATAATGCCAAGGCGCCTGTAATGTAAAAGTACCTAAATAAGCAATTAATCGTAATAATAATATAACGTAGAATATTTCATTTCAACATCTAAGTATTGTGTCTAATTTACATTCAAATAAATATATATTCCAAGATAATTTCAATTGAAATTAAGTTGGCATCTTTCTATTTCACTTCATAAAGTAAACAAACACAAGAGATTTATTCATCATAAACAGTAGAAAATATTAGACCATGGTGGTAATCATTCGCAAAGCAGATTCTCCAACAAAGAATGGACAATATTCTTATTACGTCATAGTATGTAAATTGGTGGCGCTAACGTTTGTTAACGGCTCGCATTCACGAGGGTTTTATTTTGCTATTTCTCTTAGTTACGTTACTATATTGTCATATTTATGAACTCAGAAATCAAATCTATAAAAGCAAAAGTATTTCATTATTTAGTTATTAAGTAGTGAACAAATTTTTATAAATGCATGATTTGCAAAATTTAAATAAATTTATTAATACTAAAAAATAGCATTGAAGTAACAGCATGTTTAAGTAAAATAAGTTTAATTTAGATAATTTATGAACAAATCTAAGTTTAAACACTTGAAATTTCACTCATTTTTACACCTACGGAAATTAAATGGTATTTGTGAAAAAAGATGAAGTACGCATAACAACAAAAATGTATAAAATGTTACCAAGTTTGCAAAGAATTCTTGATTTCTCTATTAGAATCTTTGGACTCGGGAAAGGATTGAGCAAGTCAATTAGTTTAAGAGTGAAAGTAACAGGATGCAATGCTTAGCATACATTTAAGGGAGACCAAACTGGTCGCCAGAGGCGGCTAGTACCAAATAGATTCGTTTACCTGAAACGTTGCAAGTAGCCCAGAACACTGATGTCCTCAGGGTCAATATAGTAGTACCTTGAAATTTCGAATTTATAGCGTAGAAAGATACATAAAAAATTTCTTAAACAAAGAATCATCTAATATACTACAGTATAATCTCCCTGTGCGAATACCCCCATTAAGCGACCACCTCCGTTAACGACCATTTTTTCATGGAACGAAATTTATTCCCATAAGCTCAATACCAATTTTACCTCCATTCAGAGACCATCTCAATTGAATTCCCTCCATGAGCAACCAATTTCTTTGAAAAAAATGAAACAAATTCCGTTTTCTCCTGGTCACTTGAAGAAGGTTTTTTTAGAAACATAATTCCGGAAAGCGCATTATTCATCAAACTTCTAAACTAAGTTTAGAATTTTTCTTTATTCCGATAAATTTTAAGTGTTTAAACCTCTTTGTGCCTTTTTAGGCAATGAATTTAACTCTGACGACAAATTAGGAATGACATTCAATAAACTCCCCTGCCCTATTCTGTCAGGAAACTCTCAAAGAAACAGCTAAATTAATAAAATCGTCATTATTTGCTCTCGTCCAAAAAAAATTGCATTTATTTACTGAACTTCGAAAGGACTCGGAAATAAAAGTTATAAAAGATAAAACCGTAAAATCAAAGCAAATATCAATGTATTCATTTTTTAAACTCTGCAGTAATTAACTTTTGTTTTGATACTTAAATTTTCATATTTTTCCGAATATGAAAAATAAATTTTAGTAACATTAATTGTTACTTTCTTTCAACAATTAAAATCTGGATTTAAACATGACCTCCATTAAGAGATCACCTCTGAGAGCGACCAATTTTTATTGGAACGGAACGTGGTCGCTTTAGGGAGGTTTTACTGTAATTTGAAATGCTAAAAGGCAGGGGTGTAAAAATCTAGGCGCCAGCGGACAGTCTCTCACCACTAAATTTTACTAGTTTTCTTCTCTTAAAATCATTAGCATTCTTACAAAGAATTTAGACGAAGTATTAGACGAAAAATAACGAACAAAATTTAGTGGTGCGAGACTGCCCGCTGGCGCCTAGATTTTTAAGCCCCTGCTAAAAGGTGTAAATTAAAACTTTAAAACCAGTAAAAATACGTTTATTTTGACTGTTGACTGTTTCGACTCTCCCCGAGTCGTTTTCAAAACAAATAAATAAAACTATTCTAAATTTGCACGGTCTTTGACACGCCATCATTCAGTTTTCTACGTATTCTTTCATATTATGCGCGTTATTATTATTTTTTTTTTACTTGTAGGTTTATTTTATTTTTATTTTCATAACCATTGAGTAGCTCGAATCATATTTTTGGTAAGTGAAATGATGCTGCATCGTTACATGTTGATTTTTTGCGCGTTACAATCTCTATGGTTTCTCCTATAATAGATGTATAGTATAGATTGGAGGGAAAAATTATTTTACTTTTACTGAAATTTATTTGGTTGGTTTATTCTTCATAAAATCTTGTTAGGGCTGTGGTTTTCTATTATATTTAACCCCTTGAAGGGCGGTGATGCCGTCACGGTATCACATAATTTTAATCCCTAATTGCCACACTGGCACCGGAATTTTATAATGAAAATTTCGCCTTTCTTAAATATGCTTTTACTAGTTTACAAATAAATTCTCTTGTAAATACTGGTGTCAATAAATTATTTCAACATTTTATAAATACAAGTACCTTGCCCCTGAAAGGGTTAATATCAGTTTATATGCTCCTTTTTTCTATACTTAAATGTCCTGCTAGTCATACCAATATAGTAATTCTTTAGTAATTCTTTGATCCGTCTGCTCTAATAAATGGTATTTCATACACTCCTGATCCTAGTAATAAGAATCATCATTCAAAATTGAGTCTTCAATACTCACAGTTACAGCTATTTATTATACAACTATAAAATTCTCAAAAAGGAGTACAATTTTCTTATTTTCAAATAACTATTTTTAACAACGCATAAAGGAAAATAAATAAAGTCTAAAATAAAAGTGTACAATTTAGCTATAAAAACTACAATAATTTTTTTCAATTTAGCTATAAAAACTACAAAAAATGAAAAAAATATGCCAAACAAAATTAAATTTGTTATCCCTACTTGTAATGCATGGGATTTACTATCACTCTAATCATAATCCTTTTCACAAGATCAACACGAACACAGCTGAACCGACTCTTATTACCCGATTGCCAAGAAGGGTTATGTGTTTCACGCGTATCTGGGTATGTGGATTTCTTTATACCCTCGAAACATCCCAACGGTTGGATGGATTTTAATGAATGAGGTCTCTATCTATTCGTCTTAGTCGTCCGATGGTTATAGGGTAGGTTTTGTTTTTTATAAATTTAAAATGGCGGCCGTAAAATACAAAATGGCGGTAGAGACGAAAAAAAATGTTACACACCCTATTGAGTAGCATATCATTGGATAGGTCTTTCAAAATGAAGACGATGTTTCATTGACTATTTCACAGTCAGAAGCGCTCCGTTTAAATATTACACAACCTGGAGGTTGTGTAGGTAGGATCTCTAGCTTTACTGCAACGCTAACCTTCGTAGACACCTATAGGCCTCATCAAAACATTGTTTATAGATAGGAACTAACAATTAAACACAACTTAAAAGTAATCAATACAAGTAGATAAAAAAATGGGTAAGTAATATAAAAAATAGTTTCACATTGATGAGAAATAATTAATTAGTTCGCTTTCTACGCAGTCGGGTTTTTTGATTTTTTAAATTTAATTTTTAGTTGTTTTGAAATAACTATTTTTAAGAACGCATAAAGTAAAATAAATAAAGTCTAAAATAAAAGTATATATACATATTTTTTCTTTACAAGTTCGATATAAAAACTACAAAAAAAAAAAAAAAAAAAAAAAAAAATACATATATATATGCCCAACGAAAATAAATTTGTTATCCCTACTTGTAATGCATGGGATTTACTATCACTCTAATCATAATCCTTTTCACAAAATCAACACGAACACAGCTGACCCGACTCTTATTTTCGGATCCAGTTCATATTCGAATCACGATCCATATTCGTTTGCATCAACAACTTCGATTTATGCCGCTATCGGTGCAAGCAGGCGATAAAATGGCCGGACAGACCGGACTTTCAATTACAGAAGGGGGTTGAAGGGAGTGTCGACCCTCCCTTTCAGATGTTCCCTTATCTCGTCTGCCCAATGGACGTCACTTGGTCAGTTTCGGAAGAGAAAACAAAAGCGAAAGAAAATTTATCTGTGTTAAATATTGCAAATCAGGAGCAGTGTAGTGCAGAGTGGATAGCCGTGATAGTGGATATCAAAACGGCGTACGCAGCGTTTAAGTGTAATATTTTAATTCTTTTTTTACTGACACACTGATACACAACTGATTACACAACTGATATTAAAAACGTGCACAATTACACAAAGTATTGTTATGATAAGTGATACTCTGTTTTTAACAACCAGAAAATTGTAGTTTAATTTATTAACCCTTAAATGCGCGATTCTTTATTTTGTTTCGAAAAAAATTATATATGATTCTCTGAAAGGTTTATTACACAGGAAAAATAATGAAAAAAAAAAAAAAAAAACAGAGACACATTTTTCATATAATACGTTCATCTTTTCTTCTCTTGCACATCTGCAATACAAGTAAAATCTATTGTCGTGTGGCTGTTTTACGCGAAAATATTGCAAATTAGTAAATATTTTAGTAAGTATGTCTCCAAATACTTTATTTTATATAATTTTTTATTTTATAAAGCTTAAACTTTAACCCTTTAATTCCCATGATGGAATACATTCTAGAAATTACGTAGTCAGAGAATCTGACTTTACATCAGAAAGTTTTAATGGTTCATTTTGCTTTATTTAAATACTGTTTGTTATTATTTAAAGCAAATATTGTTATTTTAATTTTCTGGAGTAAGATAGGTATATACGAATAAAAAAATCTATTAAATTCAGAACACTGCTGTTTGCATATATAGCAAAGATGCGCACTAAAGGGTTAAGGGGGAGAAAAAGGTAGAATCCCATGTTATCCTATGGGAAAGAAAAAATATTTATCCTTCTTGTTCATTCAAATTTGGAAATTTCAACAATATATTTTTTTCGGCGCGTCTATAGGAAGATTCTTTACCCCTCTATAAGTTCCAAATTTGTATATATTTTTTCAGTCATAAGTCACAAACGAGTAAAGAATACTTTTTATAATAAATAATCATTGTTTAACGTCTGATATACGAGTTAAAAATAATAAATATATTACAAATCATCAGACATACAAGTAAAATTACATAAATACATTTAATACAATTAAAAAGCAAACGTTTCAAGCTAAATTTTAGCCCCTCATCAGTGCAACAAAACATTCAAATGACAGAAAACTATATATCATGTTTTATGGTTGAAAGAATAGAGAATACTGATTTTCAGAAAGTTTTAACATCTATATACCGTAAGGCGACAAATTCTGGGCAATACCTAAATTTTGAATCTATGAACCCACTCTCCCATAAAATCGCAGTCGTTAGAACTTTAATCCACAGAGCTAAAAATTATTGTAATACTGATGTAGCCTTCCAATTTGAAAAAAAGAAGATATTTAGTGACCTAATTCTAAATGGATATCCTTTAAGATGGTTAAAAAGGATTTTTTCTGAGCATCACGTGTCATCTTCTGTAAATTGTAAGGCTCCCGCTATTTACATATCTCTACCCTACAACAAATATCTTTCTGAAAAAATCTCTAGCCTTTTGAAGTCTCATAACATCAGTACATCATTCAAGCCTCAAAATGTTTTGAAAAACTTACTTTGTAAATCTAAACCTAAAATTCCCCCCTTACTAAGAACCGGTTCAATTTACAGTATACCATGTAAAGGTTGCGACTCAGTATATATTGGCGAAACTGGTCGCACTTGCGCCATTCGCCTTGCCGAGCATAAACGTACTTACAAATCTGGAAACCTACAGTCTAAAATTGTACAGCATTCTTTGGATACCGACCATATCCCAGATTTCACGAATATGAAAGTTATCATATCCGGTTGCAATAATATTAAAAGTAGAGTTTTTCTGGAAGGTGTGTTCACTCGTAAGCAAACGTCGCCGATAAATGAACCATGTGCACTTCCTCCTGAATACTCAGCATTGTTTTAAAAAAATTTTATACTTTATTTAATTTTAACTGCTAATAATTTTTAACTGTAAACATGATATATAGTTTTTTGTCATTTGAATGTTTTGTTGCACTGATGAGGGGCTAAAATTTAGCTTGAAACGTTTGCTTTTTAATTGTATTAAATGTATTTATGTAATTTTACTTGCATGTCTGATGATTTGTAATATATTTATTATTTTTAATACTTTTTATACTTTTAGGAATTTTTTGAAGCTTTAACACAAATTTTAAAATACTACTCGTAATTATTATTATTTTTTTCAATTCCTACTATTAGTTCGCACTCTCCCTATATTTATTTATTTATTTATTTATATATCTTGTTCAAATTTTCGATCGTTAATAAAATACTTATTATTCATCCTATCAAGTTGAAATAATTTTTTTTAAACTTGTACTGGATGACAATTGATGTTAACCCTTAACCGGAAACATTAAAATCCCGTGCACAAACGGAAACGTGCCGTCTGTGAGACTGCTAAATTAAAAAAATTGCTATAAAATTTAAAAAGGAAAATAACTCTTAATAATTTACCAAATAAGTGAGCTTAAACACAATATTTAATAGTAATGCATTAACAGGACCAAATTTTTAACCCTAGAACTACCGGAAATTTTACTCAAGTTTTATAAAAACATTCTACACCAGAATTTTTACTTAAAACTATTTAATTTGTTTATTTAACTTATTATTGTCTGATTTATACATTTAGTTTGTTTTGAAGAAATTTCTGGTTTGAATAGATATTTTGAATATACATGTCGGGTCCATTGGACCCTTCTGGTAGACAGAGGGTTAATATGACAGCATAAAAATAAATTTGAATGTCGGAAACAGAAAATATTTTGAAATTACACATTATTGTTCAAAATATAAAATTTTCGTCATAATCTATACTAATATTATAAAGAGGTAAAAATTTTTTATTTGTAGGAGGTAAGCTCTGGAACTACCGAACCGATTCCAAAAGTAATGGTATCAAAATGACAATGTTAGTCCAACTTAGAACATAGGCTATATGTTATGTCCGTGCCACTGGCCAAAAGGGGGTGCAGGAGCAAAAAACGTTCTAAAAATGCGATTTTTGTGTTACTGAAGGGCCTAGAAACATGAAATTTGGAATGGTAGTCACTTATAAGATATAAAAGATCTCTAAGGACATTTCTTTAAAAAATCGAAATTTAAAAGGGGTGAAAATGAGCGAAAAGCGTTCTATAAAACGTTCTAAATGGCGATTTCTACGCAATCTCAGGAAATACCAAACCGATTTCAAAAGTAATAGTTGGAAATTGATGATGACAACCCTTGCTCCAACATAGGCTAGATTTTATGTCGGTGCCACAACCCCTAAAGGGTGGGAGGGGGGCGGGGCAGGAGCAGAAAATCGTTCGAAATTGCGATTTTGGCGTTACTCAGGGCCCCAGATACATGGAATTTGACATGGTAGTTAGTACTTATTAGATATAAATGATCTCTAAGAACATTTCTTTAAAAATTCGAAATTTAAAAAGGGGGCAAAAAGCGTTCTAAAAAAAGTTCTAATTGGCAATTTTTACGCAATCTGAAGAAGTACCAAACTTATTTAAAAAATAATGGTATCAAAATGATGTCGATAACCCTCGATCCAACATAGACTACATTTTATGTCGGTGCCACTACCCCCCAAAGGGGGTACAGGAGCAAAGAAAACGTTCGAAAATGCGATTTTTGTGTTACTGAAGGGCCTAGAAACATGAAATTTGGAATGGTAGTTACTTATAAGATATAAATGATCTCTAAGAACATTTCTTAAAAAATTCGAAATTTAAAAGGGGTGAAAATGCGCGAAAAGAGTTCTAAAAAATGTTCTAAATGGCGATTTCTACGCAATCTCAGAAAGTATCCAACCGATTTCAAAAGTAATGGTTAGAAATTGATGATGACAGCCCTTGCTCCAATATAGGATCTACTTCATGTCGGCGTCATTACCACCTTGCGCTTGCATTTTAAAAAGCGTTCTAAATTGTGATTTTTGTGATACTGAAGGGGCTAGCAACTTGAAATTTGGCATGGTAATTACTTATGTGATGTAAATGCTCTTTGAGAAGAGTTCCTTAAAAATTTGAAATTTAAATGGGGTGAAAATAAACGAAAAGCGCTCTAAAAACGTTCTAAATAACGATTTCTACGCAATCTCTGGAAATATAAACCGATTTCAGAAGTAATGTCTTCAAATTGATGGTGACAGTCCCCGATCCAACATAGCCTATATTATACTTTGTTGTCATTACCAGCTGGGGGTTACAGGAGCAAAAAATGTTCTAAATTGCGTTTTTGGTGTTAAAGAAGTTGTCTAACATTTTAAATTTGCAATGGTAATTACTTCAAAGATGCAAATGCTTTCTAAGAATTGTCGAAAGAAAATTCCAAATTTAAAAGGATGAAGTAAGCGAAAAGCGTTCTATAAGCGTTCTAAATTACGATTTTTATGCAATCGTATGAAATACGAAACCGATTTCAAATATAATGGTTGCAAATTGATGGTGATAGAACATGCTCAAACATAAGCTATATTTTATGTCGGTGCCACAACCACTAGAGGTTTGCAGGAGCAAAAAACTTTCTAAATTGCGATTTCTGCGGTACTTAAGAGGCTAGAAACTTTCAATATAGCACGGTAGTTCCTTACAAAATATAAATGTCCTCTAAGAACAGTCGAAAATAAATTCGAAATTAAAAAGGGTGAAGCGAAGGGAAGGAGCCAAAAGCATTCTAAAAGAGTCCTAAATTACGATTTCTATGGAATCTCAGGAAATAATAAACCGATTACAGAAGTTATTGGTTACGAATCAAAAGCAGTGTTGCCAGTGGGCTACTTTTTTAAAATTCAGATTTCTTGGTTAGCACTACTTTTTTGAAATAGTAAAATTCGCCATATTTAATGACATATTAAGTAAGGCGAAAACAAGGGGAATTTTACCATTTCAGAAAAGTGGTGCCAATGAAGAAATCCGAATTTAAAAAAAAGTAGCCCACTGGCAACACTGACCAAGAGTGATAGTCCCTCATCCTTTACGGGCTATGTTTTATGCCGGTGTCACTACCACCTGGTTGGCAGAAACAACAAGAAAGCCTTTAAAAACTTCTAAATTCCGTTTTCTATAGAATATTAGGAAATACCAACCGATTTCAAGGCTAATGTTGACAGTCTGTTTCAACATTTTTCGAGACATTCTATTTCAACTCTGTTTCGGCATTTTATGTTGGTGCCACTAACACCAGAGAGGTGGTAAACTGTTAGACAAGAAGCTTGGAATTTGACATGATGGTTAATTTTAAGATGTAAATGTGTTAAGATGGTTTCTTAAAAATTCAAAACTTCAAATGAATGCTGAAATGAACGTATGAAATCAGCATAAAAGTCTCAAAATATTTTCTAAATTATCATTTAATTGGAATTAGTTTTAGTTCTTCTTATTAATTAAAATCTCATTTCTGTCTATTGCACTTTTATTATGAAGTTTAATCAAACTGTGGCTTAATTTGTAATTTTTGAATTATTTCAAAAAGTGTTCTTCTAATAAAAAATAGTCATGCAAATATCACTTGGCATATTTCAGCTATTACGCGAGCAAAGTCGCGGGTTTTTCTAGTAATTAAATAAATGCTAATATTTTTATATATTTCGGTACGATATGAATTAGAAAAAAATATTAAGCAGTAAAATTAATAAAACATTTAATAATAAATATTGCAGCATGTTCTAAATATCAGCTTTTTTATGCATTTTTGACAATGCTGAGTCACTTTCGTGTTCGGAATTTAATATATTCATCATCTGAAATACTTTCAACATCACTTATGCCACTTACTACTTCGTCAAACAATCTCAAAACAGTTTCTTCACTCTTTTTTATCACTGTAGCGTACCCGCTTTGACGGCTCCTCCATATCAATACCCCAGAGCAAAAAATTACATAAACGGAAACATGCCGTCTCACAGACTGCGTTGAAAATAAAATATTTTTTCTTTCAATAACTAAAAATGCCCAAGTGTTGCAAATGGGTCGGGGAGGCAGAGGATTAGTAGCGTAAGAATTAGATTGTGTGATAAGATTGGGGACGCGTTCATTTTTGTGTAAAGGGTAGATATGTAGACGCAGCCATCTCACAGACGGCACGTTTCCGGTTAAGGGTTAATACAGTTTTTTCAAATTTTAATTCATTAATTAAATTTTAATTAATTAATTTTAGTTTTACATGGGAAACAAAATGGCGGCTATTGGTTATTGAACAGCATTTAATGCATCTTCATATCTATAAGGGAGGTTACCATAGAGGGGGACAATGTTCTGTCGCCAAATACCGCCAAGTTTGTCGTCAACTTGGCGATACATCGCCAAACTTGGCGACCAAAATGAGTACCAAAAGTGACGCCAACTTGGCGATATCTCTAATATTTCGCCAAATTCCCATAGACTTCCATTGTAAACCTACTTGCTTATAGAAAATAAACAAATTGAGATGTTTTAATGCAACAAAAACTAATATTAGCTTAAGGGATTATATTAAATTTTTCTTTGATGACCTAAGTAGGAATTGACTTTAAAAACAAAATTTTTATATTACTTGTTAAATATGTGATTACAGAGTGATAAAGAACCGTGCTATCTACGTGCTGAAAAAATATTGTTTAAACTTCCAAATTTGAATGAATAAGAAAGATAAGTATTCTTTCCCATAGGATAACATGGGATTCCACTTTTTTTCTTCCCCACCAGATAAGTCCCCTTAATTTGCAGATATGCGATCGTATAAAGAACAGTTCCTTACTGTTTTTATGTGCGTTCGTAATTATATAAATACCTAGCACGTATAGTTGTCGTTCAGTCCGTCTGTCTGTCTGTCCGTCCGTCTGTCCGCAGATAACAGAACAAAAACTACCCAACCTAATTATCTGAAATTTTAAATATATAACTGTTGCAAAATTTTGTCGGGTTAATTCAAATTTTATAAAAATCGGACGTATAGTTTAATTACAGGGACAGTCAAAAGTTTTTCGTTACATTACGGCCAATGGGAATAAATTATTGCAAGTGCATTTTAATGATGTTACAGCCTTCCGAATGGTCTGAAATTTTAAATATATAATTGTTGCAAAATTTTGCCGAGTCATTTCAAGTTTTATGAAAATCGGATGTATAGTTTAATGACAGGGACAGTCAAAAGTTTTCCGTTTGCATGTCGGCCAATGGGAAAAGAAATATTTCAAGTGCATTTTAATGATATTACAGCCTTTCGAACAGAATGAAATGGATATGGATATGCAGTTATTGAAGTGCACTAAATATACATTTAGTACAATATGCGATCAAAAATATTTATAAAACTAGTTATAGTACGAACGCACCTCATTTGACGAGCAATTTCCAACTTGTTTACTTTATCATTATTATTACTACCTGAACCGTCCGGTGTTTCCCGAGGCCGTGATAAGAACTTTAAATAAACTTCAAATTTGTATGATTTTATAATCTTTAACCCGATTTTACATGAATTTATATTTTTAAAGGAAAAAAATGCGTATAAAAATATTGATATTTAGTGATAAAAGCGCTAGTAAGAAAACATTTTCTTGTTTTTTCATTTAGGATCGTTTCATAGTTTAAAAAAATAGTTTTGGTGACAGAACTATTTGAAATTTTTATCGGTTATAAATTCAGTTGAACTCCGCTGATCCGAAATTCCGGTTAATCCGAACTGATTTTATTTTCCAAAATTGTAACTTGAAAATGTTTCATATTCTATACCTCTTGCATGATTTTTCATTTTTGCTAAGTTTATATTTTTTATTATTTTTAAATAAGAATAGAAGAGAAATCTTGCCACTAACGCTTGTTTTGTATTCATTAAGTTTTGTAAAACAAAACGCATCAAACGACATATTAACGCTGGTGGGTAACTGATGTCACTACAACATCTAATCACAACCCAATAATCATAAGAGCAGCGAGACAAATTCATTGGTCCCATACTTTTAAAAGATTCCCAAAGCTTCATAAAAACACTATTGTTTAAGACTTTATCAATTATATATTCTTTAATTGCTTACCATCTGAGGTTCTAAACATGTCGTGATAGACCTCCAAACGCATACTACCACAAAGCCTTCAGGGGATAAATTATACCATCCCAAAATATGTTAATTGGGGTTCTTTTTCTGTCCCTTTTTTTTTTTTTTTTTTAAACGCGAAAATTCCCTTTTTAATTTGTCCATTTCCTGCCAAAATACAAAAAATCCACCAATATAACGTAAAAATTACACGAAATCTTCTAATCTAAAGCTAATCTGCATTTCCGTCAAATCACAGAAGAGTTCTGCCAACTGTGCTGAGTGTTATGTTTTCTTATTAGAAACTGAATTTTTGCGTATGTCCTTTTCTCCTCAAAACACAAACAATTCGCGAATTCATGCTCAAAATTTCAGTTCTTCAGTCGAAAGACAGAAGTTTCTTCAAATAACAGAAAAATGTCTATGAATCACAGAGGCGTTCCGGCAACTTGTTGCCTGTACTTTTTCGTGTTTGACTAAATTAATTTTGAGAGTGTAGGCTCTGAGCCAAATTATTCTTTAGGTGGAACAAGGATAATTTTACATATAACTATACCACGTGGACAATATGTAACATTTATTTGTATTTTTAACTATAGCTAGAGATCTAACCTGGACATACCGGGTTACAGAATGTAAGGGGAAACTATTTTTTATATTAATACTAGTTGACACTCCCGGCGTCGCCCGGGACCGTGATAATAACTTTAAATGAACCTCAAATTTGCATGATTTTATATCTTTAACTCCATTTTGTCTCCTTTTATATCTTTAAATGAAAAAATCGCGAAAAAATATTGAATTGAAAGAATGTGCTATTTCCTATTTTCTTTTTTTGGAAATTTTAAAATTTTATCTTGTAAAAATATTTCTACCCGTCTGAACGTTTCGAAATTTTTGTAGGCGATGTAAATCTGGTCTACTGAGATGCTCTAAAAAGATTGTGTTACAATAAGGACATTTAGTTATTTTTAGCGTAGAAAAGTTTCGCCTCCGTGAGGCGTTCTCCGGTGTATTTGAAAGGGTTAAAATTCATATTTTTTAAAACCCATTACACCATCGATTAGAAGTAAGTTTCAGATTTAAAAGCTTATTTTTGGTTTGACGGTACCACTAAAATTGCGCCCAAGAGGGGCGTTGCCATAAGGGGGGGAAATGTTTTTCGGAAAACGACCCTTTTTGAATTTTTTTTCAAAGGGTTAACTGCGATATTTTTTTGAATTAATTGCAGCATTTGAGACGTAAGAGTACGATATTTCGAAATATGTCTCCTAATTTTAACTGTACCGAGTGCTTTGGTAGATTTTGCTTAAAACAAAACTATTAAAAAACACAAATAAACTTGAAAAGTCGGTTCCTCGCTTCTTTCGGATGCGTAAATGAGTTTCTACGCATGCGCCAGCGCTTTTTCTCTCTCGGAAGGACAGAGATGAGTTTTTAATGAGCGTTCTTTGCGATTTTTTATTAATGACCAGCTAATTATTAGAAATTGAAATTCTGAGTTTCAGGTGCAATAACTTGAAATAACTTCACACAAATTTCAGCCTTATACACGTGGTAGATTTTCCTAGTCACCGGACACACACACAGAGCGAAGCTTTCTTTTATCAGCATAGATATATTTTTAAATTGCCCACTAACAACACCCAAAAGCATTTTTATTTGAAAAGTATCAATTCTGCATTTAAACGAAATTTTGAAATTTATTAAAAGCGATATTTTCGTATGTGTTAATATGTGAAGAAATCGCCAACGATTTCATAACTTACAGCGATCCATTTTAATTCTGATCATTTGATTTGTTTAAGCGCATAGTGCGATGACATTTATATTAAATTTCTGTTTATATTATTTTATTTTATTGATAAAATTTTAACTTCGTTATGAGCCTGAAAAAAGGCTAAGTGCAAACGGATTTATCTTTCATAATCGTCTGCAAATGGTAGAGATAGATCTTTTAAAAAATCCCGCTTGAAAACTATTTTTAAAACCATAAAAAGTGAGCAAATTTCGAAACATTTTTCAAATAAATTAGGAGTATAATACAACAGTTTTGAAACAAATTGCATTTCCAAGTATATTTTTCCCCTATTCAACGGGTTAAAAATTAAAATATTTGACTTTTAGAAATTTAAAAATTTACTGTAAAAGCGAAATTTAATCGTCTACTGTTGCCACCATCAAAATGACGTCAGCGTTGCACACGGACACGTTTGTATTTTACAATATTGATGCCTTAATATACAGCTATAGTAATTATAATAATCCTGATAGACAGCCAATGTGACATCACTGTGTCATCACAAATAGTCACAAGTATCAGATCAGGTACGGACTCTCAGGTGATCGTCACTTCGTGATCGTGCTGTGAAGTCTGCGTAAAGGATATTTGAATTCTGTGTCACAAGCAGTGTTGCCAGGTCCATTGTCCCAAAAGTCCTTCCGGCCAGTGCCGGGAGGAAGAGGTAGCTTTCATAATCCTTATTTAAAAAAAGCCAACTCATATCATGCAAACACACGAAGCTCAATTTAGTGGAAACCGAATATAGGAGATTAGATACTAATTTTTATCAATATAATGAATGAGAATTTCGCGAAATTAGTCAGCTTTATCCAAGCTGCTTTTCTTTAAAGTAACATATATTTGGCTGCCAAATTCGGCAATTTCTTAAAGTGCCTGTCATTTTAAGACAACATGGTGGATGAGGCTAAGCAGTGAACTTGGTCGAGACCTTAGTAATTGCTGTGCACATGCTCACTCACATCGGAATCGGTTAATATAATATATAGGAGTGCTGTCGCATGCAAAAAATCAGATTTTTCAAAATGTCACCCACAATAGAAATTGAAACTGCTATATCTGAGCCATTTTTTAAGGTAAAGACAAACAAAAAATGCTCCTGAATTCTTATATCGAGATTAAATACTTAAGAAAGAAACCTTTTTCCATTTCTAATTTTTTTGCACCTCACTTTAAATATATATATATTTTTTAATTTAATGGCCGCCATTTTGAAACAAGATGGCTGATGAATCTGGCCAGCGAACTTGGTCGAGGTGTTGATGTATACTATCCACATGCCTTCTTACATCGAAATAGGCAAATACGTGTGTTATCGCGTGATAAATACAAGATCGTTTCAAAATGTTAGCCATGCTAGAAATTCAAAGTGCTATAAATCAACCATTTTTTAAGATATCAACAAAAGAACAAATTTTCAGAAACAAAAACTGCTCTGGAATCTTTGTATCAAGGCCAAACACATAAAAATTTTTTTTTTCATTTTCCAATTTTTTAATACCTCATTTTGAATTTTAAATTTAATTTTTTTAAAATGGCAACCCGTTTGAAACAAGATGGCGAATGAAGCTGGCCAACGAACTCGGTCGAGACATTGTTATGTACTATGTACAGACCAAGTTACATCCAAATAGGTTCATAAATACGCCTGTTATCGCGTGACAAAAATCAGGTCGTTTTAAAATGTCAGCCACAAGAGAAATTCAAAATGCTATTACTCAGCCATTTTTTTTTAGATATAGACGAAAGAAAAACTGTTCCGGAATCTTTGTATTAAGGTCAAACACATACAAAAAAAATTTTTTTCATTTTCCAATTTTTTGGTATCTTATTTTAATTTTTTAATTTTTTAATTTTTTTAAATGGCCGCCATTTTTAAACAAGATCGCGGATGAAGACGGCCAACGAACTCGGTCGAGATATTTGTATCTACTATGTACACACCAAGGTACATCCAAGTCGGTTCATAAATACGCCTGTTATTACGTGAGAAAAATCAGGACGTTTCAAAATGTCAGCCACGCTAGAAATTCAAAATGCTATAACTCAGCCATTTCTTAAGATATAGACGAAACAAAAACTGCTCCCGAATCTTTTTATCAAGGTCAAACACATAAGAAGAAAATATTTTTTCAATTTTTAATTTTTGGTACCACATTTCAAATTTAAATTTTTCTTAAAAATTTAAATTTTTAAGTGCCATTTTTAAACAAGATGGCGGGTGAAGCTGGCCAACGAACCCAGTCGAGACATCGGCATGTACTATGTATAAACGAAGTTACATCCAAATCGGTTCATAAATACGCCTTTTATCGCGAGACAAAATTCAGGACGTTTCAAAATGTCAGCCACGCTAGAAATTCAAAATGCTATAACTCAGCCATTTTTTAAGATATAGACGAAACAAAAACTGTTCCGAAATCTTTGTATAAAGTCGTTTTAAAATGTCAGCCACAAGAGAAATTCAAAATGCTATTACTCAGCCATTTTTTTTTAGATATAGACGAAAGAAAAACTGTTCCGGAATCTTTGTATTAAGGTCAAACACATACAAAAAAAATTTTTTTCATTTTCCAATTTTTTGGTATCTCATTTTAATTTTTTTATTTTTTAATTTTTTTAAATGGCCGCCATTTTTAAACAAGATCGCGGATGAAGACGGCCAACGAACTCGGTCGAGATATTTGTATCTACTATGTACACACCAAGGTACATCCAAGTCGGTTCATAAATACGCCTGTTATTACGTGAGAAAAATCAGGACGTTTCAAAATGTCAGCCACGCTAGAAATTCAAAATGCTATAACTCAGCCATTTCTTAAGATATAGACGAAACAAAAACTGCTCCCGAATCTTTTTATCAAGGTCAAACACATAAGAAGAAAATATTTTTTCAATTTTTAATTTTTGGTACCACATTTCAAATTTAAATTTTTCTTAAAAATTTAAATTTTTAAGTGCCATTTTTAAACAAGATGGCGGGTGAAGCTGGCCAACGAACCCAGTCGAGACATCGGCATGTACTATGTATAAACGAAGTTACATCCAAATCGGTTCATAAATACGCCTTTTATCGCGAGACAAAATTCAGGACGTTTCAAAATGTCAGCCACGCTAGAAATTCAAAATGCTATAACTCAGCCATTTTTTAAGATATAGACGAAACAAAAACTGTTCCGAAATCTTTGTATAAAGGTCAAATACATAAGAAAAAAATATTTTTCCATTTTCAATTTTTTGGTACCACATTTCAAATTTTAAATTAAAAAAATTTTTTAAATGGCCGCCATTTTGAAACAAAATGGCGGATGAAGCTGGCCAACGAACTCGGTCGAGAGATTGGTATGTACTATGTACACACCGAATTACATCCAAATCGGTTCATAAATACGCCTTTTATCGCGTGACAAAATTCAGGACGTTTCAAAATGTCAGCCACGCTAGAAATTCAAAATGCTATAACTCAGCCATTTTTTAAGATATAGACGAAACAAAAACTGCTCCGGAATCTTTGTATAAAGGTCAAATACATCAGAAAAAAATATTTTTCCATTTTTAATTTTTTGGTACCACATTTCAAGTTTTAATGTTTTTTAAAAATTTTAAATAGCCGCCATTTTGAAACAAAACGGCGGATGAAGCTGGCCAACGAACTCGGTCGAGACATTGGTATTTACTATGTACACACCGAATTACATCGAAATCGGTTCATAATTACGGGAGTTACAGTGTGACATAGGTCATATATATATATATATATATATATATATATAAATTTTGAACGAAGGGTGGTTTCGGGGTCTGGGGGTCATGATCGATGAAAATATACCAAAATTTTTTGAAATCTCTTTCCTCCGAATGGCTGCAATAGGTAGCTTTTTTGTAAAGAAAGCTACCTAAAAAGCTGGACAGCGGCTTCCAAACGCGGACAGGAAAACACAATAAACTCAATTAAAATAGAACCTGTCTATAACGGAAACCTGCCTACAACGTAAATCTTTATTGTCCCGATGATAAAAACGCCGTGCAAATATACATACTAAGACAAAAAAGTTGATTAAAACGGAATTTTACTGCGGTGTCTTCCGATTTCTTAACCCTTTCGAGGGCGGTGTCCTTAAAAAGGACACCTAATTTTAATTCCAAAACTGACAAAAGGCACCAAGAATATTTAACTAAAATTTTCCTTTTATAATGTACGTGAAAATAAGCATGTTTGTATTTTCTAATAAATTCGTTTATAAATTCTGGTGTCAGACCATTATTTCACCAGTTTATAAACAGAATTACTCCGCTCCGGTAAGGGTTAAAGGTTTATTATACTAAATAAACACACCAATCTTTTACAGAAATCTCCGAAAACGGAATCTCTGAAACAATGAAATTTTTACTTTTAAAACAAAATCGCTATGAACCATAAAAACAATCCGTTTTAGACAGGTTTTTGTCTAGGCGGGTAGATTTGTAAGGTATTTCTATCAAAGGAACTATAAGAGATTTCGTTATAGACAGATACTGTCTTTATTGGTTTTACTGTACTATGTTCCACTCGATGCAGATTAACGAATTGCATTGTGCGAAAAGAAATTTAAAAGACTTTGTGTATCACGAAAAATCGGAACTTTTGGCGTCCCGTGCAGTGGTTACTCGGGACAGGTCTTGTAGCTCCTGAAAATCGGGACGCCCCGTGTAAATTGGGAGACCTGGAAACACTAGTCACAAGGCAATTACAAAACAACACTAGTTGCAACTCATCACGAAACGGTGCATATCGATGTCGCACTGATTTATTTTCTACGTCATGTCAAATGACAGAAATTTTAGCAGTGAAAACTGCACTTGCGTCACGTTTACGACACTTTCACAATTTTAGACACACTTGGGTGACGTTGATCTTAGGGAAAAAGTTAAAATTAATTGCACTCTCAAAAAAATTTTCGTGAAAAAACGTAAAATCAAAGTCAGCGTAGTGCCGGGAACACCCCTGTGATTTGAAGATATTTTCCTGTTACACTGTAAAAAATTTTCGTAAAATTTCAGTAGATGTACCGTAAAGTTTACGGTACTTGTACCGTTTTCACTCTTTATGGTATGAGTACCGTAATTCTAAGGTATATTAAGCGTAAAAAAATGGTATATGTGCCATCTCGATTATAAACAGTATTTATACCGTAAAATGATTGTTTTTTAGCACAAACTCGGTATTTATACCGCAAAATAATTATTTTCCCGCAAGGAAAAACCTGGTAGCCCGGCCTCGGTGTATCGTAAAACCCCTGAATTGATGCTCTTGCTCTTGTTTCGTAATGCGTGTATCACTGAGGAGAGCGGAGGGGTACATTGTTTCAAGGCCCAAAGGGGCACTGCTCTTAAAATACACACTGTATATAATATTTTTTAGCTTACGGGCTATCAAAGCCTGAGAGCTAATGTGCCCGCAAGTTCTGTATGTATGTATGTATGTATGTACGTAACGCGATAACTCTTGATAGAAATATCCGATTTGCTTAAAAAAATGTCCAACTTCATTCCGATAAGGCGCTTCCCTCATTGGTTTTGGGGGTTTATTGGTAAAGTATAAATGGGGGAGGGGGTGGAACGGGAGCTAATCCCCCTTAGTTTTCATGCAGAATTATCCGACTTTATTCAAATTTGGTATACCGGTTTATTCTGATATGACACTTCCTTAATTAGATTTGGAAGTACATTGGTTAAGTATAAAAGGGTAGGAACGCGGGTTAATCCCCCTTAGTTTTCATGCAGAATTATCCGACTTTATTCAAATTTGGTATACCGGTTTATTCTGATATGACACTTCCTTAATTAGATTTGGAAGTACATTGGTTAAGTATAAAAGGGTAGGAACGGGGGTTATCCCCCCCCCCCTTAATTTAGATAAATGTGTTTTTCATGCAAAATTATCCGATTTTCTTTCAAATTTGGTATACCAGTTTATTCTGATAAGGCGCTTCCCTGATTAGATTTGGAGGTTCATTGGTTAAGTATGAAAGGGGGGAAGGGGGGCTAATCCCTCCCTTAATTTAGATAAATGGGTTTTTCATGCAGAATTATCAGATTTTATTTAAATTTGGTATACCGGTTTATTCTGATAAGGCGATTCCCTGATAAGATTTGGAGGTTCATTGGTTAGGTATAAAAGGGGAGCAACGGGTGGCTAATCCCCCCCTTAATTTAGATAAATGTGTTTTTCATGCAGAATTATCCGATTTGCTTCAAATTTGGTATACCGGTTTATTCTGATAAGGCACTTCCCTGATGAGATTTGGAGGTTCATTGATTAAGTATAAAAGGGGAGAACGGGGTGCTAATCCCCCCCCCCCTTTAATTTAGATAAATAGTTTTTTCTTGCAGGATTATCCGATTTTATTCAAATTTGGTATACCGGTTTATTCTAATAAGGCGCTTCCCTGATTAGATTTGGAGGTTCATTGGTTAAATATAAAAGGGGAGCAACGAGTGGCTAATTCCCCCCTTAATTTAGATAAATGTGTTTTTCTTGCAGAATTATCCGATTTTATTCAAATTTGGTATACCGGTTTATTATGATAAGGCGCTTCCCTGATTAGATTTGGAGGTTCATTGGTTAAGTATAAAAGGGGAGCAACGGGGGGGGGGGAATCCCTCTTAATTTAGATAAATGGGTTTTTCATGCAGAATTATCCGATTTGCTTCAAATTTGGTATACCGGTTTATTCTGATAAGGCACTTCCCTGATGAGATTTGGAGGTTCATTGATTAAGTATAAAAGGGGAGAACGGGGTGCTAATCCCCCCCCTTTAATTTAGATAAATAGTTTTTTCTTGCAGGATTATCCGATTTTATTCAAATTTGGTATACCGGTTTATTCTAATAAGGCGCTTCCCTGATTAGATTTGGAGGTTCATTGGTTAAATATAAAAGGGGAGCAACGAGTGGCTAATTCCCCCCTTAATTTAGATAAATGTGTTTTTCTTGCAGAATTATCCGATTTTATTCAAATTTGGTATACCGGTTTATTATGATAAGGCGCTTCCCTGATTAGATTTGGAGGTTCATTGGTTAAGTATAAAAGGGGAGCAACGGGGGGGGAATCCCTCTTAATTTAGATAAATGGGTTTTTCATGCAGAATTATCTGATTTTCTTCAAATTTGCATACCGGTTTATTTTGATAAGGCGCTTCCCTGATTAGATTAGGAGGTTCATTGGTTAAGTATATAGGGGAGGAAGGGGGCTCATCCCCCCCCCTTTATTTCGATAAATGTTTATTCTGATAAGGCGCTTCCCTGATTATTTACCGTTTTTCTCAAAAAGAGTGAGTTCTATTTTATGAATATAGACATAAATAAGAGTATAATATACATATATTGGGAATAGCCTGTGAGCTCAATGCTGTCAGTATTTAAATGAAGACTTTTATTTTTCTATATTTATTTTCTATGTATACCATAATTTAAAACAAAGAAAAAATGTCTAATTTATTTTACTTTTGTAAAGCAGTATAAATGTCTAATTATTACCCTTAAATGCTGGAAAATAAATAATATAATTTATGAGAGACGAAACAAGTGGTCGCCGAAGTCGGCTAGGTATTATTAAAGATTCACATGCTTTTTATGTTTCTCGAGAGTGTGTTTGTGTGTGTGTGGGAGGGGGAGGGTTGTGTGGTTCATCCTGGACCCGTCACGACTCTCGGCGGCCTTTAATACTAGTTGGAACTTCCAGTCTAACATGTTGAATTATGTCAAAGCGATCTTTAATCTTCATTCAAGAATTATGACATTCGAACACTGTAAAAATATGTCCTGAAATTAACTGCCGCTATTCTGTGAATTTTTCTTTATTTGCCTAAAAATTTCCGTTTTGTGAGAAGACTGACTTTTCCTAGAATTACCGGAAATATTCAGTCTAGCGCTAAGCGCTAGCGAGAAACTGAAACGCAGTGTTGAATTCAGGAGGTGGCCCGGGGGGGGGACATCACCCCCCCGGAGCAATGAGATATCCCCTCCGGCAGATTTGAGATTTTGTGTTTTCAATAGTCAAAAATTGCAATTTCTCCCGAGGGGTCTACAATGTCCCCCTTCGGAGCCACAGAAATCCCTCCCGGAGAAAAGTGTCTGAATTCAACACTGCTGAAATGGAAAAGCTCCTCTACGGCGAGACCGAGGAGTGGCGAGACGCCCTGAGTCCGAGGTCGAGGATAATATCACTCTGTTTTCGAGAGTATAAACGACCTTGAAGTCTCAAGCAGCGTTTACAGAGTACAGAGGAATCAAACTGGTTCTTAGAAGTCTGCACGGGCCGAAATTTCCAGGCCCGGGCCCGGCCCGACTCATAAAAAAAATTTCGGCCCGGCCCGTAGAAAAGTTAAAAGTTTGGCCCGGCCCGGTATAACAAATAAAAGTTTGGCTTCAGCCCTGCCCGGTCCGAGTGAATTGCTACGAAACATTGATTTTTACGTCGATTTGGTTAAAAATTTGACTCTTACGAGGAATCCTGACAAAAAATATTTTTCTTAACTTTTTTTTCATGTTTTTAAACTTCTATGTAAATATTTCAGTTATCATTAATATTGTTAATCCATATTCGGGGCTATGCATATATAACGTTATCAACATTTTGCTAATTTTAGACCCCCTGCCCCCCTTACGATATCATAAGTTATCATTCGTCCAACCCATCCCCCCCCCACCTTAAGATGTTATCGTTATCAATGTCTAACATTTTTCCCTTTCTTTTTATACGCTGCGACACATGATAAACGTATATAATTATACATTTATTAGTCGCATACTTTACGGATTCAAGAAGACAATAAAATATCAATACATGATATAAATTTATATCAAATAATATCTAAAAAAGTTAGTTACTATTTAAAGGTACTTAATAACAGCTTATTGTTACATAATGCATTCAAAAGTGATGTTGTCTTCTAGCACTTGCCCCCTGCCCTGGCAGAACTTATCAACAAAACAGTGGACAACACTCTTTGTCTTTCTTTACTGCTAAACGCAAGTATCACTTCCTACATAATTATGCTCCTGATTTCTCTAACAGCGAATTATATGTGCATAAAGCAGAAGAACAGCAATGCAAACGTTGAAGTATTCCAAATTTTGGAATGAAATGATTTTATAAAAATGTAACGGCTTTAACAACAGCTTTGTATTTTCATAAAAACATATAAAAATAGTAATAATAAAAAAGGTAACAGACTATTTGGATGTAAAAAAAAAAAAAAAAAAAAAAAAAAAAAGAGTTACTGAAAAAAGAAAAGTTTGGTTGGATCAAAAATGATATCGATATCAAAAAGCAACCCCCCCCCCCTTTTCCCAGCGATATCTTACGATATCAAGTGCCAGACACCCCCTCCCTCCCTAAAGTGATAACGTTATATATGCACAGCCCTTTGCATGCATTGAATTGTTAAAAATCTGAAAAATGCTATACAGTAAAATCTTCTAAGACTCAATTACATAGGAAAAAAAAAAAAAAAAAAAACGTTAAAGATAAGTTTCCTTTTTAGCAAATGTAAATGCATTATATATTCTTTTCTTACGTATTAGTATATCCACTTTGCACGTATCAACACGTTTATCAGTTTAAAACAGGATTCCGTAATAGGCAGGTTCCTTTTCACACGTTTTACTATATTTTAATTTAGCAATATTTTAACTAGTGTAGAAATTTACTACTCTCCAAAAAGAATAAATATTAATGTTTAATTGTAGAATAATGGCGATTAAAAAATGTATGCACATTTTGCAAAAATCTTTGGGCCAGGCTTAATTTTACTAACCTTTGAACGGACAGGTCACGCCGAGACAATGATTTTCATGCGGGCTGGCTCAAAACTAGGACTGAAAATTTTGGGCTGTGAAGAATAGAAAAGAAACCAGTCCCGGCCCGATTCTTCCGGAAAAAGGTAAGACCCGAACCGATCCGGTCCGTAAAGAGTAGTTACTAGGCCCGGCCCAAGCCTTCAGAAAAAAAACATGGCCCGGGCCCGGCCCGAGTGCCGCAAATGAACATAGGCCCGAGCAGTGTTGATTTCAGGGGGTGACATCCCGCCCCCCGGAGCCACAGAAATCCCTCCCGGAGAAAAGTATCTGAATTCAACACTGAGACCGACCCCGGCCCGTGCAGATCTCTACTGGTTCTACTACTATCGAGCCTGCTTTCATTTTGTACCCATTTACAAACGCAAGCATAAAACCAGAGATAAAACCTATCAGCTCCAAAAATCCGGAAGCTGCGTAATTTTCCCTTCTGAATTAGGATTGGCTGATTAGTGAACTGCCGTCGTACAGACTTCCGGTGTAATCATAAACAGAATACGCCTGCAATCGTTTTGGCGCGTAAATCTTTGTTCTTTACATTTCCTTTTGAGAATTAAAATTGCTGACCGATGCTTATGCAAACTTCTTTTAATGTCTTTTTCACACCCGAACCTAATATTCGTATTAGGAATTTGCGGCGCAGATATTTTCGAAAATGAAAACAATACGTTTATGTTCTTGCAAAATCTTCAAGGAATACTAATGCCTGGATTCCGCGATCGCCGATTGTGGGCCAAAGTGCGACCATCAGATTGGTGGGACAGTCTTGTTGTGAAAGATTTCAAGGACCCTGATTTTAAAAATGATTTTCCCGTTTCAAGGTAAGACAATTTTCTTTTTATAGATATGTGTTTTATATGTACTCATATCAGGATTGCAAAAAAACCAACTAACCCCCCAAAAACCTGGGTGGGTTTTATTGGGTATTTTACAATCCATGAAATTATTATTTAATTATCAGTAACTTTTATATTACTCGTGTTAACCTTTGTGTTTAAAGGGTTACACTATCCTATTAAAGCATATTCTGAGCCTACTGCCAAATGTGACAAAGTCAAAAAGAAATAATTAGCTTAAGTCTTTTAAAAGCATGCTAATATTATGAGGGGGGGGGGGGGGAGAGCCAATATCAGTATAGTCAGTGTCTTTGATTAACTAGCTTTTTTATGGCGAAAAAAAATTGTCTAAAAAATGTGTTCTTAGTGGGGAATAGGGGAAGACGGGGTTCAATGAAACAAAATTTACTATTTTTTTTTTCCTATCCACAATTTTGCATGCACAAAAATATAATTAATGCATATTTTTAATCTTGTATTTTCCCCATCTAAATAAATTTTCATTAGGTTCTAAACAATATCTTTATGCTTGAAAAATAACAAAAAATAAATGTCTTACAGTGTTTCATTGTACCCCGTATGCCGGGGTACAATGAAACACATACTGGGGTACAATGAAACACTCCAAATGATAGAAGCAATTTTCACCCAGTATAGTTTATTTTATGAAAAATAAGATAAATACAAAAACAAAACTTGATTAATAAGGAACTTGATAAAAATATTATAGTCTAAGATGAAAAATAAGAAAATTCTATTAGTTTAAGAAATACCTTTCATTTTACATTAAATTGGCGCAAGTCAGTTTCAAAAATTAGCATTTCTGTTTATATTTCAGTTGATCCTGAAGGAATATGAGGTGGTAGTTTCAACAGAATGAGTTTTTTTTTTAAATGTAAGTTTCTAAAAAAAAAAAAAAACTAAGTTGGAGTCTTTATATCAAGTATTTCCCATTTGACATTTAAATGTATGATTTCTCCAACAGTATATATTTCCTTATGTTTTCATTTATACGGATACTGCTTGTGCCATACATGTTGTGTGTGAATATCTCATTCTTAGTACCTCGATGACCAGCTGGGCCTGGAAAAAAATCTGGATCATCATCAGAGTCTGTAGCAGGCAGAGTTTGTTTACAAAACAATCCCTTCTCAGCTTTTTTTCTCTTTCTATTTCTTAATTGCTTAACAAGAGCATTTTTTACTGACCTGGTTAGAACAAAACTCTTTTTTTTTCTGTTTTCCTACTCTTACTTCTAATATATTCTATTTACTACTTTTATTACTATAATAAAACATGTTTCATTGTACCCCGTCTGCAAGTGTTTCATTGTACCCCGCACTGAGGTTACTAAATAAAAATTTATTTTCAAACTTCTAATATTTATTTTTTTTTAGTTTGATTTTGGAGGTATGAAGACAACAACCCAAAGATAACAATGTATAGAAAAAATAATTATTACATATAAAAACAAGGAAAAAGTAACAAAATTACTTTTAGTAAAGAAAGTTACTTTCAATGGCGTAAAAGCGATAATCTTCTATTGCTACTGTTGTAGAAGTGTGAATGTATCCAAATTACATCAGTAATTGGAACATATAGTTGCATAACATATATGTAAACTGTAACTCTCTGTGACAAATTTGACTGATTTTACAAGTAATGTTTCATTGTACCCCGTCTTCCCCTACAGATAAAAAGTAATCTATTGAAGTAACTTTTAAATATGTTGCTATATAATATTATATGATGACAGCCTTTTACACTGATTTATAGGTATTTAAACTGATATTACTTGTATATTAAGTTAATTAACAAAAATATAATAAGATTTATTAATTTAATACATGCTTTCTAAAAATAAATAAGCTATGTTTTTTGCAACTCTGATTAAAAATTGTGTGTCGTTTATTTCATATGAGTTTAATCGCAGGCCTAACGATAATAACATATCTTATATGTAATAAAGTATTTTATTATAAGGAGATTAAATTATTAAGTTGGCTTGCACCCAGTATGTGTGTGAAGAGAGGGGGGGGGGGAGAAACAACGCTACATGCGCGTTCATTTTTAATTACTATTAAGACACAATTTTATTTACAGAAAAGAGGTTCCTAATTGCAGATATTATGCATTAGGCCTATTGCATAAACATGTATTTTGTTTCTTCGCATGTCATTTTCCGAGTAATTTTGTGTATATCGGTGTTGAATTCAAGGGGGGGGGGATACTCTCCAGCAGGAGCAATGAGTACCCCCCCCCCCCCACGCGAAGATTTGAGATTTTGTTTTTAATGGTCGAAAAGTGTCTGAATTCAACACTGGTGTATTTAATGTATTAACTGTAAATTCACTTTAAAACTGTGAGAACCTTTTCTATGTGTAAGTAAATTTTCATATAGGACCAAATATTTATAGTAAAGCCAAATTTTTTTTAAATATTCAAGATTGGTGTTGGAGAAAAATTTTAATTTTAAGATAAATAAATTTTAATGTTTCTAATTAATACAGAATTTTGCTAAAAGTTATTGTTTTTATAAATAAACACTTTTATAGATAAAGGATCATCATTTATTAGTATTTTTAGCCATCAGTCATATGTGTGTATCATACTAAAAAGACCCCAAAAATTTAGATTGCATAAAGTAATATTTACATACTATATAATAATAACAAAACATGTTAAAACAAATTTTGGTACTTTTCAGTATATATACATACAGGGGCCTATCCAGACTTTTCTCTCAGGGTCTTGTTTTTGTGAAATTGTGAACAGCTTTTTAACATTTTGTGAAAAATCTAGTCCTAATTTTGTGAATTTAAAATGATTGTTATATTAAGGTTCTTTTTTATATATTTTTAGAAGATATATGTATGTAAAATACATATATTTTCTTTATACTATATGTAAAAGTGACTGGTCAGATTTTACTTTTAAATGATTAAATTTGTGATAAGTTTAGTCTAAAGATGGAAAATTTTTGTAAAAGGCTTATTTTTAAGCCGAAAAGTTTTGTGAAGGGTCCTTTAAAGGACCCAATTTCTTCCTAAACAGATCCCTGATGTACATGTATACCTACACATATATACAAATATCCACATATATATACTACATAGACATACATATATGTATATAACACTGGCGTCTGGCTAACCGAAAAGTACCCAAATTTTATTCTGTCATTTGTTCATATCTTTCAAACCAAAATTTCATTTAATTTCTTTGAATTAAAATTTGTCAAATTGTATTTTCTAAAATGTTTATATATATAGATCTTTCAAATCAAAATTAAATGTTATTTTTTTAAAGTAAAATTTGTCACTGAATTAGTATTGTATTGTTATCATTATTTTAAATGAATTGGGCCTGAAAATTAAATTCTCTATTTAGTAGCCAAGAAAGCATTTGGATTTTTTTTAGCTTAGTGGTCTTCATTCATTCTTAGTCTTAATTATTGTTAAATTAATTTACAATTAAATGTTTTAAAGTAGTATCTAATATATATAATATAGGGTAGATGTGCTAGTAATAGACACCCTTAAGGAATTTTTTTAAAAATTATTTTTTTATTAATAAGCTTTTTCAATATTAATCTATCAACAATATTTAACCATTCTAGCCTCATTTCCCAATATGAATAGAAATTTAATTTTAAAGAAATAATCAATAAATTTTTACAGAAATAATCAAACGCCCAGTAGTGGACACTTTCTGTTGCAGTAATGGACACCCCATAAAAAGCAATAAATATAATTATTTTTATGGCTGTATTTAAATAGAACCAGAATTTAATGAATACATACTAATGAAAAAGAAATAGTTATTTTCAAATACATTTAACAATTAGGATACCAGTAATTAATAAAATATTTGCGATAATCATTTACTGTTTGCATCAATTATTGTAATTATCAGAAGATCGGTGTTTTAATTATTTTAGATGGATAGTTTGAAATACTAAATATCAAGCAATTACAGCTATCAAATTATTGAAACAGTGGGGGGGGGGGGGGTTAAAGGGTAATTAACCCGGGAGAACTCGCTGCATGAGATTTTCTCTCACCGTCATACTTTTTTAAAACTCTTATTTAAACCATTTTTCATTTTAATTAAAATTTCAAAATGTTATTTCAATTATTTTACCTATTTTGTGAATAAAAGTACTAAGCCAACCAAAAAAAGTTGATATTATATGAATGTAAAGTAAAAGAAAAGCAATTGGGCATTCTCACTAGCGAGTTCTCCCAGGTAATTTTTTTTTTTTTTTTTTTTTTTTTTTGGAATGTTTAGTTTTGTCTCACTATTTTTAACAATCTTTCAGAGACTACTTGATATATCATTTATAATAATTAATATTACAAATATGAAATAAATGATATTGTGAGTTGAATATTTTGAATACCTACTAAATAAAATAACTTCAAAATAAAACTGTAGAACTGATGTTTGAGGCCACTGATCTGCAGATTTACTAGTTTCATGAATATTACCTAACTTTCATTAATAGTGTAATTTTTTTTTTTTTTTTTTTTTTAAATAAGGAAACATTTAAGGCAGAAAATAGATTTTTAATAGCTTCTGTAACTTAATTATTTTTATTTAAACGGAGAGGAATTAAGCCCTATGAGCCCCTCTTTGACTGTGCTCTTAAACAATATTTTCTGCTTCCTGGCTGGTTTGATTGCCAGATTATAAAATATGCAAGGTATATGTATGTACTACATTAAAAAAAATAATAATAAATAAAATATTGAAATTTTATTAATCACATAAAATAACTTAAAAGCAGCTTTTTATAAAAGTTTTGGTGTTATTACATTTTGGTAAGTATAATTTAAAAATTAAATTTGATTATTTAGGTTTGCAGTTAAGCCAAAGTATTTTATGCACTATAAACATTACTGAAATTGAAATTGTTAGCAATGTCTACATGGGGTGTCCAGTCCATTACTGGAAAATGACTAATTAATCATCCCAGTAATGGACACCCCCTATTAAAACCTTAAAAATAAATGAAATTTTGTAAATGGCCATTTGTTTATAAAACTCAAAGTTTTCTATTGCTACTCAAACAAAAACATTCAAATTTTGCAAGATAAATAATACATAAATTAATTAAACGAAGCCAACTCTTAGCCTCGTCATTAAGATTTTCACAGAAAAACAGCAAAACTTTGAAACATTATTTTCTGCTTCCTGATTGGTTTGATTAAAAGTGTCAACAATAACCCAGTTTTATAAAACATGCAAAGGGGAGTTATAAAAAAAAAAAAAAAAAATAAAATAAAGCTAAATATTTATTAGTTATATTTTTATGAACCAAAAACATCAAGGGGTGTCCATTACTGGCACATCTACCCTATAATATGTATATAAACTGGTTACATTTTATTTAGCAGACAAATATTTTTTCGTTTAGTTGCCATTGCCATGTGGCAAGTAATGCATGAGTTCCCAGATCTATAACAAATGTTTATTGTAGGGGTATTCAAAGCATGCAACTCTCTAAAATCATTGGTTTTTTTTATGTGTTAAAGGTAAAATTTAAATTAAGTATTTCTATGCCATAACCCACTGTTCATCATAATTTTTTTCATCATGATTAATAAATTTTATGTACAAATATTTTTTTTCTAAAATATACATTTAAAAAAAATGATTGTACAGGCAATGCGAATATGTTAATGCTTTCAAGTTTTGAAAGTGATCGCCACATAGGAAAATGCAATTTCTTTGTTGATTGGGAATTCAAAAATTCATTTTTAAGCACATTATCTTACAAAAACAATTGGAAATTAACTAAAAAAATATTTATAAACAAAGGTTTGATTTTTTAAAATTTATTGCAGGGTTGGGGGGAGTGTCTGCCCCATGAACTCCTGTTATTTCTATTAAATTTAGCTTTTAAATATAAAAAATCAGATTGTAAAATTCATTTGATAAAAAAATATTTATGTTTTGAAGAGGATTTCTTGGAATTTGTTATGTTACAAAAAAAGAGTAAAAACTGAAAATTTGATTCTAAGGGGTGGGGTTAGGATTTAATTTCTATATTTGTGTACCTGTACATATGTCACATTCATATATATATATAGAGTGTAGAAGGAAGATATTAGAAAAATTAAATTACACTGTAAGGGAGGGGGGGGGGCAGGGGAGTTAATCCAAATGCAAAGACTCGGAATATAAGCCAAAATTATTTTGCTGATCGTATAACAACAAAAAGCGTTTTAAGTGGTGCTATGTTGTTTCAATCGTATTAGTGGTTGTTTGTGCCACAATTTTCTATTTTTTGTTCAGAATTTAAATAGTGAAATTTTTATGGGAGTATAGTTGACATATTATCATTTTTTTCTATAATGGAAGATACCCAACATTTGAAATAATCTCTCAAATTAATTTTTTAAATAATTTAGAAAGTGTAATCTGCTGGAATATAACCTTCAAATGATGTCAGCAATGTTTTGCTTTCAATATATACCTATGCATTACAGGGGTGGGGACTTACATCATTCTACTTTAACTATTCACTGCCAAGTAATAATTTTTTGACAGGGTGACTGAATTTTCAATTTTGTCTTTCAAAAACTACCGGTTGTAGAAAAGAAATATATTTAATTATTTATTAGTCACATTTTGAATCTTTCCAGTTGCCTCAATTTAAACATGGCACCGAGTTCTATTCTATACAAAACTTTCTTTTTTTTTGTGTATATTTCTTATTTTTATTTAAAATTATAGATAGAGACAGAGATATCTGGTCTACCAGCTAGGACCAACTCATCATTGCCCAAGTATGTGGTAGCACATAAGAGAAATCTGAAACTAAGAGTATGAGACTCCAACCGAACAATTACTCTACCAAATTAGCACTAGCATTATCCAAAGGTATTTATTTTTCTTCTAAATATTTGTGTGGTAAGAAGTAACATTAGTGTTATTTTTACAATTTTAATACAATTATGTAACAAGTATGGGAACAATTGAGAAAAAATCTGGAAATTTTAGGAAGTAAACCAGTTTTCCTCCGAAGGCCTATTTTTCCAAATTGGAAAAATTAAAATTTCATTTATAAAATGTAGTATTTTATAATAGCTACATTCTGATACTTTTATTTATATATTTTCATGTTTAATGTCCTACATGAAAACATTAACATGTAAATTCTTATCTGTAAGCAGGGATCTGTTTAGAAAGAACTCGAGTCCCTTAAAGGATTATTTACAATTTTTCCACCTTAAAACATGTAACCCTTAAGGCTGTTCTCAACAGCTCTGCTCAACAAGCGCAAAACGTTTTGACACATTTACAGATTTATTTTTTAAAACAAAGATATAAAATTGGAAGGCCTGACTATGGAAGTGATTTAGAATCGAACTGTGTTTTCCATTTTTTTATCCATAAATTACCTATTGGGTTATAAGTGATTTTGATCATGTGACAAAGATGTTTTCTCCCTTCGCTGACCGGTTTTTCTGCTTTTTTCGGGAACTTAGGTTCAAAACGTCAACTTTGATACTATTTTCTGAAAGATCTATTACGTTTGCAAAAAATGGAAAAAGCAGCTTGATTACATAGTTTGTGAACAACAATTCCAGCTAGTTTCATGCATTTCCGACTAAAAATAAATTAAAACTTATGTCAGAAAGTTGCCCTTTTGGATTTGAGCAGCCTTAACAAAATTCTTTCTCTTAAAAATAGACATTTCAGAAAATTTTTCATCTAGAAATTGAGTCCTTCCAAATGTAATGATTTTAGAATTTAAAAAACCTGTTGAATAATAGTTGAAATCACCAATGAATCTGTTATTTAGCTGTATATATATGTACTAAAGACCTTCTCAATGTCTAAATAAGAACTGAGATATCATTTCTAATTCACAAAATTCTGATTGCATTTTTTACAAGTACCTACAAATGTTCACAATTTTGCAAAATCAGGATCGTGTGAGAAAAAAAAATCCAAGCAAATCATTGGTAAAATAATTAAATGCAAATTATCTTCTTAAAAATGAAAATTCATTCCAAAATTATTTCAATAGATATACCAATTAATAAAAATGGTCAGGTGGAAATTTAATATAAAATTTGAAACATATATTTATTTTTATTCACATAGCTGTAATTTATCACTATTATTAGGAAAAATTCTTTTCATAATAATATGCAGTTGAAATTATTTATTCTTTTCTTTCTTTTCCTAAAATATAGATTCTTAGAGTTATCTAACTGTATTTTTAAAAATATAAATTTATACAAACAAACTTTGCAAAAAATGTAAGTAAATTTTCTGTGAAAAACTTAGTTGAAAACAATTTTTAAACACATGAAAAAATTCACCTGTTTTAAAACTTTCATAAAAAAAATTACCACTTTCAATATTAATAATCTTAAACTAAAACATAGCTGGGTTTACACTGGAAAGCTGTACAAAAACTAAATACACAGTAAATGAAGATTATAATTTTAAGGGAGGTGGGGGGATGTAATATTGTAAAATGCCAGTTTTTAAGTAATATAAGATTTCTTTTACACTGGCATTATTTATGTAGTATTTGAAAAACAGTAGGGGAGAGGGGGGCACATGTGAACAATTTTTATATTTTTGACTATTTCTCAAAATTGTTATGAGCTATTGAACAAAAAATTGATTTATATGAATATTTAGAATTTGTTTGCTCTTTTGCTCAAGCTTTTGGATGCATTTATCAAGAATTTCTAACTTATATCATCATTCTAAAAATTGTCTAAATTTGTTCACATGTGTCCCGGTGGAGGGGTATTTGTGAACATAGCTGGGGCACATGTGAACACACGCATAAATAAGACAAATATTTTTTGTGACTAAAAACTGTGATAAAAACTAATTAGATGCCCTCTTTCTAGTTGTGTGAATAAATCAATAAATGTTTCAACATAGATACAAGAAATTATTCGTAAAATTGAACACATGCTTACTCCTTTTGAGTCACTTTTAATTGTTATCTAACTTCCAGTAAATTGAAACTGTGAAGCAATCCTAAAAACATTGAATATATAGCTCAATATTTGACAAGGGTAATTAAATTTTGAACTTAAAAAAAAAAAAAAATGCATTCACAGACTTAAAAAATACACTTGTGAACTGTTCACATCTGCCCCCATATGTTCTGTTCACAAATGCCCCATCTACCAACTTCAGCCTAACTTATGAAAAAAAAAAAAAAATTGAAATTGAAATAAGGAAACAAAACTTTTTGTAGACTTACCTAATTAATGCCACTAAGAAAGAATCAACCTTTCATTGGTCTTTATTTAATAAATAAAAATTAAGTATACTTGGATATAAAAATATAGCGTTCAAAAAATTAATTTAAAAAGTATTGAAGAGATATTACTAAATCATTATTTATAATTATACAAAATGCATTTGATAACATTCATCAGATTACCCATTATTTTGTAAAAAACGATTTTTGCTTTATTTGTCTGTAACGTACTTTCTCAAAACTAGTGCAAAGCCGCCAAATCTGGTTGAACAACATGTTGGATACTGAGCAACCTACAACCAATAAGATTGCGAGCTTCGGTTCGGAACGACAAACTCACTTGGAAAAAAAAATTATGCTGCCAGGACAACACATAAGCAGGGTTGACAAAAAAAAAAAAAAAAAATTATAAAAAAAAAAACAACTGTTTATTTGGTTTAAACCAGGTTTTCTTTTTTTAAATATCATTTCCTAATACATGTAGATGCATATTTGTTGATAAAAATAAACATTGTTATATATTATTTAATATAACTTCATTTGAAAATATCCTGATTAAATAATTAGTCTGTTATGTAGAAAATTTAATTCATTTCTATTTTAAACATTAGTAACCTATGTCTTATGTTGAAAGAATAAACTGCTCTACACAGTGTAGCTTTGATATCTTGAAAATCTTAAGACAAATTTTTTGATTAATTATAGATATAATATTTTATGAACATTTTTTCTACCTTGATACAGTCAAACCTCGTTAACACAAACACGCTTAACGCGAATTACTTTTAGCACGAACTGTTTCCTGTTGCCTCGTCCAGCTGTATGTAATGTAGTTAAGTTCTGATAACACGAACATAAAAAGTTTCCCCTTGAGTGTTCGCGTTAACAAGGTTCGACTGTATTAAAAATCTTATTGAAGTCTAAACTAGTTCACTGAACATTTTAATATTTTCTTCTTCACCTAATCATTAATTTAACTATAAAAAAATATTTTGAAGGTAGTATCTTCAAATGGTTAACTTTTTTATATAAATATCAGTATCTGTGGTTGCTAAAGAAATTTTTTTATATATATTCGAATACTGCTGGTTATTTTCTTTTAACATTTTTGGCCATTAAATTCTGTAACAAAAAAGATTGATATTATTGAATGCTATAACTGACATATAATTTTTGCATGTCGTCTCATTCAACTTCATATCTTGAAATTCTTTTTTAAATTCTTAAAGGATAATCTCCCCAACTGAGAAAATTTTCTTTTACTACTTGGCTAAAATCTTAAAGGTCATTGTGTTATGTTATTAACTGCCATAACTAATCTGTATTTTTTAATTGATAATATTTTCTGCTGAATACTGAATATGTTTTTTATCTCTGTTAATATTGATGTGGTTTAAGATAACTCTCTTAGTACATCAACTCATTCTAATTTTTATCCTACATTCACACAAACATGACCTAAACTCATTATGTCTCATGTAGACTGCTTAGATAAAGTATTAAAAGTAGAAATTATTTCTATCAATAATTTAAAACACTTAAATTAAAAAAAAGAAAATATTACATTAGATTTGTTCTAAAAAACCCATTTGGTTTAAACCATGCCAACCCTGCTTGGTACTGACAAACATGATGAATTTTTATGCTGCTTATATGAATTTATTTTTTAGTTCTGTTTTTTATGTGAATTTATTTAAAAAAAAAAAAAAAAGAACAAAAGTAAGCTTCAATTAAATTTACCATCTAAGTATAGAAAATCAGATCATAAAATTAGGTTATTTAAAAAATAATACACAGAATTATTTACATTGTGTAGACAATTTTTTAAAGTAAGTTATGAGTCAGTATACCAGATTATTTTTAAAAAAAGAAAAAAATAAGTGGAGGTTTTACTGTATAATTTTATTGACCCCAAACTGAAGATATATTAGGTAGTTTCTGTTTAGAGATTATGGGGGTATCACAAAATGGTGTATACTAAAACAGCTATTAATCATTATTTACAGTCTTATCACAGCAATATGGAGATGTTTTTATTCCAAAAATTAAATGTTTACTGCAATATTAAGAGAAATTTATAGTTTAATTCTTGATTTTTAAATGTGCTTTATTTTTAATTTTTGTATAATGTTTATTTGTTCTTTTGTTTTAAAAGTGTATAATTTTGATTAATATAATAAAACAGATTGTGAAAGTGTATAATTTTCAAATGTTATGTTTAAGTGATCACTTTTTACCTTAACAATGTTACTTTTTTTTTTTTTTTTTCAAATTTTCCCGATTGGTACCAACTATATTGCTTGGCGATAATGGCATTGGTTTAATGGAAAATATCCAATAAATAAAAATATCCAGAATGTAGTCAAGGGTGCAGGGTTTTCTGTCTGAAATCAGTTTTTTGAAAATGTCCAAGTAATGGAGAAAGGGGAGGGGGGGGGGGGGAATCTTCCACTCTTGGATTTACTATCAGGATTAATAACTTCTCGTTTAATATTTTAATATCTGAAAATACTTTCTATATTTTTCTAAGCACAAATCTTACATGTCAGGATTGAAATAATAAAATTTCCATTTTTTTTTCTCCTTCTTTTCCCTCTTGAGTTTTTGAAGGATCTAAGAGCGTGTTTGGAGCATTAAGAGTGTCTTCAATCTTGTGTAACTCTCATAAACTTTAACCACACTTTTGCATGAATCGCTCAAATTTGATGCTAACTTTTGGCTTTGGACCCAGTTACAGAATATATATTATTCCTATGCTTTTTGCAATGAATAATATAGCTGTATCTTATTTTCTAGTGTGTTAAAATGCTTTGCTGTATAAAAGCCAATTATGGCCAAAAAAAAAAAAAAAAAAAAAAAAAAAAGCCAGTTAAAACCAATAAAAGCCACTGGGGTGACCAAAGAGGTTTTCCTTTCAATCCATAATTTCATATTTTCTCAATATTGGAAGTTTTATGGGAAGAGTAAGTTGTAATTGTCATCTGTTCGAGATCTTTGAAATCACAATGACTGCGTAATTTTGTGCTCTAAAATATTAATAACTGTGTTTTCAAACTTATTATTTAGAGAATGAAGCAAATGATGATGATGTTTTGTATTTTCCTTTTTGCATGTTTTCTTTTTCGGTAATGAGTAATTTTGAAATATGCTGGAAAAGGGAGGGGTCTTCTGGTTAAAAAATTGTCATTATCGTCCAAACTCTTTAAAATCTTTAGGAGTTAAAAACATAATATTTTCATAGCTTTTGAAGCAATCCAGAAAAAATATTAATATTTAGGGATAAAATGGCTTGTATAAAGCCTTTTTTTTTTCATTTGGTATATTTCAGTCCTTAATAATATGTATTTAATTTCCAATAACAGAAAATTTGGAATGGAGGAGGAATATGGCTACCCAATTTTATCTTTGAAGTATGGTGGAGGAAATAGACCTGAACTATCATATGCATTCGCTATCCCAGTAGCAGAAAATTCTCAAAGTGTCTGCAGGAGTAACTACAGAGACAGAAAATAATCTGCAGGTAAATTTTTTGCAATTGCAGTGTTAATTAAACACCTACCTGTAACGTTTTTTATGTCTTTTATTCACATTTATTAAACAGAAACTTAAGTTTTTGCATTAAGTTAAATATAATACAAAGCAAAATAATGGTTTGATGGAAAAATAATCTGCAAAAGAGAAAAGAAAATTTGTGACGCTAGTCTCCATTCTTGAACTTTTTGCTACCGAACTCGCTACATGGTTATATAAATAGTGGATTTGACTGAATATGATTTTTTTTTTTTTAATTACATATACACTGATCATAATTTCTTTTTTTAAATTTTCATAAATAAATAAAATTTAACACAAATTAAAATTGATATTTTATCACATTTTTTTAATTAACAGCTTGATTTATTCAGTGTAATATTTCAAACACTTTAATGCTAATAATAAAATAATGGCTTTTGCTTATTACTAATAGTATAATTTTATCTGTAGATGCATTTAATTCACATATAATTTAGATAAAATAAGGGGTTCATTATTATCATTGTTAAATGTACTTTTATTTCTTTCCAGTTAGAAATTTTTAAAAAACTTTTTAACCCCTCCCCCTGAATAATCCTTTTATATATATATATAATATATATAAAGAAAAAAATCATGATTCCCTGCTCCTCATAAGTGCAGATTCACAGTCACCAGATGTCACAAGGCGACTAAACTGTGACAGTTTCACAGTCGCTAAACGGTAGAACTGAGAAATTGAAATTTCATTAGTAATAAGAGTTTTATAAGTCGCCACTTTTTTATATAAAAGTACTAAGCAGTAAACTTTTGTTAAAATTTATATTGGTATTAAGCTAAAATTAAATAGCCCATATAAATATGTTAATATAAACATAATGCAAACAAGAAAAGTACAATCCATAATAAAATGCAAAAAAATTTTAGTCTGTCCTTGTAGGAATGTGACCATAAGGTGGCTGGTGACAAACAATTCTTTAATAGCCACTTTTTTGTTTTTTCTCATTTAGTGGGCCGGTGGCTAGTGTTAATTTGGCCTGTATAAGTCGCCATATATATTTATATTTTTTTTGTAAGATAATCTCTCCTTATAGCAAAACAAATGACTGAAAATTTTGATTTTTATAGTGTTAAGTGTTAAATAATTGGACACATTCTCAGTTTTTTGTATGACAAAATCAAAATAAGAAATATTGTTTTCCTGATATTTCCTACTATCATTTTTGCTTATTTTCTACATATCTTGCTCAACTTTATCTTCTGACAGTACGTAGTTTAAGATTTATATTATACTTAATATACAAATTTCCAGAATTTTCTGCTTAATTAAATATACACATTTGAAGTAATTAGTCTATGTGTTATTGTACATGTGTTGTTCAATTATTTTTCATTTTTTTTAATTCCTGAGTTTTTTTTGTTTAGTTTTCTGTATATAAATGCTGTTGTATGTATGTGTTTGTTTCACAATGTGGCGACTGGATTTTTTTTTTTTTTTGGAGGGTTGGGGGGGGGGGGGTTAGCAGCCACTAGCACCTTACTGATTTTGAGAATCTGCACCTATACTCCTCATAGGACTTTAACTGTTTGAGTTGTTTGAATAATTTTTAATAGTAATTTATAAATTCCCAGTACAACTGAGTAAGGTATTAGAGAATGAATTATATAATTGCTTTCTTCATAGGCCTTTGGTGGTGTTCCCTTCCTTAGAGAAATCCACCTTTCTCTGCAGGAGGAGGGGGATATCAGAATGCAAATAATTTCACAAGATGACATATAGCTTTTTTATTTTTTTCTAATCAATAGTGTTGTCAATTTGTAACATATTTTCCACTTTATTAGCGTTTGAAATTTTGCTAAAAATGTGTTTAGCTTTGTGTTTTTAGCAACATGATTTAAATAACTTAATTTTATTTTTATTTATTTATTTATTTTTTTTAATAAAAAATATTTAAAATTTAAGTCAAAATATGTTGTAATAAGTATAATGGTGTATCAAAAATATATATTGCATATTTTAGTACTGTGTATTGTATGGGAGGGGGAAGTTTTTTATTTCAATGTTTCATCTTAAAATTATATGCTCAGTTAAAAATGGTAAATTTAAGCTAAAAATTATGAAAAGATTAATGTTAAATTAAATTTCTCTATTAAAAAATATCTAAATCTGTTAGGATGCACATTTTTGAGTTATTAGTAAAAAGGGAGAGTTTCTGCTACTATAAGGATAACTGCCTAGGTTAAATATAACCCTTTCTAATGTATTTTAATCAGAGTCTGAAATTATAAACCAACAGGCAGATCAGTTTAAAAAATCAGAATTTACAGGATATTTTGAACTAAATAAAATACCCCCACCCCTTTTTTTCTTCCAATTTGTGAAATTTTTAAAATATTACTAGGTAATCATAAAACCAATAACTTTTATGCTAATCAATTCGATAGTCGGTTTCCTTTAAAAGCTATTAAGGATTTTGCTAATTCTTAATCATTTAACAAGCTAATAGGCGATTTCTTCTATCAAAGAATTTTTTGCCTAATTCTCACTCCTACTAATTTTTAATGTTGAAGATTTTTTTAAAGCTGTATATGTATAAATATATAACTGGAAATTTTTGTAATATTTTTTAATTACTTTTCAAAATTAATTCATTAACTCAGTTGAAAAATTAATGGTATAACTGTTCTTCAATCAATTTATAAAATACTTATGTTAGTTTTGAAGTACTTAATGCCTGCAACAGTACTTCAAGGGAAGAAAATAATTTGCAGGTAAAATATTTTACAACTGAAGTGTTAATTAATCAATCTGTTACTTGTAATGTCTTTATGCGCTTATTCATTTTTATTAGTAATAATTTTAAGTTTTTGTGTATTAAGTAATAAAGCAAAATGTTCAGTGGAAAAAAATCTACAAAAAAGGAAAGAAAAAGTCTGTGATGACTGTCTCCTCCTGTCTTGAACTTTCTGCTACCGGGTCACCAATTAATCAAATATAAAAAGTTTTCAAGGTGTTTGTAATTCAACACAAAATTACTTCTGAAATTGTACTGGGGGGGGGGGGGGGGTGGGAGGAATCTATTTAATTTGTCAGAGGGCTTCTAGAATATATATATATATATATATACTTTAAATAGTAAATATATTTAGCTCTAGATATCGCTGGAAATGGAAAAACACTTCAGGAATAAGAGGATAATTTTTTGTAATTTTCAATTGGAGATTGTGGATGCAGACTTCTGAGAAGGACTCACAAAATCAGCATTCACAATATATTTCTTTAAAATAATAAATATTAATACTTTTAAAACAAATAGCCCAACTAGGACCAGGAAAGTACCCAAAATAAATGGGTATTTTTGCCCTTATATGTATATTTTAAAATCTGATATGGCTGCTTCAAAATACAGAATGTTTTCCCGAACTTCTTTTCTTGTTGCTTTTGGCGCCTGCTCAACAACACAAAACTTTCCGGCACATTTTGTAGTTCATTTTTAAGCGTAAAGGTATAAAATTGGCAGGCTGGACTATTGAGGTGATTTGGAATTGAAATGAGTTTTCCATTTTTTTTATAAACAAATTACTTATCCAGTTATAAGCAATTTTAGTTGGTGACAACTGCTTTTTCTTTTTTCTCTCGCGCAGTACCAAGCCTGGAAATTCTCCTCTAAAGGCAACTTTGACAGTATTTCTGAATTATTTTCTGCCTTTACCAAAAAAGGGAAAACATCTTTTGATCGCATAGCTTTTGAATAAAAACACCTGCCAGTTTCATGCCTTTCTGAAAAAAAAAAAAAAAAAAAAGAATTACAAGAATACATTAGAAATAAGCTCTGTTAGATTTGAAAAGAGCCTTAAAGAAACTCTGAGATGCTGTTTTGGACCAGACAGTTATGGCAGCATACCATCTTGTAATAATCATTATGGTTTATAAATTATAAGATGGAGTGAGTGAAAAAGAAATCATTAACTATTGCAATGATTTGAAATTACTCTGTAAAAGTTGTATAAATAGTAAAAAGAAGTGTACTTTGTTGAGAGAATGTATAAAATTAATGATTTCAGCTCTGACATTTCCATTTTTGTTTAAACACATAGCCTTAAGAGTTTAAACTAGGCACAGAAAGAAATGTTCAAGCTAATGTTAATGCTATGGCACTATTCTTTACAGATTTCTTGTTTCCATTTTAATATTTTTAAATGATTCTCTCTTTTTCTTTCTTTTTTTGTGTGTGTTGCGGGGGGGGGGGGGGGGAAGCACAGGGTATCTGAAGTTAACATTTATTGTGCATTTCTACTTTTTCGATGTTTCTTAGTTTTTTTAATATGTGGATACTTCTACTTTTGGAAGTGGTTCTGCAAGTGAAATTATTCTCGTATACAGAAATTGCTATGAAAATTGAAAAGGTACATGCACACAACAACAGGTTTTGACTTCAGGTATCGCATGCAAAGTAATTAAGCCTTACAAGCCTAAACTAGGCACAGAAAGAAATGTTCAAGCTAATGTTAATCCTATGGCAGCCTTCTTTACAGATTTCTTGTTCCTATTTTAATATTTTTAAATGATTCTCTCTCTCTCTCTTTTTTTTTTGGGGGGGGGGGGGCGACAGGGTACCTGAGGTTAACATTTATTGTGCATTTCTACTTTTTCAATGTTTTTTACAGTTTTTTGATATGCGGATATTTCTACTTTCGGAAGTGGTTCTGAAAGTGAAACTATTCTCGTATACAGAAATTGCTACAAAAGTTGAAAAAGTACATACACAACAATAACAGGTATTGCATGCAAAAAACTAATATAAAAGTATTGAAATACAAGTAAGAAATCTGTAAAGATTTTTCCCATAGGTTTAACATTAATGTTTGCATTTATCCGCGTGACTGGCGTAGGCTCTTAAAAGAGTCCACACTAGTCATGTGAAAAACGCTAATGTTAAGTCTATGGGAGCATTATTTTCAAATATCTCGTTTGAATTTTAATATTTTTAAATGATTTTTTGCATAGGATAGCTGAAGACGATCTACAACTGGGATAATTTTTACTTATTCAATTTTGGTTTTAGATTTTTTTTTTTTTTTACTTTCAAAACCGCTTCTGAATTTGAAACTATCCTAATATTTAAAAAACTATAACCAAAATCAGAAAAATAAAAGCTAGCTCGGTTGTAGATCACCCTCATCTATACTAAATACAAAATAAATAAATAAAAAATCATTTTGAAATATTAAAATCAAAGCGAGAAATTTGAAAATAACACCCCCGTTACATTAACATTAACCTTTTTTTTCTTGGTGTGACTGAAATATCCTTTTAAGATGATTTTATGTAACCTTTTCTACAAGTCACTTTTGTATTTTCTTCGAAAATTTATTTTAGTGCTTACATCCATGTTGAATGAACCACTCTTTTTCTTTAAGGTACTTAAGTTGATCAATCCTGTGTGTGGAATAAACTACAGAGCAAATCAAATGACAGAGATAACATAATGCTGTAAGATGGCAAAAACTACTGGAATTTGTAATTAGTAAATGGAAAAGAAAACATTGTATACATAAATATTAGAACTGTGTACATTAATGTAATTTAATCATTGTAATAAATTTCTTTCTATATTTTAATTGCTTGTTTTAAATATTTGTAAATCATAAGAAAATTAATTTATTTTCTAAATGTTCTAAAATATTTATGCTTGAACTTTAATATGGTTCTCAAATACCCTGCTTAATAACATAAAACTTTGACACAATTTTAAACTCATTTTTAAACATGAAGGTATAAAGTTGGCAACCCTGACTATTTAGTGATTTGGAATGAAAATAAATTTTCCATTTTTTGATAAATTATCTTTTGAGTTGAAAGCAATTTTGCTCATGACAACCAATTTTCTTTACTTTTCTTGACCTGCGTGGAGAATTCGGCTGAAAGGTGTATTTTAATAGTATTTTCTGAAAGATGTTATGCATTTACCAAAAAAAAAAAAAATGTCTTTCAATTATAGTTTCTGAATTAAAAAAATTGTACATTGGAAATTTCATGCATTTCTGAACGAAAATTGATTAAAAAAATGTGTCAGAAATTAGCTCTTTTGAATTTAACAACAGCTTTAAATGTTTTTTTTTTTTTTTTTTTTTTTTTTCTAAATAAATATGCAGTGATAATTTTACTGCCTTTTTTAAACTATTTTAATAAAAGAAATATTCTTTGGTGATTTTAAGAAATATAAGTTTTTATTTATTTATTTTTGCTATAGAAAATTGTATTTTATTTAACAGTTTTTGACCTTTAAACCTCCATTTTCAAAATCCTTCATGATAGAAATATTTTCACAAAATTTTAAAACAATAACTTGGTTAACAATGTCACGAGACATCATGCATAATGAAAATCAGTGCAAACATAAAAAAATCGTATTTAATTTTATGTTTGCATATGCATGATGTCTCATGACATTGTTTACCAAGTTATTGTTTTTAAATTTTTTGTGAAAATATTTTTTATCCTGAATGATTTTGAAAATGTTGCCATTTGTGCGATGAAATGTTCGTCAATCTAAATAAAGATATTTTATCACTTTTTATCGCATCATTTAGCTTAAGAAAGATCATGTCGAGTCAGACTCGACATAGAAGTACGAAGGGTTAAAACAAAAAAATTCTGATCGATAATAAATTTATATTGCAGAAGTTATGGACATCTGCATTAAAGAACATCAATGTTTCATTCTCAACAAAAATGCAGAAACAAAAATTAAATACATTTCTTAAATTTCTAAAACTGTTAATTTTTTTAAATAAATATTTAAAGTTGGAGTATACTTAAAGAAATCCAAAATATTTATGATATACTCATTACATCTTTCATTTTCCTATGGATATTCGATACACTTTTGACATTTTTTTCTTACAAACTACTTTTCTAAATTTAAAGTAACATTACCTTTAGGATTTTCAGTAGATTGATTTCAAAATTTCGGGAGGGAAAAGCTATTAAAAACAGCAGAATTTGAATAGTTTTTAAATAATAAATGGCTGTACTACAACTAATTGTGTCATTTATAGAATAAAATGTGAATATTTAGAAATTGTTTAATTTTTATACAGGGGTATTGTTTGTTAAAAGAAACAAATAACACAAAGTGAGTTTTTGAATGTTTAGGTATTTAGAAATTTTTTATCTGGTAGAGCTTTGTTTAAAAAACCTTGATATGATTTGTGTATTTTTCTATATCAACCAGAAATCTAAATATTAATAACTCATTCAGCTAAAAACTTATTCTAAAACCTAATTAATGTCTATTATTAATATTCTAAGTTTTAAACTGTATATTAAGTTTTGAAAGAATAATGAAACACCCATTTTGCCATAAAAAAAAAATAAAAAAATTACATAAGTGGCGATTTGCTTGACAGTGGCAGTTTCAAACATTTAACTGAAAGTAAGAAAATTTAGATTTGTATGTTGAGAAAAAGAAAAAAATAAAAATTCTAATTTCCAAGTATGTAACAAAAATCTCAGAATTAATTATAAAATTTTGGCCAATTACTAATTTTTCTTTATTCGTTGAAAATGTAATTTTTATCCTCTTCAAGCCCTTGGCGACATATGTGGATGTTTAGTTTTTGTAAATATAATTAGTCAAATAATAAAAGGGACAAAAATTTGGTAACTGATTCACTACAGAATCCCTCAAAAAGAGAAGTAAAAATTTTATGGTTTGGCTGCATCAATGTACAGTTTAATAATAATAATAATAATAATAAAAATGTGAAGTAATTTTTTGGCAGTCAGTGTTGTTAAATTATTTGAACAAATCGTTAATATTTGATAAAAATATCAAATCTATTAAGTATATTAAGTTTAAATAACTTATAGAAATGTAAGAAAGAAATTTAATGTTAGTTTTTTTATTTTATAAGAAATCATTTCACTCATAAATTACCATTAATTGTCACAATGTCCACAAATGTGGGCACTATTTTTTTGTGAATTTCTATTGTTTTTTTTTTTTTGTTTTTTTTTTTGTTTTTTTTTTAATCCTCTAAGTGCATAGCTGCCACCTACTGTGCCTTTTATATTATTTTTATATTGCTATTTTGAAATAGTAATTTTCGTCATATATTTAAACCTAGAGTATGACAACAACAACTGTTTTAAAATAGTGTTATAAAATAAGTATAAAAAGGTGTAGTAGTTGGCAGCTATGTAAGTGTAATTGTGCACTTCATTGTTCTTAGTTACATTTTAAACCATAAAACATTGTTTTTAAACATTTTCTTTTATTTCAACAATTGATGACAGATAAAATTCCTTTTGAAACAAGTACAGAAAATTTAATATGTTTGAAAATAAAAATAAAATGGATTTTGTATACTTTTCATATGCTACATTGTTTGCTCATCATTATATAAACAATGGCCATTTATTAATCCAGAGTAAATTTAATTTTACTAAAAGGTATTTTTCATTACATCGTTATACAAATTGATAACCTACAAATGGTCTTATTAAAAACTTTATAAAAGTATTTAAATGTATCCATACATATCTAATAATAATTTTCTCCATGATAAATTTTTATAATAAGGATAAGACTTTGTGCTTTCCCTGTATATCCGTCGATTTTGATTACAGAATAACCCATAAGAATCTTCCACATTTGACAGGATAATATTAAACAAAAAGGATTGGAGAGCAAAACTATGTTTGTTTTAAAATATACAATAGGCATGACAAGAGATTAAAATGACTATGTTTTATAACTGATGTTTGGTAAGTGTTGTCCATTGCGAGCAATACACAATTCAAGACGATGCCTGAAATCTATCATCATCTGACATATCATGTCTTGTGGAAGCTGCTACCTCTGCTTGAATTACTCTTGAGGCATAAGACCTACATTTTCTCTGACCCCAAGAGACTAATATTCAGGTGGAAGTAGCAGGTATTCCACAAGACGAGGCGTCTGTGGTGATAGATTCCAGAGATCACCTTGAATTGTGTATTACTCGCAATGGACAACACTTACCAGACATCATTTCTGAAAAATAGTCATTTTATACTCTCGTCGTACCTATTCTATATTTTTGAACAAACAAATTTCTCTCTGCAGTCCATTTTTTTATCCTGTCAAATGTGGGAGCTTTTTTGGGTCATCCTGCACTTTTACGGTTTATATACCATATATTTCATTTACGGTGCGTATACTGATTATAAATGCTTTTACGGTACATATACCACACATTTAATTTACAGTATATATGCTGTGTAAATATTTTTACGGTACATATACTGTATATTTAACCTATGGTATATATGCTGTATAAATTTTTTTTACGGTACATATACTGCGTATTTAACATACGGTATATATGCTGTATGAATATTTTTTTACAGTACATATACTTTAAATATTTTACGGTACATATACCGTCCAGTTAAATTACGGTATATGTGCTGGTCACAAAGTTGCCAGTATATGTACCGTAATTTTTGACCAAAATTTTTTACAGTGTATTTAACGAAATTTCCATCTTTTCATTGAAGGATCTCAGGATATTTTGAACTTAAATTCGCGTGGTTTCGGTGATTTGTGGAAATAAAAGACATGCATAAAGACTCCGTTTTTAAAACGAAAAAGGGCTGGCAGCGCAGTTGCCGGAACACCTCTGTAATTTGACGAAAATGCAGAATAAATTGGAAGATTTCACTTAAGTTTTACGTTAGATCTGTAAAATAGCAGTATTTTGAGGGAAGATGGGCAAATATCCAAGTGGAAATTTTTGTATTTTAATGAAAAAGGTGCAACGGAAAAAACTTCAATTCACGGTTTTTTTTTAAAGGTTTGCTTTTGAAAATATCGTCAGAATTTCTTTTTTTTTCTTTTCTCGAGTAGTTAAGACTAGAGATCTACCGAAAATTTGGCTTCGTTTTTGTTTTCGGCACAAAATCTGAATTTCGTCGCAAATTTGTTTTCGGCGAAAATACTTTCAAAAATTCAGCCGGACCGAAACTCGACCAAAACTATCTCTATTCCAAAAATCTCGTTTCTTTCTTCTGAAATATTCCATATAACTCATCGATATGAGCTGTATCGGCTCAAGTGAGACACTGTTTATTTAACTATGAACTTCACTGCTTATAATTATCAGTCATGACTAACTCAAGATGTGTATGCAAATTATAATGCAAGTAATGCATATATGACTGAACTTTGAAAACGCTTCTAACGTGCTCATTAAAAGCTGCAGACTTAACAGTAATAGAAAATATTTAATTTGAAATCGCAGAAGTGTATCGAATACTCTTTGAGAAAGTTCTGGTATAACAGATGATAATTTATAATTTACAAATTCATTATAAACGATAAATTGAGGTGTGTATACCTAAAATATGTCTTAATTAGCTAAAATTCGTATAATTATAAAATCTTTCTGTGTCGTTGGTGAATTAATTGCATTTTATTTTATACGTATGAAAATAAAAAGTTTCGGTCAAAGGCAGAAGAGCCAACTTTGGCCACACTTAATAATAATAATCCATTTATCCATCAATAATTATGTATATTTAATAAACACGTATGATTAATTAATTATTATGTATATTTAATAAATGCGTATAATTAATTAATAATTACCCATATTTATGTATTGTTATGCATATTTCTGAATTTGATAACAGCCGTAAGACTTTATCAATTAAGGGTGTTCTCAAATCCTAAAGGGGAACTTTCTGACATAAGTTTTAATTTATTTTTGTTCAAAAATGCATGAAACTAGCTGGTGTTGTTGTTCAGAAACTATGTCATTGAGTTGTTTTTTCCTTTTTTTTTTTTTTTTTTTTTTTTTTGCAAACGCAATAGATCTCTCAGAAAATAGAGTCAAAGTGGGCGTTTTGAACCGAATTTCCGCGCAAAGGGAGAAAGAGCACTCAAGAGCGGGCGAAAAACGTGTTTGTCTCGTGATCGAAATAGGTTATAACTCAATAGGTAATCGATTGATCCAAAAATGGAAAAAATAGTTCAATTCCAAGTTGCTTCTATGGCCAGGCTTTCCAATTTTATATCTTTCCGTTAAAAAATGAATTTGTAAATATGTCAAAACGTTTTGCGCTTGTTGGGCAGAGCAGTTAAGAACAGCCTTAAATATTTTAATTATTACTAACTCACGTTCCAAACATGTCGTTGTGGACCTTCAAATTCATTCTTCACACAAAATTGTCAGGAATAAATTATACCCCCTCCCCCCCCCCCTCCCCTCCAACAACAAAAAAAAAATACCTGAATACAAGTTCTTTTTTCGTTAAAAAACGAAAATTCACGCTCTAATTTGTCCATTTCCTCCCAAAATACAGAAAATTGACCATTATAACGTAAGAATAACCCGAAATCTTCCGATCTCAAATTGCATTTCTGTCAAATCGCAGGAAAGTTCCGGCAACTGGGCTGAGTATATTAATTACTTAAAAAAATTTTAACATTTTAATTTTCGTTTTCGGCGAAAATAGGAAGCTTGCTGAAATTCGGTTTTGGTTTCAGTTTCGGTCTTTTAAATATGTTTCGGTCTATCCTTAGTTAACCGCTTCCCTCATTATCCCGAGAAATCCTGGGTATGGCATAATTTGTCACTACGATTTGTTTTATCACGTTTTTACTTGGCCTGAAGCTTAAGAGGTGTCAAGACTCTTAACCATCTCGCAGCGGAACCCGAGATATTCTCGGGGATTCATTTTTCCCTTTAATTAAACCTACTTGATCGTTTCCACCAGTTATTTTTTATTGTAAATTTTGCCTTATTTAATCGGAGCATTTTCCCGATTAAATTAGGCAAAATTTTTTGTTTTGAAAACCGGTGACAAAAGAATAAAAATTCTTAAATACACAATTTTTGAAGCTATTTTGATAAAACAATTACTCAGCAAGCGGATTAAAGCTTCAAAAATTTCGAAATTTTAAGTTTTTTAGATGTTAAACTTCTATCTTTTCTGAACATTTTGATATGAATATTTCCTTGAAATTCCCCAGAGAACAGAAGTTGTGGCTATTAGAATTATACCCGCTCAATATATGAAGCGGCGTTTCTGAAACTTTGAAGTCATTTTTCTCCAAATGACGTTTTTGGATATAACGCGCAGGATATCTGAAAAAAGTCTGAATATTTTTTCATGAAATTTTAAAAACATATGTTTCATGTTAGTATGAACCTAAAATTTCATTTTATTATTCAAAAAATTTTTTTTTCTAGATGATTATACTGTTGAAATTTTCAAAATTTTGTATTAGCTAAATACAACATTGAATTAAAAATATAAAAACGCTTTAAATACAAATGTATTTAGGTTCAGGGTAATTAGTACAAACTGAAGTGTAATTAGGTAGAAAAAATTTCATTCTAGTTGCAAAATTTATTTTGTAATCCTGTGCGTAAGCTGTTATACCAATTTTCTGTTAGACAAATATTTGACAGTTTGGAGCCTTCTATAAATACCAATTTTGCATCTTGCAATTTTTTAAATACATAAAATGACAGAACATACTTATATAAAATTGTGTTTTTAAATCATATAGGGGAGGTGGGGGATGAATGGAACATTTTCACAAAAATATTTTTTTATATTTTTTTATTTAAGTTACTATCAATATTATATATCACATTTCATATATTAGGTATTTGCCAACATATATGAACAATATTTATTCTAGATTATGATTTATTCATAAAAATATTATGAAATCAAAAAAACGTTCCTCCCTGTCCCAATCATCCCCACAGCAGGGATGAATGGGACACTAATAGGGATGGATGGGACACAAAGATTTTCCTCCCTGTATTCAATTTTACCAAATTAAAATTTATAATTATAACTTTATATGAAAATTATATTTGTAATATATGATTTTACAGCACGAATCGATATGTTTTTTTTTTTTTTTTCAATAACTTCTTTTATTGCAGTTTTAACTTTTAATGCGGACTTCGGCTATCAACCTGTTCTTTTTTTCCACTTATGAGGCATTTTAGATTTGAAATGAAAGTGCGAAATGTCTTTTAAATAAAGCATAGCTAATAATTTTCAATCATAACTTATTAATTAATATTAACTAAATGTATCGTAGAAACATGCAGAACGGAAATTATTGTGTCGATCAGAAAGTCATGTCGTGTTGGGAAAATCAATTCGTACCGGAAAATTCTGCCCGGTAATTATTAGACATTAGATATCGGAATCAATGTCTAATAATTAAATGATTGAATTTTCCGGTACGAATTGATTTTCCCAACACGACCCGACTTTCCGATTGACCCAATATGTTAGGGGTGGGGATTTATTTGTGCAACATTTCATAATTCAATATAATTTCCTCCATTTGATCAATACATATATACTATTTTTATCAATTTTATCTATTTTGATAATTGAAGTTTTAGTACCAATTTTTTGATAATCCATTAATAATTATTACAATACAATAAGTAACACTCAGAAATTTTAAACAATAACAACTCATATAATACTATTTAATAATATTAATTGACGTAAATTATTGATTTATCATCCTATATAATACTATTTAATTAATAAATAAAATTTTCAACATCTCTAGGGAGGAGTGAGAATGTCCCATTCATCCCCATTTGAAATGTCCCAATCAACCCCATGATGCATAATATCCCTTCTCAGCCATTTTACCTGAAAAATTATTTTGTCACAATGGTTACTATTCATTCATTTTAATTATTGATATTGAACCTTAAAATAAATAACTACAACATAGCTTAATTTTTTATATTGTATAAGATATTTCACATCTTCAAATGTAAAAAAAAACTTACTTTTAAGCAGAGATTTCAGAAAATGCAACTTTGCAGGAAAATGAAAACAGCAATGTGGTCCTACTTTAGTTCTGAAGGACACTGTGGTAGAGGTATATGGGGTTAGGAAGCAATTTAAAATAAATGTTTATTGCCTGAAATATTGAGAATGTCCCATCCATCCCTTGTCCCATACATCCCCTAGCTCCCCTACATTTTAAGATATTAAATGTTGAAATTTGTCTTTTATTTTTTCCCCAATTTTAAGAGTTCTGAGATTCTTTAAAAAGAAAGAAAATATTCTTATATAATATAATAAATTATATGTAATATTTGATTTGCAGTTTTCCAAGTTTTGTGATATGAAATGCAAATGATGAAATGCAATGATGCGACTGCAAAAAATGTCACGACATTTTTTTTTAAAAAAAGGTAAGTGAATTAGTTAAAACTTCAAAGCTTCTTCTGAAACGTTTATTTTCAGTCTTCTCTTTATTCTATTGACGTTTTCACTATTTAGTAAGATCTTTATATCTAAGGAAACTTTGCTGACTCATTCAGATTTCTTCGCTGATATTCATCTGACACCCAAAAAAACAATGAAGATTATTCAACTGATTTATATTTCTATGACCAGTTACTGAAAAATATTCAGAAAAGAATAAAAATCAGTATTGCAAGACGTGATTTCATTGTTGTCAGGCATAAGATCTGGAACTTGAATTATTGAAAAGAATATGATTATTAATCTGTGAAAAATATTTTATCAGATTCTTTTACTTGCACCTTACCATCATGGCATTTCTCTTACTTTATCTCGATATGGCTCAACAATCTATTATCTGATAAGAAAACAGATGGTACTCTCACAATTTCTCATAACATTTGTCATTATCAGGATATAAACTATGTTTTGCATATCAGATCATCTACATATTTTCAAAGTACAGAATAAATGTTGCTAAACAAGAATCTAATATAAACGAAAATAGAAAAATCAGATATTATACATTTATTATACCTCGTTTTCAAGCTATTTTTACAAATCGTGTCCTTGTTATTTCTCATAACACTTGTGGTATCAGTATATAACTACATTTTGCATAAATAGCTCGGAAGAAATAAATAAAGGAAGAAAATTCTTTGGCGTGTCCTTGTAAATGAATGAAAAATTAGATGCTCGTCCGATTCTAAGTGCCTTGTAGTACAACCTTGGTGATATATATATACATTTTAATGTTTTTAAAATAGTGTAATATCATTAAAATACACGGCACACGATTTTTCCTCATAGACCGTAAGATAAAGGAATTCATTTGAGTGTCCCTGTAAATGAGCAATAAATGCGAATACTTCATTTTCAATAATGAACACATAGAGTGACCGCAAAATTTGTATTTGTGTCACATACATACAGACAGTGTCCTTATTATTTCTCATAACACTTGTGGTATCAGGATATAATTACATATTGCGTAAATAGCTCGGAAGAAATAAATAAAGGAAGAAAATTCTTTTGCGTGTCCTTTGGAAATGAATGAAAAATTATATGCTCGTCCGATTCTAAGCGTCTTGTAGCACACCTTGGTGATATATATATATAAATTTTAATGTTTTTAAAATAGTGTAATATCATTAAAATACACCGAAGACGACTTTTCTTCATAGACCGTAAGGTAAAGGAATTCATTTGAATGTCCCTGTAAATGAACAATAAATGCGAAATACTTCATTTTCAATAGCGAACACATAGAGTGACCGCAAAATTTGTCTCACATACATACAGATAGTGTCCTTATTATTTCTCATAACACTTGTGGTATCAGGATATAATTACATTTTGCGTAAATAGCTCGAAAGAAAGAAAAATAAAGGAAGAAAATTCTTTGGCGTGTCCATGGAAATGAACGAAAAATTACATGCTCGTCCGATTCTAAGCGTCTTGTAGTACATCTTGGTGATATATATATAAATTTTAATGTTTTTAATATAGTGTAATATCATTAAAATACATCGAAGACGATTTTTCTTCATAGACCGTAAGGTAAAGGAATTCATTTGTATGTCCCTGTAAATGAACAATAAATGCGAAATACTTCATTTTCAATAATGAACACATAGAGTGACCGCAAAATTTGTGTCACATACATACAGACAGTGTCCTTATTATTTCTCATAACACTTGTGGTATCAGGATATAATTACATTTTTCGTAAATAGCTCGGAAGAAATAAATAAAGGAAGAAAATTCTTTGGCGTGCCCATGGAAATGAACGAAAAATTACATGCTCATCAGATTCTAAGTGTCTCATAATATACCTTGGTGATATATATAAATTTCAATGTTTTAAAAATAGTGTAATATCATTAAAATATATCGCAAACGATTTTTCTCCATATACCGCAAGGTAAAGGAATTCTTTTGAGTGTCACTGTAAATGAACAATAAATGCGAAATACTTCATTTTCAATAATGAACACAAAGTGGCCGCAAAATTTGTGTGATATACATACAGACAGAATCACAGACTCACAGACAGACATTTTGTAAAAACATGTTTTTCGGGATCTCTGACCCCTAATGTGTAAATCCGTCGAAAACCGGAATCCAAATTGGACGTCACGTATCCAATACTTTCTTCTTGTAAATATAGAAGAAAGTAGAACAAGTTGGAAATTGCACGTCAAACGTGGCAAATGAGGGGCGTTCGTACTATAACTAGTTCTATAAATATTTTTTGCACCGCATATTGTACTAAATGCATATTTTAGTACACTTCATAAGTGCATATCCCTTTCATTCTGTTCGAAAGGCTGTAACATCCTTAAAATGCACTTGAAATATTTTTTTTCCCATTGAGCGTAATGTAACGGGAAACTTTTGACTGTCCCTGTAATTAAACTGTACATCCAATTTTCATAAAATTTGAAATGACTCGACAATATTTTGCACCAATTACATATTTAAAATTTCAGACCATTCGGTTGGGTAGTTTTTGCTTTGTTATATGCGGAGGGACAGACAGACAGACAGATGGACCGAAGGACGACTATAGGTGCTACGTATTTATATAATTACGAACCCACCTAAAAAACGGACCAGTGCTTTTTAGCGAGGAAAGCTGGACAGTTAGACTCTGGACAGTTGATGTATGTAAAGACTTAATGGTGCATACGGAGTATGATAATACACACTCACGGGGAGTGTTTTTTAGGTGCGTTCGTAATTATATAACTACGCAGCACCTATAGTCGTCTTTCAGTCCGTCTGTCCGCATATAACAGGGCAAAAACAACCCAACCGAATGGTCTGAAATTTTAAATATATAAATGTTGCAAAATTTTGTCGATTCATTTCAAATTGTTTGAAAATCGGATGCACAGTTTAATTACAGTGTCAGTCAAATGTTTTGCGTTACATTACGGCCAATGGGAATAAATTATTGCAAGTGCATTTTAATGATGTTACAGCCTTCTGAATTGTCTGAAATTTTAAATATATAATTGTAGAAAATTTTTGTCGAGTCATTTCAAGTTTTATGAAAGTCGGAGTATAGTTAAATTACAGGAACAGTCAAAAGTTTTTCTTTACATGACGGCCAACGGGAAAAAATATTTCAAATGTATTTTAATTATGTTACAGCTTTTCGAACAAAATAAAATGGATATGCACTTATTGGAGTGCATTAAAATATACATTCATTACAATATGCGGTGCAAAAAATATTTATAAAACTAGTTATAGTACGAACGCACCTCATTTGCCACGTTTGACGAGCAATTTCCAACTTGTTTATTTTTATTTAGATATAAGAATTTGTGAAGTAAAGTGAGAGTGTCTCACAATGTATTGTAAATTTTATTTTAACTTAACTTACTCGTTCTAATAAAGAACCCAGGAAAGATATCATGTGTTATATTTGAATTTCATTTATGTACGAGCTGATAAAAGTGAAAGCATCAGCAACTTCACCACTGTCACTTCAAACTGTCGAAAAAAAATCTAAAGCAAAAGCTGAGTTCCCGAGGTGATCATCTGTCCAACAAAAAGCTAGAGTCGGAATCGACTCGTTTTTAGCAACTCCAACTCCAAATCTTTTGCCCAAAAATGTGCCTGAATCCGACTCCGATTCCACAGTCCTGTTTAACCCTTTATGTACTGAATTATAAATTCATGAAGATTTTATCTTCTAAAGCATTTTTCGTGAATTATTTAAACTACATTAGAAGACTTACATAATCATTTAAAAAACTTTAGAAGGATTTTAGAAGGATTGAAGGATTTAGAAGGATTCATTATATTTGAATTTATAGGAATTTTGTGCAGTATTTATAACCCCACTCAAATCTTTTATTTTAAATATTATCTTAGTATTTTGTAGAATTAGGAAATGTACAAATATAATGTTCTTACAATAGAAATATAGAAATATTTCCGAATTGAAAAATCCCCCCAATGCCAAGAAAGCTTAAAAGAGGCAAAGGCAAAAGAAATCATACTTTTAAAAATATTTTTGTTTTGTGTAACCCATAATGCTTTTGGAACAAGATAAAGTTATGTATCTATAACACATTCTAAACTGTATTACAACTAATCGATGGATTAAATTAATTTTATAACAAGTTGTTATTTTAATGGTACTTATAAGTACCGTCAGTGGATAAAGGGTTAAATAGTTTGAAAAAATAGTATGATTCAACTGTTTTTTTTTAAACTGTTTCAAAACCCTCTTTTATTCAGTAAACTTTAAAGATATAGGTATGCAGTCTTTTTTAGGGGTTTTGCTGCAGAATAAAGAAAAATAATTAACTGATCAAATTTATGTAGAAAAATAATAAAAATTTAAAGCATATAAATTGTTGGAAATTAACGAGAGGACTTAATCATTAACAATATTATTTCCTACACCATTTTAAACTCTTTGGCAATTCTCTTTTGGCAATATAATCTACTTATCTAAAACGGGTAAAACATTAAAGCTTGTTTTAACCTATATGGGACACTCTGTACACCGGCTAACCCATTATAGTCATATACAGTGAAACCTCCTTGAACGGCCACATCTAAACAACGAAAAACTCCAAATACCGGCCACATGTTTATGAAAACAAACACGTTCCATAGCATTAACATTAGTACGAACCTCTAAATAAGGAATTCTGAACAACGGCCACATAAAGGTCACAAGAACATTTTTTTACAGCTCCTGTTCATATTTATTTGCAAACCGAAATGTGAAGCAGATCAAACAAAATTTACTTGATATGGGCTATTCTCAAAAGGTGGGCACTGGACACAAGTCATAACTTTAAGCCTTTCAAACATAACTTTAATTATCATTGACTTTATTTTTATTTATTTATTTATTTATTTATTTTTTACACTGAGTTTTTAATTCTATTCAGAGACAGAAAATGACATAATTTATTGTAAAAGCTTTGTATAAATATCTTAAAATTTTATTATTTTATGCTAAAGAGGGCAATTTCGGACATTCATAACGTTAACTGCTCCAATGTACCACCAAGAAAAAGAGTTTTAACTTTTTTCCAAGTGGTTCTAATGGTAAACAACGAATGCATAAAGGAAACGGATGATTTTTTGATAATTTCGTTAAGAGATGGCAGGCTGATTTATTGCTTTTTTAAAGATAGAAGGACTTTTCTATAAAGAATTTTTCTGTATTTTGTTATGTCCAAAAGTAACGTACGTAACAAAGCATTTGATTTTATTATCATTATTACTGGGTAACAAAAAGTTAATTATATATATTAACAATGTTTATAGGACACATTTACTACATTCTTAGTCTTAAGAATTTTTTAAATACTAAGAGCAACGTCCAAAATCTGTGACGTATGTGCGAAAAATATCCAAAATTCGTAACGTACACAACTGCTAATTAAATGCTTTAATAATTAATTTTCCAGAATAGTTGCTGTCTTTTAATGTTTGTGTATAATTTTGTAGACATACTATTAAAAATATTTGTATATTATATTTATAGACAAAGTACTATACTATTAAAAGAAAATTGGCCTTAAATTTGAAAATTTTAAAAATTACACATAGTTAACGTTTAATGATCCCACCTTTTGAGAATATCCCATATGCAAACAAACAGAAAATGAAGACATTAATAATAATGGGGAAATATTACATAATATTCTAAGAACAGCAGAATAACTAACGTGAAGGCCAGCTTGTTTGTATGTCTGGTCAAAAATTTGGCAGTTACTGCCACATTCGATTTCAGTCAGCAAATGGTGGAAGATAGGAGAGGGGACGAGGAAATAGATAATAGAATCATCCAAAACTTCCAGTATTAACACATATACCGAAGGTTTGATGAACCTTCGTGAAATCCAAAATTTCTCATTAAATCATAATGAGGATGAGTTGTATAGCAAATCAAGTCATACTTTTTATCTTTGGAGAAAGACATTTGCAACAAAAAACAAAGCAACTGCAAATCACTCATTTTCTTGTTATACTAAAACAATGAGGATGAATTAAAATGACTGCGTGTATTGTTATTTAAATTTATGCAATTTTGATTTTTTTTTAAAATGAAACCTCTGAATAACACCCACCTCTGAAGAGCAGTCACTTTTCACCGGTCCCGAGGGTAATCGTTATTCAGAGGTTGCACTGTATAATTTAAATAAATTTTTCAATTATGTTCAGCAGTGAAATTGCGCTCAAAATTATTGAATATATAATACGGGATTCATTGCTAACGAAGCGTAGAACCAACAATGTGAAAAATGTCCAAGCCGGGAATCGAACCCGGAACCCTTGGAATAGTGTTCCAAGTACTCTACCATTTAAACTACGAGAACGAGGCTCAGCTTAGCATTCCCCACATATGTTGATAAAGTGCAACTGCAATACAATATATGTGGGAAATGCTAAGCTGGGCATCGTCCTCGTAGCTTAAACGGTAGAGGACTTGGAACCCTATTCCAAGGGTTCCGGGTTCGATTCCCGGCTTGGACATTTTCACACTGTTGGTTCTATGCTTCGTTAGCAATGTGATAAATCATGTATTATACATACATTAGAGTCATTATTCAAAAATGTCTGTAAAATTAATTTTACAGCTACAAATCATTAGTAGCTGGCATCTGTAACTTTTTATTTATTTATTTATTTTTAAATAAAATTCCGTTCAGTTTAAACACGTATCAAGCGACAATGGCCGACAGATGGTAATATATTTAAATTATTTTGAGTGGCACTGTACAGGAATCACTGATTATATACTCATCACATACCACACTAAAATTTAATTCAACTGTAAAACTCATTACAAGAAATAACCGCCAATAGATATTTAAATATTTATGTATTCGAATTTTTTGTGCATCCCGCTATATGAATAACTTTCATTTATTACTCGGCAAATTAATATTTTATTCAGCTAAAAACACGTTTCTAACAACTGCATCCATTGCCGATATTATATCTGGTATATTTTGAGTGGCACTGTATAGGAATTACTGATTGTATATACTCATCACATAACACACTAAAATTTAATTCAGCTGTAAAACTCATTACAAGAAATAACCGCCAATAGATATTTAAATATTTATATATTTGAATTTTTTGTGCATCCCGCTATATCAATAACTTTCATTTATTACTCGGCAAATTAATATTTTATTCAGCTAAAAACACGTTTCTAACAGCTGCATCCATTGCCGATATTATATCTGGTATATCTTGAGTGGCACTGTATAGGAATTACTGATTGTATATACTCATCACATAACACACTAAAATTTAATTCAACTGTAAAACTCATTACAAGAAATAACCGCCGATAGATATTTAAATATTTGAATTTTTTGTGCATCCCGCTATATGAATAACATTCATTTATTACTCGGCAAATTAATATTTTATTCAGCTAAAAACACGTTTCTAACAACTGCATCCACAGTCGATATTATATCTGGTATATTTTGAGTGGCACTGTATAGGAATTACTGATTGTATATACTCATCACATAACACACTAAAATTTAATTCAACTGTAAAACTCATTACAAGAAATACCCGCCAATAGATATTTAAATATTTATATATTTGAATTTTTTGTGCATCCCGCTATATGAATAACTTTCATCTATTACTTGGCAAATTAATATTTTATTCAGCTAAAAACACGTTTCTAACAACTGCATCCATAGCCGATATTATATCTGGTATATTTTGAGTGGCACTGTATAGGAATTACTGATTGTATATACTCATCACATAACACAATAAAATTTAATTCAACTGTAAAACTCATTAGAAGAAATAACCGCCAATAGATATTTAAATATTTATATATTTGAATTTTTTGTGCATCCCGATATATGAATCACTTTCATCTATTACTTGGCAAAATAATATTTTATTTAGCTAAAAACACGTTTCTAACAACTGCATCCATAGCCGATATTATATCTGGTATATTTTGAGTGGCACTGTATAGGAATTACTGATTGTATATACTCATCACATAACACACTAAAATTTAATTCAACTGTAAAACTCATTACAAGAAATAACCGCCAATAGATATTTAAATATTTATATATTTAAATTTTTTGTGCATCCCGCTATATGAAAAACTTTCGTCTATTACTTGGCAAATTAATATTTTATTCAGCTAAAAACACGTTTCTAACAACTGCATCCATAGTCGATATTATATCTGGTATATTTTGAGTGGCACTGTATAAGAATTACTGATTGTATATACTCATCACATAACACACTAAAATTTAATTCAACTGTAAAACTCATTACAAGAAATAACCGCCGATAGATATTTAAATATTTGAATTTTTTGTGCATCCCGCTATATGAATAACATTCATTTATTACTCGGCAAATTAATATTTTATTCAGCTAAAAACACGTTTCTAACAACTGCATCCATAGCCGATATTATATCTGGTATATTTTGAGTGGCACTGTATAGGAATTACTGATTGTATATACTCATCACATAACACACTAAAATTTAATTCAACTGTAAAACTCATTACAAGAAATAACCGCCGATAGATATTTAAATATTTGAATTTTTTGTGCATCCCGCTATATGAATAACATTCATTTATTACTCGGCAAATTAATATTTTATTCAGCTAAAAACACGTTTCTAACAACTGCATCCACAGTCGATATTATATCTGGTATATTTTGAGTGGCACTGTATAGGAATTACTGATTGTATATACTCATCACATAACACACTAAAATTTAATTCAACTGTAAAACTCATTACAAGAAATAACCGCCGATAGATATTTAAATATTTGAATTTTTTGTGCATCCCGCTATATGAATAACATTCATTTATTACTCGGCAAATTAATATTTTATTCAGCTAAAAACACGTTTCTAACAACTGCATCCACAGTCGATATTATATCTGGTATATTTTGAGTGGCACTGTATAGAAATTACTGATTGTATATACTCATCACATAACACACTAAAATTTAATTCAACTGTAAAACTCATTACAAGAAATACCCGCCAATAGATATTTAAATATTTATATATTTGAATTTTTTGTGCATCCCGCTATATGAATAACTTTCATCTATTACTTGGCAAATTAATATTTTATTCAGCTAAAAACACGTTTCTAACAACTGCATCCATAGCCGATATTATATCTGGTATATTTTGCGTGGCACTGTATAGGAATTACTGATTGTATATACTCATCACATAACACACTAAAATTTAATTCAACTGTAAAACTCATTAGAAGAAATAACCGCCAATAGATATTTAAAAATTTATATATTTGAATTTTTTGTGCATCCCGATATATGAATAACTTTCATCTATTACTTGGCAAAATAATATTTTATTTAGCTAAAATCACGTTTCTAACAACTGCATCCATATCCAATATTATATCTGGTATATTTTGAGTGGCACTGTATAGGAATTACTGATTGTATATACTCATCACATAACACACTAAAATTTAATTCAACTGTAAAACTCATTACAAGAAATAACCGCCAATAGATATTTAAATATTTATATATTTAAATTTTTTGTGCATCCCGCTATATGAAAAACTTTCGTCTATTACTTGGCAAATTAATATTTTATTCAGCTAAAATCACGTTTCTAACAACTGCATCCATAGTCGATATTATATGTGGTATATTTTGAGTGGCACTGTATAAGAATTACTGATTGTATATACTCATCACATAACACACTAAAATTTAATTCAACTGTAAAACTCATTACAAGAAATAACCGCCGATAGATATTTAAATATTTGAATTTTTTGTGCATCCCGCTATATGAATAACATTCATTTATTACTCGGCAAATTAATATTTTATTCAGCTAAAAACACGTTTCTAACAACTGCATCCACAGTCGATATTATATCTGGTATATTTTGAGTGGCACTGTATAGGAATTACTGATTGTATATACTCATCACATAACACACTAAAATTTAATTCAACTGTAAAACGCATTAGAAGAAATAACCGCCAATAGATATTTAAATATTTATATATTTGAATTTTTTGTGCATCCCGATATATGAATAACTTTCATCTATTACTTGGCAAAATAATATTTTATTTAGCTAAAAACACGTTTCTAACAACTGCATCCATAGCCGATATTATATCTGGTATATTTTCAGTGGCACTGTATAGGAATTACTGATTGTATATACTCATCACATAACACACTAAAATTTAATTCAACTGTAAAACTCATTACAAGAAATAACCGCCAATAGATATTTAAATATTTATATATTTAAATTTTTTGTGCATCCCGCTATATGAAAAACTTTCGTCTATTACTTGGCAAATTAATATTTTATTCAGCTAAAAACACGTTTCTAACAACTGCATCCATAGTCGATATTATATCTGGTATATTTTGAGTGGCACTGTATAAGAATTACTGATTGTATATACTCACCACATAACACACTAAAATTTAATTCAACTGTAAAACTCATTACAAGAAATAACCGCCAATAGATATTTAAATATTTAAATATTTGAATTTTTTGTGCATCCCGCTATATGAATAACTTTCATCTATTACTTGGCAAATTAATATTTTATTCAGCTAAAAACACGTTCCTAACAACTGCATCTATAGCCGATAGTATATCTGGTATATTTTGAGTGGCACTGTATAGGAATTACTGATTGTATATGCTCATCACATAACACACTAAAATTTAATTCAACCGTAAATCTCATTACCAGAAATAACCGCCAATCGATATTTAAATATTTATATGTTTGAATTTTTTGTGCATCCCGCTATATGAATAACTTTCATCTATTACTTGGCAAAATAATATTTTATTTAGCTAAAAACACGTTTCTAACAACTGCATCCATAGCCGATATTATATCTGGTATATTTTGAGTGGCACTGTATAGGAATTACTGATTGTATATACTCATCACATAACACACTAAAATTTAATTCAACTGTAAAACTCATTACAAGAAATAACCGCCAATAGATATTTAAATATTTATATAATTGATTTTTTTTGTGCATCCCGCTATATGAATAGCTTTCACTTATTACTCGACAAATTAATATTTTATTCCGCTAAAAACACGTTTCTAACAACTGCATTCATAGCCGATATTATATCTGGTATATTCTGAGTGGCACTGTATAGGAATTACTGATTATATACTCATCACATAACACACTAAAATTTAATTCAACTGTAAATCTCATTACAAGAAATAACCGCCAATAGATATTTAAATATTTATATATTTGAATTTTTTGTGCATCCCGCTATATGAATAACTTTCATCTATTATTTGGCAAATTAATATTTTATTCAGCTAAAAACACGTTCCTAACAACTGCATCCATAGCCGATATTATATCTGGTATATTTTGAGTGGCACTGTATAGGAATTACTGATTGTATATGCTCATCACATAACACACTAAAATTTAATTCAACTGTGAAACTCATTACAAGAAATAACCGCCAATAGATATTTATATATTTGATTTTTTTTTGTGCATCCCGCTATATGAATAGCTTTCATTTATTACTCGACAAATTAATATTTTATTCCGCTAAAAACACGTTTCTAACAACTGCATCCATAGCCGATATTATATCTGGTATATTTTGAGTGGCACTGTATAGGAATTACTTATTATATACTCATCACATAACACACTAAAATTTAATTCAACTGTAAATCTCATTACAAGAAATAACTGCCAATAGATATTTAAATATTTATATATTTGAATTTTTTGTGCATCCAGCTATATGAATAATTTCCATTTATTACTCGCCAAATTAATATTTTATTCAGCTAAAAACTCGTTTCTAACAACTGCATCCATTGCCGATATTATATCTGGTATATTTTGAGTGGCACTGTATAGGAATTACTGATTATATACTCATCACATAACACACTAAAATTTAATTCAACTCTAAAACTAGTTACAAGAAATAACCGCCAATAGATATTTAAATATTTATATATTTGAATTTTTTGTGCATCCCGCTATATGAATAACTTTCATTTATTACTCGGCAAATTAATATTTTATTCAGCTAAAAACACGTTTCTAACAACTGCATCCATTGGCGATATTATATCTGGTATATTTTGAGTGGCACTGTATAGGAATTACTGATTATATACTCATCACATAACACACTAAAATTTAATTCAACTGTAAAACTCATTACAAGAAAAAACCGCCAATAGATATTTATATATTTGAATTTTTTGTGCATCCCGCTATATGAATGACTTTCATTTATTACTTGGCAAATTAATATTTTATTCAGCTAAAAACACGTTTCTAACAACTGCATCCATAGCCGATATTATATCTGGTATATTTTGAGTGGCACTGTATAGGAATTACTGATTGTATATACTCATCACATAACACACTAAAATTTAATTCAACTGTAAAACTCATTAAAGAAATGACCGCCAATAGATATTTAAATATTTATATATTGGAATTTTTTGTGCATCCCGCTATATGAATAACTCTCATCTATTACTTGGCAAAATAATATTTTATTTAGCTAAAAACACGTTTCTAACAACTGCATCCATAGCCGATATTATATCTGGTATATTTTGAGTGGCACTGTATAGGAATTACTGATTGTATATACTCATCACATAACACACTAAAATTTAATTCAACTGTAAAACTCATTACAAGAAATAACCGCCAATAGATATTTAAATATTTATATATTTGATTTTTTTTGTGCATCCCGCTATATGAATAGCTTTCATTTATTACTCGACAAATTAATATTTTATTCCGTAAAAACACGTTTCTAACAACTGCATCCATAGCCGATATTATATCTGGTATATTTTGGATGGCACTGTATAGGAATTACTGATTATATACTTATCACATAACACACTAAAATTTAATTCAACTGTAAATCTCATTACAAGAAATAACCGCCAATAGATATTTAAATATTTATATATTTGAATTCTTTGTGCATCCCGCTATGTGAATAACTTTCATTTATTACTCGGCAAATTAATATTTTATTCAGCTAAAAACACGTTTCTAACAACTGCATCCATAGCCGATATTATATCTGGTATATTTTGAGTGGCCCTGTATAGGAATTACTGATTATATACTCATCACATAACACACTAAAATTTAATTCAACTGTAAATCTCATTACAAGAAATAACCGCCAATAGATATTTAAATATTTATATATTTGAATTTTTTGTGCATCCCGCTATATGAATAACTTTCATTTATTACTCCGCAAATTAATATTTTATTCAGCTAAAAACACGTTTCTAACAACTGCATCCATAGCCGATATTATATCTGGTATATTTTGAGTGGCACTGTATAGGAATTACTGATTATATACTCATCACATAGCACACTAAAATTTAATTCAACTGTAAAACTCATTACAAGAAATAACCGCCAATAGATATTTAAATATTTATATTTGATTTTTTTTTTTTTTTTTTTTTTTTTTTTGTGCATCCCGCTACATGAATAGCTTTCATTTATTACTCGACAAATTAATATTTTTATTCCGCTAAAAACACGTTTCTAACAACTGCATCCCTAGCCGATATTATATCTGGTATATTTTGTGTGACATTGTAAAAGTATTATAAATACTTCACGCACCGTTTTCTATAGCAAACGTTGCAGTATTCAGTTACTACTTTTTATACATATGATTTTCTTTCAGTTTGAAAAATTATACCATCATTAAAATGCGTTTCAAACAACAGTGTTTCAAATAGTTTTACTGTTTCTATAAACAAGCGATAATGATGATTTCTGAACATGCTATAATGAATCTTGATACCATATGTCGTTTTCTTTTTAATTAAAGTACAGTGTAACCACTGAATAACGATTACTAATGGGACCGGTGAAAAGTGACCGCTCTTCAGAGGTGGGTGTTATTCAGAGGTTTCATAAAAAAATTACATAAATTTAAATAGAAATACACACAGTCAAATTAAGTTAAATAATGCTATAAAAAGTGATAGAATATCTTTATTAAGACTTACGATCGTTTCATCGCACAATCGGCGACATTTTCAAAATCAATCATAATAGAAAATATTTTCACATAACTTAAAAACAATAATATAGTAAACAATGTCACGAGACATGAAGCATAATGAAAATATTGCAACCATAAAATAAAATAAAAATTAAATTAGCTATTTGCGAGCGTGGATTAATTTTCACATAATTTAAAAACAACATGGCAAACAATGTCATGTTGCTATTTGCGAGTGCACTCGCAAATAGCCAAGTTAATTTTATTTTATTTTATGTTTTGCAATGTTTTTCAGTATGCTTGATGTCTCGTGACATTGTTTGCCATGTTGTTTTTAAATTATGTGAAAATTAATCCACGCTCGCAAATAGTTAATTTAATTTTTATTTTATTTTATGGTTGCAATATTTTCATTATGCTTCATGTCTCATGACATTGTTTACTATATTATTGTTTTTAAGTTATGTGAAAATATTTTCTATTATGATTGATTTTGAAAATGTCGCCGATTGTGTGATGAAACGACCGTAAGTCTTAATAAAGATATTCTATCACTTTTTATAGCATTATTTAACTTAATTTGTTTATAAGTGATTATTATACATGTTTTTATATACACACAGTCATTTTAATTAATCCTCATTGTTTTAATATAATAAGAAAATCAGTGATTTGCAGTTGCTTTGTTTTTTTGCCGCAAATGATGTCTTTCTCCAAAGAAAAAAAAAAGACTTGATTTGCTATACAACTCATTATCATTATGATTTAATGAGAAATTTTGGATTTCACGAAGGTTCATCAAATCTTCGGTATATGTGTTAATACTGGGAATTTTGAGTGATTGTATTATATATTTCCTCTTCCTGTCTTCGATCTTCCACCATTTTCTGTATGGAATGTGGCAGTAACTGCCAAATTTTTGACCAGACATACAAAAAAGCTGGCCTTTACATTAGTTATGCCTGCTGTTCTAAGAATAGTATATAAAATTTCCCCATTATTATTAATGTCTTCATTTTCTCTTTGTTCACATACCAAGTAAATTTTGTTTGATTTGCTTCACATTTCGGTTTGCAAATAAATATGAAATTGTGCCAGAAGCTGTAAAATTTTTTTCTCGTTACTTTTGAATGGTCGTTGTTCAGAATTCCTTATTTAGAGGTTCGTACTAATGTTAATGCTATGGAACGTGTTTGGTTCCATCAATATGTGGCCGGTATTCGGAGGTTGTCGTTGTTTAGATGCGGACTTCGTTCAAGAAGGTTTCACTGTACTATATTTTAACTAAAGTGTAGTTCAAACAATTTCTGACCATACATCGTAATGTGAAAGAACACTTTCTGTATGCCATCGTAAACGAAAGATTTAAAGGTCTGTACAGGACTGGGCTTGGTTTGACGTCTGAGAAAGGACGATAAACTTTCAAAGGCGCCGGGTCGGCAGAATAAAGATAATTTTTTAATGGGCCGCTAAAAAATTTAAATGTGCCGACAGGCCCGACATAACAAATTTAAAAGTGTCGCCTAAGCAGGACAAAGTACGAACAATTTTCAAAGGAGGATAAATTATAAATTTGCTGCACAGAGTGGTGCTAGTTTGAGAAAACCAGTACAGAAATTTAACAAATCGGACATTTACATCGTGTCTTAGATAGACTTAATTTTTTGAGTAGATTTGCGCCGGGACGGCTCAGACTTACATATTTTCTTCATACTCGAACCGGACTGGACCGGACCGGACCTAAAATTAATTTTTCTCAGGACGTATCGGAACGCATTTTTGTTTGTTGTTGAAACATTCATACTTTTTGTAGTGGAGTTGGTAGTTGTTACCGGAATTTTTGAAAATACAATACTTTAATAAATTATAGAAATTTTTTTTTTTAAATATACCTTTTTTATTGTATAGCTTTAAAAGTTATGATGTTTTAACAACCGTTTTTTTTTCCTTTATTATAAATTACGCTAATATTTTAAGGAATCTTTATTACAATTTAATAGTCTAAGAAGTTAAGGTGATCATTAATGTATTCTATGACTTGCGGACATAGTCTAAAATATACTGTAAAATTTTCGCATAAATATGTGTGCAGTATCCTTTAAACACTTCGCGACGAGCATCTTTTACAGAATTTTTAATCTTTTGTCACCGGTTTTTCAAACCAGAATTTTTGCCTAATTGAATCGAGAAAATTCCCTGATTAAATAAGGCAAAATTTACAACAAAAAATAACTGGTGGGAATAATCAAGGATTCTGGTCACCTTATGCGTCACATATACGTGACGCTTGTCTCGAAGGGTTTAAAAAGTTTTAGCGGGCGGTGTCCACAAAAAAAGGACATCTAATTTTAAGAGTACTGGCACCCAGAATATTGAATTAAAATTTTCCTTTTATACAATACCAGAAAATAAGCAAGTTTTTATTTTCTAATAAATTCGTTTATAAATTCTGCTGTCAGCCCATCATTTCATCATTTTACAAACAAAATTACTCCGCGCCGGAAAAGGTCAAAAGAATCTTAATTGCATGTTAATAAAAATCGGCATTTTTCTAGAAACTGAGTCGGGCCGAGCCAAACTTTTAGTTTTTAGACCGGGTCTGGACAAGATAGTTTTCATTCGGGACGGGGCCGTGCAGATCTCTAGATTGAAGCTATACATTTAAGCTATATCATTTTCAATAGTGTTAATACTACAAAGAAACTCAAAAACATATATAAAATTTGTCACACTTCAAACAAACTTACAGAAGTTAAAGAGAGAAGAGATAAATAGACAGACATGACAGACTATTCGAAGTGGTTGGCTGGTTGTATTTATGACGGCCAATTATCTGCACGAGGGATATAGGCCCAGGGAGGAGTGCCCTTCGTGGGGGTCTTTCTAAGAGAACCTAACCCGTATTAACGCTTGGAAATCCAAGGTTCGAAGAAAACCACGAAAACTCCGAACGATTAGGCCGACGGGCACGATTGGGTTCGAACCCAGCACTTCCCGTCTACTAGATTCGAGAGCAGAGACTATTCGAAGTGATAAAACACTTTTAAAATTTGTTGGAAAGTAATCAGTGCCTTATATTTAAAAATTGTCCATTTATTAGCGTTATCCCATTAAAAATTTAAAAGTTTGGAAACTCTGCGCTCTCCCGCCCCCTTGAAAATGAAAAGTTGGTGGAACGCTTGATATAATATAATAAATGGGGGGATGCCGCCCCCTGTGTCCCCTCCTGACTACATCACTGTTTCTAATGTTTCTGAAGACAAGGAACCCTTTTCGGAAACTTCGGTAACTTAGAAGAGGATACATTATATAATTCGAAAACTTTAAGAATTAAAAAAAACGGATTAAGAAAAAAATTTCTTTTTTTTTTTATGAAATTTAAAGTTAGTCTGTAGAAATTTAAACAAAGGATTCTAGGCGGAATTGCATAATATCAATATCAATCAAAATTGGATTGGAGATTTTCTCCATTTCAAGCCTAACGTTTATTATTCTATAGTTTATCTCCACAGAATTCATTTTTTTTTTTTAGGTGCGTTCGTAATTATATGAATACGTAGCACCTATAATCGTCATATGGACCGTTCGACTGTCTGTCTGTCGGTCTGTCCGCATATAACAGCGCAAAAACTACCCAACTGAATGGTTTCAAATTTAATATATATATATAGTCGTTACAGAATTTTATAGAGTCATATGAAATTTTATGACATCGAATCAAAACTTAAAAAGATATTAATAAAAGTGTCTTCATTCTGTTGAATCCTATCATACGTAATTAATTCAATCATATCCCATGACAGATAATGATTCTAGGTTGTCATGGGGATACGTTCTATTTAAGATGGAGTCCTACTATTTCTGTATTACTTAATTTAATATTCGTAATAAATTTTGTATTCGTATATTTTTGCATAAGACTGCAACAGGTATTGCACCAAGATCTGAATATTTATAAAACTTGTTATAGTACGAACGTGCCTCATTTTCCACGTTTGACGTACAGTTTGCGACTTGTTTATACATGGGCAAAAAAAGAAATAGTATTATGTAATTTTGTATACCTGTCTGGTAAAAAATTATTTATAGTAATCAAAAATATTATTTATATAAAAGTGCCAGCAACATTCTTGATATGCAATAGACAATATAAATGCATTAGTTTGTATCTATGAGGTTACATTTAACTTTTTCTACTGAAGTTAATTGGGGAATATTGCTTTTAATAAGATAAAATTAGTAGTTCTTTTTCAATCGTTTTTTTAAATTTTTACTTTGTCATCTTTATCTGATTTTTTCCCTTTTGTATTTTTTTAGAAAGATAAAAGATTTTCTTTCTTTTTCTTTTTCTAATTGGCAACAGGCGCATTTAAACAATTATAAAAACATCTTAAAAGTCTGTAAGAATACTTTTATCTGAACGGTGGAAGCAGGTGAAGAATTTAAACATCGGAAAAACACCTAGAATTAAGAAATGTTTTAAGGTTGACGAGGGAGGGGGCAGAAAAAAAATTAAAACTAGTTGAAAAAAAAAAATTGTAACTCTTTGAACAAAACTTTTCAGTCATATCTTGACTAGAGAGAACAATAAAAAAGGAGAAAAATAATTAGTGAAATTTTTGAACAAAAGACTCAACCACCCTACCATCAACCCCCTCTCTTCGTGTGATGACTTCACTTCACTTTGCTGATCGATAAGACGGAATACGCGGGCAAAAATTTGGTAATCCGCGAATTATTTTCTAAGACATCTGAATTGAAAGAAAAGGTAGTAATTAAAAAGAAAATAACTCTTTGTCAGAGAAAAAAAATCCTAATTACAACAATTTCGTTTCTTATCGTACCGTCTGCTCTTTTTCTAAGGGAAATTGAATATAATTTTTTTTTCTATTTTTCTAAGTTGAAACAAATAAGTTTTTCACTACTTTTTTTTTCTCCCAGTTCATTTTGAGATTACATAGAGAATTTTGGAGAAGAATGATTTCACTTCACTTTTTAATTCTTTTATTTTGGAAGCTACGATTGTCTCACCTGAAAATTTTTAATTGCAGTCAGATTTGCTGTTCTTAAATAATTAGAACGAACTCTCAAAATATGTCTTTTCTTTTGAAAATTTAGTTTCAAAAAGATATGTTTTGATAGTGCCTTTTTTACTAATGCTAATTAATTATACTTATTTTAAAGTATTCATAGTTAAATAATATTAGTTTTGTAATCAATAAAATCGTATTTGTCATCTATTGTTTAAAAAACAAAAGGTCTCATAAGTATACATGTATTCATCAAAGTTGAAATGTATGAATTAAAAGCCTTGTAGTGCGAAAAAATATATGTGGTTAAGTATGTTTTATTGTGGTTCTTTGACATGAAAAATGTTAATTTCAGTCAAATTTGCCGTTCTTAAATAATTAGAATTAACTCTGAAAATATTTTTTTTTCTTTTTAAAATTAGATTCTAAGAAAGATATGCTGTGATAGTTCTTTTTTTCACTAATACTAATTAATTATACATTTTAATGTATTCAGAGTGAAATAAAATTAGATTTGCAATCAATAAAATGCTTTTTGTTGTCTATTCGCTGAAAAAACAAAGAGTTTACACGTATGTATGCATTCATAAAATTTGAATTGCATGAAGTAAAAGCCTCAACATACGGAGAAAAAAAATGTTGGATTATATCTGTTTTATTTTGGAAAATATAGTTGTTTGACCTGAAAGCTTTTAAGGCTGGTCTTAACTGCTCTGCTCAACAAGTTCAAAACGTTTTGACACATTTACAAATTCATTTTTTAACGGAAGGGTTTAAAATTGGAAAGCCTGGCCATGGAAGCGATTTGGAATTGATCTGTTTTTTCCATTTTTTTGATCAATCAATTACGTATTGAGTTCTAAACGATTTCGATCACGTGACAAACACGTTTTCCGACCTTTCTTGAGTGCTCTTTCTTCCTTCGCGTGGAAATCCGGTTCAAAACGCCCACTTTGATACCATTTACTGATAGATCTATTGCGTTTGCAAAAAAATGGAAAAACAGCTCAATTACATAGTTTTTGAACAACAACACCAGCTAGTTTCATGCATTTTCGAACAAAAATAAATTAAAACTTATGTCAGAAAGTTGCCCTTTTGGATTTGAGAACACCCTTGATTGAAGTCAAATTTGCTGTTCTTAAATAATTAGAATGGACTCACAAATATGCCTTTTCTTTTCAAAATTTATAAAAAAATATATGTATTATCTTTTGATAGAATTCTTTCATCTAGCACTAATTAATTATATTTATTTTAAAACATTCAGAGATGAACGACATTAAAATTTATAAACAGTAAAATGTTTCTTTCTATCTATTACTACGAAAAATAAAGAATTTGTAATGCGTAAATCAAAGGTAAAACATTTGAACTAAAATCCTCGGAATAAATAAATAAATAAATATAAATATATATAGCTTAATGTATAGTTTATTTTGGAAACTCGGAAAAAGTTTTAATTGCTGTCAGATTTGATGTTCTTTAATATTTAGAACAAATCCTTTCGTTTCAAAACTTAGTTTAACCCGTGGACTCCATACTTCAGTTCAGCTTCCGCGCATTCTCCACTACTGCAATTTTGAATTCTGTAACTTCCACTGTGTGTAACTTTATTGCCAAGATAGTGATAATGAAATGTAACACATGATTCAGATAAGAAATTTACTGAGGAATCAAACTGTGATCTTTATTTTTTATCAAAATTTCTTTTTTTAATGGGAAATGCAAACTAATGAAAAATGTAAAAAAAAAAAAAACGACGACGCATTTGCAACTTTAGTCGATGCGGATGCCACCTAGTGTTCAAATTACGGGCTTAACCCCTTAATTCTCGCTCCCGTCAGTATCACGGGCTGAAGTGTCGTTCGTTATTTCTCGTGCCCGTCCTATTTCCGGGCTGGAGATTTATTGCTGGAAAAAACTTCTGAAACCAGAAAAATTTAACTGGCATTTCCGTGTGAAGTCTTTGAATATTAGTTTTTGGAATTGGCTTTTGGCGCTGATTGTGATGTTGCACTTTGTATTGCATGCTCCGAAATATATCACACTCAAAAAATTATTAATAATCAAAATTTAATGTATATTATATTATTTCAAATATTATTTGTAAAAATTTGTTTGATGATGATAAATAAAGATCTGAGGTGTGAAACATAAAGTTCTTATTCGTATTAATTTGTATGATGTAAAACAAACATTAAAACACAGAATTCTCGCATGATGGCTTTTCCACAAATGCGAATTTGTTCTGTAGCATCTTTTTTTTTTCGCCTTAAAAAAAAAAAACTAATTGCATATTTTATGTAGAAACCTTATAATTATTCAATTTCTGCAATAAAAAAGATACTTTTTTTACGGTTTTTCCAAATATTAAGCGACCGTTAAGGGGGTACGCTTCAATATAATAACCTTATAATTATTCAATTTCTGCAATAAAAAAATAGATACTTTTTTTACGGTTTTTCCAAATATTAAGCGACCGTTAAGGGGTTACGCTTCAATATAATAACCTTATAATTATTCAATTTCTGCAATAAAAAAATAGATACTTTTTTACGGTTTTTCCAAATATTAAGCGACCGTTAAGGGGAAGTACGCTTCAATAGCATCCCCCCCCCCCCAATACTAATTAGTTATAGCTATTTTAAAGTACAGGGTGCTACAAAAGTCCCAAACGAAATAAAAATTATATAATATGAAAAGTATAGAAAGTTGTGCAATACGGTTTTCGCATAAATATACAGACAGACGCGGGATTTTTTGAACAAGTTATTGCTAGAAAGTTGAATCTGTCAATGACAATTAGCACTGTAGTAGTACTAGAGCTCTTGTCTGGATATATTTCAGCTATCTTTTAACATGAATTACAGAAAAAATCCTTTTTCGATGCCGTGCGTTTTATCTTACCACCTCTGGCAGTTATTATCACTGATTTAAATTGTCCAAATTGAATTTTTTTATCCCGAGATATGTTGTGAATAACGCTGCTCTCCCGTAGAAACTGCTGACGTAACTGAAACGCCACTTGTTGGTGGCAAATGTAATTATTCTGGCAATAAAACTTTTCCATAGTGCAAAAATTTTTCAAAGACAATTGTTTCTTAATTTATGATAAACCACGAACGGAAATATACAACAACCTCTCCAGAGCTACCCACTATTCAGAAAAGCGTTCTTTTTCTTTAAAAACATCAGAAACGAATATAGTTTCGACGGTTAAAGACACATTTATAAAAACACAGGTTATTTTTTCGTTTTGCTTCTACCACCCATTTTCGGAATCCGAGTAGTTTTCATAGTGCCCCCATTAAAGACCCATTAAGGACCGCACCTTCTTATACTTGACATAAATGAAATAATATTTTATTTTATACGTATTAAGGGGTCTCAGTACTCGTAAAGCTTCAAAATTTTCGAAATTTTAATTTTGTAGATGTTAAACTCCTATGTTTTCTGAAAATTTTGATATATTTGTTTCTTTGAAATTCCCATTAGAAGAGAATTTATGATTCTTTGAATTACACTGCTCAATAGCTGGAGCGACATATCCAAAATTTTGAAGCCATTTTTCTCCAAATGACGTCTTTGGGCATAACGCGCACGATATCTCAAAAACTTCTGAATATTTTTTCATGAAATTTTCTAAACATGTGTTTCATGTTAGTCTCTATAAAATGAACCTAAAATTTCCTTTTTACTGTCCCAAGAAATATTTCTTTTGGTGATTATACTGCTGAAATTTTCAAAATTTTGCATTAGCTAAATACAACTTTGTATTAAAAATATAAAAATGCTTTAAATATAAATTTATTTAGGTTCAGGGTAATTATTACAATCAAAAGTGTAAGTAGGCACCAAAATTTTCACTGTAGTTGTGAAACTTATTTTGTAATTCTGCGCGTAAGCTGTTATGCTAATTTTCTGCTCGCCAAATGTCTGACAGCTTGGAACCTCCTGTAAATGCTAATTCTCAATCTTAAAATTTTTTAAATACATCAAATGAAAGAACATACTTATATCTTTCATTCCAGTTAAAATTGTGTCTTAAAATCAAATACATTTTAAGACATTTTAAACGTTAAAATTAGTCTGTTTTTTTTTCATTTTTTTTTTCAATTTTAAGAGTCTTGAGACCCTTTAAGGAATAATTAAAGGGACCGTGGACCTTTATTTGAGCTAAAATCGACCCCAAAACCGAAATTTCTTTTTGTGTGTTATTACTATACTGCAATTTGTACAGAGTTATTTGCATGCAGATGCGATGATTTTCCGCAAAGTTACAAGTGTTTTAAATGTGTACACAAACAATTTTTTGTCCTTTAATATACTTTAAACCTTTTTTCTCAAAACTTATTTCTCAAAATTTTTAGATTTTTGAAATGCTCCACGCGTCTTAAGACTATTTCTACCAAGAGGTGTCAAAAGGCGCTTTTCGGATTTTAACTTTAAATTATTCTCTAAGTTTAATCATTTCTCCACAATTAATTTTTTTGACTTTTCGTACAATATTTGTTAAATTAATTCAGCGATATCATTTATATCCAGCTTATCCTGGATCTAAAAATATGCATATAGTATAGCTATTTCTACCATGAGGTGTCTTTTGACACCCAGGGCCGAAACTAAGGGGAGGCAGAGGGGGCATGTGCCCCGGGCACCAGAACGAGGGGGCGCCAAATGAAGGATTATACCTTTGGAATGGATCATTTTCCTCTGATGGACTGATGGCTTCTATTATTATGAAACAGCCATTATAAATGAAGTGTTAGGTGAAGATGAAAGAGCAGCCGTAAAAAGTTAGAACTCTGATTTTCTGGTCAGAATGGGAAGAAAAACAATGCCATAATATTTTTGGGGGAAGAAAATCAGAGTTATAACTTTTTACGGCTGCTCCTTCCTCTTCCCCTAACACTTCATTTTTAATGGCTGTTTCATAATAATAGAAGCCATCAGTCCATCAGAAGAAAATAACTCCGTTAAAGCGGAAACTCGGTTAAGCAAGACTCGTATAATCGAGACTCTACTGTATATTTCATTTTAAAAATGATCGTTAGAATATTTTTGTTGGTGTTCAGAGGGGAGTCATGACCCCCGTGACCTCCCTCTTGGATCCGCCATTGTAGATTACGTAGTTCAGTATTGCATGTTTTAAGATTACATTTTTTTTAATTTTAAAGTAAGTCGGCTATTAGAAAATTAGTAAAATTCTCTTTGTAAAATACTTTGCGGAAGAGGAGGGGGCGCCAAAATCCATGCTTGCCCCGGGTGCAAAAAAGGCTAGTTTCGGCCCTGTTGACGCCTTAAGGATTTCATAATTTATAATTTCTAAGGATTTTATAATTCCTTATTTTAAACCATTTTACATATAAATATCAACACCATTTTACAGCATTCAATCAATTATAATCAGATTAGAGAATCCCGATTTCAGTTGGAATGGAAAATACAGGAGTTACTGCATAACTCTGATATTCACTTGTTTTTAGCCATGTTGCATTTTAGTGTAAATCATTGCAGTGACTAATTCTAAAAAAATTAGTAACCCGTTTTGTTCTCCAAATCTTGTAGTGAGTTCAAAATTGTCTTTTCATTCGTGTAAAAATTATGGTATTGAATAAGGAAATAATTGTATTATACTGCTGTTTGTATGATTATTGTTGCTCCTATTGTTTTTACAAAGATTGAATTTTTATACATGAGACTGAAAGTTTGTTGAGGTAGTGTGACGTTTTATCTGAGCTCACGCAGAGACCAGATGACCATAACTTAATAAACATTTTAATTGGGACCTCCAGATGCCTAACTATAAATTTACATATCAATGCTTCACAAAATCCAGATGTAACGTGTAAACAGATTTAATGGTGTACATATCTTGAGAAGTGCTGCGTAGCATTTGTAAGAACTGAAACTTTTTTGACCCAGATGACTCAATATACCACGTGGGTTGGCTAGGAGATAGACTGAACTCTCAGAAAAGGCCCCGTGGGAGAGATGCTGCTTTGACACGACCGAAGGCGGTCAGTTATCGGTTCTGCTGGAGGAGCGATTCGCTCCTAAAAGGATAAATTTTTTTTAATGTGTTAAAACTGTATGTGTGCTTGCTGATGTGTGTGTCCGTATGTCGTCAATAAAAAAACTCTAGAAAATGAACTGAAAGTTCTTTTTATTTTAGTTAAGATTAATTCCTTAAATTAGATTTTTATTGGCGTTACAGTAGTAATAGTAAAATGTTTTTATTTTCTAATAAAAATTTAAAAAAATGAAGAAGATAATATTTTTTAATTGTTGTTCCTGTTGCCGTAAAACATGTTTGATTGCATTTATATACATTTATTCTTTGAGAATTGTTGAATTAATCTAGAATTTATAACCTTATTAAATAATCTCTATTAAATACGCACCAATGTATTAATAAATAAATTGCTCAAATTATCTATATTTAACTGATAAGTTGAAATTCCAACAGTTTTGGCAATTATTTGCATTCAAACGCAAATGTGCCTAAAGACACATTTTTTGTAGAAATAGGTATGCACAATACATTAATAAGTTATTCACAGATAAATCTGTTTATTTAAAACCCGTATTTTACATATAATCACATAACTTTAAGTTATTTACCTTATTATCAGGTTTTATTTTATTTTCCATGTGCAGCAATACTTTATTTTGTATACATCCCTCATATATTTAAAAGCATTTTCATTTTGTTAATGTTTTCTTTATATTAAAAAAGGCTACATCATTTTAAATTGTTTTTAAAAAATATATATTATTTTACAGTTCTATATAGAAAAAAACATTACATTTAACCTCATTTAGTATTCCCTTTTACTATCCATTTATATACTTTGTATTTCGTCCGTTCATAAATATTTTATAAATTTACAGTTCAATTCATTCCAAATTGTGGATATAGTTTTAAGTTTATAAAATCTCTTCAATTTTCCATAATAAAAATTATCAATTCTTCTAAGTATCTTTTTATAAAAGTTCGTTCCATTATAAGTTATTTTTAACACATTATCCTATTTTCCATTCTTGTCTATTTAAAAGTTTCAATTTCATTTAATCCTTAAAAACATAAAAAGTTCTAAAATTCATATATAACTTACTATATTATTTTCCAACATTCATAGTTCATTCGTCTTATCCCAACGTTTTTCTAGTTAACTAAATTCATCATAAGTTCAGATGTATACTATTATGCTTGCTGCATTATATAAAGAGAAATAACGTTTTCACCCTTCACTATGATGAAGTGCATATTTGTGCAAAATTTCTTATCTCTATAAAGAATAATAATAAAAAAAAAAAAAATTGTACTTCCACCGTCCTCTTAAGAGAGAGAGAGAATTAAATTTAGAAAATTAAAAAATCCGACTGCGTAAAAAGCGAATACGGACTCCATTTTGAATTCATAAAAACAAAACCTAGCCTATAACTATCGGACGGTTAAGACAAATCGATAGAGACCTTATTCACTGAAATCCGTCCAGCCGTTGGCATGTTTCGAGGGTATAAAGAAATCCACTTACCCAGATACGCATGAAACATACCCCTTCTTGGCAGTCGGGTAAAAAAAAGCGATATTACAATTTTTTTTTTCTTAATGTGAGATATGATGATGTTGCGAAAACGCGAAGTCAGTACAAATCAACTACATTTTTGCCACATAAAAAGTTTTAAAACATTTACTATGTACCGGTACACTACATTTACTACATATAGTTAGTTACACATCCGTATCTTGATTTGCTGAATTTTATTTCATTCTTTAAGTGAATCTATTAACACAATCCGAAATTTATCGATATAAATTTTCAAAATTTTTCTTACCATTTTATTCATATTTCTAAATTTTTACGAATAGAATCAATTAACAATTCTTTTTCTTGAAAGTAAAGTTAAATACACTGGCCTCCAAAAGTTAAGGTACAGGGACTGGATGATTTCTATTGTACACGGATTGTCAAATATCTACGAAAATTATCGGTGAATTGTTCTTGAACTTCTGGGATGTAAAGAACATGTCCGATTTGATATTTCTCGGTGAAGATTTAGTCGAGAGGACAATTAGGGGGCTAATAACAAATTTAATAATAAAATAACATTTGAGATCACCTATGGAACTGAAAATGCTCAAAATGGTTTTTCACTGCGTTAAATGACTATTTGGGTCCTGTTCAACATTTTTGTGCATTTGTGTAAGAATAGCACTCATGTTTGTGAAGATGTTATTGTGTTTGTGAAAAATTAAAAAGTTGTTTGTTTATAGCATGCAGTGTTTTCAACCAAATTTAACACAACTTTCCGAAAACCTGACAAAGAACAGAAGAAACAGTATACTGCAATTAAAACATGAATATATTGAATATTGATGAGATAGGGGCATTTGTATGAAATAATTTTTAACTGCGCATGCGTGGAAGATTCTAAAATTTTTATTTTATAATTTGGTAATCAGCTATTTAGGGCAACTTATATAAAAAGACCACTCAAATATCGCGAAAATTCACAAAGATAGGGGCCATATAGTTAGTTACTTTCTAAAAATACCTTTATTATAAGGGATTTTCCACAACTTTTCAATCAGCTCCCTATATCTTTCTGAGTTTTCATAATATTTGACTGGACTTTTTATAGAAGTTGCCCAGAATAGCTGACTACCAAATTATGAAATAAAAATTTTGAAATCTTCCACGCATGCGCAGTTAAAAATCATTTCATACAAATGCCCATATCTCATAAAATATTCAATATATTCATGTTTTAATTACAGTATACTGTTGCTACTATTCTTTGTCAAGTTTTCGGAAAATGGTGTTAAATTTGGTTGAAAACTCTGTATGCTCTAAACAAAACACTTTTGAATTTTTCACAGACACATTACCATCTTCACGAAAATGAGTACTAAGCTTACACAAATGCACACAAACGTTGAACAGGACCCAAATAGTCATTTAACACAGTAACAAACCATTTTCAGCATTTTTTGTTACATAGGTGATCACAAATATTATTTTATTATTAAATTTATTATTAGCCCCCTAATTGTCCTCCCGACTAAATCCTCACCAAGAAATATGAAATCAAACATGTTCTTTTCATCCCAGAAGTTCAAGAACAATTCGCCAATAATTTTTGTAGATATTCGACAAAACGTGTGCAATCGAAAGCATCCAGTCCCTGTACCTTAACTTTTGGAGGCTTGTGTATATATAATATCTGATAATAAATTTGTTGAAAAAATATTCGCAATAAAAAACAAACAATGTTGCGAAAACTCAACGTCAGTCTTTGATGGGTTAATAAGTTTTCTCAAGTAAGAATATCGGTTTTCAGGATGCTATCAATTCTTAATTTAAAATTTTTTCGGAGCGTAATTGAATGTATACATGCAAGAGTAACAAAATAATATTTATTTTAAGGATAATGTTATTGCTATTAATTTATCACGTTTGTATGTAAAGTATAATAGTTGAACATGAAAATGGTGACTTGAGAATGGATGGTATCCTAAGAACCTACAGTGGTGGCCAAAATTGTGGACACTTTTAGGTAGCTTTCATTGCAAAAAATAATAAGCTACTCATTGCAGCCATCCGAAAGAAAACACTTCGGGAAATTTTGCTGTATTTTAGCCGATCATGACCCCCAGATCCCAAAATCACCCTCCGTTGAAATGATGACTTATATATATATATATATATATGTGTGGAATTGACTGCACTTGACCTTTGGTGATAAAGGCTTCTCATTGATGACTCGATGGTGCAGAAATAACACGATTTTAATGTCTGGAGTAAGGCATGAATTATATTTACAGGACATATACAAATTATATACTGTTTTAAGGGGATAAAGGGGGGGGGGGTGTTGCAGCAATCTACCGGCCTTCAATACTTCGCTGCGCTCTCGGAGTCTGACTATGGACATCTTCCCAAGACAGCTCGTAACCAAACTCTGAAGTTAAATCGAACCTTCGCTCTCAGGCTGGAGATTCAAAATCACTAAGTCATCAGGTTTATTGTCTTTTAGAAATTGCAAGCTTTGTCAGTTCTCATGAGAATTAGCTGCACCCTCTTACTACGGTCAGGATGTGGTCAGGATGTTTTAGAAAGCTCAAGCCACATCCACATATATACTACTTATATATATATCTATATAATATATATTTATATCTGAATTTTGTCATGCTGTAACTCTAGAATTTTTTAACCGATTTGGATGAAATTTTTCATATGCATAGTACATACTAATGTCTCGACCGAGTTCGTTGTCCAGCTTCATCCGCCTCTTGTTTCAAAATGGCGGCCATTTGAATTTTTGAAATTTTTTTATGTTTTCTAACATTGTATACTTATAGAAAATGATGCGTTGCACAAAATACATACTCTTACGTATCATTTTAAGCAGAATATTAGAAACGTTAAAAAATATTTTAAAGAGTCACACATTGCAAGTTAACAACATAGGTTATTTTAAAGAGAATGTTAGGAAACCCAAAAATTTCCAAAAGTGTCCACAAAATTCAAATGGCCACCATTTTGAAACAACATGGCGGATGAAGATGGCCAAAGAAATCGGAACATTAGTATGTACTATGCATATGAAACATTTCATCCAAATCGGTTCAAAAATTCGAGAGTTACAGCACGACAAAATTCAGATATATATATATATATATATATATATATATATATATATAGATAGATAGATAGATAGATAGATATGGGGCATTCTCACAAACTTTTGACTTTAGGGAATAAAAATCTGGTGAAATTAAACTTGCTAAAATAACATTTTAATGTGGTAGACGAATGCCTTAAAAATTCAAAATAAAGAAAAAAAGGTCAGCAGCGAATTTTTTTTTTATTTAACTGAGGTTTATGTTAAACTTACGAGTTTAATTTTCCTTACCATTTTACCACAAAAACTTTTTATTTTCTTCTAAATTTTTACTTATAACGAATTCGCATAGTACCCACAGGACATTCAAATAAGAAATAATAACAATGTAGTATTTTTAGTAAAAAATTTTGGCATAACATTGTCTTAAAGGGGTGTTAAAGAAGGGACGGTAAGGTAAAAAAAGGGGACAGTATAGGAAAAAAGGGACGAAATGGAAAAAAAAAGGGGACGGTAAGGATGGAACGGTAAGGAAAATTACCACCTATTTTAGGCAAATCATGTTAAGACTAAGTGGTAGCCACAATGTTCATTGATTTTTAGAAACAGTTACTTTCATTGGATTAAATTTTGAAAAAAAGTTAATTTACCTCGAAAAGTGCAGGAATAAACTTTGGGGACGGTTAGACTACCAATAAAGCCACGATGCTTGAAATTGATATTTAAATGCTGATTTAAATTCTTCAGTAAATTTCCTGTCAAAGAATTTTAGACATTCTTTTTCTAGCATACTTATGCATGAGAAAAAACTTGAAACAAATTCTGTGGCTTCTTCTGAAGTGATTTTCTGTATAATTTTAGAAGAGGGACGGTAAGGAATCTAAAACCCAGAGTTTAAAAAATAATAACAATCCTAAAAATGTGTGCAGGTTAATTGTTTGCTACATATTTATATTAAACAATTGTTCCAGTTTCGGAAAAAGATTACATTGAATTATTTTTATTGAAACAATTTTATACAGACAGTTAAAAATTAGCATCAGAGACACGGGATGGTATAAGTGTTTTCCTGGTATTTGGACCTTCAACATCGTGCAAAACTTATTTATTTCGTTAATATTGTTATGCAATCATGCAATGGGATGTTCCCCAGTATATGAAAAAAAAAAAAAAAAAAAAAAAAAAAAACAAGAACTCGTACCATAATAAAAATTATTATTCAGGGACATAAAAGTCAAAAGATTGTGAGAATGCCCCATATATATATATGTTACCGGCCAAACCCGATTTTAGGCCAAACTAGATTGGCCTAGGCGAAACTAGTTTATCTTAACGCGCATCGGATAAACTAGTTTTTCCTAGGCCATATTAGTTTATCCTAACGCCCATAGGATAAACTAGTTTTTCCTAGGCCATACTAGTTTATCCTGAGGCCCATAGGATAAACTAGTTTTTCCTAGGCCAAATTAGTTTGGCCTAATGCTCATAGGATAAACTAGTTTAGCCTGCTATTCATTAATCTGAACTAGTTTATCCTAGGCCAATTCAATTTGGCGAGCTTTTATTGATCCCAAAGACCGCTTCGGCGTCAACCTTCTAGTTTATCCTACGTCAATCTAGTTTATCCTAAGCTAATTCAAACGCAAATTCGATTTCTCAAAAATGAGTCGAATTCACGCTCAAATTCAAAATTTTTCAAACGAATCTGCTGAACTCAAACACATCTATCGAAGTGAGCAAAGTTCACTAAATCTCGTTTTTAAAAAATATATATAATAGAAGTTTAGAGGACAAATTTACAAAATTTTGTGAGCTAGTTTTTGGTTATTTGATGTAAGGTCTTTACGGGCCCGCCCAATTTTCTTTCCCGATACTCGGTCGGGTCATGGTTTGGGGATTACTTTTTTCGAGAGGTTCGAACCGTGATGAACCGGGACTCAATTTTTTTTTTCGGCTTAAGTCGGGACTGGACTGCATTCTTCTTGAGGCCTGCGCAGGCAGAAATTTTCAGTCCAATTTCCAACCCCAGCTCATATGAAAATCATTTGAACCGGCAGGATCTCTGCTCTGTTCAGTAAAAATATCAGTAACATTTTCCCCGGTCCAACTTGTTTTTTAATGCACTTATTTTTAAATGGCTATTGTTCCATAAATAAAATTTATTTATTTTTTATTATTTTTTATTTTTTTAAGATGAGTAGATGCTTTTTTAGGTAATAAAATTAAACGGCATAACCTGAGTAAAATAACCTGCCTATGACGGAATCACGTGTTTAACAAAAAACAAAAATGTTGATCTATGTAAAATGAGGATATTAGTACAATAAACATTCGCTAATCCGGCACGTTTGGGACTTGCAGCATGCCGGATTACGAAATTTTCCGGATTACAGGATGAATGTCGGGAAAAACGTGTAGAACTTAGAATTAAACAGAAAATGCCAGTAAAGCATGTTTTTTATTCTTTAAACAGCTTGAATAGAATATTAAAAATACTCAGTAATCTATGTTTTGTGCAACATATGTACACATGAATATAAAATGAAAACGTGCACTGTAGGTCTACTCGTAGAAGTCATCTTAAACAAATCTCGAATATCAGTTCGTTCTATAGTAGTCATTTCTCTTCATTTTATTAGGATGTTATATTTTATGATGTGAAGTTTAATACTTTTCACATGGTTGAACGAACGGCTGCGCAGAGAAAAACTGATAAATGTATTCGAGGCATCAGCTGCCTGATTTCAACTGATGTTCTTTGGCTCGTGTACATCATTATTCATCTGAGCCAACGTCTTTGGGGCTGTTAGGTTTGTAACACTCAGAATGATGGCCTCACCAGTCAAAATTTCAATTGTCGGTTCATCAAAATCTTCTTTAACTCACTCCTTTATTTCTTCTCGATTCAGTTGTGTTTCCGAAAGTTGTGCCGGATTATCCATCCTACCGGATTTTGAGATGCCGGATTAGAGGATGTTTACTGTACTTGTAAATATAATATAATGCATTTACAATATGAAACTTCTAATAAGGGAACCTGCCTATAACGGATTTTTCTTGTTTCCCCACTTCGAATATTTTATTGAATAGAATTTTTAAATTTTTCAAATTTCTAAGCCATAAAATGTGGATTAACGATATTAATGATTCTACTGTAAACTATATTGATTTTTTAATGAATCTCTATTTGTATATAAATATCTGAATAATTATTAATACCATTAATTTTTTACATGGCTTGGAGACTTGAAAATCTTGAAAATTTTTATATAGAAAAACCTTCTAAGACAGAATCACATAGGAGAGAAAAAAAAAAACTTATAGTTAACTTCCTTTTTTAGCAGGTCTGTCATCTCTAGCAAATGTATTATGATTTTTTCAAACGGATTATTATATCCAATTCGCACCGGCTAAAAAAATCCGTTTAAAACAGGATTTCGTTATACATAGATCCTTCTAATAGGTTTTGCAGTTCTGTATGCCCATTTGTATAAATGTATATGTACTATTCTTTAATGAGAGTTTTAATTTTGGAATAATGTTAGCTTAAAAATATATGTATTTTAGGCCAAACTGGGATCGGGACTTCGCAGGATTTTAAAAAAGTCCAGATTTTTGAAAGAATATCAAATGTATTTCTGATATCCTTAATGGTGCATTATTTCATAATTAATTAAAAGCCAAGTGATACTTATGTGAGAAAAAAAAATAAATATAAAAGAATCAATGTTTTATTTAATATTTATTTTTTTCTCACATAAATATCACTTGGTTTTGAATTAATTATGATTAAATGCACTATTAGGAATATCAAAAGTACATTTTATATTCTTTCAGAAATCTGCAATTTTCAAAAATCCGGTGAAGTCCCGGTCTCGACGATGCCGGATTTTCGAGATTATACAGTACATTATTAATCAATCCTCTAAATTCTTTCTCTCCTAAATTTTATGATAACCTCTCATTCCATTGCTTGGTCCTCCAGCACACAATTTGTCATTATATGGAAAACATTTTGTAACTGGAGGCGGTGAAATGGGGAAGATAGGGGGACAATATCTCACTCCCCATCGATAAAATTATATTATACACGGATGGCGGCAATACTACTTTGCACAGGGTTGGCGACGGAGCGGTAGTTGGTATCAATAAAAGCACGTCAAATTGTATTGGCCTACGATAAACTAGATCGGCCTAGGATAAACTAGAAGGCTGGCGGCGGGGCAGTGTTTCTGATCAATAAAATTACGCCAAATTCAATTGGTTTAGGATAAACTATATCGGCCTAGGATAAACTAGTTCGGACCAATGAATAGCAGGCTAAACTAGTATATCCTATGAGCGATTATTAGGAAAAACTAGTTTATCCTAAGGACGTTAGGATAAACTAGTTTGGCCTAGGAAAAACTAGTTTATCCTATGCGCGTTAGGATAAACTAGTTTGGCCTAGGCTAATCTAGTTTGGCCTAAAATCGGGTTTGGCCGGTAACATATATATCAAAATTTGGTGGTTTCTTCATATGTTATATATAGATTTATCGCTAGCAATATGCTAGTGAATTAGTGAATTTAGTAAGATTCTCTATTACTAGTTACATGTTCCATCTTTAATCTGTATAATGTCAGTGTTATGCATATTAGCTAAGTTATAAATTTAATTTCAATAATTGGAAATCAATGACGATTTGTTATGTATAATGGCTATATATATATGTCAGCATTTCAACGGAGGGTGGTTTTGGTATCTGGGGGGATCATGATCGGCGGAAATATAGCAAAATTTCCCGAAGTGTTTTTCTTGGGACAGCTGCAATAGGTAGCTTTTTTCTTTTTGTAATGAAAGCTACCTAAAAGTGACCCACAATTTTGGCTACCACGGTATATTCCGGGATGAGAAAACTGATTTGCACACTATAAAAACAACTTGGAAATATTTCTAAAAATCCATGGCAGCAAAAGAAATTTTGTTTTTATAAACGCTTTTCTTTAAATATCGAATATATGGAGGTTACTGAGGTTTCTAAAGATAAAGAAAGCTTTTCTGAAAATTTTTCGAATTTCTGAAAATTGTTGTAGGCGTCTTTTGGATAATTATTGTGGAGATTTGCTTATGAGGTTCCTAAAAATAAAGGACGCTTCTCGGAATGTTTTTCGAATTTCTGAAAATTGTTGTAGGCGTCTTTTGGATAATTCTTGTGGAGATTTGCTTATGAGGTTCCTAAAAATAAAGAACGCTTTTCGGAACGTTTTTCGAATTTCTGAAAATTGTTGTAGGAGTCTTTTGGATGATTTTTGTGGAGATTTGCTTATGAGGTTCCTAAAAGTAAAGAATGCTTTTCGGAACATTTTGCAGATTTCTGAAATTTGTTGTAGGTGTGTTTTAGATGATTTTTGAAGAGATTTGCTTCTGAGGTTCCTAAAAAAGATTTTCCGAACATTTTGCAAATTTCTCAAAATTGTTGTAGGTGTCTTTTGGATGATTTTTCTGGAGATTTGCTTCTGAGATTCCTAAAAGTAAAGAATGCCTTTCGGAACATTTTGCAGATTTCTGAAATTTGTTGTAGGTGTCTTTTAGATGATTTTTGTAGAGATTTGCTTCTGAGGTTCCTAAAAATAAAGAAAGATTTTCGGAACATTTTGCAAATTTCTCAAAATTGTTGTAGGTGTCTTTTGGATGATTTTTGTGGAGATTTGCTTCTGAGATTCCTACAAATAAAGAACACTTTTCAGAACATTTTACAAATTTCTCAAAATTGTTGTAGGTGTCTTTTGGATGATTTTTGTGGGAATTTGCTTCTGAGGTTCGTAAAAATAAAGAACGCTTTTCGGAGCATTTTGCGAATTTCTGAAAATTGTTGTAAGTGTCTTTTTGGGTGATTTTTGTGGAGATTTCCCTTTCCTTTGAAATAATACTGACATAGCTGGAAAATCTTCCAATTTTTGAATACCACTATTTTCGAATAGTAATCTTTGTCTTATTTAATCTCAAATTTCTGTCACAAATAATGTAAATATTTCTGCTCGGAAATAGCGGTACATAAAAATAAAAAATGCTATGATAACGGTTTGATTTTTTTGCAGGTTAGAAAATATCTTTTAATTTAACTTTAGAAGGATCTATTTTCTTTATGAAAAACGCAGTCTTTTGAATTTTATAAAGAATGTTGTTAAAGTTACCCAAATGGTCCATGGTCGCATGGATCCATTTTCTTCCAAGATAATATTAAGTTTTCTATTTTTTGAAAATTCCATAAAGCATTTTCTAAATAAGCTGTATAATAACTTTTTTAAAAAATACAGTAGAACCTCGATTATCCGAAGTAATTGGGACCGACCCTCTTTCGGAAAATCAAAATTTTCGGATAATCGAGAATGCTGCAATTTTAAGATTAAGGAGAAATAAATGCAATATTTCTTATTATGGCAACAAGTGCTTAATAAAAAAAAAAAAAAAGCAATAGCAAAATAGTAACAAGAATAAATTACCTGAATTTTAATTTTGAAATTAAGTACCTTTTACATGTATCGCAAGGGTTTGAAAAAATGTTTTGTTTGTCGCAGTTTCGATAGCCTTTGCTTTGAAGCTCTATCACGGAGTTTTTTAATACTATTAGTTCACCAGTATTCTAAAATTTATTAACTGATTGTGCAAATCTTCTAATGTAGTTTCAAAAAGTCACGAAAAATGCTTTAGAAGCTGAAATTTTCAGGAATTCATAACTTGGGACATAGAGGGATAAAAAAGAAAATTTCCCATGTATTAAAATTAGCGTTTCGCGTGAGTGGGGTAGCCCCTTATTATTGTCACAGTGTTGTAGAATGCTAAAACTAGCCTCGTTGTTGGTACCAATTAAAGATGCGGGAGATGAGAATTGTAATCCCGACTTCTTTTGAGCGGTATTTCATCCGTCTGTGACATCATACTACCTCTCGCCCACAGCCGATCACTCACTTCGACAGGGTTACCAGAGCGAATATTCGAGCACCGCTTTTCGTATTTGATTCAAGCGGGGATTATTTTCAATTTCGACTGTAAACTGAAAACTTTTTTCTATTCTTTTTAAATAATTGAAAGTTTTTTTTTTTTTTATACTTAAAACTGTAAGTTGTTTATTAATTCGAGACAAAGTATTTATTGTTTTTAATCACCAGTAAAAAAAGCATTTAAAATTATTGAAAATGCAAACGAGGTATTAAAAAAAATCTCCCATGATATTAATATTACAGAAAGGGTGTTTTCGCGTGAGTGAAGTAGACCTTTAATATTTTCCTAGTGTTATGGAATGCTAAAACTAGCCTGGCTGTTGCTAGCAATTAAGGATGCGATAGAGGAGAATTGTAATCCCGGCTTCTTTTAAGCAGCATTTCATCCGTGCGTGACATCATACTACCTTTCTCCCGCAGTCGATCGCTCACTTCGACAGGGTTACCAGAGCGAATATTCGAGCGCCGCTTTTCTTATTTGATTCAAGCGGGGATTATTTTCAATTTCGACTGTAAACTGAAAACTTTTTTCTATTCTTTTTAAATAATTGAAAGTTTAATTTTTTTAATACTTAAAAGTGTAAGTTGTTTTCTAATTCGTGATAAAGTATTTTTTGTTTTTAATCACCAGAATTAAAAGAAAAAGAAACATTTAAAAATATTGATCATACATTACATACGCCATGAATTAAACATTAAGACCAATGTCAGACGGGCGTCTTTTTTGCTGCTTTTTTGTTTCTGTATTATCCATTCGCAATGCTATAGCATTGCGAATGGATAATACGCAAGCAAAAAAGCAGCAAAAAGGACGCCCATCTGACATTGGTCTAATAGTGTTATTTCACGTAAAAATTGCAAGCCAAAAATATCGCCTGCGACCCGTTATATTTCATGAAACTTAAGTATTATCCACCTGAAACTTACGTAAATATCCAAGCATTTCATTGGCTGTTCGGAAAAAGGCTTCTCCATCGTCAGATTTCCAAGAAATCTGACGGCAAATTTTAAATGAAATTTCATTCTTAAACTTCCAAACATCCGACAATATTACTTTTTACACCGTCGGATATAGAAAAAAATGTACTTTTAAATGCAATTTGTTTGAAAGCTGTATTTCAATTTGTTTCTGAGTTATTATTATTTTTTTGTAGTTTTTATTACTTTTTTGCATAGTGGCAACAGAAGGTATCCATCGTTGTTGAAATTAAAGGGAAATACAGATTACTGTATAGACCAATCCTAAAACGAATAAAATGCGGATTAAACCAATGAAAACCTTCAGATATGCTTTTAATTTCCCATCCTGACGAGAACAATAACCATTTTTCCAAATGGTTAACAATAAAAATTCTCCTTATTATATTAACATTATGATATTAACATTAGCAAAAGGGTGTTTTCGCGTGAGTGAAGTAGCCCCTTAATATTTTCATAGTGTTATAGAATGCTAAAATTACTCTCGCTGTTCAGGGTTACCAGAGTGAATATTCGAGCGCCGCTTTTCGTATTTGATTGAAGTGGGGATTGTTTTGAATTGTGACTGTAAACGTTTTTTTTTTTCTTTTTAATAATCGATAGTTCAATTTTTTTTTAAATACCTTAAAATTGAAGTTGTATTTTAATCCGTGAGAAAGTATTAATTGTTTTTAAAGGGACTCGGTATAGAGGTCTGCACGGGCCGGAATTTCCAGGCCCGGGCCCGGCCCGAAGGAAAGCTATTTTGGCCCGGCTCGGCCCAGTGTAAAAATTGAAAGTTCGGCCCGAACCCGGCCCGGCCCGTTTACATTTTTACCGTTCTCGGCCCGGCCCGGCCCGTACAAAAATCTGTGAAAACAGGCCCGGCCCGACTCAATTTCAACAAAAAATTCCGTTTTTTCTCGATATACAATTAAGATTCTTTTAATGAATAATGCATGCATATTTATGGGAACGTTTTACAGTATATTTTAAATTACTATGTGTTCGCAAAATAGAAAACTCACAATAGTAAACATTAACGATTACTTAGAGTGTTTTAGTCAACGTCTCTACAGACGTTACAAAATTTAAATAAGGGTTCATTAAAAGATTATTGTAGTTTAGAATAAAGTGTTAAAAAACATGATAACTTTTGAAGCTTATAATAAAAAGTAGATTTGTGAAAATATTTCTGTCATTTTTAATCCTTTTCTCAAATCAAAAGGAGCTACATTTTGATACATTTATGAATTCATTTCTTTTCGGAAACGCATGAGATTGGCAGGTATTCTTATTCAGAAACCATGTAAATGCCGTTTTTTTCTTAGATAAAAGCAATATATCTTTCAGAAAATACTGCCAAAGTTAGCGTTTTGAATCAAATTTCCGGAAGCGATATCACAGGAAAGGAGAAAAACGTACAGTCCCGTGACAAGAGTCTCTGTTATCTCTGTACGTAATTTATGAAAAATGGAAACGCTATTCGATTCCAAATGCCTTCAATACTTAGACCTGTCAATTTTATGCCTTTATAGTTAAAAATGAGTCAGAAAATGTGTCTGAAAGTTTCGCATTGTTGAGCAGTAAATATGAGAACCACCTTAAGGTACATTTCCAAAGATACTGTTAACAGAAGTTCATTATTGCTATTAATACTTTTACAAAACATAATGCCTGTCCTACACATCCTGAGAACGATTAAGACCAGTTCCGTCCCGCACAAGTCTGCCGATAAAATTAAACCCGGGATCAGGCATCATGTAACTGTACGATGCCGATCTCTACGATGGACATGTTACATTTCTGTATTGATGTTGTTAAACTCGCATCGGCTCGTAACACACATTTATACTTCTCGAAAAAGTCATATTCATTGGAAATGGCCTCGTATTTTATCTGCTTCTCTCAAATTCTTATATCGGGCCGATAGGCCCGATATAAGAATTTTTATATCGGGCCGGATTTTTATATCGGGATTAATTTTTTTATCGGCCCGGCCCGGCCCTGCAGGCCCGTTCAATTTTTTTGCCGGTCCGGCCCGGCCCGGCCCGTTGAAAAAATTGCCCTAATTCTGCCGGCCCGGCCCGGCCCGTTTGAAAATTCTCCTCCATTCCGCCGGCCCGGCCCGGCCCGCGGGCCGGGCCGGGTACGGGCCTCGGGCCAAGCCCGGGCCCGTGCAGACCTCTAACTCGGTACCCTTTGAACAACTTTGAAGAATTTATTTTTACTGATATGTACATTTACTTATTATATGCATATAATAATAATAATATGTGCATGCACATATTATTATATGTAATACACAGAAAAATTGATTATAGAGCTTCCAATTGGTCCGCCAATTGAACCCCAATATTTTAAAACAAAAAATTCCATTGCAGGTTTCTATGACATTTGCCCTAGAATTAACAAGCAAGTTTCTTTAAAATTTGCAAGGAAAACCTAAATAGAAATTTTTTATGAGAAAATGCTGGTATTCAAAAAGCGGACCAGTTGCGAGCCCTGTGATTTTGACAAGAAAAAATAATGATTTTGAGGATTTTAATTTTCTTTTTTTATTTAAAGAATTTTAAAATTTGCTGTTTTTTGATACATTACTGTGTTTAAAACACTAAAACTTCTACAAATATTTGTCAGATCACTTCATTATTTTTTTGTGTCGCCAATATAGTGTACTTAATAAAATTACGAATGGATTTTACAATATAATGGAAATAAATAAATAAAAAAATCGAAAGTTTGAAGAAATCACGTTTTTTGCTGCATTTTTGCCTATGTTTGTATATTTATTTTTTTTTCCTCATAAATTAATTCTTTATTTGTAAAATCTATCCCTAATTTTATTAGGTACACTATATTGATGATACAAAAAATATTGCAGTGATTTGGCAACTATTTGTACAAGTTTTAGTGTTTAAAATACCGTAATGAACCAAATAAACAGCAAACTTTAAAATTCTTTTAAGGGGGCTGGTCCCTCAGCTTCGGAACTCTCCTCCGTAATGTTAAGTTTACGGACTTTTAATGCAATCGTATATTTAAAATATATTCTCGGGAAATTCCTATTTTTAACATCTTTTTTCTGTGTACTCTTCTTAAAGAATGTCTCTTTTTTTTCTTAGTTTTCAAAATATTTCTAAAATCTATGCTTAATTTAATATTTTATGCGTTAAAAAAGGGCGAACTGTGAGTAAGATTTTAACACTTCTTATAAAATAAAGTCTATACTTTAGAAATATTTTGAGAACTAAGAAAAAAAGAGACATCTTTTAGGAAATGTACACAAAAAATAGAAGTTAAAAATATGAATTTCCCGAGGAGATATTTTAAATATACGAATGCATACATTAGTGAGGGGAAATTGGAAGCAGAGCTACCAGCCCTAATAACCCGTTAATTCTCGCTCCCGTCAATATCACGGGCTCAGGTGTCGTGTGCTATTTCTCGTGCCCTTCATATTTTCGGGCTGTAGATTTACTTGCTAGAAATAATTCTGCACCAGAAAAATTTAACTGACACTTCCGTTTGAAGTCCTTGAATATCACCGTTTGGGCTTGGTTTTTGGCGCTGATTGTGATGAAGGATTTTGTATAGCATGTTTCGTTGTGTATCACACTCAAAAAAATTATGAATAATCAAAATTTAATGTATATATATTATTTCAAATATTATTTGTAAAAAATTGGGTGATGATGATAAATAGATGAAAAATAAAGGTCTTATTTGCACTAATTTGTATGGCATAAAACAAACATTACGAGACAGAATTATCGCATGATGGCTTTTCTACAAATGTGAATTTGCTCTGTAACATCTTTTTTTTTTCGCCTTGAAAAAAACTAATTGCATATTTTATTTAGAAACCTTATAATTATTGAATTTATGTAATAAAAAAATACGTACTTTTTTGATGCATGGTTTTTCCAAGTACTAAGCGATCCTTAAGGGGTTAATTAAAAAAATTGAAATTCTCAATTTTTATCCACAAAAAGAATTTTTTTTTTTCTTGTCAAAATCAGTTTTTCTAAGTATCAGCTATAATAATATGTGTATATAACAAGTAAATGTACAGTCGTGGAAAAAAAAAAAAAAGTAAACACCCTTTACTAACTCTGCAAAAAATTTTCGTAGAAAAAAGTTACTGGTACCACACGATTGGTAATAAAGTCTACTTTTAAATGATGTATATAAAATTTCCTTAGGAGGCCATCTACATATTAAAACGAACCATAACTGTGTTTTTTTGTATGGCAGTACACAATTCTGAAGGTATAAATGAACTCTAATGCCCTTCAATTAGCCTAAAAACAAATTTTTATGCAATTCGTACGATAAGTTTCCGAGAAATTAATTATTTTAAAACGAGCTTATTTTAGGGGCTGTATCCAAATTGAAGTTCGGTACGCGATTCTTGACCGAGAGAACTCCCTTCTTGATCAAGGCATCTCAAGCAGTCATTGAAGGCTGCTAGATTACAGGATAGCATAAAAAATTTCAAAATATCTAGTCACTTCTATCATAGATGGCCCCTTAAAACATCATTTTGTCGTTTTTAAGCATAATTTGGATGTGAAATTTTGGATTTCCATAAAGCAGGACTTAATAAATCTAAATCCATCAAAAAAATTGTAGGTTGCAATTCATATTTTTATCGAATATTAATTTCATAATTCATAATTCATATCGTAAAATTATAAAAATTGCAAATTCAACGTAGTTATGTTTGGGTATTTTAGTATTATTGCTACACAAAAATTAACACATTAGGAGTATAATATCAGGAGATATTAATAAAAATATTAAGATGTTAATTTAACATTAGAAGCATTAAATTTTGAATGTTTATAATTCAAAAACTTATCATTCAAGTGACTTGAAATTTGGTTTCTAGGCATAGTTTGAACCGAAGATTTGAAATATCTTATTAAAATTGGGTATTACCATTGAAAAAAATGAAGTTTGGGTTCGTTTTAATATATAGATGGCTCCCAAAGCAAATTTTATATACATTATTTAAAAATAGACTTTATTTTCAATCGTTCGGTACCAGTAACTTTCTTCTACGATAATTTATTGAGGAATTAGTAGGAGGTGTTTACTTTTTTTTTTCCACGACTGTACATCAGTAAAAAAAATCTTTAAAGAGTACCGAGTCCCCTTAATCACACACACACACACACACACACACACACAAAAAAAAAAAAAAAAAAAAAAAAAAAAAAAAATGGCGGTGGATTTATAATAAAACCATTCTGATCATTTATCTATCTGTGTTTTTCGCTGAGTAGTTACACATTTTTCGAACAGTTATTGAATCAAGTACTACTTTTGCTAATAGCAATATTTCCCTTATTTAATTGCAAAAATTCTGTAATTAAATAATTCAAAGATTGCTATTTGGAAATTGTGTTACTAAATTCTAGTGCTGTACGATGCGTGTGTAATTAATGACTCACTGAAATAGCCGGTATATAACAACTAAATATTCCTTTTTTTTTTTTTTAATCCAATTTAATGTATAACATTTTATGTTTTTTTATTTTTCTATTTTTTCAGCGGGATTCCCTGCGCGCGTGACAGTGTACTCTCCAACAGCCAATCTTCTTGATGTTCGACTGAGAACGAATACTTGAGCGCCACTTTTTGTATATAACTCAAGCGAGGATTGTTTTGAATTTTGAGTGTAAGCAGGAATAAGTAAGGCTTTTTTTTATATTTGAAAGTTTATGTTTTTTAATACTTTGAAATACCAGTTTTTTTTTTTTTTAATTCTTGAAAAAGTATTTATTGTTTTTAATCCTCCCCCCATTAAAACAAGTTGGAAATTGCTCGTCAAACGTGGCAAATGAGGTGCGTTCGTACTATAACTAGTTTTATAATTATTTTTTGCACCCCATATTGTACTGAATGTATAATTTTTTGCACTTCATAAAGTGCATAGTCTGATACATCATTAAAATGCACTTCCAATAATTTTTTCCCATTCCCGTAATGTAACGGAACACTTTTGACTGTCCCTGTAATTAAACTATACATCCGATTTTCCTAAAATTTGAAATAGCTCAACAAAATTTTGCAACAACTACATCTTTAAAATTTCAGACCATTCGGAAGGCTGTAATATCATTAAAAATCACATGCAATAATTTTTCCCATTGGCCGTAATGTAAAGAAAAACTTTTGACTGTCCCTGTAATTAAACTATACATCCGATTTTCCTAAAATCTGAAATGGCTCGACAAAATTTTCCAACAATTATATCTTCAAAATTTCAGATCATTCGAAAGGCTCTAATATCATTAAAATGCATTTGCAATAATTTTTCCCATTGGCCGTAATGTAAAGAAAAACTTTTGACTGTCCCTGTAATTAAACTATACATCCGATTTTCATAAAATTTGAAATGGCTCGACAAAATTTTGCAACAATTATATCTTTAAAATTTCAGATCATTCGGACGGCTCTAATATCATTAAAATGCACTTGCAATAATTTTTCCCATTGGCCGTAATGTAAAGAAAAACTTTTGACTGTCCGTGTAATTAAACTATACATCTGATTTTCCTAAAATTTGAAATGGCTCGACAAAATTTTGCGACAATTATATCTTTAAAATTTCAGATCATTCGGAAGGCTCTAATATCATTAAAATGCACTTGCAATAATTTTTCCCATTGGCCGTAATGTAAAGAAAAACTTTTGACTGTCCCTGTAATTAAACTATACATCCGATTTTCCTAAAATTTGAAATGGCTCGACAAAATTTTGCAACAATTATATCTTTAAAATTTCAGATCATTCGGACGGCTCTAATATCATTAAAATGCACTTGCAATAATTTTTCCCATTGGCCGTAATGTAAAGAAAAACTTTTGACTGTCCCTGTAATTAAACTATACATCCGATTTTCCTAAAATTTGAAATGGCTCGACAAAATTTTGCAACAATTATATCTTTAAAATTTCAGATCATTCGGAAGGCTCTAATATCATTAAAATGCACTTGCAATAATTTTTCCCATTGGCCGTAATGTAAAGAAAAACTTTTGACTGTCCCTGTAATTAAACTATACATCCGATTTTCATAAAATTTGAAATGGCTCGACAAAATTTTGCAACAATCATATATTTGAAATTTCAGACCATTCGGTTGGGTAGTTTTTGCTCTGTTACATGCGGACAGACGGACGGACAGACGGACAGACGGACGGACAGACGGACGGACAGACGGACGGACTGAACGACGACTATAGGTGCTACGTATTTATATAATTACGAACGCACCTAAAAAAGGTCATTTGATTTAATATAAAAGCATTGCGATAATTTATCTGTAAATCTATCTACCCTTTGTTTTTCACTGAGAATGTAACATTATTCGTACAGTTCGTACAGTATCACTTTTTACATGCTTTCTTTTAACTTACTCATTTTCCCCTCACTTCCTGTTGACATAGAGATTTGAAATTTGAAATGTATATGTATTTCTGAGGATAATGCATGAATTGGACATTGATTTTTTAAATTTTATCCCTAAGAAGGGGGGGGGGGATGAGAATTTAAATTTTTTTTTAAATCCCCATATCTCAAAAACCAATGGAAATGAAGTCATGAAACTTGACATGCCTATAGTTACTAAAATTAGTAAACGTGTGTTTCGGAAATTTTTGTTTAATTTGATTCCTAAGGGGAGAAAGGGGGGGGGGTCTGCTTCTCAGCGCCCTCCGCTTTCAAAAGACAACGCAGAAACACTACTTAAGGTTAAACTAACACTATTAAGATTAACACTACTTAAACTTAATGGTTACTCATAGCTATAGTTTAATTTCCTATGGAGATATCAGTATCAACTTCAACAATGAGAATTTGTTGAAAAGTACTAATGGCAGAGTTACCACAACAGCGTTAAATTTTGGCCAACTTGGCGATGGCTGGCTAATTTGGTGAAATTCTCATTTAAATCAATTAATCCATATTTCTACATTTATGTGAATTTTAATGAAATCATGTTTTTTTTTAAATTATATTTATGATTATTTCGAATAATAATATCGCCCTTACTTAAGGAAAAAAATTATGTGATTAAATAATTCAAAGATTATTATTAGGTAATTGTGGTGCATATAAGAATCAATTAAAATTTAGCTTTTAAAAAATAAATCCGGTTCCGACCAAACACTATATGTTTAATAAAAATATTCATCTAAGGCAGTGGTTTCCAACTTTTTATTGGCCACGCCCTACCAAAGCGTCTGTAAAGTCACTATGTCCTCCCTACTTTTCCTGTAAATTACGTCTCTGATTATTTAAATAGTGAACTCTATTCACACGGTGAAAAGGTAATAAGAGTCTTAACCATAACTATTCATTTCACATACAGAGTAGTCATAAAAAAACCTCCCCGATATATGTACCCCTAGCGAACCAACCGCTCAACCAATCGAAAGGAAATTTCAGATTTACTTATTTGAAGGTATGCGATCGAGATCGTGATGATTTAAAACAATAGAGCTCTCACGGTTACGGTTACAGTGAAAAAATTTCGAAATTTTCGAATGGCAACACTCCTTTTTTTCCTGCGCAAATTCATCAGCGCATTGAAAAACCAAAATGGCGTATGACTAAAATTGCCGGTGTAATATCGTGGCACTCAATCCTAATCAGTTCCTATGTAACGAATATTCAGCGCACCAAAACAAATTATTACATTTTTATTTTCACTATGTGCACAAAAACACAACTCAAAAACACATTTTAAAACAAATCTTACAACATTACTCAGTTCACAAGTGAAAAAAAAAAAAATCGGCTACAGAAAAACATGTCTTGTAAGTCAATCCTTCGTTCCTCACAATAGTCTTTTTTGCAAGTGTTTATGCCGGCAATTTTCATCGTACGTGTATCATTCCAACGCCATTGGAACGTTGGGATCCACTGATCTAAGGTAATCACAGAAATCTTGTATTAAATAAAAGGAATGATTTCTTTTTAAAATTTCTGGTATCCAGCCCTGTATATGAATATAAAAAACAAGTTTCCAAAAGAAAATTGAGGCAGTAGAGGCTTAATTTAAAAAATGTCGAGGTGAAACTGTGTGTTCGAAAAGAATGTTTAAATGTTGTTGAAGATCGTGTAACGGAGCCGATGTCATAAGGTGGTGTGGTAGCGGGCAACTTCAACGGCCTGGTCTTATCAATATCGGAAAAATATTTTATTGTATCACAAACAATTAAATAAGAATTTCTTGATTAAATAATTCATAATTACAACATTTTTCATATAAGGGTTCGAGTTCAGCTGTCAATAATATATTTATAGAATCAAGTCCAGTCCTCGAATAATAGATCGCTTTCAGTGTAGTCAGTCTCTTATTTATTCAATGTCCACTATTTTCGAAGATAGAGTTCGAGATGCTCGCCCGGAATGTCGCACTTTTTGTAGATGTTTAACCGAGGTTTAGGAACCTCCGATCCTCAACTCCGTGATGGAGATATCTTAACAGCCACACCTGGCTTTCGCTTTTCTGTGCTTCGGAATATGTCCCGAAGCCGTCGATCCGTGAGAGATTTTCACTCTGCACGGCCAGAAACACCTTGAAGTCTCAACTTCAACAGAAGGGAAAATTAACAGGGGTGTAGTGGAGGGTATACGGGGGTATACCCCGTATACCTTCTGGATTTTTTAAGGAACACCGTATACCCTCTGTTTCTCAAGAAAGATATAGTAAATACACTGTAGGGTATACGCTCTGTTTTGAGCGTATACCCTCTGCTTTGAGCGTATACCCTCTGTGTTTTTTACGACTACACCACTGAAAATTAAGCTCTCGAGAATGCTCTTGCATCCTCTTTTATCAGTTTCGTTTTTCCGTCCAGGACCAAAGCCACTCCCATTAGCCACTCACCATCCGTGGCCCATGATCTCATAGACCAGCCCTTTCTCTATAGGCTGCAGTCAGGAACCTTGGCGTCCGGTTTAATATCTGGTTTCACTTTCTACTTTTCCACGGGAACGAGATTCTCGTGAACATCAAAAGTATATTTCTCTCGCTAGATAAAAAAGTTCCTTTCACCCTAGTGTCCTCTGCAAAGATTGATTGAAATTGATATATTTGTTTCATCTTTAGCGACATTTTCTGGGACTCTGAAGAAATTTGGAGGCTAGGTGAAAATACATTAGTTTCCCTATGCTGGCTTTTGCCTTGTAAATTGAGAGTTTCAATGTGAGATATCGTCGAATTCTCACAACACCCCTCCCTCAAATCATATTTCGGCTGCAAGACGCAATATGCTGTAAGGGAAATGGTTAGATCATACATTTCAAGTGGCCCATATTTAATTATATCAATTCCAAAAAAAAAAACCTTTTCCTGCATTTTATACTTAGCTTGCAAATACTGGACACATTTGATTACGAAATTTCTCTTTAACAGACAAAACACATTTATATTTTACACGATTACATTTACACATAATAAAATGAATATTAATATATACATATATTTAAGTTGAGTTTGACTCACACAATCCTCTACTAAATCCTTAACTGCTAAAACATGTCACTTGAAAGTTTATCTCTGAATTTAGCATAGTGTTTGGGCCGCGAAACTTTACGTGTCAAAACGTTTCTATTCTCCACGCCTTTTTCATTAGGTTTCGTTATGTTTACTCTATAAACTTGAGACTTTTCGCGTCTACTTGGGACGTTTGTAAAATGATTAATCGCGGGACTTTTATAATCGATTCTCCCCCGATTCATTCTTCTCGTACCCCTTTCATACGACTCATGTCTGGTGGAACCTAATCCTGAGTCTCCTGACACTGAGTTTCCTTTTAACGCATCTTTATCGCGCCTAGATTTCCTGTTGTTCCTGGTCTGCACAATTCTTACCGGCTTATCTCTTTGATCGGCCGTTAAATCTATTCCTATACGGGAGTCATTTGACTTCTCAAAATCCCCACAATTGCAATACGTCTTCTTTATTTTTGACCTTCTCGTTTCGCTTAACGACTCGTTCGCATCTTGTTTTCTTTTAAGCCTTTCTCTCCCAACTTTGCTTAATCCTACGCCTAAATTCCCCTCTCGATCGAGTAACAAAAGGTCCCCTCCGTCTACTTTAAAATTCCCATTCATCTTCCTTAAGCAACGTTCATCCTCGCTAGATTTTCCTCCCGTATTCACGTCAATCATTTCTGACCGGGGATTTCTCTTTTTCGATTCGTCCCCTTGCTTAGGATCGGACTTCAATTCTTCTGGTTTCGGTTTCGACTGACTTACGGTTCTCCCGGCTTCTAAAGTCTCTGCCTTTCCCTTCTTAATTTTATCGATTAATTTTTGAGTTTCGTTTCCTAATATATAGTACGATAAGTCTGATTTATTCTCTGCTACTATGGCCCTCGTTTTTATATTCCCCACTCCTTCAATTTCTAAGACAACGTGGGCGGTCGGTAAACGAAGCGTATTGTTCGTCAACGGTTGCCTAACTCGTACAGCACCACCGTCTAACTGATTGGGCTTAATCAATTGACTAGGGGTCACATCAAAGCGAGTTCCGGAATCTCTTAAAGTCGTGCATTCCTTTCCGTTAATTAGAGCACGGCTAATATAAGGTTTGAAACTTTCCTCAAAATTCGTACCTACGCAAATGGGATGAACGCTAGTAATAGGTTCTAAGTTCCTTTTGTTTTCCGGACAATTGGCTTTTAAATGCCCAATTTTGGAGCAAATAAAACACTTATTCAATTTTTACGTGCGAAGATCCTTTCTCTTTCGTTTTCCGTGTTTTTCTCTCTCCAAATAGTTTTGGTTTCCGAATGCCAATCTCTCATTTCGTCTTCATTTTCCGTTTTTTCCATTCTCCTATCCCGCGAATTTCCTTCAAATTTTGGTTTCGTATTCAACGATTTTTTTGACACTCCTTTTATCGCCTCATATTCGTCTAGTGCCGTAGCGAGCACCAAGGGATCTTTATAATTCGCCCACGAATCAATAAAATGTTCTTTTAATTCGACCGGCGCGCGTCGTTTGATCTGATCAGTCATGAACAAGTCTTTTAATTCAGAAAATTGCGTAATCCCCAAACCGTTAATCCATCCTTCAAGAAAACTATTCAATTCGAATATGAGATCTCTCCACGGGTTTCCTCGATTACGTGTATGTTTATTCAATTTTTGACGGTACGCCTCCGCACTCAGCCTCTACCGGGCTAATAAAAGCGATTTAACATGTTCGAAATTGTCAATTTTTTGAGCTGGTTCGCGTAAGATCAATTCTGCAATTTCCACCGGCAATAATGCTAACAAGTGTGTGACGTATCCATCTTGCTCTATTCCGGACCTATTCGCCTGTCGCTCGAACAAATTCAGGAATAATGTTATGTCGGATCGTTCAGGATCAAAACGATGCATAATAGTTTTAAGAGGTAATTTAACGGATCTTTCGGAACCACTGCTAGCCGTAGAATTTCGCCTTTCTGAACTCTCCGTTAATTTTAGCTGTTCTAAAGTAAACGCCCTTTCTTTTTCTTTCTCTCTCTCTTCTCTCTCATCTCTCTCTCTCTCTTTTTTTCACTATCTTTCTCTTTTTCTGCCGCGATTCGGTCTTCCCTATCTTTCACGATAAACCCTGCCTGCACTAAAGTTAGTTCCTCGTCGTATTTTTCTGCTGCTTCAATTTTTTCGATTATCGTTGCCATATTGTCTTGTTCATCTATTTCCACATCTAAAACTTCCGCGAGATTCTGTAAATCCGCTTTCCTGCAGTACTTCAGTGAATTTAACTTCGACATGACTACGGTATGTTGAAATAATACAAACGGAAACTATTCGTTTTGTTTATCAATTTAAAAGTATATGAACCTTACACCTCACAAGAAATATTTTACCCCTAAGCACACAATATAAATAAACATTTCAAATTCATAACCAATATGTAAAAATAATTTTATGATTTTTCAAAAGATTTTCAGAATTTCTATATTTTTGTGCCAAACGTAAAGCAAAAAGTAAAATTCAAAATTTTAAAGCTTTAGAATCCCTATACACACAATATGAAAACAATAAGTAATTTTTCAGATACTATAGGCAAACTACATTCCCAGTATTTCTCAAGAACTGAACACTCTCTGCAACCTTTATCAAAATGCATCTATACTATTTAGGGTAAAAGTTTAATTTACTCTGTTTGTCATTTAGCAATCCAGCATGCATCAAAATTTCTCTTTATACAATCACTCATCAAAATACATTTCTTACACAAGTTATATAAGAAAAAAAAATTTACTGGGCATTTTATTTTATTTTTTTTTTTTTTTATTTTTTTTTTTTTTTTTTGAGTAGTTATGAATTTAGCCTATCTAATCCTTTCTGCATTCCAAACATTAAAAATAATGATAGAGATAACATAACATATAAATTTGCATTAATCGTTAGATTTCCATTAACTACACATTATCGATTTATCGTAATCTTAATATTTTCATTTACCTCAAAAAGTTTCTCATATTTTTATTTAAACAACATTTTAATGTCCTATCAGTATGCTAAATAATAGTTTAAGAGCCACTCAAAATGAAATGAGCTTACCTGTTGCAGTTGTTGCTTGAAGTATCTTATCTGGGGAACGGTCCGTTAGGGCACTCCGCGGGTGTCGTCCACTGTAGCTCAAGGGCTCGTATTGGGCGTGTTGCGTCCCACTGTTTGTCGTCCAAGGTCCACCTTGCACTGTCTCGAAGCACTGTCTAGTTGATCTAGCTGAACTGTCTCATGGGCAATGTCTAGATGGGCTGTCCGTCTGTCTTCCTCGGAACTGTCGTTTCGATTCTTTCGGCTGCCTCTCGAGTTGTCAGAAACTCCGGGTGTTCGCCGTCTGTTTCCTCCTGGGCTTTCCTCTAATAACAATTATTCTTGCTGAAAATCTTCTAGCTGCCACCAAGTTGTAACGGAGCCGATGTCATAAGGTGGGGTGGTAGCGGGCAACTTCAACGGCCTGGTCTTATCAATATCGAAAAAATATTTTATTGTATCACAAACAATTAAATAAGAATTTCTTGATTAAATAATTCATAATTACAACATTTTTCATATAAGGGTTCGAGTTCAGCTGTCAATAATATATTTATAGAATCAAATCCAGTCCTCGAATAATAGATCGCTTTCAGTGTAGTCAGTCTCTTATTTATTCAATGTCCACTATTTTCGAAGATAGAGTTCGAGATGCTCGCCCGGAATGTCGCACTTTTTGTAGATGTTTAACCGAGGTTTAGGAACCTTTGATCCTCAACTCCGTGATGGAGATATCTTAACAGCCACACCTGGCTTTCGCTTTTCTGTGCTTCGGAATATGTCCCGAAGCCGTCGACCCGTGAGAGATTTCCACTCTGCACGGCCAGAAACACCTTGAAGTCTCAACTTCAACAGAAGGGAAAATTAAGCTCTCGAGAATGCTCTTGCATCCTCTTTTATCAGTTTCGTTTTTCCGTCCAGGACCAAAGCCACTCCCATTAGCCACTCACCATCCGTGGCCCATGATCTCATAGACCAGCCCTTTCTCTATAGGCTGCAGTCAGGAACCTTGGCGTCCGGTTTAATATCTGGTTTCACTTTCTACTTTCCCACGGGAACGAGATCCTCGTGAACATCAAAAGAATATTTCTCTCGCTAGGTAAAAGAGTTCCTTTCACCCTAGAGTCCTCTGCAAAGATTGATTGAAATTGATATATTTGTTTCATCTTTAGCGACATTTTCTGGAACTCTGAAGAAATTTGGAGGCTAGGTGAAAATACATTAGTTTCCCTATGCTGGCTTTTGCCTTGTAAATTGAGAGTTTCAATGTGAGATATCGTCGAATTCTCACAATCGTATTAATTATATAAAGAAGGCAGGATTTTAATTGTATACACAATTTTCTGAATAATAGATCATCTCGATCTTTCTATTAAATGTTATTCGCCAAGAGATTCGATAAGTTACAATGGCATTCCAATAGTTGGTCACATCCACAGTAGCAGATAACTAGGAAGTCTACAGATCAGGAGCCCTAACGTCAATTTTGCAAGATATTTAAATTTTTATTTCACTTCGCACGATATCTAATATCTTGAAATCTGCAATTAATAATCTTACAAGGAGAGGAGCAACCACGGTAATCACAGATTTTGATTATTTTTATATATGTTGTAGGGTAGAGACACCTTAGTCTCAGGTTCAACGTTTTTTGTATAACGCTGCTTACTTAAAAAAATAAAATAAAATAAAATAAACAGGAAGGGGGGTCTAATATTATAACACAACTTAAATACTTATTTTGTAAGGCGATTACTACATTGATCGTAGCTCAGTTGTTACGGCGTTTGCTCGTTTTTCCACGGGCTCGGTTTCGAGACCGAAACGCGCTGCGTTTGTTTTTCTCCTTTTTTTGTTTTATAAATATACTTGTAATTATAATATAATAATCTCGATTAAAAATTTTAATGGTGCACATTAATTATAGTGTTAACATATTTAAATTTTAATTAAGCATTTTTTAAACCCATTATTAAACATTTCTTATCATTTAAAGAGATTAAAAAAAAAATGGATCCATTATTGACCAATAAAATTCCAAAATCGCTATAAAACCTGTTGTGGTGCCCTCTAGATATGATAAAATAAAACATTTTGAAATAAAACAAAAATAAATGCAGAAAGAAGATAAATAAGAAAGCAAAATAATTCAAAGCACAAGCATGCGTATTACAAATTTAAAAATCTTTAATATGAAAAAAAGAGGTTGCAATTAAATTCTTATGCTAATTTTTAATATAATTATGCTTCTTACTTTAAAAACAGAGTAGTATTATTATCTTATTGACTTCCCTTATTAAGGCAATACATAAATAATGTTTCTTTACAATCACGAATTGACACAATTGTTCAATATCATTGCATTAATAAAGAATATATGGAATACATAAAGTCATTAAAAAAAAAAAAATCACAGTTTTATGATGGTTTATACAATGATTTAGTTTCAAATTAAAAAATAAATAGGTTAAAATTATAATTGATACACAACTTTTAATTGACAATGAGATTATTAAATTATAATTACAAGTATATTTATGATATAAAAAAAAAAAAAAAAGAAAGAAAGAAAAATAGATGTAGCACTTTCCGGTCTTAAACCCGTGACCGCGGATCAACGAGTAAAGCCCGTAACAATTGAGCTACGACCAACGTAGTAGTTTTCTTAAAAAGTAAGTATTTAAGTTGTATTATAACATTAGACCCCCCCTGTTTCTCGAGATAAAATCTGTTGAACATGAGAATAAGAGGCCTCTACCCTACAACATAGTATATAAAAATAATCAAAATCTGTGATTACCATGGTTGGCCCTCTCCTTGTTAGATTATTTGTTTATTTCTAAGCACTAAAGATTGACCAAAGAATCCTCAGTAAATGTAATTTTTCAGCATGTCTAATTAGACTGGTTTTATTTAATTTTCTCTTTTTGATATGTTATTCAATAAATGAAAACAGGAAAAAAAAAAAAAAAAAAAAAAAGACATACACATTATTTTAAAAATGTAAAAATGATAAAGAAAAAGGATTTATATATATTTAATATATACATAAAATTCCATAAAAAAATATGCAGAAAAATGTGAATGGTCAAAAAAATTATGACAAAATTTCAAACCGATTTGATTAATTTAAGACATCGCATAGCAAGAGTTTAGCATCAATGATGTAACATTTAAATAATTATTCAAATATGCTGTTGCGTTCGTAATTATATAAATACTTAGCACCTATAGTCGTCGTCTGGTCCTTCCGTCTGTCTGTCCGCATATAACAGCGCAAAAACTATCAACCGAATGTTTTGAAATTTAATATATATAATAGTTGCAGAATTTTGTCGTGTTATTTCAAATTTTATGAAAAAAGTTATAAAAAAAATTATTGAAGGATAACTTCATTTAAAATAAAAGGAAACTTGTTTTTGAAATAACAAGGCATGATGGACTAATTATGCTATTTTTTCTGCGGACTATTAACAAAACTCGTTTTTTTTTTCTTTTGTCAATCAAGTGCGACTGATTGACGAAATTCGCAATTTTTTATCAACGACAGATTGACAGATTTCACGGTAACTTTCCATTGCCGATTGGCAAAATTTGCAATCTTTTCAAACAGCCAGTTTGCGGTACCTGCGATAAATTGACGCAATTCGCTATTTTTTTCAGCGATAAATTTTCAAATTTCGCGATTTTTTTTCCACAACGGATCAACGATAATTGCGATTTTTTCCGCCCCGATCGAATTATTTCGCGACTTTTTTGATCTCCGATCGATCTTCGAAATTAGCAAGTTTTTTCCATGAACGATTGACAAAATTCGCGATTTTTTTTCATGAGTGGTTGGCGAATTTTGCGATATTTTACGTGACAGATTGACAATATTTGCAATTTTTTTCCAATGACCAATCGACGAAACGTAATTTTTTCCCTGATATACATTGATGTAATTTGCGATTTTTTTCGCGCAATAAATTGGCGAAATCGCGATTTCTTTTACGCGCACAATCGATGAAATTTGCGTTTCTTTCCTGCGACCAATGGATTTCTATTTCATGACATTTTTTGGGACCGACACACAAATTTGTAATTTTTTCCATGGGCTAGTCACGAAATTCGCGAATTTTTGGGATAATTCACGATTTTTTTCACGCGCGATTGACAAATTTTGCAATATTTTTGCGACCAATTGACAAAATTTGTAATTTTTTCTATCAATTGTCAAAATTCGTGATTTTTTTCCACGACAGATTGACAAAATCGTGCTTCTTCCCCAGTCGATCAACGAAATTTGCAATTTTTTTACCTCATCGGCAAAATTCGTGATTTTACTGTGCCCGATTAAATTCGTGATTGTTAACTGAATCTAATGAAATTTGTAATTTTTCCCGCGGCGAATTGACGAAATTTGCGATTTTTTTCCGCAATAAGCTGGCGAAGCTCGGGATTTTTCCGTAGCCGATCAAGAAAGTTTGCAATTTTTCCGCAGCTCCTAGACAAAATTCGCGATTTTTCCGCGTCCGATCAACGACATTCGCGATGCTTAACTGACTCTGAAGAAATTTGTAATTTTTACGCGACAAATTGATGAAATTCGACATTTTTTCTCGCGATAAACTGACGAAACTCACGATTTTTCCGCAGCCGGGGAACAAAATTTCCCATTTTTCAGCATCTCATTTCGACAAAATTCGCGAGTTTTCTGTGCTCGATTAAAGAAATTTGAGACTTTTCCGCGCTACAAAATTCGCGATTTTTCCTCTGGCGATCAACAAAATTCGAAAAATTTCCGCGCCCGATAAACGAAATTTGACATTCTTAACTGACTCTGACGAACTTTGTAATTTTTCCTGCGGCAAATTGACAAAATTCCGATTTTTTCACACGATCAACTAACAAAACTCGCGATTTTTCAGCAATCGATCAAGGATTACATAACCGACAAAATTCGCGATTTTTAACGCGTTCGATCAACGAAATTCACGATTTTTAACTGATTCTGACGAAATTTGCAATTTTTTCAGCGGCAAATTGTCGAAATTCCCGATTTTTTCTCGCGATAAACTGACAAAACTCGGGATTTTTCCCCAGTTGATCAACGAAATTTGAGATTTTTCTGCGACTCATCCATAAATTGTGCGATTTTTCCAAATTCGATCAACGAAATTTGCGATTCTGAATTGACTCTGGAGAAATTTGCAACTTCTTCCCGGGGCAAATTGACGAAATTCGCAATTTTTTCCTGCGACATATGGACAAAAAATTGCAATTTTTCCAGTTACAAATTGACGAAATTGTGTCAAAAAAACGAAAAAATTGTATAAATTGTGATCGCAGGCCACAAGTTAACCCATGGCGGGCCACAGGTTGTGCATCCCTAGTCTCGGCAATTGAGACCGTATAGGGGCTCTACCAAGCAAAATTCAGGGTAGTTCTGGAAAAAGGCTTACTATATGGTTTTTGGGTCGCTGAATCCGATTTTTTAACTTCCCATCAAAATTTCCCCTGGCAACCCCCCCCCCCCCAAATTTTAGTAAAATGCACACCAAAAAAGGTTTTTATTAAAAAAATCAATTTTTTTATTGTTTTAGGGAAAAAGTATATAGAAATTCAGAAAGTAGACAAAATTTGCAACAATTAGATATATGGCATTATGACTTAGGATAAAGGGGAAGGAGGGATCTGCCTCGGAACATGCGCCGCGGTGCTGCGTGGACTAAGTTGCGCAATTCCACTTAACCACTCACACGTTTACATTTGCCCGCCTATCTCCCCTCCGAACTTTCTCTATAAGGTTTACTTTAAGTTTTTTGAGTCGCTGAATCCGAATTTTTAATTTACCCCAAGCCCCCCCTCCCCGAACACCCCCCCCCCAAATAGTTGCCTTTAAATAAATTTTTTTATTGTTTTAGGGGAAAACTATGCAAAAATTTAGAAAGTAGACAAAATTTGCAACAAATAGGACACATGACATTATGACATAGGATAAACGAGGAGAGAGGGGGGTGCCCTGGAACATTCCCCACGCGCTGTTCTCAAAAAACAAATTTTTTGGAGAAATTTTGGTGGGAAGTTACAAATTCGGATTCAGCGACCCAAAAACATAAAGTGAGCCAAAATTCATAACTAGCATTAATTTTGCCAGGTAAAATCCCCTATTACCTGGACTTGCATAACTTAGTGCACATAGCGCCGCAGTGTATGTTCCGAGGCAGCCTTCTCCCTCCCCGTTCATCCTACGTCGTAATGTCATATATCCTATTTGTTTGCAAATTTTGTCTACTTTCCGAATTTCTACATACTTTTTCCCTAAAACAATAAGAAATTTAATTTAAAAGCAACTATTTGGGGAGGGGAATTTTGGGTAAGTTAAAAATTCGGATTCAGCGACCCAAAAAAACTTAAAGTAAACGTTATAGAGAAAGTTCGGAGGGGAGATGGGAGGGCGAATGTAAACGTGTGAGTGGTTAAGTGGAATTGCGCAACTTAGTCCACGCAGCATCGCGGCGCATGTTCCGAGGCAGATCCCCCTTCCCCTTCATCCTAAGTCATAATATCATCTATCTAATTTGTTGCAAATTTTGTCTACTTTCTGAATTTCTAGATACCTTTCCCCTAAAACAATAAAAAAATTGATTTTTTTAATAAAAATCTTTTTTGGGGGGCATTTTGCCAAAATTTGGGGGGTTGCCGGGGGAAATTTTGGTGGAAAGTTAAAAATTCGGATTCACCGACCCAAAAAACATAAAGTAAGCCAATTTCCAGAACTTCCATTAATTTTGCCAGGTAAAATCCCCTATTGCCTGGACTATATCCTCATTGCGGTTAATTACAATTACTGAACTGCATTCAAAAATTAAAATTTTTGATAAGTTTTTTCCCCAGAATTTACAAGAAAGATCTTATTGAGACGTGTTTTGGGGAAAATGCTATCAAAAGTTGCGAGTTTACTGATTGAATTAAAATATATATATATTAATTTAAAATTATTTTTTATTTTCATTTTCATTGAATGACAGCTTAGTGGCTAAGGAAACTAGCAAGAGTAAATATTTTTTGTTTTGTCTTGAAAAACATTAATGAATGAAATATTGATATTGCTTTCGTTAAATATGTGACTATTTTTATTGGATAAATAAGAAAAATAATAATTAGTGTGTTAGGGAAAAAAAATGTCCGAATTATGGTATTCCTTTTAAAGAAGGAGAAAACAGATTTATACATATAAATTAACAGTATGGAATAGAGATGAGAAAAACAGTTACTTTGTGTTAACATGTTTCATCGTTACAACACCGGTTTGGTAACAGGTTACAATAACCTAATAGTTTTTAAACTCATTACCAGAGAATAGAAATTGTCTTTTTCTAAAAGTTCTTGGATCTCAAGCCCTAATCATACAATTAACTTGCATCTTTTACCATTCTCCTCATTTTACCCTAAAATTCTTATTCATCTAGCCAATTTTAACCCTTGGTCTTCCCATCGTCAATTTGGGGCTTATTTGCCCCGCTTCTTCAACCATCTCTCAAACCCATTATGTAATAACTTGTTGAAAAGGCCTCAATGCCATCTTCCATTTGGTTGTTCCATTTACAAACATTGACCAAAGGTATATTTGACTTAGACAAACGCTTTATGCCCTTGGTTAGTGCCCCAGATCATTAAGGGCTTAGTTCTCACGCTCCCCCTCCCCCCCACCCCCCGGGACCAATTTCTAATTTTTTTCTAGCCCCATCATGTCATACATCGTTGGAAAGCTTGTACTCCCCACATTCATCTTTTGCTCTGAAATTCATATACTTTTGTGAAAGTAGCAACATAAGTATCGATCTTATCTCCGTTATCACTATTTACGATCAAATTTCCTGCCAAACGATCGCTAAGTCTTGGCATTACATTTTTTAAACCTATTTGTGTGAGTATGAAAGAACCGATTCTAGAACGTCCGATGCTAGAATTTGTGAATCTATTCTTATTGCTATCGATGCTGTTTTATGCGATGAGGATATTTATCGATAGTCTATTTTTCCCGAATCGCACATCACTATTTTAAATGCTATTAACAATGTTCTAGTACATACGTTCGGTATCAGGCTCTCAAATGGCATTTTTCATCATTATTCACTCTGGGTTGATGGTAATAACTTTCAGAAAATGATGCATATTATAATAACACTTTTAATAGACGCATTCTCACCTGTGTTGTAAATGTAATAGTGTAAAAAAAGGTGGAAGAAAATGCATTATGCAGTCATTATGCAGTACGCATTTGACGCTCTACATTTTGGACTGCGATTACCAAGTTCAAGCGCTATCATCGATTGCTTGAGCACCCTGTTTTTCCAGAACTTTTCGTGGTGTTATAACATTTCTCACAAAACAAGGTACAGTCGTGGAAAAAAAAAAGTAAACACCCCCTACTAACTCCTCAACAAATTATCGTAGACGAAAGTTACTGGTACCGGACGATTGGAAATAAAGTCTACTTTTAAATGGTGTGTATAAAATTTGCTTAGGGGGCCATATCCATATTAAAACGATTCCAAACTTCATTTTTTTCAATGGCAGTACCCAAATTTAACGAGATATTTCAAATCATCGGTTCAAAATATGCCTAGAAAACAAATTTCAAGTCATTCATATGATAAGTTTTTGAATGATAGACATTCAAAATTTAGTACTTCTAATGTTAAATTACATTTTCATATTTTTATTTATATCTCCTGAAATTATGTTCCTAATGAGCTAATTTTTTGTGTAGCAATAATACTAATATACCCAAACATAAATACGTTGAATTTGCAATTTTTATAATTTTATGATATGATTTATGAATTATGAAATTAATATTCGAAAAAATTATGAATTGCAACCTACAATTTTTTTGATGGATTTAGATTTATTAAGTCCTGCTTTATGGAAATCCCAAATTTCTCATTTTTCTTCCAAGTAGTTTTTAAATTATGCTTAAAAAACGGCAAAATGATGGTTTAAGGGGCCGTCTATGATAGCAATGAGTAAATTTTTGAAATTTATTGTGCTCTCCTGTAATCAAACAGGTTTCATTGAGGTTTAAACGCGCCTTGATCAAGAAGGTGGCTCTCTCAGTTAACAATCGAGTTCGGAACTTCAGTTTGGAGACAACCCTTAAAATACGCTCGTTTTAAAATAATTAATTTCTCGGAAACTTATGGCACGAATTGCATAAAAATTTGTTTATAGGCTAATTGAAAGGTGTAGAGTTCATTTATGCTGTCAGAATTGTGTACTGCTATTGAAGAAAAGAAAGTTTGGATTCGTTTTAATATGTAGATGCCCCCCTAAGCAAATTTTATATACATCATTTAAAAGTAGACTTTATTTCCAATCGTTCGGTACCAGTAACTTTCTTCTACGATAATTTGTTGAGAAGTTAGTAGGGGGTGTTTACTTTTTTTTTTCCACGACTGTACATCTCATTGCCTTTTAATTGCCATGTTTTTATTTTTATCAAAATTATTACCGTTAACTCAAGTTCAGTTAAGTTGAAACACCCTGTATTTGTGACTAAATAAGTGATTTGCGACCCCAAGTTCTTTGACAATGTTTCATGTTTCATCCTCATGATGCCTACCAATCTCCTTCTGAATTTGTCGGTCGAATTTGAAAACTCCCTGTATTTTAGGGAATTCTGAAAAATAATACGGCACTAACAGTTTCCATCACCAACAGGTTTTTTTAAAGAAAAAACAAGACTATTTTTAATAAATTTTTTCATGGGACAATATAACATATGAATTTTGTCATTTGATTTTAGTAATAAAATAAAGGTTTAAATGAATATTTACAGCTGAAAAGAAAAAAATAATACGGCACTAACAGTTTCCACCACCAACAGGTTTTTTTAAAGAAAAAACAAGACTATTTTTAATAAATTTTTGCATGGGACAATATAACATATGAATTTTGTCATTTGATTTTAGTAATAAAATAAAGGTTTAAATGAATATTTACAGCTGAAAAGAAAAAAATAATACGGCACTAACAGTTTCCACCACCAACAGGTTTTTTTAAAGAAAAAACAAGACTATTTTTAATAAATTTTTGCATGGGACAATATAACATATGAATTTTGTCATTTGATTTTAGTAATAAAATAAAGGTTTAAATGAATATTTACAGCTGAAAAGAAAAAAATAATACGGCACTAACAGTTTCCACCACCAACAGGTTTTTTTAAAGAAAAAACAAGACTATTTTTAATAAATTTTTGCATGGGACAATATAACATATGAATTTTGTCATTTGATTTTAGTAATAAAATAAAGGTTTAAATGAATATTTACAGCTGAAAAGAAAAAAATAATACGGCACTAACAGTTTCCACCACCAACAGGTTTTTTTAAAGAAAAAACAAGACTATTTTTAATAAATTTTTGCATGGGACAATATAACATATGAATTTTGTCATTTGATTTTAGTAATAAAATAAAGGTTTAAATGAATATTTACAGCTGAAAAGAAAAAAATAATACGGCACTAACAGTTTCCACCACCAACAGGTTTTTTTAAAGAAAAAACAAGACTATTTTTAATAAATTTTTGCATGGGACAATATAACATATGAATTTTGTCATTTGATTTTAGTAATAAAATAAAGGTTTAAATGAATATTTACAGCTGAAAAGAAAAAAATAATACGGCACTAACAGTTTCCACCACCAACAGGTTTTTTTAAAGAAAAAACAAGACTATTTTTAATAAATTTTTGCATGGGACAATATAACATATGAATTTTGTCATTTGATTTTAGTAATAAAATAAAGGTTTAAATGAATATTTACAGCTGAAAAGAAAAAAATAATACGGCACTAACAGTTTCCACCACCAACAGGTTTTTTTAAAGAAAAAACAAGACTATTTTTAATAAATTTTTGCATGGGACAATATAACATATGAATTTTGTCATTTGATTTTAGTAATAAAATAAAGGTTTAAATGAATATTTACAGCTGAAAAGAAAAAAATAATACGGCACTAACAGTTTCCATCACCAACAGTTTTTTTTTTAAGAAAAAACAAGACTATTTTTAATAAATTTTTGCATGGGACAATATAACATATGAATTTTGTCATTTGATTTTAGTAATAAAATAAAGGTTTAAATGAATATTTACAGCTGAAAAGAAAAAAATAATACGACACTAACAGTTTCCATCACCAACAGGTTTTTTTTTTAAGAAAAAACAAGACTATTTTTAATGAATTTTTGCATGGGACAGTATAACATATGAATTTTGTCATTTGATTTTAGTAATAAAATAAAGGTTTAAATGAATATTTACAGCTGAAAAGAAAAAAATAATACGGCACTAACAGTTTCCACCACCAACAGGTTTTTTTTTTAAGAAAAAACAAGACTATTTTTAATGAATTTTTGCATGGGACAGTATAACATATGAATTTTGTCATTTGATTTTAGTAATAAAATAAAGGTTTAAATGAATATTTACAGCTGAAAAAAAAAAAAAAAAAAAAAAAAAAAAAGATTACAGCATTGAAAAGTTACAATTATTTAAGAAAATAAAATAAATTATTAAAGAGAAATTTTATCAGTATAAACGAAATTTAGTCTGAAAATTCATAAAGATCTTACCAAAAAAAAAAAAAAAATAGTTACTATTCTCTTCTTAGGGCAGTAACATATCAAAATTTGTATTTTAGATATTTAAATAAGACGCAATTAAAATAATATTACGATGTTACCATAACTGTTACACCCATAAACTCCAAAACTTCAAAATATTTTGTTTTTTGAAATCGAGGTTGATAGAGAAATTTTAACAATACGTTCTATTTTAGTGTCCAAAACTCGATGGGACACATGCAAACTATATTGAGATATAGAAAGTTTGTTAAAATGTGTTGAACAGTGTTGTTTTATATTCCTATTATAAGAAGAAATTTCACAAGCGAAAATAAAATTTTATTTCACAATTAAAGAACTCGGATGATAAAGGTGTTAAGTAACACAATCATCATTTAGAGAAAATTAGCTGTAAATTTTCAAATATTTATTTGCGTTTAAGTGTATGTTAAACTTCTTTTTGTTCAATTTTTATGCGTGCAATGTGTTGTTTGTTTCAGTTCAAAAAGGTGCTGTGTACTTCTTGAAAATTCACATACCACTTTTATCAACTAAAACCAGGGTTGTAAAAAACCCGGGATTTTTGTTAAAAACCCAGCCCGGACGGGTTTTATTAAAAAACCCGGGTTAAATGGGCAATTTTTTCCGGGTAAATTGGGCTAAAATGCCAAAATGTGGAATATGATTCCACCTTCCTCCCAAATAATAATCTTCAGGTTTGCCACTGTATAAGGAAAACTGGAAAAAGTGAGGGAATTTAAGAATGAATATTAAAAACAAGAAATGTTACTAAATTTTGGTACTTTTCAAAATTTATCCGTTGAAATTTTGAAAATTCTCAGAGGAATTACTCAGGGAAAATTTAATTTTTTGCTTAGGAAAGCGCAAGGAATTTGATTTCCGAAATATGTGGCAATCCTGATCTCAAATACAATCTTTGTGAACACTTCATAGTCTAATAGATGGGAATGACTTCAGTCTTAATAAAGATCTCAATATTTTTCTCTGTTCTTAAAATACATATATAATATATGATCCCATTAATTTAAATAACAAACAAATTTTAAATTGCAAAGCTATCGATTGTGCTTTATTTAACAATAAAATATAACTTAAAAAAAACTTGCTCCTTTGAAATTATCATAAGATTAGCAAATGTTAATAAAAAATATCTTACAACAAAAATTTTTCTTATATGTATATACAGGGCGTCCACTCTCTCTGAACGGTGTCCAATGGCTAATTCCTAAACCGTTAGTCATAGACATATAGTTCCAATTACAAAAATGTTTTAATCTGAGGCTAATAAATATTTAAAAAGCGATTTGGGCCAATAAAAACATTTCTTAAAAAATTACGAAATTTAAGTTTTTATACGCTCCCCGGTCCTATAAGTTATATTTAGTAAAATTTTCCGATTACACTGACAAGACCGACAAAAAAAAAATCCCGTTCATATAACACTAAAATTGACTGAGTTATGAAACTTAAAAAATGCATGACTTATACCACTTTTCTGCATCTGGACACAAATGAGTTTGAGGAGTCATATCCTAAGTGCTTAAAGTATTCGAAGAATTTTTCATGTATATCTGCACTTTGAAAAAAATAGTACAAGTGTTACGATTGAATTAACTTTTATTAAGTTTCAGATTTTCTAAAATTATTGTATTTTAACATATGTTTTATTTTGTAAGGATTTGAAACTATTTCTTTTTATGATTTATTTTAACAAATATTATGCTATTTTATTTAACTTCAACGATCGTATGTATGTTTTCCCAGTTCAAAATTTGTACTCGAAATTTAACTCACTTTCAAATATCCGATAGAGATTAAGTTTTATATGTATACTGACGTAAATCCGATGTCAATCTAATATTATTATGATTTTCGGTGGTTACCATTCATACTTATTTTACAGGATAACACAAAAAAATTCGGATCGATTACTGCCAAGAAGTTTAAGAAAAAAGTTTTAGATAACACAAGATTGCGATGGTTGTGTTTTTTAACTTTTATGTATTTTTTAGCACTGAATCCGAGAATTACCTTAATTTTTAACCATCATCTCAGGATGTTTTGCAAATCATAAATTGTCAAAATAAAAAAATAAAAAAAAATCAAATACTATAAAATAGAAGAGACGGCTGAGTTTTTTAACTTTTGATAATTGATTTTTATGTACTTTTTAGCACTGAATCTGAAAATGACCTTCATTTTTAACCATCAGGTTATAATTTTTTTGCACATCCTAAATGTCAAAGTTAAAAAGCTCATTTTCGGATTCAGCAGTAAAAAGTACATAAAATAATTTAATAAATATAATAAGTTTAGTAAATATAATACTCTTGAAGCTAACTGAAAAGCTTAAATTTATGTCTTAAATTAAAAGCTAAAACGTTTTAAATTATAGGGTTCCCTATCTAAAAGTGCAAGTAAATTAGTACAAATATATTTTCTAAGATTCAAAGAAGTGAATAAATAAAACAAAATAACCATAAACAACAAATACATCATTTGTTCCTTTCCAGAAATATATTTTAAAAAACCCGGGCTTTTTAAACGGGTTTTTTATATAAAAAAAACCAGCCCGGGTGGGCAGCTGGATGGGTACCCGGGCAGCTACCCACTACAACCCTGACTAAAACTGACATTTTCTTTTGTCACATACCACGTTTATAATCTAAGCTCTTCAATTCTTATAGCGAAATTTTTATTCTCTATTTTAGAGACCAAAACGCTACAGGGCACATGCAAAGTAAATTGAGATACAGAAAGTTTCTTAAAATTTGTTGAACAGTGTTGTTTTATATGCATGGACATACCACTTTTATCAACTAAAATGGCATATTATTTATTTTTTCACCTTTATTCTCTTCATTTCTCATAGAGAAATTTTAACAGTATTTTCTATTTTAGAGTCCAAAACTCTATAGAGTACATGCAAAGTAATATTGAGATACAGAAAGTTTGTTAAAATTTGGTGAATAGTGTTTATTTATAGTCGTTTTATAAGAAGAATTATCACAAGCGAAACCAAAAGTTTCTTACTTCCCAATTCTTGTAGGGAAATTCTAACAATATTTGCTATTTTAGCGTCCAAAACTCTATAGGGCACATGAAAAGTATATTGAGATACATAAAGTTTATTAAAATTTGTTGGACTGTAATGTTTTATATTCCTCTTATGAGAAGAAATTTCGCAAGAGAAATCAAAAGTTTTTTTATTTCACCAGTTTTTATTTTCTGGGAAGTGACTTTCAATTGCAATGAGTGCAAAAAATACACGACACGGTGTATAAAAATGGTGTAATGATGGTATCAATCGAACTTCGTCGAGAGGAATTTACACGTCACAAGGCCCGATTAACCTGTGAAGCTGTGAGAAGTACAATGACATTTCGGGCCCTCGTTCATTCTAATAAAAAAGAAAAAAAAGAAAAAGAATTTTAGAAGAGTTTCCTAAAACCGACGTATACCCGAAAACTCAACTCACCAATGCATTACTGAAATTACTTCAAATATTATATTATTACAGTTTCTCGCTAAAATTTGGGGCCTTGTTTTATGAATTGTGTGTCCCTTCAAAATTTTCTAAGGGAAACACGTGCTTCTGGTGCCTGTTCGGTAATCAGGACCTGGCACCACAGATGTCGAAAAGGTTTGGAGAGATCAGAAAACATATCCCACTACAGTGGGGGATAAACAAGAGGCATAAAAAATTTGACACCAAAAAACTAATTTTTAAAGTTCATTATATGGAGGAAAATGAAGATACTTTCGTATATTTTTTAGTCTCATTGATGAGGTCTGGCTGCATTGCACGCACCCGGTTCCAATCCTTTGTAACGATCACAAAATCAATTATGACCAGCTCAAAAAACAGGGTTGGGTTGATTTTGACGGCCAATTATCTACACGAGAGATATAGACCCGGGGGGAGTGCCCTCCGTGGGGGTCTTTCTAAGGGAACCTAATCCGTATTAACGCATGGAAGATCCACGGCTCGAAGAAAACCACGAAAACTCCGAACGATTAGGCCGACGGGCGCGATTGGGATCGAACCCAGCACCTCCCGTCTACCAGCTTCGAGAGCAGAACCTCTCGGCTACTGGTGGGGCCAAAAAACAGGAGACAGGTTACTAGAAATTAAGGCGACTCTTCTCTCGCTTGAAAACACCCACTCCGTAATGTTAAACCTAAGGGAAAATTGTTTTCGAATTTCTCGTTTAAATTTGAATATTTTTTAAGGGGGTCCGGGACACATTTTCAAAAAAAATTTATTTATTGAGTTAAAATTTTGAAATTTTTTGTGATAGTTAACCCTATCATTTGTAAGCAAAATCGCATGATAAAACTTCTCATAATTTTTTAAAAAATTTTTAAATTTAAATTTTGTTAAAAAAGTGGGGTAGTTTAAAATCGTTATAACTCGAAATATTATTTATAGAATTTCAATTTTTTTTTCATTTAAATAAACAGAAATATATAAATTTTAATTTAAAGCCAGCGTTTTAAAAAATATTAATTTAAAAAAAAAAATAAAAATATTTAACGAAAAAATTACAAAAAATGTGGTGCAACTTTAAAAAAAAAATCACATTTTCAAAAGTAAATATTTTTTTTTCAAATATGCTGGCTCAAAAGTAAAGTAAAATAATTGAAAAAGATATGTTCCGAGTTTCAACCCTGTATCTTTAACGGTTCTCGAGTTATAAGCATTTAAATAGGAGAAATGGTGAAAAAACCTTTCATGAAGAAAAACGCAATTTCACAAGAACGCGTTTCCTTGACAACCATAGCTTGAAAGGCAGATTTTGAAAACAAACCAAAACGAAAAAATTAATATTTCCTGTTCCAATTAAGATAGAAACATGATTTAAACATCATTTTAAGCAGAAAACGGCAGAGAAATGTTTAATCCAATAATAAAAAAAAAAAAAATTGAAAATTTGAAGATTTTTGTGTCCCGGACCCCCTTAAGCGATTTTTTTTTTTCATAGGATAGCTGAGGTCGACCTATAATATGGCTATTTTTTACTTTTTCAACTTTGGTTGCAGATTTTTTTAATAAAGGTACTTTCATTTTCAGAACCAGTTTCGAAACTGAAAGTTACCGTAAAGTAAAAAATAGCCATATTATAGGTCGACCTCAGCAATCCTATGCAAAAAAAAAAAAAAAAAAAAAAAAAAGTTCAAATTTAAACGAGAAATTCGAAAACAACCTTCCCATAGGTTTAACATTACGAAGCGTGTTATTTTGAGTGAAGTGTCCTCTTAAGGCTACTAGCCCCTCAGCTTCTGAATTCCCATCACTAATGCTAAGTCTATGGGCGTAGAATGCATTCGTATATTTAACCCCTTAGGGATAAGCGACCGGTATTCGTGCCCCATAAGGTGCTCAGAATCGGTGACTATTCTCACCAGTAAATTTTTATTGTAAATTTTGCCTTGTTTAATCCGAGAATTTTCCCGATTCAATTAGGCAAAAATTTCTGCTTTTAAAAACCGGTGATTAAAGATTAAAAATTCTGTAAAAGACGCTCGTCCCGAAGGGGTTAAAATATCTCCTCAGGAAATTAATGTTTTTAATTGCTTTTTTATTTGTACTTTTCTTAAAAGAAGTTTATTTTTTTAATTAGTTTTCAAAATGTTTCTAAAATCTACGCTCAATTTAATATTTTATGTGTTAAAAGGTGACGAACTGTGAGTGAGATTTTAACACTTTACGTAAAATTAAGTCTCTATTTAGAAACATTTTGAGAACTAAGAAAAAAAGAGACATACCTTAAGAAGAATAAACAATAAACATAAGTTTAAAATATTAATTTCCTCAGGATATATTTTAAATAAGAATGTATCAAATGCCGATAGACTTAATACGAGACAATGGAAGCGACGCCTTTACTGAAAGTCGGTTACATAGATAGCTTTTTTGAGATTATCTATCGAAAAAAAATTTGAAAATGTTTAGATTTTATATGAAATTTCGTATAGTCTAACAAAAAATGGCGAATTTTCTGGCATAAAAACGTAATCTTTCTGAAAAAAGTTTGGTACTATTTTATTCAAGAATAAAATAAACGGTCAAGTGCGAGCATTACTCGCGTACAGAGGGTTCCGTAGAATAAATATATGAATTTGTAATTGTATTATTAAAAAAAAAAAAAAAAAAAAAAAAAAAAAAAGTTGCTAAAAGAATACTAAGACTTTTTAAAAAACTATATAACGTAGGGTTGGGTATAGCTGTATATATTAGAAAAGTGTAATCGGGTATACCATGAAAGTTCAAAGAGATATATGGAACAATATCAAATATAGCTATTCGTATAACTCTTTTTTTAATATTATCCTAATCTGTGTGTGATGAACTTAGTTCGGTACTGACAATAAAGGCAGTGCATAGTTAAACTTCATTTGGCATTTCATGAAACTAAATTCAGCGTAGTAATAACCTTTATTTCTACAGTGTATCTAAAACAAAACCTTTGTTCAAAGTTTAAATTTGGCATTGTGCTAAGCGTGCTTCGAATTGAGGTCTCAAAGTTGCAACGCCGCCTTGGTCAGTACCGCGTTTTTCCAGATAGGTGTTTAATTAACTTTTAAAGTCACTCGAAGCGTATTGAGAGATACAATCAAGGCAAACTATCGCGAATCTCACAGTATTTATGCGATTCATTCTAATTAAATATTTCGAGGGCGATGCCCTTAAAAAACGGACACCTAATTTTAATTCCAAAACAGACAAATGGCACCAAGAATATTTAATTAAAATTTTCCTTTTATCATGTACGTGAAAATAAGCAAGTTCGCATTTTCTAATAAATTCATTTATAAATTCTGGTGTGATTTCATTATTTCATAAGTTTATAAATAGAATTACTCCGTGCCGGAAAGGATTAAGTGGTCGCAGGACTCTTAAAGCTTCAAAATTTAAGAAATTTTAATTTTTTTAGATGTTAAACTCCTATCTTTTCTGAATATTTTGATATAATTGTTTCCTTGAAATTCTCATTAGAACAGAAGTTTTGGCATTTAGAATTATACTCGCTCAATAGCTGAAGCGGCGTTTCCGAAACTTTAAAGTCATTATTTTCCAAATGGCGTTTTTGTGTATAACGCACAGGATACCTCAAAACCTTCTGAATATTTTTTCATGAAATTTTCAAAACATATATTCCATGTTATTCTGTATAAACTGAACCTAAAATTTCCTTTTTATTGTCCAAAAAAAAATTTTTTTAGGTGATTTTACAGTTGAAATTTTCAAAATTTTGTACTAGCTAAATGCAGCATTGCATTAAAAATATAAAAATGCTTTAAATACAAATTTGTTTAAGTTCAGGGAAATTATTACAATTTGAAGTATAAGTAAGCACCAAAATTTTCATTCTAGTTGCAATATTTATTTTGTAATCCTGCGCGTAAACTGTTATGCCAATTTTTTGTTCGACAAATGTCTAACAGTTTCGAGCCCCCTATAAATACTAATTCTGTATCTTGCAATTTTTTTAAATACATGAAACGAAAGAACATACTTATATCTTTCCTTCCAATTAAAATTGTGTTTTAAAATCATATACACTTTAAGACATTAAATGTTGAAAATGGTCTTTTTTACATTTTTTCCACTTTTTAGAGTCCCGAGACCCCTTAAATTAGTATGTTTTTAACAATTTGACGTTTATTGCTTTTATACTGTTACTGGACATTACATTACACATATATATCATTAAAAGTCGTTAACTAGGCATAGAGTACGCCGCCCTGTCCTTGTGTATGTCCAAACTGACAGTACCTTTAAGGGTTAATATCTCAGCTAATTACCGATGATTTTTTTCGAAAATCATTATCAACAATGCTTTTATTCTTCTGCAACGATAGGTATATTCAGCGATGCTCAACAATTGTTCTGAATGCCCGTAAATCGAAATTTGTGTATAACAGAAAAATGCTAATTACTCAAAAACTATGTGACCTAGGGTAATCGCTATAATTTTCCGGCAAGGTTTATATTAACGTGTACTACCTCTAATGTTTTCATAATTTTTGTTTCAGTAGATTCGGAATTAGATGGGAGGGGAACATATTTTTCGCTACATTTTCAACAATATCTTTGAAAATATAATACCTAAAATTAAAAGGAATGTATTTTTGAGTTCAGCGTTACAAAAGCTTTCACAGGATACCCCACATGATATACAAAGAAAAGATTTTTTTTTTCAAGTAGCATAATTAGCGCCTCTACTTTTTTACTAAATATATTTATGAATGTTTATTAATCTGAAAATATGTAGGTCAATGGTCTTTATTACTTCCCCGAATTTGAACTTTCCTCGTTCCATAGTTTACGATTAAAATAGCTGTGACAGACAGACAGACAGACAGACAGACAGACGGACAGACACAGGAGTGATCTTATAATGGTTCCGTTTTTACTTTTTAAGTACGGAACCCTAAAAATGGCATAGGCGGAAATAAGGATCGAGCGCACGATTTTATTCAATGGCGTATCGTTTTAGAAACGCGAGTATACTTGTAACCGGTCAACGAAGTGTTAAAATATCAATACCCGAGAATCAATAGGTCACGCACTCTTGGATTAATATGAAGTCACACTTCTTGATTTCAAATTATCTTGAATTTCTTTTTGAAAAAGATGCGAATTTTCGCCGTAGGAATAAAAAGTTTTTTCACTTGGCGAGTTGTTTTTTTACCCTACAAAATATCTTTTGAAAATAACAGACACAAAAAATCTATCATTTTAAATAATCTTAAGGGGACTGGTCACTCAGCTTACGATTTCCCCTCGCTAATGTAAAGTCTATGGGCATTTGATGCATTCGTATATTTATAATATCTCCTCGAGAAGTTAATATTTTTAACTTCTATTTTTTGTGTACACTTCCTAAAAGATGTCTCTTTTTTTCTTAGTTCTCAAAATATTTCTAAAATATAGACTTAATTTTATTATATGAAACATTAAAATCTTACTCACAGTTCGCCCGCTTTTAACACATAAAATAATACGAAATTCAGAACAAATTTTAGAAATATTTTGAAAACTAAGAAAAAAAGAAACATCCTTTAAGGGTGTATTCCAATCCAAACTGCTTATTTTCTGATTTATTTTTTAAATTCATTTTTGCTCTCAAGCGCATCAAACTGGCAAATTTTCTTATTTAGAAACTACATGATGTGCCGTGCTTGTCGATTTTTTGATAAATGTAGAAAATATTGCAAAAAATGCTGTCAAAGTTGGCATTTTGAATCGAATTTTCCGAAGCGGGAGATCTGGGAATGAAAAAAAAAATGGTCATACTGAGACAATAATTGTTTAAAAATCAAATTCTAACTAATTGAGCAAAAAATGAAACCACACGGCCTCTTATACATCTCTTCAAAAATCACCTCAGCAAGTTTCATGTTTTTTCTTTTAAAAATGAGTGTGAAAATGTTTCAGAAAGTTTCGAACTGTTGAGGGTGGAAAAATATTTTTTCGATTACACCCTTAACAAGAGTACACAGAAAGAAGTGGTTAAGTGTGATCTCAGATCGCACTGAGGGTTTCGTTTAATATTCCTTTGAAAACACTTTATCCTTTTGCAAAATCTGTTAGTTCCACATTTCGCAACCAGGGGGGGGGACTCTATTCTACACAAACCTCTATCCGAACGAAACTCCGTTTTACAACCTATCCGAAGATATATTAGTCGAGGGGATCGGGCCCATAGCACCCGAGATAGGTAGGCGCCCCTGGCGGTAAAAAGTGGAACTGAAAGATGTATGGCTATGTGCATAATATGAAAAAGTGGTCAAAGGGGTGTCAGCAAAAGTTAGAAAAGTACCCACCGGGTGCAATTGGGTGGGTAGAAAAATTGCTTAAATTACACAAGTTAGAGACCGGAGGGGTAAATATAAGACTTTTGAAATCTTTATGATTTGTCGTGTGATTGCAAGTGTTCAGCTATAATTATGTAAAATTTCAAGTCTTCAACTTAATTAGGGCTCAGTTAGAAAAAAAAGCTTAAAATACACAAGTTAGAGCCCAGAGGGTTAAATATAAGACTTTTTCCAAATTTTATGATTCTTCGTTTGATGTGAAGTGTTCATCTATAAGTACGCAAAATTTGAAGTATTCAACTGAATTACGGTCTCAGTTCGAAAAAAAAAAAAAAAGCTTAAAATTCACAAGTTAGAGCCCAGAAGGTTAAATATAAGACTTTTTCAAAATTTTATGATTCGTTGTTTGAATGTGGTGTTCAGCTATAAGTATGCAAAATTTCAAGTATTCAACTTAATTAGGGGCTCAGTTAGTTAAAAAAAGCTTAAAATACGCAAGTTAGGCCCCAGATGGTTAAATATAAGACTTTTTCAAAATTTTATGATTTGTCGTTTGATGTGAGGTGTATTGGAGCTATAAGTATCCAAAATTTCAAATCTCCAACATATATAGTTTCTGAGAACGGGCTCTGTGATGGACAGACAGACAGACAGGAGCTAGACGAATAGGGTTTCGTCAGATGAACGAAACCCTAAAAATATGTTAAAAATATTAATTTCCCGAGAAGATATTTTAAATATACGAATGCATCAAAAGTCCATAGACTTAACATTACGGAGGAGAATTCTGAAGCTGAGTGACCACCCCCCTTAATAGAGCTGTAGCAAACCGCACATATTCGTTACTAAGTAACGGGTATTCTCTAAGATACGAAATACCGAATCGGTACTTCGAAATACGACTCGTTAGTCGTTACTGCGTCAATACGTAGCCGAACAAAATGAAACTAACTTCAAACGCTGCTTGCGTTTGTATAATTCATGAATGGAGCAGATAGCCGGATGCGGTAAAAGATGCGAATTTGTATTCAGACTCTGATATTTCGGCGTTAGTTGTTTAAGTATCAGTGTATGCGTATCATTCTGTTAGTATCATTTATTCTCAAATCTCAAACGATTTTGATTTCGTAGGGGCTTGTTGATTCCTTCATTATGGAAAGAAAAAGAAGCATAGCTATTTTATACCCTGAGCTTGCAGTACCATCTGAAAGAATTTTTTTTTCAAAATCAGGCTATATATTATCTGAAAGGCGTGCTTCATTAAAACCAAAAAGAATGGAAAAAATATTATTTTAAAACACAAATCAAAGATTTCTAAAATAATAATGCGATTGACGTAAACTGTTGGTTGATAAGATGATAAAGTCTAAAATAAAACACATTTCTTTTAAATATTCTAAAAATTTTCAAGAAATTCTGTTCTAAAATTTACAGGTTTGCTTTCAGTGCATTCTTTATCCTATAAAAATATCTTTGTACGTGTATTTATGTTTTAAATTAAAAAAAAATATATATTTTTTTTTTGATAAAGACGAGTTTTTAGATTGCTTGTAAAAATGTTTTTATGATAACGTTTAATTTTTTTAACCTCCGGTATGCTATTTCTTTCTTCCAGCTAAGCTAATAAAGTGTCGTCTCCAAAAAAAAAAAAAAAAAAAAAAAACAAAAAAAACAAAAAAAAAAAAACCACGCCCCGTTGTATAAGCCATCCGTAAAACAAACCAGAGGTATCATTGTACGGAATAATCTCTATCGCATTTTTTTTAACTTCTAAGCATCGCACATTTCCAATTTTTATACCGTCGTATTAAGGAAAAAAGTACTTTTAAATGCAATTTGTTTGAAAACGGCATCTCGATTTATTTTTGAGATATTAATTAATTTATTTATTTTATTTTATTTATTTATTTATTTTATTTTTTTTTTTTTTTTTGTAGTTTTAAATGTCATTTGTTTAATTTTTGTAACTCAAGTACTCCATTTCTGTAGAAAGTAAAAGTACAGGAAAAATAGTTGGAAAGTACCAATTATATCTTTTTGTTGCCATTTTCTCATAAAAACTGAAAAAAAAAGTAATTAAAATACCTGCTGTTTCGAAAAAATATAAGTTAATAACTTCTGATAAAACATGAAGTTTTTATAAACTGAACTTAATTTTAAGTATCTACATTAAAATTACAAACAAATGAAAGCATATGAATCATGAGATAGCCATTTTTTTTTTTTTTTTTTTTTTTTTGGTCGAATTTCTTAAATAACGAAAGAAATTCTTCAGCGGATGCGGATCACGTCATTTTATATAAAATAAACGCGTGTGTTTTAAGTCTTATAACTGAACTATCTATATTTATGTACATATTTTTTTTTTTTTTTCATCGGGGGTGACACTAAATTCTGAAAAAGCAGAATTACTGTTTTCTAATTTTTTTTTTAACCATTTGGAAAAATGGTTATTGTCCTCTGTCAGGGTAGGAAATCAAAAACATATCTGAAGCTTTTTATTGGTTGAATCCGCATTTTATTCGTTTCCTGATGGGTCTATACAGTAATCTGTATTTTCCCTTTACTTGCAACAGATATGGATACTTCTGTATCCATCTCTGTGCCAAATATTTTTGTTGCTGTGTTTTTAAATTTCATATTTGAAAAAAGAGTACTTTTAAATATAAATCAATAATTTCAGAAATAATAATGTGACTGAAGTATAGTGTCATTTGATAGGATAATCACGTAAGAAATTAAATATATATATATTTAAATATTTTCATATTATTCCAGAAATTAAATTTTCATAATACATAATTACTTTTAGTGTAAAATTAATAAGTAAATTTGTTTGTAAAATATTTTGCCTGTGTAATTATATTTATCATAGTTTTCGTATAAATTTGTTGAACTTTTACTCTTCCTAAATTGCTTTCTCCGATTATTCCTTATTTCATAAGTAAGAAATTATACAATTTAGACATGTTATATTCAATTATGCATCGTATTTTAATTTTGTTTGCCTTTCTTCATTAAAACGTAGAAAATTAAATGTATTTTCAACGTACAGATGGCAGCACATATTTTACGTTAAAATAGTAACGAATTCTTCAAAAGAGTCATGTGCGGTATATAATTAGATTTGATATTGCTGCAGGTTTGTAGTACATACGATGATTGTTAATACCCGGTTTTTGAACAGTAACGAAAGTAACGAGTAACGAATACTTTCTAACGGGTAGCGAGTTCGAAAGTAACGACATCATACGGGTATTCATTTAGTCGTTACTTTTACAGCACTACCCCTTAACCCTTTGCACTCGAGAGGTGATTCTCACTCACCACTATAGTGTTGCCAGGTGTCACGCGTAAATCAGGACTCCAAATTCTCTGGGCACCACTTATTTCTTATAGTTTATTTCGCCATCTTTAATCGCAAATAGTTCTGCAATTAGATAAGTCTAAGAAAATTTCTTTAAAATACTGGTGTACTGAGCATTTGGAGCTCGAATTTACGCAAGTCACCTGGCAGCACTGTGGTGAGTGAGAATCACCTCTCGAGTGCAAAGGGTTAAATTTCTTGTGTAAAAAAAAAAAAAAAAAAACCATAAGACGAGTCACACATTTTTTATTTTGCAAGGTTTTATTTTTCCTGAAATATATCTTTAAAAATAATGGCAGCGGAAAATAAACGTGTAAATATTTTCTAATGCTTATCGTGATAGAACTGTGACCATGGAAATTAGAATATAGATTTATAGTACAGTTTGTTAGAACTTCAAAATTAAACATAAAAATTCACAGACTGCGTACACTTAAGGGGACAGTTTACCTCAAAATTGCTCAAAAAGTCGATTTTTTAAAATTAAATGAAAGGTCGTCTATTTGTGAATATTTTGACACTAATTTTTACCCATACGGTAATTATATCGCGAGAGATCGTAAATTTTGTTAATACACCAAGTACAATTACCCACACAAATTAAAACTTTAAATGGCTTTTTTTCCATGTTCATATTTTCTTCACTTTCATGTTTTAAAAATGCTAAGGTTTTTTTTTTATTTGAGAAGAGATTTAAACTTTTTTGTGCATGTTCTTTATTATATAAGTGATAAATCTTGCGCATGGAATTAGCCTTCAGGATTTATGTTAGTTTTTTTTTTTTTTTTTTTTTTTTGAATAAAAGTACCGGGTGTCCCAAAAAGGACTGACTGATTTTAAAATTCAATAACTTCCAAACGGTGACAGATATTAAAAAAATTCTTCCAGGAGGGTTATGCATAAAGTCAAAAGTTTTTTTACAGTGATTTTCGAATTACAAACAATAGATGGCGCTGCGATCAATAGAGGCTCAATTCAGGCTCGATTTTCGGTACTTCGTGACCCGAATAATACATTTCCATCTCCTTTTTCTGCATGGAACAACAAAAAGGACCAAAAATCGAGCCTGTATTTAGCGACTATTGCTTACAGCGCCATCTATTGTTTGTAATTCGAACTGAAATCGAAAATCACTGTAATAAAACTTTTGACTTTATGCATAACCCTCCTGCAAGAATTTTTTTAATATCTGTCACCGTTTGGAAGTTATTGAATTTTAAAATCAGTCAGTCCTTTTTGGGACACCCGGTATATGAAGATGTGTTAGATTTCAATGTTTTACACTCTATATACAGGGCTCCCAAATGGTCCGCCAACTGTGAATACCAATATTATTTTAGAAAAATTTTCTTTTTTAGATTTTTCTTACAAACCGCCCCGGAATCACTGTTGAAAGTTAATTCTAGCGCAAACCTACCATAAAATTTTCTGTTAAAATTTATTGGTATTCAGTTGGCGGACCATTTGGGAGCCCTGTAGGATAACTTGAGGTGAGATGCCGTGTTGTACAAGATGCCGAATCACGTAGTTTTCATATGCGAAGGCGCTGTACGGAAACCCTGCTCAGTTGTAAGGAAGAGGCCTGGTGATACTTTAATTTACGTTTGCGGTCTTTAAAAAAAAAAAAAATAAGTGGTACTTTTTTATTACTATTTCGTCTTAACACTTCTGGTAAGTGTCAAAAATCTTTTATGTGACTTCTTTATTTGCCTATATAAGTCTTAGTTTAAACACCAGAGAAATAAAGCTCATGTTTTTAGAAAGTACTGGTACCTGGCCTTTCTGCAAATCATAAATGGCGGTCGGTTCCCGCTTCTTCACGTCAGTGGGGCTACCTACGTCTTATCCAATACTTTGGGGTGAGTCGACGAAAATGTTTGGAGGTAAGATGCCGGTTGTTTTCCCTTGGGTTAAGATGCCGGTTGTTTTCCCTTGGGTTAAGATTCCGGTTATTTTGCGTTGCGGTCAAATACCTGGTTGTTTCTTCATTGTTTAAAGTACTCTTGGCTGTTAACTAACTTGTCAGGGATTTTAATCAGATAATTTAAATCAGTGATTAAATAGTGATTTTAATCAACTGATTAAAAAAAATTCATTGATTAAAATCATAAATTTTCTAAATGTTTAAAATGACTTACAGGAATATTAAAATCTAAAATGAACATAATTTGAAAGGTTTCTATATGAAATTCTGCCATATAAATAAACTTTATTGACGTTATAAATAATTGGTTAATAAATATTAATTTTAATCAATGTTAAAAATTTGATGTTAAATGCAGTTATAAATAATTTTAATAAATGTAAATATCGGTAGTATATAATACAGTTTTAGATAACTAGGGTCTTCTGTCCCCCCCCCCCCCAAAGAGCTACGCTCCCCTACCACCATCAAGACACCGCAGTCTCTAAAAACACGCTAATTTGATCTGCTTTGAAAAGATAACTGATTAAATTTTCTAGCAAGATTCAGAGGATGAGGATTTTTTTTTAAGTGAATGAGAATCAGTGTTCAGTGTGTCTAACAGTGTGCAATAAAACCTCTGAAAAATGTGATTGGAACAAATGCATTCAGTGAAACTGTTGTTTACATAAAAGTTGCTTAAAGTTCCTAAACAAATATGAGGTCTGTGGCAAATCTGAGTTATAGCTGAAAAGAACAAAGAGGCATATGAAAAACACCAACAAAAAAGCTGCACTCTAAAGTACTTTATCACAGTGGCTTTATCGTATTTAAACTTATTATAATGTATAAAAATAGACATACTTACGAGCCATAATTCTTTTAAATGTTAAATAGAACATATTTTTTTTTTTCAAATATTAGTTTGTACTTTTATTAAAGTGCCAACGTTTGTTACATTCATATTTTTAACAACTTTAGAATGTCTAAAATATTAAAGTTACTTTTATTCGTCCCATTATGTTTTAAACTACTTCAAAAAAAATTATTGTTTACATTGAAACTTCACAACACTGCAAATTCGCGAAACACTTTTGCATCACTAACAGAACATAATAATTAACACTTCTAACTAAAATCATTTTCGATTGTGTTGGGAATGTGTTGCGAATGTGTTGTGCCAAATAAAAAGATTGTGCAAAAAGTGTTGTTAAAAATTACAAGGGAAAAAAAATGTGTTTTCAAAACATTCATTTTTAAAATTGCGTTATAAATGTTTAATAAATAGTATGTTTTAAGTCTCTGTGAGTGTTACTTTAAAGGCATCATGTAGAAAGTGTTTTACATGTGTTGTTTTATGGCGTTCTAAATTGTGTGGTGTTTACAATGTGTTGCTAATTTAGTGACAAAGTGTTGTGTAGCACAACACTATTGTAAGAAAATATTTTCATCAACACTATTTACAACACGATTTTAACACAATTAACAACACTATTTTTAGAACACATTTTTAGATATCAACACTTTTGTAACATATTAAGAATACATTTCTAGATAGCAACACTTTTGCAACATATTAAGAACACAATCACAACAAAAAAATATTTTGTATATGAAATTTTCTAATTCACAACACATTAATGTGTTAAATTATTTAAAACAACGTTTAAACACACAATAAAACAACATATTTGACCATACGTATACGTTTCGTGAGTACTAGGACTCACATCCTCAGTGTAAAAACTTTAAAAGCTCTAAAAACAATATCCCCCCAACTGCATGTACGGTGAAAAAAACCCAAATGTCAAAACATAATACCAAAAGACCATCAAGTTCTAACAGCCAATGAAATTAATGCGGAAGTGAAGAGTCGTGACACAACAAATCCATCCAGAAAGTTGAGATGTATGGCCATACATCTCAACTTTCTGGATGGATTTGTTGTGTCACGACTCTTCACTTCCGCATTAATTTCATTGGCTGTTAGAACTTGATGGTCTTTTGGTATTATGTTTTGACATTTGGGTTTTTTTCACCGTACATGCAGTTGGGGGGATATTGTTTTTAGAGCTTTTAAAGTTTTTACACTGAGGATGTGAGTCCTAGTACTCACGAAACGTATACGTATGGTCAAATATGTTGTTTTATTGTGTGTTTAAACGTTGTTTTAAATAATTTATATTTTCACACAAGTTCTGTACTTATTACATTAATGTGTTGTTAATTTGGTGACAAAAAGTGTTGTAAAATGTGTTTATTTTTGTGTTTGAGAATTTGCAGTGAAGGCATTTCACCCCTAGATAGTTGGCCATCTTACCCATAGGTAAGAGGCCGAAATGCAAGTGTTTACAAAAACAAAATTTTTGATGCTTTATATAATATCTGTACAGTGAAATAAGGTTTTAAATGATACATAAGGGTGCGAACTTCAACAAGAAATCAATGAATAACAAATAAAAACAACAGGCGATTTTTAAAACAGTAAAGTAAAAAACTATGGCATCTTCACCCAATTTACCCTACCAGTGAAAAAATTATATTAAATATAATATTAGATGCATCTAAGAAATTCATGTGCAGTCATGTCTAATACACATTTAAAAAAAAAAAAAGGAAAAAAATACCAATATTTAAAAAAGCAGTAGAGATTTAAAAAAAAATCTTTTTTTTTTAATTTTTAAAAATTTTAATTAAATATGCAGTTAATTTTCTTTTTCAAAATGTACTTTTAGTTAAACATTGCAATGCTGAGTGAATTCACAGTTTGAACCATATTTTTAAAAATAAACAAAATTGTTGAAAAGGTAAGCTCTCCCCTTAAAATGAAAACAGTGATTAAAATGAAACCATGTTCCTTATTTCAAACTTTGTTATGTTTTTCTTAAAAAAAAAAAAAAAAAAAAAAAGTCGGAAATTGTTCGTCGAACGTGGCAACTGAGGTGCGTTCGTACTTATAACCAGTTTCATAAATATCAGATCTTGGTGTAATAGCTGTTGCACTCAATATTTATTACGCATACAATATTTATTACGATTATATATATTAAATTCAGTAATACCGAAAAAAAAAATGACCTTAAATAGGACGTCATCACCATGGCAAAGTAGAATCATTACTTATCATGGAATATTACTGAATTAATCACGTATGATAGGATTTAATAGAATGAAGAAATTTTTTATTAATATCTTTTAAAGTTTTGATTCGATTTTCATAAAATTCGAAATGACACGACAAAATTTGACAACGATTATATATATAAAATTTCAAACCATTCGGTTGGGTAGTTTTTGTGCCGTTAAATGTGGACTGACAAACAGACAGATGAACGGAACAGACGACGACTACATGTGCTACGTATTTATATGACTACGAACGCACCTAAAAAACTTTCACAACAGGAATCAAAAGTTTCTTATTTTAGCGAGTTTTAATTTTCTGAAGATTAACGGGTGCGAAAAACAAGCGAGTAAATGTGGTGTAATGATGGTTTCAATTAAACTCCGATGAATGGAATTACAATACAGGCTGGGAGAAGTTTTGGAGAGACCGGAAAACGGAATCTATCCTCTCCGGAGAATAAACAAGAGACGTTCAAAAAGTGCCGCCAAAAAACTCATCAGATGCCGCCAAGACATAAGGCCTGCCTCGGCAGTATGTCTTTAAACCCCATCGGACTGCCTCCTTTCGAACAAGTAAGCATTGCTGTAAAAAAATAAGTGTTGAATCGTTCCGCCCACTTTATCTCATTTGGCGGCCGATCCTTGGCGTTGTTGGCAGCACCCCCATCATGCCGCCAAGAGGGGACGATCTTGATCGTACCTCCACACGCGAACAAAACTCGCGATGCTGCGGACGTGAGATGATCGCGTTTTGAAATTGTGACAACAGAAAAGTAAACAACGCGGGAGGAACATCAACACGCGCCACATGTCGCGGAGGAAGCAGTCCAATCCGAAACCAATCAAACGTGAGTACTTGGTTTTACTGTCATTGTACCATTTCGGGCTGAGTTGTTTTAATTCCTGACAAATGATAAGGAGATACCTTTTTTCCCGTTTACCTTAAAATATTCTAGCAGTGTTACAGTACTTACGTAATATAGTTATATCATATCCATTTTTGTAATTTCAGCAAACCTAATGAGTGTATGATTTCAAAACTTTTCATTTTATAGATTTTTAAACATGGGCAGAATTACAAGCAATTTATAAAAGACTGCAAAAATAATGTATGAAAGCAATTAAAGGCACTTATGTGCAACTGATACTGCATATTAAAGAGCAATTTTACAGCCATTTTACCATTTTATTGAAATTCTTGAGAATAAATTTGATTACTTTTTTTATGATTTCCTTAAAGGATTCGAAAACCATTTAAGCACTTGCATAATATTCACTTATCAAAAATTTTGAATATGTACCGAGCCTTTAATAAGCTTGAAAAATCTACAAAACTATTTCATAAAAAATATAAACTACATTCTTCCAGGATCATATTATGCAGCTTTTTTTTTTTTTTTAACTTTGTTCAAAAATGTAGAAATCTGTGTTTTTCGTTATTTTTTTTAAATATCTGTACAAGATTGGAGTACTTATATAATATAGATATATTATATCTATTCTATCCCTTTTCCAAATCTGAATAATTGTCAATGGTGATTTATCTCAATCTTTGATTTACAGAATATAAATTTATGAAAATTTTAAATATGTATAAAGCTTTAATCAATTTTCTAAAGCACTACAAAATGAAAGTATAAAAAATAATTAAATATAGATATATACATTTTCCAAATTTCAATAACTGTTAGTGGTGATTTATGTCAATGTTTGATTTACAGATTTACAAATTTAAGAAAATGTTAAATATGTATATAGAGCTTTAAATAATTTTCTAAAGCACTGCAAAATAAAAGTAGAAAAATTATTAAACTTATTTGAATAAACTTGCTTACATTGTTAACTTTTGGCTAAGCTCCTTTCACTTTCACTTTTTCAATTTTTTTTCAACTTTTTCAATTGAATTGTTCACATTCTTGACAATAGACATTAGTATATTTATTCATGATTTCCATAAAATTTCTAGCAATACTGATGAATTTACATAATATGATGCATTTTATTTAGTTTTCAAATTAAACAAAATGTTACTGTTGAATTATCGATACTTGATTTAGATTTTAACATTTAAAAAGAATAAAACTATACAGATTTTTTTAGATATTTCTTAAAAACTGGAAAATTATTGTGTATAAAACAGTTAAATTTAATTGAATAGAGGTACATAGAATATAAATAACAATATTTACAGTAGCAAATTGTACAATCCATTTGCCATTTCGTGCTGAGTTGTTTAATTCACAAACGACTATAAGATGAACGAATGTTTTTCATGATTTCAACAGCACAAAATTGAAGCATTTACATAATGTTAAATAAAAATCACATATTTTATCCATTTTTTTCCTTTTCAGTAGATTTTAATGGTGAACTATAAATATTTGATCTATAAAACTATCATAGAAAAAATATATATAGCATTTATAGACTCTTGAATAAATTTGTAAAAAACTGGAAAACAACTGACAAAATAAATAAATAAAAAATAAATAAAAATAAGCTTATCTGAATGAGGTACAATAGAAACTTCAAGCTTTTAAAGGAAGCGAATTTTACAGCCAATTTACCATTTTGGGTTGAGTTGTTTAAACTCTTGTCTAAATAGATGTGTTGATGTTTTATCACAACTTTCTTAAAATAGATGAAAAACATTAAAACTATGACGAAAATAATTTAACAACTTCAAAGTAGTAAGCAAATAAGAATCGAAAATCAGTTTTGATAAAAATGCATTAAAAGCTTAGAATATTGTAAGTTTGCTGTGAAAAAAACCTGATGGAGATGGAAATATTTTAAACTACCCTCTTTGAAGTGAGCAAATAATCATAAAAAATTAATTTGGAGAAAAAATGTACTGCTCCAATTTAAAATTTAGAATATTATACGTTTTGCTAGAAATCTTGTGTTTGAAATTTCTATAAGGCATATTAACACAAACTCTATCTTATATACAGGGTAAATATGTTATCTATCGCCGACCTTTAATTTCTCAACCGTTGATCGTAGACATATAGTTCCAATTACAAAAACGTTTCAAATGAGGTAAATATTCATGTTGTGGCGTTATTTAAAGTCAAAAATCAATTTGATAAAAATTACGAAAACTAACTTTTTATACGGTCCCCCAGTCCCTATAGTTATATTTAGTAAAATTTTATACATATCATAACAGCTATAACGCAAAAAGTTTGACATCTGTACTACAAAAATTGACACAGTTATAAAGTTTCAAAGTTTGAGATTTTTGCACATGATTTTGTCTTTCATTGAGGGATCAGTTAAAAGATGAATTAAAGTAATTCGAGATCAAAATCAGGGTGCAATGTCCTTTTTAGAGCGAAGCCACTTTTAGCCGGTTACGTCGGTACTTTTGAATGTTGTTCGACCCATAAAAGTTAGCTCAATTTTTTAGATGAAATAACCCTATTTGGTGATTTCCCGATTTGGTGATACCGGCTAAAGGTGGTTTCGCCGTAAAAAGGACATTGTACTCTGATTTTGATCTCGAATTACTTTAATTCATCTTTTAACTGATCCCTTAACGAAATACAAAATCATGTGCAAAAATCTTGAACTTTGAAATTGAATAACTAGGTCAATTTTTGTAGTACAGATGTCAAACTTTTTGTGTTATATCTGTTATGATATGAGTAAACTTTTACTATATATAACTATAAGGACTGGGGGACCGTATAAAAAGTTAGTTTTTGTAATTTTTATAAAATTGATTTTTTACGTTAAATAATGCCACAACATGAATATTTAGCTTATTTGAAACGTTTTTGTAATTGGAACTATATGTCTATGACTAACGGTTGAGAAATTAAAGGTCGGCGATAGATAACATATTGCACCCTGTATATAGATTAAGAAGCAAATCCGTTTTGAAAAAGTAGATAAAAGTTCTAACCATTTAGAAAAAAAAAAAAAAATCGAAATTGTCATCATTGGCTCACACTGGCTGTTTCCTCCTGTTAAAATACACTCAGTCGAATTCGTTCTTGACCGTTATTGACGGTGTAAAAGTGTGTATCTTGTCATCATTTTCCTTACTTTTTCTTTTTTTTTTTTAATTATTGATTTCATTTAAAGTTGTTGTTTTTGTTGTTTTTATGACAGCCGATCAGCTAAACGAGGAATATAGGCCCGGTGTGTGTGTGGGGGGGGGGGGGGGGAGAGTGCCCTCCATGGGGGGTCTTTCAAAAGGAACCTAACCCGTATTTACGCAAGGATATCCAAGGTTCGAAGAAAACCACGAAAAACTCCGAACGGTTTGGCCGACGGACGCGATTGGGTGATTTTATTTAAAGAAAAGAAATTAGAGTTTTTTTCTTTAAGCTTACTTCCGCACTGTGTTTATGTAACCACCGTACTTAGTTGATTCAATTCTTGACACGTAACTGCTAACTTTTACATTTTTTTTTTTTTGTTACCACTAATGCTAATTAGTAAATTTTTCCTGTTTTAATGGGCTAAATCTGTGGTTATTTAAGTTAAAAATTTCTTTTAAATTTTAGGGGTAACAAAAAAGCGCGAAATTGTCAGCTATGTTGACATACTTTAATGGTTTTGACGTGGATGTTTATTCCTATTATTCTTAAATCATTTCTTTTCAAATTGCTGATTTGATTTTCTTGCTAACAGGTTGCTGCGAAGATTTCATATCTGAATATATAGTAGAACCTCTTTTATCCGAAACTCTTTTAACCGAAACTCTCGGTTAACCGAAATCCATTTTTAAAGCTTTTTTTTTTTTTTTTTTTTTTTTTTACTATTAGACTCTTTGTGTGCAAAATCCATTTTGAATTTTTCTTTTTACCATTATATTCCTTGTGTGTAAGCGGTCCTTTCTGAACTACGAGTACATATAAATACTTTCGATTAGAGGTCCTTTGAATTTAACTTGAGCTCCTGTAAGATAACAACGAAGATAACGAACAAATTAGCAATTCTGAAGCTTTTGAATGTTTTTAAAATGGTTTGGCATGGTTGGAGTAGCAGAAAGACTGTGATACTGGTGAACTAATAATATTTAAAAAACTCCGTGATAGAGCTTCAAAGCAAAAGCAATCGAAAGTGCGACAAACAAAACATTTTTTCAAACCCCAGTGATAAATGTAAAAGGTACTTAATATCAAAATTAAAATTCAGATAATTTATTTTTGTTTCTTTTTTGCTATTGCTTTATTTTTATGAAGCGCTTGTTACCATAATAAGAAATATTGCATATATTTCTCCTTAATCTTAAAATTGAAGAATTCTCGATTATCCGAAAATTTCGATTTTCCGAAAGAGAGTCGGTCCCAGTTACTTCGGATAATTGAGGTTATACTGTATATATAAATTTTTTATCCTTTCACGTACAGCTTTTTCAGTTATTCTAATTTAAATTAGAAATTACGGAACTTAAATCTTAGAAGTGTGACACAATAATTAAATGAGTTATAAATTTAGAATTTTTCAGAAACGAGGTAAAAACTATTAATGTGTCATTGAGTAGTAATGTCCTGAGCACCTACTGAGGATCTTCTTCTGATATTAAGGCTGTTCTTAACTGCTGTGCTCAACAAGCGCAAAACGTTTTGACACATTTACAAATTCATTTTTTAACGGAAAGATATAAAATTGGAAAGTCTGACCATGGAAGCGATTTGGAATCGAACTGCGTTTTCCAGTTTTTGATAAATAAACTACCTATTGAGTTATAAGCGATTTTAATGACGTGACAAACACGTTTTTCACCCTTTCTTGAGTACTTATTCTTCTTTCGCGCGGAAATTCGGTTCAAAACGCCCACTTTCACACTATTTTCTGAAAGATCGATTACATAGTTTCTGCACAAGAGCACCTGCTAGTTTCATGCATTTCCGAACAAAAATAAACTAAAACTTACGTCATAAAGTTGCCTTTTTGGATTTCAGAACAGCCTTAAATATCCTCCAATTTTGTCTTAATTCTGAGCATTGGCGAATAATAAAGAACTAATCAGATGGGTAAGAAAAGTCCTTATATTATTTTTTGCTATTTAAAGTAAACGAACTTGTATATTATAAAATTGCAATTTTTAATACACTGACCTTCAATCCTTCCAATAGGCCTTTTCCCAACAACCCCCCCAACATTCCAAAATATTTAACATAAGCCCTTCTTTCACATTCAATTGTTATTGGTAACATTAATTGGTCAATAGAATAAGATTATTGGTCACAAGAGGAAAATTATCGTATTATTTCGACCTTCTATGGCAATCATGCTTTATTGAATCAAAATTCTTGTGCACAATCTCAAAAATGTTATCTCCTCTTTGTTGTTTTCAAATCTTATATATGATAATTGATGTAAATTTCCTTTAAAATATTCCTAAACCCAGCTAACATTCGATCACATTCTGAATTAATTTTCTTTAAAATTTTATAAATAAACAGTTTTCCTGTATAATAAAAAAAAAGTTACCTTTTTTCAAATCTTTGTAAAATTTCTCGAATTACCGTATTAATTCGACTTTGCATGGAGAATCATGCTTTATTGAATCAAAATTCTTATGCGCAATCTCAAAAATGTTGTTTTCTAAATCTTATTATAATCAATGATGCAAATTTCCTTTAAGATATTCCTAAACCCAACTAATATCCGATCACATTCTGAATTAATTTGCTTTATTATTCTATCAATAAACAGTTTTCCTGAACAATAAAAAAAGTTACTTTTCATCAAATCTTCGTAAAATTTCTCGAATTATCATATTATTTCAACCTTGTATTAGAAACATGCTTCGTTGAATGAAAATTCTTGTGCATATTCTCAAAAATGTTGTCTCCTCTTTGCTGTATTCTAAATCTTATATATGATCAATGATGTGAATTTCCTATAAAATGTTCCTAAATCTAACTAACATCCGATCACATTCTGAAATAATTTTCTCTAAAATTCTATCAATAAACTATTTTCCTGAACAATAAAAAAATGTTACTTTTCTTCAAATCTTTGAAAAATTTCTCCAGAATGTTCATTGATTTTATTTGTCAAAAAACAACTAGTATCTAAAATTAGCTATAGAATCTATAAATACTATTCAGAAAATTAAAATATCAAATGCAAAACAATATAGACAGAATGGTATATCAATCAATTTGTAGGGAATATTCTGATAGTTTAACTATAGCAGAAGGATTAAATAAGGAATGCACATGGATCAAAATTAAAAGTAAAAAGTAAATTGAACTTCTAAAAATGTTTATAGAATGTTTTTCTCCATTAAAATTCACATACCTTTCTTGAAGCAATCCGAAAAAGAGTTACTGATAATGCCGCGAACTGCTTAGTGAAACTAAAGTAAGAAATTAATTATTCTAATTCAATGAAACCATAGCTGTGGTGTGATTTTAAATATTACTGATTTCCCTTTGATTATTAACTATAAGAAGTTTTAGTGAACCACAAAGGATTTTAAAGTCCAACTTGGACAACGTTTGTTTATTTTTGTTTGAGTAATACATTTTATAGGTAAAATGATCATATAAGTATCTGAAGAAAAGTTAAGATAATGCCATGAATGGTTTAATGAAACTAAAAGTAAAACATTACTTCAATTATTCTAATTCAATGAAACCATAGCTGTGTTGCAATTTTAATTATTTTTGATTTGTCAACTACCAGAAGTTTCAGTGAACCACAAAGGATTTTGAAGTCCATCTTGGTCAACTTTTGTTTATTTTTGTTTGAGTAATACATTTTATACGTAAAATTATTTGTATAAGCATCTGAAAAAGAGTTAATGATAATGCAGCGAATTGTTTAGTGGAATTAAAAGGAAGAAATTACTTCAATTATTCTAATTCAATAAAACCATAATAGCTATGGTGTAATTTTAATTATTGTTGATTTCTCTTTGATTATTAACTATCAGAAGTTTTAGTAAACCACAAAGGATTTTAAAGTTCATCTTGGAAAATGTTTGTTTATTTTTGTTTGAGTAATACATTTTATAGGGAAAATTATTTATATAAGCATTTGAAAAAGAGTTAATGATAAAGCAGTGAATCGTTTAGTGGAATTCAAAGGAAGAAATTACTTCACTTATTCTAATTCAATAAAACCATATAGCTGGGGTGTAATTTTAATTATTGTTGATTTCTCTTTGATTATAAACTATCAGAAGTTTTAGTACACCACATAGGATTTAAAAATTCATCTTGGAAAACGTTTGTTTATTTTTGTTTGAGTATTTTTGTTTGAGTAATACATTTTATGGGGAAAATTATTTATATAAGCATTTGAAAAAGAGTTAATGATAATGCAGTGAATTGTTTAGTAGAATTAAAAGGAAGAAATTACTTCAATTATTCTAATTCAATAAAACCATAATAGCTATGGTGTAATTTTCATTATTGTTGATTTCTCTTTGATTATTAACTATCAGAAGTTTTAGTACACCACAAAGGATTTTAAAGTTCATCTTGGAAAACGTTTGTTTATTTTTGTTTGAGTAATACATTTTATAGGGAAAATGATTTATATAAGCATTTGAAAAAGAGTTAATGATAATGCAGTGAATTGTTTAGTAGAATTAAAAGGAAGAAATTACTTCAATTATTCTAATTCAATAAAACCATAATAGCTATGGTGTAATTTTAATTATTGTTGATTTCTCTTTGATTATTAACTATCAGAAGTTTTAGTACACCACAAAGGATTTTAAAGTTCATCTGGGAAAACGTTTGTTTATTTTTGTTTGAGTAATACATTTTATAGGGAAAATGATTTATATAAGCATTTGAAAAAGAGTTAATGATAATGCAGTGAATTTTTTTTCGTGGAATTAAAAGGAAGAAATTACTTCAATTATTCTAATTCAATAAAACCATATAGCTGGGGTGTAATTTTAATTGTTGTTGATTTCTCTTTGATTATTAACTATCAGAAGTTTTAGTAAACCACAAAGGATTTTAAAGTTCATCTTGGAAAACATTTGTTATTTTTGTTTGAGTAATACATTTTATAGGGAAAAGGATTTATATAAGCATTTGAAAAAGAGTTAATGATAATGCAGTGAATTGTTTAGTAGAATTAAAAGGAAGAAATTACTTCAATTATTCTAATTCAATAAAACCATAATAGCTATGGTGTAATTTTAATTATTGTTGATTTCTCTTTGATTATTAACTATCAGACGTTTTAGTAAACCACAAAGGATTTTAAAGTTCATCTTGGAAAACGTTTGTTTATTTTTGTTTGAGTAATACATTTTATAGGGAAAATGATTTATATAAGCATTTGAAAAAGAGTTAATGATAATGCAGTGAATTGTTTAGTGGAATTAAAAGGAAGAAATTACTTCAATTATTCTAATTCAATAAAACCATAGCTGTGATGTAATTTTAATTATTGTTGATTTCTCTTTGATTATTAACTATCAGAAGTTTTAGTGAACCACAAAGGATTTTATAGTCCATTCTTGGACGACGTTTGTTTATTTTTCTTTTAGTAATACAATTTATAGGTAAAAATTATTTATATATGCTTGAAATTAGATTTCTAGTTGATTAGTATCTTTTAACAGCTTTAGCAATTCGCAAATGATTCTATATTGCCACTCTGACAATGTTTGGTTGTTTATTTATGGTTGAAGAATACATTACTTTTATACGTAAAAAATTCGTATAACTTTGATTACAGCGGTTTTCATCTACATTATTAGGTTTTAATTAGTTCAGTAATTTGTAAATAGTGTTAAACTACCACTATGGCAGTAATTTTTTGTTTATTAATGCTTGAGTTATATGATTTTATAGATAGAAAATCAATTATATAGCTTTGATTGGACAGGATTTTTGGTTATAATATATTTCAATAATATTAGTACGGCGAAATTTCTTTTAAACTTTCATATTGACAATGTTTTGTTTTTGTTACTATTTAAGCATTACATCATTTTCATACGTAAAAATCTTTTATAACTTTGATTAGTAGTAGGTTTCTCGTTGCTTATTTCCTTTCAACGCCCTTCCTTTTAAACACACAGGCAGTTTTGAACTCCCACTTTAAAAATGCTTGTCTGAGATAATGTTCGAACACTATATATATATATATATATATATATATATATAAGGACTAAAAAACGTAAATACTACTGGCAATCTAGACACCAGTACTATTTCCGTTTTTTTACGGGAATTTTTACGCATAAATTACAGAAAATTTTCCGTTTTTCTGATTAAAAACGGAAATTTTCCTGTAATTTATGGATAAAAATTCCCGTAAAAAAATGGAAATAGTACTGGCGTCTAGATTGTCAGTAGTATTTTCGTTTTTTAGCCCCCCCCTTTTTTTTTTTTTTTTTTTTTTTTTTTTTTTACAGTGAAGAGTAGACATTACGTTTGTATGTAATAAATTCATTTGTATAATTTTGATTCTAGTGGATTTCTCGATTTTAATATGTTTAGTAATCCGTAAATAGTTTTTAAACTCCTACTTTTGATGATGATTTTTTGTTTGTAAATGATTGGGTAATACACTAATTTATAAGCAAAAAATCATTTATACAGCTTTGATTTCAGAGAGTTTTAGTAAAACGAAAAATAAATATTTAAAAATTAATTCAATTTAAGAAAAATATAAAATATTTTAAAGCTATTAACTGTTTGATTACAGAGGTCGGAATATGTTTCAGTGACTATTTTTTTTATTATAGTCTCAGCGACTATTTATTTTTCTATTCGTACGACTTTTTTGAAGAATAATCTCGGTCTACTGGGATATTTGCTTTTGAAACCTACTATAAAGAAACTTTTTTGTAAATTTTCGGTTTGGTTTAACATAAAAGTTTTCATCAATCATGACCCATAATCAAATGGTTAATTATTTTTTTAAACTGTAATTTTGACAATGTTACGTTTTTGTAAATGTTTTGAAATACATTATTTTTATATGTAAAAATCATTTGTACAACTTTGATTACAAGTAGGTTTCTCGTTGCTTATTACCTTTCAATGTCCATCCTTTAATACCCACAGACAGTTTTTTTTTGTTTTTTTTTTATGTAAAAAATAATTTGTACAACTTTGATTACAAGTAGGTTTCTCGTTGCTTATTACCTTTCAAGGTCCATCCTTTAAAACCCACAGACAGTTTTAAACTCCCACTTTAAAAATGATTGTTTTTGGTAACGTCTGAGGAGTACATTACGTTTATATGTCAAAAATTATTTTTTTAAACACTTTGATTGTAGTGGATTTCTTGTACATTGTTTGGTTTTAATATTTTTAGTAATCCGTAAATAGTTTTAAACTCTTACTTTGGTGATGATTTTTTTTTTTTTTTTTTTTTTTTGTAAATGATTGGGTAATACGTTAATTTACAAGTAAAAAATCATTTATATGGCTTTGATTTCAGAAGATTTTTTTTGTTGATGTAATATCTCTTAACAGTTTTAGTAAAACGAAAAAAAAATTTTAACTGTAGTTTTGACAATGTTACGTTTTCGTAAATGTTTTGAAATACATTATTTTTATATGTAAAAATAATTTGTACAACTTTGATTACAAGTAGATTTCTCGTTGCTTATTACCTTTCAAGGTCCATCCTCTAAAACCCACAGACAGTTTTAAACTCCCACTTTAAAAATTATTGTTTTTGGTAACGTCTGAGGAGTACATTACGTTTATATGTCAAAAATTCATTTTTTTTTTAAACTTTGTAGTGGATTGCTTGTACATTGCTAGGTTTTAATATTTTTAGTAATCCGTAAATAGTTTTAAACTCCCACTTTGATAATGATTTTTTGTTTGTTAATGCTTGAGTAATACATTAATTTATAAATAAAAAAATCATTTATATAAGCTTTGATTTCAGAGGATTTTTTGTTGATGTAATGTCTCTTAACAGTTTTAGTAAAACGCAAAAAAAAATTTAACTGTAATTTTGATAATGTTAATGTTTTGTTTATGTTTAGAAATACATTATTTTCATATTTAAAAAACATTTGTACAACTTTGATTATAAGTAGGTTTCTAGTTGCTCATTAATTTTAAATGCCTGTCTTTTAAACCCACAAACAGTTTTAAATTTCTACGTTGAAAATGCCTTTTTTTGCTAATTTTTGAGAAATACATTAGTTTTGAACGTAAATTAAAAAGATCATTTATTTGAAAATATCCGGAGCTTTAATACGTAAATAAATACAAATTATTTTTTTTTTATTGTAGTTTAAATTAGTATGTTTGGATCTAAAGAAGACTTTGAAATCACTACAATTCGACCAAAATTATTACTTTCTTTCTTTTGTGTATGTGTGTGTTATTACTTGTTAAAAAATTAAAATACACTTGTGGGTAAGTTTTTTAAAATACCTCTTAAAGGTAAATAGTAGAAATAAATTATCATAATGTATTTCAAATGAATTTTTCTCAAAACAAATTCTTTGCAGCTTGTGCATATTTTAATTACTTTTATGAGTTTTAATTTCTATTCAACATTTTTAATATAGCTTAGGGGCAATTTGGATTCATACTACAACAAATCTATGTACTCGTTTTGTAATGTTCATTTATAAAGTCCTCAAATTAATAATAAAGTTTCTTAACATGTAAATTTTTAATAACAATTCAGTTTTGGGCTAGGTTCTTTTTTCTTTTCTTTTTTCCCATTAATTTTTTTCTTCTATCCGCTGGTGTTGCGTTGACACAACAGTAAAAATAAATACACATTCTTAAAATAACTTTAAAGCTACCACTATTTTCGTATTAAAAATTTTGACTTATTTAAAAACGGAACGCTTGATCATTAAATAAACCGAATATTATCTTTTAAAATTTCTGGTGACAAACGTTTTTCTGCAAAAATGTTGAAGACCCCTATGTTATAGTTTCGGCGGTTAATGGGTTAATAAATGTGTGTTGGATTAAAAAATGATGCATAATTTTTATAATAAAGCATATATTTATATAATAAAATGAGAACATATTCTGAAAATGAGACGTGTGAAATATTTAAGCGGTCTCAGGACTCTTAAAATTGGAAAAAAAGAAAAAAAAAAGACCATTTTCAACATTTAATACCTTAAAATGTATTTGATTTTAAGACACAATTTTAATTGGAATAAAATATATAAGTATGGTCTTTCACTTCATGTATTTAAAAAATTATAAGATGCAGAATTAGCATTTACAGGGGGCTCCAAACTGTTAGACATTTTTCGAACAAAAAATCGGCGTAACAGCTTACGCGCACGATTGCAAAATAAGTGTGTCAACTAGAATGAAAATTTTGGTATCTACTTAAACTTCGAATTATAATAATTACACTCAACCTAAATAAATTTGTATTTAAAGCTTTTTTATATTTTTAATACAAAGTTGTATTTCGCTAAGGCAAAATTAAGAAAATTTCAACAGTTTAATTACCTAAAAAAATATTGTTTTGAACAATAAAAAGGAAATTTTAGGTTCAGTTTATACAGACTAACATGAAACATATATTTTGAAAATTTCATGAAAAAATATTCATAAGTTTTTGAGATATCGTGCGCGTTATGCCCAAAAACGCCATTTGGAGAAAAATGACCTCAAAGGTTCCGAAACGACGCTTCAGCTATTGAACGTGTATAAATGTAAAAGTCATAACTTCAGTTCTAATAGGAATTTCAAAGAAACAATTATATCAAAATGTTCAGAAAAGATAGGAGTTTAACATCTAAAAAAATTAAAATTTCGAAAATTTTAAAGCTTTAAGAGTCCTGAGGCCCCTTAAATAAAAGAAATAAACTAATTAGCCTCTTGAGTACGGGTCATGATTGATAAAACTTTTATGTTAAACCAAACCGACAATTTACAAAAAGATTTCCTTTTAGTAGGTTTCTAACGCAAATATCTTAGTAGGCCGAGATTATTCTTCAAAAAAGTCGTGCGTATAGAAAAATAAATAGTCGCTGGGACTATAATAAAAAAAATAGTCGCTGAGACATATATGTTCCGACCTCTCTAGTAAAAAAGTTATTAAACAATTTACAATTTAACAGTATAGCCTTAAAATATTTTACATTTTTCTTAAATGGAATTAATTTTCAAATATTTATTGAATTCATTGCACAGAATATATATATGAGATATATTTTTATTGAAATCACATATATAATAAAAAATAAACGCCATCGTCAATTCAAAAATAAGTCTTTCGACCCCCTCCCCCCCCCCCCTGCATCTGAAGCGTGCATTTCAGGATTTTATTATTTTTTTTTAATATTCAGAAATTCCGAATTCATACAGAAAATCTAAACAGCAATTTTTTATTTATTTAATGACGGGCGCTCCGTGATTACATAACATAAAAAGTAAACTCATCTTTCGGAATTTCTGGTATGGATCCTTAATTTTCTGAATAAAAAAGAAATTCTTGAAAGTTCTGCGCTTTGGATGCGAATGGGTTAATGGAGATCGGGTAATCTGTATTCCAGAAAAATGTTGACTGGTCGTATGCAAATATTCGTATGCTCGACAACTAGATCATGTTTCAATTTTGTTTTTGTTGATATTTACTTAATCTATGAAACGAAGCTTTGAATATTTTTTCATTCAATTAGTTTTTGGAACTCGTTTTTTAAATCGGTATCACTTCCAGTTTTGTTTAGACAAGTTCTTGTTAATTTGTTAACACAATTCAAGGCATTTCAAATAGTTTGTTTAAAAGTTTGTTTTCTTAGTGAAAATAAATAATAAATAACACGTTAAAATGTTGTATAAATACAGGTTTTTAATGTTTCTAAGTTATGCATATTACAAAAGTGTTTGAAATCGTAAACAATGCCAATCAAAATTATAATTTAATTGTGATAATTAGAATTAGATAAATTAAAACAGTATACCCGTACAACCCTCCCCCCCCCCCTCCCAAATTTTGTATCAAATTTATAAGATACACATTTTAATAGCAAATAATGTCAATAATGAAAATATCTCAGATGTCATATTTTTATCTCAATTATAACTATAAATGATAATGCTACTAAAAGCAATTAGTTTAAATACTTACTCAAAGTGTAAATGAATTAAAAATCGTAAACTTAATACCTCGTGTAGCAGATGTAGAGAACTTTAGCTGTGTTAATAATAATGTTGCATTAATGTTCTCCAATAATTAATTGACTACATGTATTTAATTATTCTTCCCTCTTTTTTATGTTAATTGTACAATGTTCGTTCATCTCAGGGGATTTAAGGCAAGGATCGACCAAGAAAGGCTTTTAAGACCGAAACCGAATTTCGGTAATCTTCCTATTTTCAACCAAAAATGGAAATGTCCAAAAGATTTTTCACGCAATTAATACATACATAAATATACAGAATTATTAATTAATTATACGTGTGGTCCAAGTTGGCTCTCTGTGCTTCTGACCAAAACTTTTAAAACTTTTTATTTTCATATAAAACAAATGTAGTTAATTCATCTTCGACACGGAATGGTTTTCTAATTGTACGAATGTAATCATCTAATTAAAAAATACTTTATTTTTGTAAATGAACATGTGTTATACTAGAACTTTCTCAAAGAGTATTCGATACATTTCTGCGGTTTGAAACTAAAGATTTTCTATTACTGTTAAATCTGCAACTTTTAATGAGCACGTGAAAAACATCTTCAAATTTTAGTCCTATATGCATTGCTTGCCTTATAATTTGTACTCTCGTCTTAAGCCAGTCATGACTGATGATTAGAAGCAGTGAAGTTCATAGCAATAAATAAAGAATATCTCATTTGAGACGATACAGCTCAAATCAATGATTATTGCTGAAAATTTCCGAAGGAAGAAATGTGATTTTTGAAATAGTTTCGGTCGAATTTCGGTCCGGCCGAATTTTCGGCGAAACTCAGATTTTTGGCCGGAAACGAAAACGAAACCGAATTTTCGGTCAATATCTAATTTAAGGTGTTTGAAATACCAGAATTTTCGTAAAGTGATGATCACCGTATCTAAGCACATAATTTTTTTCATTCAACACAACAAATATTACTTTACGAAAATTCTGGTATTCTTTCCTTGAGTCGTACGGGCTCTGTTATTATACGTTTACAGGTAATTCAACTGAATTTCGTTACGGCAGACTGTGTAGATTCTTCTTGTAGATTTTTTTTTATAAATTCGTTAACCGGCATATATAACATATTCAACTAATATTAATTTTCTTAGAAGTCTATAAATCTTCTTTATGATATTACAGATTTCTTTGCATCGTTAGAGTTATGAAGAAAATAAAACTTCTTTTTCCAGATTATTCTGTGTAGATTATTCTAATACTGGTTTTGTTATAAGTTCATTAACAGGTATATAACATATTCAACTAATATTAATTTTCTTAGAAGTCAATAAATTTTCTTTATGATATTACAGATTTCTTTGCAACTGTTACAGTTATTAAGAAAATAAAACTTTTTTTCCAGTCATTTTCACAATGTTCCTAAGTATGTTTCCAATGAGAAAAAGCCAATAAACAGAAGTGCAATTTTAAAGTTATGTACCAAAGCTGAAACATTTATTTCAAATGGGTTAAATTTGTTAATAATTACAATTCATATCTTACAAGGAGGTTTTATTCAATGACCTTCTAATATTTTTACAATTTTTAGCTCGTTTTTGCGATAATACTATTAAATAAAGTTATATTTAAAAAAAAATTTAATGTTTCATGATAAAAGAAATTGTATTAATATTTGCGCAAAATTTTATTTATCTTTAAGCATTAAAATGAAGTAAATGAAATAATTCTGTTAAAAGGTATTAATAAACTCATTAATTCCTAGGAAATTTAATAAAAAATTCTTTTCTTATTTACTTCTTCATTTTTTCTCTTTCTTTTCCATTCTTCTCTATATTGATAAAATGTAAACGTATTTAATTGTAACAACACTAAATACAAAATAAAAATATACATAGTAAAAGCGATTACGGTACACTTAAACGCTTATAAAAATCTTTTAATTTTACTTTTAACTGACCTTTTAATAACCTTTACTTGTTCTTTTCTTCTCTTTCTTTAAAATGTAAATGTATTTGTTATAACAACGCTAAATATAAAATAAAAATATATATGCTAAAAGTGATTACTGTACACTTAAAGGCTTATTTTACCTTTAGGCTTAAAATTTTACCTTTAACTAACCTTTTAATAACCTTTATTTATTCTTTTCTTCCCTTTCTTTAAAATGTAAATGTATTTAATTGTAACAACACTAAATATAAAATAACTATATCTATATGCTGAAAGTGATTACAGTAAACTTAAAGGTTTACATTTAAATGAACATATAAACTAGTTTCATACATACAATCGGTGACATTTTCAAGCTCAACAATAAATACTATTTTCACAAAAATTTTAAATATGAGTTTCTTAAACAAACACCTCGAGATCACAAGTATCATATAAAAAGGTTTTTTATAAGCCTTAAAGTGTACTGTAATCACTTTTAGCAAATATTTTTATTTTAATGATAATAAGTGATTTTTCCTATATAATTTTTCAACAGTAAATGTTTAATGTTTATGATACTTTATACACTGATTGTTTTATCACTTGAACATTCAGAAATATTTCCCACTTTCCCTTACATTTGATAACAACATTAACCCATTGCTTCGAATTTTAATAAATTTGTATAATTTTCTTTTTTTTTTTATAACATGAAAATTGCATGAAATAATTTTCTATAAATGTCTTTATCTGTTACCGAGAGATGACAGCATAAGATAGATATTTTTTTGCTTAAATGAAAGCTGTTTTCGGAGTTCAAAGATTTTTCATTTATCAAGATTGCGAAATGTAAAAAACAAGTTTATTTGTATTTTTTCGATCAAGGATACAAATAAATAAGTCATAATCTTAGCTTGTAGACTTCTTTGAAATATGCATTTTTTTAAATTGTGAAATTATATGTTCAAGCCTATTTTTTATGCATTTTTGTAACGTACAAGATATAGGGTACTAGGCACGAATAGGTACATATTTTTATTAGCCATTTAGGAGACAGTTTTTTATGTAAAGTGCTTTTCAAGATGATTGTGAAATAAATTGCTTGTAAGCCTCAAATGTGATTATTCTTAGTTTATTATTAATAATAACTATAATGTTATTAGTCTCTGTAAATAAATAAATATTTTTTTTAGTTGTTCATATAAATACTAATTCTGGTTCATAATATACAATTTAAAATCTTATTTTATATAAATTTAACATATAATTATACATATAAATATTATGCATATTCCCATATTTAGTACGTTTACATTTTATCAAATAAATAAAAATAAAATTTAGTGTAATTTTTTTGGTATTTTTCCAGTTCATTTTGCAATATTTTCAAAAGATTTTACCAAGAAATTTGAGGGAACTAAAATTCAGGCATAAATGGGTTAAAAATAAATAGAAAGGCTTTGAATCCTTCAAAGTAATGCAAATTTCAGGACATTTTTGTAAAAACCTATAAGCAATGGACTCTATTCTTCCTCACGGTCCGAGGCTATAAAAAATCAGCTGTTTTGGAAAACATTAGAAAATCATTCTATTGGAAAACATTACGGTCTATAAGAATTCACTTATTTTTTGTTCTACTACTGAAAGGATTGAAATGTGTGTAAGGGGCTGTGCTTATATAACGTTATCAACTTTTTGGTAATTTTGGACTCCCGCCCACACCCCTCTTTCGAAATCATGCGTTATCATCCCTCGACCTCGCCCCCGTAATGGTATCGTTATAAATGTCTAAAAATTCTTTTGATTTTTCGGATTTTTTTCTTTTGTTCAGAGTGATATACAATTATGTTTAAATTTATTTTTCGCATTCTCTAGTGATTCAAATAAAGAGAGGTCAACAAAATATCACTTTATATACGAAATAACGTTATATCAAATAATACTTAAAAGAAATAGTTACTATTTAAAAGTATTTAATAATAGCTTTTTGTTACATAATGCATTCAAAACAATAATAATGTTTTCTTGCACTTTCCCCCGCACGGGGGGCAGGGGGCAGACAGAATTTATTTTTAACGAAGCAGGTGGGCAGCATTCTTTCTCTATTATTTAATTGTAAACACAAGTATCATTTCAAACATACTTCGAATATAGTTTCTCGAACAGCGGATTATAGATGCATACACATATGACAGAAGAATAGGAATGCCAAACGTTGGGGTATTCCATATTTTGGAATTAAATAATTTTATAATCATTTTATGATTTTCATAATAATTTTGTATTTTCATAAAAATAGATAACAGACTAAACAAGGATAATATACTACTTTGATGTAAAGACCAAGCTACAAATAAAAAGAGAACATTTTGGTTGGATCAAAAATGATGACGATATCAACAGACAAATCCCCCCTCCTCCTAGAGGTATCTTACGACATCATGTGCCAGACCCCCTACCCTTGCCCCTAAAATAATAACGTTATATATGCACAGCCCTTAATAGATCTGAATAATATAAGGAATATTCCTTTAATTTCAGATGAATTTTGAGTTAATTATCGAATTTATTAGAAATATAACGTTAAATTACGTTGTTATAACCAATGTTTGTATCAACGAGAGAATTTTCAATTGTTTAAACTGAGGTTTATTTATAAATTATGTAAATTAAACTTATTTTACTTAAATATGCTTTTACTTCACGATTTCAATGTTAATTTTTAGTGTTTAGAAACTTTTTGATATAAATCCTGCAAATCATGCTTTTATCAAATGTTTCATTATTTAATAATTAAATAATGAAAGAATATGCTTATATTTTCATTGATTTGGTTTCTGAGCTCATAAATGTGCCAGTAAAATAACGTTGAAAAGAAAAATAGCGAAATAAATCTTGGTGAATGCAAAGCCTAAGCAACCGATCACGCCGCCATTTTACCAACTGTGACGTCACAAGAATACTGTCTATAAACTGAAGAAAATTAAATAAGATGTTTGAGAAGTGTTGGAGGAGGCTTAGTAATTTGTCTTGCATAATAAGGAGGACAAAGTTATAAATTATGAATTTGATGGCTAAAGAAATGCTTTTACTAATAATCAAAATTCTATTGAATTTTATGACTATCAAAATGCCTCCGTCTTAGTAGGTAGAATTGTATGATATTGCTAATTGTTTTATCTCTTGAACATTCAGAAGTATTTATCACTTTCCCTTGCACTTGATAACAACATTAAAAATAAATAGAAAGACTTTGAATCCTTCAAAATAATACAAATTTCAAGAAATCTTTGGAAAAACCTATAAGCAATAAACTGAAGAAAATGAAATAAGATTTTTGAGAAGTGTTGGAGGAGGCTCAGTAATTTTCCATGCATAATAAAAGAACAAAGTTATAAATTATAAATTTGATGTCTAAAGAAATTCTTTTACTAATGATCAAAATTCTATTGAATTCTTTGACTATCCAAATGCCTCCGTCTTACCAGGTATAATTGTATGATATTGCCGATTGTTTTATCTCTTGAACATTCAGAAGTATTTCTCACATTCCCTTGCACTTGATAACAACATTAAAAATAAATAGAAAGACTTTGAATCCTTCAAAATAATACGAATTTCAAGAAATCTTTGGAAAAACATATAAGCAATAAACTGAAAAAAAAAAGTAAATAAGACTTTTGAAAAGTGTATAAAGGCTTAGTAATTTTTCTTGCATAATAGGAGAACAAAGTTATAAATTATAAATCTGATGGCTAAAGAAATGTTTTTACTAATAATCAAAATTCAATTGAATTCTTTGACTATCCAAATGCTTTCGTCTTAGCAGGTATAACTGTATGACATTGGTTTCGGCTTATCAGGTATAACTGTATAACATTGTATCCATTGGAACCAGGAAAACTTCTCGTTTTACTGTACACAAACAAGTTGGAAAATTTTTTGAGTGTTTTAAAATGAAAAAAAAATTCTATTGTAATTTTATGATTTTTTAAACCATTAATTATTAAAGTAAAAAAAAGAAAAAGAAAGGATAAAAATAAAAAATAACATTAAAAATAAAGCATATCGTAACAATTTCCTTGAGGAATAAGATGATATTATAATATTTATTATTACAGATCTTCAGTTTGCGAATAATTAATTCTGTTACTAATAATACAAATGCTATTTAATTCTATGACTATTCTCGATAGATCTATTCAAATGCTTTCTTTCGTCTTAGCAGGTATAACTGTATGATATTGCTTCCGCCTTAGCAGGTATAATTGTATGACATTGCTTCCGCCTTAGCAGGTATAATTGTATGATATTACTTCCGTCGGGATCAGAAAAATTTCCCGTTTTACTGTACGTAAACAAGTTAGAAAACTTTTTGAATGTTTTAAAATGATCGAAATTCTGTTGCACATTTATGAATTTTTTAGTAACAAAAGAAAAATAAAATAAATTAAAATACAATATTAAAAACTAAAACAAAACGTAGCTGTTTCCTCGGTGAATAAGAGGAGGTAAATACACATTATAATATTTATTATTACATTGCTTAGTTTACTGATAATCTACGATAAAGATTTTGACAATAGCTCTCTAATTCCTTAAATACTCAAAGATATTAGTTTTTCTCCACAATCAGTATTAATATTATAGAAAAATAATAAAATACACTCTTTAAATATTTTAAACTAAATGAAATTACATTATATTTTTATGAAAGTTTTAAAGCCCTTAATAGTTAAAGAAATAAAAGAAAAAGAAACAATAACAATGTTAAGAAGTGAAACAAACCATGTTAATTTCTCTGAGTGATAGGAGAACACAAGTATAATTTATAATATTGATTTTTATGAATATCAAAATGTAAGCGTGATTATATATTTAATACTTTTCTAACATTTTTTTTTTTTTAAATCATTAAAAGTGTTAGTTTCCCTTTCCTATAATAAGTAACAATATTATGCAAAGTGCGTTTAATAAGACGTATAAAACCTTGTAATTGTTGCACATTTTATTGTTTGAATATATTATGACAGTGCTTCTTTCAATAATTCTCATTTCGCTTTAATAGACAAAAGTATTAATCTATTTTTCCTGTAATCAGTGATAGTATCTTAAAAGAAATTGTTTAAAAAAGCTATTGGATATTTTTTAAATAACTGAAATGCAGTTGTTTTTATCATGGAACTATGAATAACGAGGAAATGACATATCCTAAAAATGTTGAAGCTTCAACTATAACAGGTTTCGCAGCGATTCTTTGCCACCAGGGAAAACTTCCACCAGTAAATTTGAATAGAAATTTTCTCCTTATTTAAGGGGTCTTGTACCTTTTAAACGCGTCGAAAATTAACGAAAAACTTCAAAGTTTGAATTAGTCTATCTTCAAAGCCTTTTTGTGCATAAAGATGAAATTTTTGATATTGATAAAACAGATTGTGCTTTGTAATATTCTACTATTAGAAATTTATTAACACTTTACAGAATTTGTGGATTGTTGAAATCAAAATAGCTCTTTTCTTACCCCATAAGTCATTGCGCGCATGATATCTTGAGAAAGTAAGTATGGATTGGCATGAAATTCGGTAAAGATACTAAACATATATGTGTGTTTAAAATGATCTACTCTTAGGCTAAAATTATATCATTAACTATATAAAAAAATATTTTCGTAAAAAAAAAAAAAAAAAAAAAAAAAATTGTATTTTTAATGAATAAAAATAGTCATAACTAAAAATATTACCATTGTAAATACTTAAAAGTAGATCATTTTAAACACACATATGTTTTTAGTATATTTACCAAATTTCATGACAATCCATACGTACTTTCTCAAGATATCATGCGCGCAATGACTTATGGGGTAAACAAAAGAGCTATTTTGATTTCAACAATCCACAAATTCTGTAAAGGGTTAATACATTTCTAAAGGTAGCATATTACAAAGCACAATCTGTTCAATATCCAAAATTTCATGTTTATACATAACAAGGTTTTGAAGATAGACTAATTCAAACTTTGAAGTTTTTCGTTAATTTTCGACGCGTTTAAAAGGTACAAGACCCCTTAAACACCTTATTCATGCAGAATTTCAGTCATAATTGTGCCCAAAAACAGACATTTATTTTTACTGGTGGAAGATTAATTTGGTGGTAGTCAGGCTCTGCGTTTCCGCATTGTGACAACCTTAACAGTCTCTTGTCAGTGTCAGTGAAACAGACTATAATACCTGGGTCAACATCCACCAATAAAAACGAATATAAATTTTTAGCAAATTTGTGAGAGAAATTTTGCATGAATAAATCGCTAAAATAATGTAAAGTTTTCTATTCAAAATTTACGGGTGTGAGTTTGCTTCGGCGGTAATCAGAAACTATTGATCCGATGTAAAATATTTTGAGAATTAGCCGCCATCTTGTGACAACCTCCTCAGTTACCTCAGTCGCAACTGGTAGGCTCTACACTATATGTCTCCTCCTCTTAATTCATAACACCATTGTTTTTATGAAACTTTTTAAATTCCTATTTTAATTTTTTAGTTCCTATTTTAGGTTCTAGTAAGTATATAACCATTAAAGAAAAATTACTAACCACCAACAAAAACTGTGAAATTATGAATAAAATGAAATTAACTCATTGACAACAATGCAGTTCCTCCCAACACACTCAACATAGATACCAAGCTCATAGTAAAGAAGAGCAGAAAATGAATAATGGAAATTTGTAGAACCTAGACAGGATCATCAGGTCCCAAATGCCTAGAGTTCTACAAATAAAGTGTGTGGTTTCATCTTCATATTAGCCATAAAATAGCTAAAGAATATGAATTTGGAACAACCACACCCATAACATAGAGAAATAAATCATTGAAAAACAAACAAGTTCAAAATAAAACAAGATTAGAAAGGATAGAGAAAAAAAAATAACAAATTACCATATATATATATATATATATATATAACCATTATAGAATATTACAATTTATCATCATTTTTGAACAAAATTTATAAAAAGAGTATCAAGACATGATACAGACATTATAGATATTAAATTTGGATCAACAATTATTAATTAACTAATCACTAATGAATTTTACTCTCACTTATAAATGTATTAAAAAATCATAACATTTAAATACACACACATATATATAACCATTATATAATATTACAATTCATCATCTTTTTTTCTTTAAATAAAAATTAATAAATTGAGTATCAATACATTACACTCTGACATTATACCTAATAAAGTTGGAGCAACTATTATTAATTTAACGAATCATTAATGAATTGTTTCTACAATAATAAACCAATATCCTAATCACCAATGTATGAAGTATTAAAAATTAAAACTTTCAAAATGGGCGAACGGAAAGCAACAGGAAGGAGAAATCATATAAAGAACAAGTAAATAATGAAATATATGTAGGAAATCATAAATATTTGAAATACTTTGTAAAACAATTTACAACCAAAATAATCCAACCAATTAAATAAGACCCGAAACAATGAATCACCGTCAGCATCAACAAACCCTTTGCACGTAATGTATGATCTCAAATATATATATATGGATGCAGTTAATAGTGTATTTTGGGAATTAGCCTTCAAAGCTAAAGCTTGCTATTCTCAATCAGAAATCAACTGTGTTTTACTTATATTGAGAAATATTACCCTTGAAGAGAGTTTCACAATATGAGTTTTAATTTTTATTTGTTTTTTACATTCCTTTTGTAATCGTTCCTATTACATTTTTAATTATCCCACTTTAATACACAGCATTTTGGATAATCAGTTTTATGGTGCGCTAAAATTTTATTTTCTGGTTATTTTTTCATTTGTTAAAATGGTTTATAATTACGAAAAGTTTGTCTATATATATATATAACCATTATAAATATTACAAATCATCATCTATTTCAAATGTACATATACATACACACGCTTATAATAAAATATTAAGATACTGCATATGCGAATAATGTATGAAGAAAATAAATTTATTTATTTTTCGATTCCTTTATAATATACTGCTAGATGGTAAAGAGGATTGATTATTACGGTCATTGTTATAATCACCGTATGATGCTGTCTAACGCAATGATCCTCTAGTCACTTTCCCATAACATACTGCATGTGCAATTTGTTCCTAAATTCTGATGGCAGTCAGTTATTTCAGCATTTTAGTAACATAATAACTAAACTCCTAAAAGGGTTAAACGGGTTTTGTTTTTTTCTTTTGTTTTTCTTTGATCATTATTCTAGTGTGATATTTTATTCAATCATTGTCTGATTCTTTTCTTTGTTATTGGGTTGTCCGGAAAGTTCGCGCCGATTTGTTCCTACCGGTAACTATTTTTATATTCTATTAGTACCACTATTTTTAAAAATACGTTTTATAGTATGTTTCTTTTGCAGATGTTGTCAAAGTATATGTGAAAGATTTTTATTTTCAAAAAGTGGTGCTAGATGAATTAAAAAATATCACGTGAGTTGAGAAACAAACTTTGACTATCATAAACAAACTCCTTGCATTCGTTTGAGACATTCTGACCCTCCCTCCTTACTCTCCGGACATTGCTCCGCCCGATTAATCTTTGTTTCATTTTCTCTAAAATACTCTTCGCAAAAAAAAAAAAAAAAAAAAAAAAAAAAAAAAGTCTCTTTGAATGACATAAAAAAGCATCTCGATAAGTATTAGGGGTACAGGAAAATTCTGTCGCATAATGTTCTTTCACGCTTACTTTTTTAAAATTCTGATTTCTTCATCAGAACCACTTTTTTGAAATGGTAAAATTCCCATAGTTTTCACATTTCACATTAAAGTGAAAACAATGGGAATTTTACCATTTCAAAAAAGTGGTGCCAATGCAGAAATCTGATTTTTTATAAAGTAGGCTTGAGAGAACATTATGCAACAGAATTTTCCGGTACCTCTAATATTTTACCATCAAATCACAAATGTTTTGGAAAGAACGCATTGTGAGACTTCTGGACAGATGGAAGAAGGTTGTACATTGTAAAAAAAAAAAACTGTAAAGTAACTAAAATTTTTGTATGAAACTGGGATTCCTAGAATTTTTTATGTAACGGCAACAACAAAAACTCGTGCAACAGATACACTTTTGTACCGAAAATTAAAAAATCTGTAAGGTTACTAAGAATTTTTTTGGAAACTGGGATGCCTAGAATTTTTTATATAGCTGAAACCTGGGTTACAGATAAAATTTTAGTAAGATTACTGTTAATTTTGGTAGATTTTTGTGTAAAGCTACAGATTTATGTGGCTTTACAAAAACTAGTTTTGTAGATTTACATCTTTTTTTGTTCAGTGTACAGATAAAATTTTAGTAAGCATACAGATTTCTGTAACTTTACATCTGTAGAATTCCATTTTTTTTTTTTTTTTTTTTGCAGTGTAGAACAGAATGACACATCATAATTTAACACTATAGAAGTGCCGGAAATTTCACTCAAGTTAAAAAAAAAAAAAAAAAAAAAAAGAAAGAAAGAAAGAAAAGGAAAAAGAAACACCAGATTTTTTATTTAAAATTTTTTAACTTATGTATTTTACTTTTTTTTTGCGTGATATACATATTTAATTCTTACAAAAAAAAAAAAAAAAAAAAAAAAAAATTCTTGTTCAAATCGAATTATACATATTTGGTAGTAGTCAAATTGACTGTTGTTGACGCTTCCAGTGTTAACAAGTGTATACTAAAATTTAAATTTTCTGAGTTTCAATTTTCTTTCAAAATCCTCATGAACTATCCGGAAAACCAAATATTTTAATACTGAACTACATTAAATGGGCTTTATTATTATTATTTGATGTACGAATTCTGTATGGTAATAATACGATGCGTATATACTCCTTAGAATTGTAAAGAAGTATGTCACCGATATTTCTGATTAGAAATCTTTGCCTGATACAGTTTTCTTTATATTAGAAAACTGTCTGTGGTTAATCAAAGAGTTGGTAATATTTTTCTGAGATTAAATAAAGCGAAAAATTCTATTTGAAAATTATGGTTGAACTGTTCACACTATATTTATTATAATATTTTTTCATACTTTTAACCTTTTATTATACGTTTCTGTACTACTATAAGATGTTAAACGGGCTTCATGAATACTGTCCTTTATATACGAATATCATATGAAGAAACTCAAACCAATATTTTCTAATCATTGTATTTCTTAAAAGAATATTTTCGTTACAGACTGTAACATTATCAAAGAAAAAAAAAAGACAAACATAAACTGCTAAATATTTTAAATAAAAGACATTTTATCATATTTTTGTAAGGCATTCTTAATTTTTTAAATGATAATGCTCCGTTATTGTAAATTTTAAATGGATCATTCGTTACAGAGAAGGAACGAGATTGTAAAAAAAATTACGAAAGTTTCCACATAGGTAATGATAAAACTAAATAGTTTTTGTAGATAACTTTGGTAAAATATCTTACACATCGAAAGTAATGAATATTAATTATAAATATGTTTAGAATAATAAAAAAAAAAAGAATGAAGGAAAAAATATTTCTGAAATTTATTTCATTTTAAAGAAATGCCCTGAAAATGCCTAGATAAGCAATAAACAAATATAATAAACAAAAATAATTCAAAACAAGAATTTGATAAATTGGTCAAATTCTAGCTAAATTTGAAATAGGGTGTTTTTTATAATAAATAACACGGCATTTTTCGGGCAACTGAAAACAATAAGCAATGCTGGTGAATAATCATCTAACAAAAACATAGCTGTGAAAAAAGGGAGCCAAGTTCTGTAAAGACAATGGCAAGAAAAGAAGTGATATCTAAGTGGGTGCCAAGTTCAAATAAAATTCACTCAAACTTACCTACTGAAGTATTATAGCATTTTTAAAATTGTTTAGAAATAAAAATTATTGATAGCATATTAATAATAAATCTAGAGCTTGGCAAGTTTTTACTTACGAGTCATTTATTTTTAATAATGACATTATCATATCAAATCTTGTTATTTCATGATTGGAAGCCTTAATTTGAGTGAGCTCCTTCACCTTGAAGGGCGGTGGGGTAAAATATATCCCACCTAATTTAACTGCAAAATTCCACATTGATACTAGAATTCAGGACTAAAAAGTTTAATTTTATTAAATACGTGAAAAGAAGCTTTTACCCATTTTGAAATAAATTTATTTTGTAAATTCTGGTGTGATTCAATCATTTCAGCATTTCACAAATAAAAGTTATTTGCCCCTGAAAGGGTTTAAGTGGTGCAGTCTACAGAGTGATGACCAAGAACAAGCGTAAGTATATCTGTCTCTTTGTCAGGCATCTTAGTCTGTTTGCATTGAGGTTTCTGGAGGTGGGTGCTAGAGTGATAACCAAAGACGAGCGGGAGTGTATCTGTGTATTTATTGGTTTATCAAATCTTTAGCATGAGTCATTTTATTATAATAATATCTATATTAATTTTTTTTGTAATGTCATTGAAATTAATATTAACATCACCATTTTATTACGACATGAAATTGATAGGCATAACATTTATCAAAAACTTGCCAAGTTCTAGATTTATTATTAATATGCTATCAATAATTTTTATTTCTAAACAATTTAAAAAATGCTATAATACTTCAGTAGGTAAGTTTGAGTGAATTTTATTTGAACTTGGCACCCACTTAGATATCACTTCTTTTCTTGCCATTGTCTTTACAGAACTTGGCTCCCTTTTTTCACAGCTATGTTTTTGTTAGATATCATTACTTTTTGTAACGTTACAATATATTTAGACACTTTACTTAATGCTTTTTAATGTGTTTACATGTGACTATTTTATTCACCAAGCAACATTCAATTATAAATTAAATTTCCTGCAACAAACTATTTAGCTGTCAGTTTGCGGCAGAAATCTATATTTTAATACTGCTACATTGAATGCATGTTATGAGACGAAATGTATTGATTCGAAACTTTTATTGTTTCTGAAACAACAATTCCTATTAAATTCCTATATTAAATTTTCCAATTAAATATCCTATAGCTGGGCCTGCTTTTTTGTACTGAAAGTGAAAAATAAAGTCATGTGCTTATGCCACACTATGTATCATTCATCCATGGGTGCCGGCAAAGAGGTTGTGCAGAGGAAGGATATTACACCTCCCTGGATTTTCAAATTTAATTAACTAAATATCCTTTTCTCTGATGATTTTGAAAATAACAAGTGGGTAAGTGTGATCGCAGATCGCACAGAGGGTTTCGTTTAATATTCCTTTCAAAACACTTTATCCTTTTGAAAAATCTTAGTTCCACATTTCGCAACCAGGGGCGCACTCTATTCTAAACAAACCTTTATCCGAACGAAACTCTGTTTTACATACTATCCGGAGATATATTAGTCGAGGGGATTGAGCCCATAGCACCGAGATAAGTAGGCGCACCTGACGGTAAATGTGGAACTAAAATATGTAAGGCTATGGTGCATAATATGAAAGAATGGTCAAAGGGGTGTCGGCAAAAGTTAGAAAAGTGCTCCCCGGGTGAAAAGGGTGGAGGTTAGAAAAATTGCTTAAAATACACAAGTGAGAGCCCGGAGGAGTAAATAATATAAGACTTTTTGAAAATTTTATGATTTGTCGTGTGGTCCGAGTTATTCAGCTATACGTATGCAAAAAATCATGTCTCCAACTTAATTAGGGGCTCCCTTAGATAGAATTGCTTAAAATACATATGTGGTAGCTCAAAGGGTTAAGCGTAAGACTTTTTCAAAATTTTATGATTTGTAGCCTGGCCTCAAGTGTTCTGCTAAAACTATGCAAAATTTCAAGTCTGCAATTAAATAAGGGGTTCAGTTAGAAAGAATTGCTTAAAATACGCATGTGGAAGCCCAAAGGGTTATATGTACGACTTTTTCAAAATTTTATGATTTGTCGCATGATGGTGTTCAGCTATAAGTATGCAAATTTTCAGGCCTCCAACCTAATTAGGGGCTCACTTAGAAAATATTGTTTAAAATACACATGTGGGAGCCCAAAGGGTTAAATGTACGACTTTTTGAAAATTTTTATGATTTGTCGTTTGATGTGAGGTGTTCAGCTATAAGTATGCAAAATTTCACGCCTCCAACCTAAATAGGGGCTCACTTAGAAAAAATTGTTTAAAATACACATGTGGGAGCCCAAAGGGTTAAATGTACGACTTTTTGAAAAATTTTATGATTTGTCGTTTGATGTGAGGTGTTCAGCTATAAGTATGCAAAATTTCACGCCTCCAACCTAATTAGAGGCTCACTTTGAAAGAATTGTTTAAAATGCACATGGGGGAGCCCAAAGCGTTAAATGTTCGACTTTTTCAAAATTTTATGATTTCTCGTCTGTTGTGAGGTGTTCAGCTATAAGAATGCAAAATTTCACCCCTCCAATCTAATTAGGGCTCACTTAGAAAGAATTGTTTAAAATACACATGTGGTAGCGCAAAGGGTTAAATGTACGACTTTTTCAAAATTTTATAGACTGTCATTTGATGTGAGGTGTTCAGCTATAAGTATGCAAAATTTCACGCCTCCAACCTAGTTAGAGGCTCACATAGAAAGAATTGTTTAAAATACACATGTAGGAGTCCAAAGGGTTAAATGTACGACTTTTTCAAAATTTTATAATTTGTCGTATGATGTGTGATGTTCAGCTATAAGTATGCAAAATTTCAAGTCTCCAACGAGTATAGTTTCTGAGAACGGGCTCTGTGACAGACAGAATATCTCAATTTGTTGATTTTCTGTAAGCAAGTAAACCTAGATAAACCCCCAGTAAGTAGATAGGTTTACAATGGAAGTCTATGGGAATTTGGCGAAATATTAGAGATATCGCCAAGGTGGCGTCACTTTTGTTGACTAATTTTGGTCGCCAAATTTGGCGATATATCGCCATGTTGGCTAGAAACTTGACGGTATTTGGCGACAGAACAGCGTCCCCTCCTACGGCAAATTAAAATTTCGCCTAATAGACGTAATGTTAAAGTAAAAATGGGCAACCCCAGGTGGGTAATTCATCGATTTTCACAATTTTTTAATTTTTTTCCTTAGTTTTATAGTGTAAACGAACTTCGCACCAAATTTGAAGTATGTCGCTGCAGTAGATATACGAGATCTTTTTGATGAGTGAGTGAGTCAGTCAGTCAGTGGTAAAATTATCGATTATCAGACATTTTCAAATGTCATTATCTCAGAAACTAATTATGCGTTATTTATAAAATTTTGGATTTTAGGTAATTAGGGTGGCCTTACTACACATTTTGTATAACAAGTATGTAGGTCTCATAGATTTTCAGTAGTAGAGCATTGAAATTTGACGAAAACAGCTTGAAATGGTTCGTGTAAATAACACACGGCTATGTCAGGCGAACTTGGCTGACACACTGCCGTGTGTCTAGATATATACCTTTCATTAAAAAATGTATTATATCATACCTTTGCAACTCTACATCTTCTTACAAAAATAATTAGCTAGTTAAATAATAAAAACATTTTTCTGACGAAGTTCAATGATTTAAGTCGTATAAATGCAGTAACTTTCAACACACAACACTATTTTCCGCGCAGATCAAATATTAGACTAGATATTAGCATAGCTGCCAACTTATGCACTTTTTGTTACCACTAAAATTTAATAATAGTTTTTGCCTTATTTATTATTAATTTTTGCCTTATTTAATAATATAAAGGGCATAGCCGGATAAGCATTGGAAACATGCCTTTCAATCAAATTTCCTGATTTTTTCCCCAGATGTTGCTACATACCTGACAATATATTTCCCCTACTAGGACTTCCCTCAGAGGGATTAGTCTGAGCGATATTACTGAGAACATAGATTTAATAATAACATGTGTAAGCAAAGAAAATAAGATGTTATCATTAATTGTCCATATACTGCGAAAAATTGAAATGATTAAAATAAACGAATTGTAGAATTACAAAATCTTATACATAAATTCGTATACACTGTTTAAAATCAAACCATTCAAGACAGCCATGCATGGATATAAAATTGAAAGTACGCAATATATTAAAAGTAAAATAGATAATGAAACACTAATTTACTTATATCGGAATTTTAACTGTATAAAATGATGTCAAGAGCATAATCAGACGCTCCGCACCAATTTGAGTAACATTAAATGACAAATATATGATGTTTAAAAAGAATGGACTATACTTTATATGGTGTGTGCTCCCCCGGAATAGTTAATATTGTACAATATCTGTTTTCCACGGATGCAATGAGGTTGTCGATAACATTTAAGGAATTCTCTTCTCAAAATCTAATATAGTATCAAAGTACCGAATACATCAAAAGTGGCATGCAATGCTTCGTTAGAGTGTGTTTTAGATATGCTCGATCGGATTTAAATGATGAGTGTATGCTGGCCACTACATACCCTGTATTGTTTTGTTTTCAAACATATTCTGCACAAGTTGAGCTGTATTTAGCATGTATTAAATAAAAGAAATCGGCAATGATTAACAACATAATGTATGACACAAGATCTGAATATATCGTCTGCATAACTTTTGAGCTGTCAAAATGTCATTTGAAGTAATTTACAAATCCATACATATTTACTCAGCAAATCATGCAAGCTAACATACGCCAATATGAACCCGATTACAAAATTTCACCAGAATAAGTTAATATATAAAAAATCTACTAATGATAATTGAGAATATGACCTTATGATAAAATGTCTAGAAAAATGAATCGGATAAAAAAATCATATCACATTTAAAACGGCACTTCCCTCTGTTAGTGGCCTTGGCGAGAGAGAGAAAAGCCTGGAGAAGGAACACTTTAACAAGTACTTTCGGGCAACCTACTCACTGTTTCATACAGGTCTTTATTCAATATTTACACAATTTATTTAATGCTAGGTGGGTATCTATCAGTTTTGTTGCATTTAAATCGCATGTTTTGCGGAGGAAATGCAGCATTATGAAATATTTAAAGTTGCTGTACCTAATAATTCTAAATTAATGGTAATTGAGATCGCTTTCCGTTAATTTCATCTTTTTAAATTTTAATTTTTTTAGAAACCATTCATAGAGACAATTGTATATTTTAAAACTAACCCGAAGCAAAATTTCAAGATTTTGGGCTCAGCAGTAACAGAGAAATAGAAAATTTTTGAAAGTTTTTTGTTTCTGCACTGTTTTATATAGCGACATTTTTAGAAATTGTTCTATTGCGAGAATTTACGTCATGATAAATACTGCCATGTCAATTTTCATGTTTATATTCCTAACAATTCCATATTCTTCGTTACTTAGATCATCTTTAGATCTTTTTCCGCTTTGTTTAGTCTTTCTATTTTTTAGAATTCGTTCTGTAACGAGCATTTACATCTTATTAATTACTACCATGCCAAAGTTCTAGTTTCTAACACCAACAGTATCCCAAAAATTTCAGTATTCCAAATAAATCATAGTTTAGAACCTTTCTAGAAATTTTTACGTTTATCCGTCAAATTGAACCTTTTAGAGAGCGTTCATTACGAGTATTTACATCTTAAAAGTAACTACTGCACCAAATTTAAAGTTTCTAACCCAATCAATATCGCAGAAATCACAATTTTAGAACTTTTTTGCTCCTGCAGCGATGTAGGTTCTTGCACTGACATAAAATTGTCTTTTTTTCGGAGCAGAGATGGCCACCAACATTTTTTTAAGTTGGCTATGTAGTTTCAGAGATAACACCTCACAAACGTACAAGCATTAATAATATTATATACTTTATAATATTATAACGCTTTATAATATTAGCATTAGATGTACAGATACAAAAGCCATTTATCTGTTACAAACTAAAGTGCCGGCGTTGCCCAGAATTTGAAGGATGTTTGTTCTGAAAAATCAATTTCAAAATTTAGCATACAACACAAAACAAACATTAAAAAAAGCAGTCGAAATGTTGTTGAATGAATCATATGAAATCGCTATATAAAAATGTATAAATGTATATAACAGACGCAAAAGAATACGGCTATAAATGAACTTATTTCAATTTATAATTAGAGCAATAATGTTAAAATACGCCAATATTTCCCTAATCGGGTATTTATCATGCTTCAATACATTTTTCACACTCATATGACGTTATACTATATCCACCATGCCCTTTATATTTCCAATATGACGTAATATTTTCCTCTTTCACGTGGAAACCTTGAAATAGAAAAGTTATGAAGTTATATTCACTTTCATTTAAATTCGTCAAGCCATTTATTTCATTTTCATATTTCACATGAATATCTTGCAATAGAAAAGTTATGACGTAATATTCACCTTTTTTTTTAAATTCGGCAAACTATTTATTTCATTTTCATTTTTCACGTGGAAATCTTGCAGTAGAAAATTAATTGTTGTAGCAATAATTTTATTGTGTTTTTTAATTGTTGGCAACTGCTATAACGAAAAATGTTTAAATTTGATAAGAAATTGCTGCTAAATTGGTGGGTTTTTATTAATTAAAATTAACTATAAGTTATTTCGATTCCGGATTACTTTAGTTGTCTCGGCCATGTTTTAATACACATGTACGTATCTCTTCACAATTTTGGCTTCCAAATTGTGGATTTTTTTATAGAATTACAAAAAGACAGATAGACAAGTTTTCATTTTTATATACCTCTCTATTCTATAAAAAGTAACTAACACTGTCACCGCCGCCCCCCCGCCGCCGGTTTTGAATTTTTTGTGACCGGAGGTCTTTCTTCGTTAATATTAAGAAAACTATTGCATACAAATATATGAAAATCGGTGGTGGTATTATAGCGACATGTTTGATCAACACACTAATGCATACAGTTTTCAAATCGAAGAATTATTTTAAGAGATATTTAATGCTAAAGTTGGACAAAATCGTTCCTTTAAAAAGAATTTATAAGAGCAAAAGCTATACATGGGAATTTAATCATTTTTAGATCATTTTATTCAATAGAAGATCTCGGTCTGCAGATTTCGTTAATTTTTTTAATTTGACTCATTTTTTGAGGTTTTATTTCTATTTTAAATTCAAATATTCAGCATTTTGACAGATATTTTTTACATATTTTAGAAAATGGTATTAATTTAAACTGTTGCCAACTGTATAAGCAGCGCAAACAATAATGTTTGCTTAAAATAAAAAAAAAATATTTACACGTTACTATTATAAACAGAAAAAGACCTTCAAATTAGAATTAAATAATTAGGTATAAAAAGCAGGCACTTATTGGAAATTACGCCATAAAAACTATATTTACATGTGAATTTTAAAAGAGAAAGGATATTGTAAAATAAATTCATTAACATGCGTTAGAAATCTGAAATAGAACAAATTACGTCACATTACACTTACTATGCAAAATGAACAAAAAATAGTATTGCAAAACAGTTTAAATTTAAAAATTGCGCGAGACAAAATATTAGAGGTTAAATATTAGATTTTTTTCAAAATTTTATTATTTGTCGTTTGATATGAGGTGTTCAGCTATAAGTATGCAAATTTTTATGTTTCCAACATAATTAGGGGCTGAGTTAGAAAAATTGCTTTAAATACACAAGTTAGAGCCCAGAGGGTTAAATATTAGACTTTCTCAAAATTTTATTATTTGCTGTTTGATGTGAGGTGTTCAGCTATAAGTATGCAAAATTTCATGTCTCCAACTTAATTAGGGGCTTAGTTAGAAAAATTGCTTAAAATACGCAAGTTAGAGTCCAGAGGGTTAAATTATAGACTTTTTTCAAAATTTTATTATTTGTCGTTTGATGTGAGGTGTTCAGCTATAAGTATGCAAAATGTCATGTCTCCAACTTAATTAGGGACTGAGTTAGAAAAATTGCTTTAAATACACAAGTTAGAGTCCAGAGGGTTAAATAATAGACTTTTTCAAAATTTTATTATTTGTCGTTTAATGTGAGGTGTTCAGCTATAAGTATGCAAAATGTCATGTCTCCAACTTAATTAGGGGCGGAGTTAGAAAAATTGCTTAAAATACACAAGTTAGAGCCCAGAGGGTTAAATAATAGACTTTTTCAAAATTTTGTTATTTGTCGTTTGATGTGAGGTGTTCAGCTATAAGTATGCAAACTTTCATGTCTCCAACTTAATTAGGGGCTGAGTTAGAAAAATTGCTTAAAATGCACAAGTTAGAGCCCAGAGGGTTAAATATTAGACTTTTTCAAAATTTTATTATTTGTCGTTTGATGTGAGGTGTTCAGCTATAAGTATGCAAAATGCCATGTCTCCAACTTAATTAAGTGCTGAGTTAGAAAAATTGCTTAAAATACAGAAGTTAGAGACCGGAGGGTTAAATATGACTTTTTCAAAATTTTATGATTTATCGTGTTATCGCAAGTGTTCAGCTATAAGTATGCAAACTTTCATGTCTCCAACTTAATTAGGGGCTGAGTTAGAAAAATTGCTTTAAATACACAAGTTAGAGCCCAAAGGGTTAAATATTAAGCCTTTTTCAAAATTTTATTATTTGTCGTTTGATGTGAGATGTTCAGCTATAAATATGCAAAATATCATGTCTCCAACTTAATTAAATTAGGGGCTGAGTTAGAAAAATTGCTTAAAATACACAAGTTAGAGCCCAGAGGGTTAAATATTAGACTTTTTCAAAATTTTTATTATTTGCCATTTGATGTGTGGTGTTCAGCTATAAGTATGCAAATTTTCAAGTCTCCGACATATATAGTTTCTGAGAACGGTCTCTGTGACAGACGGACAAACAGACAGACAAAGGAGGGAGACAGGTAGGGTTTCGTTAGATGAACGAAACTCTAAAAACATGCTGCGGATGACTGTAACAACATCCTAAAATTACATTACCATCAGCGATCTACCAATCCCGAATTTAGTTTATATTCGTTTCATCTATTCTTATTCTTTTGTGCGGCCCTGTAAAATAATTATCAATATTATATACAGTAAAACCTCTGAATAGCGGACACCCCGAGAATGCAGAATTTTTCCTCTATTTAGAGGTGACCGCTACTGAGAGTAAAACATGTACAGTTATTTAAGAGTTGGTAATCGAAAAAATTTCCGCTAAATAGAGGTATCCACTAATCGGGTGTGTCCGCTATGGAGGTTTTACCAGTAAAACTTCTGAATAGCGAACACCTCGGGAGGGCAGAATTTGTCCTCTATTTGGAGGTGTCCGCTACTGCGAGTAAAATATGTACATTTATTTAAGGGTTGGTAATCGAAAAAATGCCCGCTAAATAGAGGTGTCCACTAATCGGGTGTGTCCGTTATGGAGGTTTTACTGCATAATAATATCATCCTTTACAAGAAAATTGCATGCTGTATGATAGAGAGACAGACATCCAGAGAAAGATAACCTCCCGGATCAATAAACACTCATGTCTTTTGTTTTAATCATCCACAATTGTATGTCATACAACAGGCCAGATTTTATACAACAGGCTAAAAACGGTCACCGTGGTACGGAATACCGTATTATTATTTGTTTGCCCATCAAAACTGGTTGCCACGGGTTGTTGCAAGGTTTGTGATCACGTGGTTGAAACTGATCTATTCAATATTACTGCGTGCGTATTTTTTTTTTTATTTGCTCCATGTGTTCAAACCAGTTGTCTACAAAAACATCAACCGGTGAAAGTGACGCACGCCAAATTTCTGTGACGTATGCAGATAAATTGTGCTTCTTTAAGAGTTTTTTCTATATAATTTTTAAACGGTTTGGAACTTATTTTTCATAGTAGGTGCATTCAGTAGGCGACCCTCATAGGTACCTTCTGGTGCAATCAGAAACGAAATCCGACAAATATTTTTTGAGTTATGCTTGACGAAAGGTTTTTATTAGGCTTTTTTTTTAGTAGGACATGGCGTTAATATCCATCGTAGTAGTAAAGTGTCCGGACAGTAATATTTCGCTGAGTATTAGCCTTCGCTTCGCTCAGACAATTATCACCGTATAAATACTGATATTTAATGAGATAAAAATGTTTTCTCGATTTTTTTAGGAACGGATTTTCTCAAAAACTGCTGCACGGAATTTCATGCCATTAATTGAGGATATATAGATACCAAAGATGCATAACTGGTATATTTTGTATAATTTTCTGTTTATAAAAACTGCGTGAAATAGCGAAAGGAAAATTTAAAAAAATAAAAATAATATCTTACGTTTATCCGAAAATTACCATTTTACTGTAAAGAAATGCCCATATGTGCCCGTATATTCTATGTAAATGCCGAAAGTTTGCGTTGGGTACTACATATAAATATTTGCAAAAATCTATATTAAATTATTGAAATTCATTTTAAAGCGTTATTTGGGGTGGAGCTACTCAACTTCCACACCCGAAGACATTTTGGAATAAACAGTTACAGAATTGCTGTTTTTTAAATTTTAACCCCTTCGCGACGGGAGCCTTTTACGAAATGTTTATTACTTTGCTACCGGTTTTAAAAAACAGAAGTTTGTGCCTATTCAAATCGGGAAAATGCTCGGATTAAATAAGGCAAATTTTACAGTAAAACTTTACTGGTGAGGGTGAACGAGGATCCTTAGGCCTATTTCCGGCACGTATACGTATCGCTCGTCCCCAAGGGGTTAATGAACACATGAGCAATATTCTTAACGCTGTCGATATCAAAATGAACATGGCGTTGAAAAACATGGCTGTTTTAAGTATTTTATAACATTAATTGAAATATAGCACATGTAACTAAATTCAAGCATGAAGAACATTAATAAAATTTTGAGTACGATTATACATTTCAAAATATTAACATAATAATTAAAATTAAAAATCCATTACTTTAAATTTTGCATTTGCATTATGATTAATTTGAAAACTGTGAAAGAGAGTTTTAAGTTACTCTAACTTTTTTACTTCTAGTTACAGGGTTCGTACGGGTACCTTTATTTTCAAGGCCCAATACCAGAATTTTTTTTATCGAAAAATAAATCTAGTTTTAACAGACAAAATTTCGCCTTATTTCAGGAGAGATTTTCCATAAGAAAATATTGGTACCGAAGAATTTCTTAGTCTAGAAATTCACGCACCCGTCCGAACCCTGAATTATTTTCTTTTATGAATGTTATGACTTTGCAATTAAAAATAAATTTGGATAAACTATTATCCAAATAACTATTATACAACTATTGTTGGAGAAATAGTTGTTGGAAAACAACTAAGGTGTGATCTCGGAACTTGGCAGAAATGCATACAAAAATGGAGGAAAGAATATTCACTATAAATTTCGAAAATGGAAAACCTTAATATTGGTTTGATAGAGAAAATCATTTAATTGTGCGAAAAATTCCCACTACTTTCTACGGAAAGTATGGTCAGCGATGTGTAAAATAACTATTTGAAGGGAAAAAAACCCAAAGGTGTGGTTCCGGAACTCATTAGAATTGTATACAAACACGGAAAAAACCGAGGAAAGAAAAAATAAATCAAAGATTCCAAATTCTTCTTTGTTTTGACTACAGGCTGTATCTTCACAGTAAGACCAAACTGCCCAATCAAGATTGAACGTTTTCTGGAAAGGAAACGCCTGGTCAGTGCAGATTACAAGCGGTGGTAGATCGCCACAACTCTTGTCTTGAGATTAGGAGAAATCATATCGGGCCATTTTTACTTCCTCAGGAAGCACGAAACACCCGAGAGTTGATAAGAAATAGGTGACGCACTTATTCTCTTAATTTGCCCAGAATTTGTCAAAATCCTCGATAACAGTAAAAAAAAAAAAAAAAAAAAAAAAGTACGATTTCTAATTTTAAAACAAATGTCTTCAAACTTTATGATCCAAAGGTCCATGAAACCGAGCAGGTTAAGCCTTATGACATGGTATTTACGAATTCAATTTTTCCAACTGAGGGAAAACTCATTACTACACTGTAAACTGAACAAACTAATTATTTGTCAAAATCCACGATAACCTAAGAAACCAAATCTGATTTGTAATTTTAAAACAAAAGTCTTCAAACTTTATGATCCAAGGGTCCATGAAACCGGGCAGGTATCATATGACATTGACATTGACATATGACATTGTACCAACCTTTATTTATATGTCAAAATCCTCGATAACCTAAAAAGAAAGTCTGAATTTTAATTCTAAAACGAAGGTCTTCAAACTTTATGATCCAAGAGCCCATGAAACCGGGGGGAGGGGGGTGAAGACATATGACATCATAATAACCTTTAATTATTTGTCAAAATCCTGGATAATATTTTTAAAAAATCTGATTTCTAATTCTAAAACGAAGGTCTTAAAACTTTATGATATAAGAGTCCACAAAACCGGGCAGATTAAGACATATGACATCGTACCAACCTTTAATTATTTTACGAATTAAATTTTTCAACTGAGCGAAAACTCATTAATACACTATAAGCTAATCAAACTAATTATTTGTCAAAATCCTCGGTAACCTAAAAAACAAATCTTATTTGTAATTTTGAAACAAATGTCATCAAACTTTATGAGCCAAGGGTTCATGAAACTGAACAGGTTAAGACATATGACGCTGTACAAACCTTTAATTATGTGTCAAAATCCTCGATAAGATAAAAAAAAATCTGATTTGTAATTTTTAAACAAAGGACTTCAAACTTTATGATCAAAGGTCCATGAAACTGAGCAGGTTGTACACTGTACCAACCTTTAATTATTTGTCAAAATCCTCGATAACAAACAAACAAAAAAAAAAAATCTGATTTAAGTATAAAACAAAGGTCTTCAAACTTTATGATCCAAGGGTCCATGAAACCGGGCAGGTTAAGAAAAATGACACTGTACCAACCTTTAATTATTTGTCAAAATCCTCGATAACAAATAAACAAACAAAAGAATCTGATTTAAGTATAAAACAAAGGTCTTCAAACTTTATGATCCAAGGGTCCATGAAACCGGGCAGGTTAAGAAAAATGACATTGTACCAACCTTTATTTATTTCTCAAAATCTCGATAAAATAAAAAAAAAATCTGATTTGTAGTTTTAAAACAAAGGCCTTCAAACTTTATGATCCAAGGGTCCATGAAACTGAGCAGGTTAAGGCATATGGCACTGTAACAAAACTTTAATTATTACAATAATAATATATTATTATTACATGTAATATATACACACAATAATAATAATATATTATTATTATTACAATAATAATAAATAACGGTTCAACCAACAGTTCTAAAATTATTTGTCGTTCATAGCTAGCTATCAAGTGGTTATCACAGTGCAGTTGATAGCCAGTAAAATAAAATGAAAATACTAATATGTTAGTTACACAGAATTTTTTCATTAAAGTGAAATTATGCATATACATAATCTTATTACCATTAAGGTGAGTTTTGTTTTTCATTAGACTTTGTATGCATATATTTAAAAAATAGATTATTACTTTTCTGTTACTGAAGAATATTTACTTCAGTTTTTGCAAATAATGTATGAATTACAAATATGTGTCTGGAAGGACGGAGTGTACGCTACCTAGTTAATATTGCAGAATATTAAACTTTATTTTCTTAGGAATTAAGACCTGAACACACTGCTGCAACATAAATACCATATCCGCATATCACAATGCCTATTGTATTGAAATGTTAATTTACAAATATGGATTGTTGTACGCCACCGACTGCATGTGGGATGCAATAAAGTCAGCTGACTATTATTTTATATTATTAAGAAAGTAAAATTTACGTACCAGACCACATGAGGCTTATGGTAAATGTGCACATGCATGTGTAATTTGACTATCTAAAAAGAATGTAAGCTTATTAATTTTTTAAAAATGTCTCTCGAAATCCATATCAGGACTCGATGTTAATAGAAGCTTCTATGAAGTGTTCTTTCATCCACAAAAGCATCAGTTTAGGAAGCTTAAAATCTGCTCTTGTTTATAATCTCTGTTTATTAACAAATTATACGTAGTCGGAAATACACGTAATATAAATGTGGAAAATGGTTCATGTAAATTTGGTATAATTCTGTGGTATTAAGCTTCAAATTATTTTACAAAAGATTTATAAACATACACAACATACCGCTCCATTTGGCTGTTCATTTAAAGAACAGTAAATTTGCTGCTAATCATTTAAAAATATCTCTCGAAATCCATATCGAGACCGGTTGTTCTACGAAGTGTTCTTTCATGCAGACAATCACCAATTTAGGAAGCTTTAAAACTGTTCTTAATATAATATCTATTTATTTAGAAAATTGAACATAGTCGGAAATGCATATGATAACATTGTATGATGTCAAACTTCAAACTATTTTGCAAAATACTTATGTTTTAACTTAACATATACATACACGTACCAATTGACTGTTCATTTAAAAAAAAAAAAAGTGAACTTGCTACTAATTATTTAAAAATACATTTCGAAATCCATATCGAGACCTGATGTTCATAGAAGCTTTTACGAAGCGTTCTTTATCTAGATAAGCATCAGTTTAGAAAGCTTAACCTTTTCAGGGGCGGTGGTATGTTTATGAAACCATCACTTACTTTTAATTCCGAAACGCCACATTGGTACCAGAATTTTGGTAAAATATTTTACATTTAATATGTATGTGAAATATAGCCTTTTTATTTTTTCCAAATGCATTTGTTGGTAAATTCCAGTGCCATGCATTTATTTCAACACTTTAGTATTGAAAATGCTTTGCCCTTGAAAGGGTTAAAAGCTGCTCTTATGCATAATCTCTATTTATTTAGAAAATTATAGATAGTTGGAAATATACATATAAATTTGGTAACTTTGTATGGTATTAAACTCCAACCTATTTTACAAAAGGTTTATGAAAACATATACATACACGTATCATTTGACTGTTCATTTAAAAAAAAAAGTAAGCATGCTAATATTTATTTGAAAATATCTCTCGGGACCTGATGTTAATAGAAGCTTCTCGCAGGTTCTCTTTCATCCAGATACAATACACCTAGAAAGCTTAAAAGCAGCTCTTATATACAATCTCTATTTATTCAGGAAATTATACGTAGTTTGAAACGCACATTTAAATTTGGTAACTTTCTATGATGTTAAACATCAAACCGTTTTACAAAAGGCTTATGAAAACATATCATGCTCACACCATTTCGCCGTTCATTTAAAAAAAAAAAGAAAACTTGCTACTAATTTTTTAAAGATATCTCTCGAAATTCATATTGAGATCCGATGTTAACTCTCTAGCTGCGCATCCTGCGATTTTCACGGGGATGCATTTAGCCGAGATTAATTTTGAGAATTTCGCTTTTATATGATTATTTTTCAAATTTAGTTTTATGACAATTTTTTTTCTTTTTTTGATCTAATTTTATGCAAAAAATTTTTACATATTTTAACTCTAATATATATGTAGATTTGAAATGTGTAATAAAATAAATGCGCAATTTTTGAACCTATTTTGACAAAAGAAATTACGCAGCGAGAGGGTTAGTAGAAGTTTCTGCGAAGTGTTCTTTCATCCACATAAGCATCAATTTAGGGACCTTAAATGCTTCTCTTAAATACACTAAATGGGCAATAATGACCGAACACTTTCAATTTTACACAGTTTGCCCAATATTTAGAAATATACTTGTCAGATTCTTCTGGAATTTTAGGATTAAAAAGAACAGGTTTGACCTTATATTTATGAACTAAAATTTATCATATATTATATATATATTATATTGAAAGTGTCTGGTCATTAATGGCCATATAGTGTATAATCTCTATTTATTCAGCAAATTATAGATAGTCGAAATATACATATAAGTTTGGTAACTTTCTATGATATTAAACTTCAAACTACTATTTTATAAAAGGTTTATGAAACATACATCTACATGAATGCATCATTTAACTGTTTATTTTTTTAAAAAAAAAACCTTGTTACTAATTATTTAAAAATCTCTTGAAACCCATATCGAGAGCCGATGTTAATATAGAAGCTTCTACGAAGTGTTCTTTCATCCAGATAAGCATCAGTTTAGGAAACTTAAAAACTGTCCTTATGTATTAGCTATATTTATTTAACAAGTTTGTACGCAGTTGGAAATATATATATTAATTTGGTAACTTTCTATGGTGTTAAACTTTAAATTGTTTTACAAACGGCTTATGAAAACATGCACAAACACGTATTACTTGGCTGTTCATTAAAAACGAAAAAAAAAACTTGCTACTAATTATTTAAAAATATTTCTCGAAATCCATATCGAGATGAGTTGTTAATAGAATCTACGAAGTGTTCTTTTGTCCAGATAAGCATGAGTTTAGGAACTTAAAAAAACTTCTCATATAGAATCTCTATTTATAGAAAACTATACGTAGTCGGAAATACACATAACGTGCAGGAAGATTTTGCTTGTTTCATTCTAAAAGCTTTCGACACCATTAGTTTTAAACTGCAATATTAGCTTTATTTAATGACAATGGAACAATTTAATCTTGTTGATGGACTACCTAATTGCTTGGTAACTTTACATCCAGTTGAGAGGTGATCGTGTTGCAAAGGCATTAGGGAGCCTTGAAAAAATTTATGTTTAAACGTGGCTGGTATCCACAATGAGAAAAATAACTAGAAAAATTTATGAAAAGAATAACTTAAAAATAAGCACTTAAAGTACTAATAGTTTAACAATGAAAGAGACAAAAGAGAAAGAAATAAAAAGAAAATTTTAAAAATTTAGACAAAAAAGAAATTCCATTAGTTCCAAAAAGGACAGGCGAAAAAGCTCCCGGGTGATACCCCATCATAAAAAAAAGACTATTTTCAGAGATCATACATTAAGTTTAAGTTAGTAATAATGCTAATTATTTAGCAGAAAAGCAGAACAAACAGAAAGGTTAAGTTTATTTGAAGGGTGAGGAAACCACAGTCTTCATTATCAAGCAAAAGCGAGTATCTAGGTCTTTTACTATTAGTGGAGTCGGATACCTCGTAGTCGGGTAATTCCACAATGATCTGGTTAGGAAGATTGTACAAAGCTTTATAAAACTTTTTAGATAGTTGATTAATACGTTTTTCTTAAAGAAGTGGTTTTAAGATCCCTGCGAATAGTTGTATTGCGTAGGTACCGGTGACCATTACGAATATACCGCAGATTTTTATTGTGAGCACGGTAAAAGTAGTCCATACTAGTATTGCATGCGAATCCCCAGATGGGACAGGCATAGGTTAATGCAGATCTGATACAAGCATTATATAATATTAGTTTATTATGGATAGAAAGAGTGTTACTTTTAAGAAGTGGAGAGAGAGATTTGGAGAGTTCGGTGACTTTGCCACGAGCGTTGATTAAGTGTTTTTTCCAAGTTCCAATCTTCTATCAAGGGTAACCCCCAGATACTTAGTGTGGTTATTCCAGGGAATGTAGTGTTAGATTAATTTTAACACAATTATTCTAATTGGTCAATAAATCATATTAGATGTAAATTCCATCTGGGCGAAAAATGTCCGGAGCAGGATTCGAACCAGGGATCTCCTGGCTGAAGCCGCCAGGGCTCTACCATCTGAGCTATCCCGGACGAATCTGGTAGAACTTTTTCACCCAGCTAACCTTAATGAATCAGATCTCAATGAGAGCACTGGCGGCTTCAGCTAGGAGATCCCTGGTTCGAATCCTGGTCCGGACATTTTTTGCCCAGTTGGAAATTTACATCTAATATGATATATTGACAAATTAGAATAATTGTGTTAAAATTAATCTAGTGTAATTACGCATCCAGCGATTTCTGGAGTTCCATTACCTGTGACTTATTCTGTTGAGCTGAACCAGGTTTCAGTCCAGATTCTTTAATCATTAAGGTTAGCTGGGTGAAAAAGTTCCACCAGATTCGTCCATGATAGCTCAGATGGTAGAGCACTGGCGGCTTCAGCCAGGAGATCCCTGGTTCGAATCCTGGTCCGGACATTTTTCGCCCAGTTGGAAATTTACATCTAAAATGGTAGTGTTATAAACAGTTATACAATTGGGAAAAGTAAATTTCCCGGAAAACAGCTGCGATTTTTTGTTCAATAAGTTTAATACGCCATTGAGTACACCAGCTAAGGAATTCATCAATGTGTTTTTGTAGAATTTTGAATAAGGTGAATGGATGGTGTGCAGAGACGTACATTGCCGTGTCGTCCGCGTACAGGGCAAGATAAGTCCTCAGTGTTCTTGGGATATCGTTAAAAAAATTATTTAATGGGACATATTTCGATTATATAAGGCAAATATTTTACTACGATTAAAGTGGTGTATGGTCCCTATTTTTAGTTTATTTTGTCAAAAAAATGAACCTCTTAAGAGGTTAAACTTCAAACTAATTTACAAAAGACTTATGAAAATATATACATTAACGCATCATTTGAAGTTTATATATATATATAAAAAAAAAAACCTTGCTACTAATTATTTAAAAATATCTCTCGAAATCCATATCGAGACCCGATGTTAATAGAAGCTTCTACGAAGTGTTCTTTCATCCAGATAAGCATCAGTTTAGGAAGCTTAAAAGCTGCTCTTATATATAATCTCCAATCAGCATCAATTTTTTAAAGCCATCTGGTCCGCTTTTTCTTTTCGTACAAGGAACAGTAAATCATTTTTATGGATGATTTAACGTTTATTCTTTTTTAATCGGAAAAAGCCAGTCAAACGATTCCCCCCCCCCCCCCTTATTTCTTTCCCCCCTTTCGCCTCACAAAAGAAAAACTTCGGGTGTCAATATGCTTAATGTAGCGTTAAACAATTCTACTTGAGTAATGAGGCAACCGATACTATTTCTTCAAAACATTGTTAACACTCATTCGAACAATCATTCAACAATAAATTTGATTACACAATAATAACAATCAGGGCAAGTAGCGAGTGAGGAGAATAAAAAAAAATCCCTATATATATTCTTGCTTAAAGAGATAATTTTTTATCCTGTTTAAAAATTTTTCACTTGATTTTATTTCTTCATCTTCTTCTTTTTTTTTTTTTTTAACTCCCCCTTGCAGTTCATTTTAATTTTTTTTTTTTTTTTTTACTTCTTCGGCGCAATATATTTATCGACGCTCGGAAGAAATATATTTAATTCCAAAAACATACAACATCCATTTTTTTTATTTTTTGCAATTTTGCGCCTTGCAGTAACATTAAGCAAGGTTAATGATAAAAGGCCATATCTCTCTCACACACCCACACTTTAAAAAAATAAAAAAATAACTGTCCCATTTTTTGTCCCATTTTTTATTTCGAAAGGGATGGAAGAAGAGGGGTGTCGCAGGCGTTCTAAATAAATGCTCCTACCCCCTTTTCTTTCCGGGGGGGAGGCATTTTTTATCGAGTTACTCCCACTTCAAAGTATAATCATTAGATTGTACAGTTTTTGAACGAGCCGTTTTTTTTTTCTCCCACCTCTCTTAATACTGCGCTTTACGTTTTATCGTTCATCTAAATTCAAATTTAGATAAGCTTATTAAATGAGTCCCGAATTTTTTTTTTCTCTCACATAGTAAAAAGCCTTGCGATAAAAACTATAGAGTGCTAGGGTAAGAGAAAAGAAAGAGAAAAAAAAATATGTAGATTTAAAATGAAGGACCAAAATGGACCTAATCAAAATAAAGAAAGAAAGATTGCCTGGCCGTTTATTCCCTCGCACGATCTTTTGAAAAAAGGAGTAAAGAAAGTCCCGAGGAAAAAAAAATAATAACATTAGATTCCTGTCTTTTTTATTTTCCTGTTTTAAGTCAATTTTATGCCCAACGATGTTTAAATGACCTATTCCCCCATTCCAGTAAGTGATTTTTTGATTGAAATAATGCTTTTATTTTAGATTTTCCGCGCTAGAGTATTGCAAAAAGATAGCAAGTTGTAAATTTTAACCGTAAATGATTTTGTACATTAATTTAGTGTAAGGTTCTATGTATATGGATTTATGCTTGGTGAGTTGTTTTAGTTATTTTTTCAAGTTTTTTGTCGATCGTTGTTGAATTTTAATTAACTTCTTGATTGTTTTATTATATTTCAATAATTTCTGGGGTTTTTAGACCTGTCATAAGTGGATTATTAATGTCATCTGTCGGCCTTATGTCAACAATATTGATGAAATAACATACCTTTGTGAATGTGAAGTTTCTCTGAAGATTACATGTCACATTCAATTATTTTTTCTTTTGTATTTCCACTCTCCATTGTTTGTTTTGTTTTTTCTTTTATTTTCATGATTTCATTTTAATTATATATATATATATATATATATATATATATACATATGGAATCTAATTTTTATCTTAATACTGGATTCTATTACAGAAATCGACTATGCTTTTGCTTATATTGGTATTGCATGTACCCTTGAAAAAGTGAAATGCTATGTAAGCTTCCGGCTACATCCTTCCATTTGATCTATTATTTGTTTACAATACGTCTTTTAATGGTTCAACATTATTTTGTTGTTTTTTGTTTCTTATGTCTTTAATAGATTATTTTTTCAAAATTTGGTGGTTTTTCATATGTTTATATGGATTAATCGTATGCAATGTGCTAGTCAATTAGTGGATTTTGCTTAATTTGTATTACGTATATAGGGTTCCATCTGTATTTTGCATAATGTTACAGTTATGATTTGATGCTAAATTTATTAATTTACACTGGGGAACAATTTTTAACACAATTTCTGTTGACTTCGATTTTCCAGCTGTTTTTTAATCAAAAAAGCGTGCTGATTTCAAAACTGCAATTAGTTTTCTTATATCACGTCAAGTTTTTTCTCTACACACTGCTTATATTAATGTGACCACGCTACGCTAAATCGGGCATGAGTTATAGGAAGAAAAAGCTTCAGAATACATCGAGAGATACATTTATAGCATCGAGATTGCGCGAAAAAAGTTTGCTTGAAAAGGGAGCTAAGGTATCCTACTTTCGATCAAGAGAAAGTGAATTTATTCAATACTTTCGAAGTGATGGTGGATTTGTTTAGTGCCATAACATACATAGGGATGGACATACACATTAATGGAGGAATTGGAAATTCCATCCTATACCGGAACTGAATGGCGACTGTTCATCGATAGCTCAACAAGGAGCTTGAAGTGTGTGCTCCTTCACAATGGAAATTTATTTGGAGCATTCCCAATCGGCCATCCAGTTTATTTGCACGAAGAATATGAGGACATAAAGAGAGCCATCGATTTATTGCAATATCCAGATGCACGAATGGATTATCTGTGTTGACCTTAAAATGGTCTGCTTCCTTCTTGGCCAGCAACGTGGATACACCAAGTATACATGTTTTTGTGTATGCGGGACAGCAGAGCACGTGAGAAACATTGGTTCCAGTCGAAATGGCTTCCAAGATCGAATCTCAAACCTGGTGATCCAAACATTTTGAATCAGCCACTTGTCGACAGAAAGAATATCATCTTTTTTACCTCTGCATATAAAACTGGGTCTAATGAAGCAATTCGTGAAATCTTTGCCAACTGAAGGTGACTGTTTCGAGTATCTCATTGCGAAATTAGGAAACCTGTCTTTTGAAAAAATAAAGGCAGCTATATTGGACTGCCCAGATTCGGCAGCTCATTAAAGACGAAAATTTCATCGGAACAATGACAGAACTCCAAAATAATGCTTGGTTGGCATTCAAAACCCTTGTCAAAGACTTTCTTGGAAATACGCGAATAGAAAATTACACCGAAATTTTCCAGCAACTGTTAGAAAGCTTCGAAATGCTTGGTTACAACAGGAGCATCAAATTTTATTTTCTGCATAGCCTTCTTGATCACTTCCCGGAAAATCTTGGTGTACACAATGTAGATTATAGTAAGTATATACAACCGTTGTATGGATAATATATTTGGTAATTTTTTCTTTATTTTCCTTTCTATCCACATTAAGTATGATTTTGGGGGTATCCTGTAGCTTTAAAAGTTGACGTGATAGATAAATACTGCGGTCATTTTTAGATTTAGATGCCAATTATTAGACAAAAACAAGTGCCAGATCTAAGTCAACAAAATGTGTGTTCCTCAGTGTTATTGATTTAATTATCGTAATTGGAAACAGATGATGATTTGTAATTATATTATGGTTATATATATATATGAAATAATAAGAAACAAAGCTTTTTTAAAATCCAAAGTTTAAATTAAATTTGTAAAATAAAAATTCCCAGTTTGTTTTTTCGAACTATTAAACCAAATATTCTAAGGGGCTATGCATATATAACGTTATCACTTTAGGGGGAGGAGGGCGGTCTGGCATTTGATATCGTAAGGTATCTCTGGGGGAAGGGGGAGGGGCGTTGCTTTTTGATATCGTTATCATTTTTGAACCAACCAAACTTTTCTTTTTTCAATAAATTTTTCTTTACATATAAACAGTCTGTTACTTTGTTATTATGATTATTTTTATATGTTTTTATGAAAATACAAAGCTATTATTAAAGCCATTAAATGTTTATAAAATCATTTCATTCCAAAATTTGGAATACCCCAACTTTTGGCATTTCTAATTTTTAAATAAATAACCATTGTTTAAAGTCTGATATACGATTTAAAAATAAAAAATATATTACAATTCAAAACTATATATCATGTTTACAGTTAAAAATTACTAGCAGTTAAAATTAAATAAAGTATAAAAAATCAAAGTTTTTCTTCTTTTTTATACCTTATTTAATTTTAACTGCTAATAATTTTTAACTGTAAACATGATATATAGTTTTCTGCCATTTGAATGTTATTTATTGCACTGATGAGGGGCTAAAATTTAGCTCGAAACGTTTGCTTTTTAATTGTATTAAATGTATTTATGTAATTTTTACTTGTATGTCTGATGAATTGTAATATATGTTTTATTTTGGCATTTCTGTTCTTCTGCCATATGCGCATGTAATTCGCTGTTTGAGAAATCAGGAGCATCCTATGTAGGAAAATATACCTGCGTTTACGCAGTAAAGAAAGACAAAGAAGTTTGTCAACTGCTTCGTTGATAAGATCTGCTTTTAATCTCCCCGGGCAAGGGCAAGTGCAGGAAGGCAATATTACTTTTGAATGCATTATATAACAATAAGCTATTAATAAACATTTTAGATAGTAACTAACTCTTTTAAATGTTATTTGATATAAATTTATTTCAGGTATTGATATTTTATTGACTTCTTGAATCCGTAAAGTATGTAACTAATAAATGTATAATGATACGTGTATATCACTGCAAGCGTAGGGTAAAGTGCCCATATTTCACCTCCTCTCCTAATTTCGTCCCCCTTAACTTCTCCGCTTCTGCGAAAGTGGCGCCACTTATGACGCAAAGCACAGGGGACGGAAGGTAAAAGGGTCAGTGTTGAAAGTTTCGTTCGCCAAGACGAATACATAAATTAAAGACGGCAAATTTCCTATTTTTAGAAGACCTGAGTTCTTATTACGTCGTTTGTAGAACGTTATTTACTGTACTGTAAGTATTTATTTCTTATTCATTGCATATATTTTACGTTGGTAAGATGCGGACAGTAGCATACAGTGAGTTTTAGGACGCTCAGTTCATCTTACGGGAACTGAAGATTCATAATATTGGAAAGTAGCGAGGTCCCAATTTCGTCCCCCTTGCAGTTCTGATTTTCGTCCCGGGGGCAAAATTAGGAATGCTTTTTCATGGCATTTTTTTCAATGTTTTCCCCATGTTTGGATGGCTAATGCATAGTTGCCAATCTCCCGATTTTAGGGATACCAGTAAAATCTTACAAAAATGTTTTTTTTTATTTAATTGCGTTAAAACTGCGATTGTATAAAGCACGTATTTCTGCATAAAAATATTGGTATGAAAAAAGATAGGGAGGTTGGCAACTTTGCTAATGCTTCGTTATGTTATTCTTCCACTGATAATTAGTACATTTCTTTGTGCCTTGCTCCAATGTAAATTAAATTACTCATTTAGAAATAAATTTTGATTTAGTTATAAGTTAAGCCTTGGCGTATTAGATTTTTGGGGGGGACGAAATCGGGACCATTTTTTTTCCTTTGCATTTTTTAGATACTTTTGAAAAGAAAAACTTTTCGCATTGTTAAAATTGTTTTGTACGATATTTTCCTACGTTTGTATGTCCGAGGATAGTTAGACTGTGTAAAATCCAAATTTGGTAGATTTTCACTGAAAATTACATCTTCTAAGAGCCTAAAAGTGACTGAGGGACGATAATAGAGCACCTTACCCTCTAAAAAGAAAGAAAAAGAATGTAAAAATAAAAGCATTTCAGACATTGAAAACGATATCCTTGGAAGGGGGGGGGGGGTCGGTCGACGAATGATATCGCATGATATCGTAAGGGGGGGAGAGGGGGTCCAAAATAAGCAAAATGTTGATAACGTTATATATGTATAGCCTCTAAACCCTTTTTTCAGTTTGTTTCTCGGCGCGACATTTATTTACGTCCAATTCTTAAATTCGAAGTAACTTTAACATAGAAATGGATGACGTTAACGCAACTTTCCCTTTTCTGCGGTCAGTTTTGCTAGAGCTAATCCCGGGTAGTTCTGCAACAGGCTGATCCACATATATCAATCAAAAACTAATTATCCAATTAAATTGAAGTTTCCTCTCATTTTACTAGACTCCCTAGACACTTTTGCACTACTGGGAAAAATTATAATTACAATAATAAAACTCGCATACGCGAGGAAATCGCGTGCTTTTTTGGATAGAATGGTTTGCTAACTAGCACTACGTCACTCGGGACACTAAACCTGACATACTATGTAATTATAGCGTATAGAAGATATAGTGTGGAAGCCGGCTATTCCAGTAATGCTTTAACACTAGAACCACCATAGCGGTCATTTTGACCGGTAAAAAATGAAAATATTTCGATTCGAACCAGAAATGTTTTTTCTAAAATAAATTAAATATGTACCACGGAGAAACAAGTTAAATAAATAAGTTAAATAGTTTTAAATAAAAATTCTGGTGTGAAATCGTTTTATAACACTTGAGTAAAATTTCCGGCGGTTCTAGTGTTAAAAAGTGCTAAAAAATTAGATCCCGTAAATGTTGAACGGTACTGAATGACAAATATCGATCACAGCGACATCTGCTAGCTCTCTACTCACCGAAACTCTTTCTCAATTGAATCCTTACACAATACTAATGTTTGAACTACCAGATGTCACTGCAATCGCCATTTTTCGTTCAGCATCTTTCAATATTTTTGGGATACAACTTTTTGGCACTTTTTTGTTGGCAGATTTCTACACTATAATGCAACTAAAGGATTAATAAAGTCAGGTTCCAATGAACTTGGTGTAATGCTTGGCTGTGTACTACACTCCACATTTAACACCCAAACTGATCACGTAAAGTAAAGTATCATTGCAAATATATACAGATTTTAATAAATGTAACTCTGATTTTTGAAATAAAGGTACTTACGTATTATTCGGTCCAGTTCATATTCAGAGCACCAACAATGGTGCCGAAAATATCAATAACAGTGACACTTTTATTTATTTATTTATTTTTATTTTGCTATCTTCATTTCAAATACATAGTTAATATTATATAGTTAGTTCCCATATTAAAGACAGTAGCAGAAGTATTTATATACGTATAACTATATAATATAATATAGATATAAAATATATGATATTCCTTGATACAATATATTTATATTACATGATATTTATTTTATATTCATTCTGTTGAGCACAACAAACCGTTGGGAATAAAATTACCATCGTTAATATCATTTATTACTAAAAGCCGTTAATTTGATGTAATTTATTTAATAAATGTATACTAAATTACTGCTTTGTATTATTTTAGTTTGCTTTTATATTATTTATGATTTTTAACGTTTTTATGTATTTATTAAATATATTAGTACATTAATTTACCTCTTTTAACATTATTTACGATCGGCAACGATAAAAAATATATATATATGTTGATGTGGCTTGCGCTTTCCAAAACATCCTGACCACATCCTGACCGCAGTAAGAGGGTGCAGCTAATTCCCATGAGAACTAATAGAGCTTGCAATTTCTAAAAGACAATAAACTTGATGAGTTAGTGATTTTGAATCTCCAGCCTGAGGACGAAGGCTGAAATTAACTTCAGAGTTCGGTTGCGGGCTGACTTGGGAAGACGTCCATAGTCAGACTCCGAGAGCGCGCCGAAGTATTGAAGGCCGGTAGAGGGCCGCAACCCCCCCCCCCCTTTATCCCCTTAAAACTGTATATAATTTGTATGTGTCTTGTAAATATAATTCATGCCTTACTCCAGACATTAAAATTGTGTTATTTACACACCATCGAGTCATCAATGAGAAGTCTTTATCACCAAAGGTCATTTGCAGTCAATTCCACACATATATTGAGGATTGGCAATCATTTTTGGCGATCTATCCACCTTGCTCGGATAATACATAAGTACCTAAATAAATATGCCGAATTGTGTTTATAATGATTAACATTTTTTTTTCTTCGCGTTGGTCACTTTCCAGGCAGATTTTACTTTCACGTGAAGTATAAATTGATCTGAACCAACAGCTAAAAATAGATTCAGAACCATCACTAATGTCTAAGAGAAAACTGAGAGGTTGTGTGTGGTGATTGACCTGTGCAAAGTGGCGCTATGTGTTCTTCACGTTTTTACGCATACACTCTTTTACCGGGTGTCCCAAAAATTACTGATGGATTTAAAAATTCTATAACTTCCAAACGCGTGACAGATATTTAAAAAATTCTTGTAGGAGGGTTATATATGAAGTCACGAGTTTTCTTTACTGTGATTCTTGATTTTAGTTCGTATTTCAAACAATAGGTGGCGCTGAGAGCAATAGGTGCTTAGAGATCCTACATTAGAGAGAGATTGTGCATTGATGAAATGTCCGCCATTTTCGTTACAAAGTAGATGGAACGCCGTACAACGCAATGCATTTTCATCAGCGTCTAACATTTTTTATTCTATTAAAATTATGAAAATTTCATTTTATATGCCTTCAAAGAGTCTTTCAGAACATAAATATGAGCCCATTTCCATTTTAATGAGTAAGAATTCTCAGAAAATGTATTTTTTATTCATTTTTTTTTCTTTTTAAAATAGCGGATAGAGGAAGATTGGGCATGTAAGAACTTTATTTTAATTTCGCAATATTTGAGAAAATAATTTTTAACGATTATTAGATAGAAAATGAACTATATAGAATTCAATTTTTTAAAACTATCTATAATTTATTACGCATTTTAAGACAACAGTAATTATTATAATTTTTACCATCTTCGCATTGATAATAGCAAAAACAATAAAATTTGAATATATCACATACCCCTCCTATTTAACTATGTATGTACCAAAGTTAATTTAATATGTGCGCTGAAAAAGTTTTATGATAAGTTTCTAGGTACTGCTACTTCTCTTTGATATTCTTTTTTAAATACAGAAGTCTAAATATATATAGTATTAGAATGAATATTGTTATCAAAACATTAAATAAAAGTTTAGAAAAAATTTAAATAGGGACACTGCTGTTAAAAGAAACAAATAAGAAATATGAAAAACAAATTCTAAAAATAAATAAAAATCCGATAACTAAGTAAAATCGCACTGCTGCGTAGCGTGAAACAGTTGAGTAAAAAAAAAAAAAAATGCATTTTCTGAGAATTCTTACTCATTAAAATGGAAATTTGCTTATATTTATGTTCCGAAGGACTCTTTGAAGGCATATAAAAGGAAATTTTCATAATTTTAATAGAATAAAAAGTGTTAGACGCTGATTAAAATGCATTGCGTTGTACAGCGTTCCATCTACTTTGTAACGAAAATGGCGGCCATTTTTTCAATGTCCAATCTCTCTTTAATGTAGGATATCTATAGGTGCTCAGTCCAGACCCGATTTTTGATACTTCGAGATCCATTTACATTTTAATCTCCTTTTTTCACATGGAAGAAGAGCGAGGCCGAAAAATCGAGCATGCATTTAGCGGTTATTGCTTGAAGCGCCATCTATCGATTCTATTTGAACTAAAACTGAGAATCGCAGCATAAAAACTCCTGACATCTTACACAACACCCCTGCAAGAATTTTTTTAATATCTGTCACCGTTTGCAAGTTATTGAATTTTTAAATCCATCAGTCATTTTTGGGAAACCCGGTATGTTTGGTGTAATATCCTAATAGAGTCAAAACACTGTTTTAAACACTAGTGTCGTGAAGGAAATTTTCACCTTGTTATTAATAAACTTTATAATATACTTATAACTACTTAAAAGGTGACAAAAACATATAAAAACATATAAAAATATTATTTAATGTAACCCGAGATCTTTCGATATGCCTTACTAAAATATAATATTAGTTAAATAGCTAAACCTCCAACAAAATTTAAAGATTTGATTCACAGCAAAATTGATCCTATTCCCGATTATGAAAAAGCTGGAGTCTACATCATCCCATTCAGCACAGAACAGCATAAGAATTTATTTTATATTGGTATGACATGTCGAAAATTTAAGGAAAGATTAAAAGAGCACATTTCTGATATCAAGTTTAACAAACCCAGTACAGCTTTATCCAGATTGCATCAAACAGAAAATATTAAGATAAACTTCGAAAAAGCTAAAATTATCATTTCAACGTCTAACCACTACTCATCAATAATCCGTGAATCCATTGAAATTTTACTTAGAAGTGATAATGTTTGTAACGACGTCCTTTCCTATAATATTCCCGCAATTTGGTACAATATCCTAAATATTTCACGACCTCCTGATAATATGAACTAATCTTTTCACCCCTCTGCAGAGAAATGGACTGAACTCCGCTTGCGCATGCGTACTATTTTTGTTTTTGTTTTTAAATGTATTTCTATTCAGTCCCTCATCTTTTATCCCTTTGAAAATGAACGCGTGTGTGTTCGAAAGATCTCGGGTTACATTAAATAATATTTTTATATGCTTTTATATGTTTTTGTCACCTTTTAAGTAGTTATAAGTATATTATAAAGTTTATTAGTAATATCCTAACCCGACCAATTCTTACTAAACTGTTTTTGCATGTTAATAAGACAAACTTTTTATAGTCTGTATGCACTATCTAGATCAATTAAAATAGGACCCAAAAATTCCTATTATTTTCTGGCATTGTAAAAAAAATTCCCTACGAAAATAATACAGAAAAAAAAAGAGGGGGTAGGAGGAATATAGATTTAAAATAAAGGTCCAAAATAGGCCTAATCAAAATAAAGAAAGAAGGATTGCCTGGCCGTTTATCCTCTCGCACGATCTTTTGAAAAAGAATAAAGAGATACCCGAGGAAAAATAAAAATAATAACATTTAATTCTTGTTCTTTTATTTTTCTCTACCTTTACAAGAGAAAAGTATTGGATTTCTGAAAAATTTCGAAGGATTTATACATTTTAGAAGATCCTGAACACGGTTTTTAGAAGATGTCCGCCCATGAATCTGTCTGTCTGTTTGGATGTATAGGATTCAAATTTTGTGGGAACTCTATCTCAAAAACTAATGTACGAAATTTAATCAAACTTCAGATTCAGATAGACCTTGACACAAATAAGTGCTGGAAACGTTTTGCTGTAAATTGACCAACAGGACACGCTGCAATAATGCATTTTTCACGATTTCAGCGATATCTATATCTCAAGAACTAATGCACATAACTTAACCAAACTACATATTCTGTTACACCTTGATATAAAAAGGTCCTTACTACGCTTGGGTGTATACTGTCCAACAGGTGTCGCTGCTATGCTGCATTTTTCTCTTGTATCTTAATTTATTTATACTTTCAATGTATTATTTTAGCAAGCAATGCACCTTTTTAGCTTTTTTGCTGCTATGTTATATAAAATAATGCAATTTCCGGTATATGTGAGTGTTTTTGCCAACTGATCATTAAACACTTACGTGTCTTTCGATTTTTATTTGCCATCTTCATTTTTCTTTATTTAACTTTATTGCATTTTATGATTTTTTTTTTTCAATTTTTATTTGGCATAATCTATCTTTAAAATGATTACGATTCATAATACTGAGATTTCATAGTAGGTTATTTTTATTATAATGTTTTTCATATATTTATTTGTTAGTATTATTAGCAGTTAATGTATTAAATTACATGCCATTTTTAAATTAGAGATTTGGACAAATTTTGTTATACGAATTTGTTTGTTGTCTTTTGATTTCAAAGGTACATTCTCACATAATTTTGACTTTTAAGTCCCTGAATAATAATTTTTATTTTAATAATTTTTTTAAATTATTTTTTAGTGAGAAATGTAATGTATTTGAAGAAGCTACAAACGAAACTTTGTAAAATTATCTTTATAAAATTATATTAAAGTTCATGTGATGTTATTTCAATGTTTAGTCATTCAAATATTCCAGTAAATTAACTTTTTACATATTATCTTCCTATATATATATGGGGCATTCTCACAACCTCTTGACTTTCATGTCCCTGAATAATAATTTTTATTTTAATACACTTTTTTGTGTTTTTTTTTTATTTCATATACTGGGGGGGCATCACATTGCATGATTGCACAACAATATTAACGAGATAAATAAGTTTTGGACGATGTTGGAGGCCCAAACACTTGGAAAACTTCTATACCGTCCCGTGTCCCTGATGCTGATTTTTAAGTTTGGAGCTGTCTGGATAAAATTGTTTCAATAAAAATAATTCGATATAATTTTTTTCTGAAATTGGAACTATTGTTTTATATAAATATGTAGCTAAAAATTAACCTGCACACATTTTTAGGGTTGTTCTTATTTTTTAAGCTCTGTCCCTGGGTTTTGGATTCCTTACCATCCCTCTTCTAAAATCATACAGATAATCCTTTCAGATCCAGTCACAGAATTTTTTTCAAGTTTTTTCTCATGCAGAAGTATGCTAGAGAAATAATGTCTAAACTTCTTTGGCAGGAAATTTACTGTAGAATTTAAATCAGCATTTAAAACTAAATTTCAAGCATCGTGGCTTTATTGGTAGTCTCGTCGTCCCCAAGGGTTATTCCTGCCCTTTTCGAGGTAAATAAAAAAAAAAAAAAAATTAATCCAATGTTAACAACTGTTTCTAAAAATCAATGAACATTGTGGCTATCACTTAGTCTTAACATGATTTTAATAAAAATAGGTGGTAATTTTCCTTACCGTTCCATCCTTACCGCCCCCTTTTTTACCATTTCGTCCCTTTTTTCCAATAACATCCCCTTTTTTAGGTGCGTTCGTAATTGTATAAATACGTAGTACCTATAGTCGTCGTTCAGTCCGTCTGTCTGTCCGCATATAACAGAGCAAAAACTACCCAACCGAATGGTCTGAAATTTTAAATATATGATTGTTGTATAATTTTGTCGAGCCATTTAAAATTTTATGAAAATCGGATGTATAGTTTAATTACAGGGACAGTCAAAAGTTTTTCTTTACATTACGGCCAATGGGAAAAATTATTGCAAGTGCATTTTAATGATGTTACAGCCTTCCGAATGGTCTGAAATTTTAAATATATAATTGTTGCAAAATTTTGTTGAGCCATTTAAAATTTTATGAAAATCGGATGTAAGTTTAATTACAGGGACAGTAAAAAGTTTTTCTTTACATTTCGGCCAATGGGAAAAATTATTGCAAGTGCATTTTAATGATGTTACAGCCTTCCGAATGGTCTGACATTTTAAATATATAATTGTTGCAAAATTTTGTTGAGCCATTTAAAATTTTATGAAAATCGGATGTAAGTTTAATTACAGGGACAGTAAAAAGTTTTTCTTTACATTTCGGCCAATGGGAAACATTATTGCAAGTGCATTTTAATGATGTTACAGCCTTCCGAATGGTCTGAAATTTTAAATATATAATTGTTGCAAAATTTTGTCGAGACATTTCAAATTTTATGAAAATCGGATATATAGTTTAATTACAGAGACAGTCAAAAGTTTTCCGTTACATTACGGCCAATGGGAAAAAAATATTGTAAGTGCATTTTAATGATGTTACAGCCTTCCGAATGGTCTGAAATTTTAAATATATAATTGTTGCAAAATTTTGTCGAGCCATTTCAAATTTTATGAAAATCGGTGTATAGTTTAATTACAGGGACAGTCAAAAGTTTTCCGTTACATTACGGCCAATGGGAAAAAAATATTGTAAGTGCATTTTAATGATGTTACAGCCTTCCGAATGGTCTGAAATTTTAAATATATAATTGTTGCAAAATTTTGTCGAGCCATTTCAAATTTTATGAAAATCGGTGTATAGTTTAATTACAGGGACAGTCAAAAGTTTTCCGTTACATTACGGCCAATGGGAAAAAAATATTGTAAGTGCATTTTAATGATGTTACAGCCTTCCGAATGGTCTGAAATTTTAAATATATAATTGTTGCAAAATTTTGTCGAGCCATTTCAAATTTTATGAAAATCGGTGTATAGTTTAATTACAGAGACAGTCAAACGTTTTGCGTTACATTACGGGGAATGGGAAAAAATTATTGCAAGTGCATTTTAATGAAGTTACAGACTATGCACTTATGAAGTGCAAAAAAATATACATTCAGTACAATATGGGGTGCAAAAAATAATTCTAAAACTAGTTATAGTACGAACGCACCTCATTTGCCACGTTTGACGAGCAATTTTCAACTTGTTTATCTTACCGTCCCTTCTTTAATACCCCTTTAAGACAATGTTATACAAAAATTCTGTATTAAAAGTACTACATTGTTATTATTTCTTATTTGAATGTCCTGTGGGTACTATGCAAATTCATTATAAGTAAATATTTAGAAGAAAATAAAAAGTTATAAGGATAAAATGGTAAGGAAAATTAAACTCGCAAGTTTAACATAAACCTCAGTTAAATAAAAAAATTTTCGCTGCCGACCATTTTTTCTTTATTTTGAATCATTAAGGCATTCGTCTATCAGATTAAAATGTTATTTTAGCAAGTTTAATTTTGTCAGATTTTTTCCCCCAAAAGTGAAAAGATTGTGAGAATGCCCCATATATATATGTGTGTGTATGTGCGGGTGTGTGTATTGAAATCAAGATGATCGAATATTTTAGGCACTGTAAACATTTACCCTATTATCATTTAGAATGCCACAGGTGTTAGGTTTCAAAGAATAAACATAAATCATAGATGGGGGGGGGGGGGGGTATATCAGTTTCACCATCTGATAAAAGGACGACTAAGTCATTTTATCAGAAGAAAGAGGTGAATTTTACTTACAGATTTCTAGGTATCAGATGATAAGGATCCCATGTGATAAGACGCCACCCCTTATATGGAAATTTCCTGAAGCTGAATGCATGATAAATTCGATAATCACGTGATAACACCATGGTCGGATCAAAGTTTGATGCATGCATATGAAAGTGGGTGTTGAATCTCCAGAAATTAAAATTTCATCCGTAAATTAAAATAGCATATAATGACCCTTGTACAGTCCTGGGAAGAAAAAGTGATCACCCAGTTCTAAATCTGCCCCAGCGTTATACTAATATATGAAATTATAGTATCTGATTGTGATTTTCAGAAATACATCTATTTCTTAGTTCATTCGACTGCTTAGACTGCGTATAGTCAAAACAAGTAAAAATTAAATTTAAAAAATCAAAAAACCCGACTGCGTAAAAAGCGAACTAATTAATTATTTCTCATCAATGTGAAACTATTTTTATATTACTTACCTATTTTTTTTTATATTTGCTTGTATTGATGACTTTTAAGTTGTGTGTAATTGTTAGTTCCTATCTATAAACACTGCTTTGATGAGGCCTATAGATGTCTATGAAGGTTAGAGTTGCAGTAAAGTTAGAGATCCTACTTACACAACTTCCAGGTTGTGTAATATTTAAACGGAGCTTCTGATTGTAAAATAGTCAATGAAACATCGTCTTCATTTTGAAAGACCTATCCAATGATATGCCACTTAATATGGTGCGTATTTTTTTTTTCGCCTCTACCGCCATTTTGAATTTATAAAAGCAAAACTTAGCCTAGAAGCATCGGACGATTAAGACGAATCGATAGAGACCGCATTCATTAAAATCCATCCAGTTGTTGGGATGTTTCGAGGGTATAAAAAAATCCACATACCCAGATGCGCGTGAAACACATAACCCTTCTTGGCAGTCGTATAAAAACAAGGAAAAGACAGGAGAATCAATCGACTTATCAATCTTTCAATGTTCAAAAACTCCGGGACTAATTGATCAATTTCAAGGAATCTTACCTCAATTAAAATGTCTAATTAAGATTTATAAATGATAATTCTGGTTACAATCTGGAGTTTATCGCATTCCGATATGTAATCTTTTTTTTTATAGAAATTAATGAAAAACCGAGAAAATCAATCAATTAACCAATCTTTCAATGCTCCAAAACTCGAGAACTAACAGATCAATTTTAAGGGAGAATAAGGTCAGATATTGTTAGTTGTCGTTTGATTTCAAAGATAATATTAATATGTTTATATAAATTTCTGGTACAGTAGAATTGGCTGGATCACCCGTTTTGAAATTGGAGACTTTGCCTCTATACAACCAATGTACGATTACATTGCTGCAATATTTATCAATTATGCTTTGACATATGTACTTGTTAGTTTCCCTAAGGGATCGTTCGCAAAATTTTTTGAGAATAGTTTAAAAACGGATTAAATACTAAATCCATCATCCTATTTTTACGAAATTTATACAATTCTGAGGACAATAATCTATAACATATTAGCCAAATGGGAGTTCGATCAGAATTTCTGTTTTGGAATTACTGGGTTTACTTTCACACATACATACAAAACATGATTATTGTGCTTTCCTTACACTGTGTGTTATGAAAGTTGGGAGAATTTTTACTATGTAGAGGACCCCTGAGCACCCAGATGGAATATTATAGTAAACATTAATCGCAGTAGATTGAAACCTACATTGTTTGTAGCAGGGGCTGCTCGTCACTGGATTTTTTTTTTTTTGGGGGGGGGGGGGGGAGTGGGGGGCAATAATGGATAGTTGCCAAATTTATTCTTCTCTTACCACTATTTCTTTAAAGGAAATCTTTGCCTTATTTTTTGCCCAGAGCGTTCCGAAGTGATGTAAGTAACCGTACAAACTTAATACTGGAATCGGGCGTAAATTAACACAGTTGCGCCATCTTGTGGACGGGGTGACAATCCACATACACGGGCTTTTAGTGTGACGTTATATATGACAGGATATCTACCATTTGCGCATATTTTCTAAATCTTTAGTCACTCATGGAACTGAATTTTGTTTACGCCATTTATTGCAAAATAAAAGCGTAGCGAGAGGGGCGTCCAGATGCACTCGAGACCACGAAATCTTCTGCACCTTGTCTGGTACTTTTCAGCTATTAATCAATGTCAAAAAAACTTTACAATTTTAGTGGTGTGAAGTAAAAAAAACAATTAGGCATTATCCTGTAGTTTAACCCCGTCTGCTACGTGGCGTGCGACCTTGACTGATGTGACCTCGCCTTTAATCTTGCGGTTACCTCTCCCATTTAAGATAGGACGTTTACTTATATCGCTTTGAGAGCGTTCTATCATTAACCCTTTGATTACGGGTATGGGACATATGTTGTATCAGAAGAGACCGTTTCTTTTCCAGCCGCACTGCTTTTTAACACATTGCCGATAGGCAATTTTTATCAAATCTGAATTTTAAAATAGTAGAAGCTCTTACCTGTTCTGAAAGTCTTTTGTATATTGGTGTTCTAGATAGGTTTCCTAAGTTTATGCATCGGTAAATAGCTTTCAATGTACGAATTTAATATAAAATATTTCAAATGAAAATTTAATATAAAATGAAATTTAATATAAAAGGAAAACAAAATTTAATGTAAAATAAAAATTTAATACAAAAGTCTTACAATCCAAACAAATATGGACAACATAATATAAATACATTTTCTGTAAGGTGGCCCTTAGTCACACCCTTAGTCCAGTGTTTCCAGATGAGCTACTTTTTTAAATTGAGATTCTTGATTGGGGCCATTTTTTTGAAATGGAAAAATGCGTCTTATTTAATGACATATTAATTAAGGCGAAAACAAAGGTAATTTTGCCGTTTCAAAAAATGGGGGCAATCAAGAAATCTGAATTTTAAAAAAGTAGCCCACTGGCAACACTGCCTTAGTCAATGATGCCTTTTGAATGAAAAAGAGAATTCTCGTTTCAAGTCGTGAATGTGTTAAAATATAATCTCTGCCATACATTTAAACTTTGATACTTTCAAGAGAAATCTACTACTTTTTTTGTGTGTGTACGTAAATTGCAGTAAATAAAAATAGTCCTAACAGTTAAACAAGGCAAAGATTTCTTTAAAAAAAATAATGGTATAGAAGAGTAAAATTGTCCGCCTTGCATTTAGTTTCTTAAATTATGACAGTCACCCAGCCGCCACTGATTGTAGCCGACTAAATAAGGAATGATCACATTTTTTTTCCAAAATTTTATATCTGATTCTTATCACATGCGGTCTTTGGCAAGATGGGAATTGTAATTATAAATACTGATCATGAAAATGGTAAGTCTTACACGAAAAAGAAAAAAAAAGCAGCAGATAAAAGAAACCTAAGGTTATGCGCCCTACCAATAAATCTATCCCATTATGCAATAAACGATTTCTGCGTCATTTTATTCAGATCAGATTTCAAGAAATAATAAACAAATAAATGAAATTAAATAGATGAAATCAAACAATTATTCATCTCATCGTTGAAAAACCTGTTCGGTTATACTAAATGTAAGGCTAAAGGGAGCAAGTAAAAAAAAAAAAAAAAAAAAAAAAAAAAAAAAATGCAATTGAACAAATTACAATGACCATTTGGAAAATGATTTTTTCAAAAACTAAAATTTATGACATAAAAAATCGCACAGAGTTCACCATACATTACAAGTACGCCATGGATTAAACATTAACATTCCTGGACCCACCATGAACAAATTTTAAAAGAAATTTCAGTTTTACAATTTTCGATACTGTAAATTTTTAAACTTCTACGGAGCTGGTCATACATTACGTACGCCATGGATTAAACATTAATGTTCCTGGACCCATTTTAAATGAAATTTCTTTCTTAAACTTCTAAACATCCCACAATATTACTTTTTACACCGTCGTATAGAGAAAAAAATGTACTTTTAAATGCAATTTGTTTGAAAGCTGTATCTCAATTTGTTTCTGAGTTATTATTATTATTATTATTATTTTTTTTTTTTGTAGTTTTTATTACTTTTTTGTCATAGTGGCAACAGAAGTATCCATCTCTGTGGAAAGTAAAGGGAAAATACAGATTACTGTATACACCAATCAGAAAACGAAGAAAATGCGGGATTCAACTAATAAAACGCTTCAGATATGTTTTTGATTTCCTACCCTGACCGAGGACAATAACCATTTTTCCAAATGGTTAAAAAGATATGTCTGATATCTGCAGGAGTGATTTCTGACTAAGAAAGTGTAAGAAGTGTTACCCGCCGATTTTGACGAGAGCGGTATCGTTGAAAGGATCTCGTCGTGGGGATTAAAATACTCAATGGAATTACCCGCCGCAAATCAGCCGTTTTCGAGATATCTGACAATTTATGTCACACAATTTGCTATTAAATGGCTTCCTGCACAGCTCTATATTGAAGACCACAGCCACCAGTGAATACTACACATGTCCAGCATCAACAGACACACATGCAGCACACGAAACAATACATTTACAAGGTTACCATTGGGGACTATTTTTTGATTAATCTCGCTGTCGTTTCTCAAATAAAAATACTTCACATTTACTTTGACAACATGTGCAAAAGAAATGTATACTACGAATTTTTTTTTTTTTTTTCAAAAATAGTGGTGCAAATAGAATATAAAAATAGTTACCCGTGACTGTCCTGTATTTACAGCCATTAACTTCTTTCTTCATTTTTTTTTTTTTTTTCAAGCCCTTTTTTTTTTGTATATTTAATTTCTAAACATAAATAACATAATTAAGTTAACATTAAGCCATTTAACAGCAAATATTATGAATTTAACGATATGACGAATGTTTCGACGGGTAGTTCTATTAAGTTTTTTACTCCCCCACGACGAGATTTTTTCCAACGATACCACTCTCGCCAAAATCGGCGCGTAACACTTCTTGCCCTTCCCTAGTGGGTGTTCTGGGAAAGACACATTTTGATGCTCCGGAGTATAATGTACAACATCATACATTTCTGTCTTTTTTCGATTTCATAACTGTAAATGTTCACAAGTGAAACTTTGATATCTTTTTTTTTTTCAAAATTATTAAAAACGTACGCGCGCGCACATACACGCACGCACAAGAAACAAAAAAAAAAAAGATCTATTAACTCCTAATACGTTTTTGTTTTCTTTTCACTTTCAGTCTTTCGCAACGTCTGAATTGTAATTATGACCACGGTTCACGTGAGTGGTATGTCTTGCACGCAAAAAAATTACCAAACCTGTCATTTTTGACAGAAAAGTTTATGCATGAAAATTATGATGGGTCTACCAATAAATCAATCCCATTTCGCGATAAACGATTTCTTCGACATCTTATTGAGATCAGATTAAAAGAAACAAAAAATAAATAAATAGAATAAATAAAAGAATAAAAGTCGAAAAATCATCCACCTCATCGTGGAACAACCTGTTCAATTACTGCTGCCACCCCAAAAATTAAAATACCAATCGCATCTGAAAACTGTCCGTATCAAATAATAATAAGCACGGATATAGACGAACAAGCTTGTAATTAAAAAGAAAAAAAATGAATAAAATAAACGGGCAACTTATGTCTACAGCGTCCAGATCCTGAGGGCGATAAAGGCGCTCCAAGATATCGAGTCCGAACCAGGTGTGTGTTTTTCCAGCGATCTTATCGTCTGCGCTAAGTGGCCCGGATGAAAGCTCGATCATATCAAAACGGCAACTAGTTGGGCGGGGCAGATTTTGTCTTGGGTCTTTATTTTTGTTTGGTTTGGGCCGAAGATTTGCCCATATTTTTTTTCGTACCGTTTGTTTGCTGGTGTGTTTCAGATATTTGGAATTTTATTTCATTTATTTTATATTTTATTTTACATATCTTATCTTTTCGTTAGCTTTCATTTTAAGTACAAAGAGCATTTTGGTGTCTCGGATGAGAGTGTTTGGGTGTAGGAGAATTATTTCAGGATATTCTGAAGATTATACAGCATGTTGCATTATCTCAAGATAAGTTAATACAGGGCTATTACAAATGACCGACCCGATTTAAAAAAAAAAAAATTATATTTTCGAAACTACTGCACAGATCACAATAAGTGATACATGAATTTAAAGAGAAATATACCAAGATTTTCAGCTACAAATGTTCGATGTGTGACCTTCTTGTTACATGGCAATACGTCCAATCTGTTATCCAGTTCGTCCCAAACATTTTGTAACATCAATGGTTCTGAATTCTGCACAAATGCGATCTTTAAGTTCTAACAGTGTCAAAGACACTGTTTATGTACCACCAATGCCGGAAACAAAGTGTTCAGAAATTAGAGAACGCATTTGTGAAGCTTTGAGAACCATTGACAGAGTGATGCTACAAAATGTTTGGAACGAACTCGATTACAGATTGGACGTATGCCGTGTAACAAAAGGATCACACATAGAACATTTGTAACTGAAAAAACTTAGTATATTTCTCTTTAAATTCATGTATTACTTATTGTAATATGTGCAGTAGTTCCGAAAATATGATTTTTTTTTCTTTAAATTGGGCCCATCATTTGCAATAGCCCTGTATTCTTACTTTCAAAAAATAAACTTTTCTTGTACATTTTTATAAATTACTTGATTTTATTCAGATTAAATAGTTATAAAGTATAGATTAATCATTTAGGAAATTTTTAAGCAGAGTATTAGACGTAAAAAAAAAAATAAACAGACAGTATGCGATATAGACAGAGGATATACGCTAGAGAGAATATGTTATAACTTTATTTTATAAACAGATCAGCTACAATCCAGAGAGTATACGGCATATACAACTGAGTTACCTACCAAGTACCACCGAGTTAACCACCGAGTACCAACAAGTTAATATTCCTACCTTCAAAAAATAAAATTTTCTTGTACATTTTTTTATAAATTCCTTGATTTTATTTGGATTAAATAGTTATAAAGTATAATCATTTAGGAAATTTTTAAGCAGGGAAGTAGACGTAAAAGAAAATCTGTAACTATCCAATATAGAAAGAGGGTATAAGCTAGAAAGAATATGTTATAGCTTTATTTTATAAACAGAGGGGCTACAATCCAAAGAGTATGCGGCATATACCACCGAGTTACCCACCGAGTACCACCAAGATAATATTCCTACTTTCAAAAAATAAAATTTTCTTGTACATTTTTTATAAATTCCTTTATTTTGTTTGGATTAAATAGTTATAAAGTGTAATCATTTAGGAAATTTTTAAGCAGGGCAGTAGACGTAAAAAAAACCCTGTCACTATTCAACATAGAAAGAGGGAATAGAGAGAATACGTTATAGCTTTATTTTATAAACAGAGGAGCTACAATCAATCCAAAGAGTATGCGGCATGTACCACCGAGTTATCCACCAAGTACCACCGAGTTACCCACCGAGTACTACCAAAATAATATTTCTACATTAAAAAAATAAAATTTTCTTGTACATTTTTATAAATTACTTAATTTTATTCAGATTAAATATAAAGTATAGAATAATCATTTAGGAAATTTTTAAGCAGAGAAATAGACGTAAAAAAAAAAAAAAAAAAAAAAAAAACAGACAGAATGCAATATAGGCAGATGATATAAGCTAGAGAGAATACGTTATAACTTTATTTTATAAACAGAGGATCTGCTTTCCAGAGAGTATATGGCGGCATATACCCAGTGGTGGGATTCAAATAATTTAACAACCGGTTCGCTGCCCAACTGATTTTTGATGTACAAAAATGAAAGAAAAATGAAGCATCACACATAGATAATGAAATACTTTCCAATATTATAAGAGCATTGTTAAAAATTTTTTTGATCCTTTGGTACAGTGAAAAAAATCCAGAAACATGTTTCCCTATAAAAGGGCGTTAATAAATATTCGGCAATCATGAAATGTTGATCATAATTTCTATCAGAAAACACATCAAAGCAATCAGGACTTAATTTTTAACAAAAAAAGTACCGGAGCCCTAATATTCACCTTAACGTGCTCCCCCCCCCCCCCCAATCCGGTCACTCACTCCAATCTGCATATTTATATTTCATACATTATTTGAAAAATTTAAAGCATTCTTTTTCTTTAGCAAAATAAAAAATTTAAATATATCTATCTGCATATATACTTAGTTGTCAAGTAATCCACTTTTTAGTTATTACTCCTTCCGATTAGAAATCTTTGTCTAATTTTAAAGTTAATTAATTGAATAACTATGCGATTAAATATGATAAGGATTATGATTCAGAAATAGTGTCAACACAAAAAAGGAATAGTTCGCAACTATGCATTTTTATAAAAAAAAAAATGGATGAAATTTACAAAAATTAAGATTGACATGCTGAAGAATGGAACGGCGTTTTTCAATTTCCTATAGAATATGCTCACCTTAAACTATAATCGATTCCTTCCGCATAACAATCTTTCGTGGTTTGTTCCTGAAATCAGATTAAATAAAAATTTTGACACCGTTATCGGAAAGATTTGATGCTTTTATAGAAAAAGAGGTAACACTGCTCGATTGCTTTCTATCAGAATAAACGATACATGGCAATTATTTCTACTTACAAATGAAAGTAAGCTTCGTAAATCTGCATGTAGAGCCTTAGCATGGACATCGTTCATGTTACAAAATAAACAGAAAAATCACTAACTTGATTTTTATACTCGTACAAAATAGAAGACTAAAAACTTCAAACAAACAAATCCTCAAGCTGATGCCCATTGACTAAAAGCTGAAAATATTCTTTTCAGGTTCGATATCTAAATCAAAAAATATAATAAACCAGCCAATTAAAAATTATCGTAATGTCACAAAAGAAAATTGAACTGTAAAAAAAATTTATTGTTCAGTCTCTTGATTGGTGCCGTATCAACACATCACCGCTATCAATACCAGACATAAACTTGCTAATAGAATAGAAAAGTACGATTCCTGTTTTCCTTTATTCTGACCAAAATAGCATTAAAATGATTTGAAGTAAAATAGAATACGTAATTTTTAAGGAGGATCCCCCCCCCCCCTATACACGAATAAATAAAATTTTGAAAGTAATTCAGATTGAGCTTGAGCCAGCCCGAGCACAAAAACTGATATAAAAATTTATTTGAAACATCTCCTTTCGTCACGTATAACTGTTTTGATGAAAAAGAATGCAAAAGCTTGGAGATGAGATGGAAAGGGGAATTTAGACTTTGATTTTTTGGAAGCACTATTGCACTGGGCTCCGGAGCCCTGTATTTATGAGCTCCTGTAAATTCCGACCAATATTTAAATATTTACTTAAAACAGAGAAATACCGGAGCTAAGCTCAGGTGGGCTCCTTCGCAAATTAAGATAACATTATATATTATATTGAATAAATTTTATATAATATTGAAAACAATATAATATAAAAATAGCAGAAATGTAAGTTTAAGAATTAAGCCATGTTCATGACCTAAAGTTGTATATAACATATTTAGAAAAATATTATCCATGCTATAGCAAGTAAGACAAATTTTTGCACGACCAAAACTTCTAGAGTTATGACATTTAGAAATTTTTGGAATTTTTACCATTTCTTAATACAAAGAGACAGGCCAGACAACGCTGGAAATTCATAAAATACAAAGTATCATGATTCGGCAAGTTTAGATCATACAATGTCTTTTCATTTGTTAGAGCTGGAGGAATATTTTTTTAAATATAACTTATAGGACTCGAGGAACTTACCAAAATTTTGGATTTGTTACAGTTACGAAAATAACTACTTTCATTTAAATAACTTCTAAGATATAAAGAACGATATTTAAAAATGTGCAGTTGGAAGTATATATCTAAATCTGACGATTTAAGTATTAGCTATAGATCAGCGATAACAGGGAACATTCCGTGCCAAAGCAAAGTACCGTATATTCGAATAACAGCGTTGCCCGAGCCCCGAGCCTTAATGAATGACCCTAAAATTAACCCGAAACTTGTATGATTTTATATCTTTCAATCTATTTTATCTGAATTTATATTTTTAAATGAAAAAAATATTGAATTGAAAGTATATGCTATTTGGTACTTTACTTTCTGCACAATTTGATTTGTGAAGTCTATGCGCACCAAAAGTGAGCGAAACCGCGACGAAACACTCAGGTTTTCACTGATTTCGTTGAAATTTCACACATTATTTTTTGTAAAAAATATTTCTACCCGTCCGAATGCTTAAAATTTTTCATAGATGATGTAAATCTGATCCATTGAGAATCTCAATACCATCTCAACTTGAGATACTCTTAAAAGATCGTGTTCAAATGCGGTCGTTTAATTACTTTTAGCGTACAAAAATATCGTCTCCGTGAGGCGCGAAATGACCTGCATTTGCCAGTGTATTTGCAAGGGTTAAAATTCCTAGTTTTTAAAACCGATTGTCCTGTCAATAAGAAGGTGATTTCAGACTTACGAACATATTGGTTTGGAAGTACCTCTAAAATTTCGCCCTGAAGGAGCGAAACCTCGACGAAACACTCAGATTTTTACTGATTTCGTCGAAAATTTCCCACATTTTATTTTGTAAGAAATATTTCTACCCGTTCCAACGTTTCAAAATTTTTTTAGGTGATGTAAATCTGATCTATTGAGATGCTCTAAAAAGATTGTGTTAAAATACGGACGTTTAGTTATTTTTAGAGTAGGGAAAATATCGTCTTCGTGAGGCGCGAAGTGACCAGCTTTTACTGGTGTATTTGAAAGGGTTAAAATTCATAATTGTTTTAAACCAATTGCACCATCAATTAGAAGAAGGTTTCACTTTAAGTACATATTTTTGGTTTGTCGGTACCTCCAAAATTGCGCCCTGGAGGGCCGTTGCAATAAGGGAGAAAAAAATTTCGGAAAAACGACCCCTTTTGAAAATTGTTTTTCAAGCGGTTAACTGCGATATATTTTTTAATTGATTGCGGCATTTTAGACGTAGATCTTTCAGAATATGTCTTTTATTTTTAACTTTACTAAGCGGTTTGGCCGATGTAAGTTAATAAATGATGACAAAATGCCTCCGAAATTTCTTCTTTTCGTTCTTCATTTTCAACTGATGCGTACATAAGGCTTCTGTGCGTGCGCCAGAGTTTTTTTAGTTCTCGCAAGGATCGAGTTCAGTTTTTAATGAGAGTGAGTTGCGATTTTTAATTAATAACTCAACTAATTATTAGAATTTTAAAATTCTATGTCTCAGGTGCATCAGGAGACATTTTGAGCAAGCCTCACAAAATTTTTCAGTCTCGTACGTGCCGTAGATTTTGCTAGCCATCGCACACACACAGACAAAGCAAAACTTTCTTTTATTAGTATAGATAAGTAGTTAGTGTAATTTTTAAACCTTACTATATAACTAGGATTAGTATAGGGCTGTCAATTTAATTACCAAAATTATCAAAATTTCGTTTTTTTCAGTTGAATTTTCTCTTACAGGATTGGTGGAGAAAAAATGTATTTTTGTTCCACGTGAAATATTATTTTATTAAATGAAATTAATCAGGACTTATCACAGAGTTATGCCTAGAAAACAATGTTGTGCAGATAAACATTTAAAGAGAGCAAATTAATGTAAATGCGATTTTCGCATTTGAAGTATCATTTTAACAACCGGTTTGCCGAACTCAACACGAATTAACAACCGGTTCTACCGAACCGGTGCGAACCGGCTGACTTCCACCACTGCATATACCCCTGCATGCCCATTACCACATCCCTGTTCTTAAGACCTTAAAGAAATGTGTTATCTCAAGTAAATTTTCCCGATTTTCATAAAGATGAATAAGTAAATTCTACAGTATAATTTTAAGGAGAGAAAAGAAATATAGCTGGAAAATTCTGAAGACCCACAATGCATAGAAGCGAACTCTATCGTTGTTTGAGTGCCACTATTTTCGAATAGAAATATTAACTTTCTTTGATGACAGAAATTCTGCGATTAAATAAGACGAGGATTACAATTCTCAGTAGCAGTACTAAAAAAACGGGAGTACTGTCAACAATGCATAGTGAACGTAGATAAATAGGATAAAGATCACTAACCAGAAATAATTCTGAAGTTTAACAAATTTAAAATACTATCCTATTCGAATTAACAAATTTTTGAAAAAAGGAATTTAAGGTTCGAGCGCCACATTTAGATATGATACTAAAGCGAATTTTCAAAAAAATGCGTAGGCCATACTATCCTGAAGCGATTCTTGAATAACCCAGCCCGCCAGTTTTTGTCCGATAAAAAATAATTCTAAAAAGCGGAGTCCAAAATATCCCCTGGGGACTCATCAGTTGATTAAAGAGTGCCAAAAATAGACAGCGCGTTGATTTTTTTGGGCCACGGCTTATCTGTTTGCATCTTGTACTCGCTTCGCCATTGCGTAATGAATACGAGCCAGTGAAAGATAAACGGTTTTGCTTTCAACTCTTTATGCTCTTGAAAGCGTTCAAATCAGATTTAAATGTTAAAATATTAAATATATCTCATAACTATCTTGAGTACTCCGGAGGTGAGGAAGGGAGGCATCAACGAACGTAGAGCTAACCATAGTCGACTACTAATTGCAAGGGTGCCAATGACGACTATTATTTTTTAGACCAATGTCAGACGGGCGTCTTTTTTGCTGCTTTTTTGCTTAAGTATTATCCATTCACAATGCCCAATGTCAGACGAGCGTCTTTTTTGCTACTTTTTTGCTTATGTATTGGGTTGGCAACTAAGTTCCCGCAGTTTCATTAAATACACTTTTTCTACCGGAATCTATATTCTGTTTTTTTGATCGAGTTAATTTATGTTAAATGTCTGATCGGTAAAATGTAATGCCAATTATAGAGTGCTTCGTAGATTACTATAGCAATGCATATTACAATGGCAGTACCAAGTGGGTTTTCAACTAAGTTCCCGTTGTGATTTTAAATGCGTGTTTTTTGACGAGTCTACTTTTTATTTGATCGAGTTTATTTATGTTAAATTTCAGATCATTAACTCTTTGCACTCTTATGTCCAATCTGACTGGACATCATTTTTCTTTGCAAAATTTGTTTTTGGCACCAGTGATAATGGTAAATAAAATTTGCTTTATTTAATTACAACATTTTTGAAATTGTGTACTTGAAGGAATTTTTTTAAAAAAGTGGTATAAACCGAACAAAACTTGTGTAAGTGACGCCCGAGTTGAAAGGGTTGAAATGGAATGTCAACTATGGTATGCCAACTGGGTTGGCAACTAAGTCGCCACCTTTTTTTTTTTAATTTTTAAAAGTTTATTTTACAATAAAAAATAACAAATAATTAATCAACAACGTATGTCCCTTGTTATTTACAACTTCTTCCCAACGTTCAAAAAGATTTTCAATACCTCGTTGGTAGAATTCCCCGGTTTCGACTCGAAAAATTCATCCAACCAAGCTCTCAATTCTGCATAAGTATTGAACGAATCTCCGCGCATATCATTTGATAGAGATTGAAAGAGGTGGAAATCCGCTGGTGCCAAATAGGGAGAGTACGGCGGGTACGGCAGCACTTCCCAGCCATGCGTTTGAATAACTTCCTTGGTCATATTGGCGATATGAGACGGGCGTTGTCGTGCAGCAAAAGAACTCCATGCTGCCGATTAGGTATTTTCTCTTGAATAGCCATGTTGAGTCGTTCCATTTGTCGAACATAGAGTTCCGCGTTGACTGTTTGGTTCCGTTCAAGCAATTCGTAATGGCTAATCCTTTCCCTTACCCACCATACGCACAACATCATTTTACGTGGATGAAGATCTTGTTTCAGGCGCGGTGTTGGCAATTTACCGGGGCTAAGCCATTCCTTGCGCTGCTGCATATTAATGTACAGGCACCATTTTTCGTCGCCAGTAATGATTCGGTAAAGAAATCGTTGCTTGTGTGCTTGTGTCCATGAGTTGAGCGCTGACGAACAAGCAAACCAGCTGAGATTGTGGCTCGTTGATTTTTGTTGTTGTCACTTAAAGCATACGGAACCCACCCATGCTCCACACTTCTGAACCTTTCCCATCGATTGAAGATGCTTCTCTATAGCAGTGTGGGATAATTTCATTTTCTCTGCGAGTTCCCTTGTCGTTTGACGCGAATTTTCGTGCAAAAGGTGATTTGATCGCTCTTCATCGAACTCAACTGGACGGCCAGAACGAGGCAGTGTTGCCAGATGGGCTACTTTTTTAAAAAGCAGATTCTTGATTAGCACCACTTTTTTGAAATGGTAAAATGCGCCTTATTTAATGACATATTAATTAAGGTAAAAACAAAGTGAATTTTACCGTTTCAAAAAAGTGGTGCCAATCAAGAAATCTGAATTTAAAAAAAGTAGCCCACTGGAACGAGGTGCGTTTTTGGTGTCAAAATTTCCCTTTTTGAACTTCTCATACCAATCACGAGCGGTTCTTTCAGCAATGGCGTCATCACAGTACAAATCTCGCGAGCAGCTTTCGCATCCTCGATTAAATGCAAAGAGGAGCAGGTGTCGAAAACGCTCCCTTTTCTCAACTTGACACTCCTTTAAATAGATCTAGATTTTAACACAAATTAACTCTATCCAGAAAACAAAATATAGATTCCGGTAGAAAACTCCTATTTAAAAAAACTGCGGGAACTTAGTTGCCAACCTAATATTATCCATTCACAATGTGATATGTATTATCCATTCACATTGTGAATGGATAATACTTAAGCAAAAAAGCAGCAAAAAAGACGCCCGTCTGACATTGGTCTTAACTAGAAAGATAGCCCGTAAAAAATGACGGAATATGAGATATAGGGGGCCCTAGGGACGGTTGACCATGCGGGAGGCTTAACCCATCCATCAGTTTTCATATTTAAAATAATTTCAGAGTTTCATCAATAGGTGTCAATCAAAGCTACTGGGATGCTCAAACAACAGTCTTCGTTTCATACAGATAATCGAAATAGGTGTGGAAAAAATCAAGTGTGAGGCGTTTTCAACCTAAAAGTTGTGTTTTTTAGAAACATTTTGTAAGCTTTTTTTTAATAAATTATATCATAGAAATTTAGATAAGTAGGTTTAAAGTAATGCAGAAATATCGAGCTTTCATTCCAGGCATAAAGATTGTACAGTAAGTTAGGCTTAACATAACAATGGGCTATTTTTTTTAGAAAAGGTCTATGTAGGGAGGCTTGACCCAGTCAATGTGAGGGAGGGTTGACCAGATGCTCAAGGCTCCTTTAATTAAGTGGATTTTGAAATCTTTTTATTATAGACTGTGCATAATGAAAAGTTAAGGGTTATATATATATATATATATATATATAATAATGTAAATTATTCTGTAAAGCTTCAGTAAAATGGGGTGATGAAAAAGGAAAATGTTTAAAACTGACTAAAGAAAGATGTGAAAAATTGCTAGAAAAAAGGAAAGTTAACTTTTTTCCATTTAAATATTACTTACAATAGGTAAATAGAAACAGTGGGAAAAACTAGAAAGGACTAGAAAGGATGAAAGCAGCAGTCTTAACAATTTCAAGGTCAGTGGTATGTTTACAAAATCACTTAATTTTAATTCCGAAACGTCACAATGGCACCAGAATTTTGCTAAAATCTTTTCTATTTAATAAGTATGTGAAATATAGTCTTTTTCTTATTTCCAAATAAATTTGTTCTTAAATTCCGGTGCCAGTCATTTATTTCAACATTTTAGTACTGAAAGTACTTCGACCCTTAAAGATTTAAATCATGTTAATCATAAGTTATGTGCTCATGCGGCTGCAAAAGAACATAGCATCGATCGAAAAACTTTAGAAAGGTATGTAGGCAAATTTCACCAGGGTGAATACAGTGAGATAAAGCCAAACTATGTGACAACTAAAGTTGTCAGATCGAATGTCACATAAAATAGGACAAGGAGACAAAAAAAGCGGGATAGTGGCTCCTAAATCCGGACGTAATTAACATGAAATACTATGAAAACCGAACCTGTCTCTAACAGAATACTGTCTTAAACGTTAAAATTTCATTTCCCCTGCTGCACAGTTATACCTGCTCAGGCAAAATCCTGTTTAAAACAAACTTTTCCCCTCTGACTTGCGATTGCGTCTCAACAGGTTTGTTTAAGCATCGTATTTAAAAAAAAATATTTTTTTATTATAATTAAAGCATGTTGCATTAAGTTATTTTCTTTTTTTAAACTGATTTTATTTCTCTTCACAAATATTGCAATATAAAACAAAGTGGCTCAAGCCTCCCATATAGTGGGTCAACTTTCCCATAGGTGGGAGCCTTGACTCATTATTTTTTCATGATTAAATTCAATCATTTTTCAAATTTCTTATATGTTACACTTATGTAGCAATTTTATTTTGATAACTGATTGTATAACAAATAAAATGATATATAAAACCTTATTCTACGTTCAATATTTAAAAAATAAAAAATCATTTTGCAAAAAGTGGGTCAACCCTCCCTAGTCTCCCCTAAAGATGCATACAACACATGTGCAAGAATATGAGTTTTTCTCGCTTGTTCCGGAGTGATAGATGAAAATAACAGACTTTAAAAACAAACTAATTTATACAAAACTGTAATACAGTAGAAGACCACTAATCTGCACAGCTTGGTTCCAAGTGTTGTGTGGATTTGAGACTTTTTGCGGATTACAGGTCATGTCTATATTATAAAATTCGATATATACCTTCTTTAGCCTAAATAAATTGTATAAATATTGGTAAAAAAAAAAAAAAAATGCATGTGTATATGAAAAGAAACAACAAATGGGGTGCCAGAAAATATGTTGCCAATTTTCCTTCTTCGCCAAGGTCCCTAAAGTAGAAAAATACCGAGAATTTAACTTTTGTATCCGACTATATAAAGCGCTGTTCTTTTTCAGTATAGGGGCATTGGAATACTTTTTTAAAGTTTGTCATAATTTGGGCTTCAGAAGTGATATTTTTTGCCAAATGATATAAACAGTTATGAAAACAAAATTAATGAACTTTTAAGTTTATTTATATAACCTATAAACATTTTATTTATATCTATATTATTGTTGTTTTTTATATACAGTTTACTTCAGTTTGTATACAAAAATAGTTAAATGCCTTCTTTATATTAAATAAATTGTATAAATATTGAAAAATTATTTGTGTATATGAAATAATGAATAAGTTGCTAGAAAATATGTTGCCAAATTTCATTTTCTCTATCTCGACAAGGCCCCTTTACCGGAAATGTACCTAAAGCACATTAAAATCGAGCAGTTAGGAGCTCAGACAGTGCAGCGCCGTTTATCAGTAGCATCGGGTTATTAGTATCTATATTTATTTATTAGTATGCATATGTTATTAGTATATATATGCATATGTTATTAGTAACATCGGGATGAAGATGTAAACACGTACATTTTCGTATATTACACTTTAAATTCTTACCCATACATTTTGAAAAAAATCACTTAAAAGCGCGGAGTTTAAATTAAATTGCGGTGACCTCGATTATGAAATATTAATGGTTTTAAATGGGAATTTCGGCAAGTTGACTTCATGTATGATAACTTACTTTTGTCGCCAAACTTGGCGATATTTCGTCAAATTTGGCGATATTACGCCAAGTTGGTCAACATTTGGCGCTACTGTGTCAACCCTGCATTTGTAATTTTCAACAATTACTCATTACAATGAGGCTGTCCTATACCGGTATTGTGAGGGACACACAGAGACTTGGATTTTATATAAATAGATTACATTTTACTACAACTATTTCTAAACAAAAATAATCCACCTAAAAAATTAGTAGAAATCATGCAACTATAGATAAAGAGGGATTGAATTATCCTCAAACTTGCAAAAGCTTCAACTGTAACCGGTTACACAAGGGTTGATTACCGCCGGTTCAAACTTCCACAGTATAAAGGTATATATAAATATTATATAGACATACATACAATAAATACAATAAACCCAACTGGAGTGAAAAATTAGCCAGAGCCAAGAATCGAACCCGGGACCCCAATATACACGACCACTGAGTAGCTCAGTGGTTAGAGCAGCAGTCTTGTATACTGTGGTCCCGGGTTCGATTCCTGGCTCTGGCTAATTTTTCACTCCAATTGGATTTATTGTATTTATTGTATGTATGTCTGTATTATATTTATATATACCTTTAACTGTTGAATGCAAGCGTTATTTATGCGTGTATGTGTGTTTTAATATATATTGTAGTATGAGGGTTTCCACAGTATAGTTGAACGGAATTTTTCTTCTAGTTTAAACGCCTTATACATCCAACATTTCTGTCATAATCAAGGCAAAAATATTTATTTGTTTTTACTGATGGAAGTTAGATCCGGCGGTAATCAAACCCTGCGGTTACGCCATATTGTGACTACGTAAATAATCCTCCTAATCAATGTCAGTGAATGAGATTATGATACCGCCGGTGCGGGACAAACTGCCACGAGTAAAAACGAATAGAATTTTTTGCCTTATTTATGACAGTAATTTTGCATCAATAAGACGAAAATCTCTATTTGCGGGTGGATATTTTCCCGAATATTAATAAAGCCCTGTTGATCCGATGTGAAACAAGCAACAGCTATCATCTTGTGAGTACACCCTAAGTTACTTTTTCGCAACCGGTAGACACTAATGACGGGCAGAATGAACGATTTTACAAATCGAATGAATTATTCTGGCATGCGCAAAAGCATAGCTGCCAACCTTTTTTTTTTAGAAACTTTGTATCGAATTTTTTTTAATTAGAATTAATTTGAGAAACCCATAAAAATTGAAAAATAAAGTCTTCAAAATATCTAAAGAAAATTGATTAAAAAAATTGCGAAGGTTGGCAATAATCATTTATTTGTTTTTATTTATTTATTTATTTATTTTTGCTAAATTTCTGGTGGTATTTCATTAAGAATCTGTGCAAAAGTTGGAATGTATCGAAAAAAATTGTTTTTTTTTTCTTTTTTAATTACAATTAATTTAAGAAACCCATAAAATTAAAAAAAAAATTTGTCTTCAAAATTTCTGAAGATAATTGATTAAAAAAATTGCGAAGGTTGGCAACAATGATTTATTTATTATTTTTATAATTTTTGCTAAATTTCTGGTGATATTTGATTAAAAAATATATTCAAAGGTTAAAATGTATAAAAAAAAAGTTTTTTTTTTTTTTAATTAGAATTAATTTAAGAATGTCATAAAAACTGAAAAAAAAAAATGTCTTCACAATTTCTGAAGATAATTGATTAAAAAATTGCAAAGGTTAACAACTATGATTTATTTATTTATTTATTTATTGCTAAATTTCTGGTGGTATTTGATTAAAAAAATATACAAAGATTGGAAACTGTGTTTTTGCGCATGCTCGAAGGATTCATTCCGTGGTAACATCATTCATTTTCCCCATCACTGGTACAAACTACAGTATACGTCTCCTTCTCTTTATTCCAGCTCCATTGTAGAAATTATTGTTTTGAACGAACATTATTATTCACGAACATTATTGTTTTGAAAGGACAAGAAAGGACAAGAAAATAAAAATAATAATCGCCAGTAGCAATCCTGCAAATGGATCAATGCTGCATCGCTGCTTTCCATTAGAATATCATAAAAAATGTTTTTGAAAAATTCCGTATTTCATAAAGTTATTCCACATTTCAAAAAAAAAAAAAAAAAAAAAAAAAATCTTTATGTGAGGTCATAGAGTTGAGGAGAGAGAATGAATTGGCGCCGCTAGGATATGAACCAGGTATCTCATGATCAGGAGGCGAGAACGTTATCGTCGAGCAAAAGGCCAAGCCAGTTACTCTGAGCTAGTAACTCGCTTTATACAGATCATGTGAGATGAGATCGTTACACACTCCATCCCCAGTAAGAAAGACATCTAGTTGACGTCTGACGAACGATATGGACTCGTGAGTGATGCTGTCGTACGCATGTGTGATGCGTAGTATGACAGGCTTTGTGCTGTGAGCGTTTCACAGGTTTTGCATGCTGGAGATGATTTATTTGGTGCTGCCATCTGTTGGTTATGAGAGGAGATGATTGCTGTCGTTTGCGTGTTTATTCGGGTCACCAATGAGGAGATAATGGATTGGTGCCAATGGGATTTGAAACACGGACCTCATGATCAGTAGGTGAGCTCGTTAGCGTCAAGCAAAAGGCCAAGTCAGTAAGTACTCTAAGCTAGTAACTCGCTTTATACTGATCAAGTGAGATGAGATCGCTACAGATTAAAGAGAAAGAACAGAGATGAAGTGTCGTGGCTGGGGGTGACGCCAAAAAATGTAACCCTAAAATCCGCTACGTTCAGCCCAAACAAAACCACGTGAAAAGAAGACACCACAAAAAAAGAAGAAAACGTTTAGTAATACAGTTTTTAACTCATAATGCAGTGAAATGCTACTTTAGAATGCTTAAATATGAGCAGATAATTTACATTTATAGAAAAAATGCACGGGTACTGTCAAAGAATTCGGTCCCTGTTCCACGGGCTTGTTTTGTTTGGCCGAATGAGGGCGTTTGAATTTGAGCGATAACGCGCATCATATTGCAAACCGATTTTACGGCACACTGAATCTCCATCTATTTCTTTCCTCCATGATGTAAAGTAAACTTTTTTCAAATATTATCAACGTGCTCAACATGAAATGCTTTTAAACTGTAATTTTTTCGACGACATTTATATACTAAGGGATTAACTGAAATATTCAAATTATATTAAAAGTGACAGACAGTAATTAAAAAGAAATCCATGCAATTTCTTTCGAATATTTTCACATAATCACCCACTTTTTCTTTAAATTAGAAATGTCACTGACAATAATAATAAACTCGATGAAAGGCGCAGCTAAAGTGAGAGTTGGCGAAATTACTAAAAAGTATGCACATACTATGGTATGTGAAAGCATGGTTTGAAGACGTTATCCAACCGTTATCTAGAATTTTTGCGTAATTGAAGTCGATCGGTTAATAAGAACCGAATTATCTAGAATGCAATAAAAAAGCTTATATAACGTCGTCAGTTTTTTCTGAGAAGAAATTGCATAAAATGAAATCCACACAGACAGTTCAGTGGCAACTGTTAAACAGCTGCCAAAACTTTTGGGGACTCCCGATATCTGGGTTCTGCTGATTAAGTCACGCTGTTCCGCGTTTTTTATAATGCGAATTGTTTATCTTATAGTTATAATTACTTTTGCGAATTTATTATGCAATTATGGATGTGAACTGTTACGGCACAAATTGTTTACATAATTACGTTTACGAACTGTTATCACATAGTATTTCTAGAGTAATTGTCGAATAGAGTACATTCTTTAATAAGAACCTGCATCTTTCTTTACACATCGTCTTCTCCGTAGACTTTGTAATATTACTAAGGAGTCTCAAGACTCTTAAAGCTTCAAAATTTTAATATTTTTAGAAATTAAACTCCTATCGTTTCTGAACATTTTGATATAACTGTTTTATCGAAATTTCTATTAGAACAGAAGTTACGGCTTTTAGAATGATACTCGCTCAATAACTGAAGCGGCGTTTCCGAAACTTTGAACTCATTTTTCTCCAAATGACGTTTTTGGGGATAACGCGCAGGATATCTCAAAAAGGTCTAAATATTTTTTCATAAAATTTTCAAAACATATATTTCATGTTACTCTGTATAAACTGGGCCTAAAATTACATTTTTATTGTTGAATAAAATATTTCTTTAGGTGATTATACTGTTGAAATTTTCAAAATTATGTATTAGTTAAATACAACTTTGTATTAAAAATATAAAAATGTTTTAAATACAAATTTATTTAGGTTCAGGGTAATTATTATAATCTGAAGTATAATAAGGCACAAAAAATTTCATTGTAGTTGCAAAATTTATTTTGTAATCATGCGCGTAACCTGTTATACCAATTTTTTGCTCGACAAATATCTGACAGTTTGAAGCCCCCTGTAAATACTAATTCTGTATCTTGTAATTTTATAAATACATGAAATGAAAGAACACACTTATATCTTTCATATACCAACAAAAATTGTGTTTTTAAATCATACGCATTTTAAGATATTAAATGTAGAAAATTGTCCTTTTTTTCATTTTTTCCAACTTTAAGAGTCTTGAGACCCCTTAAGTATAGCAGTTTATTAACAATCATGGGCCCAAGAATTTTCCACAATTAAATCTTTTTGATGTAACATTAGATTTACTGCTTTTCCGATACAAGCAAAAATGTTACGCCTTGAGACATTTTGATTTTTATCTTGCCTGATCGAGTGGAAATGAGTAACAATGATCCTGCTGCGATAATTATCTAATACAAACCATGTGCTGTTGAAGCAGATCCTGATGCGTTCATTACTTATCAAATAATCATCATAATCATCACATGCGGCCCTATTTTCTATTGGCAATATAAAGTGTTTATTTGGAATTTCCTATGATGATCGATCTTTCTTTTTGTCGAATTTTATTGAGCATGCAAAGCTGCTAAGTCTCCAGCTTTTTGGATGCCAGTATTTTAATGCAGAAAATGTTATTTTATTTAATTGGAACATTTGAGCGATTTAAAAGAACAAATTTTTTTCTAAGATAACAGTGGCGTGCAAAAAGCCGGAGACTTGGCAACTCTGAGCATGTCTGTCTGTTTTCTGATGATTTTTGCCATGATTGTAGTTAACATTCCAATGTCTATAAGTAGTAATGCCTGCTTCTTTTCTATTTACACGTAATAGAACTTTTTCTTGGAACATGCAAAATGTCTTCTTCTCTAAATTAATTTATTTAATTGGAACATTTGAGCGATTTAAAAGAACAAATTTTTTTCTAAGATAACAGTGGCGTGCAAAAAGCCGGAGACTTGGCAACTCTGAGCATGCCTGTCTGTTTTCTGATGATTTTTGCCATGATTGTAGTTAACATTCCAATGTCTATAAGTAGTAATGCCTGCTTCTTTTCCATTTACACGTAACAGAACTTTTTCTTGGAACATGCAGAATGTCTTCTTCTCTAAATCAAGTTATCCCAAATTAAGACTGATTTATAATGAACTTAATAAACTACACACTTTTATAAAGTACAAGTTCTGACTTTCTCAGACTTATTCTACTTTGGACTCGTAATCTCTTGCTCGACTTCGTATGACTTCTCCAATTCAGGATTGTCCTAGTCTGCTGAATTTCCATCTGTTTTTATTACTTATCGGAAATTTTAAGTCATATGTCTAACACTGTAAATGACTCTTAATTTTTGTGCATTAGCTTTCCCTGACTCAAGGTATTTATTCTTTTCTTCAAAATTATTAGTCATATGTCATGCAATATAAATGACTTTAAATTCTGTATTCTACTGATTTTACTTTGTTGGTATAAGCTTACCTTGTGATGTTATACTAGTTTTTCTTTTTTCCTGGCTGTGGACTTGGTCGGATGATGGAATTTTTTTTTCAGCCTGGGGTTTTTGACTTTGCCTATTTGGTTGGCACTCTGTTTGAGTGTTTCTGTCCCTTTCTGTCTATAAGTACACTTATAATTTATTTTTCATATTTATAAGTTGTATTGTATTGTTTTCACTAAAAAGAGCAATAAAAAAACAAATTTTATTAAAAAGTATACACGTAGGGCTGATTGTATAAGATCTCATCACAGCAACAAAAATTAATGAAACATTCAAAATCCTATAAATACAGTGCTCAGCAAAAGTTTAGACAATGATCTATTATGCTTCTGTGCTGAGAAGTATGTAACGAATTGTTGTAATTCAACTGTCATATATTACTGGGGACTTATCCTTCATACACAAACAATAAATTTTAATTTATACACTTTACGTAATACATAATGACAAAAAAACGAATTTAACATTGTTGCAAAAGTATAGACAATCTGTCTGTTAACAGAAAAATATCCATAAATTAAAATCGAACTGCACCTACATTGTCTGCTATTAATGCAAAAATGTGACTTTCCATCGAAGAAACTAAATCCTGCATCACTTGGGAGTCTATTTCGTGCCAAACACGTTCAACATCTGATCGAAGTTCATTTACAGAGGAGTATTACTAAAAAATTGCATAAACCGTATGAGAAATGATGCCACAAAAGTTTTCGATTGGGTTCAGATCAGGGCTACACGCGGGCCAGTCGAAAACAGTAATATTTTGAGAGTTAAACCAATTTTTTGATTTGTATGCAACATGAGTAGACGCATTATCTTGCTCAAATACATACTTTGGAAGAGATAAAAGTTCACCAAATGGCTGTAAATAGATTTCCAATGTATGTATGTAGTCTTACGCAGCTTGGCGACCACTGAGAAACTCCTGAGATACTTGAGAATTAAAACAAAGTGAGGCCCAAGTCATCAACCCTTTCGAGGGCAAAGGACACATAATTTTAATTCCAGAAATGGCAAGAATATTTAATTAAAATTTTCCTTTTATAATATACGTGAAAATAAGCAATTTCATATTTTCTAATAACTTCGTTTATAAATTCTGGTATCTGTCCATTATTTCATCCGTTTATAAAAAGAATTACTCCGCGACAGGAAAGGGGTCAATTTGTTGTGAGATTTCAAGGCTGGTGGTTTTATCATTTTCATGTAAACTAATTTACATCTTTCTTTAATGCATCTACGAAATTATCCGTTGGCACAGAAAGCTCTAACTCACTTTTAATGCGATTAGCAGTCACCATTTGTCTAGATGCCAGTTTATGGATCCTTCTATAATCTCGTTTTCTGGCCACACGAGTCCTTCCAGATCTATGTTTTGCTTTGAAAGAGTCACCCTTAGACAGTACTTAATAGACAGACTTCTTTGGCCGATTGAAAGTAACTGAAATTTCCGCAACAGTCTTCCCTTTCGATTTCAGCTTCCGTGCTTTAATTATTTCATCTGACTGAAAATTTCTTGCTCGCGCATCTTCACTAACCTGCTATCGTGAGGTGCACTTAAATACTTCATGCATGTGACGTCATAAGTTTGAAATATGCGGTTTTCGGTGAACAATATCCAAAAAATCACAAAAGTGTCTAAACTTTTGCAACATGCAAATTTCACTTTTTTCAGTTAAATGAAATAATATCCTACATTAAAACCGTTATTTCTGTCCTAAAACGTTTAAAATATATTTAAAAATAAGTACAGTCATTTGTATGACCCAAGTGTTCGTATTTTTTATTTGAAGGTTAAAAATCACCAGTGTCTAAACTTTTGCTGAGGAGTGTATCAATTCAATATTTTCAACTTTAACATTCGGACCTTAAAGTATATATATTGAAAATCAAAATACAATAAATACGTTCTTCTCTCAAAATCTGACCAGATCTGTAATTAAAGATGGAAAGTAATTAATTTACATATATAATACTTTTTAATTAAAAACTAGCTAACGATTATGAAAGATAAATCCGTTTTCACTTAATCCTTTCAGGGGCAAGGTGCTATTCGCAAAATGCTGAAATGAGTGATAGACACCAGAATTCACAAACAAATTTATTTCCAAATAATCAAAAGTTTTTGTTCGCGTACTTAATAAAAGGAAATTTTTCATTCCAGTATTCTGGTGCCAATGTGGCATTTAGGGATTAAAATTAAATGGTCCAAAAATGAACCACTGCCCTTGAAGGGGTTAAGTTAATAGAAATAGTTCAGCATTTTTTTCCGGCTGATATCCCATAATGAAGTTTAAATTTAATTAATAAAATAAAATAATATAAACAGAAATTTAACAAACATGTAATTGAAATACGCGCTTAAAAAAATTGAATGATCAGAATTAAAATGGCCAGCTGTATGTCGCGAAATTTTTGGCGATTTCTTCGGCTATTAACTCAAATGAAAGTATCGCATTTAATAAATTTCAAAACAAATCAAAATTGATACTTTTAAAATAAAAATGCTTTTGGTTGTTGTTAGTCGGCAATCTAAAAACAAATACTATTAACTCTTAAATTCGCGATTTTTTTATTTTGTTTCGAAAACATTATATATGATTCTCTGAAAGCTTATTACTCTGGAAAAATAATGAAAAAAATCAGAGATAGATTTTTCATATGATACGTCAATCTTTTCTTCTGTTGCACATCTGTAATACAAGTAAAAACTGTCGTGTGGCTATTTTACACTAAAATATTCCAAATTAGCAAGTATTTTAACAAGTATGTCTTTAAATACCCTATTTTATATATTTATTTTATAAAATTTAACCTTTAACCCTTTAATTCCCATGACAGAATACGTTCTAGAAAATACGCAGTTCAGAGAATCTGACTTTACACCAGAAAGTTTCAATGGTTAATTTCGCTTTATTTAAATACGGAACAATGGAACAATCAAGCAGGTGTGTGGAATGTCTGTTAATAATTAAAGCAAATATTGCTATTTTAATTTTCTGGTGTGAATTAGGAATATAAGAATTTAAAAAATCTATTAAATTCAAAACACTGTTGTATGCATATATGCAAAGCTGCGTACCCTTTATAAGGCAGTGGGAAGTATTTATCCCACTTAACTCTAATCACCAAATACCTTATTAGTACCAAAATATTTCAATAAAAATTTGCTTATATAGTGTATCTTACGAATAGCATTTAATTACCTCCAAATTTATTTGTTCTTAAATTATAGTGGCGTTGTATCATTTCAACATTTTAGCAACATAATTAAATTGCCTTATAAAGGGTTAGGCAGCCTAAGAGAGACTGTTCAGGGCCGGCTAGGCCTGCCCCTTAGAGCTTAAAATCTCTCCCGGTATGTTCCCCGACGCGTTAGGGCTCGTTAAGAAAGGGTTAAAATAGGTCTCTTATAAAAGTCTCTTATAAAAGGGCTCGTATAAAGGGTTAATATAAAAAATGGGTTTCCCTTATATTCTGTAACCTGGGAGGTCCGGGTTGGATCTCCTAGATCAAAGGTGTCAAATTGTGGCCTGCCAGAAACCACTAATTTTTTAAAGAAATAGTCTACTTCTTGAATCGCAGAGATTCGATGATTAGATAAGGCAAGGATTACTATAAAATTTTAGCGATATCCGGCGAGCCACAGTTTGACACACCTGCCCTAGATGATGAGAATATTATATAAGATGATAAGATTATAAACAAGTTGAAAATTGCTCGTCAAACGTGACAAATGAGGTGCGTTATTGTACTGAATGTATATTTTAGTGCATATGAATTTCATTCTGTTCGAAAGTCTGTAACATCATTAAAATGCACTTGAAATAATTTTTCCCATTGGTCGTCATGCAACGGAAAACTTTTGACTGTCCCTGTAATTAAACTATGCATCCGATTTTCATAAAATTTGAAATGACTCGACAAAATGTTGCAACAATTACATATTTAAAATTTCAGACCATTCGGTTGGGTAGTTTTTGCTCTGTTAGATGCGGACAGACGGACCGAACGACGACACTAGGTGCTAGGTATTTATATAATTACGAATGCACCTAAAAAAGCCCTGACCAATGGTCACTCTGATTTCATTGAAAACAATATTCTGGGCTTGTTTCGAGTTACTCAAATTTTGCCTGCAGAAGTCAAAATCCAACCCGTGACCGACACGAATCCGAAACTATTGACTGTCCCTGTAATTAAACTATACATCCGATTTTCATAAAATTTGAAATGACACGACAAAATGTTGCAACAATTACATATTTAAAATTTCAGACCATTCGGTTGGGTAGTTTTTGCTCTGTTATATGCGGACAGACGGACCGAACGACGACACTAGGTGCTAACTATTTATATAATTACGAATACACCTAAAAAAGCCCTGACCAATGGTCACTCTGATTTCATTGAAAACAATATTCTGGGCTTGTTTCGAGTTACTCAAATTTTGTCTGCAGAAGTCAAAATCCAACCCGTGACCGACACGAATCCGAAACTATTAGAGTCGACCTGACCCTCATTAAAAAAAAATTAGCGGCAACCCAACCCGGTTTAGTTTGGATTTGAATAAAATCGGGCTAACCGATCCGATGCAGTATTCTGTTGCCAATTCCAGACGTGTAAGATAGAGCTAGGACTTTTCTGTTTCGGTCATTCTTAAAGATAATTAAGCAGCCTTTTGAAAATTATTTTTGAGATTCATTCGTTTTAGCATCATAGAATTTATATTCTTGAATTATACAATTTCTGACAAAACGTGTGGAATGTATTGTCAAAATTTCAAAACTGCCTTGACCAATAATTTAGATATTATCATGCTTTAACTTTACAATGACAAATCTTAAAAGTGTCTAAACTATCCCTTTCGTCCCACCCTTGGACCTAATCGTCTGCGCTAGCGATGAAGCCTGAGAAATAATCTAATTATTTTATTTTTAGCTGCTGATAAAAGCGACTGAAGTGAAGCGATGACTGGATTGACGTTTATTTGCGCCGGTTATTTTCACGAATAAAATATTTAAATTTCTTTTTGCAATTTTATTTTGCAAATAAGATACAGGTTTATTTGTTTTTATTTCTTTGTTTTTGCGTGCATTCATTAAAGAATAGATCTGATAAAAGTGAGCGCAGAACTGATAGTAATCTTGACAAGAATAACAGTTACAGATCATTTAAAAGATATATCAAGGATTTAAATTAAGGATCTACTTAAGACAAATCATAGTCAATTGGTAACTTCAGTTATAATTAGCATTTGAAAATGTATGAGAAATTAAGTAGTTTTAATAATTTTTTTTTTATTAATTTTGCTTTTTAGACATTGGTGTTAATAGAATTTTAAGTGATATAATATCCCTAAAGGTATACCGTCAACCTTTGGTATTCTTTGGTCCTTGCGGGTTTACTTTGGTTCATCCCATAAAAAAGGGTTTTATTCTTTGTACTGAACAAACAATACAGGATAATTCGGAGTTTTTGCCCTTGAAAAATATTTTATACCCTACTATAGGGTATTTGAATAGTTTGTGGTAATTTAAATTTTTTTAGTGTCAACACTGGAAGGGCTTGTAAACAACTGTTTTAGTGTGTAAATTTTATACCTCCATACTTTCTATAGTGAAACAATCTGGATAACAGATACAAATAAGGTAAGTGTAAAAATATTACCTTTAGTAACCTGTAACCTATCTGTGATCATACTTTTTCCTTTAACTTTTTATTTTGACAGGAAATGTTTACGTTTTCAAAAAGGAAACATGAAAAGTAGTATTTCGGGGCTTATTTGTGCCAGGCCTTGTTTGGTCTGAAATAGACCCAATTATATAGAAATGCCTTTTATACAACCAAATCTCTTAAAACATCTTTTAAGTAATTTTTTTTTTCAAATGCTATTGTAGCAAAATGTTACATCAATTGTTTTTGTTCCAGTTGTTTAGGATAACATGACAAAAACTGTTTCTCGTTTCTTTTATATTAACAGTTGGTTTATTGCGTTTAAATGTTTAAAAACAAAAACAAAAAAAAACATTTGTTTATCGAGTTGCAATGTTAATTTATTAGCAAATGCTATTACAAGGGGGTTTCAATGAAAAATGTATTCATTTACATATGAAATGCATTCATTTTATATGAAAATAAGTGAATGGACCAAAGAAGCCCCAGCAGGTGCTACTTTGTTCCAAAACTTTAAAAATAGTTTAAAAATAAAAAAATAAAAATTTTCCTCTTTAACCCTTCTTTGCATGATTTTTTCTTTATTGGTGAAATGAATCAAGGTGATATAATTCATGTTCAAAATTAAAGGGAAAATGGTTAAAAAAATCTTAGCATATATTTATAGTATAAATTTAGCAAAAAACAATATGATGGAAATTTCCATCATCATGCAAAGTTAGATCATTAGCTTAGTACTAAATAGAAATAAAAGAGGATATCATTGGATATTTTTTATTCTTTATGATAATTAACAAAACAATTATTATTATTATTTAGACACAAATTGACTCCACATTTACTACAAGAAATTGTAGAATACCCTTTACATTTAGGAAACTTGCACCGGAGTACCCACCCACTGTTGGCCAATGTTCAGCACCATCTGTTCTTTTATCTTTTGGAGGTGGAGGAGGTGGAGAATCTTTTTTTTTTTTTTTTTTTTTTTTTTTTTTTTTATGCAATAGACATTAAAAAGGTATCCAGACACGATCAACTTAAAGTGAACTTGTTCTTTTATATAATTTTTGGGCATTCAATGTTATGATAGAAATTTCCATCATCATGCAAAGAAGGGTTAAAATCATACAGTTTGCTTCATTGTTTCATGATAATTAAAGAGCTAAGTGGAAGAACATGTTAAGTAACAAAAATTACATTTGAAGAAATTTGAAGTGAAAGTTTTTACTGTAAATTTTAATGATTTATTTTCTGTTTGATACCATGTGTTTAAAATATTGAGAGGTATGGTACTAAACTCTCTCAAAATAACTTATTCATATTTAATTATCAAATATTAAAAATTATTAATATTATTGACATTATTAAATATTAAAATATTAAATATTAATGAATAATGTCTTAAATCTTCAAGACTAAATAGAATCTCAGTATTTTAGCTTCACCATGTGATAGGATACCTCATAACGCTTTCATCCAAAAGATATAAAAATTTTTTTTTAGAAAATGCAGCATAACATGTTCAACCACTCAGCTCTTCAATTGTTTAGAAGTCCATTTCGACGTTGAAAAATCACATATAATATTTTTTAATGATGGAAATGTGAGTGGAACCAGGAAAAAACGGCTTAAAGTACGGTATCTAAAAGAATTACGTAAAATGTCGCTCATACAATGATAAATTAAGGTATTGACTTAGGGTTTCCCCCACAGATGTGCTCTTTACAGCTACTTTGAAAAAGTGTACTTCAGTTTCCTTTTGTTTATCAACAGTCACATAGTTCATTTACAGACTTATGAATACTAGTCTAACGCTGACACAAAAATGGCGCTTGTCGTAACAGAATTTTTTTTTCAGCGTTTGTACGGTCCCTTGGATTTTAATACCAATATTTTCCAAAAGTTTCTCCGCTTTATTTAATCAAAGAAAAAGAAGGCGGAAAATACTTTTAGAAAAAACTAGTATTCAAATTTAAGGATCCGCAGAAACGTGTAAAATATCTGTCTACGGGAGCCACTATTTTTTGTGTCTAATCCTAGGCCTGTTATTCAGGAGGCTGTGAGCTTACCACCAACATTTTACGTTATTCTAACCTAACATATTAATGCCATGCTGGAGAAAAAAAAACTCGTGGCAAAATCGCAAATTTTGCTTACAAATTCGACATCTTGATCTATATCTGAGCGGTCTGTTCGAAGAGGAGGTTATTATTATTTTTTATTTTCTATCATCGTAGTGGTACTATTGCTAGCACTTTTTAAAAATTTTAAATTACAACTAATTTTAAATTTATCGTATTTTGTTATCTGCAGATATCCAGTTCGCAGCTAAAATTTCATTGATATTACTTTAATACTAGAACCGCCAGAAATTTTACTCAAGTGTTATTAAAATATTTCACACCAGAATTTGTATTAAAAACTATCTAACTTATTTATTTAACTTATTTCTCCGTGGTACATATTTAACTTATTTTAAAAAGAAATTTCTGGTTCCAATCGAAGTATTTTTATTTGGTACCGGTCAAAATGACCGTTATGGCGGTTCTAGTGAAACTGATCGTCGCAAACTGAATCAAAATAAAGCATACACATCATCATTTCTTTGTTTACCAACCACCATGTACACTTAAAATTTTTCGGAATTCTAACCTAACCCATTAATTCGATGCTGCGAAAAAAGGCGTGGCACAATGGCGAAATTCACAAACAAAGATAGAAGTGCATCTATGTTCAAAGAGTTGATTATTGCCTCTCTTGTTGTATTACCACTCTTGTTAACCACTTTTGTCATATTTTCAAGTTAATTATTTTTAATTTTTAACGCTCTATTACAGGATTCTTTCGTAAATTCAAAAAATGTTTGATAAAAGTCTTATGGTACTTATATCTGTTAAGAAAGCCTTCAGCAAAATTTTCACTGGTGGTTTATAAGGGACTAAAAGGGGGAAACCATCCACCGGAAACAATGTATATGCGCTATATAAAGTCAATACATGATAAAACATACTGGCGTTTACCTTTTGGGAACGCTATGCCATAGAGGATTAAATTATGTTCTTTGTCTATCATATACAGATATCCTGTTCTAAAGTCCTTAGTTCATAAAATACATTCATGCTCGTCAAATAATCCCAAAAACATAAAACAAAAGAACACAATTAAACAAACACATACACTTTAGCATAGTGCTGCACAACCATTTTGCCAGAAAATTGTTTTCCACAACAAAAAAATTTAAAAGTAACATTTGAATTACTTAACAGCCAAGTTTCTGTCAATTAATTAGGAAAATTATTCTGCATAAAAATAGTGGTAAATATGGTGGCCCACAGGCCACAGGTTGTGCCCCCCTACTTTAACATTTTTTTTTTTTTTTTTGTCTACCAACTTTTGTCAACTACTTTTACCATGCATTTTAGATATTACGTAATACTAAGTTAAAACATTAATTCAAGGCTGGGAAAAGAAGCATGGCAAAATGGCGAAATTCTCAAACAAAGATATAAATCTTACTTTCATCTTAGCCTGACATGCACAGATCATGGAACTATTAATGAAGAGGAACTGACATATTCTTAAAATAGGCAAGCTTCAACTATAATAGCTTTTGCAGGAGTTGATTACCATCAAAGCGTTATAAGTAAGCGTCCTATCTTAAATGGGAGAAATAACCGCAAGATTAAAAGCGAGGTCACATCAATCAAGGTCATGCGCCACGTAGCGGATGGAGTGTGAACTACAAGTAGATACATAACTGTTTTCTTACTCACACCACTAAAATTGTAAAGTTTTTGTCACCTTGATTAATAACTGAAGTGCCTTTGATAAGGCGAAGAAAACTTCGTGATGTCAAGTCCATCTGGATGGCTCTCTCGCTACGCCATTATTTTGCAATAAATGTGGCAAATAAAATTAAAATTTCCATGAGTGACTAAGGATTAAGAAAATACGCGCCGCACTAAAAGCCCGCGTATGTGAATTATCACTCCGTCCACAAGGTGGCGCAACTGTGTTAAGTTACGCCTGATTCCAGCATTAAGTTTGTTCGCTTACTTATAACGCTTTGGATTACCACCGTAGGAACCTTCCACCAAAACATTTAAATATAATTTTTTTCTTTATTTAAACGTTTTATTAATGCAAAATTCCAGTCATAAATAATGGCAGAAACACATATTCGTTTTTACTGGTGGAAGTATACTTTGGCGTTAGTCAGGCCCTACGTTTCCGCCATATTGTGACAACCTTCTGTCAATGTCAGTGAAAAAGATTGTTATGCCCATAGACAAATTGTCACTAGTAAAAACAAATAGAAATTTTTATCATATTCGTGAGAAAATATTTCCATGAATAAGGATTTTAAGTAAGACGAATTCTTCTATTCAAATTTACTGGTTGGAAGTTTGCCCCCTGGGGTAATCAGAAACTGTTGATCCGATAAAAAAAAACAACAACAACAACAAAAAAAAACAGTCGCCATCTTGTGAAAACCTCCTCAGTTACTTCACTCACAACTGGTAAACAGTACACTATATGTCTTCTCCTCTGTATTCATAGCTCCATGGTACAATATCTACTTCTAAGGATTGAAGTACATTTAAAATAATCACAGCTGAAAACAAAACAAAACAATCAAACAAAAAAAATACACTTTAGCATCTTTTTGTTTACCAACAGCCAAGTAGTTTACCATGCGCTTCACAATTTACGCAATTCTAACCTAACCCATTAATTCCACGCTGAGAAAAGAGGCGTGGCAAAATGGCGAAATTCACAAGCAAAAATAGAAATCTCGATCTATTTTTGATCGTTCTGTTCGAACTCCTTATCGCCCAATGGCATCTCGTCCTTGCATCTTCCATGCACTTTGTTCGACTTCGAAGATCACTCACTTGTAAATGTTGACATATAATAATAATCATTGATTTGAATTGATTGAGCGATTTCTTTTACGAAAGAAATTGGTTTATTTATTATTCTTTTTTTTTTTTATTTTTTTTATGAGTCAGCTAGTTTTCAAATTTATGCGTCCAGAATATTTTAGGAGACGGTGTCAATAATATATCTTGAGTTCATGTGTAATTACCTGGTTAATTCGAATGTTTAGTTTTATTCGTACTATTGCAAATGAATAGTTTCGAACATTAAGATAGCAACGGACAGCGATAGCTATTTCTATGTTTGAAAAAGAAATGAAAACCTTGCTAGCTTTCATAGATTATGATATGGATTTCAATATTATGTGCAAAATAACGATATATCGTTTGCGTTTATTTTTATTTTGTTTCACTTTCTTGAAAAAAACATTGACATGGTAACAATAAACATCGATTTTAATTGGTTGAGCGATTTCTTTTATGAAAGAATTTTTTTTTCTTTTATGAGTCAGCTAGTTTTCAAATTTATGCCTCCAGAATATTTTAGGAGACAGTGTCAATAATATATCTTGAGTTCATGTGTAATTACCTGGTTAATTCGAATGCTTAGTTTTATTCGTACTATTGCAAATGAATAGTTTCGAACATTAAGATAGCAACGGACAGCGATAGCTATTTCTATGTTTGAAAAAGAAATGAAAACCTTGCTAGCTTTTATAGATTATGATATGGATTTCAATATTATGTGCAAAATAAGGATATATCGTTTGTATTTATTTTTATTTTGTTTCACTTACTTGAAAAAAAATTGACATGTAACAATAAACATCTATTTTTATTGATTGAGCGATTTCTTTCATGAAAGAAGTTTGTTTATTTGCTTTTCTTTTATGAGTCAGCTAGTTTTCAAATTTATGCATCCAGAATTTTTTTGGAGACAATGTCAATAATGCATCTCGCACTGATGTGCAATTACCACATGAATTTGGCTGCTTAGCTTTGTACGTACTATTGCAAATGAGTAGTTATGAGCTTTAAGATGGCAACGGACAACGATTGCTACTTCGATGTTTGGAAAAGAAATGAAAATCATGCTTTATGCACAGATTATGATATGGGTTTCAGTATTGTGAGTAAAACTCAATGTTATGTCGCTTACATTTTTTTAATTTAGTTTCGTTTATTTGAAAACAAATTGACATATAATAATACACTTCGATTTGGATTGATTGAGCGATATATTTTACGAAAGAAATTGTTTTTTATGACTCAGCCAGTTTTCAAATTTATGCGTCCAGAATTTTTTAAGAGACAGTGTCAATAATATATCTTGAATTGATGTGACCTGGTTAATTTGGCTGCTTAGTTTTGTACGTAGTAACTATTGCAAATGAGTAGTTTTAAGCTTTAAGATAGCAAAGACTGCCATTTCGATGTTGGAAAAAGAAATGTAAACCATGCTTTATGCATAGATTATGATATGGGTTTCAGCATTATGTGTAAAACTCAATGTTATGTCGTTTACATTTTTTAAAATTTAGTTTCGCTTATTTGAAAACAAATTGTCATATAATAATAAACATCGATTGAGATTGGTTGAATGATTTCCTTTATAAAAGAAATTTGTTTATTTTATTTTTCTTTTATGAATCAGCTAGTTTTCAAATTTATGCGTCCAGAATTTTTTCGGAGATAATGTCAATAGCATATCTCGAATTAATGTGTAATTACCTGATGAATTCAGCTGCTTAGTTTTGTACGTACTATGAGTAGTTTCGAACTTTAAGATAGCAACGGACAGCGATTGCTATTTCGGTGTTTGAAAAAGAAATGAAAACATATTTTATTGTATAGATTATGATATAGGTTTTAGTATTATGTGCATAATGTGCATAAAACTCTATGTTATATAGTTTAAATTATTAATTTTTATTTAATTCCGCTTATTTTTTTTTAAAACCTGACATATAATAATAAACATCGATTTAGATTGATTGAAAGATTTCTTTTATGAAAGAAATTGGTTTGTTTATTATTTTGTTTATGAGCCAGCTAGTGACATGTAATAATAAACATCGATTTGAATTGATTGGGAGATTTCTTTTATCTATAAAAAAATCGGGTTTTTTTTTCTTTCTCTTTTATGAGTCAGCTAGTTTTCGAATTTATGCACCCAGAATTTTTTTGGAGACAGTGTCAATAATACATCTCGAATTAATCTGTAATTACTAAAGATCGGCCGAAACAGGTTTTTACGACCGAATCTGAAACCAAAACCGAATTTCGGTAATCTTCCTATTTTCAACCGAAAGCGAAAATGAAAATGGTAAAAAAAAAAAAAAATGTTTTGAGTAATTAATACATACATAATTACCAATTAATTATATGTGTGCCTCAAGTTGGCTCTATGTAACTCTGATCAAAACTTTCATTTTCATATAAAATAAAATGTAATTAGTTGATTAACGACACAAAATGATTTTCGAATTATACGAATTTCATCTAATTAAAAAATGTTTGAGGTATGGAAAATGACAGTCCAAGAGCTGTTAAACATTTTAGGGAAGGTATTTGAGGCATCCTGAAAATTTGTACAACACTTCTTCTGTAATGCCTGAATACAAAATCGAATGTCTGGCTGAAGGATCGTGGCCCAAAAAGTGTGCCAGACACGTGTCAAGTGCCATTTTTTGACTACCCAAAAAAGGTATTTGAGGAACGCTGAGATTGAGACAGAATAATATTTATGCTTAGAAAAAAATATTTTGAAAATGACAGACACTTTAGTCGGCCCAAAACCTGTGCCAGACACGTGTCAAGTGCCATTTTTTGACTACCCAAAAAAGGTATTTGAGGCACGCTGAGATTGAGACAGAATAGTATTTATGCTTAGAAAAAAATATTTTGAAAATGACAGACACTTTAGTCGGCCCAAAACCTGTGCCAGACACGTGCCAAGTGCCATTTTTTGAGTATCCAAAAAAGGTATTTGAGGCACGCTGAGATTGAGACAGAATAGTATTTATGCTTAGGAAAAAATATTTTGAAAATGACAGACACTTTAGTCGGCCCAAATCCTGTGCCAGACACGTGTCAAGTGCCATTTTTTGACTACCCAAAAAAGGTATTTGAGGCACGCTGAGATTGAGACAGAATAATATTTATGCTTAGAAAAAAATATTTTGAAAATGACAGACACTTTAGTCGGCCCAAAAACTGTGCCAGACACGTGTCAAAGTGCCATTTTTTGACTACCCAAAAAAGGTATTTGAGGCACACTGAGATTGAGACAGAATAATATTTATGCTTAGAAAAAAATATTTTGGAAATGACAGACACTTTAGTCGGCCCAAAAACTGTGCCAGACACGTGTCAAAGTGCCATTTTTTGACTACCCAAAAAAGGTATTTGAGGCCCTCTGAGATTGAGACAGAATAATATTTATGCTTAGAAAAAAATATTTTGAAAATGACAGACACTTTAGTCGGCCCAAAAACTGTGCCAGACATGTGTCAAAGTGCCATTTTTTGATTACCCAAAAAAGTTATTTGAGGCACGCTGAGATTGAGACAGAATAGTATTTAATGCTTAGAAAAAAATATTTTGAAAATGACAGACACTTTAGTCGGCCCAAAACCTGTACCAGACACGTGTCAAGTGCCATTTTTTGACTACCCAAAAAAGGTATTTGAGGCACGCTGAGATTGAGACAGAATAGTATTTATGCTTAGAAAAAAATATTTTGAAAATTACAGACAAACAAAAGAAGTGTTGCACGAATTTTCAGGGTGCCTCAAATACCTACTCAAAAATGTTCAACAGCTCTCCTACTATGAGGTGGAAAAAAAATTGACATGTAGTAATAAACATCAATGTGGATTGCTTGAGCATTTTCTTTTATGAAAGACATTTGTTTGCTTTATAGGATTCCGTACTTAAAAAGTAAAAACGGCCAGCTGCTGGGCGATTTACATCAAAAAGTATTCAGCACCAATTTATATCAGGGACTAACTGAATCTAAAGTTTTATTAAATTTCGTTCAATAGTTCTTAAGATAGCCCACAAAATTTTTGTCACACACAGACTGACTCACAGACAGACATTTTGTAAAAACATGTTTTTTATTATCTCAGCCCCCTAAAATGTATAAATCCGTTGAAAGCCGGAATTCGAAAATTTTCACGAATCCAATATTTTCTTCTTGTAAAGTTAGAAGAAAGTAAAAAGGAGTTACACAGAATAGCTATATTTGATATTATTTAGGTTCCATATCTTATTAATAGGCGAATCTTATTAATAGTGGTATTCAAAATCCATAATCCTTGGCACTTCCAGTTCTAAGCACGTAAAACATTGACGTATCGTTTACTTTTATTTAGTTCCACTTATTTGTAAATATTGATATTTTAAAATTATTTTCGATTTGAACAGATTTGATTGAGGGATTTCGTCATTCTTTTACGAAAAAAATATTTTTATTATTATTTTTCTTTGTCTTTATTAATTTTTTTCAATGATTTTTATTTTTATCTTCTTCTTTTCTGTTCTTTTTCTTATCTTCTTTTAATATTTTTGTCGTCTTCTCTTCTTCTTTTATTTTCTCTATTTTATTTATTTTTATCATCTTATTATTATTTTTTTCTTTCTGTTTCTTTTTTCCTTTTGTTATGTTTCATCTGGTTTTTCATATGTTGTGAATTTAAGATTTTTCGGAGAAAGTGTGCAGTAATTTTTTTTTCTTATTAATTTTTATTTTTATCTTCTTCTTTTCTGTTCTTTTTCTTATCTCCTTTTTTTATTTTTATCGTCTTCTCTTCTCCTTTTATTTTTTTCTATTTTATTTATTTGTATCTTCTTCTTATTTATTTTTCTTTCTGTTTACTTTTTCTTTTTGTTATGTTTCAACTAATTTTTCATATGTTGTGAATTTAAGATTTTTCGGAGAAAGTGTTTAGTAATTATAAATATATGTGTAAAGTTATATTCAGCGGCAGGCTCAGCTAAGGCGTGAGCTAAGAGTGCTGCAAACTTGTTCCTACAAAAGTGAAAAATTGTTTTAGAAGAAAACAGCATATTAAGGCTGTTCTCAACTACTCTGCTCAACAAACGCAAAATGTTTTGACACATTTACAAATTCATTTTTTAACGGAAAGATATAAAATTAGAAAGCCTGACCATGGAAGCGATTTGGAATTGAACTGTTTTTTCCATTTTTTAATCAATAAATTAGCTATTGAGTTATAAGCGATTTTGATCACGTGGCACGGCATTTTTCTCCCCTTATTGACTGGAATTTTCTTCTTTCGTTCGGAAGTTCGGTTCAAAATGCCAACTTTGACAGTATTTTCTGAAAGATCTATTGCGTTTACAAGGAAACGGAAAACAGTTCGATGACATAGTTTCTGAATAACAATACCTTCTATTTTCAGGCGTTTCAGAATAAAAATGAATTAAAACGTATGTCAGAAAGTTGGCCCTTTGAGGGTGTATTCCGATCCAAACTGCTTATTTTCGGATTCATTTTTAAATTCATTTTTGCTCTTAAACGCACCAAATTGGGAAATTCTCTTATTTAGAAACTACATAATGTGACGTGCTTTCCGATTTTTTGATAAATGCAGAAAATATTGTAAAAAATGCTGTCAAAGTTGGCGTTTTGAACCGAATTTTCGGAATCGGGAGATCTGGGAATGAAAAAAATGGTCATACAGAGAAAATAATTGTTTAAAAATCAAATTCTAATGAATTGAGCGAAAAATGAAATCACACGGCTTTTTTACATCTCTTCAAAAATCATCCCAGCAAGTTTCATGTGTTTACTTTTAAAAATGAGTCTGAAAATGTCTCAGAAAATTTCGAGCTGTTGAGGGAGGAAAAATATTTTTTCGAATACGCCCTTAAGGCTGCTTAGTTATTTACTTCATAAAAATCAGATTTTTTGCAATTTTTAGGCGCGTTCGTAATTATATAAATACGTAGATTGTTGCAGAATTTTGTAGAGTCATTTCAAACTTTATGGAAATCGAGTTAAAGCTAAAAAAAATATTAATAAAAGTTTTCATCATTCTATTAAATCCTATCATAGGTAATTAATTCAATGATATCCCATGATAGGTAATGATTCTAAGATGGAGTCATATTATTTACGTAATACTGAATTTAATATGTATAATCGTAATAAATTTTACATTTTTGCATAAGCGTGCAACAGCTATTGCGCCAAGATCTGAATAAAACTAGTTATACTAGAACGAACGCACCTCATTTGCCACGTTTGACATATAATTTCCGACTTGTTTACCATTAAATTAATTTTATTTACAAATATAATGAAACAGCACTCAACATCGAATCGTTTCCAAATCATCTTGACCATTTAACAAACAACTTTCTATTCTGAATACTTTCTATCTGATGTTGTCTTATATGATAAAGTGTTAGTCTTTGTCCTTTTAGCAAGACCTTTGCTTAAATTATTTTAATATTTATTAAATGCTTTAATCGTAATTTAAAATAAAAAGTTTAGCTTTTTAATATGGAGACGATACTAAATCCTCTAATCACCCAACAAACAACTTTATTGTTTTAGTTTTTGAATTTGTTACTTTTCTGATAAAATGATTCCATATTTATCATTATTATTTATTTATTTATTTACTTCTTTTCCTATACCGCTTTAATCGTTACTTAACAAAATTTCAAACCCTTACTTGATATAGTTTAGATTCAACTACATTTCAAAGAGATTTTTCCCCAGGAGGGACTTCTGATGTTCTAGAGTTACGGTGGTAGAAGGGGCGTGCGGTCATTCAAAGTAGGAAATTATTCTAGAGGACACTTTGATGAGGCTACACGAAGGAGGGCAAATTCCTGAGTTCATCACTGATTCCAAAATGATTATCCAATAAGCGACTTTATCATCTGTGCATTCGATACTTAGAAATAGATTTCATATCACTTTTTACCTTAATTTTTAATACATTTTAATTCTTTCTTGAAGCATAATAATAATTATATTAGTTTTTTTATAAAATCGTTTCGCAACATCTAGTGTTGTGTAGTCATTGAGTTGAAACTCGTGAGTTTGACTCACTTTTAGTGAGTTTTGAGTTGAGTTTGATTCGCTTTTTCGAAATCAAGCATGATTTGAATTAGACGAAATATATATATATAACGTGTTGCATCATCATTTAAGGATATATTCTAATATCTCAATATTCCTCATTGCTTTTTAAATTTTCACATTTATTTACATAATACAAGGCTAAATTTTACTACCTCAAATATTCCTCATCTTTTTAAATGCTATTTATATTCTCATTTTTTTATATTACAATTTTTTGTCTTGTTTAAAACGTTAATTTAATGAATTGCCTTTTATTTATTTTTATATAATTCTTTATTTCTTTATTTATTTCTATTAATTTATTCATTTTCTTTATTTTATTTTGTATTCACTCAGTACTTATTAAGTTTATTCCTATTTTTTCATTCTAGTTTAACTAAAAGTTAATCTAAGTTTTTTCTTGATTTCTTCAATCATTTTCACTCATTTTATTTTTTATTTATTTTTTTTTAGGGGGGGGGGGGGCTTAAGATGGCAACTCTAAACATTATTGTTATTAATCCAGTTCCAATTTACATTTTTCCTTTCTCACACCAGATTGCAGCACAGTTATGGGTTTCACTCAGATGCTCAACTGTAGATCACATGTTAAAATAGTCTTAACTTTGTTTTCCATGCTGATATGCAGTAGTTTTGACTCTTAGTATGTCATTCAGGTATTGTGCTCTAATAATTTTTAATATCATGTATGAGGTGTATCTTTCTTTGGATCTCTTAGCTTTTTATTTTCTATTTTCTGTAATGTTTGCGTTGTAAGGAGCTAAATTTTGTCATTTTAGGCTTAATGCCGACAAAATTGGATGAAATAATGCATCTTCTATTAATGAACTCACAAGCTCCTCTGGTGATTCTGTGAGTCATTCATAGTTTCTTATTTTACATGCTGGTTTCATATGTTCATTTCAAAATCATCTTTAGAACTTTATCAATTTCTTCATATATTTGTGATTTCAAATTTATTATATATATATATATTCATCGCCTCAGAGCGACAGTAGGGCATCTAGTATGTAATCGAAAATAAGATGTCTGATTTACTGCTATGAAAAACAGTGTCTGCATCTAGTGGAATAGTAGAGAATTTTTATAAAACACATCTGATATATAGTATTAACCCCTTAATTGTTTCCTTTTATTATTATTATTAATTTTTTTTTGATACAATAAATTAAAAATAAGGACGCGGCACCACTTTTTTTTTAATTAAAATATTTGTCTTTGTACAATCGAAAAAGTATGCCATTTTACAAACCAAAGATTACAGTTAAAATTAAGTGGTATCCAAAAGCTTTTAGCATTGAAGATAGCAAACACTTTTTGCCCGAGCGGTACTCGGGAAAAACAGTTAAGGGGTTAAACATTATGTTTCAGAAGTTGTTTCACTACATGCAAACACAGTTTCTCATAGAGGCTAAGTCAGACATCTCATTTTTTTTATTATTACTAGATGTCCTACTGTGTATCTGAGGCGACGTATATGCATCAATCAGTGAATTTAAGTGAAAATTATAACTGAAACTCATTCATTTTCCCCCACAATTTCCTAAAAAAAATTTTCGTCGTTGAAAACATGCTTTTCCCTTCAAATGCCGGTTCCCGCAAAGTAGCGGAACTTCAATGTAGAATTTTGTGAAAACATATATTATAAACGTGTGAGGTTATGTGTTTACAGTGCCTTTCAGTCAATCTCTAATAATATTCCCCTACCTATAATTCCACTGAACACCCTAGAAAGATTTTACAGGACGCTTTCTTTGCAATCGCCAATACTAATGAAATCCAGGATTTTTTTTTCCCTTCGTAACAAAATGCTTGTGAGGAAATTACGCTGAGCAACATTAAAAACACTCAAGTGGTTTAAAAATTTAAAATTAATTAACGAAAATTAAATATATTAATTTTAATATTGACACCGGAATACTTTACTAAAATACTAAATTAAATTAAAGAAAAAAAAATAAATAAATAAAACGGAATTTAAAAGAGGTTAATTTTTGTACTTTTGTATAAATTCATTTTGAAATCATGTAGCAAGCTTACAGAATAAAAAAAAAATAATTAATGCCTTTTTTCTATTGGTTATCCTTTTCTTTTTCGTATTTTCTAACGGAAGCCTTAATGAGTTCCGCTCTATTTTAAAAAGGAGTATGGATTGGCCGAATTCGGTTTATAAATTTTGAATTTGACCGCAAACTTAACTCATTTTTCTGAAGATGAATTTGTGTTTGAATTAACACCTTTTTATAGGTGAGTTGGCACAACAATGGCAACATTTTTATCAATTAATAAGGGACTTTTACTTCTTTTCTCGTCCTTTAACCCTTTATCTACTGACTGTACTTATAAGAACCATTAAAATAAATTGTTATAAAATTCCTTTAATACATCGAATAGTAGCAATACTATTTAGAATGAGTTATAGATACATTACTTTATCTTGTTCCAAAAGCATTATTGGTTACACAAAACAAAAATATTTTAAAAGGACGATTTTTTTTTTTTTTTTTTTTTTTTGCCTTAGCGACTTTTCAGCTTTCTAGCGCTGAGGAGGAGGGGGAGGGGGGAGGAATTTTCCAATTCGGAAGTATTTCTATATTTCCATTGTAAGAACATTATATTTGCACATTTCCTAATTCTATAAAATGCTAAGAAAAATATTTAAAATAAAAGATTTGAGTAGTGTTATAAATATTGCACAAAATCCCTAAAAATTAAAATTTAATTAATCCTTCTAAATCCATCAATACTTCTAAAATCCTTCTAAAATTTATTAAATGATTATGTAAATCTTCTAATTTTGTTTAAAGAATTCATGAAAAATGCTTTAGATGATAAAATTCTCATGAATTCATAATTCAGTAGATAAAGGGTTAAATCATTGCTTCCAACTAAACTGCCATTTCAATTAAACAAATTTGCAATGATTAGAGTCTGTGAAAATCATTAAATAGTACATATTATTCATCTTCAAATTTTTCTTTGTTTTCCGATTAAGACGGAACTGTTACTTTATGGCTTCAGAAATCTAAAAAGAGGACATAATCATAAATTAGATAAATCGTAAATGAAGCTAGACTACAAGCTGTGTCGCTTGGCACAAAATGTTCTGAATGACACCCTTATCACACAATTGACCACAGAGTGAATTGGGAAGGGGAGTGCGCAATGATGTAACCGCATTCAGCAACACATCTTGATCGCTTATTACGGACTTTTGCCATCTTAGTAATATTTTTCTTTCCCAGAACTAGCTGAGAACTACCTTTCTTTACTTCGACTGTGTTTAATCTTTAATAGTTTGATAATTTAATCATGAAAAAAGTATTCGATATAACATCGGTTTTTCAATACCTTATTCACTTACCATATTTTATGGAAGAAACGCCGTGGCGTTTACGAGTTTAAAAGGTGATTTTTTTCCAAGTGCGGCGTTTACGATTTTTTTAAAATACCAATTGAGTTTCCTTTATTTAAAAATTCATAAAAATATTTAAAATCGGATTTAAATATTTTAAATAAAACTTCAGACATCTTAAGATATAAAAAACGAGGCATCCAACACTGCTCAGAGAACTTTGACTAAAGTTAGGTCAATGTGACGCTGTCGACAAAAGTAGCGTTCCGATGGATGCGGCGTTTACAACGGGTGCGGCGATTACGATATTTTTAAGCTTATTCAAGCCAATTTGAGGAGTGCGGCGTTTACGACGGGTGCGGCGTTTCTTCCATAAAATAAGGTAATAAGATTTTTTGGCATCTTAGTACTACTTGTTTTTCTCAAAAGTTGTTTGTATAATGTATTTTAATATAAACTGTTAGATTATTATAATCTTTAATAGTTCGATAATTTATTAAACCCCTTAACGGTCGCATTAAATTACGGTTTTGAAATTCAAATTGCTTATTGGCACCACTTTTTGAAAAAGAAATATTCACCTTATTTAATGGCAGGTAAAATGATGCCATAATAAAGGCAACTACACTGTTTTATAAAACAGGTGGGAATCAAACAATCTGAATAAAAGACACAGCCCGTGAATATGACGGGAGCGAGAATTAAGGGGTTAATAAAAATCATATTTAATATAAGTTTGGTTTTGCGACATCTTGATTACTTAATAATAACTTTTGCCATATTGTTCTTAGTGCTGTTTGTTTTTCTCAGAAAAATATCGTATGTTTTTTTTTTTTTTTTTTTTTTTTTTTTTTTTTTTTTTTTTAAATTATTATTCTAATTGTTAGACCATTTTAATCTTTAATAGATCGATAATTTAATAATAAAAATCATATTCGATATAGGATTTCTTGATCATTTAATAAGAATTTTTAGTTCTTTGTTCTTTCTTTAAATCATTGCTTCCAACTAAACTACTATTTCAATTAAGCAAATTACAAAGGATTCGAGTCTGCGAAAATCATTAAATACATATTATTCACCGTCGAAATTTTCTTTTTTCCCGATTAACACGGATCCATTGCTTCATGACTTCAGAAATATAAAAAGAGGACGTAATGATAAATAAATGAAAGGAGCACAGAAGCTAGACCACAAGCTATGTCGCTTGACACAAAATGTACCGAATGACACCCTTATCACACAAAAGACCCCAGAGTGAGTTGGGGGGTTGGCACAATGATGTAACCGCATTCAGCAACACATCCCTCCCCGCCCCCTCCCTTTTAGCAACTGCGCTTTCAATTCTTATCTGGATGCCAGTTCCCTCGATTTACAAAGGCACTCATCTGACTCCCAGGCGCCATCTTGATGAAGATAAAAGTAGCCTATCGTGCCAAGGGATCTAGACCGGACCCACTTGGCGATACGGCAGGGAGAGTTTGGCGGCATTTTTGGCTTTAGGTCAGCATTTCCTCAATACTTCATTACAAAGACAGATATTTTTATCTATGTGTTTCGAAATAAGAATATTTCAGGGGGATTAAGTTAAAAGATAAATTGTCACATTTATTGCTTACTTTCTCAAAGGCGTTGCCAGATCAAGAAAGGGAAGGGAGAGGGATCTTGTTTGAATAATCAATATTTTTGATAACTTAGACCCACCAAAACTTACACTTGTTTTTTAAAAAGATGAATATTCGGAAAAAAAATTCCTCCTTATTAAGACCTCCTAGACCCTCCTAGCATGGCGAACCTCTTTATACCCGCGTGCTAATTCTTTCAAAGATACTTTATTTGACCATGACATGCTAACAACAAAACATTTAGTGGATCAAATAAATAAAGAATCAAAATTACGGCCAGTTAAAAAAATTTATTTTAAATGTGTAATATGCAGTCTAATATTTAAGATTGTAATTTTGAAAAAAAAAAAAAAAAAAAAAAAAAAAAAAAAAAGAGATTTCTGTTGCTGCATTTCAAATGCAAAATAATTGATATCAAGGTTCATACTTAGTTATGTTTAAGAGTTATTTACCTGAACTGAAAAAATGTGTCAAGATGTGCCTACTTGAGTTTTCCATGTTACCCATTTTCGATATATACAAGGTTCGCACACTCCTTAGAATTTCCAAGGACTCTGGCACCCCTATTAATGATAAGAAAATTTACATTAAATTTTTAAAACACAGAATTCGCAAACACCGCCTTTATTCACACATTTTGTAACACTTTTCTGCAGTGAAATACTTTGAAAATACTGCTAAAATTTAGTGGTACAACTGTGCGAACCCTGTATATACTTGAAAGAAAAATATTTAAGGAGACTCTGTACTCTTTGAAACTTTTTTTTTAATTTAAGCATTTTAAGGTACATTTTGGCATAATAATAAAGAACTCAATGAAGGAAAATGATTCTATCAAGAAAATGTTCGATTCCCCTGGCAAAATTAAAAAAAAATTAAGGAAATTTTAAAATGTATCTTCTCGTACAATTTTGAACATTTTGAGCTTTTTTTTTTTTTTTTTTTTTTTTTTTTTTTAACTATTCTTAGAAATGTGCTGTATAATTTTAAGTATCGGATTTACTATAAGTTAATTAGTTTGGAAGAAAAATAAAATAAAATGTGGAAATACGCGTAAAATTACTGTAAAAACTTAATTTATTTTAAAATTTTCAGGGCTCCCACTGGTCCGTTTTTGAAAACCAGTATTGTTTCAGAGAAAAATTTGTGGTAGGTTTCTGCTGCATTAGCAAGAAAAACGCGGTTCTGTTTAAGTCTCTACGAAATTTATAAAGAAGATTTTTCTTAGAAAAAAAAAGTATACTTTATTGTAAATTCGATACTTAGTTTTATAAAATAGACCATAAGGAACAAACAAACAAACAAACAAAAAATTCAAGTCAATTGAAAATTATACATAAAGGGACATCGATGTAATAAAATCGCTTTTAACTGCATTTATATTACTTGGGTCTTTACAAAACTTCATAAGAATATACTAGGGATAATAAAGTATAATTTTCGCCATTTTTCGCAGAATGAAGTGTACCGTGTCCCCTTAAAATACCAATCATCAACTGTACTTTAAACAGCTCTTTTTATCTGTAATTGAATTCCAAGTTGTCATAAGTTTACCATCGGTACCAGATGTCTATATGTCTGATGGTCTTAAATTTTTGCTGATCAATATTCCATTTCTAACAAATTGAATTTAGTCTTTAAAGTCATATAATTTGTACAGCGTCACAATAGTTTGATTTAGAACCTCAATCAATGGCGTGCCGAAAATATTCTGCAGCGGGCCACATTTGACACGCATGCCATACGTTCGCCATTCCTGTCCTAGACTATAATCACTTATAATCACTATTGTACAAACTCAACCCCCCCCCCCCCCCAGTCCACAAAGGAAAAAGAAAGAAAATGAACTAATTCAAACTCAAATTCACCTTCCAAAAAATGAGTGGCTCAAATTTTAAATTTATAAAATTAATTCGCTCAAACTCATTTTTGGAAAAAAAGCGAAACTCACTAAATGATTCGTTAAAAAAAAAAAAAAAAAAAAAAAAAAAAAAAAAAAGAAGAAGAAGAAGAAGAAGAAGAAGAAAGAAAATAACGAGGAGAAATTTTCTTTTTGTTTAATTTTTTTTTTAACTTACTACAGTGATGCCGAAATCTCTTTAAGTTCGCATTGGAATAATACTTAAAATACTCAGAAAACTATAAATAAAGCTTCATGTATGATTTTTAAATATTATTAATGAAATGGAAAATGGGTATTCTAAAATTACGTATCAATTCACATTCATATATGTTTGAGGAAAGGTATAGACCGGGAGGCAACTGCTCAGACCATCACCTCATCGAGTTGGCGGCCGCGACTGAAATTCTAGAACTAGACGGAACTCGATTAGCATATTGGCAACTATGCATAACTTGGCATAATGCAACTCGTCTGCCAAGTTGTATCTCGGTGGAAACCATCTGCCGACTCGATTTTAGTGGTTGATCGGTAGGCTTATTATTATATTTCCTGCATTCAAAGGTACGAAAACCTGGAGGACTGGGAGCAAGAAAACACAATGGTAAACCTACCAGTCAACTAACAAAATCGGGTTTGCAGGTGTTTTCCACCAAGATATGACTTGCAGACCAGTTGCATTTTAATATGCTTTTAACTAATCCTGGAATTCCAGACCTCCCGGTCTAGTAAGAATAGGAAATAGAAAGCTTAACAATCGGCCTGTGATAGAACATTGTGATAGCTTATGTCCTTGTATACCCGAATAAAAATAACATATTATAAATTACACGATTTGCTAAAACAAATGTGAAGAAAAGCGGGAATGATCAGATTTTTCCTTTCGTCCGCTTTAACTCCAATTTTATTGTCAAAAACTAGTTTCATTACGGCTCTGCTGGCAAGTACATATTTTGCCGCTTAGTTTTTTTTATTTCTTCCTTACCGAATTCGGATAACACGGTGGCAAACCTGTTAAGAAAATTTTCTTTTTACGAATGTTTTACAGGTCCAAATGAAATTTCGAAACTCACCAGCATTTTGTTAAGTGGGCTGGTCACTCAGCTTCGGATTTCTCTTCTGTAATGTTAAGTCTATGGACTTTTGATGCATTCATATATTTAAAACATCTTCTCGGGAAATTCATATTTTTAACATCTTTTTTCTGTGTACTAGGATCTTAAAAATATGTTTCTTTTATTCTTAGTTTTCAAAATATTTCTAAAATCTATGCTGAATATAATATTTTATGTGTTAAAAGCGGGTGAACTGTGAGTAAGATTTTAACACTTCCTATAAAATTAAGTCTTATAGAAATATTTTGAGAACTAAGAAAAAAAGAGACATCTTTTAGGAAGCGTACACAAAAAATAGAAGTTAAAAATATTAATTTCCCGAGGAGATATTTTAAATATACGAATGCATCCAATGCTCATAGACTTTACATTAGTGAGGGGAAATCGGAAGCTCAGTCACCAGCCCCCTTATGGGAAAAAAGTCTTTATTTCATAAGTACTATCGACTGCAAAGTCTAATCGTCTTGAAAATCCTTTTTAGCTCCTTAAGGATTGTTTAGTATTTATAAAGACCATAAAAAAGTAGCTATTTTTTATAGTAGAAATTAAGTAATTTATAAGATTTATACGTAAGATATGCAATCAGTTGTAAGTTTGAGGCGAAAAAAAAAAGATGTTATAAAAAAAAAATTCACATTTTCCGAAAACCCGTCATGGGGAAATTTTGCACCTTAATCTCTGTTTATCCTATATGTGTTTACACCATAATATTTGTACACCATGAAATTAATATGAATAAGATCCTTATTTTTTAAATTGTTAGTACTTTACCGGTAATATTTAAAATGATAGGGTGACCACACCAGTAGTTGATACCCCTCCAGTACTTGATCAAGTTTTTTAAATATTGCTCCATTTCAGGCGAAAATTACTTTTCTACGTGGCACTAGACATAATATCTTTGTTTGAATCTTGGAGCACCCGTTGTCACATTGTTCTCAGCTGCCTGCTGTAAAAGAAGCCCTTTTATGACTTTTTTTTTAAATTAGAAAATGTAAAAATTTAGTTTTTGATTAGTTGGAGACAATTACGGTAAGTTAAAATAATCCACTTCCATCTTGCTTATTTCAAATAATAGTTTTATAAGAATTATTGTTAATCACAGCCCAAGCATGATATTTTGAAGATTAATTTTTGAATTTTCGACTGATTTCTTCGATTGATAAACTACATACGTTCATACCTACGGGGTAAGTTCTTTGATACTCTTCGATTTGATGCTGTCATTAAATTGCCCAATAGTACACGGTGTTTGCACATACACCCACTCATCTTTGTAATATTCTCCAAACATGAAAATCATAGGTCGATATGTTCGGTGAAACCGGTGGTCATAAGCCTGTGTTCAGTGTCCATTAGCAGTAAACAGATCGTGAATACGCGAGAAAGTGAACATGAAACGTATGATAAACACGTGACTTATGGGAGAGGTCTGTTTTACGTAACGCATAATTCTTTTGACACCATTATTTCTAATTAGAAATTTTCTATTTCATATTTAAAGCGCAGAATATGTATCAGCCTTCTTTAATCGTGGTATTTATATGCGATTAAAAAATATTCTATTCAAAAATTGCCATAGAACCGTACGCATCTTGATTTTTCCTGCATTACTTTTCGTTGTTCAATACTCTATGGCCACTCACAGGTTTCCGCACCCCCCATGTTTGTATTCCTTTCTCCCTATATACTTTGTATCGAGGGTCCAGTTTTTCGTGGCTGATCCTGTATTTATATGTATTTATACAAATGGGGCGCGGAAGCAAAAAGAAGAGTTGGTGGCCGCAATTGCACCGGCCTGTTCTTAGTTAACAGCCCTGCTTCAGACCATTGGCCATAATTTGGTATCGTAACATGGACGCTTTCTCTCTGTATCATGATGCTTCCTGTTCAGAAATATTGTAAATATTTGCAGGTTTTTATTGAAAAATAAAAGTAAAATATTTTTTTAATCAATTTACAATGGAATTTTTTTTAACCCTTTGAGAGGCAAGCAATTGCGTTTGTATAGTGCTGCATTCCCTCCGGAAATTTGGAAAAAAATTATTTCAAAACAAGGAAAAGCAATTTTTCAACTCTTTCCAACGAAGTTATAAAAGTAAAACTTAATAAAAAGTTTCTGGTGTAAATCTTAATTAAACTGAGGTGGGATATAATATATCCCACCACCCCTCAAGGGGTTAAGTTGAAGATTCTCATTCAACAAATATTAATGTTTTCCTATGGACAAATATTTTTAATCTTTTAAGCTGAAAGAAATTCTCCTCCCATAAAAATGGGAAAAATAGGCATGAAAGGGTTAAATAATCTTTAACTATAATCTCTGTTGCCATCTTATGAGTAACGATTTCGATAAAATTTCGTCCTTTGCTTTTAGCGATTTAAAAAGCAGTATCTTCCCCAGGCATAATCGTTTCATCAAAAAATAAAAATATGTTTTATTCTCATCCGGTGTTATGTGTATATGGACATGAATGAGTGTGTGTGATTTTTTTAGGATAATTTTGAGGATAGTCAACCTCCCGATTTTTGTTAATAGCAATATTTTTATGTAGAAATATTTGTTTTATACGATCGCACAATTTCGGCAATTAAATAAAGCGAACATTTTTGGAAGAATTTACTGATTTTAAATAAATCGGGAGGGTAGCAACTATGTCCTATGGACAAATATTTTTAATCTTTTAAGCTGAAAAGAAATTTCCCTCTTATAAAAATGGAAAAAAATAAGCATGAAAGGGTTAAAAAATCTTTAACTATAATCTCTGTGTCTGTTGCCATCGTATGAATATCGATTTCGATAAAATTTTGTTTTTTTGTTTTTAGCGATTTAAATATCAGTATCTTCTACAGGCATAATCTTTTTATCAAAAAATAAAAATATGTTTTATTTTCATCCAGTGTTATGTGTATATGCAAATGAATGAGTATGTGTTTTTTTTTTTTTTAATTTGAGGATAGTCAACCTCCCGATTTTGTTTAATACCGATATCTTTTTGTAGAAATATTTGTTTTATACAATCGCACGATTTCGGCAATTAAGTAAAGCGAACATTTTTGTAAGAATTTATTGATTTTAAATAAATTGGCGGGGGGGGGGGGGGGTAACAATTAGAGTGACCCCGACAGTAGTTGATACTTTTCCAGTAGTTGATCAAATTTTTGAAATATTGCACCATTTCAGGCGGAAATGAGTTTTACTGGTAAAACTAGACGTAATATTTTTGTTTGAATGTTGGAGAGCACCTGTTGTCACATTGATGTCAGTTGCCTGCTGTAAGAGAAGCCATTTTATGATTTTTTTTTTTTAAATTAGAAAATGTAAAAATTAGTTTTTGATTAGTGTGAGACAATTACGGTAAGTTAAAATAATCCACTTCCATCTTGCTGATTTCAAATAATAGTTTTATATGAATTATTGTTAATCACAGCCCAAGCATGATATTTTAAAGATTAATTTTTGAATTTTCGACTAATTAACAATTTGGGAAAATGACAATTAAAAAACTATTTATTTATAATTTTTTGCTATTTCATTTTTGCCCACTATAGGAAATTCTTTAAGGGGACCTTCTACATTAGGAGACAAAAAAAAAAAAAAAAGCACTTTTTATGACTTTTTTGTAAGAAAACTGCATGATGGATCTTTTTGAAATTTTAACAGTTTATTGTACATATCTTAAGGTATACACAAGAATTTTTTTTTTTAGATTTTGTTGCTTCTACTCTGAGTTATAAACAAATATGTTCAACTGCTTTGGAAAATTTCGTCTGGACTGTGGGCATGATAGCGCCATGTAGAATTATCTGAAACACAAAAATAAATTTTTTTCGTAAACTTCATGAGTATAGCTTCTAGTTAATTTTAAGGAACCCATAAATTTATTTTTAAAAAGTTATCTAATGGCTGATTTAAAAAAAAAAATTAAAAAAAATTCGTTTTTATTTGTTAATAACTTTTTTTTAAATAATTTTAGTAAAAGCTTTAATTCCTATCGAAGCCAATTAAATAAGTTATAATTAAAAAAAAAAGTCAAGATGATGCATTGAGTAGTTTTTTTTAATCTTGCCCACCGTGTCCAAAAATGTGGTTGAACATATTTGTTTATAACTTAGAATAGAAGCAACAAAATCTAATAAAAAAAATATTGTGCATACCTTAAAATATGTACAATAAACTGTTAAAATTTCAAAAAGATCCATGATGCAGTTTTCTTGCAAAAAATCATAAAAAATGCTTTTTTTTGTCTCCTAATGTAGAAGGTCCCCTTAAGGTTCTAGAAATCATGTTAATTTACTTCTAAAACTTAGGAAGGAAATATAATAAAAACCCCTTAGCACTGACCGTATTTGATCAACTACTCGCTGGGTCACCCTGTGTCCTATGAACAAATATTTTTAAACGTTTAAGCTGAAAAGAAATTTTCCTCCTATAAAAATGGAAAAAATAGGCATGAAAGGGTTAAATAATCTTTAACTATAATCTGTGTTGCCATCTTATGAATACGATTTCGACAAGATTTTGTCCTTTGTTTTTAGCGATTTAAATATCAGTATCTTCCCCAGTCATAATCTTTTCATCAAAAAATAAAAATATGTTTTGTCCTCATCCGGTGTTATGTGTATATGCACATAAATGAGTGTGTGCTTTTTTGAGGATAGTTACATAATACAGATGCACGATAAAGGCGATAAGTTACATTACCTTAGAAATCCGAGCCTGTGTCTTGAATCTATCTCGCTGATGTTTTATCAGATATATCTTAGGTTTGTCTTTATCTGATGCTAAAGTATCAAGTGGAGTTATTTTTGTCAGTTGGGAGATAAGAAAATCAAATATTTGTTCGTGTCTAAGTGAAAGAAGGCGTCATAGTTCAATTTGCAGTTCAGGTAAAGTTGTGTTGCTCTACGTTTAAGGAATTTGGATTCATACAATAATAATGATAATACTGCCCAGAAATATTTCAAAGAGAATAAATTATAAAGATATACAACTGTGAGTTGCATAATGCATGCCCTGGTGCTCTGTATAGTGTTGTTAGTGGGCTACACTGTTAAAAGTCTGTAGCTTTTTCTACATAGTCACTCCACCGCTTTAATAGAAAACGATTACTTGACTATGCTATGGAGCATTTTCATTGGTCAGAATAGAGATAGTCTATAAAAGCGGTGGAGTGACTATGCAGCTAATGCTGCAGATTTTTAACAGTGTATTTTTTTAAATTCAGATTTCTTGATTGGCACCACTTTTTTGAAATTCTAAAATTCGCCTTATTTAATGACATATTAATTAAGGTGAAAACAAGAAGAACTTTAACATTTCAGTAAAGGGGTGCCAATCAAGAAATCTGAATTTAAAGAAAGTAGTTTCCAGTGAGCTACTTTTTAAAATTTAGGTTTCTTGATTGGCACGCCTTTTCTGAAATTGTAAAATTCCCCTTGTTATCGCCTTAATTAATACGTTATTAAATAAGGCAAATTTTACTGTTTCAAAAAAGTGGTGCCAATTAGGAAATCTGAATTTTAAAAAAGTAGCCCACTGGCAACACTGGCTTTGTATTAGTTCTGTTTAACCCGGCAGCGGCTCCAACATGCGCCAAGGCGCCCTTAGTAATTATTTCTGTCGTAATTATTTCTGCCTTTTCAACCCTCTAATGTCTGCAGTAGAATGCGTTCCAGAAATTGCGTATTTCGGGGAATCGGAATTCATACTAGAAAATCTAAATGGTAAATTTCTGTTTATTTAATAACAAAATGTCTGATATTAAATGAAGAAAATTTCCATTTTAAAATTCTGCTGTGAATACCGAATATGTGAATAAAAAAAAATCTACTAATTCGGGAACACTGATGGTAGCATAAATCCTACCATGGGCGTTAGAGGATTAATCCTATTACACGATTAACATGTATATGTTTTTTTCCTCCAAAATTTCGGGCGAAAGGAAAAGAAATTATTTGAAAAAATCGTTCGAAAACGTTTTTTGAACAGCATGTTCCAAATATGTTCTTTCTTGCTCTTTTTTTTTTTTTTTTTTTTTTTTTTTTAGCGCAGGAAAGACATTGCCAAAATTCTTATTAGCAAATAGCAATAAAAACACAAATGTCAGTATAAATAAGAGTAATAAGTCTTAATTACGTCCACTAATGACCATATCACAATATATATTCCAAACGAAAACGTCAAATCATATATTAATATATTTAATTGCTACGTTACGTTAAGACGTTACGTTACGTTAAGACGTTACTAAAAACACATTAAAAGTATATTAAAAACCTATATTGACATGTTTCAACTCCTTCACCGAGTCGTCATCAGAATGTATAACAGAGATTATTGAGTCGTCAACAGAATGTATAACAGAAATTTCTGTTGTTCATTCTGATGACGACTCAGTGAAGGAGTTGAAACATGTCAATATAGGTTTTAATGTGTTTTTAGTAACGTCTTTTAAGCAAATAAATCTTTTAATATGTGTTTTAACTTTTCCGTTTGGAATATATATTGTGATATAATAAGAATACATTTTAAAGTCATGAATGTTTGATTGCTTTTTAGGTGCGTTCGTAATTATATAAATACGTAGCACCTATAGTTTGTCGTTCAGTCCGTCCGTCTGTCCCCATATAACAGAGCAAAAACTACCCAACCGAATGGTCTGAAATTTTAAATATATAATTGTTCCAAAATTTTGTCGAGTCGTTTCAAATTTTAGGAAAATCGGATGTATAGTTTAATTACAGGGACAGTCAAAAGTTTTCCTTTACATTACGGCCAATGGGAATAAATTATTGCAAGTGCATTTTAATGATGTTACAACCTTCCGAATGGTCTGAAATTTTAAATATATAATTGTTGGAAAATTTTGTCGAGTCATTTCAAATTTTATGATAATCAGATGTATAGTTTAATTACAGGGATAGTCAAAATTTTTCCGTTACATTACGGTCAATGGGAAAAAATTATTGCAAGTGTATTTTAATGATGTTACAGCCTTTCGAACAGAATGAAATGGATATGCACTTATGAACAGTGTTGGGTATGAACGCGTTCATTGAACGTAAGTTCACGAACTTCGTTCACTTTCTGTGAACGTTGAGTTGAACTTGACTCACTTTTTGATAAACGAACGTGAACTGAACGAAAGCTCAAAAAATCCGCGAGTTTGAACGAATTTACAACTCAAACTCAATTTTTTTCATAACTTATTTTTTAAATTTTCCAGCCGTTAAGAACACGTTTTTCCCATTCAAATGCCATTTAGAGGCCTAAACGGACTTGGCACGGGTCGAGTCTGATCATCACTTTTTCTGAGTCGTGCCCGGGCCGGGCCGAACCGGACTTATTTCTGGACCTGTGCTTTACTCTTCCTAGAAGTCTACACCGAAAGAAATTTTCTGGCCCGGTCGTCCCTGCTTGTATAAAAATCATTGCCCCGTCCCAGTCTGACTCGTGCAAAATCTGTTTAAGGAACAACCTACTTTAGGTCAACATTTTTTTTCCAGAAAATACATATATTTTTAAATTACAATTATTCTATTAAAATTCTCTTTAAAGAATAGTTGTCCATGTACATATCTAGAGGTGAGGATACAGTACTGTAAAATCTGTTATAAGAATCTGTGTATGACGAGATCCTGTTTTAAACGGAAAATTTTTTTGATCGGTGGATCTGGATCTTCAAAATGGATAAGGATATAATAATCCGTTTGAAAATAATACATTTGCAAGAGACGACTGACCTGGTAAAAAAGGAACTTAACAATAACGTTTTTTTTCTCTCCCGTGTAATTCCGTCTTAGAAGGTTTTTCGATATAGAATTTTTCAGATTTTTAAGTCTTCAAGCCGTGTAAATGGATTAATGGTATTAATAATAATTCAGATATATACATTAAAATAGAGGCCCATTAAAAAATCAATATAGCTTACAACAAGATATATAGAAAGAAATGTAGTAGATTAAATAAATATAGAAAAACTATATTTTCAAAGAACGACAGATTCACCTTAATAATATAAATGAAAAATATGAATATCAAATTCACAATGTATCTTTACTTAATTGGTGCTAAAAATACAAATGTTAAAAACATTTTAAAACAATGCAGATGTTGAAAACATTGGAGTCACATGATGTTTAAAATCCGAGCGCTTTCGACTGAACCATCAGTCGTCATCAGGGAAAAGAGCACTGCCGAATGAAAGACAAACAGCTGGTTAAATATCAAAGGGCGAAACTAAACGAACCACAAAATAGGAGGGTGGGAAGGATGGAAAAACAGAGAGGAGCAGCTAATCAGAAAAAGAGAGAGGGGAGGGGGGGGGGTGGGACAGGGAGGTGGGAAAATGGTTAATCAAAACCAAATTCCCCTGTAACCCCTAGTATTTTAAACCAGATTCTTGGTATGTTATAGGATAGAACATCATTACAGGTACTCTTGCCTTTTGCTAAAATTTCCAACGACTCTCTAATTATAGAAACATTATAAAATGAAGCGTGTGCACACGCTTTAATGTAATTTTTTATAATTTTCTTCTTTTTTACAGCATGGAAATTGTATGAAGTAATTGTCTATAAATGTCTTTATCTACTACCGAGAGATGACAGCATAGATGTGGGCACAGGCCGGAATTTCCAGGCCCTGGCTCTGCCCGGACCGAACAAAAGCAATCTTGGCCCGGCCTGATGAAAAAAATAAAAGTTCGGCCCGAGCCCGGTCCGGCACGGCTCGTACAAAAATCAGTGAAAACAGGCCCGACTCGTGGACAATCAATTAAATGAGATCCGACTCAATTTGACCAAAAAATTCAGGTTTTTCTGAACATACAATTACGATTCTTTTAAAGAATAACACTGCGTACATATTTATGGGATAGTTTTACAGTATATTTTAAAATTACTATGTGTTCGCAAGACAGAAAATACATAATAGTAACATTAACGATTACTTAGAATATTAGACGTTTCAGCATTCATATAAGGATTCATTAAAAAATTAATGTAGTTTAGAAAAAAAGAAAAAAAAGGAGGGTTAAAAACATGACTTTTGAAGCTGTATAATAAAAAGCAGATTTGTAAAAATATTTCTCTGTCATTTAATAAGGCTTTTCTCAAGTCCAAAGGAGCTACTTTCTGATACATTTCTGAATTCATTTCTTTTCGGAAACGCATAAGATTGGCAAGTGTTCTTATTTGGAAACTATGTAATCGAATAACGTTATCCTTTTTTTTTTATATAAAAGCAATATATCTTTGAGAAAATACTGTCAAAGTTAAAATTTTGAATCGAATTTCCAGAATCGATAGCACGGGAAGGAGAAAAATCGACAGTCACAAGACAAGAATCTCTTATATCTCGATAAGTAATTTAGTTATAAAAAAAATGGAAAACACTGTTCGATTCCAAATCACTTCAAAAGTCAGGCCTGTCAACTTTATGCCTTTACAGTTAAAAATGAGTCAGAAGAAAATGTGTCAGAAAATTTCTCATTGTTGAGCAGTGAATTTGAGAACCACCTTAAGATATATTTCCAAAGATTCATTTAACAGAAGTTCGTTATCGCTATTAATGTTTTTACAAAACATATTGCCTACCCTACACATCCTGAGAACAATAAAATCCAGTTCCAGGCTTGCGCGAATATGTAGGGGGGGGGAAATGCAATCCTGATCTCGGCACGAGTCTGCTGAAAAGAAAAAGTCCGGGCTCAGATATTCCGATCCAAACTGCTTATTTTCTGATTCATTTTAAAATTCATTTTTGCTCTCAAACGCATCAAACTGGGAAATTCTCTTATTTAGAAACTACATAATGTGCCGTGCTTCTCGATTTTTTGATAAATGCAGAAAATACTGTATGAAACGCTGTCAAAGTTGGCGTTTTGAACCGAATTTTCCGAAGCGGGCGATCTGGGAATGAAAAAAATGGTAATACTCAGAAAATAATTGTTTAAAAATCAAATTCTAATTAATTGAGCTGAAAATGAAATCACACGGCATGTTAAACATGTCTTCAAAAATCACCCCCAGCAAGTTTCATGTTTTTACTTTTAAAAATGAGTCTGAAAATGTCTCAGAAAATTTCGAGCTGTTGAGGGTGGAAAAACATTTTTTTCGAATACACCCTTAACTGTCCGATGCTGATCTCTACGCTGGATATGTTACTTTTCTGAATTGATATTGTCAAACTGGCATCGGCTCGTGATGCACATTTATACTTATTCTCGCGAAGATCCCCATGAGTCATTGAAAATTACTCATATTTTATCGACTTCGATTAAGTTTTTATAGCGGACGGTAGGCCCGCTTATTTTTTTTATCGACCCGACCCAGCCCGGTAGACCCGTTCAATTTTTTTATCGGCCCGGCCCGGTCCGTTGAAAAGGATGTTCTAATTCTGCCGGCCCGGTCCGTTTGAAAATTCGCCTTCACCTTGCCGGCACGGCCTGCGGGCCGGGTACGGGCTCGGGCCAAGTCCGGGCCCGTGCAAACCTCTATGACAGCATAAGATTGACATTTATTTACTTAAATGAAGGGTTTTTTTCGGTGTTTATAAATTTTTCATTTTTCAAGATAGCGAAATGTAAAAATTAAATATGTAATAAGTGTATTTTTTGTATCAAAGATCCAAATAAATAAGCCATAATCTTAGCTTGTAAACTTCTTTGAAATATGTATTTTTTTAAATTGCGAAATTATAAGTTCAAGCCTATTTTTATGCATGTTTGTAGCATACTAAATATAGGGCGCCAGGCACAAATGGGTACATATTTCTAATAGCAATTTAGGGGCAGTTATTTATGTAAAGTCCTTTTCAAGATGATTTTGAAATAAATTGTTTTTTATCCTCAAATACGATTATTCTTAATTCATTATTAATAATACTTATAATGTTATTAGTCTCTGTAAAGAAATAAATCTATTTTTAATAGTTCACAAAAATACTAATTATAGTATATAATATACAATTTCAAAACTTAATTTATATAAATTTAGACAAAACATAGAATTATGCATTTTTCCACGTATGGATATTCACATATTTAGTATGTTTGCATTTTATCAAATAAATACAAAAATATTTTAACGTAATTTTTTTTAGTATTTTTTTCAGTTCATTTTGCCACATTTTAAAGTGATTTTACAAACATATTTGAGAAAAAAAAATTCAGGCATAAAAGGGTTAATAAGCCTAGAAATTTAATATTCTTTATAAAGAATAATATTAAATGTTTCAAAATCATAGGTAATCATGGCAAATCATGGGTATCCCCCCCATATTTCCGACTAGACCCCCCCCCCCCCCCCCCAAAAAAAAAAAAAAAAAATTGGTGAAAAAAGGATTATTTAAAAGAGCAGTAGAGCTGTAAATGATAAGTTATAATAACAAGACCCAATAAAATGCAAATTGTGGTTTACTGTTTAAGTGAGGGGAAGGAGGGCACAGTCAAAGTCACATAAGTAATATACAACATAACAACAGACATGCCAGCTATGAGATTGATTCTTTAAGAAACAAGGTGGTCAACAAAGTCTGGATATTTTTATGATGCCTCAAGCTCAAAGAGGGACCTCTATTGTACGTTCTTCTGAGATAAGACATCTACTCTCCTATTGTATAAAATGACCTTGGTCGTAGAACTCCCAAAGAACGTTTGGAACTCCTAAGCTAAATTCTAGGAAGCAATGTATAGATATCAGGTTGCTTTGGCTAACTAACATTCTCTGTGAATCTTACAGTCGTAGAAAAAAAAAATTACCCCAACTAACTCTGCATCAAATTAATGTAGAAGAAAGTGACTGGTACCAAACGGTTGGAAATAAAGTCTACTTTTAAATGATGTATATAAAATTTGCTTAGAGGCCATCTACATATCAAAACAAACCTAAATTTTATTTTTTTTTTTTTCAATAGCAATACTCAAGTTTGACACCATAAATAAATTCTACTCCCTTCAATTAACCAAAAAAAATTTTTTTTTCATGACGTTCGTAAGATTAGTTTCAGAGAAATTATTTTAAAATGGGCACTTTTTAGGGGCTAGTTCAGTACTCAATTATTGAAATGCTACAGAATGGCTATCTCACTTCTACTAAGGGTGTTTTACAATCCAAGCAATTTATTTTCCGATTCAATCTTAAATTCATTTTTGTTCTGAAACGCATCCCATTGGCAGATTCTCTTTTTCAGAAACTATATAATGGACCGTGCTTGTCGATTTTTTGATAAAGGCACACTATATTGCACAAAAATTCCGTCAAAGTGGGTGTTTTGAACCGAATTTCCCGGAGCGAGAGAGCTGGGAACTAAAATGATGGTCGTACTCAGAAAATAATTGTTTATAAATCAAGTTCTAATGAATTGAACGAAAAATGAAAACATGCGGCCACTTATACATCTCTTCCAAAATCGTGTCAGCAAGTTTCATGTTTTCACCTTTAAAAATGAGTCTGAAAATGCGTCCGAAAAATTTGAGTTGTTGCGCGTGAGAAAATATTTTTTTAAAATATACCCTTAATATATTATTTCTTGCCAATATGACAATTTCACTCGCTTAATATCTTTCGATTATTGCGAGCCTGAAATTTTAATAAAATGAGTAAAATATATTTTTTCAAATTATGCTTTTCTAGATGGCTCCTTAAACCATTTTGACAGTTTTTAATCATAATTCGAAAACTACTTCGGGGAAAATTTTTATATTCAGAATTCGCATAAAGCAGGATATAATAAATATAAATCTATCAAAAAAAAGAAAAAAAACTGTCGGTTATATATCATATTCTTTTTAAATATTAATTTCATAATTCATAATTTATATTATGAAATTTTTATAATTACAAATTTAATGTATTTATGTTTGAATTTTTTAGTATTATAACCACACACAAAATTATCACATCAGGATTATAATTTCAGGAGATATTAATAAAGACATAAAAATGTAATTTAACAGCTCTAAATTTTGAATGTTTATAATTCAAAATCTTATCACCCAAATGAATTTAAATTTCGTTTCTAGGCATAGTTTGAACCGAAAATTTAAAATATAGTGTCAAAATTGGATATTGCTGTTGAAAAGAACAAAGTCTGGTCTGCTTTTGATTTGTAGATAGCCTCCTAAGCAAATTTTCTATACATCATTTAAAAGTAGACTTTATTTTCAATTGTTTGGTACGAGTAATTTTCTTCTATTATAATTAGTTGCTGAGTTAGTAAGTGTTGTTTACTTTTTTTTTCTGCCACTGACCCATACTGTGTATGAAAGAGCAGAAAATATTCAAAGGTATGTTTGTTTTAATTACTACCAGTTTTAGATTTTATTTTATAAGAGGTAAAATAGCTTTATTGTTACTTTTACTTTAATTTTCTAAAAAATCTAATTTATCTTATATGAATATGTGTTCGAAGGGGAGGGGGTGGGGTATAAATAGTTATGACTATCATGACTTCAGATTTACTCACACACGATAGCACAGTTTGTGGACGGTTAAGAGATGCGATTATTCTATATAAAATTTTTTGAAATGTTTTATAATCATATTGATTTTAGACGGGACTCTTTTAAACATAAAAAAAAAAAAAAACTTAAACGGCATTACTTTAGCTGTATTTTTTTTTTTTTTTTAACTGAAATATTTTCTTATTAAATTTTGCAAAAGCTCTGTATATTTATTTATAAATTTATTATTTCTTGTAAAATTTTGTAATTGTTCACTGAAATTATTTGTCTTTGTTATTATTCTTGTATAGTAATGTTTGAATGTTTACATGTTTCATTTGAAATGTGTATTTGATCTTACTTAATTACGAAAATGGCCGCCAGCTATCGCTACTGCGGTAGATGCGGTCATGGGAGCCGATGCAATTTCCAAATCAATGGTTGAATTCATGGTAACCCAGTTACAGAAGATCTCGATTAGCCGTGATACTACCACAGAATCTTTTGTAATCATGTAATATTTTTAAAACTCAGCAAATAAGCTTGGGTTTTGAGCATGAGGAGACTGGGCGTGTATTGGCGAGCGTATCTCGTAGGGAGTCGAGCCCCTCTTTAATAACAAATCTATTCAAATAATTATTCTAGGGGTTAATTCAATCGCATTCCAAATTTTGGCTACAGGTAATGCATATCTATAAAGACACAGTAATATATATTTTTAAGTAATATTGTTAATTTTTCATAAAATTTTTATGTAAAAATCTTATGTAAATTTTCTTATCAAGATAAATTATGTTTAATAACACAAGCATTTTTTTAAATGAACCATACCATTCGATTCCCGGCATGGAATCTTTTTCACTAAGTTGGTCTTTGCGCCTTTTAAGCAAAAATAATTTGAAATTTGATTTTCATTTGAAATATTGTATTCAAGGCGAATGTTTCTCTCTGGAAAAATTTCCAAATATTAATATAGAACCATACCATTTGAGTTTTTAATTCGACATCATATTAATTTCTCTATTGCTCGTAAGTTGAAATCATAAAAAAGGGAAGATAATACATATGCAACGGTGAAAAATAAATTAAAGTGAAAGGCTATATTTATTTACTATTTTTCATTTTCCATTAAATTTATTGCATCATGATTTTTTTTTTTTTTTTTTTTTTTTAATGCACCATGATGACGAACTTTCTGTGGTTGTTTTGATTCTCTGAAATTCGCTCAAAACATCCATTTTGACACCATTTTCTTAAATATATTTTTCTTTTACAGGAAAGAGAGAGAGAGAGATTATTCAATTTCTTTTTATTTGAATAAGAATAACCGTAAAATGTACCCGTTTAAGAATGAAAATTATTTCATAAATGTGTCACAAAGTAGTAAGTTTTGTTGTGAGTATAGACTTGTTAAAAATTACGGAGGAAAAAACTGTAGAAGTAATAAGTGCTATTAAATGAATATAGCTGTATAAAAGAATCTTTGACTATATCCTTCCAAAAGATAGATCTAAATGCCTTAAAATCGTTTTATATGTAATGTATTTTTTGGTTCTTGTAAGAAATAGCGGTGAGCTTTTTTCTTTGATTGCTAATACAGAATATGTTAATATATTCTGTAACAAATTAAAAAATACGACAGCTTATGAATTAGCATTTTTCTTAAAGTTGTAAATATTCAGATTTTTTCATTTAAAAATTTTAAGAGATGAACAGAAAATTTTCTATGGTTTTCAATTCACAAATCATGCTTCAAGCAAAAACCTAGACATGCGATTATTTTTCCCACACGATGACAAAGCGTATTCGAACTGTTTAACTTTGTAAGGAGAAATTTGCTCGGGGCGATTGTTTGTTTGCCCTTTCTCCCTTCTTGTCAGGGATACTTTTTATAGTCAGTCGATATGACCCCACGCAGCGCGCATAGTAATAGAAGCGGTTACGGTACAATGATTTATAACAGCTTTTCTCGAATACAGTACTCTTGCATAATTCGTAAACAAAAATTTTCCCGGAAACAGTATCGTTTAATCTGTTAATTTTCTGTGAAAGTCAAATATATATTTCAAATGTCTGAATATTTGTGTTGTGTCAAGCTGTCGTAAACGAGCGTATTAAAACCCCTAATACCAAATTTCTTTCAAAAAATTCTATCAGAAATGTTTTTTTTTTTTTTTCTGTTAGGGACTGTGCATATATAAGACATTATCATTTTAGCGGGGAAGGGGGGGGGGGTCTGGCACATGATATCGTAAGATATCTCTAGGGGGAGGAGGGGGTTGTCTTATGATATTGTTATCATTTTCGATCCAACCAAAATTTCCTCTTTTTATTTGTAACTTTGTCTTTGCATCAAAATAGTCTGTTTTTTTAGTCTTATATAGTCTTATGGAAATGCAAAGATATTATTAAAATCATTAAATGATTATAAATTATTTAATTCCAAAATTGTAGACTACTCCAACTTTTGTCATTCCTTTTCTTCTGTCATGTGTACGCATATATAATACGCTTTTCGAGAAAGCATATGCGAAGTACGTTTGAAATAATACTTGTGTTTACTAGTAAATAAAAGAGAAAGAATGTTGTCGATCTGTTTTGTTGATAAGAAGCTCTGTCTGCCGCCCCCTCCCCACGTGCAGGTGCAATTGCAAAAAGACATTATGACTGTTCAATGCATTATATAACAAAATATATTATTAAATTCTTTTAAATAGTAACTATTTCTTTTAAGGCTATTCTCAAATCCAGACGGGCAACTTTATGACATGTTTTAATTTATTTTTGTTCGGAAATGCAGGAAACTAGCAGATGCCGTTGTTCAGAAACTATGTAATCGAACTGCTTTTTCTGTTTTTTTTTTTTTTTTGGAAACGCAATAGATCTTTCAGAAAATAGTGTCAAAGTTGACGTTTTGAGCCGAAGTTCCCGAAGAAAGCAGAAAAAAATAGTAAGGGAAGGGAGAAAAACATCTTGTCAAGGTGATCAAAATCGCTTATAACTCAATAGGTAATTTATTTATCAAAAAATAAAAAACACAGTTCGATTCCAAATCGCTTCCATAGTCACGTCTTCCATTTTTATATCTTTCCGTTAAAAAATAAATTTGTAAATGTGTCAAAACGTTTTGCGCTTGTTGAGCAGAGAGGGGAGAACAGCCTTAAGTGTTATTTGATATAAAGTTATTTCATATATAAAGGGATATTTTATTGACTTCACCTGAATCAATAAAGTATGCGAAAAATAAATATAACTACATCACTCGAAACGAAAGGAAAAAAATCCGAAAAAAAAAAAAAATAATAATTTTTAGACATTGATAACGATATCATTATGTGTGTGTGGGGGGGGGGGGGTCGAGGAACGGTAACGTGTGATATCGAAAGGGGGGGAGGGGGTCCAAACTAACAAAAAGTCGATAACTTTATATATGTATAGTCCATTATATGGATGTGTACGTTGGTAGTTAAAATTGATACGCGTTCAAAAAAAGTATGGACCAAGTCCGGTATAAAAACTAAAACTTCGGCCCAGACTGCACAAGAAATTTACTCCGCTAGGGCCGACCAAGCTTGATCCTGCTGAATATAGATTTTTACACCTATAATGTTAAAATTGTCTTGTACGAGAAGTCCTAACTAAAAATACTTATTTTATCTTTTTATTCTTCATTTTTTTTTTTTAAGTGAGCTGCGGACTTATTTTTTAAAAGCATCTGATTATAGGTGAATGTCATAATTATCATTAATATTGTTTATGCACATTCTATGGCTTAGAGATAAAAAAAAAAAATTAAAATTCTATACTATAAAAATCTTCTGAGACATAATGGCATAGGAAAGAAGAAAAATCCGTTATGGACAGGTTCCTCTATGAGCAGGTTCATCGTCTGTTGTAAATGCATTACATTATTTTCACAAGTATTGTTATCCTCATTTTAAATAGATCAACATTTTTGTTTTATTTTGTTAAACACGGGATTCCGCCAGAGGCAGGTTCTTTTTCTGAGGTTTTACCGTATTTTAATTTTATTGCCTAGAAATACATCTATCCATCTTAAAAAATAATAAAAATAAATATACCAATTTTAATTGTGGAATAATAGAGATTTAAAAAAAAAAAAAAAAAAAAAAAAATGGGGCCGGGTTAAATTTTACTGATATTAATTAGCCGGTCCAATGATTTTCATATCAGCTGGATTGGAACTGGGACTGAAAATTTCTGCCTGTTCATACCTCAAGAAGAATGCAGTCCAGCCTCGACTTGGGCCGGAAAATAAATCCAGTCCCCGGCTCATCTCGGTCTGAAGCTCTAGAAAAAAGTACAGTAAATTCTGTCTAAGGCGGACTCCGTATAAGCCGGAAATCTGTCTACCGCGGAAAATTTTTCAAGTCCCGGCGAACCTATAGAAAATAAAACTAATTCTTGCTGCATAAGACGGAATCTGTCTAACGCGGAAACGGAAAGGGTTTTAAGGTCCCACCGAAACGAAAATTTCGAAGGCGGAAAAGGGATATTTAAAAAATGAAAGGCCTTTCGTTTATAGAACTTTAAAAATGAAAGCCCTTTCGTTTATGGAACTTTAAAAGTGATATATATACGTCAAATACTCAATCGCGAGCATAATAATTACATTCCATAATACTTTGTAAAAAGTTAATTCATAAGAACAGAAACTGTTTAAATTTTAAGGAATTCTTGCTTTTGCCATTATTTCCTATATAAATTTGCATTTAAAAGTTATTGTTACTATTAGAATGCAATGCACCTTTATGAAAATATGTATTGTCTAAAGTACAATATATTATGCTTTAAGGTTGTTCTCAAATCCAAAAGGGTAACTTTATGACATAAGTTTTAATTTATTTTTGTTCGGAAATGCATGAAACTAGCAGGTGTTGTTGTTCAGACACTATGTAATCGAGCCGTTTTTTTTTTTTTTTTTTTTTTTTTTGGCAAACGCAATAGATCTTTCAGAAAATAGTGTCAAAGTGGGCGTTTTGAACTGAATTTCCACGCGAAAGAAGAATAACCATTCAAGAAAGGGTGAAAATGTGTTTTTCACGTGATCAAACTCGCTTATAACTCAATAGGTCATTTATTTATCAAAAAAATGAAAAAACAGTTCGATTCCAAATCGCTTCCATAGTCAGGCTTTCCAATTTCATATCTTTCCATTAAAAAATGAATTTGCGAATGCGTCAAAACGTTTTTCGCTTGTTGAGCAGAGCAGTTGAAAACAATCTTAAGGTTGTACTAAAATTCAAAGTGATTCGCATTCAAAGTCACCGCTTTCTGTTTCTTTCCCGAAGTTTATTTATTTATTTATTTATTTATTTATTTTGTGTGTGTGTGTGTGTGTGTGCGTGTAAACTTCAAATTTGTTTATATTTTTTTTTAAAAAAATCGTGTTCAAACAATAACAACAAAAAATACCGATAAATGTTTCGGTATAGTAATAAATAAATGCGGTAAATGCAAATCAGACTTACGTGTCAGTGAAGAATGCATGGCTAACCTAAAGAAAAAACAAGGGCCGATAAAATATTATTTTTTGATTCTTTAAACTACTATGTGAAATATGATGTATGTTACATGTATCGGTTAAATGAAATGATTATTAGTAAATTTCAGAATTTAAGCAATTTCGTATTGGTAATATCTATTTTTATGTTTAAATAATGTTTATCGAAATTATTAATAACAATAAATTTAATAACAAGTCTGATTTCATTAAAAGTTTTATTTTAAAGAAAGGTACGGAAAGTTACGAACGTAAAAAAAATATATATATACGATTTATGAATTACTTTTTTTTGGTGGTGGTGGGAGAAGGAGATTTTTTTTGCATAAGCCAGACTATTGTTTATCACGGAAATTTTTCTCGGTCCCGACCGATTCCGGCTTAGACAGAGTTTACTGTAATCCTCAAACCAAGCTCGGACCTAGTGTCGGGAAGGAAAATTGGGCCGGACCCATGAAGACGACCCTTACATCGAATAACCAAAAGATAGGTTCATAATTTCTTGTAAATTTGGACGATCAAATTCTAATATATAATATATTTAAAAAAAAAAAAAAAAAAAAAAAAAAAAACGAGTTTTTAGTGAACTTCGCTCACTTTCATAGATGAGTTTGAGTTGAACGAGTTCATTTGTAAAATTTTGAATTTGAACGTGAACTTGACTCATTTTTGAGAAACTGAGTTTGAGTTTGAATTAGTTCGTTTTTTTCGTGAGCGTGCCCAACACTGCTTATGAAGTGCACTAAAATATACATTCAGTACAATATGCTGTGCAAAAATATTTATAGAACTAGTTATAGTACGAACGCACCTCATTTGCCACGTTTGACGAGCAATTTCCAACTTGTTTATTATTAGAAGGAAAAGATTTTTGGATCACGGGTCTGGAAAATATTTTAGCAGGTCCACTAAGGAAAATGTAATTCTATATTTACTATGGTTTGTGTTTTGTCTGAAATGAATTTTTGCAGGGTGCTCCTACATCGTAGCATTTATAAAGACAAAATTTTGATTTTCGGGAACATTTCTGAGTAGGGGTTTTTTTTCTGTTTTTTTTTCTTTTAGCGTATTAATTCGTTTATCTGATCCTGTAATACAAGTTTTCTGAATACTATCAATTCTTAATAAACATTCTTAAGTTTCACAATTTTTTTTTTTTTTTTTTTTTTTACCAGACAAACATGATAAATTAACATTAGTATTATTTTATTATATTTGATTGTATAAACTCATTTCCGTAGCTGAAAAAGTTTAATTTTTAATTAATCGCATCCTAAAAACCCCGTATTCAGGTTTAGGAACACTGATTAATACACTGTAAAAAGTACTCGGAAACGTTTCCGAAAATCGAAGGCAGCAAAAGAAACTTTGTCCTTATAAATGTTTCTTAAAATCTCGAAAATATATGAGTTTCTAATGTTTCGAAAGATGAAGACCGCTTTTCGGAAGCATGGGTAACTAAGATGAGGTTTTTGTATACTTTCTTTCGTGGTTAAATAATATTTTCTTTGATTCAGAACCATTTGCTTTTTTCTACAATGAAGTCTTACTTAAATTCTCCCAATTATACACCATTGTTCCCTATTCCTCAAATGTCATTTCAACGTTCCACCTTCCACACGCGAAAATTATACCGAATGTGCATGTTTTTGTATATCGAAAGTAAATGGCATTACGTTTTAACGTTGACCTTGATTATCATATAGGGTCCTACACGAATCGGGTTATACACTACCGGAATTTGAAATTACTGCTTAAAGTCAACCCGAAATATCCAACCCCGATCCGACTCGAAACCGGACTGAAAAAAAAATCCATATTTTAATATTATTAGAGAAAAATAGTCTACAATTCTGTATCTAATAATCAATTTTATTTTTTCTGCATAAAAATGAACACATTTATACTCATTACTAATCAAATATATAGTTTTTTCATTTGAAAAATATCAGGACTTTCTTTTTAAAAATCGGGTCAACCCTAACACGACCCGAAAGAGTAAAAACTTAAGCCGAAACCGACCCGACCCCGAAACATTTAAAGTCAATCCCACCTGAATCCGAAACATTTAAAGTCAATCCGACCTGCCACGAATAAAATAGAGTCAACCTAAAACAACACGAAGCCGATAGACTTCAACCCGATCCGAGGTGAAACCAAATTAATTCGCTTTTCAATAACATTATGGAAAAATTGTCTATAATTATATATTTAATCTAAATTTTATCTTTTTTTAATATAAAATTAACACATTACACTCATTAATATTCAAATAATATAGTTTTAAATATATATATATATATATATATATATATATATATATTCAGGAATTTATTTTGAAAGAATCGGGTCAACTCGACCTCGACCCGAAAGAATAAAAATCCAAATTGAAATCAACCCGAATCCGAAATATTTAAAGTCAGTCGGACCATCAACGAAAAAAAAAATTAGTGTCAACACGACCCGACTCTAAACAGTGGGTCGGGTCAGGGTTGCATAATTTCAGGCCCCAATGCAGGACTCCACCCCATATCACCTTAACAAAGTCTTCAGTGATTTCTTTAAAATTCTTTTTTGAATAATCGGGCAAACCCGAACCCGACCCGAACGATTCAAAACCTAACCCGAACTCGAAAGATTTAAAGCTAACCTGACACGAACTGGACCTGCAAACGAAAAATATAGTGTCAATCCAAACTGACCGGATGCGTCGGTTTAAATTGGGTTAACTGATCCGATGCAGGACTGCACATTACCAAATTTCATTCAACTTTACTTAATCAAATAAGCATAAAGTCCCTTTTTAATAGTTATTACTTTTTTTTCCCGGCAGTGTAAATGTAGTTTTTATTGCAAGTTTTATCTTTATTTTTTATTGCATATCTTTTATTCAGGAATTAAGATACTTCTCCAGTTTTCTTAAATAACGGAAGCACACGAGTGAGCAACGGAACTCTGGCCCAGCAGGATGTTTCAAAAAATGTTTTTGACATCCACGACAAACATTTTTTAACTTATTTTCTTCCAAAAAATGCATAATGCATTTTTTTTTAACTTTCCTTTTTAGCGTTTTTATTATGATATAAAAAGGGAATTTGTTAAGAATCTAGTCCTCTGTGATTTTTTTTTACATATTCTACCTCTTTGAATACATTTTTTACCATTATCAAACTTCAAAATTTCGACAAAAATGTAGTTTTTTTTCTTCTCCCACCTTTTAACTTGTCAGTCCCTATGTAAAATTATTGTTGAAAGGTTTTAAGAGTAATTTAAGTTTTTGCTCTCTTTTTTTTTAATAATTGAGTGATGTTAAGAAAAAAAAGTGCATTTTTTATTCACCACAATTAATTGTGCAGAAAAGTTGAGTGAGTAGAAATTACTTAATTCAAGTTTTCGGTAATTTTTAAACTTCTTTAATGGAAAATGCCTAAAAACTGAGTTGTACACTCCGTTTGTCAATCAATTAGTGTAATATATATTTTTAAAAATATGTATAAAATAGTAAAGTATTTTTTAAAGTACATTGTAGGAGAAAAATCATGCAATATTTTAGCAACAAATAACGGAAAAAATGTGAAGAAAAAAGAGACACTGTAAAAAAATATTTTGATATGCACGGTAGAAAAAAGACAAATGTTTCTTAATCGGCGAGAATATACAGGATGTTTCATAAAAGATGGGCAAAACTTTAAGAAGTGATAGTGCACATCCAAACAAACAACTCTCATCCAAGAATGTATGGTCGGAAATAAAACGCAAAGATGCTAGAGGGCACCGAAGGTGATGTAGTTATACGAGGCAAAAACACACAAAGAACAATTAAGTGACAAAAGCAAGGTGGTAAACCGCTCTCCGTATAACCTCGAGCCTCTGAGCCATATTCATTTGCAGTTCCGTAGATAAAATGCATATCAGCCTTTTCCCTATTAGTGAAGGGCACCATCTTCCGATACGTTCCTACCGCGATTGACAGTTGTACACTCGGATCAACGCCCTTTATGTATCAATCGAGGCGAAATTTTGCATTCTTCTTCTTCCCCATATCAAATTTGCATGATATTAGTGACGTTCGTCTCCCGATAACTCGCAACAAGAATGTAATTTTAACGTTTGCATGGACCAAGTTTCCAAATGCATCAGCACCTTTGCGTTTTATTTCCGACCGTGCATTACCTGATAAAAGTTGTTTGTTTGAATGTGTGCTATCACCTCTCAAACTTTTGCCCATCTTTTATGAAACACCCTGTATACTATGAAAGCAAATATACAATAATCTCTCACCAGTTACCCAAGATTTTGGAAAGAGCTCTTTATCTGTAGAAGCCTCAGAAACCAATACTTCTTCCAGGTTTAATGGTTTATGTAAAAAAGTGGAATTTGCAGCTACTGATTTTTAACACTTTCCAACAAAGTTGAAAAGAGTTTATGCATCCAGTTTGTCTGTCCATCTGTCCACGCCCTAACTCCCGTAAATGGACTCGGATTTTCATGCAATTGATAAATGTTATTTAGGGTCACCAAAGCATGTTTGGTATTGTATATGAAGTTTGTAGGATTAATAATTCACTTACAGGAACACCCAAAAGTATTCCATTACATTATGGTATATGGGGAAAAATCATTCGCAGAGTATTTTAATGACATTACGCTATTTCAAATGTATTGAAACTGATATAAATCACTGAATTTAACTACGATCACGTTAGAACAGGGCATTTATAGCATCTTTTATTATTTACAGGGACACACAAAAGAAATCCGTTACACTACTAAAATAAATCCGTTACAATACTGTGTTTGAGTAATAACGGCTGGAATGTTCGATTTAAAATTCGGTATGTTTGGCTTTAAACCTTATCTTTACTTCATGAACACAAAATACATTAATTTCAAAATAACTTCAAAATTTAATCTGCAAATTTTTAATATTTTTATTTTAACCAAAATGTGTGATGTCACACTTCTTCTTATCTCCTACCACCCCATTGTCACAAACTGTCACAATTTCACGAACCCCTTCCTCCCCTCCTAGCTTGACATCATTTGTGGACGGCCTCATTTTAGTTTCCATGTATAAATATATATAGTAATAATCACCCAAAGAATAACGTGTTATTTCAAGTAAAATTTGAAAAACAATTTAAAATAGATTTACATTTATTATAAAATATTAATTTTCTTCATTTTATTCCTTTTTTCTGGATTTATATGTGGCATAAAGAAAATGTTATAATCAATAAATAATAAAACATAAAATCTGTTATGAGTTCTAAAGTTTAAAAGTTGTTAATCATATTGGAACAACTATGCAAAGTTTGAATTTTACACAAAAACTCGCCTTTTTAAATAAGATTTTGTACTCTTTTGATTATATTAAATTTAAAAACGATGTCTTTTAAATTCAGAAATAGATAGATGTTTTGTTCATTCGAATATCGCCCAAAAGCAATAGAAAGCAACCTTTTATTAACCTATATTTTGATAAAAACTCGGAGAAAAAAAACCTATTAATGGCATCCTTTATTTATCAAGCTATCGACCTAAAAGACTTATAAAATAGCCTTGATTTTTTTATTATTTTGATTAGCACTTCCATTGTATCTTTATAAATTATTGAAAAGAAAAGTCGTATTAAAATCTGGTACAATAAAATTCGATATTTTACCAGATTGTCAACAAGTTTTCTATAGATGACTTCTTTTAATTCAATAAACGACGCAACAATGAAGAGGAAAATGTCACAAAGGCGACCTGATGATCCTTTTACTTTGTACCGGGGAAGAACAAAGCATGACAATAGATGCTAGAACTTTTCCTGTAATCTTCTTCTGGTCGGAGCTATAACTAGAATATAATATTCTGTCATCAGGTCGTTGCTGTTACTTTCCATTTTTGTTTGTTGTATTTATTTTATTTATATGCCATTAAAAGGAAAATACACTTCTCTAAAATTTTAGAATATTTCGATTATTACTCTGAGGGGGGAGAAAATGTTGAACTAAAATTTTCTCATATCTTTGGAAATAATGTAATTTAAGCATGAATGAAATGAAATTCGATTTAAAATGTAGTAAGGAGCCAAGTCACATAAAAAAGGAACTTCGAATATTGGGCTAATAACGGGACGTTTTCGTCATAGCAACTTTTTTTTTATTATTATTATGCTTCATTATGATTGACAAATCCAATTTATATGTTATGTATAAAAATTTAAAAATATCCCTTTGTGTCCATCTTTTTGAATTTTTCATGGGACAAAGTCTGACAATATATTCCAGAACTTCTTTTGTAATCTTCTCATGGTCGGAACTATAGTCCATGGCGTCGGGTTGGGCTTATGCTAATTCATTTCAATGCGGGTCAGATTCATTTTAAATGTTTCCGATTTGGTCCGGTTTTGGGTTGGGTGTTAATTCTTTCCGGTCGGTTTCGGGTTGACCAGTTTTTCAAAACGAAGTCGTCAATATTTTTCAATAAAGAACCCCTATATATTTTGGATACTAATGAGCTTAATTCATCCTCTTAAAGCCTTCTATCACCCCTCTTAATTTGCCGGTTGAATTTTGGAACTTCCTGTATATATGTGTGTGTGTACAGAGAGCCAACCCCCCTCCCCCCCCCCCAAAAAAAAAATAAGTGAAGCGCGCTATTGGCAAATCCAATTTGGATGTTGTGTATAAAATTTTAAAATATTCCTTTGGGTCCATCGTTTTGCATTTTCCATGGGATGGACCAAAGTCTGACAATAGATTCCAGAACTTCTTTTGTAATCTTCTTATGTTCGGAACTATAGTCCATGGCGTCGGGTTGGGCTTATGCTAATTCATTTTAATGCGGGTCGGATTCATTTTAAATGTTTCCGATTTGGTCCGGTTTTGGGTTGGGTGTTAATTCTTTCCGGTCGGTTTCGGGTTGACCAATTTTTCAAAACGAAGTCGTCAATATTTTTCAATAAAGAACTCCTATATATTTTGGATATTAATGAACTTAATTCATCCTCTTAAAGCCTTCTATCACCCCTCTTAATTTGCCGGTTGAATTTTGGAACTTCCTCTATATATGTGTGTGTGTACAGAGAGCCAACCCCCACTCCCACCCACCCCCCCAAAAAAAAAGTGAAGCGCGCTATTGGCAAATCCAATTTAGATGTTGTGTATAAAATTTTAAAATATTCCTTTGGGTCCATCGTTTTGCATTTTTCATGGGATGTACCAAAGTCTGACAATAGATTCCAGAACTTCTTTTGTAATCTTCTTATGTTCGGAACTATAGTCCATGGGGTCGGGTTGGGCTGATGCTAATTCATTTCAATGCGGGTCGAATTCATTTTGAATGTTTCTGGTTTGGCCCGGTTTTGGGTTGGGTGTTAATTCTTTCAGGTTGATTTCGGTTGACCGATTTTCCAAAACGAAATCTTCAATATTTTTCAACTATAAAAAACCCCTATATATTTTGGATATTAATGAGCTTAATTCATCCTCTTAAAGCCTTCTATCACCCCCCTTAATTTGCCAGTCGAATTTTGGAACCTCAACATCCTCTCTCTATATATATGTGTGTGTACAGAAATCCCCCCTCCCCCCCCCCCCCAAAAAAAAGAAAGTAAAAAGTGAAGCACACTTTCATTTTTACTCGTTGGAGTTACGTAGACAATGTGAATCGAAAAAATGTTTGAAATAAGATAGATATTAAGATTGTGTCGATAAAAGTTTTCTTACCATTAATTTTCAAAAATTACACTTTTAACTTTTAGTATGGTCTATGGGTATTATCAGATATATTAAAAAACAATTTATTTATATTCTGACAAATTCAACAGCAAAAAATTCCATTCTTCTGCAGCCAAAACTTATCGAGTTATGATACTTTGAATTTTATGAAATTTTGGAGGTTTCAGGCACTAAAAGCAGGCAGGCAATTTTTTAGAGCCGGAGGGCTTCGAAATTTCACAAAATTCAAAGAGTCATAACTCGGTGAATTTTAGTCATGGAAGTCAAGGAATTTTTTCTGCAACCAAAACTCATCGATCTGTGATACTTTGAATTTTATAAAATTTTGGAATTTTTTCGACATTAAAAGTAGGCAGAAGATTTTTTAGTGCCCGAAAGCTGTTTTGCCCTTCATTTTCAGGCAGTTACACTGTTTTAATTTTTATATGACTCCTTATAGACAAATTGTTCAACGAGTACATCTTTCCTTTTAATTCAAACGATTGTATGTTTATAAATAAAGCGCCAATTCGATAGATACACAGACTAATCCTCTCAAATTTAAACAAATATTCAACTTTAACAAAATGTTATACTTTTGAACAAAATGCTAAATCTAGTTTTTCTCCAACCATTATTATCACTTTCAATGGTACTCAACAGTTTTTAGTAAAATTTCGTAATTATATCACTATAACTGATGAACATATTTCTTTTAAACATTTTTAACCTATATGCAAAAATAATTATACATTGGAAATAACAATTACTGTATTAAACAACGATCGAATTTTACCAGCTTAAGGGGACCGGGAAAGCCCTATCTCCGCCATGTTAAATTCACCAAATTTATGTACCTTTTTCTCAGAAATGGTGAAAGATAGAGGTCTAGATTTTTTAGAGTAGTTAGAATAACATGCTTTACGTATTTTAACAGACCATTTTCTTTCTAAATGAAACTGAAAATTAATTATTAATTATTTATTGAAAGGCATTTTTAAATTAGCATTTTTGGTAAGATTTCACTGCCTAAAATAAATAATTCTCAACAAATCATTAAATCCCTGTGTTAAAGTATACAATATAACATAAGTATTAAAAAAAATTCTTCTTAAGTTTAATAGATATCGAAAAGAAGGAACATAAACATGAAAAATCCAAGTTTTGAGAAAAAGTCAAAGATTTAAATGGCGATTAAGCTGTGAAGTACTCTTAGAAAGAATGAATAATTTCAACAATTATTTTTTTATGTATAAACATGTATGACACATCGTTGGAAAGATAAAAGTTTAAACTATTTAAGGATATAAAAAAGTAAAAATCGATTTTTTGGTTGAACTTTGCTTTCCCGGTTCCCTTAAGATACACTCTCACACTGAGAAAATAATATGCTTATGGCATCTAGAATCTAAATTGTAGCTCTAGAAAAAATAGTTCCATGTCATCCCTATAAACTCTAGTTCCCTTTGCTAGAGAGTTCTAGAGTCTCCTACTAGAATTCAAGAGCGTTTTCCCATATTCTCGTGGTCAAACTTATTTAAAAATCTCTGCAAATAGATGCGAACACAAAAGGTTAACTTTAGTAACTATAATTCTAGTTTATGAAACCATTACAGAAATCAAGCGAGAATTTCTCGCAGCTGAAACGATTCATTATCGTTTCGTCACCTTGAAAACAAGAGACTAGAAATTCTAGATCATTTCGTCTATTCAGCTTAGTTGTTTACCCTATTCGCATAGCTCGGAAATCTATATTTCTAGTTTAGAGATTCAGAAAATGACTACCTTTTCATTCAAGGTGAAGGCGGTATTTTTTTTCTTTTCTGAGTGCAGAAATACTTTCTCCAATTCACGGAAATTTTCCTGGCAGCAATGCTACCAGGATTTTTCCGTTAATAGACGAATATCCGTTTCTTTTTTTTTTTTTCGTTACAGGAGGTAAAATATACGTCATTTGAAGAAAATTGGGATAAAAGGGCTGGTCATTCAGATTCCGATTTCCCCTCACTAATGGAAAGTCTATGGGCATTTGATGCTGTCATAATTTTAAAATATTTCCACGGGAAATTAATATTTTTAACTTCTATTTTTTGTGTATACTTCCTAAAAGATGTCTCTTTTTTTCTTAGTTCACAAAATATTTCTAAATTATAGACTTAATTTTGTATGAAGTGTTAAAATCTTACTCACAGTTCGCCCGCTTTTAACACATTAAATATTAAATTCAGCATAGATTTTAGAAATATTTTGAAAACTAAGAAAAAAAAGAGACATCCTTTGAGAAGAGTACACAGAAAAAAGATGTTAAATATATGAATTTTTTTAGAAGATATTTTAAATATACGAATGCATAAAAAGTCCACAGACTTAACATTACGGAGGAGAATTCCGAAGCTGAGTGACCAGCCCCCTTAAGAGACTAGTACTCTCTAAACACTCGGCTACAATTGTACAGCAGTGAAATAGTTTTAAGTAAATATGTTTGCGTCAGATGGTATGGCTTGATTAATTTCTTTATAAAGCTTTGAATTTTGAAGTCATTTCGGGAAGATTTCATCTCTAGTGAAATTGTGAATGGAGTTTTAATACTTTAGTATTAAAATTGGATAAAAATATGAATTGTAAATAAATATTTTTATGTAGATTTCTATGTCCTAGATGTAAAATATGAATATTATATTTTTATGCGAGAAGAATTTTTTTTTTTTTTTTTTTTTTTTTTTTTTAGTAAAATCTATTTTTTTTTCCATTTAATGTTTTAATTAAAATATCTATTTTAAATGTGTTCATTAAAAATATATTTTAAATGCTAATATATTTTTTTAAACTTAGTGAACACTTTTAAATGAATGAGAAAATTAATTGTTATTTATTTTTAAATTAAAAAACGTTTCTTTTCTTTTTATTTATTTATTAAATTAGCAATCTTAACTTATAGAATTTTTGGGTTTTTTTTGTTAACCCCTTGAGGGGCAAGCAATTGCGAAATGCTGAATTCCCACCGGAATCTTTGAAAAATTCTATTTCAAAATAAGTAAAAGCAATTTTAGGACTTTTTTCCACCAAAGTTAGAAAAGTAAAATTTAATAAAATCTTTCTGGTGTAAAACTTCATTAATCGTAGGTGGTATATAATATATACCGGTGCCTCTCAAGGGGTTAAATAAATTCGGAATTTAGTATTAATAGAGCCGATATGCATGCGTGCTAAGAATGGGTGGAATTTCTCTGTCTTTTTCATGCTTTTGGGAAGAATTCACGGATAAAACATGTTTTCTATGAGTACGGAAATTGATTGCTAAATAATGAGAATAATTTAATGTATACAGACGAGTTGTTTTGACTAGGTCCAGCAGGGTGTATTTTTAATCTATATTATAAAGCGGAAACATGTCCGTGATTAACTCTGATATCATATTGAAGGTTGCAATACCTGAACGGTAAATTTCACTTTTATAGCAATTTTTTTAATATCGAAAAATCGCACAATTTCAATTTTTACACCATCGAATAGGAGAAAAAAATGCTCCTATACATTAAATTTGCCTTAAAACTGTTTCTAAATTTACTGATATTTTGTGATTTTTTAAATATTTTTCACGCATGATTTTTAAAAATATCTATCGCTATCTCGTCCAGCCCGATTACTAAAGATGAATCTGTTTGAACTTGATAGTTCAGCATTATTTTCGGCTAATATTTCATAGCGAAATTAAAAATTCATCAACTGATAAATAAAATAATATTAATTTAACAGGCATGCAATAGAACTACGCTGTAAAAAAAAAGAGGACTAAAATACGGAAATACTACTGGTAATTGAGACGCCGCGCCAGTATTATTTCCATATTTTAACGGAAGTTTCCCCCCCGTAAATGTTAAAAAACGGAAATTTTTCTGTAATTAACCGGGGAAAAGTTCCGTATAAATACGAAAATAGTACTGGAGCCTCGATTGCCAGTAGCATTTCCGTTTTCTTTCTTTCTTTTTTTTTTTTTTTTTTTTTTTTTTCACAGTGTAGATTGTAGGAGTTTAAACCACAGAAATGATCCGCATGAAAAAAAAAAAAAACTGCTGAAAGTAGCGAGATATTTGGCAATTTTTTTCAGCTACTAACTCCTGGTATCCGGCTAATACCAAGTTATCGCATTTTAATCAATTTCGAAACTTTATTTGAATTAATATTTTTCATGTAAAAAATGTTTATGTGTTAAGAAAAGTTAAAGAAATGTTTTAAATATAAAAAATCTGTTTGGGTTTAAAGAAAAATGATTTTCACTTATTTTCAGAATGTAAAAAATCTATTACTTAAAAAAAGAAAACCTTTATTTTCATCTATATCTAGTTTTAGATTTCCTATTCAATTTTTCGTCTACTTACGTTATTTTACCGAAAATCCAGTATTTTAATTATTGGATTTCCATAATACTTTTTGAACTGTTTTCGTTTATAATTTCAATCAATTTCTTTTCAATGTCTTGTGCAACAACTTTCAAATGGAGGAAAGTTTTGGGAAAAGCTTGAAGCATAAAAAATATCTAAATTCAACTGTAACAAAGTTTCCAAGAATCATAACAATTCAGAAAAACAAACAGTCGATACATTTTATTGGTTTACACTACAACTGGAAAATATTTACAACATTCCTATAGTTTTAAAGAACTACAAGTCACGCAAAAGTTTTTTTTTTCCAATATTGTATACGTGACTGCATTTTAATGGTAGCTCTAATTCCGAACCGAAACATGCGATACTTAGAAATTTCTAAAAATATGAAACAGTCTTTGAAGAACTCAAAGTCTACGTCATTATAGACGCGGAGCTGCAACAAAATCAACTTTAGGCAAAAGTTTATTTTCTGAAGTTCATGGTAAAAGCTGTTGTGTTGTTAGGCAATTAGAATAAGATGAGCTAAGGATGGGTAGTTGAGGGTTGTACAACTGAAAGAATCTCTTATCTCCGATCAATCGATTGGCGTCTTTAATTAAGCAAGAGCGCCAAAATTTACGCCAAAATGAAAGAAGTCGAGGGGGCAAAAGAAAGGGATAAAAAAAACCACCCACTTCCTAACGACTAGCTGCTTTCGATAACTCATTATATGCTGAGAAATTTTCCGCACGGTGTGCAAAAGAAACTAAGGAAGAAAAAAAAAAAAAAAACACGTGAAAAATAGCAAAAGAAACCTGAGGAAGAAAACAGTAAAAAGTAACAATAATAATAAAAAAAGGCCTCTGATGAAGTGAAGAAAGATGCGGAGGTAAATAATGTAGGAGTATATTATTTAAAAAAATAACAGCAAAAAAAAAAAAAACATTGCCTTGTGATAGCATCTTCTACTTGCCTTGTGTGCGACATCAGTGCAAATTAGAAGGGAAGCACAGGATGAAAAGGATGAAGCAGGAGGTTGGTGAGAAGCGGGAGGGGATGAATGCAACATCCAATGACGCAAAAGATAAGTGTCAAACTCACTTCACGTGAGATTTTTTTTATCCGCTTCCCCACCAGAAAAAAAAAATAAGCAAAACAAACAAAAATTTCCTGTTGTTTCGCATTCGCCTAGATCACGTGATTAATGATAGCAAACTGGAGAGCCCTCTTTACTTTTTTTTTATTATTCTTTTAGCTTTTTACCCTTTTTTGGTGTTTTTAGTGTATTTTAATTTTTTTTCACAGCTTTCTTTCTTTCTTTCTCTCTCTCTCCTGTGTTGATATTATTCCAAGATAGCGGAAGAAAGGACTATATGTTGAATGAGCTCTGACGCCAAAAACTAACAAAAAAAAAAGGGAGGGCTGCGACAGAAGTAGGGAAAAAAGGGAAAAGAAAAGGTGGAAATAAATAAACTCCCTTGAAAAAAAAAACCTCCAAGAAATAAATTTGCATTAGAGATTGACGCGGAATTGAATTTTTAATCTGATTAATAGACGTATGTTAGAAAGCGATAGAATTGCGCAATGCATTTTTGATTCATTCTATACGAAAGAAAAAAACACAAAGGAGGGGGGGAGGGGGGATAGTGTCTTTTATTTTTATGTGCATTTATATATTTCAATGTGTTTTTTATTTATTTGCTCCTTTTTTCCTCTTATCTGACTTACGTTGTTCGAGATGGGCAACTCCACCATCCCATCTTATCAGCATAGCAGATTTTTTCCCCTCTCTTTTTCGTTGTCTGATAAAGGGCCTTTCTCTTAATTTAGTATACTGATAAAGAACGACCAACGTTTTTTTTCTCCTTTTTCCACAAAACGCTGCAATATCAAAGAGATTTCTTTGATTCTAATGTCTTTGAAGTTATCTTATTAATTTAAATTTGATGATCACTTGCAGTTGAGTTATTGGCGGGATTTAGAAGACAGGCAAAAAAAATTGATATTCCCTACTTAGTATGCATATAAGGAAAAACGCAATTCATAGCTTGACTAATTGAAAAAAATATTTGTCTTTCTTACGTTATATGTTTTATTCATTTTTTAAAGCCCTAGTTATCGCGAATGTCGAAAATAGTAATTTCTTAGAGAAATATGTTTATTTCCACCATTAAGTATGGCATAAGAAAGGTTTCTTTTTTTAACTTTAATTATTTTTTAACGGAGTATTGTAACTAATCTGATAATAAAAATTACTTGAAACATTAATTCGTGGAAAAAAAAAATAACTTCAATAGTTTATAAATAAATGGATGCAATTATGGAAAAACCATGAGTATACAAAACAAGCAGCATGCATACACATAATACTGAAAAAAAAAATGAAATATATTAACACAATTAAAATAACAATAAGAAGAAGGAAAAAAAAATAAAAACGTTTTTATTTATTTTTATTTTGTCCTTTGTAGTGTCAATAAAATCTGCAAATGAGAGAGGTTTTAGATATTTTAAAACTGGCGGTACAAAAAAAATTATCTTTCTTTCTTAAGGGGGTCCGAGACACAAAAATCTAAAATTTTCTAAAAAAAAAAAAAAAAAAAAAAAAAATATTGCATTAAAAATATCTTAGTTCTTTTCTGCTTAAAATGACATATAAATCATGTTTATATCTTAATTGGAAAAGGAAATATTAATTTTTTCATTTTGGTTTGTTTTCAAAATCTAGCTTTCAAGCAATGGTTGCCATGGAAATAACTTCTTGTAAAAATGCGTTTTTCTTCATGATGGATTTTTTCACCATTTCTCGCATAAATTGTTATAAGTTAAGAACCGTTAAAGATAAATGGTTCAAACTTGGAACATGTTTTTTTCAATTGTTTTACTTTAATTTTGATTCAGCAAATTTGAAAAAAATATTAACTTTTGAAAATATGGTTTTTTTGTTTTTTGTTTTTTTTTCGTTTTTTTTTACTTCAAATATTTTTAATTTTTTTTAATTAATATTTAAAAAAATGCTGAATCAAAATTAAAACTTATATATTTCTGTTTATTTAAATGAAAAAAGAAATGAAATTATACAAATAATGTTTCGAGTTATAAATGATTTTAAATTACCCCGTTCTTTTAATAAATTTTAAATTTTAAATTAAAAAAAAAGAATTATGAGAAATTTTATCATGAGATTTTGCTTACAAATGATATGATTAACCTTCACACACAAAAAAAAAAAAAATCAAAATTTTAACACAATAAATAAAAATTATTTTAAAATGTGTCCCGGATCCCCTTAAGGGCAGTTGAAAATCAAATTCGTGAAAAAAAAAAGCTTTTTTTTTAAATTTTATTTATTTTTTATTTTGAATCTTTTATTTTCCACTTTTCGTATAGTATATTACTCTTGCTCCTACCACAACAAGAAGTTGTAAATTCTTAAGTTATTCGGTTTGTTTACATCATACATAATCATTACATACGTAAACTTTAAGCTCATTTTTTTCAAAATGATGCTTTTTGAACTTCGATGTACCTTTTTATACATATCAGTAAAACAATTATATTAAATGTAATACAGACGAACCTCTATTTAACGAAGTCGCTAAATCCCGGAAAAAAGTTCGTTATACGGAAAATTCGTTAAATAGAGATTCACCTTTAAAATACTTTAAATTACATAAAATGGATTTTAAATTCATAAACACTAAATATTTTTACTAAAAGTTATTAATCACATTTTTTTAAATAAAATATATCGATTTGTTTTATTTATTTTACTCACTAATATCCATCATCAATTCATTTTTCCTATGTGTTTAAATCATTGAAATCTGCAAGGAAAACAAAACATTGTCCGGGAATACACGGTGTTTTCTGTTTAAAGTAAATAGTTATACATTAAAATTAACGAGTTTTAATGACATTATCGTATTTATTATTATTATAACAAATAATTTTCACCATACATTAACATATGCGTCCTTAAATTTAATTTCTGAAAAACTCTGTTAATTTTGCCTGAGTTTTTTATTTAAAAAAGTGCTTTCTCTCATAATACGACACGCATCTTTGCAATGCACCAAAAACCCCTTCATGCGTATATTCTTCTAACTATAATCCGCGTCAGATTGTTTCAAATGATTTTAGCATTTCATCATACGAAATTTTGTTAATTCCTGCATAATGATCATTTCCATCATCATCATATTCGTCTTCATCGCGATTCATTGCTGTATGGTTTTTATTTTTCACACTGTCGAAAATATCCAATTCGGATAGTGTATCCGGGGTCTCAATTTCAGAATTAAGTGAAATACAATCATCAATCAGCACATCATGGTTAATTTCTTCTTTTTTTTCTCAGCTGTATTCACATTTTTTTAAGTTACTCTAACGGATTATCATCTTCGTCCTCCGTACTTACCGAATTCTCACTGCTGACAAAGAAGGCGCCTTGTAAAACCAGTTCAAGGCCATTGAACATCATAAAATGTGTTTAAAGAAAAAATAAGTTTGAAATGTCCAGAAATATTTTGAGAAATGGGGAGAAAAAAAAAATTAGATCACAAGAAAAAGTTCGTTAAATAGAGAATGCACTTCACTATTTAGAGGTTATTTTACGAAGAAATTCGCAAAATGTTCTTGGTTCCAAGAAAAAGTTCGCAAAATAGAGGTTCGTAAAATAGAGGTCCGACTGTATTACATGTATCTAAAAATCCATACGCAGCATTGTGTAATGTATTTTGAAAGTCTAAATAATAATAATAATAATAATAATAATTATATATGCGGTTAATTTTTTTTTTTTTCAAAATGTACTTTTAGTTGAACATTAAAATGCAATGAGTTCTCCATTTGAACCATATTAAAAAAAAAAAAAAAAAAAAAAAAAAAAAAAAAAAAAAAATTGAAAAGGTAAACTCTGTTCTTAAGGGGTCCCAGGACTTTAACAGTCCTGAGACCCCTTAAGAACAGAGTATTGGAATAAATGAAAAACTATAATAAATAAATGAATAAATGAAACGAAAATCCAATTGGAATAAATGAAAAACAAAGACAATTTTCAACATTTAATATCTTAAAATGTATCAGATTTTAAGACACAATTTTAATTGGGATGAAAGATATAAGTATGTTCTTTCATTTCATGTATTTAAAAAAATTGCAAGATGCAGAATTAGCATTTACATGGGGCTCCAAACTGTCAGACAGCCATTTGACGAGCTTAAAATCGGCATAACAGAATACGCGCACGATTACAAAATAAATTTTGCTGTGCCTACTTATACTTCAGACTATAATAATTATCCTGAACCTAAATAAATTTATATTTAAAGCATTTTTATACTTTTAATGCAAAGTTGTATTTTGCAAAATTTAGAAAATTTCAACAGTATAATCACCTAAAAAAATATGTTTTTGAACAATAAAAAGGAAATTTTAGGTTCAGTTTACACAGACTAACATGAAATATATGTTTTGAAAATTCCAAGGAAAAATATTCAGAAGTTTTTTTGAGATATCGTGCGCGTTATGCCCAAAAACGTCGTTTGGAGAAAAAGGATTTCAAAGTTTCAGAAACGCCGCTTCAGCTATAGAGCGGGTATAATTCTGAAAGTCATAACTTCTGTTCTGATGTGAATTTCAAGGAAACAATTATATCAAATGTTCAGAAAAAATAAAAGTTTAACATCTAAAAAAATTAAAACTTCGAAAATTTTAAAGCTTTAAGTCCCCCGAGACCTCTTAAAAAACAAGAAATAATGAGTCAAATACGGGAAACGAGCAGGAAGGCCAGGAGAAATATAAACAATGTTTCTATGCATGATTTTCTAACTTTTTTTCCCCATAAAAACACTAATAAATCTTAACTGACACACTACTAGATTAATTTTATAGATAAGAAACAATATAGTTGAGAAATCTTTAAATGCTATTTCGGGAAAATCCATTTTCTCATTATTTCCATGTACGACAAACTTTGTTAGATGTAAACTGTTTTAAAGATATTTCAGTGAAATTTTCTCAAAATGCTTACCATACGACTCACCATGTTCTGAACTAGAATCTGAGCTCTATATGATAATGTAATTGTTTTATAGGTAAGGTTAGTTGGGGTAACTGGGCCATAGGCTATTTTATAAAAAACTGTTGGTGTTTTTTAAGTTTTAGCTTTTGTGAACAACGCCCCTTAATCTCTACTTCCTAAAACAACGTGTATCAACTCAATCATAACTCTCACTTTGCTGTGATAGGTTGTCAAAAATTTACGTTTCTTTTTTTAAAAACAACGTCAATATGGTTGAACTTCCTCGGCTTTTTATTAAAATACTATAAGTACTTTTATTAAACAATCTTTTTTTTTTTAAAGATTAGACATATAACTACATTAATATTATTAGGTATCTATACATATTTACTTCATGTTTCAAATGTAAGCCCGGTGTCCCAGTTACCCCATAAAATTTTCAGGAACGGGGTAACTGGGACATGTATCCGGGGTAACTGGACCATGCTGGATCAAGTTACCCCAATAGTTATAAATAATTTTTTTGTGTTTCTCTTACTACGGGAAGTAAATTTCTCCATTATTTTTTTGCTCACAATAAAGAAAATGATAGAATACCTTATTAAAATTACGTAATGAAATTTAAAAAAGCATATTGAGTGGTATCGAACCAAATTTCTTGACCACTTGAGAGGCGGTGATGTCGTTATGGCATCACTTAATTTTAATTCCTAATTGCCACATTGGCACCTCAATTTTATAATGAAAATTTCACCTTTATTAAGTACGCGAAAATATACTTTTACTTGTTTTCAGATAGATTCTCTTGTAAATATTGGTGTCAGTAAATTATTTCAAAAATATATATTCTAAAAACACACTCAAAATATATATTAAACATTTAATTGCTAAAAAGGACGTCAAATGTTAATAAAATACATTAAAAGATCTTAATAATTTGACATGTTTCGATTGAATTTACTCAATCATCATCAGAAAAACAAATAAACACAAAGATGGAAAATGACAATAAACTATTACAAATGAAATTTAAAAATAAATAAATAAAAATCACGCGCGTAATATTTTAACATGTTTCACGTTGCCCTATTTTATTTTCAAATTACCTAACAATTCAATCCAAATTTTTGGGATTTGAAATGACAAGGAATCATTGCAGACCATTGAGTTTCTGACGTAAATTTCAATAGATTCTCTAATAAAAAGTTGCAAATAAAAATCTGACCTATAAATTAATCTACTTTCATTAAACAAAATATTTATGTTTTCTATTTCATTTAGCCTAGATAATGCGGTTTTACCTCTATTAAATTTTATGTCTGCAATGTGCTCTTTACATCTCACTTTGAATTTTCTTTGAGTCATGCCAATATAATAATTTCTATAACCACCTTCTTTAAGAAAAGGAATGCTATAAACACCGGAAAGGTCAGTAAATTATTTCAACATTTTACGAATGCAAGTACCTTACCCCTGAAAGTGAGATAGCCATACCTTGAAATTGTACTATAAGCAGGGGTCGCATTCTATAGGGAAACTTTTATCGTTCCTACCACTATTTTGAAAATAATATCTTCATCGCACCTTTCTTTAAGGGTTCTGGTAGGAACAATAAAATTTTCCCTATATAATGCGGCCCCTGGATAAAGATAAAGTACTTACGTAGCCGTTTGTTCATAGATTTACCTTGCTATTTTTTTCCTTAAAATACCAATGTGACTTTTATACTTATTATCTATACTAAAGTAAATAAGTACTTACTTAAGTTTTATGTTTTTGGTACAAATAAATCTAATATTTTCACTTTTAGTGCTTTTTTTAGACATATTGACTGCAAAGGTTTCCCTTACAACGCTGTTTATTGACATATAATTTACATGATCTGCCTGGTTTAATTTTTTTTTAAGTTGTTTACACTTTTTCAAACAGGGCCCTATATCCGATATGAGAAAATATAAACGCGTGTGGAACATAGACCCCCTGGTCCAGTTACCCATTTTTGGGAGCAACTGGACCCATGAGGAAAGAAAGATGAAATATGCACATTTTAATATTTAAAAATATAAAAATGTAATTTTGAGCATTTCTGTCTGATAGAGAAAACCTAACTGAACACATTTACAGAAGTTCAGACTTTAATTCAAATGAACATTAGCTTTTTGAAGCTGAATTGTCAGAAGCTCCAAAGTCACATTGTAAAATCATGGCCCAGTTAAACCAACTAACCTTACTCGAATATAAAAAATATGTATTTTTTGACATGTTTTGAAATATTTCAGTTAATTCTGAAGATATTCTAAAACTCCCAGTTCAGTGCAAAGTGTAATAGTAGTACGTAGTGAAAAGGAAATGAACTATATTTAGTTGAATTGAGTGTACGCTGTCTGGCGTAAGTAGGAAATTTTGGTAAAAAAAAGGGCAGAAAACCCCAATTTTCTAAAAGGTTATGAAGATATTGCTAAGATTTTATGTTTTTTCATCGTTCGGTATAACAATTGAACTAAAAATATGTGTATTTATTGAATATTGTACATTTTTACAATACTGTATATTCAACGTAGGCAAATACCTTAACCCCTTAACGGTCGCATTAAATTACGGTTTAAAAATTCAAATTGCTTATTGGCACCACTTTTTTGAAAAAGAAATATTCACCTTATTTAATGACAGGTAAAATGATACCATAATAAAGCCAATCACACTATATTATAAATCTGGTGGGAAACAAACAATCTGAATTAAAGACACAGCCCGTGAATATCACGGGAGTGAGAATTAAGGGGTTAAGGTACCAGGCAAAATTAGTAAATTTATATCATTATCTCATTTCATTCGGTATAACAATTGAACTAAAAATATGTGTATTTATTCGATATTGTACATTTTTACAATATTGTACCCCGAATGTAGGCAGATACCTTAAGATACCAGGAAAAATTAATAAATTTAAATTATTATCACATCTCATCCGGTACAGCAATTGAACTAAAATACCAGGCGAAAATTAGTAAATTTATATTATTATCACATACATTGCTCATTCGGTAGGGTAAAGTGCCCATATTTCGTCGCCCCCAGTCACTTTTAAACCTTAATGTTACAACTTTCAGTGAAAACCTACCAAATTTGGATTTTACATAGATTAATTACCCTCGCACATAGAAACATAGGCAAATATCGTACATAATTTTGTTAACAATGCGAAAGATTGTTTTTTCAAAAGTATCTAAAAATACAAAAGAAAAAAAATGGTCCCAATTTCGCTCCCCCCCTTCCCCTCCCCCCCAAAAAAAGATCCAATACGCCGAGGCTTAACTTATAACCAAATCAAAATTTATTTCTCAATGAGTATGTAATTTAATTTACATTAAAGTAAGGCACAAAGAAATGTACTAATTATCAGTGGAAGAATAACATAACAAAACATTAGCCATCCAAACATGAGGGAAAAATTGAAAAAAATATCATGAAAAGCATCCCTAATTTCGTCCCCGGTTCTAAAATAAGAACTGCAAGCGGGACGAAATTGGGACCACGCTACTTCCCGATATGGCGGATCTTCAGTTCCCGTAAGATGAACTGAGCGTCCTAAAACTCATTGTATGCTAATGTCAGCATATTACCAACGTAAAATGCAATGAATAAGAAATAAATACTTATAGTACAGTAAATAACGTTCTACAAACGACGTAATAAGAAGTCTGGTCTTCTAAAAATAAGAAATTCGGGGTCTTTAATTTATGTGTGCGTCTTGGCGAACGAATCGTTCAATACAACCCCTTTTACCTTCCGTCCCCTGTGCCTTGCGTCATAAGTTACGCCACTTTTTTTTGTGCCAAGTTAAGGGAGACGAAATATGGGCACTTTACCCTATAACAATTGAGCTAAAAATATGTGTTTTTATTAAAAATTGTACATTTTTACAATATTGTACACCGAACGTAGGCAAAATACCTTAAGATACAACACGAAAATTAGTAATATTATCACGTACGGGGCTCATCCTATATGTCGAATAGATCAATAAATACTGTAATATATCCTTCATGTTTTCTTCTGTTTTTGATCTACAGTAAAGCTTTGTTTCAAAATTTTCCCTTTTATTTTTCTCTCTTTCAAGCTCAGATAAATTTAAGTGTGAAAAGAAACCTACATGTTAGGGAAAGATAAAAGGGGAAAATCTCTTTTAAAAATTGAAAATATCCTCTTTGAGCGCCATTTATAAGTACGGTGCTTATCATATTAATGGATCCTATCAAAGTTCCACAGTGGATTTCTGTAGATTTTTTCCCCATTTAAGGTGCGATAGTTTTGATTCTTTTCTTTTAAAATTATGATATAAGTCTAATTTTGTTTCACAGAAAATCCGTGAGAAAGTACTTCATATAAAGAGAGTTTATATGGGTAATTTTATGGAATTTTTGTAAAGCCTGTAATACAAAAAGGACAGTTGACGGTTTTTAAAAGTTATTTTTAAATGATTATTATTACTTGTTTCAATAAATTTTAATTCTATTAAAATTTCCTTCTGTTAAAGTCCCCTTTCAATAAATTACTATATCGTTTGTTTTATCAACAATACTTGTTCTATTAAATTTTATATTTTAAATATAAAATTATGAAAATATGTATTTTTAAAATTTATACACTATTAAAAATCAATGATTTGTGAGGAAATTGCTTCATATAAAAATAATCTATGCGGACAATTTTATAGAGTTTATATAAAACTTTTAATGCATAGAGGTCAATAGAAGATTGCTATAGTTTCTAAATTATTATTACCACTTGTTCTATTGAATTTTGATTCCTTTAAATTACTTCTGTTTGTTCTATTAAATTGTTATTTATAGTTTTAATGAATTTTATATTTTTAAATAGAAGATTAAGATGGGTAGTTTTTTCAACTTGTTTAAAATGTTAACATCTGCGAGAAAGTACTACATAAAAAAATAATTTATACAGACTGTTTTATGAGGTTTATATAAGGCCCTCAATGCATCAATGACAACTAAAGGTTGTTGTAAGATATTTTCTCAAACATCAATATTTCTCAAATTCACATTACTATTGTTAATCCTATGCACTTGAAAGGCATTTGTATTTTTAAAATTTCTCATCAGAAAATTGATACTTTAAACTTATTTTTGTTGTATACTCTTCTTGAAGAAAGTATATTTCTTTTTAATATTTTACTTCTTGAAGAATGTCTCTTTCTTTTTTAATATCTTTCTTTTTAGTCTCTTTCTTCTTGATGAATGTCTCTTTCTTTTCTAATATGTTTCGTTTTAGTCTCTTTTTTCTTGAGGAATGTCTGTTTCGTTTTTAATCTCTTTTTTTTTAGTCTCTTTCTTCTTTAGGAATGTTTCTTTCTTTTTTAATATCTTACTTTTTATTATCTTTCGTCTTGATTAATGTCTCTTTCTTTTTTTTAAATCTTTCTTAGTCTTTTTTCTTGAGGAATGTCTCTTTCGTTTTTAATCTCTTTCTTTTTAGTCTCTTTCTTTTCTAATATCTTTCTTTTTACTCTCTTTTTTCTTCAGGAATGTCTCTTTCGTTTTTAATCTCTTTCTTTTTAGTCTTTTTCTTCTTGAAGAATATCTCTTTCTTTTTAGTATTTTTCTTTTTTAAGGATGTCTCTTTCTTTTTAGTCTCTTTCTTCTTGAAGAATGCTTCTTTCTTTTTAGTCCATTTCTTCTTGTAGAAAGTCTCTTTTTTATTAATCTCTTTCTTCTTTAAGAAGACCTATTTCTTCTCAAGGAATATCTCTTTCTATTATAGTTGACACAATATTTCTAAAATATGTGCTAAATTTTATTTGAAGTGTTAAAATCTTACTCACAGCTGGTCAGTTTTGCTAAGATTTTAAAACATGAAATGTATAGTTAAGCATATATTTTAGAAATATTTTGACAATTGAAGAAGAGAAATCTTTCAAGATAAGTACACAGAAAAAAACCCACTATCTTGAGATATTTTAAATTGCTTTTTATTGCTTATCTCATTCTAATAAATTTCTGTTAGTTTTCCGTTCAGTTAAATTATTAGTGTTTGTTCTATCAGGTCATTGCTATATATTCTGTTGAATTTCTTATTTTAAAGCCTAAAACTACAAGAATGTACATGTACTTTTAATTTGTAGGCTGTTAAAAATAAAAGATCAATTAGGTATGGAAGATTTTTACTTTACAATTTGAAGGCTGTAAAACATTTGTTAAAAAAATTTTAAACTATTTCATTACATCTATTTATTGAATACTTTTTTTTTAATTTATCCAATCCACAGTGATAAATTCACCGAGACAGAAAAAAAAAGATTTTTTGCAAGAAAATAATGTTTATTTAAATCTATAAATATTTCTGTGTTTCGTACATTTTTTACTTTTTTTCTGGGTAATATTTTAAAAATTTATTCAGTGTAGGTTTTATTAAATCTTTGGCAGAGATTCGTTATAAATAAATTTACTCTTTTCTCTTTCTGTCTCACTCTCAAAAGAAAACAAAGAGAGAGAGAGAGAGAAGTATGAAATCTTAACTGAATTTTCAACCACCATTCATAACTACCATTTATTTTCTGGCAATATCATTTATTCAGATCTCCACTCTGCAGTTGAATAGTACAGTTTTCGAACTGAAAAGAAATTGAAAAATAGAAACCACCTACAACTTAATAACCCATACACTGTAATTCGATCGCTATAAACAAATAAATTGTTTATGCGATTTATTTTTCCTATTATTATATCTTATTTTTATTCTAAAATAATATTTAAATCGATTGTTTTGTTTTTTAAATATCCAGGCAGCATTTTAAAATGTTACTTTTGTAAATAATACAATCATTATAAATACATTAACACAAATAAGTGAAAATAAATATAACAGCAATAAAATAAGTGAGTAAGTACTATTTAATGTAATTAAATAACGGGTAAAACGTAATATAAAACTCGTATAACTACTGGTGATTCGGAATAGGAACATTACTAACATTTTAAATTAAGTCCTTGGGTTAAAAAAAAAAAAAAAAGAAAAGAAAAAAAGTCTACAGACGATGAAATTAGTGGATTCGAACCACAAATTAGCAAAGCTTTCAGTACATCTGACACTGAACTTCAGGCAATGTCAGTGATGAGATATCAACCACATGGAAAAAGAATATGTCTGTTGCGAGTAGGGGAAATTAAATTAGAGGAGATATCACCTACGATTTCAGAACACATAGATTGTAATTTAATCTTAAAAAAAAAAAAAAAAAAAAAAAACGGTTGGTTAATCAAATTTATTTATTTACTTATATTATATTCCTTGTTTAAAAATAAAAGATATTCATTTTATTTTTAATTATAGAAAAGGTTTCGAAACATTTTTATTATCGATAAAAAATATCATTATAAATGCATTACAAGAGGAAAATAAAAGATCAATTAAAGATAATTCCTCTAATATAAGAAATAAAAATAAATTATAAGTAAATCACAAGAATATAATATATCTGGAACTACTGATTATTCGGAATCGAAATTTTTCCAAAAATTTAAATTAAAATTTAATAAAAAAATTCGACAGACAATCAAATCATCAAATTTGTACGAAGAACCAGCAAAACAACTCGGCTTCCAATACAACTGTCATTGAACTTCATGCAATATCGATGATAAGACCTCAACCATATAGAAAACGAATATGTCATAAGTTGGATTGAATTGAAATTAAAGGAGATATTACTTACGATTTCAGGACACATAGCTTGTAATTTAATCTTTTAAAAAAAAAAAAGTTGGTTAATAAGATTTATTTATTACCACCACGGCTTCCAATACAACTGACATTGAACTTCAGGCAATATCGATGAAGAGATGTCAACCATACAGAAAACAATGTCTTAAGTTGGTGAAAAGAAGTTAAAGAAGATATTAGCTACGATTTCAGGACACATAGCTTGTAATTTAATCTTGAAAAAAAAAAAAAGTTTGGTTAATAAGATTTATTTATTTACTTATTATATTCCTTGTTTAAAGATAGAAGATTTTCAGTTTGTTTGTGTATTACATTTTTAATTGTAGAAAAAGTTTCGAAATTTTTTTATTGTAGATAAAAATATCATTATAAATGTATTTTCAGAGGTAAATAAAAGATAAGTGAACGATAATTCCACTAATATCAGAAATAAAAATAAATCGCTATCAGAGGTAAACAAAAGATCAGTTAAAAATATTTCCACAAATATAATAAATATAAATTTATAAGTAAATCATAGGAATGTAATACATTTGGAATTACTTATTATTCAAAATCGGAATTTTTCCAACATTTTAAATTGAACTAAAAAAAAAAGGAAATCGTCAGACGATCAAATCATCAAATTTGTACGAAGAACCAGCAAAACAACTCGGCTTCCAATACAACTGTCATTGAACTTCATGCAATATCGATGATAAGACCTCAACCATATAGAAAACGAATATGTCATAAGTTGGATTGAATTGAAATTAAAGGAGATATTACTTACGATTTCAGGACACATAGCTTGTAATTTAATCTTTTTTAAAAAAAAAGTTGGTTAATAAGATTTATTTATTTACTTATTATATTGCTTGTTTAAAGAAGATTTTCAGTTTGTTTGTGTATTACATTTTTAATTGTAGAAAATGTTTCCAAACATTTTTATTGTCGATAAAAATATCATTATAAATGTATTTTCAGAGGTAAATAAAAGATAAGCAAACTATAATTCCACTAATATCAGAAATAAAAATAAATCATTATCAGAGGTAAACAAAAGATCAGTTAAAAATATTTCCACAAATATAATAAATATAAATTTATAAGTAAATCATAGGAATGTAATACATCTGGAATTACTTATTCAAAATCGGAATTTTTCCAACACTTTAAATTGAACTAAAAAAAAAGGAAATCGTCAGACGATCAAATCATTAAATTTGTGCGAGGAACCAGCAAAACAACTCGGCTTCCGATACAACTGTCATTGAACTTCATGCAATATCGACGATAAGATCTCAACCATATAGAAAACGAATATGTCATAAGTTGGATTGAATTGAAATTAAAGAAGATATTACTTACGATTTCAGGACACAAAGCTTGTAATTTAATCTTTGAAAAAAAAAAGTTGGTTAATAAGATTTATTTATTTACTTATTATATTGCTTATTTAAAGAAGATTTTCAGTTTGCTTGTGTATTACATTTTTAATTGTAGAAAAAGTTTCGAAACATTTTTATTGTCGATAAAAATACCATTATAAATGTATTTTCTGAGGAAAATAAAAGATAAATGATAGATAATTCCACTAATATAAGAAATTAAAAAAAAAATCATTATCAGAGGTAAATAAAGGTTCAATTAAAGATAATTCCAGTAATATAAGAGATAAAAATAAATTAAAAGTAAATCATAGGAATATATTATATCTGGAACTACTGATTATTCGGAATCCGAATTTTCCAACACTTTAAATTGAACTTTTGAAAAAAGAAAAAAATCGGTAGACGAATCAAATCATCAAATTTGCACGAAGAACCAGCAAATCAACTCGGCTTCGAATACAATTGACACTGAACTTCAGGCAATATCGATGATGATATCTCAACAATATAGAAAACAAATATGTCAAGCTGGGGAAAAGAAATTAAAGGAGATCTTACCTACGATTTCAGGATACTTAGATTGTAATTTGATCTTCGGAAAAAACTGGTTTGTCGATGTGACACTTCAGACAAACGTGTGAAAAACTCTGTGGGCGATAATGGATTGCGGCAGGATTCACAATGGTTGCCTAAAGCTAAAATATCCTGAAACTAAGAGCATATTGACTGCATATTTAATTATCTCTGAGTGATTAAATTTTGAATATTTTTAACATTCTGACGTAAATCACCGTCGTAATGTATTTTTTAATTATAAAATGAAAAGAAAATATTGCATACAACTCTTCAGACAGGGTGATTTCACCAATAGTTGATGAATTAAGAATACTAGGGGATCCGACACAGGTTTCCCGGTTTACAGTTTATACAGAAAACATTTTTTTTTTTAAATTCAAAACTTGATAGATATTTACATTTATATTATATTATATTATATTATATTATATTATATTATATTATATTATATTATATTATATTGTATTATATTGTATATATTATATTATTTATTTATTTATTCTTTGATGAAGTTTAAATTTATTTATGCAGTATTAACCGTAAACAGATGGTAAACTATTTATATTACTTTAAGTGGAAATGGGTTAATAATCCGTAACTAATCTGCACGCGATATACATACATATATATATAATACTTTTAACTGTAACTGCTTCTCGTAACACGTGAAAGGGTTTTGCTAAGTTGGTTAGAACGAATGATTTTGTGGCTATTCTCAAATTTTAGATGTTTCATCTTTTTGTTTCTATTAAAACAGTAAGTTTTTCACTCGTTTCATTTTTTAATTTTTGTTATGTATGGCTTGATTATGTTCAAAAATTTTTGGTTACGGTCAATCGGGCAGTAGTAGAAATTTGCATTCAAGCAGAGCTTCTTATTTCAACTTCAGAAATTAACTGTATTTTACTTATGATATCGAAATATTTCCCTTGAAAACGAGTTCGAATCATAAGATCCATTTTTATTCATGATCGTTTTCCTTCCTGCATTTTTTTTTTTTTTTTTTTTCTGATTTTTCTTATTGAATTTATGTATTTTCCAATATGATATACTGTATTTCGGACCATGGATTTAATGGTGCTGCCAATGATTTCATTTTTTCTGTTCTTTTTTCATTTGTTAAAATATTTAGTTGTAAACAGTTTGGCAAAATATGTCAAATATTTATGATTTCATATATACAGTAGCGCTCAAAAGTATTTTGACAACCTTATATTCTCTCTTATTTCATTTAATATAAAAATGTAAAAGAAAATATATTCCCTATAATTGAGAACACTATGACTGCAGTTACTTAAATGTATCAAGTTTCAACTTGTTTGTTTACATTCGGCGCCACTGAAGAAATATTACTCCTCCTTAGCTCAAAAGTATTTTGACAATTAGTTTGCATTTAATTGTTGAAAGTGTCAGTGGCGCTATCACTTCGATTAGTGTTTATATTGACTTATTGTGATTATTTTTAAATGCCGAAAAGTAAAAAATATTGAAGTGATTCTAGAAAAGCCGCTGTAAATGCACTTAAGAAAGGTAGGTTGCAAGCAGAATTAGCTCGTTCTTTTAACGTGTCTCGGCAACTTGTTATTACATGAAATAAAGTTTTTAATAAACAGAAATGCATCGAAAATAAGCCTCAAAATGGCTATCCGAAAAAAAACAACTTGCAATGTTGACTGTATTATAAAAAATGATATCTACAAGTGATTGTCGTAAGTTCGCTGTAATAATAAAAAAGAATTGAAAGAAAATTACGGCATAGACATACACGTTTCATCAGTCAAACGACGCCTAAACCTCTATAGTTTACATTGCAGAAGACCAACAAAAACACGTTTGTTAACTACTAAGAATAGGAAGGCTAGAGTTGCATTTGTAAAAAGGGCATAACCCTTTCAGGGGCAAAGCAATTCCATTGCTAAAGTGTTGAAATTAATGATTGACACCGGAATTCGAAAACAAATTTATTTGTAAATATGAAAAAGCTATATTTCACACACATAATAAAGCGAATTTATTTTAACCAAAATTCTGGTGTCAGTCATTAATTTCAACACTTTAGCAATGGAATTGCTTTGCCCCTGAAAGGGTTATGTCGTTTTATAAATGCAACTCTAGCCTTCCTAATCTTAGTAGATAACAAACGAGTTTTTGCTGGTCTTCTGCCATGTAAACCATAGAGGTTTAGGCGTCATTTGACTGATGAAACGTGTATGCCTATACCGTAATTTTCTTTTAATTCGTTTAATATTATTACAGCGGACTTGCGACAACCACTTGTAGATATCATTTTTATAATACAGTCAACATTGCAAGTTGTTTTTTTTCAGATGGCCACTTCGAGACATATTTTCGATGCATATCTGTTTATTAAAAACTTTATTCCATGTAATAACAAGTTGCCGAGACACGTTAAAAGAGCGAGCTAATTCTGCTTGCAGTCTACCTTTCTTAAATGCATTTACAGCGGCTTTTCTAGAATCACGTCAATATTTTTTTACATTTCGGCATTTAAAAATAATCACAATAAGTCAATATAAACACTAATCGAAGCTATAGTGCCACTGACACCTTCAACAATTAAATGCAAACTAATTGTCAAAATACTTTTGAGCTAAGGAGGAGCCCTATTTCATCGGTGGCGCGGAATGTAAACAAACAAGTTGAAACTTGATACATTTGAATAACTGCAGTCATAGTGTTCTCAATTATAGGGAATATATTTTCTTTTACATTTTTATATTAAATAAAATAAGAGAGAATATAATGTTGTCAAAATACTTTTGAGTGCTACTGTATATATATATATTTATGCATTCGGCTTCCTATTAATGTTGATCTTTTGTCAAATTTAAATGTTATAATGTTTGAATCTTATTTAATACTTCATTTCTAAGTGTTTGGATCTAGTCTTAAAAAATTCATTAGTGATTAGTTAATTTAATAATTGTTGTTCCAAATTTAAAATGTATAATGTTTGTATCATGTCCTGATACTCAATTTATAAATTATATTTGAAATAAATGATCATTTGTAATATTCCATAATGGTTTTATATATACAGGGTGCAATATGTTACCTATCGCCGACTTTTAATTTCTCAACCGTTGGTCGTAGACATATAGTTCCAACTACAAAAACGTCTCAAATGAAGTAAATATACATGTTGTGGCAATATTTAAAGTAAAAAATCAATTTCATAAAAATTACGAAATCTAACTTTTTATACGGTCCCCCAGTCCCTATTGTTATATTTAGTAAAAGTTTACACATATCATAACAGATATGACACAAAAAGTTTGACACCTGTGCTACAAAAATTGATACAGTTATTAAATTTCAAAATTTGAAATTTTTGCATATGATTTTGTCTTTTATTGAGGGATCAGTTAAAAATTGAATTAAAGTAATTCGAGATCAAATCAGGGTGCAATGTCTTTTTTACTGCGAAAGCACCTTTAACCGGTATCGTCAAATCGAGGAATCAGCAAAGAGGGTTATTTCATCTAAAAATTTGAGCTAACTTTTATGGGTCGGACAACATTAAAACGTCAAAGTAGGTAGAATCGACAACCGGAAAGATGAGGGGTTCATCTTCCGGTCCCAGGCCCTTGCAGGCCCATGTGTCTACGTGCGGAAAGACCCCCGTTCCAAACCCCGCGGCGCGTCCCGAAGGTCGCCGCCAGGAGTGGCCCGTCAGGGCCGACCCACACGCAAACTCCGGTCAAGCCGGTGCACTGCCCAACGCACGTCACACCGGTTATTCCCAAGAGGATGATTGGTCGCGCGCGACAGATCCCGCCACTTAGCCAGAGGAGCCAAATGGTTCCTTCTCTTGGTTCCCGACCCGGGACGCCCCGACAGCCCGCAGGAACCGAACACCTATAAAGGAGTCGGGCCCACGAACCGATTCGAGGTTACCGAGCCGGAGTTGATGTACGGAGGGCCCTCAAGATCAAATACCATTCTACGGCAAAGACATTTTTGAGGGACAACCGAATAAGGGGGGTAGGTGCCGCTCGCGAGCCCTGGAGAGTCGCGGAAAGCTTCTCCATGAGCGCATAGACACGCCCTCGCTAGGGGTGATCGACAACCGGAAAATAAAACATACTCATTAAAGACTAGATAAATCGACAACCGGAAAATAAAGCATACTCATTAAAGACTAGATAAATGACAGCGTAATGCAAACAACCAGCCGAACATGAAAATTGGGATTTTGAAAATTACAATAGTACCGCAGTTCCGGATAAAACACGAACCATCTAGCAGTGGACATGCTAGTCAGCGCTGAGATTGTGATGGCAAACTACGCATACATGCAATATGACAAAATGATACTTATTTATGGTGAATGTAAAAGGAATGCTAGAGAGGCTGCAAGTGTTTATTCAGAACGTTTCCCTAAGGATCTACATCCAACGCATGAAACTATAACTGATGCATTACACCATCTTAGAGAGACTGGCTCTATTTCACCAGGGCTCAGAACAAGTAGACGGGCAAGGTGTAATGTTCGAGTGACACCGGATGAGTTGCTGGCATCCCCCCCTTTTAATTCCACAACTGAGCACGGCGGAAATAAGCCAGGCATGTGGTCAGCATGTTTGGCATTTGTTACATGCACATGATGAGCAGCCATACCATCCGACACTGGTGCAAGCATTAATGCTGGGTGACTACGCACGACGATTTGATTATTGTAATTTCATGCCCAACACCTTATAGGAAAATCCGTCCTTTATGATATTCTGTGGACTGATGAGTTAATGTTTACACGGGGTGGCATTGTGAACGTGCATAATGTGCATTACCGGTCTCTGGAAAACCTCTACATCGCCCGCACCCCAGGTTGTTAGACTCATCTTCTACGATGGGACCTTAACAGGCGATCGTTATCTGCATTTGCTGCAAAACACGGTACGTGACTGGTATGAAAAGCTACCTCTCTGACATGCATGGCGGGTGTGGTTTCAACAAGATGGGGCCATCTCCGCATAAAACATCAAACGTCTGGGCGTATCTGGCCAACGAATTCGGTCAACAGATCCTTGGACATGGTGGTCCGGTAAAGTGGCCACCGCGTTCGCCGGACTTGACTCCCATGGACTTCTACCTCTGAGGTTACATCAAGACATAGCTCCGTGTGACTAAGACCACTTCTCTGGTTTATCTGAAGCAGCGCATCATCCTTTATTGTCTCACAGTTTGCACACCTGCTATGCTCTTCTAATGTGTTCAGGACTCAGTACTGCCACGCATTCTGTTGTGCATTGCCACCAATAGAGAACACATTGAGCAGTATCTCTAGTAGATTTCGGCGTTTGATGTATTCCTTTTTTATAGTAGACTGTTTTCTGATATTACAATAAATTGATATTTATTTTTCTGTTTAATTTCAATATTTCATTCTTCGCTTTGTATACGACCCCTAAAAGTCTGCTCAAATTTTTAGAAGAAATAACCCTCTTTCGTGATACCCCAATTGGGGGATACCGGCTAAAGGTGATTTCGCCGTAAAAAGGACATTGCACCCTGATTTTGATCTCGAATTACTTTAATTCATCCTTTAACTGATCCCTCAGTAAAAGACAAAATCATGTGTAAAAATCTCAAACTTTGATATTTAATAACTGTGTCAATTTTTGTAGTACAAATGTCAAATATTTTGTGTTATATCTGTTATGATATGTGTAAACTTTTGCTAAATATAACTATAGGGACTGGGGGACCGTATAAAAAGTTAGATTTCGTAATTTTTATAAAATTGATTTTTTACTTTAAATAATGCCACAACATGAATATTTACTTCATTTGAAACGTTTCTGTAATTGGAACTATATGTCTCGACCAACGGTTGAGAAATTAAAGGTCGGCGATAGATAGCATATTGCACCCTGTATATATATAAATTAGTAATTATTTTAAAAACTATAAGCAAGACAATAAATAAATTGAGATACAGTTTTCAAACTAATTTCAGCATTTGAAGAAAATTTCTTTTCGTATTCAACGGGGTAAAAATTGAAATTGTGCGATCTTTGGAAATTTAATAAAAATTGTAGTAAAAGCAAACTCTATTAGCCAGTATTTATTATACCATGGTGACTATGACGCAAGCGTTACTCACGGGCATACTTTTGCTTTATAATATAGAATTTCATTTTCCAGACCTCCTCTTGTTTACCTTCCAACTATGTTCCAAATAATGATTTTTTTTTCTCCTCTGAATAAGAATGGTCGTCACAGTGATCCTCCTCAGTGACTGTCAAATGATCGTCGAAAAATATATAATATATAAACATTTGAATTTAAATGTTTATTTTCAAGTAACGGAATTACCAAAATAACCATATCACTATTAAGAGGGCTGGTTACTCAGCTTCGGAATTCTCCTCCGTAATTTTAAGTCTATGGACTTTTGATGCATTCGAATATTAAAAATACCTTTTCGGGAAATTCATATTTTTAACATCTTTTTTCTGTGTACTCTTCTTTAAAGGATGTCTCTTTTTTTCTTAGTTTTCAAAATATTTCTAAAATTTATGCATAATTTATTATTTTATGTGTTAAAATTGGGCAAACTGTGAGTAGGATCTTAACACTTCCTATAAAATTAAGTCTATACTTTAGAAATATTTTGAGAACTAAGATGAAAAGAGACATCTTTTAGGAAGTGTACACAAAAAATAGAAGTTAAAAATATTAATTTCCCGAGGAGATACGAATGCATCAAAAGCCCATAGACTTAACATTACGAAGGAGAATTCCGAAGCTGAGTGACAAGCCCCCTTAAAGAATGGCATTTAAATCTTTCTATCTATCACTCTATCTCTCTCTATAAAATATAAATCTTTGAATTAAAATACTTAATTTCAAGTAATGCGTATTAAAATAACCGTATACATATTATAGTTGTATGTAAATCTCTCTCTCTGTATATATTTATATATGAGGATATGAGTTTCAAAATTCGCATTAATCATGTTTTGGAAAATCACGAAAAACCTCTGACTTTGTCCATTGGTTTTCATTGTAAACCAAGATTTTACAATGCCAGAAATACACTATAAAACTAGTTTTTTGGCAGATTGTTGTATTTTCTTGATGCAGGTTCACCAACAGAATAGATTAACAGGAAAAAACAAACAAAAAAAAACACGATTTTTAAAATTTCGGATAGAGCGAGCTTCCAAACTCATGTCCTCATGTAGTCTATCTAAATATATTTATTTATCAAAATAAAATCACAATAGATCACAACAATAGAAATCAATGAAATCATTGTGAGTTAAAATATTGAAAAGATGGACTCACTGTTGCGAGTGATCAGAGAAAAACACAGTAAAAAAAACAGAGAAAACTAACAGTATTTTCTTATAGAAAAAACTTCGAAAAATATAAAGGGATTAAAGATGTCGAATTTTTCTTTAACAAAATACTGGTATTTAACACCTTTTTAACTGTGTTTTTCCCTGACCACTCGCCACCCTGTGGACATGATTATATCTATATATATTATTGATAAAAAGTGGAATATAATACTTCAAAAAACTCTTCCTCTAATCATTGAAAATTCCTCTCTAGAACTGAATTTTTCTCATTCACCCTCTACTAACGGGTGATAAGAGACTGAGCGTGGACATATCCACGTCCAATCAGAAAAAAACAGAAGAGATCTCTTTAAAATGGGAGAAGTATGATCTAGGGCTATTAAATACCAACATCTTTAGAACCATCTCAGCCCCTTCTGTCACTTCAGATATGGGATTTAAAAGGTGTTCTTCAATCTTCAAGAAAAATAGAACTGATTCTGAAATTTTAAAAAAAGATGAGAAATAAAATAAATAAAGTATAGAGAGAGTATTTGATCTAAGCTCTTTCTGTTTAGGGGATATATTTTGTTGCGACGGAGGGAAGCATTCATGCTCAGAAGAAGGATTGGTCTAAAACCTCGTATTCTTGAAGGTGTCGTTAAAGTGATTGTAAGATATTAAAAATAAATGCCGACTTATGATTCCCGTTTGGATTTTTTCTAATGGTTTTAGAAAATTTAGCTTTTTTTTTTTTTTTTTTTTTTTTGTGAAAGTTTTGTAGTATATTTTATAAAGGGAATATTTCGCCGAATTTAACAAAATATGTGCTTTCTTCTCATTATTTTTTAGAATGATAATAATAATAATAATATCATAAAATCATAGTGATAATAATATCAATCAATCTATATAATCTATCTATCTATCTATCTATCTATCTACGGTGCTGCGCAAAAGGTTAAGCACAAGCTAAATGTTTTTATAAAATGAAAAATATACACCGGAATGCCGTGAAATTTTTACTATATCTAAACAATTGGATTAGAAATTTATCTTTCGAATTCGGAAACAATTCATTGTAAGGAACATAATAAATTATAAAAAAAAAAAAAAAAATCAAAATTATGATGTCGCAGAAGTTTATGCACAAAAACGAAATATTTATATTTCAAAAAGCACAAAAGTCCTTTAGTAGTCTGTGGTGTTTCCATTGCACCTGACGAGCTCGAATACGCGATTTTTCATTGATAACACAAGAGTATGGAAAATTTTGGTAGCGAGTATGTATGAGGATACCTCGATCGCTGATTTGAGCTTTTGCTCTAGTAATACTGTTCCCATTCTTGTAGATATCACGTGAGAGGATTCCCTAGATGTTCTAAGTCCGATTGAGATCTGGGCTGAGTGCTGGTAAGTTCATCACACTGATATTCTGAGATTTAAGTCATTTTTTTGTGCAACGGTAAGTGAGTATCGATGTGTTGTCTTGCTGAAAGGTCCAGTTGGGACCACCTAAGAGTTCACCAAACGGTCAAAAATGCTCACTCAGAGTTTTCTGATAATTTTGTGAGTTTTGTCTGCCATTTAGGAAGCAAGGAGAAGTTTGTCCATTGTAGCCAAAAGCGCCTGATACCATGAGCGAACCACCACGTTGTTCTCTGCTGAATATGCTCTTCGTATCTTTCGTCAAGTCACGCCAATAGAATGATAAGCCATCCGGACCATCCAAATTCCATTCTTTTTCATCAGAAAAAATAGCACTAATCCATTCGTCACGATAATGCATGTGCTGTTTTGCCCATTGAAGTCTTGCTTGTTTGTGACCTTGTTTTAGAAAAGGCTTACAAGCTAAATTTTGTTTTTTGACGAATCTTGATTCAGTTATTCTATCATGTGGTATTTTTTATCCAAGTCGATTTTTAATCTGATTAAGAGACAAATTGTCAGTTAAAGTATTTCTTTTGATTCTTCTATCCTCACGAAATGTGGTTTTACTCGATCTTTCTGAGCGATGTGCGTTTTTGAATTGTTTTCCACGTTGCAAAACACTACAAATACCACGTTTAGACAGATTTAAAATAAGCGAAATTTGCAAAACGGATTTTCCTCCTGCTTTCAGCTTCCAAACTCCTACAACTTCATCAGGCGAGAACTGTAGCGATTTCGGCATTTTGATATAACTCGTACAGCAATCGCTACACTTTATACTCTAGGAAAAAAGTCTCACCGATTCTCCACCTATCATATTTAAGGAGAAATATGCACAAAAGCTCATTTGTGCATAAACTTTTGCGACATCACAAAAAATGTTTTTTGTAATTTCTGATTTTCGTAACGATGAATATTTTCCAAACTTCATATATAAGTTTGGGATCATAGTAATCACCTACAGTGGATATTCGAAAACATTCCGTTGTAAAATTTTACTTTTATCGAAATATTTGCGTTGAGCTTAAACTTTTGCGCTGCACTGTACCTATCTCTTTATACAAAATATAAATCTTTAAATTAAAATACTTAATTTCAAGTAATGCGTATTACAATAACCGTATTCCTATTAAAGTTGTATAAAAATATTTCTCTCTGTATATATTTATATATATTTATATATAGTCTATATATACTTTTATATTTATCAAAACAAAATCATCGTAGACACACACCATTAAAGGTCAATTAAACCATAGTAGAGAATTAAAATATTGCAAAGATGGACTTTATTATACCTATATATATTATTGATTAAAAGTTGAATACTTCAAAAAACTCTTCCTCTAATCATTGCAAATTCCTCTCTAGAACTGATCTTTTCTCACTCACCCTCTACCTAACGGGTGATAAGAGACTGAGCGTGGACATATCCACGTCCAATCAGAAAAAAAACAGAAGAGATCTCTTTAAAATGGGAGAAGTATGATCTAGGGCTATTAAATACCAACATCTTTAGAACCATCTCAGCCCCTTCTGTCACTTCAGATATGGGATTTAAAAGATGTTCTTCAATCTTCAAGAAAAATAGAACTGATTCTAAAATTTTAAAAAGATGAGAAAAAAAAAAGTATAGTGAGAGTATTTGATCTAAGCTCTTTCTGTTGAGGGGATATTTTGTTACTACGAAGGGAAGCATTGATGTTTAGAAGAAGGATTGGCGTAAATCCATGGATTCTTAAAGGTGTCGTTAAAGTGATTGTACGATATTAAAAATGAATGACAATTTATGATTCCCGTTTGGATTTATTCCAATAATTTTATAGAGTACAGCTATGTTTGTGTTGAAGGTTTTGTAGCACATTCTAAAAAGCGAATATTGTGCCGAATTTCTCAAAATATATGTTTTGTCCTCAATATTGTGTATAATAATAATAATATAATAATAATAATAATAATATCATAATGATAATATAATAATAATAACAATAATAATAATAATAAAAATATCATAATGATAATATAATAATAATAAAAATAAAAATATCATAATATCATAATGATAATAATAATATAATAATAATAATAATAATATAATTTTAGCTCACTATCTATTAATATATTTTTGTAAATTTAACGTACAGTAGAAAATATTTTTTCATCAAAATGTACAAAAAGTGCAACAAAATTATGGATTACAATTTCATACTTTATAGCATTTATTTTCAAATGTATTAGAACATCAACTACGTGAAGTATTTGAATTCATCAATATTTACTTATTTATACTTTATTTTTATATAGTATGTATAAGTTTCTTCAAATTTGTTATTGTGAATGTTGATAAAAACAGTTTCAGCAGACTCACCAATCCGGAAAAGGAAATATTTAAAGAAGAAAAAAAGTCATAATAATAATAATATTAATATAGTGTTTTTCTTCCTAACCATGTGTCAAATTGCCTCTAAAAGAAGGCGCGAATCTTTTGGCTGCGAGGTCGCCATCGGTGATCAGAAACTTGGGGCTAATGACATGAAATCGTACGTATGTTCAGGCAAGAAAAAAAGAAAGAAAGTAAGTAAAATGAGCGACCCTATACAATTTAATCCTCAAATTGACCAAAAAACACCTACAAAAGCGGAAATAGTCATTTGATTGGAAGCCAAGTTTTCTTCCAATTTACGTTTAGAAAAAAAAAAAAAAATGGAAATAGCCATATGGAAGCTAAGTTGTCTTTCAATATAAGCAAAAAAAAAAAAAAAAAAAAAAAAAAAAACGGAAATAGCCATTCGACTGAAAGCTCGGCTGTATTTCAATTTATGTAAAAAAAAAAAAAAAAAAAAAAAAAAAACTAGTCAAATATGTGTTTATTTCAAAACTTTTTTTCTATCTCATACATATTAATACTTCAAAAAGCGTAAGTTTAATTATACACTTTAAAAATTGATTTTCATCTTAAACTCCTGCTTCATTTAACGAATCGCAGTAAATACAAGTTATCTCAAACATGTTTTTCAATATAATCAATATTTTTCGTCATTCTGTTATACGTCAGTTGCTTACGAATCGCCTGCCTTGATGCAAAGAACCCTTTCTCTGCACGAGCAGTCGATGTACAACAAAACTAAGAAAAATCAAGAAAATCGCACAAAAAATCGCTATCACAGCGTCCTTTTGTGAGAGAATATCAGTCATTTTCAATTGGTATCTGACAACCAAAGTCGAAATTTTGGTTCAATTCTGTCCGTAAGTTCATATACTTCCCGATGCTACAAAAGAAAAATCGCACAAAAGCCGCTATTGCAGCGCCCCTTCATAAGGAATATCCCCAATTTCAACTGGGACTTGACGGCTATAGTCAAAAACATATCTATGATATATATGTTCAATTCTATGCATAACTTCATACACTTTCCGATGAAACAAAGAGGATACACACACGAACAGGCTGACATTATCTGAAAACGTCTAATGAAAACTTTCGTTATCTCTTCCCCCCCCCCCCCCCCCCTAAAGCGTGTAAATCTGCTGAATACCGGAAGTCGAGAAAAATTCGATTTCAATGCTTTCTTCTATTACAATAGAACCACTTTTATCCGAAACTCTCGATTAACCGAAATCCATTTTTAAAGGTTTATTTATTTATTATTTATTTATTTATTTATTTATTTATTTATTTTTTACTATCACATTCCTTGTGTGCAAAATCCATTTTGAGAGCTTCTTTTTTAACTACCATATAACTTGTGTGCAAGCGGTCCTTTCCGAACTACGAGTACATATAAATATTTTCGATCCCCTTTCTTAGAGTTCCTTTGAATTTAACATGCTCACTAGCAAAACTGTAAAGTAAGAACTTTCAAATTTCTTGCTGAAAGTCGTTCGCCCCCTCAAATTCAGAAAGGTAAATTTCGCATTACAAATACAGCGAAATTTCTGCCAATAAATAAGGCAATTTTTCAATTTCTAAAATAGTGGTGACAAAGTAATTAATAAATTATATCCACCAGTATTACAGCCACGAGTATACTCGTGGTTGGCAGCGAATGGGTTAATTTGAGCTCCCGTAAGCTGCGGAGTGGAGCGAAGAAAACGAACAAATTAACAATTCTGAATTTTTTGAATGTTTTTCAAAAGGTTTGGCTTGGCTGGAGCAACAGAAAGACTGTGATACTGGTGAACTAATAATATTAAAAAACTCCGTGATAGAGCTTCAAAGCAAAGGCAATCGAAACTGCGGTAAACAAAACATTTTTTCAAACCCTTGTGATATATGTAAAAGATACTTAATTTCAAAATTAAAATTCAGGTAATTTATTCTTGTTTCTATTTTTCTATTGCTTTATTTTTTTTTTTTAAGCATTTGTTACCATAATACGAGATATTGCATATATTTCTCCTTACTCTTAAAATTGAAGCATTCTCGATTATCCGAAAATTATTTCGATTTTCCGAAAGATGGTCGGCCCATATTGCTTCGGATAATCGAGGTTCTATTGTATATGTAAAAAAAAAAAAAACTTAAGGCGTTTAATTGTTTCTAATTGAGGCGTTGACATGGGAAAGGGAGTGAGCCACTGTTGCTAGAGGGATACTTTTTTTAAATTCAGATTTTTTGATTGGCACCACTTTTCTGAAATAGTAAAATTCCCCTTGTTATAGCCTTAATTAATATGTCATTAAATAGTAATGGGACGAATTTTATTACTTTAAAAAAGTGGTGCCAATCATGAAATACGAATATAAAAAAGTTGCCTATTGACAACGGTGACTTACTCCCTTTCCCATGTCAACGCCTCAATTTATACACGCAAATTACAAAAAATGCTAGTGGTGATTAAAATATGCTATTGGTGAGATTTGCGCATGGCTAACACAAAGGTAACCCCCAAAAGTGTATTTTATAAAATTAACTTATGAATATTATCGCTACATTCAAATAAATGAAAACCATTTCCTGATACAGAAGAAACGTTTTTAAAAATTCAATGTAACGCGACGTGCTAGTTATTCAACATTCGGGCAACCTTTCCTTTATAGGCAGAAACATTTAGGAGAAAAACCAATTAGGAATCTCTGAAACCAATAAATTAACAAAATTAACAAAAACATTTGTATTTATTTATTTATCGGCAGCAATGCGGCCTTTTATTTCGGAAAACATTTCCGTAAACTTTGGAAACCTGAAGATTCTAATTAGCTTTTCTCTAAACGGTATCTGAAATATGTTCTATCTGCGAGGTTACATTCAATTTTGGTAATTTTTGTTTTATTTTATAATTTGTAAAGAAGAAGAATATAGAAATCTAAGCATTAATTGATGATGTAATAAGTACATTCAAGAACACAGAATTAAAAAAATTAGGGTAATTAAGCTTTCACTAATAATTTGTCATACAAAAAATGACAAATAAAAAATCATATGATTTAAAATATCGTACTATATTTAAAACATTCATATAAACATCACAAAAAAGTTAAAAATTCATCACAATCGTTTAAATATTTTATTTTTACGTCGCTGATTAGAAAAAATAAAAATTAAAAAGCCTCCCGCCATTGAAGGTAAAATGCGGGATGACATACAATAATTCGGTCCAAAGCTTTGATGAAGGAATGTTTCACAGGAAGATAATTTCGGAGAATGATGCGTAAGATCATACAAAGTGATGGCACAGTTTGGTTATTTCTCTTTTGATACATTCATAAAAGTTCTCCAAATTGTAAAAAGTTTTTTTTTTTTTTTTTTTTTTACATCAAAAATTTTTTAAGTCATTTGGTCAAATTAAAAAAAAAGTATAAAAAAATAATAATAATGTATTATTCAAATTGTATGAAAAAAAATAATACTCAAAACTCAGTGCAATTAAATACTCCTAAGCTATCCGTCTAACAAAATACAGAAATAAATAAGCTTAGCTTACAAAAATTATAAAACATTTAAAACGTTCATATAAAGAAAGAAAATAAATTCATCACAATCGTTTAGTTATTTTACTTTTCCGTAACAATCTCTGATAAATAAATAGATAAATAAACAAAATACATTCCTGCGATTGAAAGGGAAATGTGGAATGACAGACGATAATTCTGACCAAATCATTCAATGAAGGAATAGGAATGTTTCAGGGGAAGATCGTTTCCCGGAATGATTCGGAAGATGACACAAAGTGATGGCACAGTAAGGTTAACTCTTAAATTATACATTCTTAAAAGGTTTTCCGAAATGTATAAAGCTTTTAGACCGGGAGCTGGCAGCACAGACAATCACCTCATCAAGTTCACGGATGAAATTCTGGGATTGGTTAAATCTTGATTCGCATATTAAAACGCAATCGGTCTGCCAAGTCATATCTTGGTGGAAAACACCTGAAAACCGATTTTAACGGCTGGCTCGTAGGTTTACCATTGTGTTTTCCTGCTCCAAAAAATATGAAAACATGGAGGATTCGGAGCAGGAAAACACAATGGTAAACCTACGAGTCAGTCGCTAAAATCGGGCTTTCAGGTGTTTTCCACCAAGATATGACTTGGCTGACCGATTGCGTTTTAATATGCGAATCAAGATTTAACTAATCCTAGAATTTCATCCGTGAACTTGATGAGGTGATTGTCTGTGCTGCCAGCTCCCGGTCTAAAAGCTTTATACATTTCGGAAAACCTTTTAAGAATGTATAATTTAAGAGTTAACCTTACTGTGCCATCACTTTGTGTCATCTTCCGAATCATTCCGGGAAACGATCTTCCCCTGAAACATTCCTATTCCTTCATTGAATGATTTGGTCTGAATTATCGTCTGTCATTCCACATTTCCCTTTCAATCGCAGGAATGTATTTTGCTTATTTATCTATTTATTTATCAGAGATTGTTACGGAAAAGTAAAATAACTAAACGATTGTGATGAATTTATTTTCTTTCTTTATATGAACGTTTTAAATGTTTTATAATTTTTGTAAGCTAAGCTTATTTATTTCTGTATTTTGTTAGACGGATAGCTTAGGAGTATTTAATTGCACTGAGTTTTGAGTATTATTTTTTTTCATACAATTTGTATAATACATTATTATTATTTTTTTATACTTTTTTTTTAATTTGACCAAATGACTTAAAAAATTTTTGATGTAAAAAAAAAAAAAAAAAATTTTACAATTTGGAGAACTTTTATGAATGTATCAAAAGAGAGATAACCAAGCTGTGCCATCACTTTGTATGATCTTACGCATCATTCTCCGAAATTATCTTCCTGTGAAACATTCCTTCATCAAAGCTTTGGACCGAATTATTGTATGTCATCAAAATCATACTAATCCTAGAATTTCATCCGTGAACTCGATGAAATTCTAGGATTAGTTAAATCTTGATTCGCATATTAAAACGCAATCGGTCAGCCAAGTCATATCTTGGTGGAAAACACCTGAAAGCCCGATTTTAGCGACTGTCTATTTCTTTTTGTAACTTTTTTCTTCAAACATCAAGTCTCATTTGTATAAAATTAAAAATGTTATTTTAAAATAAAAATTTACCCTGTTATTCAAATTGTGTAAAACTATTTATTAAAAAAAAATTCAATATTCAAAACTCAAGAATCGATGCAATTAAGCTCGCACAAACAATTTGTCACAAAAAATACAAAAATAAATAAGCATTTGTTAAAAAAATATTCAAAATATTTAAAACCTAAAAATATTAAGACATATAATTTAAATATATATAAAAACTCATATAAACATCACAAAGAAAAGTATTTGAAGTTAAAAATTCATCACAATCGTTTAAATGTTTTACTTTTCCGTAACTGCCGCTGATAAAAGTCAAGGGAATAAATGAACTTCCCGCCATTGAAGACGAAATTCGAAATGACAGATGATAGTTCAAAACAAAGTATTCGATGAAGAAAAGATTCAGGAGAATATCATTACTGGGAATAATTTGGATGACACAAAGTAATGGCACAATCAGGTTTTCTCTCAAATGATATGTTTTAAAAACTTTCCAAAATGTATAAAGTTACTTAATTTTTTTTTCATGCATTCTTCTAGAAAGTAGAGTGTAAAATTTAAATTTTCTTTATTTTAACTCTTTAACAGTTTTTTTTTTTTTTCAGACAATAAGGAAAAAATACGGACGAACCATCATTTTTTCTGTACTAAAATATTTCCCTTACATTATCCGAAAATGTTTGCTTAACGAATAAAGCAAAGATTACAGTTAAAAATTAATGGTGTCCAAAAGCGAATACTAACGAATCAAATAAATTCTTCTTGACCGAGCGGCGATCGCGCAACCATGTTAAATGGTTAAAATAAAATTCTGGAAAATAATCATATAACGAATCTCGAAAATAATGATGCAACCAGTGATCTTGATTATCAATCAAAAATGAACTTAAAAAAAAAAAAAAAAAACATTAATAAAATGTTGATACAAGGAGTATTTCCAAAAATTCTAAACTCAAAATTTCATGCAATTAAGATCTCAAAAGCAATTCGCCCTACAAAATGCATAAATAAATGTTTAAATAAATCTTTATATAAGATATGATAAAATATTTAAAATCCTCCTATAAACATTAGGAAACATCAAAGTTAAAAATTCTCCACAATAAACATTTTACTTTTCCGTAACCGTCGCTGATAAAAGTCAATGGTTAAAAAAAAAAGAACTTCGCGCCACTCAGGGCGAAATACGAAATGATGGGCGGTAATTCAAATCAAAGTATTTGATAAAAGAATGATTCACGAAGAGATCGTTTCGGAGAATGATTGAGAAGATGACACAAAATGATGGCATATCCAGGCTATCCCTCAAATGATATTTAATTAATAAAATATTGATGCAACGAGTATTTACAGAAATTCTAAACTGAAAATTCCATGGAATTAAAATCTCAAAAGTAATTTTCCCTAAAAAAGCACAAATACGTTTAAATAAATCTTTATAGAAGATGTGATAAAATATTTAAAGTCCTCTTATAAACATCAGAAAATATCAAAGTTAAAAATTCTCCACAACCATATGAATATTTTACTTTTCCGTAACCGTCGCTGATAAAATGGGGCAAACAAAAGAGCTTCCCGCCATTGAGAGCGAAATACGAAATGACAGACGATAATTCAAATCAAAATGTTTAATGAAAGAATGTTTCACGAAGAGATCGTTTCGGAGAATGATTCGGAAAATGACACAAAATGATGGCATACACAGGTTATGTCTCAAATGATATTTCTTAAAAGTTTTTAAATTCTATAATAAATATGCTCTATATTTTTTTTCACATATAAAATCTTCTGAAAATAGTAGAGTGAATTTTAAAATTTTTGTTTAAAAATAAATTCTGGAAAATAATCATATAACGAATCTCGAAAATAATGATGTAACCATTGATCTTGATTAGCAATCAAAAATGAATAAAAAAAAAATTAATAAAATATTGATACGACGAGTATTTCCAGAAATTCTAAACTCAAAATTCCATGCAATTGACATCTCAAAGTAATTCACCCTGCAAAATGCATAAATAAGTTTAAATAAATTTTTATATAAGATATGAAAAAATATTTAAAATTCTCCTATAAACATCAGAAAACATCAAAGTTTAAAATTCATCATACTCATATAAATATTTTACTTTTCCATAACCGTCGTTGGTAAAAGTTATTTGAAAAAAAAAAGAACTTCCCGCCAATGAGGGCAAAATACGAAATGACAGACGATAATTTAAATCAAAGTATTTGATGAAAGAATGTTTCACGAAGAGATCGTTTCGGAGAATGATTCGGAAGATGACACAAAACTATGGCATTGCACAGGTTATCTCTCAAATGATATTTCTTAAAAGTTTTTATATAGTATAATAAATATACATTTTTTTCACACATATAAAATCTTCTGAAAATTATTTCTTTAAAAATAAAATTCTGGAAAATAATCATATAACGAATCTCGAAAATAGTGAGATAACCATTAATCTTGATTAGCAATCAAGAATGAATTAAAAAAATCATTAATAAAATATTGATACAACGAGTATTTCCAAAAATTCTAAACTCAAAATTCCATGCAATTAAGAAATCAAAATTAATTCACCCTACAAAATGCATAAATAAATTTAAATAAATCTTTATATAAGATATGATAAAATGTTTAAAGTTATCCTATAAACATGGGAAAACAACAAAGTTAAAAAAAATTCTCCACACTCATAAAAATATTTTACTTTTCCGTAACCGTCGCTGATAAAAGTCAATTGAAAAAAAAAAAAGAACTTCTCGCCATTCAGGGCAAAATACGAAATGACAGACGATAATTCAATCAAAGTATTTGATGAAAAAATGTTTCACGAAGAGATCGTTTCGGAGAATGATTCGGAAGATGACACAAAATGATGGCATTGCACAGGTTATCTCTCAAATGATATTTCTTAAAAGTTTTTATATAGTATAATAAATATACTCACATTTTTTTCGCACATATATTATCTTCTGAATGTTATAGAATGAATTTTCAAATTTTTGTTTAAAAATAAAATTCATGTTTTTTTTATGTATTCTTCTAGAATGTACAATGTAAAATTTTTGTTTTATATTTTAACACCATAACAGTTTTTTGTTAAACAATAAGCAAAAAATACGGACGAAACATCACTTTTTCAGTACTAAAATATTTATCTTACATAATTCGAAAATGTCTGCTTAACGAGTAAAGCAAAGATTACAGTTATAAATTAGTGGTATCCAAAAGCGAATAGTAACGAATCAAACAAATTCTTCTTGCCACAGCGGCGTTCGGGCAAAAATGTTAAGTGGTTAAAATAAAATTATGTAAAATAATCATATAACGAATCTCGGAAATAATGATGTAACCAATGATCTTGATTATCAATCAAAAATGAATTAAAAAAATCATTAATAAAATGTTGATACAACGAGTACTACTTCGAAAAATTCTAAATACAAAATTCCATGCAATTAAGATCTCAAAAATAATTCACCCTACATAATGCATAAATGAATTTAAACAAATCTTTATATAAGATATGATAAAATATTTAAAATTATCCTATAAACATCAGAAAACATCAAAGTTAAAAATTTTCCACACTCATAAAAATATTTTACTTTTCCGTAACCGTAGCTGATAAAAGTCAACTGAAAAAAAAAAAAAAAAAAAAAAAAAAAAAAACTTCCCGCCATTGAGGGCGAAATACGAAATGACAGACGATAATTCAAATCAAAGTATTTGATGAAAGAATGTTTCACGAAGAGATCGTTTCGGAGAATGATTCGGAAGATGACACAAAATGATGGCGTTGCACAGGTTATCTCTCAAATGATATTTCTTAAAAGTTTTAATAATTTTTTCACACATATAATATCTTCTGAATGTAATAGAATGAATTTTCAAATTTTTGTTTAAAAATAAAATTCTCAAAAATGATGATTTATTTTTAGATGCGTTCGTAATTATATAAATACTTTGCACCTATAGTCGTCGTCTGGTCCATCCGTCTGTCTGTCCGTCTGCCCGCATATAACAGCGCAAAAACTATCCAACCGAATGGTTTGAAATTTAATACATATAATCGTTGCAGAGTTTTGTCGAATTATTTAAAATTTTCTGATAATCGAATCAAAACTTAAAAATATGTTAATGAAAGATTTTTTCATTCTATTAAATTCTGTCATGCGCAATTAATTCAATGATATCCCATGTTGGGTAATGATTCTGGGTTGCCATGGTGTTCACGTCCTATTTAAGACGGAGTCCTATTATTTTCGTATTACTGAATGCAATATATGTAATCGTAATAAATTTGCATTTTTAATAAGAGTGCAACAGCTATTACACCAAGATCGGAATATTTATAAAACTAATTATAGTACGAACGCATCTCATTTGCTGCGTTTGACGTACCATTTCCGACTTGTTTATGATTTTTCTGTATGTAGTAAATTTTAAAACATATTTTCACTATTTTTACAAGTTATAATAAGGGGGGGGGGGGGGGTCCCTTCTTTTTTTACGAAACACTTTAGCGCAAAATTTTTTTGTAAAATGCAATTCTTTTATCTCCCTATAGCTTTGTTATGAATGCTATGCTTAGATACTTTTTATTACATTTATTATATATGTCTATTGGCTGACATTGTGAGATCTGCTTCCTGAAAAAAATATCCCACAATGTAACGTTATCAATCAATTCATTTTAATCTGGTTTATATTTTGTCGATTGTTTTTTATTTTCGCTTTTCGTATACCGATTAGTTTTCTGATTATTGCTTGTATGTCGAGTTCAACGTTAATGCATTAATTCAAACAGATACACATGCAATTATATATAGAGATAAATACAAAATACTCATGTTTATACTGCAAATATGTAATATGTCATGGATGTATATGCATGAAGAAGAATTGTTACCATTCGTATAAGTATTCAGTTTTCAATAAGCTAGCATGTACATTGTACAACCTGTTGTGTAATACATTTTTTAACACTTAAGTCGCTCATAATAGAAACGCTCTTTTGCGTTTTCTTTATATAAACCGTTAACCATTTTTTTTTTTTTTTTTTTTTTTAATAAACCGCTAACCCATAGAATAATCGGGTTTTTTTCTGTTAAATTATGTTCTACTACAATACACACATTTACACACAGGTGTATTATGCATATGTATATTTGCGCGTGTGTGTAAATCTCGCGTTTTAAGTAAATTTGTTGAAATATTTGTATTCTTTATACCAGAGCTTGTCTAATAATTTCTTGAAATTTCTATTACTAAAATGCTCCACAATGTACGATACATGATTTTTTTTTTTAATTTAACATTTTAATCTTTTAAACAAGAGTTGTTAACCTCATCCTTATTTTTGAATATTGAGACTAAAAAGGAAAAAATATATATTTGCTACACCAATAATAAAATAATACAAATAAAAACTCATACAAAACATTAATATAAATATCCCTAATTGATATTCCCCAAAAAGACATTTTTAAATCATATACAAATATACTAAAAACATTACATAATTTACAAATAATATACTATTGATAACATCATAGTTTTTTCTCTCCCGTTTTAGATGCGTTCGTAAATGTATAAATACGTAGCACCTATAATCGTCATCTGGTCTGCCTGTCCGTCAGTCCGCATATAACAACGTAAAAAACTACGCAACTGAATGGTTTGAAATTTAATATACAGGGTGTTTATAAAGTCCCGGACCCATTTTGATGTTTAATAACTCATAAAATAATAAAGATAGATTAAAATTAATAACATAAATGGTTAGATAGGCTCAAAATGTTTCATGACGCTTGTGTATGTACAATAAAGCAAAAAACAACAAACTAAGTACGAGAAATCATTAATCAAACCCTTTAGAATCAAATTTCTATGTTAAACAAGTTAAAACCCTCTTAATAAAGCAGGCATAATTATTTTCCCAAACGTCCTTTTTTAACATCATTTTTTATGTGCTGGGTAAGATGCCGCATGGGGTGTGGTACAGATGCCGCATGAAGAAAAAAGCTATGCTGTTTACTTTTTTTCAAGTAAATCACATTTTTATTTCCTCAAACTACTTAAAATGAAAATAAATAACAGTAAACTTACATAAATTATATATATCACTAAATTGCGAAAAGTTTACCGAAATTGCGAAAGCGCAAGTTCAAAAAATAAAACTTAAGACAAAAAATGAAAATGAAAAGAACAACATTTGAATTTATATGAATTGACAGCATAATTATAGGAAACAATAGATAGCATAATTACAAAAAATGCATAAATCATTGGTCTACATGTCAGCATCCTAAGGATGCCGACATGCTTGCCGCTACCTGGAGTGAAATTGACTATCGACTTGATATTCTCTGTGCGACGAAAGGGGCACACGTGGAAGTTCATTGACAAGGGTCATGAAACTTTTTGAGTCTATCTAACCATTTATGTTATTAATTTTAATCTATCTTTATTATTTTATGAGTTATTAAACATCAAAATGGGTCCGGGAATTTATAAACACCCTCTATATAATTGTTGCAGAATTTTGTAGAGTCATTTTTATGAAAATCGAATCAAAACTTAAAAAAGATATTAATAAAAGTTTCCTTCATTCTATTAAATTTTATCATACGTCATTAATTCAGTGGTATCCCATGATAGGTAATGATTCTAGGTTGCCATGTTGCTGACGACCTATTTAAGAGGGAGTCCTTTTATTTCCATATCACTGAATTTAATATATATAATCGTAATAAATTTTATATTCATGCATTTTTTGCATGAGTCCAACAGCTATTGCACCACGATCTGAATATTTATAAAACTAGTTATAGTTCGAACGCACCACATTTGCCACGTTTGATGTGCCATTTACCACTTTTTTTCAATCTTTTTTGTTTGCTTGTTTGTTACTTTTTATCATTTATTTATTTATTTCGAATATAAGAAACAAAAGAACTTTGATATTAAACGTACAGTTCAAGGAAAAGAAACACACACATATATGCAAAAGTTTAGCCCTTTCAGGGGCGGTGGTATGTTTATGAAACCACTTCATTTTAATTTTGAAATGCTGCATTGCCACCAGAATTTTTGTGAAAAAAATTTCGGTTTATTATGTATGTGAAATATAGCTTTTTCTTATTACCAAATAAATTTGTTTGTAAATTCCGGTGTCATTTATTCATTTCAAAGTTTTGGCAATGGAAGTTCTTTCCCCTGAAAGGTTTAAATGGTATTGTTGAAAATTGTGTCCGAAATCTGTTTCCTAATGATAAAATTCTGTTATTGTCTATAAGTTTTAAAAAGATAAATACACTTTAAATGACATGAAAAAACATAAATTTTTCAAATCGATGACATAACGACTTAACATTTACAATTACAGTAGAACCTATTTTATCCGACACTCTTTTAAACGAAACCCTTGGTTAACCGCTATCCATTTTTAGAACTCTTTCTTTCTTTCTTTTTTTTTCTTTTCTTTTCTTTCTTTTTTTTTTTTTTTTTTTTTTTTTTTTTTTTTTTTGTTACTATCACATCATTTTGAAAGCTTTCTCTCTCTTTTTTTTCTTTTTTATTTACCAATCACATTCCTTGTATGCAAGCGGTCCTTTCCAAACAACGAGTACATATAAATATTTTCGATCCCCTTTCTTAGAGTTTCTTTGAATTTAACTTGAGCTCCCGTAAGCTGCGGTGTGAAACGAAGAAAACGAACAAATGAGCAATTCTGAAGCCTTTGAATGTTTTGCAGAACGTTTGGCATGGCTGCAGCAGGAAGACTGTGATACTGGTGAACTAATAATATTAAAAAGCTCCGTGATAGAGCTTCAAAGCAAAGGCAATCGAAACTGCGACAAATATAACATTTTTTCAAACCCTTGTGACATATGTAAAAAGTACTTAATTTCAAAATTAAAATTCTGATAATTTATTCTTGTTTCTACTTTGCTATTGCTTTATTTTTATTAATTACTTGTTATCATAATAAGAAATATTGCATATATTTCTCCTTAATTTTAAAATTGAAACGTTCTCGATTATCCGAAAATTTCGATTTTCCGAAAGAGGGTTGGCCCCAATTATTTCGGATAATCGAGGTTCTACTGTATTTAAAAATGAGATGAATTACAAACACGATGGCTCAAAAATTATTTAACCTTGACAATACATTATGATAGATAATTTTCACTTCATTTAAAATATCCTAATTGATTTATTTTCCATTAACATACGGCAACCTTCAATAATAACACCAGAGTTAAAAATACTTTCAGAAGAGAACGAAGGAAAACTATAATCAAGAAAAATCGTAAAAGGGCATAAAGACTCCTTCGCGGTGTTTAAGAATAGATTTCCTAACATATCTCGAGTCTTTATAGATATGTAGAAAGTGAAATTGTTGCACGAATCGGAATTGACAGCGGAGAAATTCGCATTGGAAAATCGTATCGCAGAAAGAAAAATAAAATCATAAGAACCAAATGTAAGATAGCGTAGAAGCCTCTTTTGCGCTGTTAATAACTGGTGATTCAAATTGAAAATCATTGATGGTTGACAAAATATTTCATAGATAATTTACAATGCATTAATCCCTTAATAGTTTCTTCTAACTTAAATTCTTTTTTTTTTTTTTTTAATGCAATAAACTAAAAATATGGAGAAAACTAAAGATCGACCAAAAATTCGGTTTCATTTTCGGCCCAAAATTTGAGTTTCGCCGAAAATTCGGGCGGACCGAAACTCTCTGTACTCCAAAATACTCTTTCTTCGTTCGGAAATGTTCAACATTACTCATTGATTTGAGCTGTATTGGCTCAAATGAGACACTCTGTACCGATTGCTATGAACGTCACTGTATATAATTATCAGTCATCACTGACTCAAGATGTGAGTGCAAAATATAAAGCAAGAAAAGCATATATGACTAAACTTTGATGACACTTCAAACGTGCTCATTAAAAGCTGTAGACTTAACAGTAACATAAAAGTTTTAGTTTGAAACCACAGAAGTGTTTCGAATATTCTTTGAGAACGCTCTAGTGTAACAGACGATCTATTACAAAAATCGTTATAAGAGATAAATTGCGGTATGTATACCTAAAACATTTTTAAATTAGATGAAAGTCGTATAATTAGAAAATCCTTTTGTGTCCTAGATGAATTAAGTGCATTTTATTTTACATGAAAATAAAAAGTTTAGGTCCGAGGCACAGAGAACCTTCTTGGGCCAAGCATATAATTACACGCACAATTAATTAATAATTACGTATATTTATGTATGTATTAATTAAAGAAAGCTTTTTGGAATATTTAGTTTTCGTTTTCTGCCGAAAAAAGGAAGATTACCGAATTTCGGTTTCGGTTTCGTTTTTAAAAACCTTCTTCGGTCGATTCGTAGGCAAAACACCACATTTTGAGAACTAAAATATTCGCCTTATTTAATCCAAAAAAATCTGCCATTAAGTAAAGCGAAGTTTATAATTAGCAGCCAGTGATATCCAAAAGCTTCGCGTAATGGAGCAAGCACATTCTTCTTGCACGTACAAACAGTTGAAGGCTTAAAAAGATATAATCATTGATCTATCTCCATTAGCGTACGGAAACCTTCTATCTCTTATATGTTAAAATATTTTCATTACATACACTGGTTATCAAAAATTAAGGAAAAGTCACAAAATGCTAATTTTCAAATACGCGAACACTCAAAAGGAAATAATATAATTCGAGGAATTACTATCTCTACAACACAGCTAGCCCATATAACATCTCATTCATGATCTGGTATAGACTTTAAAATGAAATCTCGAAAAATCCTTCACGATGTTGAAGAAGAAATTTTCTAATCTTTTTTTTAATGTTCATGCAGCAGCTGGATTTTTTGCAAGAGTCGGAATTAGCAGCGTAGACACAAATTGAAAAACTATATCATAAGAGAAAAATATCATAGGTACCGAACATGCAGAGATGAAACAGTGTAGCAGCAGAGAATCAATTGACACTGCAAAATTTTATTAGTATTCGTCATTTAACTTCAGGACAGAATTTCTGAGATTTTTAAAGGCGAAGAATCCTATAAAAAATTAGTGGTGACAATCGCTCAACTTCTGCGCCACTGTTCCATCACTGCGAACATAAGATATGATAGTTAGCAAGATTTTTTTGTTGGTAACTGATGGTTCAAATTGAAAACTATTTAAATTTGATGGCACATTAAGTAGATAATTTGTAGTGCAATCAAAAGAAAATATTTTTCTGTTCCAAATGACATACGAAAACCTTTTTGTGTAATTTCTTAAATAAATATTTTTCTTTTGTTTGTGCCTAATTGGAGCAAAATCACCAGATCGCTATGATCTGGTATAGACTTTAAAATGAAATCTCGAAAAATGCTTCATGATGTTGAAGAAGAAATGTTCTAATCTTTTTTTTTTTTTTTTATGTTCATGCAGCAGCTGGATTTTTTGCAAGAGTCGGAAATAGCAGCATAGACACAAATTGAAAAACTATATCATAAGAGAAAAATATCATAGGTACCAAACATGATAAATAGGAAGATTTTTATGTTGATAACTGATGGTTCAAATTGAAAACTATTTAAATTTGATGACACATTAAGTAGATAATTTGTAGTGCAATCAAAAGAAAATGTTTGTCTGTTCCGTATGACATACGAAAACCTTTTAATGTAATTTCCAAATAAATATATATATTTTTTTATGCCGGTGGAGCAAGTGGAGCAAGATCACTAGATCGCTATGATCTGGTGTAGACCTTGAAATAAAATCACGAAAAATTCTTTACGATGTTTAAGAAGAAATTTTCTAACTTTTTTAAAAAAATGTCTATGCAGCAGCTGAATTTTTGGCAGGAGTTGGAATTAGCAGCGTAGACATTCAAATTGGAAAACTATATCATAAGAGGAAAAATAACGTATTGCATTATGTACAATTTATTTTGTACATTAAACTATTTTCAAATTTTACAGAAAAAATCTAAAATCAAGAAGATCAAAAACTACTCCACAATATTTAAGAATATATTTTCGAAGTTTTTTATGCAGCAGCTGAATTTATTGCAGGAATCGGAATTAGCAGTGTAGACACAAATTGACAAACTATATCCTAAGAGAAAAATATCATAGGTGCCGAACGTAAGATATGATAGTTAGTAAGATTTTTTTGTTGGTAACTGATGGTTCAAATTGAAAACTATTTAAATTTGATGGCAATTTAAGTAGATAATTTGTAGTGCAATCAAAAGAAAATATTTGTCTGTTCCGAATGACATATGAAAACCTTTTTATGTAATTTCCAAATCAACATTAATTGTATCACAGTTATAGTAACAAATTAAAAACACGAATTTAAATAGTTAAATTTTCAAGGAAACGCTTTGACCTACATTTAAACATGGCCTGAAGCATCTTTTGGAAAACCCTTTCTTTACATATATTCACAAACTCTTTATTACTTTAAAACATTTAATTGGCCGTTTAGAAATTCCACTGCTTTTATCCTTTGAATGGACACCGACTCTTCAAATTTCAAGATACCTTCTCAATAAATCCGCACTTGGGAGTTGAGCTATCTCGAGTAGATCGGCCATCTGGTGGTTTCGTTCTTTTCGTTCGCCCACCCCCACCTTGGAGTGTTCTCACTGACTCTGGAGATAGAATCCCGCCAAGTGCCCAGGGGGGTATTTTTGGCCGCATCGCACATACGGTGTTTATAGGCATCTTTTGGAGTGCTATCTGTAGATAGTGTGTGAGTATTGCAAAAGCTGCTTGGCAACGAAGATTCTTGTGGAGATATTTTTAAAAACAGGGCAACCAACGAGAAGAAGCTTCAGAGGTCGTCTCTTTTAACTCCTTTTTTTGAATTTAACAATTTTTGAAGAAAAAAAAATGATAAAAGAATATGTGGGTGTATACAAGTGGCTTAAAGATGCTATTGAAGATTGTTTGTATGCCAGAAAAATTCATCTCCATGAGAATGTATTGCTGTGGATAAATGATTTTTATAATATGTAAAAAAAAAAAAAAAAAAAAAAAAAAAAAAAAAAAAAAAAAATCATTCTTCATTATCGAGATGGATTACTTTTTATGTTATAATATAATCATGGCGATTCACTGATTGATTCTATGACGCTTCCTTGTTCGACCATTGCTGTAACGATTGTTGTTACCATTGTTCCACCCTTTGTTTTATAAACCCTTGTGAAGATAATTTTTAAAACAGCATAATTTATGAGATGCAGTCATCTTCTTTAACTCTTTTTTTTTTTAATTTAACAATTAGTGAAGAAAAAAAAAATGATAAAAAATTCACGGATATATAAATGTGGCTCAACCCTTTCGAAACGCCATTTCTTACACAAATTTAATTTGTATTGCATCGTTTTATTAAACAGTTCTCTTTACTTGTGAAATACCAAATAATACTCTAATTAAAAACGGAAAAATATTACATTTATTTATTACTGGTTTCAAAAATAAATTCCATATGCACCTTTTGACGATGCATATATGCATCACTAGTCCCGAAAGGGTTGAAGATATTTTGAAGATTATTTTTTTACTTGAATAGTTCATCCTCATGTGAAGGTATTCCTGTCATTAAATAATTTTCATTATAGATAAAAAGTACTTGATTCTTTCTTATCAATATGAATCTATTTTTTATGTTATAATAAGATAATCATTGTGGTCTAATTACCGACTCCCTAACGTTCCACTGTTGGACCATTACTCTAACATTCTTTATTCTTGTAACCATTGTTATAACCATTATTGTAAGAATTGTGGATATATTTTTTAAAACAGGACAACCAACGAAAAGAAACTTCAGAAGTTGTCTTTTTAAACTATTTTTTACAATTTAACAGCTTTGATGGGAAAAAAGTAAACTTGGATGTGTTTAACCCGGGAGAACTCGCTGCATGAGATTTTCTCTCAAAGTCGTACTTTTTTAAGACTCTTATTTAAATCATTTTTCATTTTATTTAAAATTTCAAAATGTTATTTCAATTATTTTACCTCTTTTGTGAATAAAAGTACTAAGCCAACCAAAAAAGGTTGCTATTATATGAATGTAAAGTAAAAGAAAAGCAATTGGGCATTCTCACTAGCGAGTTCTCCCGGGTTAAGTGGTTAAAAAATGCTATTGAAGATTATTTGCATTTCAGAATATTTCCTATTCGTGTGAGTACAGATTTATGAATAAGTGATTTTCATAATATATAAAAACACTCGATTCTTCATCATCGATATAGATCTGCTTTTTTTGTTCTGACATAACCATGGTGATTTAATTACCGACTCCCTAAGCTCCACTGTTGGACCATAGCTCTAACATTTATTATTCTTGTAACCATTGTTATAACCATTATTGTAAGCATTGTAGACAAATTTTTTAAAACGGGACAATCAACGAGAAGAAACTTCTGGGGTTGCCCTTTTAGGTGCGTTCGTAATTATATAAATAAGTAGCACCTATAGTCTTCGTCTGGTCCGGTCCGCCCGTCCGATCCGTCTGTCCGCATATAACAGCGCAAAAACTACCCAACCGAATGGTTTGAAATTTAATATATATAATTGTTGCAGAATTTTATCGAGCCATTTCAAATTGTATGAAAATCGAATCAAAACTTAAAAAGATATTAATAAAAGTTTTCTTCATTTTATTAAATCCTATCATACGTACTTAATTCAATGCTATCCCGTGATAGGTAAGGATTCTAGGTTGCCATGATGATTACGTTCTACTTAAGATGGAGTCTAAAAAAATGCTATTGAAGATTGTTTGCATTCCAGAATATTTCATATTCTCGTTAATGTAGTCTTGTAAATGAATAATTTTTATAATATGTAAAAAACACTCGATTCTTCATTATCAAGATGAATATACTTTTATCCCATTAAATTAGTGCAACCACAAGTATAGTTTCGGAAGAAATTAATTGGGGATTACAAACCTCATGTATAGCAGAGACAAGTTTTCTATGAAAAGGTAAAAACGATTCTATTTTCACAGTACCAGAAACAGGAAGTTGAGATAATTAAAATATTTTGCGTAGTTGCATCTAGCTTCGGAAAATGCATTAACTTTAAATTGAAACAAAAGAAAAACATAGTCGAGAAATTAAACAAAAATGTAAAAACAAAAACAAAAGCTATATAAAGACTAAAATATAAACTAGTATATAAACAGCGAAAAGATGTAGGACTTACCGACAGGCAGCAACATTAAATAAAATGATGAAAAATACGCTATTCTGTGAGTATTTCCTGACAGCCAGTACTACTGGCCCAGTAGTAGTAAATACACTACGATGAAAACCCGAGGAGATTCATATTTTCCCTTCGAAAAATAGTATAAATAATTTTATTATTTTTCTGCAGAGGAAAAACTCTTTTTTATATATAATTTTCAGCTTTAGTCTGTTTACTACAGGGTTCTTACAATTTCCGTTGAAATGCCAGTATTTTTATGTAGAAAACTCAACTTATATAATCGCGCGATTGCAAAAGGCGAGTTTTTCTCTAAGAAAATACTGGTTTTATCTGGCCTAAGTCAAGGAAATTCTCTACCCTGTACTAACATTCGATTTTTTACCACATTCATTTCAGAAATACAATAAAATAGACTGCAGTCAGAAATCATATTGGCCCAATATAATGTCAATATTATCGGCCCTAATATTTTATGATTTTTACCAATATTAGAGAAAAATTATCATTTCACGTAAAATTTTGCAAATTAAAACCAATATAGAGGATATCGTAGTATTGTATTACAACTAGTTACAATTTAGACGGTTTAAAAATGGTGGTTGGATAATAATAAAGTAGTAAAAATTGCTTTAAACATCAGAAATAAAGTAAAGGAAAGACCTTTATAATTTAGAAATTATTATGTGCTGTTTAAAACCTTGTGAAAGGAAAGGAATACATTCTTACTGAGTAAATTTAAATCTGTTTGAAAATAGGCGCGGAAAGCACGTTTCAGCTAGAATTTTCTTTCACCTTTTGTCATTTTTAGTTCCTTTATGCTGAAAACAAATTTTCAGTTCTTCCTACAATGATTTCGCCCGGCAGGCGTATAATGGATAGGTCAAATGATTTCCCCACTTTGATCCCCTCACATCACTTCTTGCTGTTAACCAGGCAATGTGCCGTCACTTCGAGATTCAAGATGGTAATTGTGATATTTTGCACTCATTCGAAAAATAACTCGATATTTACTCCTTTAAGATTCCACTTAAACAAACCACTTTAAGGCAGTATAAGTAAAGTAAATTAAAAGTATCAAAGTTTTGACCAAATTCAAACGAGGTGCATTGTGATGTAAGTCATATAAATGTATGTACTGACATTAAATTAATACGTATTTACTTTATATTAGCATTTGTATTTATTTTAGCTTAAGTTATTCTATTAACGATTTATTATGATGTTAATGAAATATACAGTAGGTGGTTCTTTTACCTTTTTATTACGCATTAAATATTACAGTTATGATTCACCGTTTAATCAAATACCCGCTTAATCGAATATTATTTCTCGAACCGTCAATATTCGTTAAAACGGGGACGACTGTATAGCCTCCATAGATTCTAGGGCTTCTATGAATGCAACAGTCGGTGGAAGATTTCGGAAATAAAATAAAGGAAAGATATGTATAATTTCGAAAATATTTTTTGGTATGTTTAAAATCTTGTGAAAGGAAAGTAACACATTCTTAATGGGTAAATTTAAATATTTTACATGCCATATCGAACAAATTTCTTTGATATACTTATATCGTCTGTTTTGGAACTCCTTAATACTTTGTAGATGTATGCAAGGCAGGTCTTCTCTTTAAAGAGACTCGGATGTAAGAAAAAAATTTTGAGATCATAGATTTTTTTAAAAGGGTTTTTTTCGAAAAAGATCCTTTTATGAAAAAAGAAAAATAGATGTCGAAAAACCCGTATTTGAAAAAAAAAATTTTTTTTTTCTTTTTCTGCCCGGATTCTAGTGTCCATAGATTCTAGAGACTCCATGAATGCAAGAGTCGATGCAGGACAAGGTTAAACATTTTTGGGGCCCTAATTAAAATATAATAATAATAATTTTCTTGTAAAATGTCGAATGAATGCTGTATAAAAATTAATTTTGTTGCATTGCATTCGCTTCACCCTTGTATGTTTGTCTCTAAATAATTCTTAGTGTTATATATGTATAATAAAGTCAATATCCTTTCATTGAATGAATATTTGTTAGCTACTATAGCTATAATCTTTTTCGAAACACCTTCTTGGATTGCTTTGGAAGTGCATAATACTCTGTAGTTGTATGCAGGGCAGTGCCTTTCTTTAAAGATACTTGCTTGTAAGAAGAATTTTTGAAATCATAGATCTTTTTTAAAGATTTTTTTTTTCGAAAAACGCCCTTTTATGAAAAAAGAAAAAAACAAAGACAGGTTTTTTGAAAGGCTCGTTTTTCCCTTGAAAATTTTTTCTTCTCTTTTTTTTCTTTTTCTGTCCGAGTTCTGGTGTTCATAGATTCTAGAGCCTCTATGAATGCAAGTGTCGGTGCAGAACAACGGTAAATATTTTTTGAGCCCTAATTAAAATTAAATAAAGATAATAATAATTTTGCTGTGGACATCTATGAATTTTGTTGCATTGCATACACTTTACCCTTGTATATTTTCCTCTAAATAATTCTTAGTTTTATTATATAGTACAGTCAATATCCTTTAATTGAATGAATATTTGTTGTAATATAACTATAATCTTTTTCGAATCACCTTCCTGGATCACCGACACTCTACTAACATCAGCTCATGAGAGATTCTTAATTTAAACAAGTCTAAAACATAAAACAAAAAGGCAAAGAAAAATGCAATGTGAAATTAGAGTCCTTTATAAGATTAATTAGTCTCGCTTACATTGCTAACTTAATTAGAGGTGATGAATTGCACCTGCCTGGGATGGTACCATGGACAATTTCGTAAAGCCTGCTAAGAGAAAATAACATTTCTTGTGAATCTAAGCAAAAAAATGAGGGGAGGAGGATAACGTGTAACTTGGGGTGGTCTTGGATGGGGGAGGGGGGGATAGCGAAGAAATCAGCTGATGAACGCTGATCCAAGTAGTGGATGACTGTTGCAAATTATCGATCTATTTGCCACATTAATGACACCTTTATTACAACAAGCGACGCTCTATTAGTGAAATTTTCAGTCCGTATCGGTTATTGGACTATGCCCCTCCCCCTTCTATCATCTTTGAATTCCCCTTTATAGATTGCTAAAGGTGTGTGTTTATACATAAGGTTCCGATAATCGAGATTTTGCTAATTTTGAGTCCTAATGAGCCAGAAGAGAGAGCGCGCGCTTTTTTTTTTCCGCACCAATCATCGGTGATGAGAGAGAGAAAAAATTCCGCGGGAAAACAAGAAAAATATCTTAGCGTTATTATTGGTTTGTTTTATTTGATAAGGGTTGTATAGGAGAGGCTTCCCTGTTTTTTTAACTCAGCAGTTTAGAAAGGGGGAATAAATATCATTTTTCATTTATATCAAGAGTGATCGAATTTTTCTATGCATGTTAATTACTAATAAGAGGGAAAAAATATAAAGAGAACAAATTGTGTTTATATACTCTTTCCAGGAAACGCTGAGTAAAATAAAAAAAAAAAACTTTTTTTTTCCCAGTTCATTTTGAGATACGCTTTTAAATCGTAATTTGAAATTGCGACCTTTTCCCAATTGGGAAAAGTCCATTAATTAAAAGTAACCGATAAACAGGAATCTGTTCTTAAACAAATTATTTCAAATGCGATATTTTTTCTCAAAAGGCTGAAAAAAATAACTTTTTTTTTTTTTTTTTTTCAAAGAAATATTTCAGTTTCACTCGCGTTTTACAGATAAAAATGAATACTGTACTAAAAAATGAGATATTTTTTTTCTCTCTCTCTCTATTTAGAAGAAAAAAATCATTTAATGATCTAAATAGTTTTGTGCTGCAATTGATTTAAAAGTTGCTCCGTCAATAGATAGTTCTTTTCTCTTTTTTAAACATTATCAGCTAAAACATAAAACTATTTTTTAAATGCTGTATCTGCAAATGAACATGTTGCGCAGATTTTGGTTATATTTCTAAAGGATATTCGATATTGATTATAAAACATTCCGACACAAATAAATTTATACAAATAAAAAATATCGCATTTTAAATAATTAAAATGAATGAACAAAACACATAAAATTTTATTTAGATGTTAATATCTATAAATGAGCAATGACGCTGCATAAACTTTGATTGCATTTTTAAAGGAGATTTGATCCATTTGGGGAGGGGGTGGGGGGTGGGGATGAGGGGGGGAAAGGGACCTTCAAACACATTTTTTTATTTTTTCAAATTACACTTTAAATAGTATTCAAGGCCACAACACGATTTATTGCATATATTTATCATGAGATTTTTAAAAAAAAATCAGTAAATGCACATGTTGCGCAGATTTTGGTTATATTTCTAAAGGATATTCGATATTGATTATAAAACATTCCGACACAAATAAATTTGTACAAATAAAAAATATCGCATTTTAAATAATTAAAATGAATCAACAAAAAACATGAAACTTTTATTTAGATGTTAATATCTATAAATGAGCAATGACGCTGCATAAACTTTGATTGTATTTTTAAAAGAGATTTGATCCATTTGGGGAGGGGGCGGGGGGGGGGGGGGGCAAGGGACCTTCAAACTCATTTTTTTATTTTTTCAAATTGCACTTTAAATAGTATTCAAGGGCACACTACATGAATTATTGCATATAATTGTCACACTAAAAGTTTAAAAAAAAATCTGTAAATGCACATGTTGCGCAGATTTTGGTTATATTTCAAAAGGATATTTGATATTGATTGTAAAACATTCCGACACAAATAAATTTGTGCAAATAAAAAATATCGCATTTTAAATAATTAAAATGAATCAACAAAATACATAAAAATTTTATTTAGATGTTAATATCTATAAATGAGCAATGACGCTGCATAAACTTTGAATGCATTTTTAAAGGAGATTTGATCCATTTGGGGAGGGGGGTGGGGGGCAATGGACCTTCAAACACATTTTTTTATTTTTTTCAAATTGCACTTTAAATAGTATTCAAGGGCACAACATAATTTATTGCATATATTTTTCACACTAAGAGATTTAAAAAGAAAATCAGTAAATGCACATATTGCGCAGATTTTGGTTATATTTCTAAAGGATATTCGATATTGATTATTAAACATTCCGACACAAATAAATTTGTACAAATAAAAAATATCGCATTTTAAATAATTAAAATAAATCAACAAAACACATAAAAATTTTATTTAGATGTCAATATCTATAAATGAGCAATGACGCAGCATAAAGTTTGATTGTATTTTTAAAGGAGATTTGATGCATTTGGAGCGGGGGGGGGGGGGGAGGGGGGGGGCAAGGGACCTTCAGACTCATTTTTTAATTTTTTCAAATTGCACTGTAAATAGTATTCAAGGGCACACTACATGGATTATTTCATGTAATTATCATACTAAGAGATTTATTTATTTATTTTTTATTTATTTTTTGATAAAAATAAGGAATTTTCTGGATATATTAAGCGTTGTAACTTTTCAAAATGCCCCATGCGCAATCCATATCAATTAAAATCTTCAATATTTTTTATGCTAGTTTGGTTACATATACAAATAATACTGTGCATTGTCTTTTTACTAAATGTAATTGGAAAAAATGCTGGAAATTTCATGAAATTTGGAAAATATTTTTTTCTTACCTTGTATTCAGAAATATCAAATTCGATGCACAGTTTTATTCGTATATGTAAACCAATTCGGCATAAAAAGTATTGGGGATTTTAATTGATATGGAATGCGCATGGGGCATTTTGAAACGTTCTTTACAACGCTTAAAATATTCAAAAAAATTCCTTATTTTTCTCCAAAAAAAATTTTTTTTTAATTTATTATGTGATAAATATAAGCCATAATTCATATAGTGTGCTCTTGAATGGTATTCAAAGTGTAATTAAAAAAAAATTAATTTATTATGTGATAAATATAAAGCATAATTCATATAGTGTGCTTTTGAATGGTATTGAAAGTGTAATTAAAAAAATTAATTTATTCTGTGATAAATATAAACCATAATTCATATAGTGTGCTTTTGAATGGTATTCAAAGTGTAATTAAAAAAAATTAATTTATTATGTGATAAATATAAGCCATAATTCATATAGTGTGCTCTTGAATGGTATTCAAAGTGTAATTTAAAAAAAAATTAATTTATTATGTGATAAATATAAGCCATAATTCATATAGTGTGCTCTTGAATAGTATTCAAAGTGTAATTAAAAAAATTTAATTTATTATGTGATAAATATAAGCCATAATTCATATAGTGTGCTTTTAAATGGTATTCAAAGTGTAATTTAAAAAAAATTAATTTATTATGTGATAAATATAAACCATAATTCATATAGTGTGCTTTTGAATGGTATTCAAAGTGTAATTAAAAAAAATTATTTATTATGTGATAAATATAAACCATAATTCATATAGTGTGCTCTTGAATGGTATTCAAAGTGTAATTTAAAAAAAAATTATTATGTGATAAATATAAGCCATAATTCATATAATGTGCTCTTGAATGGTATTCAAAGTATAATTTAAAAAAAAGTTATTATGTGATAAATATAAGCCATAATTCATATAGTGTGCTCTTGAATGGTATTCAAAGTGTAATTAAAAAAAAAATTAATTTATTATGTGATAAATATAAGCCATAATTCATATAGTGTGCTCTTGACTGGTATTCAAAGTGTAATTTAAAAAAAAAATTATTATGTGATAAATGTAAACCATAATTCATATAGTGTGCTTTTGAATGGTATTCAAAGTGTAATTAAAAAAAATTAATTTATTATGTGATAAATATAAACCATAATTCATATAGTGTGCTTTTGAATGGTATTCAAAGTGTAATTTAAAAAAAATGCACTTTAACAAATTAAAACGATCATTTGGAAAATGATTTTTTCAAAGACTATAATTTAAGGCATAAAAAATAGCACAGAGTTGATCATACATTACGTACGCCATGAATTAAACATTAATAGTGTTATTACACGTAAAAATTGCAAGCGACAGAAATCGCCTGCGACTCGTACATATTATCCACCTGAAGCTTACGTATTATCCATTGGCTGTTCGGGAAAAGGTTTTTCCATCGTCAGATTTCTTGGAAATCTGACGGCCCATTTTAAATGAAATTTATTTCTTAAACTTCTAAACATCCCACAATATTACTTTTTATATCGTCGTACAGAGAAAAAAAATTATAAAATTCAATAAATGCAATTTCTTTGACAATTTGTTTATGAGTTATTAATTTTTTTGTAGTTTTTATTACTTTTTGTCATAGTGGCAACAGAAGGTATCCATCTCTGTTGAAAGTAAAGGGAAATACAGATTACTGTATAGACCAATCAGAAAACGAATAAAATGCGAATTAAACCAATAAAAAGCATCAGATATGCTTTTGATTTCCTACCCTGACGAGGACAATAAGAATTTTTCCAAATGGTTAATAAATTAAAAAAATGAGTTTGAAGGTCCCTTGTATCCTTAAAAACATTCTAAATTCGTGTAACGCAAATGTTTGTTTTTTTTTCTAGTTGTTGTTTCAAGAAACAAAATATAGTGGATCTTTTCCAATAAAGTATTATTAAAGAAACTAAATTATGTCATTTCTAATATTATTTAATAGAATTATATTAATATAAAACAGCATAAAATTTAATTCAAATAAAAAATATTGCATTTGAAATAACTTAAATAAAACAACCAATAAACAATTAAATTTAAAAAAATCAAAAAACCCGACTGCGTAAAAAGCGAACTAATTAATTATATCTCATCAATGTAAAACATTTTTTTTTTTCAATTCCTACTATTAGCTCACACTCTCGCTATATATATATCTTGTTCAAATTTTCAATCGTTAATAAAATACTTATTATTCATCCAATCAAGCTCAAATAATTTTTTTAAAACTTGTAGTGGATGACACTTGATGTTAATCCAGTTTTTCTTTTAAATATTAATTCATTAATTAAATTAAATTAATTAATTTTCAATAATCGAGAGAGCCCCCTTCTTGATCAAGGTATTTTAAGACCGAGAGAGCCCTCTTCTTGATCAAGGCTTTTTAATCGCCACTCAAAAGGAAAGAAGAATGGGAGAAAGCATATCTCTTATTGACCTAAGTAGGAATTGACTTAATTTTTTATTTTATTTTATATTACTTGTTTATATTACTCACCTATTTTTTTTTTTATTATTATTTACTTGTATTGATGACTTTTAAGTTGTGTTTAACTGTTAGTTCTTATCTATAAACACTGTTTTGATAAGATCTATAGATGTCTATGATGGTTAGAGTTGTAGTAAAGCTAGAGATCCACAATACATACACAACTTCCAGGTTGTATAATATTTTAACGGAGCTTCTGACTGTAAAATAGTCAATGAAACATCGTCTTCATTTTGAAAGACCTATCCAATGACATGCCACTCAATAGGGTGCGTAATTTTTTTTTTTATCGTCTGTACCGCCATTTTGAATTTATAAAAATAAAACCTAGTCTATAACCATCGGGCCGTTAAGACGAATCGATAGAGACCTCATTCATTAAAATCCATCCACCCGTTGGGTATAAAGAAATCCACATACACAGATACGCGTGAAACACATAACCCTTCTTTTCAGTCGGGTAAAAACATAAAATTGATATTTACATGCTATATCTCTAAATGAGCAGGAATGTTGCATACATTTTTATTGCAATTTTAAAGAAGATTTGATCCATTTAAAAACATTCTGAATTTGTGTAACATAAATATTTTTTTTTGTTGTTGTTATAAAAATCAAAATATAGTGAACCCTTTTCAAAAAAGCATTATTAAAAAAACGAAATGATCCAATTTCTAACTTTATTTAAACGAATTAAATTAATATAAATCAGCATGTCACTTCATTCAAATAAAAAATACCACATTTCAAATAATTAAAATAACTCAGCCAAAAACATAACTTATATTTAGATGCTATATTTATAAATGAGCATGAATGCTGCATAAATTTAGATTGCTTTTTAAAAGAAGATTTGATCTATTTAAAAACATTCTGAATTTGTGTAACAAATATTTTTTATAAGTTGTTGTTACAAAAATAAAAATATATTGGACCTTTTCCAATAAAGTATTGTTAATGAAACGAAATGATAGTACCATTTCTAATATTATTTAATAGAATTATATTGATATAAAACAGCATAAAATTTAATTCAAATAAAAAATATCGCATTTTAAATAACTTAAATAAATCAACAAAAAACATGAAACTTTTACTTAGATGCTAATATCTCTAAATGGGCAAAGATGCTGTATAAATTTTGATTGCATTTTTAAAGGAGATTTGATCCATTTAAAAACCTTTTGAATTTGTGTAACACAAATATTTTTTGCAAGTTTTTGTTGCAAAAAAAAACAAAATATATTGGACCTTTTCCAATAAAGTATTATTAAAGAAATGAAATGATGAAATTTTTAATATTATTTAGTCGAATAAAATTATTATAAAACAGCATAAAACTTCATTCAAATTTAAAATATTGCATTTGAAATAATTTAAATAAATCAACTAAAAATAGTAAACTGTTATTTAGATGCTATATCCAGGACCGAAACAAAGGGAAGGGGGGGGGCAGAGGGGGCATGTGCCGTGGGAGCCAGAACGATGGGGCGCCAAATGAAGGATTATACCTTTGGAATGGATCATTTTCTTCTGATGGACTGATGGCTTCCATTATTATGAAACAGCCATTATAAATGAAGTATTAGGTGAAGATAAAAGAGCAGTCGTAAAAAAAAGGGGGGGGGGGAAGAAAATGGGCATAATTTTTTTTTTTTTTTTTTTTTTGAAAAAAAGTATGGCCATTTTTTTTTTTTTTTTTTTTTTTTTTTTTTTTTTTTTTTTTTTTTTTTTTAATTCTGACCAGAAAATCAGAGTTCTAACTTTTTACGACTGCCCTTTCATCTTCACCTAACACTTCATTTACAATGGCTGTTTCATAATAATGGAAGTCTTCAGTCCATCAGGAGAAAATAACTCGGTTAAAGCGGAAACTCGGTTAAGCGGGACTCGGATAATCGGGAGTCTACTGTATATTTCATTTAAAAAATGATCTTTAGAATATATTTTTTTGTGTTCAGAAGAGAGTCATGACCCCCATGACCTCCCTCTTGGTTCCGCCATTGTAGATTACGTAGTTCAGCATTACAAATTTTATGATTACATATTTTAAATTTTAAAATAAGTCGGCTATTAGAAAATTAGCAAAATTCTCTTTGTAAATATACTTTGCGGAAGAGGTGCGGGGGGGGGGGGGGGGTCAAAATACATGTTTTGCCCGAGTGCAAAAAAGGGTAGTTTTGGCCCTGGCTATATCTCTCAATGCACACCCGGCGTAGATTTTAATTGAACTTTTAAAGAAAATGTGATGTATTATAAAACGTTTCGAAATTATCTAACATAAATAAGATTTCACCAGTTGTTGTTGGACAAATCAAAATATTTTTAACCTTTTCCAATAAACTATTATTAAAGAAACAAAATGATGCAATTTTTAATATTATTTAATAGAATTAAAATTTATATAAAGCAATATGAAATTAATCATTATCATAACTGCATATGAGCAAGTTCTGCAACTCTTGGCAATCTTAATTGTACTCCTAGAGGATATGTTGTATCAAATATACAATATTTTGAATTTAATCTAACGCAAATAATTTTTACCACTTGTTGCTCCACAAATAACAACGTTTTTAACCATTTACAATAAAATAGTATTAAAAAGATGAAATAAAGCAATTCTTAATGTTATTTAATCGAATTAAAATTAACGTCATACAGTATCAAACTAATCTGTGTAATAACAGGGTTCGTTATTTTCATGGTCACCATTATTTTCCACACTGTCAAATACCAGTATTTTTTATTTAAAAAAAAATAATAAATCTAGTTCAAACGCGCGAAATTTCACCTTATTTAAAGCAGATAATTTCTATAAGAAAATATTGGTACCACAGAATTTCCTGCTCTTGAAATTCAAGGACCCATACGAGCCTTGAATAACTAAAAAAGAACCTGTTGCGCAAATTTTTAAAGTCTTAATTGTATTTTTTGCACTAATTTTTTATTCATCTTAAGGTATATTTTTTATGGAAAATTATTACACTTAATAAACACTTACAAAAATAAACAAAAGTATATTTCGTAAGTGATTTTGTGAGTCTTTTAAGTTAATTGTGCTAAATATGTTAATGAAAACGTACACAATATTTTTTTGGAATTGGGGTGTTTATTTGACCCCAATTAAAGTGAGATGTACGCTATATTCTACTATCCTCTAATATACATAGAACGAATATATATTCTTGATGTATTTTGGGATGATATTATTGGATTCTGAGGAAAATTCTTACGTATAAAAAATATATGCGAGCAGAAACAAAAGTATATTTGATAAGCGATAAACATCTTCTAAGTTAATTATGATGAAAATGTGCGCAATATTTTTTTCTATAAGAAAATATTGGTACCAGAGAATTTCCTGGTCTTGAAATTCTAGGACCCATACGCCTGTACCTAGGACCCATATACCTGTTTATTCGTCACAAATTAAAGTGAGATGTATCCTATATTCTGATATCCTCTAAGATATATAGAACGAATATATATATATATTTGGATTATTGGATTCTGAGGAAAATTCTAACATATAATGAACATATACAAGCAGAAACAAAAGTATATTTCAAAAGTAATAAACATCTTCTAACTTAATTATGATGAATTTGTTAATGAAATGTATATAATATGTTTTTGGATTTATGCTGTTTATTCCACCCAAATTAAAGTGTGATGTATCCCACATTTTACTACCTCCTAATATACGCAGAACGAATATATATTTTGGAATATTATTGGATTCTGAGGAAAATTCTGACATATAATAAACATGTACAAGCAGAATTTGATAAGCAATAAACATCTTATCAGTTAATTATGATGAAAAGGTTAATGAAAATGTACGCAATATATTTTTTTGGAATTATGCTCTTTATTCGACCCAAATTAAAGTGAGATGTATCCTATATTTTGCTATTCTCTAATATATGTAGAACGAATACATATTATTGGAGTATATTTTGGAACGAATTTATAAAGCTTTAGTTCCGATTATATTTTATCCTGATAGGCATTCATGCAATCCTATCAAAAATGTCTATATCATCGATTTTTCAATCCTTCTACATTTTATTCCTTATACAGTATATTTTTCGAGGAAAAATCTAACACAAAATAAATATCTATGTATACAAACAGAAATATATCTCTCCTCTGATTTTTCGTACAAGTCGAAAGCGGCTAATCAGCCGTGATTATCAGCAGTTCCCTTGGATGCAATTTTTTTTTCGACACCCAAAATTCGAGAAAATATTTTTTTTTTCCTTTTTGCTCACGTTGACTATCTGGTTTTCTCCAGCGATCTGAAATTTCCCTGGCTGGAAACAGGAATTAGATAAAAGAGCTGTTTCCTATATATTTATATTTCTCTTTTACTGTTTTGTTTACTTCGTTTGGTACGTTTATCTGCTTGATTTCATGTATCGCTCGTGATTGTCAAGCATTTCCTTTTCCTCCGTCTCATTATTTATTTGTATGATTTAGTTCAAAATTTGTCGAATCTGTGACAATTTTTTGTGTAGATATTTTGTGTCAGAGAGTCTATATCTTTTTAGTTTTAAACTTCCTTGGAATGGAAATTGGCCTAATTTTAGAAGCATTAGAGGAAGAGGGAATAATTGCACATACTGTAAAAAACAAGTTGGAAATTGCACATCAAGCGTGGCAAATGAGGTGTGTTCGTACTACACTGTAAAAAAAAATCTTAAGATAACAGAAAAAATTCATCGAATTCCGACTGTAAAAATTACGTTAACAGAATTCTTATGTTGTTTCATCTTCATATGGCTTATTTTCCTGTCGAACAACAAAAAAGCCTTATTTTTTTTTCATTACGACAGGAAAGTCTGTCATACAGCACAGAAACATTTTGCGCGGGAGTTCTCCCCTCTGACATCTACAAGGTCATTTAGAATGACCAGTTACTATTGGTGTATGTACAATCTAACCCATGCTGGCGCTTTCATTCAGCAGGAAAATTTGAAGCTTCTATCTTGAAATATCTGTTGTGTGTTGTGCGTTGTATAAAATGGCAGGGTTGTTCATCTAAAAAGAAAAAATAAGGTCTCACAAATAAAATTCATAATAAAAAAGTTCCCATTAAAATGTAGAATGTTAAGAGTAATATGTACAAGGGGATTTCTGTAATGAAAATTGCCTTATAGTAAACCTGTAAACATGTCATAAATATTCTACGTGTAAATGAGATTGTTTACAACGGATTTGGAGTTGAAAGTCAAATACATACTCTCTTCATACATTGAGAAGAAGAGCCTGCAAAAGGATTATTCTGTTTGTTTTTTTTAAACAAAAATAACAAGGTATGTTTTCATTCTTCTTTTAAATATTTAACAATGTTTTTCCGAAACATAATAATATGTATTATTTTTTTTTCAATCTGTTAAAAACCTTAATTAAGCAATGCTATTTATTTTTTATTTTTTTATAATGTATGATTTACTTAAATTATTAGTATTACTTTATACTTCATAATTTATTTATGTGCATTAGTAACGAATTCATATAATTCTGCTAATGATTGGAGATTATTTTTTGATTAATTGTTTATTTTATGCTAAATTCATAATCTAGCTTTATGATTAGTTTACAAATCTTGATTTTTTTACTTTTACATAGCTGTAGAATGATTACTTATTATATTTATTATTTTTATGACTAAGAGAGTTTAATTTTACTTCATATATATTGAGTTTTTAAATTAACTTTGTCAGCGATTGACATAAATAAGTTTTGGAGTGATAGTTTAAATAATAAACACGCAGTAGCTGTATTAATTATTATAGCTATAGATAATCGATATTTTCATTTAATATTAACCAGAATAATATTTATTAAATCTGATAGCCGTTCATATATTTTTGCTGTTTAAATTTATCATATTAAATTTATCATTGTTCCATTTAATGAAATAACAATTTGAACTACAACTCTGAATTATTTTCAAAATTATTCCTAAGTTGTAACCATTCCTTTCATATTATCAGCAAGTTTAATTTTGTTTAAAAAATTAATTTAAATTATATTAAAATATTTTTTTCTTATTTAGTTGATTATCATTTACTATGTACGGAAAAACATTATATATTTTTAAGAAGAATGAAAACTCATTTTATTACTTTAGCTGAAATGAAATATATATATGTCTTTTTACGGTGACGTTTATTTAAATTTTAGTGGCTCTTCCTTTACGTTTTTCATTTTTGCTCTTAGCTACCAACTTTTATATTATCACTTTTTACTAATGGAGATCGTCTCTCGGAATTTTTTCGATCGAATAAAACAAAGCTTGCTATTCGGGAAAACTGTAAAAATTGGCAGCTATTATTTACGTAATTAACAAGCATCCCTAACTTAACCTAATAAATTTTCTCAAATATTGGATAAATAAATAGTAAAGCTGTTTTAATTCGAAATAATATTCAACACATTCATATTTACTTTATTAATAAAAAAATTTATGGCGGGGGAGGGGGGGGGGTTACCGAATATATATATTTATTATTATTATTCTATGCAAAAAAAGTTTAAGATAACTTCTTTCACTTATTCCAATTTTTAATGCGTTTATGTTACAAAATCTATATAAATGCATTTGAATACTGGATTGCGAATAAGCTATTTAAATTAATTTTGTAAAAGTTTGGCGAATTTCTTATAAAGAAATATTTATTATTATTAATATAAACAAGTCGATCGGTAAATAGAAATTTCCCGTGTACCTAACCTATAATACGCGATTCTTCTGTTGAATGGAACATCCCCCCCCCCCCTCCCTCGCCAACAGGAATCGACCTACAGATTTTGACTGTTGGGAAAAGCATTATTTGTCAACACGAAGTGCCTGTATGACTACGTATTTCTGTCGTCTAATAACACATTCTTTCGCTAACAGATATTTTCTGGCAACTTTTTGCTGCCAGAAATTTTCTGTTGTTTTACAGAAATATTTTTAACAGTGTATAATTAACTTTATAAATATTTTTTGCACCGCATATTGTACTGAATGTATATTTTAGTGCACTACAAAAAGTGTATATCAATTTTATTCTGTTCGAAAGGCTGTAACATCATTAAAACGCACTTGAGATAATTTTTTCGCATTGGCTGTAATGTAACGGAAAACTTTTGACTGTCCCTGTCATTAAACTATGCACCCGATTTTCATAAAATTTGAAACGGCTCGACAAAATGTTGTAACAATTATATATTTAAAATTTCAGACCATTCGGTTCGGTAGTTTTTGCTCTGTTATATGCGGACAGACAGACAGACGGACGGACTGAACGACGACTATAGGTGCTACTTGTTTATATAATTACAAACACACCTAAAAAATGGTTTCTTAATCTAGGAAAATATAATATAACCATGAATGGAAATGCACAATAACGTCTTCCGAATTATCCACGATTTCAAAAGACGTTATTTAGAAACCTCTGGAACTAATATATTTTTTAGATTTAGAGAAGCATTTATAAAAACAAAGTTTCTTTTGATGCCATTGATTTTTAGAAACGTTTCCGCGTTGATTTTATACTTAGTATATTAATCAGTTTTCTAAACCCGAAATGTAGATTTCTCGAATGCTATCCATTCTCAAGTAAATTTCAGACCATTCGGTTCGTTAGTTTTTGCTCTGTTATATGCGGACAGACAGACAGACGGACGGACTGAACGACGACTATAGGGGCTACTTGTTTATATAATTACGAACACACCTAAAAAATGGTTTCTTAATCTAGGAAAATATAATATAACTATGAATGGAAATGCACAATAACGTCTTCCGAATTATCCACGATTTCAAAAGACGTTATTTAGAAACCTCTGGAACTAATATATTTTTTAGATTTAGAGAAGCATTTATAAAAACAAAGTTTCTTTTGATACCATTGATTTTTAGAAGCGTTTCCGAGTTGATTTTATACTTAGTATATTAATCAGTTTTCTGAAACCGAAATGTAGATTTTTCGAATGCTATCCATTCTCAAGTAAATATTTTCATGTTCAATAAACATGTTTCGCAAATAAGCTTGATAAGTTAACAGCATTAACATTAACATTAAACTTAATATGAATAATTAAAGGTGTAATTTTTTCAAGCTGGACGAAAAAGTGTCCAGGTTAAGATTCGAACCAGGGACCTTTTGACTGAAGGCGCCAATGCTCTACCAACTGAGTTATCCCGGACAAGCCTCGCAGACACATAATTCACACAGAAAAATAACGACTATGGCATTATGTATCTGCCAGGTTTGTGCGGGATACCTCAGTTGGTAGAGCACTGGCGCCAAAAGGTCCCTGGTTCGAATCCTGACCTGGACACTTTTTCGACCAGTTTGGAAAAATTACACCGTTAATTATTCATATACAAATACGTATCCAACGTTTTTCTGGAGTTATATTACCTGCGTTTTATGAATTAAACTTAATATTTTTCTGTTACTCTTGCATGTATTCAGCCTTCTTCAATAAATCAAAAATATTTGCATAAATATCTAGAACCTCTGCAAACACTTACACTGTCGTAGCTTGGTGGCAGCAGGGGGGTCATAAAAGTCTCTTACTTTTTAACAAAATTAAATATTCATGAATCAAACAAATTTTAACATCCCGTGAGAACTTAACTTCTCAAACTATAATTAACTTATTATTTTTTTTATATTAACCAAATATATCTTCATAGGAATGAATTTACTCTAAGAATAAAACGGTGATTAACCCTTTATGTACTGAATTATGAATTCATGAAAATATTTCTTCTAAAGCATTTCTCGTGAATTGTTTAAACTACATTAGAAGATAAAAACATGTATAAAAATCACTTATAAACAGATTAAGTAAAATAATGCTATAAAAAGTGATAAAATATCTTTATCAGGATTGACGATCGTTTCGTCGCACCAACGGCGACATATTCAAAATCATTTATGATAGAAAATATTCTCACATAATTTAAAAAACAATAAACATAGTAAACAATGTCTTAATTAATTAAACAATGTGTAATGTCTCGTGACATTGTTTACTATGTTTATTGTTTTTTAAATTATGTGAAAATATTTTCTATCAAAAATGATTTTGAATATGTCGCCGTTGGTGCGACGAAACGATCGTCAATCTTAATAAAGATATTGTATCACTTTTTATAGCATTATTTTACTTATTCTACATTAGAAGATTTACATAATCATTTAATAAATTTTAGAAAGATTTTAGAAGGATTGAAGGATTTAGCAGGATTAATTAAATTTGAATTTATAAGGATTTCGTGCAGTATTCATAACCCCATTCAAATCTTTTATTTTAAATATTTTTATTAAAATTTTGTAGAATTAGGAAGTGTACAAATATAATGTTCTTATAATAGAAATATTTCCATATTGCAAAATTTCCTCTCCCCCCCCCCCCCCCGAAAAGCCAAGAAATCTGAAAAGATGCAAAGGCAAAAGAAATCATCCTTTTAAAAGTATTTTTGTTTCATGTAACCAATAATGCTTTTGGAAAAAGATAAAGTAATGTATCTATCACTCATTCTAAACTGTATTACAACTAATCGATGTATTAAATGAATTTTATAATAAGTTATTTTAATGGTACTTATAAGTACCGCCAGTAGATAAAGGGTTAAAGAGTAATAATAATTAAACAGACATCAATAAATAATCCCACTCTTTCAGTATCATATAAATATATTTTCCTAAACATCTACAACAATTTAACACTTTCAGGAACGTGTAATTATGTTTATGTAATGTTGAATTTACACCAGAATTTTCGAGAAATTTAATTTCTAAATAAGGAAAAGTAATTTTAAAACTTTTTTCCACCAAAGTTAAAAAGGTGAAATTTAATTAAAAGTTTCTGCTGCAAATCTTGAATAAAATTAGGTTGGTTATAATGTATCCGAAAGTATAATCTTCACTAAAATCGGTCAATTGCAAGCGTAGGAATTAATTACTATTTCATTAATTGGATTGCCGAAACATAATTCCTTTGAACAGGTCAATTTAAAAGCCAGACACCTGGTCGAGAATAAAAACCACAGATCATTTTTATAGTGGGATTATTTTGCGGTATGTAAAATTTTTACAAATATTGTATTTATAGATTTGAAATTTATGCCTATGTGCGTATTTTTTTATTTTGTTTATTAATGTTAAACAACTCTTTCTTTATAGGAATAAATTATATTTAAAAGTACAGCAATGATTAAATAGTAATAATTTTAAAAGTACTTCAAGAAACGATTAAATCTTCCTGGATCATGCAACAATATTTCCCTAAACATCTACAACAATTTACACAATCGCAACCTATTGCCAGCTGTCAGAGAAAAAATTATAAAAGTATCTTCGTCTGAAAAACCTTAAAATATTGACGAATCAAGTAAACTAAAGAGACCACTTATATTTTCAAACTATAATTAGCTTAACCCGTTACCAGCTGGTGTTGCGTTCACGCAACGGTCAAAATAAATGCACATATTTAAGTTATTTACATACCCAACTCTATTTTTGAATTTAAAAAATTGGCCTTACTTAAAGGCATAAAATTTTAAGATCATATAAAGTGAAAATTATCTGTCAGAGTTTGTGGTGGAAAACAACGTTCAGCTAAAAAGTTGAAAATTTCAACCTTAATAGTTTTGACGGTTAATGAGTTAATTCAAAAATATTAATCAAAATTTTCATTAAAGCAACGAATGTACATTCACAATAAAACGATATTTAAAGAGTAATTAAGAAAAAATGTACTCCAAGAAACAATTCATCTTCATGAATCATGAAAAACATATCGACAAACATCTACAACTATTTACAAAATCGAAGCCTGTTGCCAGCAGGAAAAATAGCTTAAAGTGTCCCTTTTAAAAATATTTGAATATTGATGAATCATGTAGACTTTACAGTTGCGTTACCATTTAAGATCTCAAACTTTAATTAGCTCACTAGAAAAAAAAAATGTTAACCCTCCGTAAGTCGCAATTCTGGGACTCCCGTGTTTGGACTCAATGAGCCTGACAGACGCCTGTTAGAAAATCGCCATTAGCAATTAATTGACGCAATTCTCACTCTCTTAAAGTGATCAGTGACCTTCATAAGGATGTAAAGAAAAGGGAATATTTCAAATTTGAATGAAAAAGCTCGTTTATTACATTCAAAGTAAGTAACTCTGTGCGCTCTAGTGGCGGAGGGGAGAACTGAAATAATTATGCTGTGCCTGCCAGGCCTATTGCGACCGACGGAGGGTTAATCATGCATTTCATTATAGGAAGGAATTTACATTAACAATAAAACAATGATAATTAATAATAATAAAAAAAATTCCGAGAATAATTAAATATTCCTGAGTCAAAAAAAAAAAAAAAAATAAATAATCGTTCATTAGCATCTGCAACCATTTACACAATCGTAGCCTGTTCCCAAGAGAGAAAACAGTGCATCATAAAAGTGTTTTTAATAGTATTTATGTATTGATGAATCACGTAGACTTTATAGCAAGATTTTCATTTAAAATCTGAAACTTTAATTAGCTCATCCTTTTTTTTTTTTATAAGAATCCTATATGTCGTTACAGTAATAAATTCACCATAACAATAAAACAATAAATAAAGAGTAATAATTAAAGAAATACTACAAGAAACAATTCAATATTACTGAATCATACAAAAATATTTTTCTAAACATCTAAAACCATTTAGAGAGTTGCAGCCTGTTGCCATCAGGAAGAATAGCTCCTCATAAAAGTTTCCTCCTTTTACAAACATTTAAATATTGATGAATCAAGTAGACTTAAAAGCCAACTTTTATTGGCTATTAAGGGAAAAATAATAGAAATAAATATCTAATTGTAGAATCGAATTATAGAATCGAATTTAATTTAATAATTAAAAGAAGACAAAGAGAAATAATGATAATGATAATGATGATGATGATGATAATAATAATAATAATAATAATAATGATAATAATAATAATAATAATAATAATAATGATAATAATAATAATAGTAATATTAAATGCTCCAAGAAATGAGAATCGTGCAAAAACATTTCCCTAAACATCTACAACCATTTACATAATCGTAGCCTGTTGCCAGAAGGAAGAATAATGCATCATAAAAGTCTCTCCCTTTTACAACCAATTAAATATTTATGAATCAAGTAGACTTAACAGCAAACTTTTGTATTGGCTCTTAAGGGAAATAAAATAAAAATAAATATTTAACTGTAGAATCGAATCTAATTTAATAATAAAAATAAGGCAAAGAGAAATGATGATAATAATAATAATAATAATAATAATAATAATAATAATAATAATAATAATAATAATAATAAATGCTTCAACAAATGATAATCATAGAAAAACATTTCCCTAAACATCTACAACCATTTACACAATCGTAGCCTGTTGCCAGCAGGAAGAATAACGCATCATAAAAGTCTCCCCTTTAAAAACATTTAAATATTGATGAATCAAGTAGACTTTACAATCACGTGACCACTTAAGATCTCAAGCTCCATCTTTAACTACCTAAAACCTCCCAACAGTCACTTCTTCTCTCCTGTAACCCAGCTGCGAGTTTTCTCAAAGTTTTTGGCAACTCCACAAAACTTCTCCCTCTCTTCCTAATCCAGAGAGAGAAAGCGCATGGGATTTTCTCACCTCCCTGAGGTCCACACCCTCTACCTCTCCGAGAGGAGAATCACAGAGTGAAATTAATTCCGGAATCGCTCCTCCGAATCAGCGACCAGGAAAGTCAGATGCAGGATATCAGTTTGAAATCGCATGGCGTTACTTTCTCTACGGTTTGATATTGCTTACTCTTCTCTTTTATTCTCTTTCCCTAATAGATATGGGTGATGGATGGACCATCACGTAGAGGGAGAAATAAGCACCCTCCTCATCTTATAATTTTGAAAACCCCCATCATTGTCTTTGAGATATCAAAGAGGACGCTGTTTTCAAGAGTCATCTTATTAGTGATGGAAATGAGAAGGAAAAACTGCGCATTCTTCATTGATTCCAGTTAGATAGTGATATTTTTTTATTGAAGCTGACCATATAGCTACTTCAGGTGGAGATTTTTTTTCTTTTTTTTTTCGTTCCTCAGCCGTTGCAATCACAAATGAAATGCTTCAAATGCCATGCTATTGGAGATAAAAAAAAATTGGAAGAAAAATACGCAACATTTTACTAAAAATGACCGGAAAAGGAGATATTTTTATTTTATTTTTATTTTTTGTTGTTTCTTTTATTAGTGATTTAAATGAGAAAGAAAAACTGCGCATTCTTCGTTGCTTACATTCGTGTTAAATATTGTTTTTTGTTACTGAAATTGACCATAAAGTCACATCATATGGAGATTTTTTTTCTTTCTCAGACATTGAAATTACTAACGAAATACTTCAATTCTCAGGTTATAAGTGATAAAAATTAGAAGGAAAATACGTATTTCCCATTACGGTTTGATGCAACATTTTACTAAGACTGGTGATAAAATGATAGACCCTCCTCATTATAATTTTGAAAACCCCCATCATTTTATTTGATATATCAAAGAGGACGCTGTTTTCAAGAGTCATCTTATTAGTGATGGAAATGAGAAAGAAAAACTGCGCGTTCTTCATTGATTCGAGTTAGATAGTGATATTTTTTTATTGAAGCTGACCATATAGCTACTTCAGGTGGAAATTTTTTTATTTTATTTTTTCGTTCCTCAGCCGTTGCAATAACAAACGAAATGCTTCAAATGCTATTAGAGATGAAATTTAGAAAAATGCGCAACATTTTACTAAAACTGACCCTAAAAGAAACATGTTAATTTTATTTTTTTATTGTTTCATTTTATTAGCAATGTAAATGAGAAAGAAAACCTGCGAATTCTTCATTGATTACATTCGTGTTAATTATTGTTTTTTGTTACTGAAGTTGACCATAAAGTCTTATTTTTTTTTTCCTTCCTCAGTCGTTGAAATCACTAATGAAATGCTTCAATTTTCAGGCTATAAGTGATAAAAATTAGAAGGAAAATGCGTATTTTCCATTACGGTTAGATGCAATGTTTTACTAAGATTAACGATAAAATGAGAGATTTTTATTTTTTATTATTGTTTCATTTTATTAGGGATGGAAATGGAGGAAAAAAACGGAGCATTTTCCATTCATTACATTCGAGTTGGACATTGTTCTTTTTGGCTAAAATATTAATAGCTGAACATATTACTCCTTATGGTGGAGATTTATAATTACATTTTTTCTCAACCGTTAACCCTTTCACGGGCAGTGGTATGTTTATGAAGCCACTTAATTTTAATTCCCAAATGCACATTGGCACCAGAATTTTGGTATGCACTTTTTCCATTTACTATATATGGGAAAATTAGCTTTTTCTTTTTTCTAAATAAATTTCTACCTAAATTTCGGTGTTATTCATTCATTTCAACATTTTCGCAATGGAAGTGCTCTGCCCCTGAAAGGGTTATCTTCACAAATTAAATGCTCATATATAAGTCTATAAGTGATAATAATGAGAAGAAAATTGCTCATTTTTCAATTCGATTAGGTGTGGCATTTTACCAAGATTGATTATAAAATGAAAAACATTTATTTTTTATTAGTGTTTCATTTGTTTAGCGATGGAAATGACGAAGAAAAACTGCGCATTCGTCATGGATTACATCTGAGTTAAGTTATTGTTATTATTATTATTTTTTTTTTTAAGGTTTCATCAGTTTTATGGTACCTTTAATTGCAAGATTTTTTTTTACCCTATATTCATGTATCATATTTTTCCTTAGATTTACTCAATTTAAACATACTCATCAGAACTTTTTCTTTACGGTCTAATTATTATATCCCATGATACATTTTAATACCAACGAATAAAAACTTTATTTATGACACGGAAATTATTCACCATTTATGATGAAAATACATTTTAATATCATTGACGCGCGTAACCTTACAGCCACAAAAGCTAATGATTTGTTTCAGTTTTTCGTTTTTATTAATGTATATATACTAGATATAAACCTAGACCTAAGAGTTTTAGAATGTATGGAAAATATTTTAATATAGAAGAATATACAATTAAATTATGGAAAATATCACATTCAAAAATACATTCTAATTAGAAGAAATAAAATTTACATCAATTATTTTACAAAACAATGCGCCCAAGTTTACATCTAATCTAATGTATCTATATATCAAAACTGAAATTAGAATTTAGATTTTGTGGCTGTATGTTTACACGTTATAATTATATTATAATTTATTTTTTTAATAAATGGAGACTATTTTTCGTATTATAAATTTTTATTCATTAATGTTAAAATTGGAATATAATAATAAGGTTGTACAGAATAATTTATGAACAGTAGGTTTAAATCGAATAAATCTGAAGGTACATAAAATAAAGGTAAAAAACCTTGCAATTATTGATACTGTAAAACTGATTAACCCCTTTAAACTAGCAATATAGCCACTTCAGGTATTCTACCTGAATGACAAGTAGGGATTTTTTTTTCCTTCTTCAGCCGTTGAAATCGCTCAGAAGATGATTTGTTTCAAAATTCATGATAAAAATTAGAGGGAAATTTCGCAGTTTTCCTTCCCAATTCAATACTATTTTTCTAATGATCATAAAAAGATTAATATTTTATTATTATTTACGATTGTTTCACTTCATTAGTGGTGGAAATGAGAAGGAAAACTGGGCATTATTTGTTGATTACATTCGATTTAGATATTGTCATTACTTAGTTGATTTTGGAGATTGATTACCACTGTCGGTATTGAACCAGGGATCTCATGAACAGTAGGCGAGAACGTTAGCGTCGAGCAGAAGGCTAAGCCAGTTACTCTAAACTAGTAACTCGCTTTATACTGTTCAAGTGAGATGAGATCTTTACACACCTCATCCCCAGAATAGATGTTGGAAGGAACATAGTAGTAGGAGGGATATGCGCATTTCTCATTAAAATTTCATATTGTGTTATACTGACCATAAAGTAACATCGATTTATTTATTGATTTTTACGATTGTTTTACGTTATTGATCATGGAAATGAGGAGGAAAAAATGTGCATTCTTCATATTGTAACTTTACGCTCACCATGAAGCCGTTTCAGGCATTCTGTGTATAGTCAAGAATTATTTTTTTTTTCATTCGTTGAAATCACATATAAAACATGTTAATACTTCCGAAAATCTGGAGATATCTGTTCTAGTATGACACATTTATTTTTATTTGAGTTTATTATCACTATTTTTACGTTATGCGATCTAAAGTTTTTTCTTGTAATATATAAAAAGCTTTTTATCAACTCAAACAAGGTTTAAATCTGTAGTCTCTAAACATTTAATAAGTACTAATACTTATATGCATGTAATATTTGCCCAACCAATACAATTTCGGGAAAATAAAACAAGCTTCAAGCAATACAATTGAAATCTAAATCTATGAGCTTTAAACAATTAATAATTACGAGTAATTAAATGACAGTTATTTGATCGGACAACTTCGGAATCATCTTTAAAAGTTTTTAAGTGCCTACACAATCTTCTTAAACTAATACAATCTCTGTTTTATAGTTTTGAACTCATATTTCAACTGTAATAGTTAGTTTTAAGATAATTTTTCAGAAGTATTTGACCTTGCGTGGCAAAAAACTTTTTTCTTGTAATATATAATATCGGAAGGAAAGTTTTAAATGATAATTAATTACAAATTGTTAAATTTTCTGTCACAGCAGCAACCTTTATCTTCTTTGTTCGAACAATAGTATTGTAACAATCATCTTTAAAGTTTTTAAGTGGCAGATAAAAGTTTTCTTTAATTCTTACAGTTCATGTCAGTATTCTTTAAACAGGTATCTTATATACTGTCGTCAATTACCTGAAGATGATTATTCAGCTTAAGAGGTACTTTAAAAAAGTAAAAGTATTATCATTCAATAAAACGTTAAGACAAGTGTACACTTGATGATTAAATGCTTTTAAAACACCATATGATGTTCTGCGATCAAAAAAGAAAAAAAAATCCCCTTTAAATTCAGAATATCAATTGCAAAGCTCTAAATGATTATTAATTACAAATTGCTGATTTTTCTGTCTGAGCAGCAATCTTTATTTTCTTTGTCTGAACAATAGTATTCTTGCAATTATCTTTATAGTTCTTAAGGGGACACAGTATCTTTTAAACCACTTTTTCAATTTTGAATAATACTGTAACATACTGTAATATCTGTAGTGACATTATATTTAATACTATAAAGCAAATATAATTTCATATAATTAAAAAAAAATCTTGTAGAACAGCCTATTTAACTAAAATTTAAATTAAAAAAAATATTATTATTTTTTTTTAAATCCCTACTACTTTTTTAAATATGAATATTTTTGCTTCAAATTTTTTTTTTCGTAATCCTAAAAACATACTACATAAAATTGTGCATGGATTTAACATTCAAGGTTATAGTTATTTTTTTTTTTAAGAATTTCAACTATTTTTCCTTGATTTTTTACTATACAAAAGAGAAAAAGATTGATATTAAATGTAATATCCCATACATATAAAAATCCATGCACAGTTTTATGTAGTATAATCTAAGGAATATGGAAAAAACATTTGAAGCAAAAATATTCATATTTAAAAAAGTGGTAGGTATTTAAAAAAAAAAGAATTTTTATTTTTTTTAAATTTACATTTTAGTTAAATAGGCTGTTCTACAAGATTTTTTTTTTTTTGAAATTATATGAAATTATATTTGCTTTATAGTACCTAATATCTGTAGTCACATTATATTTAAGTATATTAGAGTATTATTCAAAATAGAAAAAGTAGTTTAAAAGGTACTGTGTCCTCTTAAGTAGCAAATAAAAGTTTCTTAAATTGTTACAGCTCATGTTAGTTGTTTTTAAATTAATATCTCATATGTTATCATTAGTTATAACTAATAGACTGCCATTCAACTGAAATGACATTTTAATAAGAAAGAAAAATCACCATGCGTGAAGCATAGATTATGAAACACTTCCCAACACATTCAGAATACTGTAATAAAACTTTGGTGAAAAAGTAATAAAGGTAATAAAAGTGAAAGATAACTGTAATAAAGGTGAAAGATGGTATCGGTGTAAACAATTTGGAAAGCGCGTAATACATTTGAAAAACCTATTTTAGTAATTACCATCTATGGTACCTGAATTCTTTTGTAGAGCCCTGTATATGATCTGTATATTTGTATATATACTACATAGTATGCTGGAATTAAATTGAGTTAGGAAACGTATAACACAGGTGAAATCTCCCTTTCGACAATTTCTATCAATAAGCGGAAATGTGCTCAAATTTTTTGTGCAGCCCTGAACTATAGAAATAATACACACCAGTAATATACAAAAAATTAGTTAAGGCTATTCTCAAATCAAAAAGGGCAACTTCCTGACATAAGTTTTAATTTATTTTTGTTCGAAAATGCATGAAGCTAGCTGGTGTTGTTGTTCAGAAACTATGTCATCGAGCTGTTTTTTCCATTTTTTTGCAAACCCAATAGATTTTTCAGAAAATGGTGTCAAAATGGACGTTTTGAGCCGAATTTCCACGCGAAAGTACAAAAATCACTCAAGCGTGGGCGAAAAACGGGTTTGTCACGTGATCGAAATTGCTTATAACTCAATGGGTAATTGATTAATCAAAAATTGAAAAAACAGATCAATTTCAAATCGCTTCCATGGCCAGGCTTTTCAATTGTGTATCTTTCCGTTAAAAAATGAATTTGTAAATGTGTCAGAACGTTTTGCGCTCGTTGAGCAGAGCAGTTAAGAACCGCCCTAAATTTAAAAACACATACCACAACTGAAAATGCACTTCCAGCAATTATCGCTTATAGACAATACTGTAGCCGTATTTTTTGTGTGTCTCTGTAAAGGAACAATAAATGCTACGTACACCATATTCTATCGTAAGCATATTGTGGTGCAGCTTAAGGATTTCTATTAATTTCAATATATTTGAAATAGTGTAACATCATTAAAGTACATTGCAAACGATTATTTCCCATATACCATAATGTAACAGAATTCTTTAGAGTATCCCTATAAATGAACTAGTAATGCTGCACACTACATTCTCAATACAGAGCATGTCGTAGTAAACTTCAATAACACATTCCAATTACATGGCAATCCTAGTATATTTACGCGAGTAAGAGCACGGACGGCTAGGCAAATAAATTAATAAACACTTTTCAACTACGTTGGAAAGTGTTAAAAATGTAGTATAATTCAAAAGTATATATACTTTTGAATTATACTACATTTACTTTTAACTAATGAAGTATAATTTATTTAGCTAATGTCGTATAATTCATTTTAACAATTATATTTGTTGATACCTGAAGCGTCTTAAATGCTTAAAAAACCCATTTGATGTTATGCAGTCATACGAGTATAATATATATATATATATTTTTTTTTTTATGGTAATACATGATATCTGCAAAAAGATCTAAATAATAATTATAAGCAAATTTCAAAAATTACTGTCATACCAGGAAATTTTATTCAAGCAATCAATTTTGGTCTTCTTTATCCGAGCTGTAGAATTCCAGAAAATTTATTTTAGAGTTCTTGTATATCAGGATGGCGGCTTTTAGGTAGATTTCGTATGAAATACTACCTATTGGGATCGTTCCTATGTTGGAATTTCTGAAAAGTTTTTGCAGATCTACACCGATCATGACTCCTAGAACCCAAAACCACCCTCAGTAAAAAACTTTATCTATCTATCTATCTATCTATCTATCTATCTATCTATCTATATCACTTTCTTTTGGACACGATAACTTTCGTAATTCTGCACCAATCTCTTCCAAACTGATACATAAAATCAAAGGGCAAAAAATCTCGGTCAAGTTCGTTAATGGGCAAAATCGGACCAAGGGGATGGAAATAGGGAGGGGTTTTGTGAAAACCGAAAATCCCCCATAACTTCTTAATTTTTGTACATATCGAATCAGTTTAAAGTTTTTATTACTTCTAAAAACACGGCCAAAATTTTATGTATCACAAATTTTTGATAAAGTTAAAAATGGGCTCAAGCGGCGCAAAAAATAAGGTTTTTGGGAGAAAAAAATTCATAACTTCGTCAATTCTCAAGATATCAATTCCAATTAATTTTATTATAAATTTCCTTAATATTATCTACAACTTTTATACTCACAAGTTTTTGATAGGACCAATTCGTGCCGCAAAAAAAAAAATTAAAAACGAAAACAAAAAGGGGGTTTGAAGAAGTAAAAAATCCATAACTCCGTCAATTCAAAAGATATAAAATCCCCGTGAATTTATCATATATCTTTTTAATATTGTCTACAACATCTATATAGACAAGTTTCGGATAGGACCAATTCTTACAGCAAAAACAAATTAAAAATACATAGCGGTTGAAGAAAAAAATCATCTAAGTAAGGGTGTATTCAAATCCAAACTGCGTATTTTCTTACTCATTTAACAATTCATTTTTGCTCTCAAAGGCTTCCAATTGGTACGTTTTCTTATTCAGAAACTATATAATGTACCGTAATGGTCGATTTTTTGATAGAGGCAGAATATATTTAAAAAAATGCTGTTAAAGTGGGCATTTTGAACCGAATTTCCCGAAGCGGATTGTGTTGGAAAAATCATTGCATTAAGGCTGCACTCAAATCCAAACTGCTTATTTTCTGACTCATTTTTAAATTCATTTTTGCTCTCAAATGCATTTAATTGGTAGATTCGCTTATTCAGAAACTATATAATGTACCACAATGATCGATTTTTTGATAGAGGCAGAATATATTTCAAAAAATTATGTCAAAGTGGGCATTTTGAACTGAATTTCCCGAAGCAATTGTGTTATCACTTTCTTCTGGACACGATAACTTCCGCAATTCTGCACAAATCTCTTCCAAACTGATACATAAAATCAAGGGACATAAAATCTCGGTCAAGTTCGTTAATGGGCAAAAGCGGACAAAGGGGATGGAAATAGGGAGGGGTTTTGTAAAAACCGAAAAAAACCCATAACTTCTTAATTTTTGTACATATCAAATCAGTTTAAAGTTTTTATTACTTCTAAAAATGGCGCCAAAAATTCATGCATCACAGATTTTTGATAAAATGTAAAATAGGCTCAAGGGGCGCAAAAATAGGGTTTTCGGGAGAAAAAAATTCCTTACTTCGTCAATTATCAAGATATCAAATCCAATAATTTTATTATACATCTCCTTAATATTATCTACAACTTTTATATTCACAAGTTTTTGATAGGACCAATTCGTACCGAAAAAAAGAAGGTTGAAGAAGAAAATTTTTCATAACTCCGTCAATTCACAAGATATAAAATCTCCATGAATTTATCATATATCTTCTTAATATTGTCGTCAACATTTATATAGACAAGTTTTTGATAGGGCCAATTCTTAAAGCAAAAACAAATTAAAAATACATAGCGGTTGAAGAAAAAAATCATCTTATTAAGGGTGCATTCAAATCCAAACTGTCTATTATCTTACTCATTTTTAAATTCATTTTTGCTCTCAAACGCATCCAATTGCTAGATTCTCTTATTCAGAAACTATATAATGTACAGTAATGATCGATTTTTTTGATAGAGGCAGATGTATTTCAAAAAATGATGTCAAAGTGGGCATTTTGAACAGAATTTCACGAAGCGATTGTGTTAGAAACGAAAAATATTGCCCTACTGAGAAAATAATTGTTTATTAATCAAGTTTTAATTAATTAAAAGAAAAAGAAAAACACAGGTCGCTTATAAATCTTTTCAAAAATCACGTCAGCATGTTTCTTTTTTTTTATTAAAAATTAATCTGAAATGTGCCAGAAAATTTCGAGTTGTTGAGTATGGAAAAATATTTTTTTTAATATCGCCTTAACATGATTCAGATAAAACCAGCTATTTTATAAAAAAGAAAATATAAACTCGTCAAAAGCAGACAGATAAAACTGTTAAAGTGGATTTATATCTAATAATGATTTAGTTTTTGTTGGTGAAATTAGTATACTTAACTTCGAAATCTACCTCTGCCTGTAGGCCGGGTCGGCAGGGATTTTTTTCCTTAAAACCGTTATCGGAATTGCCCAGTCTCCAGCTTTTTGTACACCACTATTATTTTAGAGAAAACGGTGTTCTTTTAAATTGCCCAAATGTTCCAATTAATAAAAGAAAATATTCTGAATTAAAATACTGGTATCCAAAAAGCCGGAGACGTGGAAGCTCTAGATTATATATTCTTTAATTGGTATTTAAACATCTTAAAATGCGTTGAAAAGTAAACATTTAACATTTTTTAAACAGGGAACGAGATATCTCGTTTTTAGAAGTTTTAGGAGAATTGAAAGCAAAAGAGATATCTCGTTTTCACATTTAAGAAATTTAAACGGAAAACGAGATATTTTGTCGTTGGAAGTTTTGGAGGAACTGAAAGCAAACGAGATATCTCTTTTTCCCACATAATATAAGTTAAAATAGGAAACGAGATATATCGTCCTTGGAAGCTTCGGGGGAACTGAAAGCAAATATCTTTTATATTTAAGGTTTTTAAACAGGAAGCGATATTTATCATTCTTGAAAGTTTTATGAGAACTAAAAGCAAACAATATATATTTGTTTTTACGATTAATAAGCATAGCTGCCAACTTGTACGGATTTTTACTACCACTAAAATTTAACAGAAATTTTTGTATTGTTTAATCGTTAGAAAAAGTCAGATTTCGGCGATTGTTTTTGATAACATTTTCTATTAAATTTTAGTGGTGAGAAAAGTCCGTACAAGATGGCAGCTATGAATAAGTATAACCACTTAATTCTCGCTCCCGTCAATATCACGGGCTGAGGTGTCGTTCGTTATTTCTCGTGCCCGTCATATTTCCGGACTGGAGATTTATTGCTGGAAAAAACTTCTGAAACCAGAAAATTTTAACTGGCATTTCCGTATGAAGTGCTTGAATATTACCGTTTGGGCTTGGTTTTCGGCGCTGATTGTGATGTTGGACTTTGTATTGCATGTTTCGAAATATTTCACACTCAAAAAAATTATTAATAATCAACATTTAATGTGTATTATATTATTTCAAATATTATTTGTAAAAATGTGTTTGATGATGATAAATAAAGATCTAAGATGTGAAAAATAAAGGTCTTATTCGCATTAATTTGTATGGTGTAAAACAAACATTAAAACACAGAATTCTCGCATGATGCCTTTTCACAAATGTGAATTTGTCCTATAACATCTTTTTTTTTTCCGCCTTAAAAAAAAAAAAAAAAAAAAAAAAAAAAAACTAATTGCATATTTTATATAGAAATCTTGTAATTATTGAATTTCTGTAATGAAAAAAAAAGCACTTTTTTGATGGTTTTTCCAAATATTAAGCGTCCGTTAAGGGTTTAAACATGAAACGATATATCTTGTCTTTGGAGATTTTGGATAATTGAAAGCAAACGAGATATTTCTTTTTCACTTCACATTTGAAATTTTTAAACAAAAAACGACAGCACTCGTTCTTGGAAATTTTACGAGAAACAAAACAAATAGAAATAAAAACAAACGAGATAGTTCTTTTTCACATTTCAGATTTTTAAACAGGAAGCGTTATTCCTCGTTCTTGAAAGTTTTAGGAGAACTGAAAGCAAACGAAATATCTTGTTTTCAAAATTAAAAAGCTTTAAACAGGAAACGATATATATCGTTCTTGGACGTTTTGTGGAAATAAATGCAAACAAGATGTCTCTTTTTGAAATTTAAAATTTTTAAACGGGAAATGAGATTTCTCGTTATTGGACATTTTAAAAGAAATAAGAAAAAAAGATTTCCATTTACACATTTAAGACGTTTAAACAGAAAACGAGGTATTGGAAGTTTTGAGGAACTGAAACCATACCAGATATCTCTTTTTCATATTTGAAATTTTTAAACAAATAACGCTATTTCACGTTCTTGGAAGTTTTCGGAGAACAGAAAACAAACGAGATATATCGTTTTCACATTTAATAAGTTTAAACAGGAAGCGAGATATCTCGTCCTTGGAAGTTTTGAAGGAACTGGAACCTAACGAGATAGTTCTTTTTTTATATATACATTTAAGATTTTTAAACAGGAAATGAGATACTCAGCGTGTTATCAGCAATTTTAAACGTTTTGTTAAATATCTAGAAAAATACATGAGGAATTAACCTGAAATTGCAAGTGTGTAAACAGTATAGAATAGGTTATATATTTCCGCGAAGATTTTTTTTCCCGAAACCCCAGAGGGGACCGTCAACAAATTGAAAAAGAACGAATATCTTTAGGATAAATATGTAAAAACTAATGTAATAAAAGCGTTCAAACTCAAGATTATTAGTAAGTGGCTTATTGTAATATACTGTGTTCAGTTTTATGAGGATAGCATGTGTACTGGTAGAGAAATTAAGGTTTTTATAAAAACACCCATAAATTTCACCCTGTTTTTTGCTTATAATTTGCAGAGTTCTTAATATAAAAAAAGTTATTTTCAGAAAATATGACAAATAACATTGTACACAATACTCTGCAATCAGAATTTAAAAAAAAATAATAATTGGATGAAAAATGAGCAGGTTTACTAAAAAATGTTTCATTGCGCATGCGCGAATGCAATCAAAATATAATATGCATAATGTGTTAGATAAGTATATAGAGCAACTTTTGTAAAAGTCTCAAAATCATAGCTTGAAAATTCTCAAAATTATCGTTGTTCCCAAAAGGAAGCAAAAAGATGAAGGGTTGTATCCAAATATAAGTAGTAAGTGCAATATTTTATACGCTATCTTGGCACTAATCAACAAATATTTGATACAACCCCTCATCTTTTTGCTTCGCTTTGGGAACAACGGATTTCGAGCTTATTCTATCGACGATAATTTTCAGAATTTTCAAGCTATGATTTTGAGACTTTCACAAAAGTTGCTCTATACACTTAGCTAATACATTATGCATATTATATTTTGATTGCATTCGCGCATGCGCAGTTGAACAGATTTTAGTAAACCTGCTCATTTTTCATCCAATTTTTATTATTTTTTAATTATAATTACAGCGTATTATGTACAATGTTGTTTGTCATATTTTCTGAAAAGAACATTTTTTTATATTAAGAATTCTGCGAATTATAAGCAAAAAACTTGGCGAAATTTGGGACTGTTTTTATAAAAACCTCAATTTCTCTACGAGTATACATGCTATCCTCATAAAAATGAACACAGTAAATTACAATAAGCCATTTATTAATAATCTCGAGTTTGAACGCTTTTGCTACATTAGTTTTTACAGGTTATTCAAAAGATATTCGTTCTTTTTCAGTTTGTTGACGGTCCCCAATGGGGTTTCGGGAAAAAATCTTCACGGAAATATATGACCTATACTATACTGTTTACACACCTGTAGTTTCAGGTTAATTCCTCATGTATTTTTCTAGATATTTAAAAAACGTCTAAAATTGCAAGTGACCGGTCACCTTTGGCCATATAGTGTAGATAAATTAATTCATCTGTCAATTATCTTTCTCTCTTTTGTTCTACTGATAAAATTCCTGAAATCTTTTAAAAATTTTTATTTGTTAGGTGGTTAAGACGTTGTTCGTGTCTTTCTTTATTGCATAGAAAACTAAATTACATTGACTACCAATGAAATGTTGTACATAAAAATTTAATGTTTTTCTGAGAAAAGAAAAAAATATATATAATTTTTGAAAACTATTTCTTTCATAAATTTTTCGATTTATTTTTATGAAAATACCTACACCGGAAAGAGCACACAAAAAATTTATTGTATTAAAAAACTTTTTTTTTTAAAATATTATTTAAAAAATGTCCTTTTAAAAATTTTCCGTTTATGCGTATAAACGATGATAGGAATGGGAAGTCGAAGGATGGAAATTATAGAATAAAGAAGATAAAAAAGAATATTTTTTATTTTTTCATCTTTCAGTTCTTTACAATGTTGTCTTAAATATTGTCACAATTTACCATAAAATAATTATTTGATTTAAAAAAAAAGTACTTAACGTTAAGCAAAGAACGGGCATTTTCCAGCAACACGGAATATTAAAATGCATGCTCTAAACAATAATTAATTACAGATTATTTAAAATTTTCTGTCACGCCAGCAATCTTTGCCTTCTTTGTCCGACCGATAGAATTCCGGCAATCATCCTTCGAATTGACAATCATCGTCTGAAATCTTTTAATACGCCGATCTTCTCGCCTTACTTGTGATGGATGAATCCTCAAAAGGTGGGTCCTCCTCACTCACAGATAAACGCCCTCTCCTCCCCCTTCTCTTCCGCCCTGGTGCCCCCACAGATGGGGACGATAATATGGGGGTAGAGGGCGCTATCTGATGGCGGGGCTTCTAATGGCCCCTGAAGTTCTCTCTCTTCTGTCTGTTGTGTATATATATCGTCTGAGGTGATCTTGGTGAGTTCGTAAAGTTTTACAGCGAACTGAAGCGAAGTAAAGTATTTGTGATTTTTGTATAAATGGAGATTGGTTTAATTGATTTAAATTATTTCTTAGAAGAAGGAAGGATTGGGTTATTTATATCTTTATTGATACATGCAAAATTTTGCATTTATTTTAGATGTACCAATACGTTTGATTTATTTATCGATTTTTCCTTTTAATCGTTTCATCTAATAAGAACAAATATAATTTATGATTGTGTATTAGTGGTATTTTATTTTAATCTCTTATTTTTAAATACTCCACAATTAATAAATTATTGCTGCTTTATCGAAATCATGTAATCACATACATGAATTTAAATGGAATATACCACATTAGTATAATTTTTAACCCTTTAAGCATGTGGCAGTATTTTTGCATGTATGTTTAACGATTCATAAAATAAAAACTATGAAAAGCATTTGTATGAGGATTTTACCTTACATATTTATTTACTGTATGCACTGCACAAAATTAACATTTATAGTACATATAAATCAGCCTTTGAATTAAAAAAAAAAAAAATACATGCCGAAAAAAGACAGTTAGGACGCTTAGGGGGTTTAAGCATGAAAAAGAAAAGTTAGCACATACCCCTTGGAAAATACGTTAAGAGACGATAAAATTAGGGTAGACCTAATGATGGGTGCTTCTAATGGTTTATGAAGTTCAATCTCTCTTCTGTTCAACTAGCAACACTACGCTGTCCAATTAGAAAATATGAATGTTTTCCGTTTTAAAAGTAAACAGATAGATAAATTCGAATATTGTTACAGCGGAACATGCTGATGCCAAAACAAGAATCACAAAATATTTCATTTTGTAAGATTAAAAACACTTAAGAAATTTTGGAAATAATTGAAGCAAAATAAATAACTAATTAATTGAAATAAACGAATGATATGTAAAGCAAAAAATCAAAATCTTAAAATAAAACCAACAAAGAACTTATATGCGAAATTGAGAAAGCAAAATTGCCAACAAATTCATTAAGAAACAAGCAGATAGCAATTCACGATAATAACTCTATAGCGAAAAACACGGAAACGTTTTATAGATAATTTAGTATAGAATACAATATTGAAGTACTATTTTTGCAGAAAAAACTTCAAAACAGAATATATGCGAAAATGAAAGAGCATTTTATATATTTTTAACAATATTTTTGAAAGTGCAAAAACAAGAAAAATTGGAGTGCAGCAAAGTATTTTTTAAAGTTGTATTTTCATGGTGTGTAGCATTACATAATACCCGATTAAAATTTGCATCTTGGGGTCAAATTAACTTTTGATATTTGGGTATTTTTTGATCAGATCATCATCAATATGTTTAACTTGACGTATTTTTGTCTAACCTTCAAAATTTCCAGAATAGTGTCTGTTTAGAATTTTAGATTTGGTACTTTAAAGCAGTATTTTTTATTGTATTTAACTAGATGTATTTTTGTTTCAATTTCAAAATTTCAAAATTCGTGTTTATTTAGTTTTTTAAATCTGTTAATTTTTAAACGTGTTACTTTCATAAGCGGCAACCTTTTGTTCTTCCCAAGTCCATAATTTGAATCTGAAAAAATATTTAACGAAATATTTATTGCTTCTGCATGATTGAAAATTAATATCTTTAATTCAATAAAATTCTGGTTTTATTTGATTTGAAAAAGTGATTTGATTTATGTTGCTCTTTTACATGATGTTTAAACTTTTGCAGCGCGGTGTAATTCTGTTTATAAACTGATGAAATGATGTACTGACAGCAGAATTTATAAACTAATTTATTAAAAAATACGAACTTGCTTATTTTCAAGTACGTTATAAAAGGAAAATTTTAATTAAATATTCTGGGTGCCGGTAAAATAAAAAACAGGTTTCCGTCCGCGAAAGGGTTAACTTAGTTTTGTCCAACCATCAGAATTTGGAGCATCGTCATCGGTTCGATTTAATTTTTTTCATCAGTTTTTTTGCTGCTATTTTGCCTATTTGGCTTCACATAGATTAACAAAAAAAAAAAATTGCATCTTCGGATGAGTTTAGTTTTTTATATTTGGTATTTTTAAAAACTGCTATTTTCATTATGTTTAAGTTTACGTATAACCATCAAAATTTGAAACCTTGTGAAAAATAATTTTTTTTTATACAAGGTACATTTTAAACTGGCTATTTTCCCTATTGTTTAACGTGACAAAGTTTTACCATCAAAGTTTGAAACCTCGGTAAATTTTAGTTTTTATGCACATGGTTTTTGTGCTATATCTATTTTACGGCATTTTCAATCCGCTCTCTGTGAAATTACCGCAATCCCAGCTAATTCGTTTTGCGAGCGATTTACAGTACGGACAGACAAGATATACAACCCGAATTCATAAACACCTTTCTATTATGTTGGAAAGGGTTGAGAAAAGATACTAATGAAGTTTGATATAGAATGATATTTTTGTAATGCTTTCGAAAAAAACCTGAAAGACCTGACCATGTATATGGCTGCAGTTAGGGGAAAGCAAAGCAATTATCAATAAAAATTTTAAAAGTGTAAATTTAATGCACTAAATAAAAAATATAATTAAGTGCTAATGGTAAAGTAAGTATCGGAAAATTTAATAACCAACATTTAAGAAGGGGACAAGCGAGCTTAAAAACCTTAAAAATCAAATTTTTAATATTTCGTAAATTTCACTTTAAATATTATTCAAGGGTACATTAGATGCATTAAGGTATGCATTTATCCCCCCCCCCCCAAAAAAAAATGTTATTTTTGAGAAAAAAAAAATGAAATTTTACGTGTCGTCTTAGAAATCTTCGAAATGCCCTCTGCGCGTTCTGTATCAATGAAAATCTTCAATATTTTTTATAAAAGTTTGGTTTATATATATAAATAAAACTGTGCATCGAAATTTATATATTTAAGTAAATAGGTAAAAAAAAAAAATCTTTTTTTGAAAAAAAATTCAAAAATTCAAAATTTTTTTTTTTTAGTAAATTTTACTTTCAATATTACTCAAGGGTTCATTATATACATTATGGCATGCATTTATCAGACAAAAATAAAATAAATAAATTATTTTTGAGAAAAAATGGAATTTTACTAAATTTTTGAAATTTTTTCGAAAAATTTTCAAATTTTTTTAAATTTTTTTTTTTTTTTACATTTCTATTCAAATATATAAAATTCGATGCACAGTTTTATTTATATATAAACCAAACTTTTATAAAAAATATTGGAGATTTTCATTGATATGGAACGCGCAGGGGGCATTTCGAAGATTTCTAAGACAAATTTCTATTACAAACACGTATCTATATACAAATTTCTAAAAAAATTCCATTTTTTTCTTAAAAAATATTTTTTTTATTTTCTTTGTGATAAATGCATGCCATAATGCATATAATGTAATCTTGAATCTTGAATCTTTAAAGTGAAATTTACAAAAAATAAAAAATGATTTTAAAGGTTGGTTCCTTGTCCCCTTAAGGGGACTTATCTGGTGGAGAAGAAAAAAAGTGGAATGCCATGTCATCCTATGGAAAAAAAATACTTATCCTTCTTGTTCATTCAAATTTGGAAATTTCAACAATATTTTTTTTCAGCACCTAGATAGGAAGGTTCTTTATCCCTCTGTAAGCTCCGATTTTTTTATATATTTTTCCAGTCATAAGTTACAAACGAGTAAAGAGTACTTTTTATACTTTTTGGAATTTTTCGAAACTTTAACACAAATTTTAAAATACTTATAATTATCTTTAAATATTTTAAACGTACAGAGGGATAAAGAACCTTCCTATCTACGTGCTGAAAAAAATATTGTTGAAATTTCCAAATTTGAATGAACAAGAAGGATTTGAATGAGCAAGAATAAGTTTTTTTTTCCCATAGGATAACATGGGATTCTACTTTTTTTCTTCCCCACCAGACAAGTCGTGAAAATTATATCTTCTAAGGCATTTTTCGTGAATTTCAAACTACAAGATTTACATAATGATTTAATAAATTTTAGAAGGATTTTAGAAGGATTGAAGGATTTAGAAGGATTCATTAAATTGGAATTTATAGAGATTTTGTGCAATATTTATAACACCACTCAAATCTTTTATTTTATATTTTTCTTGGTATTTTGTAGAATTAGGAAATGTACAAATATAATGTTCTTACAATAGAAATATAGAAATATTTCCGAATTGAATCCCCCACCCCCCCCTTCGGCCAACACCAACAAAGCTTAAAAGATGCAAGGGCAAAAGAAATCATCCTTTTAAAAATATTTTTGTTTTGTGTAACCAATAACGGTTTTAAAACAAGATAAAGTAATGTATCTTATAACTCATTCTAAACTGTATTACAGCTAATCGGCATTTTAAATGAATTTTATAACAAGTTATTTTAATGGTACTTATAAGTACCGTTAGTAGATAGAGGGTTAAGAAACTTTAATTTATCTAATGTATTCCCAATTTAGCGATAACTTCGATTTAACGATGATTTTCAAGGTATCCTTTGCAATCGTTAAATCGACATTCATCGCTATTTCAAATTACATATTAATTTGATTATGTTAGAGTAAAAATAATTTTCTTTGGTTGCTTTCTAATAGATTTGAAGCATCTTATATATGAGAGGATGCTGTTGATTCATTTTCCCATGATGCTTTGACTATGCATATCGACACCGCTGATTTCGTCGGCGCCGTGCCGGTATTCCGTTAGCGATGTCGGAAGAAGATAGAGTAGATACCTATGCCTAAGATAGGAGATGCGGTCGGAAAAACATCAGGACTGTGTTATCGCCAGTAGAAGAGTTTATAATAATCTCCTAGAGACCATTTTTTTTTCAAACTGATATACTGACGATAAAATAGCTCGACTGAGAAATGTCAAACAGGTGAAATGAACCAGCGGTTGAATTAGTTTGAAAAGTCCCATTCCTCGTTTTCGTGCACTTAGCCAGTAGATTACAAAAGTAGGCATACAATTGAGTCTACTATTAGAACAAGTAAAAATTAAATTTAAGAAATCAAAAAACCCGACTGAGTAAAAAGCGAACTAATTAATTATTTCTCATCAATGTGAAACTATTTTTTATATTACTTACCTATTCTTTTTTATTTACTTGTATTAATGACTTTTAAGTTGTGTTTAATTGTTAGTTTCTATCTATAAACACTATTTTGATGAGGCCTATGGATGTCGATGAAGGTTAGAGTTGCAGTAAAGCTAGGGATCCTACCTACGCAACTTTCAGGTTGTGTAATATTTAAATAACGGAGCTTCTGATTGTAAAATAGTCAATGAAACATCGTCTTCATTTTGAAAGACCTATCCAATGATATGCCACTCAATAGGGTGCGTAAAAATTTTTTTCGTCTCTACCGCCATTTTGTATTTTACGGCCGCCATTTTGAATTTATAAAAACAAAACCTAGCCTATAAACATCGCGGTTAAGACGAATCAATAGAGACCTCATTCATTAAAATCCATCCAGCCGTTGAGATGTTTCGAAGGTATAAAGAAATCGACATACCCAGCTACGCGTGAAACACATAACCCTTCTTGGAAGTCGGGTAAAAAGCCAATTTACATAAACTGGAGTTTCCAACCCAAGCTTTCCAGGTTACAGGACATATTTCCCGGTGTACAGAATATAGATGAAAACCATTTTTTTTTTCTTTTTTATCACAGAAAACTATTAGATTTTTAGGGTTTCGTACCTAAAGAGTAAAAATGGAAACATTATAAAATCACTCGTGTTCCTGTCCTGTGGCGCCAACTTATGTGAGCCTATGGGGTGTGAGCCCACCCAATAATTTGATCCCACCACCCACCATTTTCAATTGATTTATTTCATTATGTATTTATTTGTTTTAACGCTGAAATGGAATTTGATTTTATTGAACTGAAATAATTTTGTTTGAAAAATGGTAAGGACCAATTAGACTTACCAGGAGCACTGAAAGCTTAAGCGGATGTTTTAAATTTCTCTCAAAAACAAATTTCTTTCATATTTTGCCATCTGTTTTAATGTTTTGAATTGATAAAGTACTTAGGTGACTAAAATGTATGTTTTTCTTCACATTTAGTTTTTTGAACTTTCAATAGTTAGGAATTTTTATTTATAATAAATATTATTGTACTAGCCGCTCTTGGCGACCAATTTGGTCTCCCTTAAATGTATTCTAAGCATTGTATCATGTTACTTTTATTCCTAATTTAATTTACTTGCTCAATCCTTCTCGAAATTGGAAGATTCTGATACAGAAATCATCAACTCGGTATTTTTATGTTAGCCGCGCGCAGGTGATAAATCGCCAAAATTGTCCCCGTCGTATTCTTTCGTATTTCCTTAATTTTATTTAAAATAAGATACTTTTACTCATTTTATTTAAAATACATAACTTTAATTTAAAACTGAAATATTTAAAGGTACTACTTGGTTATCCCGTCGACCAAAAATCTATCGCCAAATTATAAGATTAAATGCCAATAATGGCTCATCGTAAATGTCACATTCACTTGACTTTAAGCAAGTTACACGTGTTTACGTCATCAAGTGATTTTTATTTCGGCGTTTTATTTGTATTTTTATTAATGTTATACTAATTTATTTTCTTTCGTTATTTAAAATAAAAATTATGTTAATTTCTATAATTTGGCGAAATTGGTCGACGGGATAACTAAGTAGTACCTATTTAAATTTATGACTCTCAATTATTTCTTTAAAAAAAAGAAAAGAAAAAAGAAAAGTAATAAATTATACCAAAAACCATGACATTTAATTTCAGCAATCAAAGCTTTGTTTCAATTTACCACGCGAAAAATTGTTTATGACAGTCGCATGAAGTGGACTATTATAATACTGATGACATGATGACGATGGAACACTATTTGGCGTTTTATCACCTGCGCCCGGAACACATTAAATTACCAAATTGGCTGCTTGGCATATAAAAAGTGAAGCGGTCAATCCGGAACTGTTAATGACAGTCACATGATTTAGGCTATTATTATAGAGATATTTATAAAGGAAGAAATTGTGAGAATATAATTTAACAAAAATATTAAATTATAATTTGTATTTTGCTCAGAAAAAACATAATTTAACTTCAAATTATCATGTTTAGCCATTCATACCTCCCCCGCCTTACTCACACTCTCCTTCCCTCTCTCACTCTGCAGGGAAAAAAATTGTATGTGTTATTTTACTCGAAAGTTTTTGAGCACACCCAATATTTTTCAAAAGCTGCGCCTGTCTATCCGTCTGCCACAGCAGTATTTCTCGAAAATTATGCAAAGTGGAAAGTCCAAACTTTCCAGGCTTATAAAGGCTGTTGACCCACAAATAGATAGATTATTAGCCATTCCAAATGTTTTTAGGAAAAATTTAGGCAAGCTTATTAATTAATTAATTTAATTTTATTTAATTTTATTTATTTTTTTATTTATTTTTTTGCACATCATGTGAAATATCGTTCAGAAGATCTCGTAACACCGAATTAAAAAATATATTTGTTTTAATTTTAGGTATTACAATTTCAGAGATATCGTAGAAAATGTACAGCAAAAATATGTTTTCCTGCCCCCGTATTGTAACTAAAATTATGACAAAATTAGGGATAGTACGAGTTTTTTAAAACCTTGCAGGTAAACTATGACTATTTTCGTAGGTCACATAATTTTTGAGAAAACCTCTTTTTTTTCATTACACGTAACCTGTACTTTGCGGGCGTATTTAAATGCCCGCAAAGTACAGGTTACCTCAGCGGGGGAGTTGAGGGGTGCTCTAGGTACCCATCGACGCGGAATCATCCAAGGATTGTTAATAATGATTTTTTTTTTAAATATGGTGGTAATTATCCAAGATATTAATTAAAAACTTATTTTATATACAGCTGCACGGACCATTGCGGCGTTGCAAATTTGCGACCTCCTTTCGAAAGGCGCTCGGCACAATGCCAAGTTTAAATTTTCTTATAAGTTCTTTGTTCTACGGAACCCTTTGTGCGCGAGTAAAACTCGCACTTTACCGATTATTTAAATTCTTTTTTTTTTTTTCACTTAAAGTATAATTTTCGACTTTACATTCATAAAAACTTTACATTCGACTTTACATTCATTCTAGCCGCAACTTTGTAACAAATGATCAATAGACTTGCAAATGGCGTCATTCGATTCAGAATTCAAAATACATAATACACAACATTTGACGTATTTAAAAAATTTTGAAGAGGAGTCTAAAATTCCCAAAAAGTTGGTAATGTTGTATATGTACACACGTACAGCCCTCATATGCTGATCTTCATCTCAAAGTCACAAACTAACCATTTTCGCAAATGTTTAAACGCAATCTTCAGTAGCATGCTCCTAAGTCATTTAAGACTTGGAGAAAGGATTTAATTTTTGGTAATATCGTTTAATTTTTTCAATTCCTACTATTAGTTCACACTATCCCTATATATTATCTTCTTCAATTTTTCAATCGTTAATAAAATACTTATTATTTATCTTATCAAGTTGAAATAATTTTTTTAAAACTTGTACTGGATGACAACTGATGTTAATACAGTTTTTTCAAATATTAATTCATTAATTAAATTAATTAATTTTAGTTTTATATGAGAGACAAAATGGCGGCCATTGGTTATTGAACAGCGTTTAATGTATCTTCATATCTATAAGGGGGGTTACCATAGGAGGGACCCTGTTCTGTCACCAAATACCGCCAAGTTTGTCGCCAACTTGGCGATATATCGCCAATTTGGCGACCAAAATGAGTCGCGAAAAGTGACACCAACTTGGCGATATCTCTAATATTTCGCCAAATTCCCATAGACGTCCATTGTAAACCTACTTGCTTATAGAAAATCAACAAATTGAGATATTTTAATGCAACAAAAACTAATATTAGCTTAAGGGATTATATTAAATTTTTCTTTGATGACCTAAGTAGGAATTGACTCTAAAAACAAAAATTTTATATTACTTGTTTATTTATTTTCCTCTTTAAAATGCAAAACTTGCATTTCACACCAATTTTTTTTTTAAATAGTAATTTTTGTTTGATTTTATCACGAAGTTTAAGTTATCAAATAAAGTTAATGTTTCCGTCCAAAAATACTGGTATTAAAAAAAAAAAAAAAATGGTTGAAAATTTTCTGGTACCATATGGTACCGCTAGGCTTTAATGGGTTAAGAAATAATAATACATTTTATTTAAATCATATTTCTCAATCTTTACTTGGAGAAAATACAAAGCCAGTAATCCAAATTTATTATAAGTTTAAAATATTAACAGAAACAATTTTTTTTAACGTTGTCGCTACTGAGTTTTGATTATGTTACATTTTTTTTCCAAAAAAGACTAAGAATTGGAAGATAAGTTCGTCTACTTTTTTTTTCATCTGTGAACTCGTAACCGAAAAATTTTCAGATCAGTAGAATGCCTGATACAGAAGGAAGTAAAAATGTAAGAAAGAAAAGATAGACGATGGACTATTTTTTTATTTCTTGCAAGAAAAATATTCCTCTGATATGCGACAAAAAACGCATCCTTCTGTGATACCGATAATCACGCTTGATTAACTTCAGATGCTACGTGATTCATCACGTTCAGAATCAGAAATTTCAGGACTTGTCTCCCAAAACATCTGATGGATTACGCTAAACGCATGACTAAAGATATATTTTCTTTATAGAGGCATTGATTACTATCCATGCTTCTGTAGGCTCCCATATTTTTTAAGGCACCTTAATTCGTCAAAAGACAGTTGACACAGTACTTTTAGACATTGAATATGGATGTAATTGGACCCTTTATTTTAGATAAGAGATGGACTAACCTAACACTGTGCCTTGGATGAAAGAACCGAATTTCATTTCCTTGATTTTGAAACGTAGACACACATATAAACCATTAATGTAAGTACATATATGATAAAAATACTATATGTATGATTAGTGTGAATATTAATAACAGCCAAAATCTGGCAGTGAAGTGAAATCATTTACCACATTTACATTTTTTCAGTCATTTATCTTTATATTAAAATGTGTTACTGATCTATAATACATAATTATTAATTTTAGTTGAAATCTGTTGAGATTTTTTTTCCATAAGTTTATCAATTATTGCAGGCTTTTTGTCAGAAAAAAAAAATCGCAGAGGATTTTCAAGATTTTGTCGCAAGTCAAGCGTTAGGTTTCAGCTCATTAATTTTCCAACAAACACGTGGTTAGATGCAACTCATCAGAAAAGAATCTATGCATACAATATCCATCAAAAAGGAACATCTGAACTTAAAATCTGAAAAATCATCGGAAAATTTATCAATTCATTAATTATGATACAGGGTGTCTGCAAATTAGTTCGGCAAAAAGAATAATTTATTGAATGGAACTGAGAGGGAAAAAAATTAAAGTACATATTGTTGTAAGATAGAAAAATAATTCAAGTTTACCATTATCACAAATGTTCGATGTGACTTCCTTTCGTTACTCTGCAAATGCTCCATCGGTAAATCATTTCTTTCCACAGATTTGTCGGTATGTTTCCGCCGATTAAATTAATTGCAGTGCAGATTCTTGATTTTAGTTCAGAAATAGATGCAGGAAGCGGTGGCTTGTACACTTGATCCTTTTCAAAATCCCATACGCCGAAATCAAGGGGTGAAAGATCTTGTGATCGTGGTGGCCATTGAATAACCCCCCGCTGGTGCGATAGCGTCATTTATGACACCTAACGCCATCTATGAGTAAACTTCGGCAATATTACTACTAGTCTGACTTTCAACTAGTTAATTTCATTTAATATTTCAGAATTTCTTAATTTACGAAATTTCCCAACTAATTTGTAAACACCCTGTATTCTATTAGCACCACTATATTTAAAAAAATAATTTTATATTATATTTCTCTTGCACAAGTTGTTTAATTACGAATAAAGGTGAAAAAAAAGTGGTGCTAACCGAATAAAATTCATGCAAGAGATGCTGTTCTCGACGTCACGTGAGATGTGACACAGGAAGGGCCGATAAGGGTTAAGGTTAGCTTATAAATTTTGTCTACAGTAATTTAAAAAACAGTTAAAAAATTCATTTATAGATGGCGCTGCTACGTCTAAACTAAATTATAATTTTAATTTCATTGGCAATTTTCAAACAGGACGCGTAATTAAATTGAAAAAAAAAATTAAACATTTCGTTCAAACCTATAATTGTTCAAAGAACTCTTAATAAATATTTAATAGAGAAAGCTTCAAACATTGCATCGTAGTTTTCACCTTATTAAATCTTAATTAGGAAATTCTTAATTAGTGTTTGTAATTAACACAATTAATTAAATCTTTAAGTTGTAATGCCTCATTTGCCTCATTTTGTTTTTCTCTTTAACGAATCTCAATTATTTTGCTTTATTTCATTTGAATTAAATATCGTAGGGTTTTAATTTTTTTCTTTAAAGCGCTAAAGTATCATATACAGATTCTTACACAGATAAGAGCCTCTTGTATCATTGTGAAACTTTTAAATACTTTTGGATATACACAAAACAAATAGTTAAAGGGATTAATTCAGATTTTTCCAAGCTTAAAATAATTTGGTGTCATTACTTCATGTACAGTAAATTTATTCACTGTAGCCAAATGGAAAAAAAAAAAAATGTTATTGTAGTATTTGTTTCAAAGAATAATGCTTTATTAGTAGTACAAACTAGAAAAAGTTTAAAATAGCAATCATTTCTTTTATTATATTTACTGAAAAAGAAATCAAGAATATATAACAAATTGGAAAAATATTATTGTTTTACTTATAATCATATATTGCCTATATTATAAAGCTAAAACATGTCCATGAGAGTAATGCTGGCGTCATGTTGGTGCTGGCAATGCCTGTCCAGCGAATTTGCTCTAAATACTTTTAATTTTTACACGTCAAATAGAGGAAAAAACGTTCTTTGAAATGCAATTTGTGTGAAAACTATATCGCAGTTTATTGATTTTTTTTTAAATTATTTTTCAGGCATGATTTAAGAAATATATATATATATCCCGCGTATGCCGATTATGAAAGATTACCCCTTTTACACTTAAAACAATATAAATAGTTTGTATAGCGTTTGTTTCCGGCTAGTATTTCATAACGAAATTAAAACTTTATCAATAAAAAAATAAAATAATATAACTAAAACTCAAATTTAGCAGACATGTAATCGAGCTCCACGCTTAAACCACTTAAATTATAATAATAAAAAAAAAAGGTTTCTGTATGTAACAAAATCTTTGGCGATTTCTTCGGTTTTTATCTTATGACATGCGGCTAATACGATGTATCGCTTTTAATAAATTTCAAGAAATTATTTGAATAAATTATTGATATTTTTCATATAAAATGCTTTTTGGCGGTGTTAGAGGGTAATCGAAAAAAAAAATATACATATACATTAAATGTAAATTCTCTTTTATTATTGTTGAAAAAAAAAAATGTAAAGAGAATGTTTCTAAAAAATTAAAAACTATTAAATAAATAAATTTTTTCAGAAATTAAAAATATTAAATAAATAGGATTTTTCTGAAATAAAAAAAAATTAAATAAATAGGATCGATTCTTTTCTTCAAGTGTAAAAAAATATATTTATGGATGAATGTCTAACAAAAATTAAAGTGAAGATTAAAAATATCAGAAAAAAAAACTTTAATAAGTAGTTTTCGCATTCTGGTATACTTTAACATTACAAAAAAATTTAGAAAAGTCAAATTTCGTAGTGTTAAAAGGATTAATTTTAGCTACAAAAACTTTTATTATTCAATATTATCAATAGTGTAACTATCATTCTAATTTTTTTAAGACTTGTGTCCATGTATGCTATTTGATCAATTACAGAGATTAAATGGATCTGTAAAACCGAAGAATAATGAAATTATTTTATTGATGTATTGATGTGGTAAATAAGATTTTATATTCATAAACTACTCACATTATTCTATTATTTTAACGCAATCAAACTGATTGATAAAATATCATGTGAGTTGAATATTTCCAACTGAGCGAAAAAACGCACGGGCCGCGAATCGAACCCAGATCCTTGGCTTACAGGGTCAATGCTCTACCGTTTAAGCTAACTGGGCCGACAACCGGTGAGCATCTTTCACTCAGAAAACCTTATTGCTAATAACATCTGATCTGTCATGTAGACAGCTCAATAGGACTGCAGGTAAAGGAACACCATATAAACAATGGGTACGTGGATAAACTATCATTTTAACGCAATCAAACTGATTGGTAAAGTTATCATACGAATTGAATATTTCCACGAATTGAATATGCGAAATATACTCACTGGTTGCCGGCCAAGTTAGCTTAAACGGTAGAGCATTGGTCCTGTAAGCCAATGATCTGGGTTCGATTCCCGCTCTTGGACATTTTTTTCACTCAGTTGCAAATATTCAATTCGTACTCATATTATTAATTCCACATATCAAGTATTTTTGTTAACGAATTATTTGATGCTAAAATCTGTTATTATATCTGTATTCTTACTTAATTGAGTTTAATTCAGGCTATCTTTAAAAAGAAAATTATTATTTTTTAATATTTAGTGTTATCAATCTTATACTATCATTTTAAAAAGTTAATACTTGTAAACTTTTAAATTAGTACATACTACTTGATCGTTAATAAAGATTACACGATGTGTAAAACTGAATATTAATCAAATTTTATTTTGGAAACTAAGAATCTACATTTATTAGCTGCTAATCTTCAAGTAAAATCAAGTAATGTTTAAAAGAGAAAACGATATATGGGAACATTTTTTAATGATATTTGTATTAAATTTCTTAATTTAATATAGGTTTGCTTTGAATACAAAAATTAATTGTTAATATTTAGTTGTAACGTTATTATACTGTTATCAATAAAATTTAATGCTCATAACTGCGCATACTATTTGATCATTAATTAGAGGTTATATGATCTGTAAAACTGAAGAATAATAAAATAATTTTATTTTATTCGTAATTAAGCATCTATATTCATTAACTACTAACCGTATTAATTATATGTAACAACTAACTTTTCAAAAGCGCAAACGTTATTCGATGTATGCGAACAATTTTCATGGTATTTGCAAGAGAATTATCTTAGTTTATTATAGAGCTAACTTTAAATACAAAATTTAGTTTTTAATATTTAATGTTATCAATATTTACTATTATCAATAACTTTTAATACTTATAACTATGTATGCTATCTGATCATTAATAGAGCTTTCGTGATCGGTAAAACTGAAGAATAATCAAATTATTTTATTTTATTCGTAAATAAGCATCTATATTCATTAGCTACTAACTTTATTAATTATATGTATCTAGTAACTTTTCAAAAGTGCACACACTATTTAATGTATGCGAACATTTTTTTATGGTATTTATAAGAGAAATATCTTAATTTAATATGGGACTAACTTTAACTGCAAAATTTAGTTTTTAATATTTAATGTTATCAATATTACACTATCACCGATAAATTTTAATGCTTGTGTCTACGTATGCTATTTGATCATTACTATAGATAAAGGGCAATCTACAAAACTGAAGAATAATCAAATTATTCCATTGTTCTGGTAACTAAAATCTATATTCATTAGCTATTAACCTTATTAAAACTAATAATTATTACTAACTGTTAATTGGAAGCAGATTTGCCAGCACATCAAAAAAAGCAAACCTGGATGGAATTTTTTTTTTCACCAAGCGTTTTATCAATGCACATATATAAAAGTCATATCTGCGATTTTTTTATTTCAGAATTTCTTTTTTTCTCTCTCTCTCTCTTTCTCTACACATAGAATATCCGATATCCATGGTAGAGAAAAGTGCAAGGAAACGTGATTTGTTCCAAAACCGAAGATAGAAAGAATTAAAAGAAGTAAAAATAACAATAATAAAAAAGAAGTAACAGTGTTAAGATACGAGGCCTTTGCTAGGTTATGATAATCACGCCCGATTAGTTCGCTCGCTACATGATTCATCGCGTTCACATTTATTGCCTCAGTATAGGGCAGGAAAACTTTATCTGCTATAATAAAAATTTTGCATGCTTTTCTTTGGAACAACTTTTTAAACTGTGCATGGATGACATACATTGTATTATATAGTTTACAGTTATTACAATAATAATTAAAATAATAATAATAAGCGTTATAATGATAGTAGTAATAAACTAAGTTAAATAAATCCTCGCTTTTACGTTTTACGACCAATGAAGGTAATCGTGAGCAGGGGAAAATGTAAATTGTAAATATATATAAAAAAAAAATTATAATAATCATATCCATATTTTACATATTATCCATCCCACCCATACTTTTTTCGTAAGTTGTAGATCTTTCGTTAAGATTTTGTAGATTTTTGAGTTGCAGATATTTTTGAATTATAAAATAGAATATTCTTGTTGCTACTGTTCGCTGATGATAACCATGATAATGATAGATAAGGGTTCATTTTAAAACATAATAGGTGAAGAGAGGATATAATGATAATGATGACGAATGTATATATCCAGTATTGGATTTCGGGTTTTTTTTTCAGCTCCTGCGAGAGGCAAACATTATAGGATAGTTTCATGGGTTTTTGTAGTGTAAGTCACACAGATAAAAACCGCTATGCTTGTTGGCCACCGTTATTTTCGAAAAGTTTCCTTCGCATTGTCCAACTCATGAGATATCTCCGATAACATAAGTCACATTTTTCCGTTCAAAAATACTGGTAGCCAAAAATCGTAGCATATGTCTTACACTACAAGTACTCATGGAATTAGCCTATACTGTTCCAGGATTTAAAAAAAAAAGGAAAAAAAAACTGGATGGAATATTTTTTTTTCATCAAGCGTTTTATCAATGCACATATATAAAAGTCATATCTGCGATTTTTTTATTTCAGAATTTTTTTTTCTCTCTCTCTCTCTTTCTCTACACATAGAATATCTGATATCCATAGTAGAGAAAAGTGCAAGGAAACGTGATTTGTTCCAAAACCGAAGATAGAAAGAATTAAAAGAAGTAAAAATAACAATAATAAAAAAGAAGTAACAGGTGTAAAGATACGAGGCCTGTGCTAGGTTATGATAATCACGCCCGATTAGTTCGCTCGCTACATGATTCATCGCGCTCACATTTATTGGTTCAGTATGGGGCAGGAAAACTTTATCTGCTATAACCGAAATTTTGAACGTTTTTCTTCGGAACAAATTTATAAACTGTGCATAAATGACACATATTGTGGTACATAGTTTACAGCTATTACAACAATAATTAAAATAATAGTAATACGTGTTATAATGATAATAGTATTAAAACTAATTGAAATAAATCTTCGTACGTTTTACGATCAATGAAATTAATCGTAAACAGAAGATAATGTAAATTGTAAAAATGTATATATGTATATATATAAAAAAAAAAATTATAATAATCATACATGAGTCGTTCAGTGCACAAATTGATTAACTCCATCAAATGAAAATGTTCAGTATAAACAGTTACATATAGTTTACAGCTATTACAACAATAATTAAAATAATGATAATAAACGTTATAATGACAATAGTATTAAAACTAACTGAAATAAATCCTCGTTTTTACGTTTTACGACCAATGAAATTAATCGTAAGCAGAAGAAAATGCAAATTACAAAAATGTTTTAAAAAGAATTATAATAATCATATATGAGCCGTTCAGTGCACAAATCGATTAACTCCATCAAATGAAAATGTTCAGTATAAACGGTTAAAGTTATTGTAACTATAAAAATATTGTATTTAGGGTAGATGTGCCAGTAATGGACACCCTTAAGGAATTTCTTTTAAAATTATTTTTTTATTAATAGGTATAATTATTATATTCCAGTTTTTTCAATATTATATTAACATATCAACAATATTTAACCATTCTTATAGTCTCATTTCCCAATATGAATCAAAATTTAATTTTAAAAAGTCCTTCCGGCCAGTGCCGGGAGGAAGAGGTAGCTTTCATATTCCTTATTTTTAAAAAGCAAGCTTATATTATTCAAACACACGAAGCTCAATTTAGTAAAAACCGATTATAGGAGATTCAATACTAATTTTTATCAATACCAAATCATTATGAATGAGAATTTCGCGAAATTAGTCAGCTTTATCCAAGCTGCATTTATTTAAAGTTACTTATATTTGGTTGCCAAATTCGGCGATATCTTGAAGTTTCTGCCATTTTAAGACAACATGGTGGATGAGGCTAACGAGTGAACTTGGTAGAGACCTTAGTAATTCCTGTGCACATGCTCACTCACATCGGAATCGGTTGATATATACAAGTGCTGTCGCAGGCAAAACATCAGATTTTTCAAAATGTCACCCACATTAGAAATTGAAACTGCTATATCTGGGCTATTTTTTAAGATAAAGACAAAACAAAAAATGCTCCGGAATCCTTATATCATTGCCAAATACTTAAGAAAGAAATCTTTTTCAATTTCTAATTTTTTTGCACCTCACTTTAAATATATTTTTTTATTTAATTTAATTTCCTCCATTTTGAAACAAGATGGCTGATGAAGCTGGCCAGCGAACCTGGTCGAGACATTGCGATATACTATCCACATGACTTCTTACATCGAAATACGTTAATAAATACGCGTGTTATCACGTTACAAATATCAGATCGTTTCAAAATGTCAGCCATGCTATAAATTCAAAGTGCTATAATTCAACCATTTTTAAATATATATACGAAACAAAAACTGCTCCGGAATCTTTGTATCAAGGTCAAACACATGAAAAAAAATCTTTTTCTTTTTTCAATTTTTGATAACTCATTTAAAATTTAAAATTTAATTTTTTTTAATGACAGCCCTTTTGAAACGAGATGACGAAGGAAGCTGGCCAACGAACTCGGTCGAGACATTGTTATGTACTATGTACACACCAAGTTACATCCAAATCGGTTCATAAATACGCCTGTTATCGCGTGACAAAAATCAGGTCGTTTCAAAATGTCAGCCACAATAGAAATTCAAAATGTTATAGCTCAGCCATTTTTTTAGATAGAGACGAAACAAAAACTGTTCCGGAATCTTTGTAATAAGGTCAAACACATACAAAAAAACTTTTTAATTTTTCAATTTTTTGGTACCTCATTTTAAATTTTAAATTAAAAAAAAATTAAATGGCCGCCATTTTGAAACAAGATGACGGATGAAGGTGGAGAACGAACTCGGTCGAGACATTGCATTATGTATACACCAAGGTACATCAAATCGGTTCATAAATACGCCTGTTATCGCGTGAAAAAAATCAGGTCGTTTCAAAATATCAGACACGCTAGAAATTCAAAGTGCTATAACTCATCCATTTTTTAAGATATAGAAGAAACAAAAACAGCTCCGGAATCTTTGTATAAAGGTCAAACACATAAGAAAAAAATATTTTTAATTTTAAATTTTTTGGTACCACATTCCAAGTTTCAAATTAAAAAAAAATTAAATGGCCGCCATTTTGAAACAAGATGGCGGATGAAGCTGGCCAACGAACTCGGTCGAGACATTGGTACGTGTTATGTATGCACTAAGGTACATCCAAATCGATTCATAAATACGCCTGTTATCGCGTGACAAAAATCAGGTCGTTTCAAAATGACAGCCAAGCTAAAATTCAAATTGCTATAACCCAGCCATTTTTTAAGATATAGGCAAAACAAAAAATGCTCCGGAATCTTTGTATCTAGGTCAAACACATAAGAAAAAAATATTTTTCAATTTTCAATATTTTGGTACCACATTTCAAATTTTAAATTTTCTTAAAAAATTTAAATGGCCGCCATTTTTAAACAAGCTGGCCAACGAACTCGGTCGAGGCACTGGTATGCACTATGTATATACGAAGTTACATCCAAATCGGTTCATAAATACGAGAGTTACAGTGTGACAAAGATCAGATATATATATATATATATATATATATATATATATATATATATATCGATATATATATATATATACTTTTAAACGGAGGGTGGTTTTGGGGTCTGGGGGTCATGATCGATGAAAATATACTAAAATTTTTTGAAGTCGCTTTCCTCCGAACGGCTGCAATAGGTAGCTTTTTGTAATGAAAGCTACCTCATAACAAAAATAGATCAAAACACCCAAAAGCCCAGTAATGGACACCCTCTGTTCCAGTAATGGACACTCCATAAAAAGTAATAAATATAATTGTTTTTATGACTGTATTTAGAACCAGAATTTAATGAATATATACTAATGAAACAAAATAGTTATTTTCAAATAAATTTAACAACTAGGATACCGGTAATTAATAAAATATTTGTGATAATCATTTACTGTTTGCATCAATTATTGTAATTATCAGAAGATCGATGTTTTAATTATTTTATATGGATAGTTTAAAATACTAATTATCAGGCAATTACAGCTATCAAATTATTGAAACATTGGGGGATTTAAAAGATAATTAAAAAAAAATATTTTGGAATATTAGTGTCTAGTTTTGTCTCACTATTTTTAACAATTAATTTTCCAGAAACTAAATAATTAATATTACAAATTAAAAAAAAAATGATATTGTGAATTGAATATTTTAAATACTAAATAAAATAATTCCAAAATAAAACTGTAGAACTGAAGTTTGAGGTCACTGATCTGCAGATTTACTAGTTTCATGAATATTACCTATAACTTTTATTAATATTACATTCTTTTTTGTCAGAGGTAAATAAGGAAACATTTAAGACAGAAAATAGATTTTAAATAGCTTCTGTAACTTAATTGTTTTTATTTAAACGGAGAGGGATTGAGCCCCATAAGCCCCTCTTTAACTGTGCTCTTAAACAATATTTTCTGCTTCCTGGCTGGTTTGATTGCCAGATTATAAAATATGCAAGGTACATTAAAAAAAAGAATAAAATATTGAAATTTTATTAATCACATAAAATTCATTAAAAGCAGCTATTTATAGAAGTTTTGATGTTATTACATTTTGGTAAGTATAATTTAAAAATTAAATTTGATTATTTAGGTTTGCAGTTAAGTCAAAATATTTTATGCACTATAAACATTACTGAAATTGCATTTTTAGCAATGTCTGCATGGGGTGTGCATTACTGGGAAATGACTAATTAACCATCCCAGTAATGGACACCCCCTCTTAAAACCTTAAAAATAAATGAAATTTTGTAAATGGCCGTTAGTATATAAAATTCTAAGTTTTCTATTGCTACTCAAACAAAGATATTCAAATTTTGCAAGAAAATAAATAATATATACATTAATTAATTGAAGCCTCTTAGTCTCTTCATTAAGATTTTCACAGAAAAACAGCGAAACTTTGAAACATTATTTTCTGCTTCCTGATTGGTTTGATTAAAAGGGTCAGTAATATCCCAGTTTTATAAAACATGCAAAGGGGAATTATAAAAAAAAAATAATTAAAGCTAAATATTCATTAGTTATTTTTTTAGGAACCAAAAACATCAAGGGGTATCCATTACTGGCACATATATTCTATATATTTTCTTTTCTCGTGATATTTTGATTGAACTCATTAATTTTCTTTCAGTCAAGGGTAACTTTTTATCACTGTATAAATATATAGAAAATTTTCAATGTTCATTTGTTTAAAAACATGCCACTTAAAATGAAGTTAGTCGGATTATCTTTTGAACTCCTTATATATGCGATACATATTTTTTCGTAAGTTGCAGATCTTTTGTCAAGAGTTTGCAGATTTTAAGCTGCAGATATATGCTTGAAATATAAATAGGATATCCTTGTTACTGTTCAATGATGATGATAATGATAACCATGATAATAACAATAGAAAAGTATTAATTTTTAAACATAATAGGTGCGGAGTGGGATATGATGATAATGTATAAATTCGGTGTTGGATTCGTGCTTTTTTTTCAGATCTTTTGAGGGCAAACATTATAGTGTTCCAGGGTCAGGATTACTAACGATTCAAATTCCCACCAGTATATTTTAATAGAAATTTTCGTGTTATTTAGACACCATATTCAAGCAAAATTACTGTCATGAACAAAACAAAAAATTATATTCATTTTCACTGGTGAAAGCTTGCCACATTGGTAATTAGGCCCTATCTAGAGTGGATTTACACTTTTACACTAATAATAAGCACAAGTTTGTATTTTGGAAACAATTTTGCATTTTAGTGATTTAAAGCTTAAAGTTTTCATCGTGGCAAGTATCTTCCTTAGGTTCCTGATTTTAACGTTGGAACTAATCCTCAGAGTCCTGGAGATATTGGAAACAAGATTTTGAAGAATATTTTGAGGATAAGAAATATAGCAGTGAACGTCAAAAGAGTAAAACTGTACTTTTAAAACATGTGTGTGGCGAAGAATTCAAGAAACAGTTAAGAGTATTTGATCTTAAAAATGATGAAGATAATGAGTATATCCCTCTAAAGCAAATTTTGAATGAATTTGAAAAGTATTTTCTAGATTATCAGAATGAGGTTTTTGCTTGATTCATTGAATTTAAGCAAGAACATTGTAGAAATTTTACTATTTTAGACTTCATTGTGCAGTAGCAGAATGCAACTATGGTGAATTACAAATTGTATGCTGCGTGACAAAACTATACAAGGTTTTAATGATTAAACAGTTCAAGGGATATTAATAAGAGAAATAAGGAAGAAAACCATTAGTGATTGCAAAACTGCTGAGGACAATAAAGTTCAAACATTAGAAATGAATGAAAAACTTTCTGTGAATGTATTAACCTCTTATCTACTGACGGTACTTATAAGTGCCACTCTCTTTAAACTTTCATCCCATAGTGAATATTATTGATATTCTAATGGTACTTTGCAAAAACACGCTTTTAACTCCACTTTATCCGGTTACATGGCAGCAGTAGTTCTAGGTTTGTTATTTTAGCGAGGAAGGAGGCTATCTTTAACACAGTCGATGAGTTTTTGCGACATTTTGTACTGATTGCCACGCTCTTCTTTTTATTGCTGCAAACACAGTAAAGGATATAAGTGTTGGATTTTTCTTATATGTTCATTATGATCTTAGAATACAGTTTGACGAGCTATTTTAGGTGAACGGTGTATGTATTTGATTTAACAGTTGAATTACTCGGTGGGATTTATAAGTATCGTCAGTACACTGGGTGTTGGAGAAAAACTTCTTGTTTAATTTTCGTCTGTATAGTTATCCGTCGTTTTCATCTGCTTTAAAATATAATTACTAAAATGTAGTGTAGTAAAGATTTCCCTGGTATTTATTTTCTGTTTCATTGTTATTTTTATAGGAAATTGAAAAAGTTGTGGCACCGGCTCGTTTTTGCTATGCTAGAAATGACATATGAAATTCGTCTATTGCATATGTGGAGATGCGAAAGATCATGTTGTTCCTGGAATATAGATGTCGCATAACTAAAGGGCTGCTAACAAGATCGAAACCTTAAAAAAAAAAAAAATAGTTTTTTAACGCTTTCAGGGGCAAAGCTTTTTCAATGCTAAAATGTTGAAATAAATGATTGGCACCGGAATTTGCCAAAAGATTTATTTGTAAATAAGAAAATGACCATATTTCCCATACTTATTAAATCGAAAATATTTTCTGTTGCCATTTGAAATACCTTGTCGGTTTTCTGTTACGATATTTTAGTGATAGTGTACTGACGGTACTTTAAAGTATTACTTTAATTAAGTACCTCTAAATAATTAAATTTCTCACGGGTGAGTATTTTTTTATGTTTATCCTTTAATTTTCATTGCAGTAACTGAAAAAAAATATTACATGAAGAAAATTGCAGTAGATCATAATGCAGTAGATAAAGGGTTAAACTAGTTTAAAAATCATTCCAAATCATCAAAATTCCCTAAAAACATTTTAATGATTGAGAAAAAAAAAGTGTACTATGAACGATGTGGAAAACTTCATAAAATTAAGAAATGTCCCGCTTTTGGCTATTTCCATGAGAACTCGTCATGTCTGTCACATACTAAGATTTTTGGCTACCAGTATTTTAGAACGGAAAAATGTGACTTATTTTATCGGAGATATCTCATCAATTGAAAAGGTGAAGCAAACTTTTCGAAAATAACGGTGGCCAACAAGCATAGCGATTTTTTATTGCGTGACAGACATGACAAGTTCGCATGGAATTAGCCTTATGCAAAAAGCCGAAATTGTGAAGGAAAAAAGTCACCGGGAAAAAATGTGCAGAACTAAACGATACAAACAGAAAAGTACATTTGTACAGGGCCGAAACTAGTCTTTTTTGCACCCGAGATAACATGGATTTTGGCGCCCCCTCCCCTTCCCCAAAGCAGAGTGGGGCAAATTTGTAATCTCAATCATCGGCAATGAAATTACAAGTTAATTGCATGTGGAACCCCGTTATAAAGAACACCAAAAGACCAAAGGTTTTGTTTGCTATATTCGAACCGTTAAGAAAAGTGTTAGTGTTCGCAAAATATATAGCTCATTAGTTGCTATATGTATTCAATAACAATGTATTAAAAATTATAAAATCTATTAAAAATTATCATTAATTAATTAATTGACTAAAATTGATTACATTAAACTTACACAATACCAATTAAATAAACTAAAAATGAAAACAAATAGAAATAAATTCATTTTACCTTTAATTGTTGCTTTAATTGTTAATCACACCTGTTGAGGGGCTATCATAAAAGGAAAAGAATACAGTTGTTTCTACCCTTTAATAAACACACTTATCGCTGAATTGCACCGTGTTTTACAGACCGATATACATTTTCTTGTGAAATTAGAGTCGAAGTGCTGTTTTCACAACTGCGGAAAAGTTAATTCAGTGGTCGACTGAAAAAAAAAAAAAAAAAATTAAAACAATTATGAAAAAAATTATAAAAAAAATCTTTATAGCCGATTCTTAAGATTTCGAAGGTTCGCTATAAAATGATAAATTAGCATTAAATACAATAGGAAACCGGTGGGACACAAATTTTCGTTTGTTATATACCGGGTTCGCTATAACGGGGTTCGGCTGTAATTGATTATAGTTGCACACAATCAAACGCAGAAATTTGGTCAAATAATGGGATGGGGGCGGTTCCGGCTACAGTGCTGCAAGAATTTTTTACGGCATGTAATTTTAACTATAATTAATTACATGCAATTAAAATGTAATTACGTTGCCGATTATTGCAATTACAAATTTACCCAACTCTGCCCCAAAGTATATTTACAAAGAAAATTTTACTAATTTTCTAATAGCCAACTTATTTTAAAATTTAGAATATGTAAAACTGAACTACATAATCTGCTTTGTCAAATATTGATTCTTTAAAATCTTGAAAACGGAATAGAAAAGACTCGAAAAAAAATGCCGCTTTATACAGGATCCTTATGCCATATCATCTTTAGATTCTTCTCATCAATTTTAAAGATATTTTTAAATCCCTTTGATTTTTGTAAAGTTTTATTTTATTTTTCAAAATTTACAACTTTTCAATTTTTATAACCAATTTGAGGTTAATCATGGTGTTACCAAGTTATTATTACTAAATAAATATGTAGATAATTTTCCAGAGATCATGTGCAGCTTATTTTAACGCGACTTTCACCAGATTTGAGAATTTTTACAGCACTCTTAAAGACAGCAGCAATTTTATAGCAACTGTGGTGATAGCCGGGGTAAATACCTTTTGTTGAAAATACAGATTTTTTTTTTTTTCTTTTTACAGTGTACAGTCGTGGAAGAAAAAGTAAACACCCCTTACTAACTCCGCAAAAAATTATCGTAGAAGAAAGTTACTGGTATCACACGATTGGTAATAAAGTCTGCTTTTAAATGACGGATATAAAATTTGCTTAGGGGGCCATCTACATATTAAAATGAACCATAACTTTGTTTTTACAATAGCAGTACACAATTCTGACAGCATAAATGAACTCTACACCCTTCAATTAGCCTAAAAACAAATTTTTATGCAATTCGTACGATAAGTTTAAGAGAAATTAATTATTTTAAAACGAGCGTGTTTTAGGGGCTGTATCCAAATTGAAGTTCGGTACTCGATTGCTGACCGAGAGATCCCCCTTCTTGATCAAGGCACATTAAGCGCCACTCAAGCAGTCATTGAAGACTGCTAAATTATAGGATAGCATAAGAAATTTCAAAATATCTAGTCACTTCTATCAAAGACGACCCCTTAAACCATCATTTTGCCGTTTTTTAAGCGTAATTTGAAAACTACTAGGGAAAAAAATGTGAAATTTTGGATTTCCATAAAGCAGGACTTAATAAATCTAAATCCATCAAAAAAATTGTAGGTTGCAATTCATAATTTTTTTGAATATTTATTTCATAATTCATAACATAAAATGATAAAAATTGCAAATTCAACGTATTTATGTTTGGGTATATTAGTATTATTGCTACACAAAAAATTAGCACATTAAAGGCATAATTTCAGGAGATATTAATAAAAATATGAAAATGTAATTTAACATTAGAAGTACTAAATTTTGAATGTTTATAATTCAAAAGCTTATCATTCAAATGACTTAAAATTTGGTGTCTAGGTATAGTTCGAATCAAAGATTTGAAATATCTTGTTATAAGTGGGTATTGTCTTTGAAAAAAAATGAAGTTTGGGTTCGTTTTAATATGTAGATGGTCCCCTAAGCAATTTTTATATACATCATTTAAAAGTAGGCTTTATTTCCAATAGTGCGGTACCAGTAATTTTCTTCTACGATAATTTGTTGAGGAGTTAGTAGGGGTGTTTACTTTATTTCCCACGACTATACATTGGAAGAATGAAGTCAGTGAATGAATTAGATATGAAAGAATGTGGTTTTTGATAGCTTAAAAAAAAAAAAAAAAAAAAAAAAAAAAAATACAGTAAATAAAAAAAATTGTTTTCAAATTAGATTCTTGATCTAAAGTTAATTTAATTTAGAAATCATAATTATTAAAACGACATGAAAGCCAATAGTCAGAAAGAAAAACACTCGGCTGTTTTATTTTGTTGATGACATAGTTAATTACAGGTGAGTGTTATCTTAATTGTCAAGCTATCAAGATTAAAAAGACTTTAGTTAAAAGTTTAATCTCATGTCCAGTGTTAGGCCTTGAACCTTGTAACGAACTGGGTCTGATCTAAAGAATAAATTTGATCAATAAAATTTTTCATTGAAATTTCAGAACAAGTTCTCAAACAATTTGAAGATTTTTTGTTGCTCGAAATCGTAAAAATTAAATTAAAAGAAAACTGTGTTACTCCAGTAGCAGCACCGCAACATTTTTATTGCTTTACATAACGAAATGAAAGAATAACTAAATATTATGGTTGAACCTGGTATCATAACTAAAGCTAATCAAATGCATAAGAGAAATGGTTGTATTTCATTCGGCAAAAAGCTTGAGAATATGCTTTAATCCAAGAATACTAAATAAGGCTATAAAAAAATTCCATTACCGTTTCCTACTGCAGATACACTTATGACTAACAAGGAGAGGGCCAACCTTGTTAATCACAGATTTTGATTATTTTAATATATGTTGTAGGGTAGACACCCCTTAGTGTCAGGTTCAACGGATTTTATCCAATGCCCCTTAGTTCTTGAAAAACCGGGGGGTCTAATATTAGTACACAACTTAAATACTTACTTCGCAACCAAGATAGCTTAGTCGTAGCTCAGTTGGCATGGCGTTTGCCGGCTGATGCGTGGGCCCGGGATCGATACCTAAATGCGCTACATTTGTTTTTCTCATTTTTTGTTTTATAAATACTAGGGGATCGAACCCGAGCTCCTCGGGTTACAGAATATAGGTGAAAACCATTTTTTTTTTCAACTCTAATTATTTTTTTACATGTAATATATATTTTAGATTGCCCACTAACATCAAAAAGATTTTTTGTATGAAAAATATCAATTATGCAATCAAATAAAATTTTGAAATTTATTAAAAGCGATACTTTCACATGTCACCGCAATGCCAGGAGTTATTATCCCAATATTTTTGGACTTACGTCAGTCTTTCCGATCATTTCGATGCTTTAAGCGCGTGGTTCAATCGCATGTCTGTTAAATTCGTTTCTTATTTACATTATTTTTTTATTTTTCTATAGAGGAAGTTTTAATTTTGTTATGGAACATTAGACGGAAACAACTGCTGAATTTTTTACATTGTTTTAAGGGCAAGCGGATTAACCTTTCGTAATCGAGCTACACGTGAATAGATAAATTTAAAAATAATTTATGCTTGAAAATCGATATATATATTACGCTATCGTAGGTGGCACAGAAATCGCGATTATTTGTTAATTGTTTAATGGCAACGCCCGAATAAAACGCATCTCATTGGTTATTGTGTAATATTTTTAAAAATGGAACAACAATAAATAAATAAAAAGTTTAATTAATAACTATAGAACAAAACAATTTATATAATTAAAACAAATAAAATAAAAGTAAATAAACTATTTATTAATAAATAAACAACAACATCCGGGTTACCATATCAAGCAAAATAAGGACACTTTGGCGCCAGTTAAGTACACCGGTGTGTATGTGACATTGGCGTCAGAAAAAAGTCGCGGCAACGTAGTGCGTGTATGACACCTGTGCCATCTTTTATTCATCTAATTTAAAATACCATAAATAAATAAATAAATGAAAGTAATTTTCCTTGGCGAAATAAAGAAAAGATCCATGGCAAGAAAATAAATTTTTTTCTGGCAACCGATTTAATCAAAATATTTTTTCAAATAAAACTACATAAAAGTTGCCGTGAAAGCAAAGAGTTCGTAGTTTTATGTTTGCTGGGCGCAATTCTCGCCAATAGCATTTTTTTAACTCGCCAGCAGCATTTTTTATTTTTCGTGGGGTAAATTAAAACAATGCTTTGATGTTGAAATGAAATGGTTTATGGTATTTTTTATTATTTTTCTTTTTTTAAAGAATTTTTTTAAGTCATGAATTTTAAAGGTTTCATTTTTAAATTAAAGTTATCCATTCTAAATAAAATGAGTGAAATGATTATATTTTAATCTGAATTAACAAAATATGGAAAAAATATGCGATGGGTACAATGTTTGGCGATTTATCAACTGTGCCCGATTAACATAAAAGTAGGGAGTTCTCGATTTCTCTATCAGAATCTTCCAATTTGGCGAAGGATTGAGCAAGTAAATGAAATTATGAATAAAAGTAACATGATACAATGCCTAGCATACATTTAAGGGAGACCAAACTGGTCGCCACGGGCGGCTAGTTATTTTAAAAACCATAATAACCCAGTCAATTAAGATATAATTTTCAAACAAATTGCATTTGAAAGTAGATTTTTTTCTCCATTTGACGGTTTAAAAATTGAAAATATGCGATATTTAGAAATTTGAAAAATCGCTGACATAGCACGTATTTTAATTTCAGTTTTTTTCAGTTTTTATGAGAAAATGACAATAAAAAGGTACAGAAATATAATATTTTCTTTCCTCCGTGATTATTTTATCTTTACTTTCAATCATCCACGACTTTCAACAGAAATGGAGTTCTTCAGTTGCCACAATTACAAAAAATGTATTAAAAACTACAAAAAAATTAATATCTCAAAATTAAATTGAGATACAGCTTTCAAACAAATTGCATTTAAAAGAGCATTTTTTTCCTTATACGACGGTATAAAAATTTAAAATGTGCGATGTTTAGAAGTTTAAAAATTTGCAGTAGAGAAAATTGCAAAACCAAAATTTTATTTCAAATTTCAAAGTGTTGCCATTCGCAGAATGACGTATGCGTTACGCACAGATATGTTTGTCCTTTATAATATAGATAGCTGTAATTATAATTTAATAATTTCAATTAAAAATTTTAACATCATACATTAATTATAATGTTAACAAACTTAAATTTATCATTTCATATTTGTAAACTATTATTTCTCATCCATTACAGAGGTTTAAAAAGAAATTGGATCTATTACTGAATGATAAAAATTCCAAAATCGGGACAAATTTTGTTGTGGTGCCATCTAGTTATGATAAAAAAAAAGGAATATTCAAGAAAATAAAAATAAAAGCAAAAAGAAGATAAAAGAAAAAGCAAAATAATTGAAAGCGCAAGCATACTTATTACAAATTTAAAAATCTTTAATATGCAAAAAATCGGTTGTAATTTAATTCTGATGCTAATTTTTAATATAATTATGCTTGTTACTTTAAAAACAGAATAATAGTATTGTCGCATTGACTTCCTTTGTTAAAGCAATGCGTAAATGATGTTTCTTTAAAATCACGAATTGACACAATTGCTCAATATCATTGCATCGATAAACAATATATGAAATACATTTTAAAAGTGATTTTTTTTAAAAAATAACAGTTTTATAATGTTTCATTACAACGATTTAGTTAAAAGTAAAAAATTAAATAGGTTAAAATTATAATTGATGTACAATATTAAAAATTTTAATTGACAATGAGATTATTAAGTTATACTTACAAGTAAATTTATGGAACAAAAAATGAGAAAAACAAATGTAGCGCATTCAGGTATCGAACCCGGGCCCGCGAATCAGCCGGTAAACACCATACCAACTGAGCTACGACTAACCTATCATTGTTGTTGCAAAGTAAGTATTTAAGTTGTGTACTAATATTAGACCCCGGGTTTCTCAAGAACTAAGGAGCATTATATAAAATCCTTTGAACCTGACCCGAAGGGGCCTCTACCCTACAACATATATTAAAATAATCAAAATCTGTAATTAACAAGGTTGGCCCTCTCCTTGTAAGTTAGAAGGTTGTAAGATTTTTACAATTCTTTATGTGAAAATGGCTTCCAGGAATTACTGCCGGATATAGATTAGTCTTACTTAACAACTTTTAATTTCTTTAGGGAAGAATCAGATTTATGACTTTGCCGTTTGATCTGAATAGCGCTAATGAAAAATTTTAAAAGTCAATAGATGACATTTTCAAAGATGGTGACGAAATAAACCCTTATTTTGATGATCTCACTGGGCTCAGATACTGTTGAAGAACATTATTATATGAACATTAAACATTATATCATTATTAATTAAAAATAAATAAAAGCTATCAGTAGCGTTTGGATCTGTATCATCGATACTAAACTAGTAGCAATAATTCCAAATTTGAAAAAAGGTACTAGCCGTGGTATGTGATTTAGAACGTTTTAATTACTATAGGGTCATTCCATACAAAATTAGAAAAATCAACCGTGGAAATAAGAGTAAAATACATAAGAGGAAAAATTGTGATTTTGTAATTTTTTAAAAAAGTTTCTAAGCTATTTTGAAGATGAAAGAAATAAATGGCAACTTCCAAACTTGAACAATGTTATTTCCATATGTAACACTACATCAGGCATCAATTTCACAAATGATTTTAAATTTCTTTGATTTTTGTTAAATTTTTAATTTTTTCAAAATTTACAACTTTTCAATTTTTATAACCGATTTGAGGTTAACCATGGTGTTACCAAGTTATTATTATCAAATAAATATGTAGATAATTTTCCAGAGATTATAATATTACTATAAATATTTTTAATTTATGTTAAACAGTTTTCAAGACACGGAACTTCAAACTTTCAACTTTGAACAATTGCACACGTGCCATTCTATGTCAGAAGTTTTATAAATGTCCAGAACTGCCAAAATATTTTATTTATTGTCAAGATATTTTGCATAACCCTATTTAACTATGAAATGAATCTGCGTACTAAATTTTGCTAAAATCGGATACTATGTGGCTACAACTTTTTAAAAAATGTTTGCTCATTTTGCATCGAATGACCTTTTGCTTATGAAAGAGATATTGAAGTACAAACAGATCATAAACCACTTCTTAACCTCAGCTGCTGTCATCGAAATACTCAAGGTCAGAAGACACAAGTGTGACGTCATTACTAATCTACCAACTTATAATAATAACTATTTAAACTTACTGGTGAGAATACGGAATCTCTAAACAAAAATTCAGCCAGATGCGGATTGCCACAGTGTTGTCATGTCATATCTGGCTGATTTTTTATTGAGGGATTCCAAATTCTCACCAGTAAGTTTTAATAGTAATTATTGTTTTATAAGATACTAGCAGGCTATGCCCGCTGCGCTGGTCAATATTTCCAAATGAACCTTGGATTAAACTAAATGGTGAATTTGAACTTGTATTTTAAACAATATGGATCTTCAGCTTGACCTTGCACATTACTGAAAACGATGCGAACGCCATTGCGATATAATGTTATCTTAAGCGTTGGACAAAATTTAGCAATTAAGAAGTAATTCTTTTAGTTGATTATAAACAGCGCACTTATGGTCGGGTAATGAGACCGTTATGACAACAGGAATTAATACCTCTGTAACTAATCAACATATAATGAAATCGTATATACTAACACCATTCCTAAAAGTCATGCAACAGGGCCACTTGTAACAAAATATGTTCTGTAGATTTTTTTAAAAAGGCTAAACTTTCCTAATCAGGTTCACTTAATTTTTGAACTTTTACTGTTGCTCTATTACTAAGTACTCTTGAACAATATATATACACTAAAACCTTTCCAAAATTATTACCTAACTAATTGTGGTATATCCTACGAAAGTATTATAAACAATCGGAATGAAATACAAATTTCCGTTGTAAATATATAGTAGATGATGATGATGCGATTTTGTGTAATAGAATTCATAGTAAAGTTTTCGCTTCAAACAAAAACGATGCTTTCAACATTAAAGCTAATACACCAATATGTGAAGTATCCGATTATGGAAGGTTAACTTGAATTCTCATGAGCAACTACTCAAAGAAAAGTGAATATGTGGCTTTTGTGATACTTTTATGTCAGCCGGGCGCAGGTAATAAATCAATAAAGATTGTTTTCATAGCATATTCTTATTTTATTATTTTCATTTAAAACACAAACCTTTCACTCATTTAATTTAAAATGCATGCCTTATACTAATTTCATTTAAAAAACTGAAAAGATAAACAATAACAGGAAATAATGCCATAATTAAAAGCAAACAAATATTTTTAATTTACATACGCAAAATGTAACTACTGCTACTGGGAATTTTAAAAATGCTATCAGCGAGATGTGCGCACGGTTGTTATAACTGTACCCATTTTTTCTTCTTATCGAGGAGCAATTTATAAATCGCACAATATTATTCCAAATCCAATTTCTTTCATTGAGGAACCTATGACCGGAAAAAATGGAAAAAGACTCTTGTAGATTCTTCGGATGACGGCATCTGACGCCATAAACCGAGTTTATATATATGAAAATAATTTTTAAGTCGTTACAAACATTGCTTTCATACTTAAATATTTTCATTGGTACTACTTGTTATCCCGTCGACCAACTTCGCCAAATTATATAAATCGCCAAACCATTCGCCAAATTATATAAATTGATATAATCTTTATTTTAAATAACGAAATAACAAATAAATTAGTATAACATTAATAAAAATACAAATAAAACGTCGAAATTAAAATCACTTGATGACGTAAACACGTGTAGTTTGTTTAAATTCAAGTGAATTTGATATTTACGATCAACCATTATTGGCATTTAATCTTATAGTTTGACGATAGTTTTTTGGTCGACGGAATATCTAAGTAGTACCTTTTCCATTTTTGTTTTATAACGCTAAATTCTCAGTAATTTTTTCCCTTTTATTTTACATAAAATCACTATTTTTTTTTTTTTTTTTTTTTTTTTTTTTTTTTTTTTAATTAAGATGCTTGCATTTTTATTTCAAACTCATAGAGCCGTTTTTATTTTTTAGCCAAAAGGGTTGATTTGAATTTTTTCCGTTGTTTGAGTAACGGATGTAATGATAGATATTTTGAGGTTTAGATGCCAAAGACACCGCCAAATTAGAAAAATATGAAATGTGTCATGAACTGTTGGACTTATAAAAATTTATTTGGTAGCATTCGATTCAGCATGCAAAACTACATTAAAATATGCTATTGTTTGACGCATAATTTTGATATTCTATTTTTTTCCCCTCCCCGTGCAAAAACCATTAGGGGTGACACTTCAGAAAATCCTTTCTTAGCAGAAGTTTATGTCATAAGAAGTATTTTTACCACGATTTTCAAGATTTTAGGTTCAGTAGTTTGCGCTGTGCGTTAATTAGTCCCCTAATCTAGACTTTATTTTATATACTATATTAGATATGCGATTTTGCGGTGAATCGATGATTGAAAATTAGTTCAATATCATTTGAAATATTACATAACAGAGGAGAAAGTACGAAGAAAGACGAAGAAGAAATGACGAATTACAAAATACTTGTAATTTTTTTTTTCAAAATGTTGAATTTTTCCATAGTAATAACGTATTAAAACATAAATTTCCTTAAAAATTATCTTTATTTCCTAGATTTCGAATCTGTGAATTTTCCTATAAATGAAATTGGCGATATGACTTGAGAAAATAGATAATATTTGCTTAAATAAAATGGGTAATATTCGTTGATCTGAGTTCGAGTTTATAAATATCACATGCTTTCGGAATTACGGCGAAAAACATTTTAAAAAGTATGAAATTATTTTACAATATGTATGTGTGGCAGAAATTCACACTGAAATTTAAGTATTCGATTCCATTTTTAAAATATTAACTGATGTCTATATAAGTTACAATTGAATATGAAAATGTACTCAAAAAATGATTTCTTTCACCTAAAAAAAAACACCATTTGTGAGAACATCCTCAAGCTAATGTCACGCTTATGCATTTTTGGCTTAAAATCACATTGTTTGGCGACAAAAGAAAAATAAAAAAAAGTAAAGAAACAAATAGTAATTACACACGCGACTCACAATTACATCTGCTTGTTTCTTCTATAAGTCACGTGATGGGACAATTAGATATAAAAAAAAAGAAAAGAACAGAACAGAAAGAAAAGGTCGTTAAAATTTCATCTAATCAAATTTTCAGATTCGTTTCCATATCTACGCAAGCGATAAAGAGCCAAATATCGCGTATCAAGTGTAATATTTCTTATTAAATTAATTTTTAAGCATTACAAATATTTCTTCCAGGTTTTGATTAAATGTTTCCGTTTTTTAATATTATCACTCATTAAAACGGATTTTCTTCTTCTTTTTTTCATTTAAATAAAATTGGTAACAGTTTTTCTTTTATTTTTCGAGGTTTAATAGCCGTTTCAATTTTTTTTTTTTTTTTTTTTTTTTTTTTTATCAACGATGAATTTCGCCAAGAAATAGAATGGTAACCTTATCGCCCAAAATAACAGAATTTTCCGTCATAATTCTAAAACTAATATAGGTAGAATAATGTGTTATAGCTTAAAACCTTCCCTGAAACAATACCTATATAACGGTATAAGTTCCGTAAAAATCCATGCAGTAGAACTCGAAATCTAGGCGTTCGGAACGAAATTTCCGTTTGGATTTTTTATATATATAATAGATAATAGAATAGATAATAGATTTTATATATATATAATAGAATAGATAATAGATTATGTGTTATGAACTATCTCAAAGTTTAAAACAGATCGGATTGTTAGATTTCCTAATTTTAACAATATCGCGTTATGTTAGTTCCACATTCCACCACCAGGGAGCGCATTCTATTCTTAACGGAAGCGTATCTGAACGAAACTCCTTCATGCAACCTTTCCGTAGATACATGAATCGGGAGGGTGGCGGTCTTAACCAATAATTTAAGATAATTGCTGAAATTACTACGAAAAATATTTTAAAGGGGCCCTACGCAGGCCCCTAATAGAGTTAGAGGAAATCGGAAGACGGCAAAATAATCGCGGGGAAAAGTTTGCTTGGGTGCTTCGGAGCTACTTTTGGCGCGAGATCTAAGCTCTACGACCAATAGGAGACCAGATATTTAAGGAAATATGAAGTAACAAAGTCCAAAATAACAAAATTTTCCGTAATCATTCTATAACTAATCTAGGTAGAATGATGTGTTATAGCTTAAAACCTTCCCTGAAATGATACCTATCTAACGGTATAAGTTCTGTCAAAATCCATGCGGTAGAACTCGAAATCTCGGCGTTCGGAACGAAATTTCCATTTGGATTATATATATACTAGCAGGCTATGCCCGCTGCGCTGGTCAATATTTCCAAATGAACTTTGGATTAAACTAAATGGTGAATTTGAACTTGTATTTTAAACAATATGGATCTTCAGCTTGACCTTGCTCATTACTGAAAACGATGCGAACGCCATTGCGATATAATGTTATCTTAAGCGTTGGACAAAATTTAGCAATTAAGAAGTAATTGTTTTAGTTGATTATAAACAGCGCACTTATGGTCGGGTAATGAGACCGTTATAACAACAGGAATTAATACCTCTGTAACTAATCAACATATAATGAAATCGTATATACTAACACCATTCCTAAAAGTCATGCAACAGGGTCACTTGTAACAAAATATGTTCTGTAGATTTTTTTTAAAAAGGCTAAACTTTCATAATCAGGTTCACTTAATTTTTGAACTTTTACTGTTGCTCTATAACTAAGTACCCTTGAACAATATGTATACACTAAAACCTTTCCAAAATTATTACCTAACTAATTGTGGTATATCCTACGAAAGTATTATAAACAATCGGAATGAAATACAAATTTCCGTTGTAAATATATAGTAGATGATGATGATGCGATTTTGTGTAATAGAATTCATAGTAAAGTTTTCGCTTCAAACAAAAACGATGCTTTCAACATTAAAGCTAATACACCAATATGTGAAGTATCCGATTACGGAAGGTTAACTTGAATTCTCATGAGCAACTACTCAAAGAAAAGTGAATATGTGGCTTTTGTGATACTTTTATGTCAGCCGGGCGCAGGTAATAAATCAATAAAGATTGTTTTCATAGCATATTCTTATTTTATTATTTTCATTTAAAACACAAACCTTTCTCTCATTTAATTTAAAATGCATGCCTTATACTAATTTCATTTAAAAAACTGAAAAGATAAACAATAACAAAAAATAATGCCATAAATAAAAGCAAAAAAATATTTTTAATTTACATACGCAAAATGTAACTACTGCTACTGGGAATTTTAAAAATGCTATCAGCGAGATGTGCGCACGGTTGTTATAAATGTACCCATTTTTTCTTCTTATCGAGGAGCAATTTATAAATCGCACAATATTATTCCATTTCCAATTTCTTTCAATGAGGAACCTATGACCGGAAAAAATGGAAAAAGACTCTTGTAGATTCTTCGGATGACGGCATCTGACGCCATAAACCGAGTTGATATATATGAAAATAATTTTTAAGTCGTTACAAACATTGCATTCATACTTAAATATTTTCATTGGTACTACTTGTTATCCCGTCGACCAATTTCGCCAAATTATATAAATCGCCAAACCATTCGCCAAATTATATAAATTGACATAATCTTTATTTTAAATAACGAAATAACAAATAAATTAGTATAAAATTAATAAAAATACAAATAAAACGTCGAAATTAAAATCACTTGATGACGTAAACACGGGTAGTTTGTTTAAATTCAAGTGAATTTGATATTTACGATCAACCATTATTGGCATTTAATCTTATAGTTTGACGATAGATTTTTGGTCGACGGAATATCTAAGTAGTACCCTTTCCATTTTTGTATTATAACGCTAAATTCTCAGTAATTTTTTCCCTTTTATTTTACATAAAATCACTATTTTTTTAAAAAATTAAGATGCTTGCATTTTTATTTCAAACTCATAGAGCCGTTTTTATTTTTTAGCCAAAAGGGTTCATTTGAATTTTTTCCGTTGCTAGAGTAACGGATGTAATGATAGATATTTTGAGGTTTAGATGCCAAAGACACCGCCAAATTAGAAAAATATGAAATGTGTCATGAACTGTTGGACTTATAAACATTTATTTGGTAGCATTCGATTCAGCATACAAAACTACATTAAAATATGCTATCATTTGACGCATAATTTTGATATTCGATTTTTTTCCCTTCCCCGTGCAAAAACCATTAGGGGTGACACTTTAGAAAATCCTTTCTTAGCAGAAGTTTATGTCATAAGAAGTATTTTTACCACGATTTTCAAGATTTTAGGTTCAGTAGTTTGCGCTGTGCGTTAATTAGTCCCCTAATCCAGACTTTATTTTATATACTATATTAGATATGCGATTTTGCGGTGAATCGATGATCGAAAATTAGTCCAATATCATTTGAAATATTACATAACAGAGGAGAAAGTACGAAGAAAGACGAAGAAGAAATGACGAATTACAAAAGACTTGTAATTTTTTTTTTCAAAATGTTGAATTTTCCCATAGTAATAACGTATTAAAACATAAATTTCCTTAAAAATTATCTTTATTTCCTAGATTTCGAATCTGTGAATTTTCCTATAAATGAAATTGGCGATATGACTTGAGAAAACAGATAATATTTGCTTAAATAAAATGGGTAATATTCGTTGATCTGAGTTCGAGTTTATAAACATCACATGCTTTCGGAATTACGGCGAAAAACATTTTAAAAAGTATGAAATTATTTTACAATATGTATGTGTGGCAGAAATTCACACTGAAATTTAAGTATTCGATTCCATTTTTAAAATATTAACTGATATCTATATAAATTACAATTGAATATGAAAATGTACTCAAAAAATGATTTCTTTCACCTAAAAAAACACCATTTGTGAGAACATCCTCAAGCTAATGTCACGCTTATGCATTTTTGGCTTAAAATCACATTGTTTGGCGGCAAAAGAAAAATAAAAAATTGTAAAGAAACAAATAGTAATTACACATGTGACTCACAATTACATCTGCTTGTTTCTTCTATAAGTCACGTGATGGGACAATTAGATATAAAAAAAAGAAAAGAACAGAACAGAAAGAAAATGTCGTTAAAATTTCATCTAATCAAATTTCCAGATTCGTTTCCATATCTAACGCAAGCGATAAAGAGCCAAATATTGCGTATCAAGTGTAATATTTCTTATTAAATTAATTTTTAAGCATTACAAATATTTCTTTCAGGTTTTGATTAAATGTTTCCGTTTTTTAATATTATCACTCATTAAAACGGATTTTCTTCTTCTTTTTTTCTTTTTTTTTTCATTTAAATAAAATTAGTAACAGTTTTTCTTTTATTTTTCGAGGTTTAATAGCCGTTTCATTTTTTTTTTTTTTTTTTTTTTTTTTTTTTTTTTTATCAACGATGAATTTCGCCAAGAAATAAAATGGTAACCTTATCGCCCAAAATAACAGAATTTTCCGTCATAATTCTAAAACTAATATAGGTAGAATAATGTGTTATAGATTAAAACCTTCCCTGAAACAATACCTATCTAACGGTATAGGTTCCGTAAAAATCCATGCAGTAGAACTCGAAATCTAGGCGTTCGGAACGAAATTTCCGGTTGGATTTTATATATATAATAGATAATAGAATAGATAATAGATTATATATATATATAATAGAATAGATAATAGATTATGTGTTATGATCTATCTCAAAGTTTAAAACAGATCGCATTGTTAGATTTCCTAATTTTAACAATATCGCGTTATGTTAGTTCCACATTCCACCACCAGGGAGCGCACTCTATTCTTAACGAAAGCGTATCTGAACGAAACTCCTTCATGCAACCTTTCCGTAGATACATGAATCGGGAGGATGGCGGTCTTAACCAATAATTTAAGATAATTGCTGAAATTACTACGAAAAATATTTTAAAGGGGCTTCTACGCGGGCATCTAATAGAGTTAGAGGAAATCGGAAGACGTCAAAATAATCGCGGGGAAAAGTTTGCTTGGGTGCTTCGGAACTACTTTTGGCGCGAGATCTAAGCTCTACGACCAATAGGAGCCCAGATATTTAAGGAAATATGAAGTAACAAAGTCCAAAATAATAGAATTTTCCGTAATAATTCTTAACTAATCTAGGTAGAATGATGTGTTATAGCTTAAAACCTTCCCTGGAACGATACCTATCTAACGGTATAAGTTCCGTAAAAATCCATGCGGTAGAACTCGAAATCTCGGCGTTCGGAACGAAATTTCCGTTTGGATTATATATATATAATAGATAATAGAAGATGATAGGTATTCCACAAATAAAATAAAGGAAAATTGCTATTCAAAAATTTTCGATGTAAATTCCAACACTAGTGAGAAGTCGGTCGATTAGTGATGACGTCACGCTTGTGTTCTCTGGCCTTGAGTATTTCGATGGCAGCGCCTCAGCCCGAACCCAAATGATATTATCTGTCTCGGGTTCAACGGATGTTACTCCGGCTTAATAAGTACAACTTTGATTTAGAACAGGGACGTGTCAAACTGTGGCCCGCTGGATACCACTAAAATTTTATAGTAATCATTGCCCTATCTAATCTAATTAGCGAATTTCTGCGATTCAACAAGTCGCCTGTTTCTTTTAAAAATTACTGGTATCCGGCGGGCCACAGTTTGACACCTCTGATCTAGAATGAATTCCGGAAAAGCAATTGCTTATAGCAAATGACCTTACAAGAGCAAAATCAGCTACTGATATTTTTTTTTTTTTTTTTTTTTTTTTTTTTTTTTTTTTTTGCTGGGTTATGTCAAGAATCACCTATTAAGATAAACCTGTTGACTCAAGCTTCATTAACAAAAGGGAAAGAGCTTGAAAAATGGATTAAGTAACCAAGACTTATGAAATATGCTTTCTCAAATAAAGAATGGCTAGCCTTAGAAAAAGAAAACAAGAGCAACTGGATAAAATTATTGGCACTGTAATGAAGAGCTTTATGCTACGTAAGATGGTGCTATCTGCAGAGACCAACGCGGCTAGCTGTCGCAAAAGAATCAAGAAAAGAAAATTTTAATATGTTACATGTGTCTTAAGGAAATGCAGTTTATGCCAAAATTAAAGCCAGAGAATATTTGTATTGTCTCAACTTAAATAGATAATTTCAAGAATTTGCGTCAAGATGCAAGATTTGTCAAAAATACCAAAGAGAAAACTGAAAAGAAATTGTAATGAAATTTTCATTAATTTTTAATTTGGTACACAAAGGGTTAACCCTTTACCGGGTAATGGGAATATATTTCCCACTTAATTTTTATTAAAAACTGATCGATTCGTACAGGAATTTTTAGTAAAACATTTTGTTTATATAATACACGTGAAGAAAAAGCCGCTTTTTATTTTCAAATCAAATTTTTTGTAGATTCTGGTGGTAGTGAATCTTTTCAACATTTCAGCTACAGATTTGGCGTGCCGGATAAAGGGTTAAACAGAAGTCTCCCGAGGAAAACTCTTTCCGGTGCATTGTGACTGTGGTAATTTTACTGTTTTTTCTCTTTTTTGTGGGGCCTCCGTGGCCGGGTGGATAAGACACCGCGCTGCTAATCGCTTGAGAGCGTAGAAGGCTTTCGGGTTCGACTCCCGCTGGCTCCGTTGCACACTCTTTCTGGAGCTCCCGAATGTAAAAATTCTCTGTGTTGTAAATTTCATTGTGCTATCTCGTCCCTGTATATCGACGATGACTTATAAGCGGGCCTTGGGGTCAAGCACACAAGTCTGATGTATATGTTCAATAAAAACCAAACTCTTTTTTGTTCCCCTTATACGAAAAGAAAATCGCTTCCATGAAACCACCTATGCGGATCCTATTTTTAGCATCGAAATAATATGTGAGTTGGAAACATTAGATCAAAACGATCACGGCGGTAGATCTAAAAGTCCGAGAATGATATACCGAGGGTTCTTTCGTATTAAATTTCACAAGGCTTGAGCTGCGTTATTTGGAGCCTTTCTGACGTCATCCACATAAAGTCCATTAAATCCGTGAATCGTCTACTCTAATGGTGTTTTCCCAAAAGATAAAACGCATTAAAAAACATTAAAAAACACAAGGAAATGATAACAAGAATTACTTCGTAACCTCTCCCAAATTAGAAAAAAAGCAATATGCCTTTCCTTAAAAAAACTACACTGACAAAAAGAAACGTTCTTGTTTATACACTTCTTGTGTGGTGATAATCACTACGGGATGATGAAGAAACATATGACTACGCTCTCGTTATCGTTTGGATCGGGAAGCATTGCCAACTTTTATTTTAATCTCGACTGCACTTAATCAAGGGATCACATCTGAGAACGAAAGTGTATATAGTCGCTCACCAGGCTCTCTTAAACGGTCGTAATGAGTGTGTTAATTGTGTAGAGCGGGGTGAGCATGCAACCGTGGAAAGATTGACTGGATAACGTAGGCGCTGTGGCTTTTAGTTTTAACATAGGCATTCTACGCTCTTGAAATAGACGACAGAAGGATCTAGCTCTTTTTTCTCTGCTAAGTATTCATTCTAAAATTGCTTGAAATACGGCGAAAGATTCTGTGAGTTCAGTTTCTTACATTTAATTAAGAAATATCGTAAGTCTAAAGGAAGGACCAGTAAGCTCCCGTTTTTTTTTTACTTTTACTGCCCGAGAGAGACTGCTCAGACTAGGAAGTGAGTCTGTAGAGCATAGATTGTCCCTCCCGGTCCCCTTTATTGAGGTCTTTAAAAAAAAAAAAAAAAAAAAAAAAAAAAAAAAGGTTACAAATTTCAGCCGAGGCTGAGCCCGCCAATACGCGCGACAGAGGGCGGAGTGGTATATATAAGATATATATAAGATATATATATATAAGTGGTATATATAAGATAAGGACCAGTAAGCTCCCGTTTGATCATCGACAATATTCATCGATGCTGTACCTTTTCCTTTTAATGTAAAAAATCTGCTCTCTTGAAATAGCAAATAGACAAATCTGCCCTTTATTTTCCTTCCCTAAGTATTTATTCTAAACCTGTTCGAAACGGTGGCGTGCACAAGCTGGTGAGGGGGCACGGAGTATAATTATATGGGGCACTAAACTGAAAAAAGTATACCCAGAAAAAGCAGATTCTGTGAGTTCAAGTTCTTACATTTAATGTTGCAACGAAGGACTCGTAAGCTCCCATTTGATCATCGACAATATTCACCGGTGCTGTACCTTTTCCTTTCATTGCAAATAATCTACTCTCTTGAAATAGAAAATAGGCAGATCATCACTTTCTTTTCCTCCCCTAAGTATTGACTCTAAACTTGTTCGAAACGATGCCGTACACGAGCGGAGGAGGGGCCACGGAGTACAATTATATAGGGCAGTAAACTGAAAAAGTAAATTCTGTCAATTCGGATTCTTACATTTAATTAATTAAGAAATATCGTAAGTCGAAACGAAGGACTAGTGAGCTCCCATTTCATCATCGACAATATTCATTGATGCTGTACCTTTTCCTTTTAATTTAAAGAATCTACTCTCTTGGAATAGAAAATAGACAAATCTGCCCTTTATTTTCCTTCGCTAAGTATTCATTCTAAACCTGTTCGAAACGGTGGCGTGCACAAGCAGGGTAGGGGGCACGGAGTACAATTATATGGGGCACTAAACTGAAAAAGATATACCAAGAAAAAGCAGATTCTGTGAGTTCAGGTTCTTACATTTAATGTTGAAACGAAGAACTCGTAAGCTCCCATTTGATCATCGATAATATTCACCGGTACTGTACTTTTTCCTTTCAATGTAAATAACCAATTCTCTTGAAATAGAAAATAGGCAAATCTGCCCTTTCTTTTCCACCCTTAAGTATTGATTCTAAATCTGTTCGAAACGACGCCGTGTACAAGCGGGGGAGGGGACACGGAGTACAATTATATGGGGCAGTAAACTGAAAAGAGTATACCAAGAAAAGGTAGATTATGCGAGTTCAGGTTCTTACATTTAATTAATTAAAAAATAGCATAAGTCGAAACGAAGAACTGGTGAGCTCTCATTTGATATCGACACCTGGTCATTTACCGGTGCTGTACCTATTCCTTTCAATGTAAGTAATCTACTCTCTTGAAATAGAAAATAGGCAAATTTGCACCTTTTTCCCCTCCCCTAAGTATTCATTATAAACCTGTTCGAGACGGTGACGTATGCTAAGAGAGGGGAGGAGGGGGGCACGGGGTACAATTTTATCGGGCTGTAAACTGGAAAGAGTATACCAAGAAAAAATACACCAAATGATCCAACCTGCTGTTTCTAGTTTATAGAACATAGTTAAAAGCCATTCTTAATTGAAAATTCTAATAAATTTTTACAGTTTACATTTTTTAGATTGCCTGCTAACAACACTAAACCGTATTTTTATATGTAAAATATCAATTACGTATTCCGATAAAGTTTTGAAATTTATTAAAAGCGATACTTCTGTATTAGCCGCATCCGCATGCCACAAGTGAAGAAAATATAATTTTAAAATTGAAATACAAATAAACATTTAATGAGTTCAGATTCTTGGTTTTAAACAAGAAATATCATAACCTGTTACGGATGACTAGTGAACGAATTCCTAAATAATTATCACTAATATTCGCTGCAGTTCTTTGTTTTAAGGCAGATAATCTATGCTTTTGAATTAGAAGATGGACAGATCTGCTCATATTAGGTAGATTTCGTATGACATGCTACATATTGGGATCGTTCCTATGTTGGAATTTCTGAAATATTTTTGCAGATCTACACCGATCATGACCCTTAGAACCCAAAACCACCCTCAGTAAAAAACTTTATCTATCTATCTATATATATATATATATATATATATATATATATATATATATATAACCATTAATTAAACATAACCTACCACCATCAAATATTATGAATTAAAGCTGTAAGTATATAAAAAAAAAATAATAATAATTTATTATAAGAATTATTATGGAAGAAAAAGAAAAAAGTGGACACCGACAAAAAATGGAAAAGCTTATATATTGAATTACGTTGTCAAGGGCACAGAATTCAATGATATAAGCAAAATGGTTGTTTTCTGTGAGAAAAATAAGCTAAAGTTAAAAATTATTTTCCCCTGTGCCCAAACAACCATTAAAATCAAGTGAATTGATTAAAAATGAAAACAGAATAGAAACAAATAATATGAAATGGAAGAATCAACAAAACCTATTTAAATATTTATAGGATATAAAATATAAATAATAAACACCATACCGATTAATATTTCAGTATTTTACAAATATCCACGCGCACATGGCTACCAGAATATCATAAAGATTAAGGTGAATAAAACAGTTAAGAAATCCCAGTAATTGATACCAAAGGATGCAGTTAATACATCTTGAAATAAATTTTGAAATACCATGTTAAATACATTTAATATAATATAAAATAAATAGAAGTAATTACATTATTTAAAATGCACTATTAAATTAATTAATAACTGTTTAACAATATTGTCAAAATTTAGCTAAAAATACCCCCTAGTGTAGTAAATTATAACTGAAATGGAGCTAGAAAAATTAAAAGTTAGAGCTATCTTCAAAAGACAAATTTTGGTGCTGCCACCTAGTATTACTTTTATTATTCAACATTCACAAGATAAACGTTTGTAAGCATTTGAATGTAAATAATTTTTTTAACAGCAAAACCAAACATATCCTTATATATAGATAATTATAAACCTAATATAAACCACACAATGTATTTAAAAAAAAACTATTAATAAAATTTAAAAGCAGACAAAATATTCTATTAGCTAACTTATTTAAACTAAACTAAGAATTTAAATAATTCTAGAACATTGATAATATATAGCATATAGCTATATGCTACAAAACAAAATAAATTCAGTAATAATTAATATAAATAATTATTAAAAATAATATAAAAATTATTTTTTAAATCTATTATATATAAGATAATTATAAAATGAACAGGAAATAATATATATATATATATATATATATATATATATATCACTTTCTCACTTTCTTCTGGACACGATAACTGCCACAATTTTACATAAATCTCTTCCAAAGTGATACATAAAATCAAGGGGCATAAAATCTCGGTCAAGTTCGGTAATAGGCAAAATCGGACCAAGGGGATGGAAATAGGGAAGGGTTTTGTGAAAACCGAAAAAACTCCATAACTTCTTAATTTTTGTACATATCAAATCAGTTTAAAGTTTTTATTACTTCTAAAAATACGGCCAAAAATTTATGTATCACAGATTTTTTATAAAATTAAAAATGGGCTCAAGGGGCGCAAAAAATGGGGTTTTTAGGAGAAAAAAATTCATAACTTCGTCAATTCTCAAGATATCAAATCCAATTAATTTTATTATACATCTCCTTAATATTATCTACAACTTTTATATTCACAAGTTTTTGATAGGACCAATTCGTACCGCAAAAAAAAAATTAAAAACGACAACAAAAAAGCGGGGTTGAAGAAGAAAAATTTCCATAACTCCGTCAATTCACAAGATATAAAATCCCCATGAATTTATCATGTATCTTCTTAATATTGATTCAACATTTGTATAGACAAGTTTTTGATAGCACCAATTCTTACAGCAAAAACAAATTAAAAATACATAGCGGTTGAAGATAAACATTATCTTATTAAGGGTGTATTCAAATTCAAACTGCTTATTTTACTTACTCATTTTTAAATTCATTTTTGCTCTCAAACGCACCCAATTGGTAGATTCTCTTATTCAGAAACTATATAATGTACCACAATGATCGATTTTTTGATAGAGGCAGAATATATTTCAAAAAATGATGTCAAAGTGGGTATTTTGAACAGAATTTCCCGAAGCGATTGTGTTAGAAACGAAAAATATTGCCCTACTGAGAAAATAATTGTTCATAAATCAAGTTTTAATTAATTGAAAGAAAAATAAAAACACATGTCGCTTATAAATCTTTTCAAGAATCACGTCAGCAAGTTTCATATTTTTACTATTAAAAATGAATCTGAAAATGTACCAGAAAATTTCGAGTTGTTGAACATGGCAAAGTATTTTTTTTAATACCGCCTTAACATGATTCTGATAAAACCAGCTATTATATAAAAATGAAATTAAAAACTCGTCAAAAGCAGCCAGATAAAATTGTTAAAGTGGATTTATATCTAATCATGGTTTAGTTTTTGTTGGTGAAATTAGTATACTTAAATTTGAAATCTACCTCCGCCTGTAGACCGGGCCGGCAGGGATTTTTTTTACATCACTATGTATTCATTCTAAAAATATTCAAAATAAGGAGAAATATCCATTGAATTTGCTTTCTTTCATTTTGTTTAGAAATACTAGAGGTCTGGACAAATCACTAATGATCTATGTAATTGGTTCAAACAGTAAGTTACATTTCATGCTAGTTAGTGATACATTGTAATGAGAGCAAATGTGATCGTCGAGGATTAAGAATACATTATGGAGCCTCGGAAGCAAGAGTGGTTATTTATGTTGTCTTTATGTATAGTAATTCACGTGGTAAACAAGATGTCAGAACGCAAAAAAATCTTGCGTTTCGCAGTGAAGTGTCATTAATAACTTCCTCCCGAGTCAATCATTTTTCCTGTTCTCGGATTTTATTTTAATTGTTGGAACTTATCAGAATTCGAACTTATGGCGGACATGGACTGTGTGTTGCAACTTAGCTACAATCCGTGTGGTCTGATGACTCAACTGTATAGTATTAAGATGTCAGAATAAGACACCAGAATACAAGAAGAAAAAAAATCGTGTTGCGCAATGTAACAGCAACCGTCATTCATGATTTCCTTTCAAGTTTTTTCTGATGAATTAGCATCGTCTTTTCGAACTGATCCATCCTACAGTTACAGCTTGAGCTTGGGATAAGGCAAAGACAAAAATGGTGGATCCAACAGATATTCATAGGTTCTTCAAGATTCAGTCATTTTTCAATTCCTACTATTAGTTCACACTCTCCCTATATTTATTTATTTATATATATATATATATCTTGTACAAATTTTCAATCGTTAATAAAATACTTATTATTGATCCTATCAAGTTGAAATAATTTTTTTTTAACTTGTACTGGATGACACTTGATGTTAATACAGTTTTTTTCAAATATTAATTCATTAATTAAATTTTAATTAAAATATTTTATCTTTACATGGGAGACAAAATGGCGGCCATTGGTTATTGAACCATTTAATGCATCTTCATATCTAAGGGGGTTACCATAGGTGGGACCCTGTCTGTCGCCAAATACCGCCAAGTTTGTCGCCAACTTGGCGATATATCGCCAAATTTGGCGACCAAAATGAGAAGCCAAAAGTGACGCCGACTTGGCGATATCTCTAGTATTTCGCCAAATTCCCATAGACTTCCATTGTAAACCTATACTTGCTTATAGAAAATCAACAAATTGAGATATTTTAATGCAACAAAAACTAATATTAGCATAAGGGGTTATATTAAATTTTTCTCTGATGACCTAAGTAGGAATTGACTTTAAAAACAAAATTTTTGTATTACTTGTTCATTTTATTGGACCTTATTCATATTACCAGGACATCAAAACTTTAACTTATGACGGATTCGGACCTAGGTTAACGCTTTTGTTTTACTCTATGATCATACCTATATTTATTTATTTATTTATATATATATCTTGTTCAAATTTTCAATCAAGTTGAAATAAATTTTTTAAACTTGTACAGGATGGCACTTGATGTTAATACAGTTTTTTCAAATATTAATTCGTTAATTAAATTTTAATTAATTAATTTTACCAATTAAGCAATTGAGCACAAAGTTGCAACTCAACTGCAGTCTACGTGGCCTAAAGGATCAAGTGGGAAATAAGATATTGGAATACAAGATCAGAGTGAAAAACAAAAATATGTGTTTCGCAACACTTCGGCGATTTTATTTCGAGTCATTTATTTTTCATCTTCTCAGATTTTATTCATATTATCCGAAGAATTCTACTTGATGGCTATCCTGCATCTACGTTAAGGCTACGTCTCTTTTTCTCGGGCAAAGCTTGTCATACCAATGTGTTTTGCAACAAAAACACAGTTCATGTGGTCCGTTGACTGAAATAAGATATCAGAATAAGACAAAATAATACAAGGGAAAAAAAAACTGGTTTCGAAATATTTCGGCTATTGTCACATGAAGCATTTTTCGAGTTAATCATTTTCCGCCTTCTAACCATTCTGCATCTAACAGAACTTATTGAAATCCAAATTTATTTAAAGCCCGGTTCTGAGGCTCAGTTAAGGCTACGGCTCGTCTTCTTGAGCAGAACCTGTCTTGTCTGTTCTACTTAACCACAGTCCTTGTGGTCAGCTTCTTGAAGTGAAAAACAAGATGTCAGAATAAGACACAAGAACTAAAAAATAAATAAATAAATAAATAAATAACTTTGCTTTTTACAATATACCTGTAAACATCATTAATATGTTTTGTTTGCGTCATTCATTTTTCACCTTCTAAGGTGCGAAATTGTGGCGAGTCCAAGACTGAGCTAACACCACGTATTTTCTTTTTGATAATTTTTTCTATCTGGTTAGCAACTCAACCACAGTCCGTGTGGTCCGCTTGTTTAAGTGGAAACCAAGATGTCACAATAAGACATCCTAATGCCCTCGTGTTTCACAACGTTTCAGTAAACATCATTCGCATGTCTCTTTCATTTTTCATCTTCTCGCGGTATATTCCTATTCTACGATGCGAAATTAGAATGGGCCCAAGCCTGAGCTATGACTATGGCTATGGCTCAGTTAAGGCTATGGCTCGTCTTCTTGAGCAGAACCTGTCTTGTCTGTTCGACTTAACCACAGTCCTTGTGGGCAGCTTCTTGAAGTGAAGAACAAGATGTCAGAATAAGACACAAGAACTAAAAATAAATAAATAAATAAATAACTTTGCGTCTTACAATATACCTGTAAACATCATTAATATGTTTTTTTGCGTCATTCATTTTTCACCTTCTAAGGTGCGAAATTATGGCGAGTCCAAGACTGAGCTAACACCACGTATTTTCTTTTTGATAATTTTTTCTATATGGTCCGCTTGTTTAAGTGGAAACCAAGATGTCACAATAAGACATCCTAATGCAAAAACCTTCGTGTTTCACAACGTTTCAGTAAACATCATTCGTATGTCTCTTTCATTTTTCCTCTTCTCACGGTATATTTATATTCTACGATGCGAAATTAGAACGGGCCCAAGCCTGAGCTAAGGCAGTGGATTTTCTTGTGGGACATAATCCGTCTTACCTATGTTTGTTGCAACACAGGCGCAGTTCGTATACCCCGCTTGTTTAAATGGAAAGCAAGATGTCAAAATAAGACATTCTAATTCAAAAAACTTCGTGTTTCATAGCATTTCAGCAAACATAATTCAAGGTTCGTACGGGTCCTTGAATTTCCAGACTGAGAAATTTTTCTGTACCAGTATTTTCTTATGGAAAATCTGTCCTTAAATAAGGCGAAATCTCGTCCGTTTAGACTAGATTTATTTTTCTATGAAAAAATTCTGATATTTGGCCTTGAAAATAACGGTACCCGTACGAACCCTGATAATTCATATGTTCCTTTGATTTTTTACTTTCTCACGCTATATTCATAATCTACGATGCGAAATTAGAACGTGCCCAAGCCTGAGTTAAGGGTATGGCTCTTCTTCTCGGACATAATCCGTCTTACCTATGTGTGTTGCAACTCAAACGCAGTTCGTGTGGTCCGCTTTTTCAAGTAGGAAACAAGATGTCAGAATGCGGTACCACAATGCAAAAAACTCCGTGTTTCACAACATACCGGTAATTTTTATTTCTCCTGAATTATTTACTCATTGTCGTCTTCTCGAACCAATCCATCCTTCAGTTGCACCTCGGGATAAGACAGAGACAGAAATGGCGTGTCCCTCAATTGTTATCCGGAGGATCTAGTCACGGATCTGTAACCACCCCGCACAATTAACGGAGCTCATTAAGGTCGTTTAGGAGAAATCAGATAGCCGCTCACTTCCAGGAGATTCTATCGCCGCCCAAATCGGGAGCGCGTTAAAATAAAACCAGCGGCGTCGAATAAATCTCGAAGTTTTATCTTGGTACTCCGTGACGGATAGTCTCCAGGTACCTATACAATATAAGGGAAAGAAACGAGTGTTTAGCATATTTTGAACTGTCTGAATGCTTTCTTTGGATGGAGAGAATATAAAAAAAATACGCTATGTTTGTTCTATTTTAAAAGTTATCTCACTTGTTTAACTCATGTTGTTAGCGTTTTAAAATGAAAGTTTGTTACAGTTTTGGGAAAAAATATCCAACGATTGTTTACGAATAAACAGTGAAAGATAAGAAAAATATGAGAAATTTTTAAAATATTAATAGATGGAGTTAATTACAAGATGTTTGTAATTTCCTGATAATAATTATTGAACTATTTGCTTTAAAGTGGAGTATTTGGGCCACGTTTTGCCTTGGGATACGGAATATTGTTATACAATACTGTTTTTTGCTATAAAATCTAGAATAAGTTTTTATCTAATAGAGATAAACCAAAAAATTTAAACGAATCTGGAATCTAAACACTCCTTTCCATATCATGTAGATGTTCTGGATTTATCTACATATTTTTAATTGAATACTTTAAAAACAACTGAAATATACATCCAAACGCCACGTTTTGAAAAAGAAAATATCTGATGGCGACAAAGAGATAACAATGTGCACTTCTTATACGTGTTATTACTACTTTCAAACATGTCCAGAAAAATAAGCAGGCTGTTATCTCTTTTCCCGCTTGCATTATTACGATTTAAAGTTTGACAATTTTAAAATATCAACATTTTTGACAGCTTGTAATTCAAAAAAGGCTAGAGATATTGATAAGCGTTTTGGAAAGGAAAGAAATACACACACATTTACATATACATTCTACGATTCGCGTCATTCTTGTCTTCCAGCTCATTTTTGAGATACAGAGTCGGAGATACTGAAATCGGAAAAATAACCAGAACACACACATGGGAAAAAAAGATATTTAAATACAGGAAACATCTTATTAAATAAATTTTCAGGGTTTATTTAATTAAAAGTAAGGCGAATGTCAGAAATAATTTTATAGTAAACACAAAAAGTTTACAACATACGCAATATGAACTTTAAAAAGTCCTTTTGGTATTTGCCGGGAGGAAAAGGTAGCTTCCTTATATCTTGGTTTTTAAATATTGCAAATTTTACTCAAATTTTGAGAAGCTAAAATGCGACGAACTCGATAAATGAATATTCGTCAATACTGAATTTGAATGAGAATTGCACCAAATTAGTAAGCTATAGCCAAGATGGCATCATTTATGGTTGCTTAGTTTTGGTCGCCAAATTCGGAGACATTTCGCTAAGTGTCGCCAAGCTTGGCGAGAATTTGAAGCTAACGTTCACTAACACTCATACATTAATTAATACCTGATTTTCTTTAATTGTTGTCTTGTTTCAAAATATCAACCACCTTAGAATTTCAAACTGCTATATTTCAACCATTTTTTAAGTTAGAGACAAAACAAAAAATGCTCCAGAGTCCTTGTATTAAGGCCTAACACATAAACATAAAATAACTTTGGATTTCTAAATTTCTTGTGTATTTTTTTTTAGTTTTAAATATTTAAATGGCCGCCATTTTGAAACAAGATGGTGGATGAAGTTGGCCACCGAACTGGATCGAGACATTGGTATGTACTATGCGTACAATTAATCTCATCTAAATCGGTTTATAAATGCGAGATTTATCGCATGACAAAAATCAGATATATATATGGGTCAATCCATTTCAAGTGGTCCAGCACTGGTTGCTCGACCATTTTTAAAAAATCTGAAATTTTTTGTACAACAACCCTAACATGATGGAAGTTCAAAATGACTATTATTTTAATTTTATTAATTTTTGTTTGTGCATGGCGGCCATCTTTGTTTCATCGTCTGCAGAAATTTTCTCACAAGAAGGGTTTATGGAATTGTAAATAATTCATCGTTTATTTATCCCATTCAAGTGCAGATTAAAGCAATTTGTACAGAATACATTGGGCTAAAAATTTGGTAATTGAGTAGTTTCCGAAACTAGATGCTTATTGGTAAAATTTAAGCATAAAGTTTCAGTTTTTTTCCAAAATTTGTCCGTTTACAAGAGGAAATTTTTCTAGCAAGAAAAACTGTCAACATGACATAATTTTTTTACAAATAGGCCGAAAGTACTTGTACTCACACGCCGAGTTCCAGATCTGACATTTGCTTTCTCTTTGCTAAAAAAAATCCCAAATTTTTCAAAAATGACAAAAATCGCACTTTTCAGGCTTTGATATATCTGGTGGGGCACGAGATAAAAATCTGAATTTTTTTTTTTATAAGAGTATTGTATGGTAGTGTTATGCACAAGAAATGGAGATTTGACTACAAGCTGAGATATAGCAAGGGCAACATGTCAAAACAATACTGCCAAACTATTGTTTTGTTGTAGTCACAGCTAAGTATTTATCTCAGAATGTCATTTAAATTTATGTTTTTGATTATCTTTAAATAATAGTAGCAGAAAATAAAGCCTTTTGCAATTAATTAAAAAAATAATTATGCCTAAGGCCTACATTTTGTATGGTTTCAGTAATTTTTGTTGTAATTTTAGTAACTAAAAGAAATCTCAGCACTTTTACACACACACACATATATATATACACAAGACCTGAGACGAAAACAGAATAGGGAAAGAGAAAAGCTGTTAATGTTGTCAAAGTTGCTGAGACATGATCAAACGTGTCAAAACACATTCCTACTTGTTGGTTTAAAAACCACAATTTTAATGCTGCTTGCCAGTCCCTGAAACTTGTTCCTACCATAAGTATGTTCCTGTAAATGAAACATTATGCGATATTACCATGCATTAACCTCAAGTAATTTTCAAAAAGTAAAGATATCCAAAGCCTTTTCAAAATTTATACTGCAGAAAAATCACATTTTTGCATAAGAAGTAAGCTAGGAATTATTAATGAATTGAGACTTGCACATAGTAATTTCAAAGTATATTTCTATGAGCCAGCAGGGTCAAGATCTTCAATCAAGTTATCAAGAGATGACAAGACTTGGTTCCTACAAATAAAATTTTGAGAAAGATCAAAATTGTGGTTTTTGAACCAACAAGCAAGAATGTGTTTTGACACGTTTGATCATGTCTCAACAAGTATGGCAACATTAACAGCTTTTCTTTTTCCCTATGTTGTTCTTGTCTCGGGTCTTGTATAAAAATGATTTTTTTTCTTTATGTAAAAGTGTTGAGGTTTCTTTTAGTTACTAAAATTACTTACAACAAAAATTAGTGAAGCCACACAAAATGTATGGCATTAGGCATAATTATTTTTTTAATTAATTGCTAAGCTTTGCAAAGGACTTTATTTTCTGCTACTATTATTTAAAGATAATCAAAAACATAAATTTAAATGACACTCTGAGATAAATACTTAGCTGTGACAACAACAAAACAATAGTTTGGCAGTATTGTTTTGACATGTTGCCCTTGCCATATCTCAGCTTGTAGTCAAATCTCCATCCTGAAATTTCTTGTGCATAACACTACCATACAATACTCTTATAAAAAAAAAATCAGATTTTTATCTCGTGCCCCACCAGAGTTATCAAAGCCTGAAAAGTGCGATTTTTGTCATTTTTGAAAAATTTGAGATTTTTTTTTTAGCGAAGACAAAGCACGTCTCAGATCTGGAACTCGGCGTGTGAGTACAAGTACTTTCGGCCTATTTGTAAAAAAATTATGTCATGTTGACAGTTTTCCTTGCTAGAAAAATTTCCTCTTGTAAACGGACAAATTTTGGAAAAAAACTGAAGCTTTGTGCTTAAATTTTACCAATAAGCAGTTAGTTTCGGAAACTACTCCATTACCAAATTTTTAGCCCAATGTATTCTGTATAAATTACTTTAATCCGCACTTGAATTGGATAAATAAACGATGAATTATTTACAATTCCGTAAACCCTTCTTGTGAGAAAATTGCTGCAGACGATGAAACAAAGATGGCCGCCATGCACAAACAAAAATTAATAAAATTAAAATAATAGTCATTTTGAACTTCCATCATGTTAGGGTTGTTGTACAAAAAAATTCAGATTTTTTAAAAATGGTCAAGCAACGAATAAATGATTTTCTGGACCACTTGAAATGGATCGACCCATATACATATATTGAAAAATCCTAATTCATGTAATTTAAAATACGGAAAAACAACTAACGAACTTTAACTAAAACAATAAACAAATATTACAAGAATAACTAAGAAATAACTAAATTTGAAGACAAGCGGCAAGGCTAATGACTTGCGCTGCGGAGTTAAACATGTTTGACGTGCACAACATCCCGCCTCACTTGCCAAGACACAACAAATTAAAAATTAAAAAAAATGAAAACCACAAACTAACCCAAAACCATCAAATGAAATCCGTGAATATCCACACCACTAAGCTATTTTCGTCAGGAGTCGCATATCAATATATCACCATCATCGAACAATTCCAATGTTTTATTTCGATAGCTTTTTTTCTTGATAAAATTGAGAGTTAAATCATTCAGAAATTGTATTGGATAATTTTGTTTACTGGCGTTTATGTAAAAGTGAAAATTTTCATCATTTCATCAACATTTGAACACAAATTTACAATACGGTTTAAACCATTTAAATATATATTTCTAAAAAATGAAACATGCACGTTACTATTAAAGTTTAATATTTTTATTGTATCAAAATCAAAATAATTTCTTTTATCGTAAATACTATTTACTAAAATTCCGTCTATAATTTCAAATTTAACATCCAAGTAGTTGTCTGTGCTTTGATTTTCTGATGCGCTCGCTCTTTAAATTTAAAATATTTGGATAACATTTAAATTGATAAATTTCTTTATTGTTATTCAGCTTAACTACCAAAATATCATCTATATATCTGTATATCTTTAAATCTTTTTCCAACAATAAACCGGCTTCATGTGTAAACAGATAAATATCTGCAAGGATGAATCTGCAGCTACCCCCCCCCCCCCATTGGAATACCTCTCACTTGTTTATATATGTGTTTCTCCTCAAACAGATAATTCTCGCAAACAACAAATTGAAATAAATCAGTGAACTGTTCAGTACCATTATCCTTTTCTTTAGATTTCTTGAAAAAATCCATAACTTTGTACTTCAAATCATCTAAATTTATGCTATTATACAGATCCTCAAAATCATATGTATGCAATCCTGTAATATATATTATATATATATATATAAGTCACATTTGAACGGAGGGGGGTTTTGGGTCTGGGGGTCATCATCGGCGAAAATATACCAAAATTTTCCGGAAATGTTTTCCGAATGGCTGCAATGGGTAGCTTTTTACTTTTTTCAATGGAAGCTACCTAAAAGCTCACAGTTTTACATTAAAAGTGACAAAGATAATATTAATGTAGATATTACAAGTTAAAACTATACATTTTATTTAAATTTCCTAGTACTTTCGGCCTGAAATCCCTGTAAATAGAACGGCAGTTAAATATATTTTTCTCTACTTAAGTTCAATCCAAGGCACTTCTACTACTACTTCCAGCTACTCTAGTAATTATAGACTCTCCCATTTCAAACGAAGTCACGTATGTGAATGAATGGAACAGCAATTATTAAAAATATTCCCTGACAATGGCCGTGGGATTGCAGGCCGAAATTACTAGGAAATTTAAATAAAGTGTACTAGGGGGCTCAGCCCCCTGCTCGCTCACGCTCGCTAACCCCCGTGAATTGCTATGCAATTCACATTGGGATCGCTGCGCGATCCCAGCTCGTTTTTCTCGCTCGCCACTATTTGTGTCAACCCTAGCCAGAATGAGTGCTATCATAAATCATTATAATGTATTACATTTACAAATATTTTTAATGTATAAAAAAGTAATGGAAAACTTTGTTGTAAAAGTAAATAAAAATGTATTAAAAAACCTTGGAGACAGAATTAATTTAAAACCATAATGAAAACACAGTAAAAAATACTTTTAGTTGGGCCGCTATGCGATCCGAGCAAGCAAAATATGAAATTTACAAATATTTTTAATGTATAAAAAGTCATGCAAAATTTTGTCGAAAATCTAAATAAAAATGCATTTAGGTGGTGCTACAATGGGTACAAAACTTTTTAACATTATGAAATTTACAAATTTTTGAAATGAAAAATAATTCATAAAAAAGTAATTGAAAATTTTGTTGAAAATGCAAATAAAAATGCATTTATCGAAAGTTTGGCCCTGTGACTTGTTGATCATTGAGAAAGCTAAACGAACTGGAAATTGACGCCGTTTAAATATAAATGGCACGTTAGTGTTAGATGGGGTCCTTCTCCTTTCATTTTGCCTATAGTATTGAGAGACGCTATAAAAGATGCTATGTATCACGCTAACGAACTGTAAACAAAACGTTTTCGCCAGTGTCTAAATAAAATCTTTGATCAAAGAGCTGATTCGCTGAATTCCTTGCGTCATCATAAAACGGACCAATAGCAATTGTCATTCATGCCTGTCTCAATCGGTTTGTGTTAAAAAAGAGATTCTGTCTGGATTTTGATTTACTGAGTTGGTTGGGACATGTGACCGTAACTTAACCACTGAGAATCGTCGCTGTGGCTGTTGCCAAATAGCAAGCTACAATACAGCCGTTTTTCGCGCTACGTAAGGGAAATATATATATATATATATATAGATATTTTTAACTTGTAGCATCTATTATTATTATCTTTGTCGCCATTTAAGTAGAACGGTGAGCTTTTAAAAGTTCATATTGTGTATTTTGTGATTGAATCAAGGTGGAATATTGCATTTCGTCTTGTGATTTTATTTACAAAAAGTTTATTTAATAAAAAAGTTTCTTGAAAATTGTAAAAATTCAGGCAAGAAAAAAAAATAACAGCCTACTTATTTTTTCTGTACGTGTTTGGAAGTAGTAATAACACGTATGAAAAATGCATAGTAATTCTCTTTCCCTTCATGATATATATTTTTTTCAAAAGTGGCATTTCGACCAATATTGCAGCAGTTTTTAAATGATTCAATTAAAAAAAGAAATAATGATAAACAACATCTAAATGACCTTAGAGAGTAGATTTCAGATCTCTTTGACCTTTTTGCTTATTTCATTTTGGTTTAAAAATTATGCAATATTTTATGTACCGTTCAATCTTGTTCAAATGTGAAAAATCGCACTCGATCGCCTCGAATGAAAAAGATTTTTAAGATGGAGTTTTTGCCGTAGAGTTTTAGTTTCTTTTCTCTATAGGTCTACGCCCACAAAGTACGGAAAAAAAAGTGCAACAACCAAATTTAATCATCAATAAATATATAAATAAATTTTATCGAAAATCTGTCAGTATTATCATACCCTCCTTAAAAATCTTTATTCACTTTACCATAGATTTTCTCCGGTTATTAAGCTTTAATAAAATTTTATTAAAAAAAATTTCTTTTTTCAAAAGGAAAGAAAAGGGGAGAACTATTGTTAGATGAAAGTTCTACTTCTATTGCATTTTTTAAAAATCTCTGATGCTTTCCTATTAGTCGCTTGTTTTTCTAGCATTTCTTCAGTCCTATGCTAGAGATTGATGAGTACATGAAACAATAAAAATTTAACCTTTCTTTAAACACAGTTCCATGTTATCTCTATATCTAAATAAAAAATATACACCTTGCGTAATAGCAGAAGAGTGCTGTTAAATAAGGTGAAGAATTGTTCTTTAAATTTTGTGGTATCAGTATGAGTTTAAAAGTAGTAGTATACCTAAGTATGAGTATAAAAACATACTTCCAAAAGAATAATTTGTGAGTGTATTGTTAAAACTCTGCTTCATACAAATCGATGTTGGCTAGTTAATCCCTAAAAATTTTTTCTTTTAAATGTCATAATTTACTTTATTATATCATAAAAGTAAAACCGTTACTATTTAAAAAATAATAATAAAACGAAAACAGAAGAAACAACTCTTGCTATATGCAAGATCAATTTCTACAGAATTTTTTCCGATTTTGACCTCTGATGTTTTTCTGCCGTTGTGTTGTTTCTTTTTCTACCACTTCTTTAACCCTTTCAGGGGCAGTGGTATGATTATGAAACCACTTAATTTTAATTCCCAAATGCACAATGGTACCAGAATTTTGGTATGCATTTTTTTTCCGTTTATTATGTATGGGAAAAAATAGCTTTTTCTAGTTTCTAAATAAATGTGTACCTAAATTTCAGTGTTATTCATTCATTTCAACATTTTCGCAATGGAAGTACTCTTCCCCTGAAAGGGTTAATCCATTACCTGCTAATAGTGCGTTTTCGCACCGTTAAAAATAAATTTAAATTATTTATCTAGATACGACTATTTTTTAATATAAAAAATTGCCTTGAGTAATTACAGAAAGTTTGAACATTACATAAAATGAAGATTATCTTTTAATATTTGTGGTGAGAAACGTAAAAAAGTTGAAGACCCCAACCTCACACTTTTGGCAGTTAGTGGTTTAAAACTCCGGTTGTTACAAACAGACGTTGACCAATTAATCCCTAAAAATCCTTCTTTAAATTGCCATAAAAACTTTTGGTTATTCATATTAGTTAAACCGCGCACAGAAAAGGGGGAAAAAATTTAAATTGAAAGCGAAGAAACAACTCTAGCTAAATCTAATATTTATTTCTGCAACATTTTTTCCTCTTACCGCCTTTTTTTCAGCAGCTTGTTTAAAATTCATGTTGATATAAAAAGATGTTGACCAGTTAATCCCTAAAAATCATTCTTTAACACTAGAACTGCCATAGCGGTCATTTTGACCGGTTACAAATAAAAATATTTCGATTCGAGCCGGAAATTGTTTTCTAAAATAAGTTAACTGTGTACCACAGAGAAATAAGTTAAATAAATTAGTTAAATTATTTTAAATAACAATTCTGGTGTACAATATTTTTATAACACTTGAGTAATATTTCCGGCGGTTCTAGTGTTAAATTGTCATTATTTATTTGTTTATTTATTTATTTTGTCATAAAATATTAGTAAAACCGTTACTAAAAAGAAGAAAAATCCTAAGCGGAAACAGAAGCAGCAACTCTTGTTAGATGCAAGATCTATTTCTGTAACATTTTTTCCCGATTTTTATCTCTGATCTTTTCCTTTCGTCGCTTCTTTTTAACTCAGGTTAATATGAGTAGAGGTTAACCAGTTAGTCCCTAAAAATATTTCTTTAAATTGTCATAAAATTTTCTGGGTTTTCCATATTTGTTAAACCGTGTACAAAAAAGAAAAAAAATTCAAAATTGAAAGACGAGAAGCAACTTTTACTAGATGCAAGATTTATTTCTATAGCAAGTTTTTCCGATTTTGATCTCTGGTGTTTTCTTTTCATCACTTCTTTTCTACCGCTTCTTTAACTAAGGTTGAATGCAAAGAGATGATGACCAATTAATTCCTAAAAATATTTCTTTAAATTGATCTTCTGGTTATATGATATTAGTAAATCCGTGTACTAAAATAGAAAAAAACAACTCTTGCTCGATGCAAGATCTATTTCTATAACATTTTTTTCTGGTTTTGATCTCTGTTGTTTTTTTCTCATCACTTCTTTTACTATCTATTCTTTAAAACTGCGTTTGATAGAAATAGATGTTGACCAGTTAATCCTTAAAAATCTTTCTTTAAATTGTCATAATATTTTCTGGACATATCATATTAATAAAACCGTGTACTAAAAAGAAGAGGGGAAAAAAGCAAAAAGGAAAGAGAAGTAACAACCCTTGCCTAGATGCAAGATGTATTTCTACAGCATTTTTTCCGATTTCGATCTCTGATGTTTTCCTCTCGTTGTTTCTTTTTCTACTTATTTTTTTTTTTTTAAATCACGGTTGGTGCAAATAGATGTTGACCAGTTAAATCCTAAATTTTCTTTAAATTGTCATAATTTTCCCCTGGGTATAACACATTAATAAAACCGTATATAAAAAAAAATGAGAAAAAAAATCCAAAACGAAAAGAGAAGAGAAACTCTTGCTAGATGCAAAATCTATTAGTATCTTTTCCGATTTTGGTCTCTGAGTTTTTCTTCTCATTGCTTTTAAAAACTCCAGTTGATGCAAATAGATGCTCACCAGTTAATCCTTAAAAATCTTTTTTTTAATTCTTATATTTTTTCCTGGATTTATCATATTAATAAAACCGCGTAATAAAAAGAAAAACAAATCCAATACGGAAAGAGAAGAAAAACTCTTGTTAGATTCAATATCTATTAGCATTTTTTCCGATTTTGATCTTTCATGTTTTCTTCTCATCGCTTTTAAAAAACTCCTGTTGATGCAAATAGATGTTGACCTGCTAATCCTTAAAAATCTTTCTTTAAATTGTCATAATTTTTTTTGGATATATCATATTAATAAAGCCGTGTAATAAAAAGAAAAACAAATCCAATACTGAAAGAGAAGAAAAACTCTTGCTAGATTCAATATCTATTAACATTTTTTCCGATTTTGATCTCTCATCGCTTTTAAAAACTCCGGTTGATGCAAATAAATGTTGGCCAGTTAATCCTTAAAATTCTTTCTTTAAATTGCCATAATTTTTTCTGGATCTATAATATTAATAAGACCGTCTACTAAAAAAAAAAAAAGAAGAAAAAAATCCAAAACGGAAGGAGAAGAAACAACTCTTGCCTAGATGCAAGATCTATTTCTATAGCATTTTTGTTCCGATTTTGATCTCTGATGTTTTCCTCTCGTCGCTTCTTTTTCTGCCGCTTCTTTAAAACTCTGGTTGACACAAATGGATGTTGCCCAATTAATCACTACAGATGTCGTTGCCGATAGCTGAACGCGAAAGAAGTGGCACAGAGGATAGCGGCCGTGCCATCAAAGGGGGGAACGACGAGAAAAAAAATGTTCATTATACATATATATATATATATATATATAAATTTAATCTCTGCATATTTATAGCAGCATTTTGAAAAGCGCAATGTTGCATTAACATAATCCTTCCGAAATTCGTTCCTCATTAACTAGGATTAAATGAGAAGGTTCTTGCTCATTTTTAAAGACGCTGATAAGAATATCTTTTGAAATTTCAAATATCAAAACTTGTTGATGGAAAGGTATTTATTTCTCATGTTTTCACTTGTAGTCATTATTAATATAACACAGGGTGGGTCGCAACTGCTTCACATTTTAAAATTCAATAAAAAAAAAAAATCAAGTAATTGGAGTACGGGAGTACGGTTTGGACGAAAATAGTTAGCTTCATGTGAAGTTTTTTATTTATTTTATTTATTTATTACATTCTTCTGTCTTTACAAGAAGAAAGTATTGGATTCGTGAAAATTTTCGGCTTTCGATTTTCGACGGATTTACACGTTTTAGGGGTCAGGGATTTCGAAAAACATGTTTTTACCAAAATGTCTGTCTGTGAGTCTGTCTCTCTGTCTGTCTGTATGTGACACAAATTTTGTGGGCGCTCTATCTCAAGAAATAATGCACGGAATTTAATAAAAATTTATATTCAGTTAGTCCCTGATATAAATTGGTGCTGATTAATTTTTTGTGTAAATCGCTCAACAGGTGGCGCTGCTATACAGCATTTTTCACGATTTCCGCAATAGGTCAATCCCCAGAACTAATGCACGGATTTTCATAAAACTTCAGATTCATTTAGTCCTTGACATGAATTGACGTTTTATACATTTTGGTGTAAATCGTACCAGAGGTCTATCTATCAGAGGTCTTCTATGCTGCATTTTTGCGATTTCCGCAATAGTTCTATCTCAAGAACTAATGCTTTGATTTTCAGCAAATTTCAGATTCAGGTATACCTTGATATGAATTAGTGCTGTTTATGTTTTGGTGCCAATAGCTCAACAGGTGGCGTTGCTATGTTGCATTTTTCAGAATTTCCACTATCTTAAGAACTAACGCATGAATTTTCATCAAACTTCAGATTCAGATATACCTTGATATCAATTAGTGCTCAGTACTGTTTGTATGTGATTTATTATTTATATAAAAGAAAGTTTTGTGATGGCCACACCATACTAGTTTTTTGAAGGCGACAGTAGATTTTGAAAACTCAATTAATAAGAATTATAATGTATTCATTTGACATTTGTCAGAATTGTTCAGAAGACCTCATTAAAAAAATTCAGCACAATGTTTGAAATTAAAATATTAAAAATAATTTTAATTATTGCAATGTAAATACAGTGTAAAGTCATGGTGTACTTTTGACCGATCACAGGAAATCAACGAAACAAGGTGGAAATCTGAAATCTTCACTCAAGAAAAGAAAAATTCTCCAAGTTTCATAACTGTTCAGTGCAGTTCGGTGTAGCATGCATTTGTTGCCCTACACACATCTAAACGATATTCAAGTTCTTCCCACACACAGTTAAGAATGTCTGGTGTAACAGAGTCAATAACGTCTGTGATTTTCTGCTTCAAATGGAGGGCACATCGAACTGCACAGAACAAGTAGGAAACTTGGAGAGATTTTCTTTTATTTGGTGAAGATTTACCATTTCCATCTTGTTTCGTTAATTTCCTGTGACTGGTCAAAAGTGCACCATCTATATTTTAATGTGACGAAAAATTGTCCTATTTCAAAATGTTCCAAGCGCATTTCTTTTGCATAAAATATGACAATATTTATTTTTGAGATGCTATTCGTATATTACAATGGAAGTTGACATGAATTGTAAAGGTTTACTAAATGTATAAGAAGAAAAAAAATGTTTTTATAATTATGCTTTGTTTTTTCTTAAAAAGTAGTATTTTTATATGCACATAAATTTCCACAATAAAATACCCCTGAAATACAACTTTATATTATTCTGTAGAAAACTGCAGTATAAATTTCGAAAGAATATGATTATTGGAAATTCGCATCGAATGTTTAAAAATTTTTAAACGTACGAAATGTTCAACTTTGATAAAACATTATTTTAAGTATAAACAACTAAACTAAGCTAAAAGAATGCAAAAAGTGATTAAAAATACACTGAAAAGGAACATATATACTTTATTCAGATCAATATATGTTTCATTGCTCAAACGACGACACTTCCAACATCTTTGTTGATAGGGGAGACCGGGGCTAGTAGGCGCAGTTTTTAGTTATTGATTTTTATTAATTTTTTGTTTAAGTTTTTTTATGAAACTTTAACTGTACTTTTAAAGAACAGGCATTGGGATATAAATACCCGGAGTTTTGAGTTTGTAGTTTTGTAGCTTTTGTTTAGCGGAAGCCTAAAGTAAAAGAATGTGCCAACCTACCCCGTCACGGGGCAAGTTGCCTATACCTATGGGTAAGTTGGCACACGCTTTATAAAAATGTAAATGAAACTCAAATAAGACACGCAGTTAAGAGAAATCAATTTCATTAATACCAGTAAGTTAAACAAAGGCGGTATCGCCGTACTATGTAAATTCTAAATTATACAGACATAAAAATAATGAATAAAACATTAATATTGCGTAACTTCTATTCTACTCGATATCATCATAAGAATTACAGTTGTCACAAATAAAAAATCGAATGTCTCCGTTTGGGTAAGCCTTGTGTGCCCAAAATCTTGCATTGGAACCACTTTTCTCGATGTTTGCTGTTTTTCAAGCTACCAGCACACACCAGACGCCGAGCCAACTTGCCCCGTGTTCAATGCGCCTTCTAGCCCCATAATAAATTTCTTCACAAAAGGGACACGTAACCATCTAAGCATAAATAATCCAAGTAAATCACATATGGGGTAGGTACAGTTAATCATTCACTAAGAAAAATTGCAGGAGTTAAATCGCAATTATTAAGATAAGTATTAGAAATTAGAAAAAGAATGAAGCAACAAAAAATTACTTATAAGTGCAAAAAACAGAAAAATCGTAATAAATGTCCACTGCATGTAGGTAACGCTGCAAAACTACAATGAGGATTGTAAAAAGCAAGAAGAAAGGTACTCTGGGACTGGTTGCGCAATCTATCCACAAACAGGCGATTTATGAGGACTGCGCCTTCTTACCCCTGTAGCCAACTAGCTCCGGTCTCCCCTACAAATATTTTCGCAAAAAGTTTTGAAAACAAGATATTAGATTAAATTTTAAAAAAAAAATCTTTAAAAAAAGTTTTTTGCGAAAATATTTGTATCAACAAAGATCTTGAGAATGTCGCCGTTTGAGCAATGACACACATGTCGATCTGAATAAAGTATTTATATGCCTTTTAAGTGTATTTTTTAATCACTTTTAGCAATTTTTATCTCAGTTTGGATGATTTTTAAGTGATTTTCATACATAATTTTATAAACAACAGTTTAAATATATAGTTTGTTAACAAATATAAAGGATTTATATCTCTGCAAAGAAGCGTAAGAATGGAAAAATTCTTTCTGCATTAGTTGAATTTCAGAATTTAGTTTCATAACTCACCAAATAATTAAAAAAAATCATCTTTTTAATCGAATTTCGTGATTTTAAAAACTCATTGTCCCCTTAAATAAAAAATGGAAAAACTGCTATATGTGCTGATTCATGGCGCTGTATCTTCATAGCTGCATAAAAGCATAAAAAATTCAAAATAAGCAGTTACAGACTATTCTTTTTTTTAATCTACTTTTTTATTTTGATGCGCGTATCTTTTTTAGCTCGAACCACGTCTAACACTTCTAAACAGTAGTCAATTTCTTTCCATACGTTCAAATGCGGTAATACATGGCGTGTTCACAAAGTTTCAAGACTGGTCTGAGAATACAAAATTTATTAAACATTTTTGAACAGCGAACTAAAATTCTTCGAAATATGACCCTTGGGCATCAACACACCGTTGCCAGTGTTTTTTCCATTGTTCATAGGCTACCCGGAAATCTTCGTGCGCAAGGTTGTTAAGGGATCTCGTCGAAGCTGGAATCGTGGATTTCTGGAATCTTGTAGAATCGCTTCCTTTTCAGGTCTTTCTCGATCCGGGGAAATAAAAAAAATGTCGCTGGGAGCGAGATCGGGGCTGTAGGGAGGCTTGTGGCAGTATTGCCACGTTAAACTTAGCCAAAACTTTGGCGGCTGCGAGCGACGTGTGAGAGGGCGCATTGTCGTGGTGAACAATCCAATCGTCTCTGGTATCTTGACGGACAGCTCGAGTTCAGCTCGAGTCAGCTCGGTTTGACCGAGTTTGACTCGGTTTGACCCTGGAATGCACCACCATTTGAAGGATAAAGTCCGGCGCGCCAGCCCAGACATCAGAGACGATTGGATTGTTCACCACGACAATGCGCCCTCTCATATGCCGCTCGCCGCTGCCGAAGTTTTGTTTAAGTTTAACGTGGCAATACTGCCGCAAGCCCCCCTACAGATCCGATCTTTCTCCCAGCGACTTTTTTTTGTTCCCCTGGATCAAGAAAGTCATAAAAGGGAAGTGATTCGACACGATTCCAGCGACCCAGGCAGCTTCGACGAGGTCCCTTAATAGCCTTGCGCGCGAAGACCTCCGAGGAGCCTATGAACAATAGAAAAAACGCTGGCAGCGGTGTGTTGATACCCAAGGGTCATATTTCGAAAAATTTTAGTTCGCTGTACAAAAATGTTTAATAAATTTTGTTTTCTCAGACCAGTCTTGAAACTTTGTGAACACACCCGGTATATTGTGTAAAGTAAGTTGTGTTGAGTAATTTGTATTTCTTGCCTTTTTTAGATTTTTTTCCCCCTTCTGTCGAGTTATACCGTCTATCTACAATTTTTTGAACTAAAACTTCTTTAGTTAAAAAAAAATCGATCACGTGAAACTTTTTAAACGGCAATTTCGGGTACCAATTACTTGATTTTTTATTAAATTTTAAAATGTGTCGAAGATTTTTGGAACAGCCTTTTTTAATATTCTTCGTTCAACCATTTCAGGAATTCTTTTTTTCCTTTTTTTTTTTTTACATAGAAAAAAGTATTACTTAAAAAGCCCATTTCAGTTAAAAAAATGTTTTATAATAGATTTTAATTTATGCACAATCCACCGATAACATTAAACATCTTCGGAATGCACGTACAATAATACAATATTATGTTAAATATACTTATGTGCAAAATATTTATATTATATCTTTAGAGTTTTAAATAAATCGGAGTATTTATACCATGATTGTATAACATCTATTTAAGACTAAAAATGTAAAATACATTATCTGATTACGTGTTTTTTTTCATTTCTCTATTGATTTTTAACATTCTTTCACTTTTTTAGCTCATTGCTGACGGCTAACGCGAATTCGCATCTTTTGGATATGTGTACCTCCACCCATGGGCGTCTTGCATTTTACATGTTACATTAATTCTCAAAAACAAACGCAATATTTGTATTCATACAATTAGCGTACTATGCATATAAATACTTGCGTTATAAGCAGAACCATTATTACATTCATTCCTTTAAATATGAACGCGAACACAGAAAATGTTGTGTTAAATAATTCAGCATGCAAAAGTAATGCCCACGGGTGGGACTTCCTCTTTAAAAGTCAATACTAAACAAGTACTGAAATCAAAAATAAATCGTCATGAAAAAAGTTTAATGCGCTATTAAAGTGAAAGAAATTGTTAAAAAAATGTTTTCGCGCCTTTTTCTTCCCAACATACTTCATTATAAGATCAAAAATATATTAAACCTAGATTATTTTTTTTAGCCCCCGGTACGCTACGCTATTTCTTTCTCCCAGCTTATTTCTTGTCGTCTCCAAAAAATAACGTTACCTACCAGAAGCCTGCCGTAAAACAAAGCAGTACGACTAAATATCCTATAATAATTCTATAGCAATTTTTTAAACTTCTAAGCATCGCGCATTTTCAATTTTTATACCGTCGTAATGGAAAAAGAGTACTTTTAATTGCAATTTGTTTGAAAATTGCTTCTCCATTTATTTTTGAAATACTAGGGGGCTCTGTCCTCTACGAGCTACGCTCGTCAACCCCCGTTCAGACACCACAAACTCTAAAAGCACTCTAATTTGATCGGCTTTAAAAAGAATTCAAAAGATTGAATTATAATTTAAAAAACAGTGGCGATCTCCCTGTAAACGGATTTCTATTTATTTCTCATTGATTGGGGAATTTTAAGGCCAAATCAGCTGCGGTACTATTTGATTATGCCGTCGACCAATTTCGCCAAATTATATAAATTGCCAAACCACTCGCCAAATTATACCAATTGACAATTTTTATTTTAAATAACGAAAGAACAAATAAATTAGTATAACATTTATAAAAATACGTATAAAACGTCGAAATAAAAATAACTTGATAACGTAGACACGTGTAACTTGCTTAAAGTCAAGTTAATGTAACATTTACGGTCAACCATTATTGGCATTTAATCTTACAGTTTGGCGATAGATTTTTGGTCGACGGGATAACTAAGTAGTACCAAAGATACAACGACTGTTTTCGTCTTTGATTAAATAAAATTGGTTAAACATTTCAAAATAAGCTAATATAAAATGAATTAAGTAAACAGAGTTTTTATCTCCCGGTATTTTTTAACAAAGCGAAAAGAAACTTCTTTTAAATAAGACGTTTTAAATGTATCGTTTTTAATATGACGTAATTTTCACCAAACTTTTCTTTCTCTTTTTAATATTCACGTGAAAATACTTTTGTTAGAAATAAAATATTATTTGCGCTGTCCTAACAAAAATAGTTGAAAACATCATTTCCAAATATCAAATAAATGTCTCGCGAAATTTTTAAATTTAAACTGTTTTGCAATATTATTTTTTGTTCACTTTACGTAATAAGTGCAATGTGACGTAAATGGGACGTAATTTCTCCTATTTAAGACTTCTAATGCATGTTAATTAATTTATTATTTTACAATATCCTTTTTCTTTTAAAATTCACGTGTAAATATAGTTTTTATGACGTAATTTTCAATAAGTTCTTTCTTTTTATACGTGGTTTTTTTTCTTTTTATAATAATCACGTGTAAATATTTTTTTAATTTGAAGGAAACATTATTGTTTGCGCTGTTTATACAGTTGGCAACAGTTTAAATTAATACCCTTTTCTAAAATATGTAAAAAATATCTCTCGAAATGCTGAAAATTTGAATTTAAAATTGAAATAAAACCTCAAAAAGTGAAAGTGAGTCAAATAAGAAAAATAAATGCAATCTGCACACCGGGAACTTATAACGTATAAAATGATCTAAAAATGATTAAATTCTCATGTATAGTTTTTGTTTCAAGAAAACCCAATTTAGGCTCTAAAATACTATTAGCATAATATTGAAGCTATAATGCCTAATGTTGCCAATAAAATACATTCTGAAGATATTATTAAATCGATTTTCAACATGTAAATGGCAACACTTGTGTTGTTTAAGAATAAAGATAGATTTATTTCTTCAATTGTTGTTACTTGTTCTTTTTGTTTTGTTTGGAAGCTTGCGAAATACCCTATTTTGTTCTGCAGTGAGCAAGTAAAATTTATTTCTTATTATAGTTCCTAAAATTCTTGTGTGTTTAATATTATAGAATTTTATCGAGCAAAATTATTTTTTCAAATAAAGACCAGTATTGCCGATTAGTAACAAACTGTTTTTTAGCCGTAAACCATACTTAAAACAAAATAGGATTTTTTTAAGTATTTTTCCCATGATTTATTTAAAAAATGAAAATCGAAAAACATTATTACAATGATTTTTGAAAAATCCGGCATTTAAGGGTTAAGGTGTATTTTAATGATATTACATTATTTTTAAACTATTGAAATTTTTATATATATCACTCAGGTGTACTATAAGGCGCCCACTGTAGACTAGGGTGTGCATAGAATTTATCGTTCATTTACAAGTGCACACAAAAGAATTTGGCTACAGAAAGAAAAAAACAATAATTGAACTATTGAAGCCTGTAAACAATAATTGTTGGAAGTGCATTTTCAGTTGTTTTACGCGTTTTTAAATTTAACTATCATATACAGGACTGCACCAAAGCTCTTAAATACAATTCTGTTTATTGACTGAAACTGCTCAATGGAAATTTTCAACAATGCTACACTGTAAAAAAAATACTGCCAGTTTTTCCGGTAGGAATTGGAAAAATAGTAGCCCTTATCGTACCGGAATAATTTCCGACCCAGCTCGGAATAAAATATGTAAAAATAAGGAAATAGTCAGCAGAACGGTATTTTACGGATTTTATTCCGAGCTGGGTTGGAAATAATTCCGGTACGATAAGGGCAACTATTTTTCCGATTCCTACCGGAAAACTGGCATTATTTTTTTTTTACAGTGAATGCGTTTAACTAAACTAACTTTTAGCATACTATGTAATGCACATAAAATTCTATAGATCATATACAGGGATGCATAAAAAGTTCAGATACTTTTGTACTATTGATGTTAATTGTAGAAATCGGGTTTTCAAACGCGTTGTGCGTTTTCGGAATTCACTGTAAAAAAAATAACGCCAGTTTTCCGGTAGGAATCGGAAAAATACTCGTAGTTGCCCTTATCGTGCCGGAATAATTTCCAACCCAGCTCGGAATAAAATCCGTAAAATACCGTTTTACTGACTATTTCCTTATTTTTACGTATTTTATTCCGAGCTGGGTCGGAAATTATTCCGGTACGATGAGGGCAACTATTTTTCCGATTCCTACCGGAAAACTGGCAGTATTTTTTTTTACAGTGTTGTTTATTTAGACATCATGGTGTAGTCTATGACTGAAGTGTGATTTTTTGTTCTTTTTTCCTTAAGGGTGTTTGTTCTCAAATCCAAAAGGGCAACTTTCTGACATAAGTTTTAATTTATTTTTGTTCGAAAATGCATGAAACTACCTGGTGTTGTTGTTCAGCAACTATGTAATTGGGCTGTTTTTTCCTTCTTTTTTGCAAACGCAATAGATATTTCAGAAAATAGTGTCAAAGTTGACGTTTTGAACCGAATTTCCGCGCGAAGGAAGAAATAGCACTCAAGAGCGGGCGAAAAACGTGTTTGTCACGTTATCAAAATAGCTTATAACTCAATAGGTATACTGTAAAAAAAATCCGAACAGTATTCCTGTAGGAATCGGAAAAATAGTTGCCCTTATCGTACCGGAAAATTTTCCGACCCAACTCGGAATAAAATCCGTAAAAAAAAGGAAACATTCATTAAAACGGTACTTTACGGATTTTATTCCAATTTTACTGATTTTATTCCGAGCTGGGTCGGAAATTTTTCCGGTACGATAAGGGCAACCATTTTTTCCGATTCTTACAGGAAATCTGGTCCTACTTTTTTTTTACAGTGTAATTGATTGATCAAAAAATGGAAAAATCTGTTCAATTCCAAATCGTTTCCATGGCCATGCCTTCCAATTTTATACCTTTCCGTTAAAAAATGAATTTGTAAATGTGTCAAAACGTTTTGCGATTGTTGAGCAGAGCAGTTAAGAACAGCCTTAAATACATTTCTGTTTATTGACGGAAATTTTTCAATGGAAATTTTCAACTATGCTATGCGTTTAACTAAACTAACTTTTAGCATGCTATGTAATACACATAAAATTCTATAGATCATATACAGGGATGCATAAAAAGTTCAGATACTTTTCTAGTATTGATGGTAATAGCAGAAATCGGGTTTTTAAATGCGATGTGCGTTTTCGGAATTCTTTATTTAGACATCATGGCGTAATCTATGCCTGAAGCGTGATTTTTTGTTCTTTTTTCCTGAAATTCGACTGCTTTTGTAAAAACAACAACGAACTGGCTTTAATAACAATAAAAAACAATTTTTCCTCACTTTAATCACACGTTAAATAAAGGATTTCACGCCTTCCTCTTCATACATACATCATCATAAGATCAAGAATGTATAAACCAAGAATTATTTTTCTCTCTCTTTATTTTTGTAGTCTTTCTCATTCTTTAGGACCGCGTAGGAAAGATAAAAGCTGTGAGCCCATTCACCTATACACCGATAAGACCGGCCCCAAAAATATTAATCCTGCTTTATAGGTGATAAGGCTCAGAAGTATTTACATGCGAAATCCATTTGGGCTCTGATAAGCTTTGGGTTTTGTACCTGATAGAGCTTTTTTGTCAGAAGTGTGAAAGGCCCAACGATGGAATGATAGCTAAAGAGACGTTTTATCATTTGCACGTATTAGAGGACCTGTTTTAGGAGCGCTTATGAGATTTGAATTCGTACATCAGATATTATTGTGCAATTATTTTTTAACGCACAGGTTTAATTAATTTATGTAATTTAAATATTTTTATCAATACTGTAAAAAAAGGCAAATGTTTCTTAAGGGTGTTCTCAAATCCAAAAGGGCAAGTTTCTGACATAAGTTTTAATTTATTTTTGTTCGAAAATGCATGGAACTAGCTGTTGTTGTTGTTCAGAAACTATGTAATTGAGCTGTTTTTCCCTTTTTTTTTCTATTGCAAACGCAATAGATCTTTCAGAAAATTGTATCGAAGTGGGCGTTTTGAACCGAATTTTCGCGCGAAGGAAGAAAGAGCACTCAAGAAAGGTCTAAAAACGTGTTTGTCACGTGATCGAAATCGTTTATAACTCAATAGGTAATTGATTAGTCAAAAAAAAAAAAAAATGGAAAAAACAGTTTAATTCCAAATCGATTCCATGGCCAGGCTTTCCAATTTTAAACACTTCGGTTAAAAAATGATTTGTAAATGTGTCAAAACGTTTTGAGCTTGTTGAGTAGAGCAGTTAAGAACAGCCTTAGGGATCTACATTAAGAGACAAAAAAAAAAAAAAAAAAAAAAAAAGCACTTTTTATGATTTTTTTGTAAGAAAACTGCATGATGGATCTTTTTGAAATTTTAACATTTTATTGTACATATCTTAAGGCATACACAAGAATTTTTTTATTAGATTTTGTTGCTTCTACTCTAATTTATAAACAAATATGTTCAACTGATTTGGAAAATTTCGTCTGGATGGTGGGCATGATAGCGAGCGCCTTGTAGAATTATCTGAAACACAAAAATAATTTTTTTTCGTAAACTTCGTGAGTGTAGCTTCTAGTTAAATTAAAGGAACCCATAAATTTATTTTTAAAAAGTTATGTAATGGTTGATTAAAAAAAAACATTTTTTAAAATTCGTTCTTATTTGTTAATAACTTTTTTTTTTTTTTTTTTAATAATTTTGTAAAAGCTGTAATTCATATCGAAGTCAATTAAATAAGTTAAAAAAAAATAAATAAATAAAAAATCAAGATGATCCATTGAGTAGTTTTTTTTTTTTTTAATCTTGCCCACCGTGTCAATAAATGTGATTTTTTGATGTATTTTTTTAAATATTTTATAAGCTTTCTTTAATACGTTTTTTATTTCTATCTCATTAATTTATTTTAATTTGTACTTTATTTAATTTTGGACGAAAATGGTCTTTTTGTTGTTTATTTTTTATTTTTTGCTCTTTTTGGGCCCCCTTAACTTTTCCCAATGTAATCGATGTTCCGAATTTGGTTACTGTCATAAATCTGTGATACACATTGCTCTTATTAGAGATATGGAGTCCATCGCTCTAATTGCAAGTAATTTCATTTGTTAAGAAAAAAAAAAATCCCGGCCTAAAATTTTCCGGGTTTTATGATCTTTGTTAAACTGGCACATTATGGGAATTATCGATAAGTTGGCAGCTATGCAATTCAGGGCCTCCAAACTTCTACAAGTAAATTTTAATAGAAAATCTCACTTTACTTAAGCGCCATATATTCGTGTATTATTTCTGTCATTAATAAGGCAAAAATTTCGATTCCTTTTTACTGGTGGAAGTTTGCTCCGTTGGTAATCAGGTCCTGATGCAATTCACAAAAGTTTGCGGGACTTCGGCAATATCCTTTTGGTATATAAATGTGCATAATCATCTTTCATGATAGTCATCATCCAGAACACAACCCATCGTCTTGATTGTGTTCACTGAGTTATTCACTGTTCACTAGGTATTGTATTGTGTGTCTGCTTGGGAAAACTTTGACTGCATACTTTACTTGAAGTGTCATGATTGATGAAAACCCTCACAGTTTGGTTTTGTAGGTGACTATATTTGCAATCCTATAAAATGCATACTTGCCAACCTTCGACTTAACTTCCTTAAAATGCCGGTTAATTTGATCCAGGTTAAAGACTCTTCGAACCAGAAATATTGCAAAGAAATGAAAGAAAATAGATTCTTTTCGAAAACATGAAATTAAATATATAATGTTATTTGTTACATCAAATAAATTTTCTCGTTAGAAACGTCTTTAATATGGGTCAAATTAACCGATATTTTACGGAAGTTAAGTTTAAGGTTGGCAAGTATGAAAATAATACAAAAATTCATGTTAAACATATGCCTTGATTAAGGTTTGATAATGTAAAATAACATAAAAAAGAATAAAATGAACACTACAGATTCGTCTTGGACAGATAAAACCGATTCTCCATCAGATGTAAAGCCATGCGATGTGCCACCCTGCAATATAATGCTTATGAATTACATTATTTTAATAACAGACTGCTTTTAAATATTTTACTTTTACTTATAACTATATTTTTCTGTTTTTATTTTTATAAAGACAGAGTGCCATGATACTATCATAGGTTTTACTCGGGTAAGAACGACTCCACCTTTTGCCTCAGCAATGCCTTCTTCTTCTTCCTTTTCTTTCTTTTTTATAATGACAATATTTGACTATATCGTTTTGCAACGATCTATCTAACTGTCCAAGCGTTAAAAGATAGAATTTAATAAGTAAAAAAAAATGAAGAAAAAATCAATCTTTTGCAAAAAAATAAATAATGAAAATAAAATATAATCCTTTTCTTACCTTTTCGACCACGTATCAGTAAGAAAAATCCTGCTAAGCTACCCAAGATTCATATATCAATCCAACAAACTCGCTCACGGGCGAAAGCATGATTGGACAAAAAATGGGGGAAAACACTCCACCCCCACTGACCACACAGCATCCATGTTTCACAGTTTCTTATCGGCATGTCCATTATTTTGTGATAGAACGTCTCCGACAATGGAACGTTCGAAAGCCCGGAGGGGAGTTTTAGGGTAGACACGGGAGTGTATACATGTGTGTATACATATATATATAAAGATAAATATATATATATATATAAGTATATATTTATCCTCGGACAGGTATTTTGTCATCCCGTCGATATCAGCGTTCCCAATCAGTGTCCATTTAGACTAAGGTGACAAGTTTTAGAAGAAAAATTATCAACAGTTTTAAAAGATGATGGTCAGCGAGCGGTGAGGTGGAAATGAGATAGCGCCACCGTTCGGCATTTTCGGCAGTGATTTATCATGCACTTATCTGGTGCAGAAGTCGCTTTATAAACAGAAATATGTAGCATCTTCTAAACTATCCTGGACTTCAATCTGATGGAGGCTTTGAATTTTTATTTTGAAGAATTTTATTTTTATATGAATCGAACAATTTCCTTTCACTTTTTCTATCGACAGCTTAGGGGCATTTTTTACATTCTGTGAAAGATTTTACTTTATTTATTTCAATTAAAGGTTGCATTTTCACATGTGAATTTTCTGTTATGACCTGTTTCACACGCTTGTTTAGCGGCTCATAGTTTTACTTTCGCAAAATTTAATAAGAGCAGAGTGATTTCATCAGATTTTTCAATTATGTTATGAGACTTTTTGTCATTTTTCCATGAAAAGACCTTTCAAAATTCTGTTATCTTATAGTCCTCCGCCATTAAGTTGCATTTTAAGTTTCTGTTACGTTTTCTAGTTATTGTGGTCAACTTACTAAAGCAAGGCTTTTCAGATGGTAGTCATGTTTTACTACTATTGCAAAATTTTCGATTGTTCTCCTTGGTTGCCATCACATGGAGTTTACTTAGTTATAAAATTTTTGTCAACATTTTAAAAAGTCTTCAGAGAAGCTACTTCTCCCATGTGTTTCTTTCCTAAATATTAATGAATAATCCCATTTTTTACTTTCAAAATTCATCTCAGAAAGTAATGTTTAAGAAGCTTTCCTTACATACCGCCCAAATTCCCCCCAATTTTCCCTAAAAGGTCTTTCAAACAATAGTAATTCCATATGAACATAATCAACGTCACCAGATTTGTCAATTATGTTAAACTTCTTTTTGTCAGCTTTGCATGTTATAACATTCCAAAAGCCAGTTCTAAGTCCTGCTTTGAAAATTTCGATCTCTGCTACTGGTAGAAAATCGCATCATTTTGCATCATTGTTTTGTAAATTCGTATTGTCTCAGAAAGTCTTTCCAGAAGGTACTCCATGATTTTCCTTAATTCCAATAGTTTTTGACTTTCAAAATTCGTCTTAGAAGGTAATAATTTTGACGTTTTCTTTACATCGTACATATTGCAAAAGTTCTGACCACTTTTTTAAAGCCTTTCAGACAGTAGTACTTTTCTATAGTAGTTTCCAGTCATTATCCATCACGCAGAGCTCGAAACACATAGGAGAAATTTTATTCTTCTTACCGATGTCCCGATCAATAAATTTTGGGGTACATTTTTTTACTATATATTATGAAGATAATTGTTTCGAAATAGTAGTAGAAAAATAACAAACTTTCTCTTATACGCTTCGAACCCTGGACTAGGGTGACTAGTTAGAAGAAAAAATAGTGTTGCCAGGTGCACCAAGTAAATCGGAGCTTCAAATAATTTGGGAATCAATATTTTAGAGAAATTTTCTTCGCCTTATCTAATGAGAGAATTATCTGCGATTAAGCATGGCAAAATAAGCGGTAAGAAATTAGTGGTATCCAGAGCATTTCGAGCCCCGATTTACGCTGGAAACCTGGCAACATTAGGTGGAAATGAGATAGTGCCACCTTTCAGCATTTTCAGCAGTTGATTGTTGTATGGTACCATGCACTTATCTGGTGCGGAAGTCGCTTTATAAACGTATATACTCAGCCTCTTCTAAACTATCCTGGACTTAAATCTGACGGAGGGTTTGAATTTATCAGGGATAAAAGCGCTGCGCCACAAATGACTGATTTCCACCACTAAATGTTAATATTATTCTTCATGGTAATAAATCTCAAAAATTCTGTCATTAAATAAGGCAAGGAATAATATTAAAATTTAGTTGTAGCAATCGGCCATTTACGGAGCAGCTCTTTTATCCCTCAGTCATTTTTAGGCCTAAAGCTGACAATATTCGACGAAATAACATATATTTACTAGCCCCTTAATTCTCGCTTCCGCCAATATCACGGTCTGAGGTGTCGTTCGTTATTTCTCGTGTCCGTCATATTTCCGGGCTGGAGATTTAATTGCTGGAAAAACTTCTGAAACCAGAAAAAATTAACTGGCATTTCCGTGTGAAGTCTTTGGATATTGCGCTTAGGGTTTGGTGTTTGGCGGTGATTGTGACGTTGGACTTTGTACTGCATGTTTTGAAATATATCATACTCAAAAAAATTATTAATAGTCAAAATTTAATGTATATATATGTAGGATTTGAATTTATACATACTTTATTTTCTTTATAACGTGCATGATCAGCAAATTAACTGACGCTCTGGTATTTTTATTATCCATGATTTGAAAACACGAATTATGAAAATTCACGATCACGAGATCAACAAAATTAGAAAAGAGTCAGTCTATAAAATTATATTGTTCACGAAGCATCGGCTTACGACATGCCAAGGAAGGCATTGTTAGGCCTAATCAAATTGTTCCAAGGAAGTATAGTATAGGTTTTAAGTGAGAAATGTACTGTATTTAAAAAAAGATATCAACGAAGTGGTGTAACATTATCTTTATAGAATTGCATTAAAGTGTATGTGTTGTTATTCCAACGTCTAGTTATTCAAGTCATCTATAAATTAACATTTTACATATAATCTTCTTATAAATATATATATTATTTCAAGCATTATTTGTAAAAATACGTGTGATGATGATAAATAAAGATCTAAGATGTGAAAAATAAAGGTCTTATTCGCATTAATTTGTATGGTGTAAAACAATCATTAAGACACAGAATTCTCGCATGATAGATTTTCTACAAATTTGAATTTGTTCTATAACATCTTTTTTTTTTTCGCTTTAAAAAAACTAATTGCACATTTTATTTAGAAACCTTATAAGTATTCAATCTCTGTAATAAAAAAATAGGTACTTTTTTTTGTGGTTTTTCCAAATATTAACAGGTTCACTGCCAAGCCTATAAAGTAAGAATTTTCAAATTTCTTCTTGAAAGTCGCTTGCCACGATCCTTAAGGGGTTAAACTGATTTTGATCTTGAATTATGCTCATGAAACTCCTCTGAAGAATCCATATTTTTTTCATATTTTTTTATTTTTCATTTCTAATTTCCCGTGTTCATCGTTTGAATTATATTTCCCATTAATTATTACATTTCTGATTGCATTTTAATTATGTATATTTAATCTAATAATTTCCTTTCAGTTTTTCTAAGCAATAGTTTAAGCACATTTTTTACAATCTTTCATGGATATGATTTCATTTATTTCAGTCGAAGGATAAAGTTTCCCATAACAATTTTCGGTGATGACTTGCTTCGTCCGATTGTTCATTCCAAGGCTGAAACTAGGGGGGAGCAGAGGGGGCAAGTGTCCTGGGCGCCAGAATGAAACGTGAAGGGGCGCCAATTGAAAATTTTGTTTGTCGTTTGTACAAAAATATATGTATACGTGAAATTTGGATTAAAATGTCTCGCAGCCGCTAAATCCAGAAGGAAAACTGAACAAATGCATTAACCCTTTATCTACTGAATTAGGAATTCGTGAAAATTTTATCTTCTAAAGCATTTTTCGTGAATTGTTTAAACTACATTAGAAGATTTACACAATCATTTAATAAATTTTAGAAGGGTTGGAGGATTTAGAAGGATTCATTAAATTTGAATTTATAGGAATTTTGTGCAATATTTATAACCCCATTCAAGCATTTTATTTTAAATATTTTTCTTAGTATTTTGTAGCAAAATGAAATGTACAAATATAACGTTCTAATAGAAATATAGAAATAGTTCCGAATTGAAAAAGTCCCCCCCCCCCGCCCTTCCCCAACTCCAAGAAAGCGGAAAAGATGCAAAGGCAAAAGAAATCATCCTTTTAAAAATATTTTTGTTTGTGTAACCCATAATACTTTTGGAACAAGATAAAGTAATGCATCTATAACTCATTTTAAACTGTATTACAACTAATTGATGTATTAAATGAATTTTATAACAAGTTATTTTAATGGTACTTATAAATACCGTCAGTAGATAAAGGGTTAAAATTGACAATTAGATAAAAAGATTCGTGAACAATAAAAGATTATAAATTAATAAGAAAAAAGAACTGTTCTTTTAGGTTATTTTTACTCTCGCATTCCAAATATACCATGTATATGCCTTCTATTATAGATATTTCTTCCTGTTTAGAAAGCATCATTAACATTTTTCAAGGTACCTGCAAATACGGAAACTTTGTAAAGAGAAATTTTTACCGTTCTTTTCAATTCCATTTTCAAGGTTTGAATGAATCAACATTTGACAAAGTTGATTACGTAGTTCAGTAATATATATTTATTTTCCATGTATATGGATATTTCAAATACCACATACATCAAATTTTAAAATAAGCCGACTATTAGAAACTTTGTAGAACTCTGTAAATTTAGTTTGCGGAGAAGTGAAGGTGTCAAAATCCATGTTTGCCCCGGGTGCAAAAAAAGCTAGTTTCGAACCTGCTCATTCACTCATGGTTTCACTTTCGTAAAAAAAAAAAAAAAAGGTACATAACCTCGATATCTGAACAGAGGGACCATCAGATTGACCAATTATGTTACGAAACTTTAGGTCAGTTTTTCAAGCAAATACTTTCAAAGACCAGTTCTTTTCTTACGCAGTGGTAAAAATCTTTAAATTCTTAAAATATTATAAAATTTTGAAATTTTTATTTTTGACAAAAATATCTTTTTGACGAATTGACTAATTCTATAACATAACCTTGAATTTCGTTCGTCTTTCTGAATAAGTGAATTTGCTATTTTGCACTCGAACTAAGGTTTTATTTGTTCTGATAATATACCGTGGAGGTGAATAATTAATTAGCATAAAATTTGTCTGGCCGATTTCCTGTTTATGTTATCTTTGAATAGAAATAAAAGAAAAAAATTATCATCTATACATACACTTTTCTCAGTGATTTTTTATGAAAATTAATTTTACTGCACTAAATATGTTTGATATCATCTGACATAATAAAATTTTGATAAAATTGATAACTTTATTAAAAATTACAAATAGTCCAATTAAAAGTATATGTCGTAGGAAGAAAACATCACGATACCACTGATTAGTGATTTTAAAGTTTCTTATAAACATCACGTGGCGTCTATCGTCTATCACAATTTTATGTTGCATTGCCCCCTCATGTTCCAGTATCTTTTAGTCAAGGTTTGGGTCTATCTTAGATAACCACGCCTATTCGTCCGATATTTTGAGCCTGGGATAACATGCATCCCAATCAGTCGCGCGTACAAATTCGGAGAAACGCGAAACTTGTCGCCTATCGTTGTCTATCATGGCAATAAATCAGTCCATTTGTAGGAAGACTATATTATAGATAAGATGCGGTACGTATCACACAAAAAATTATTTCAAAATGTTAAGACAGCAGACGAAAACGTGAGGCCCATACTGAATGCCGCCGATTTAATGCTTTTTCAGAGTTTGATGGACATCATTGATAAGGTATACCATAATGGCTGGTTCAGCCAAGTTTATCAGTTTCGAGATAAAACCACTGTTCGCTTTGCAAAGGTGACTTCAGATTTTGACCTGTTTTAAATTCTGCGCATTTTGAATAAAATAGAGATTTTTTTTTAATGGAAAGGCGTGGTTTGGTAATTAAGTCCCTCCCATTTTACGTATATGAAATTATTTTATCGAAACATTTAAACGTTTTATTGGTATTTAGATATATTTAGATAGTTAAATAGTTTTATTTTAAATATAAAAATATGATGTAGATTTCTTTATCTTTTAAGACTGTTCTTAACTGCTCTGCTCAACAAGCGCAAAACGTTTTGACACATTTACAAATTCCTTTTTTAACGGAAGGGTTTAAAATTGGAAAGCCTGGCCATGGAAGCGATTTGGATTTGAACAGTTTTTTCCATTTTATGATCAATCAATTACCTATTGAGTTATAAACAATTTCGATCACGTGACAAACACGTTTTTAGAGCTTTCTTGAGAGCTTTCTTCGCGCAGAAATTCGGTTCAAAACACCCTCTTTGATACCATTTTCTGAAAGATCTATTGCGTTTGCAAAAAAATGGAAAAAAAGCTCAATTACATTAGTTTCTGAACAACACCAGCTAGTTTCATGCATTTCCGAACAAAAATAAATTAAAACTTATGTCAGAAACTTGCCCTTTTGGATTTGAGAACACCTTTAATAAATAGTGAGCATTATTAACTTTTAAAATATCATAAAATTAGAGAAGCGCGTGGGGGAGCTTGAACAAAATTCAGCTGAGCGAGGCAATTTGCAAACATTTATTTGATGTCTTCAAGCAGATATTCATAATTTGTAATTTTCAAAGAAACGTTAAGATTACTTTAGTTGTCGAAAAAAGTTTGTCTTCGAGTCTTTAAAAACTCGACTTTTCATACTTACACTGCAGACATAAGATTTTGACACGTATCACAATATATATTCCAAAACAGAAAAGTAAAATATTTATTTGCTTAAAAGACGTTACTAAAAACACATTAAAAATAAATTAAAAACTTATATTGACAAGTTTCAACTGCTTCACTGAGTCGTCATCAGAATGTATAACAGAAATTACAAATACAATGCATATGAAAATGGAAAAAAAATCATCGAATACAAACAAGAAAACATATAACGCGCCTTACATTTTCACCATCGCACATGTTCCCTTTATGTTACGACTCTGCAAGTTGTCCAACCATTCAATCCAACTATTCGGGATGCGAAAAGATAACGTATCGTTACAAACCCTTGAACCTCTTAAATAAATTTCAATGGATTCTTTCATAAATAATTGTAAATAAAAATTAGACCTGTAGATTAATTTACTCTCGTTAAAAAGTATGTTAATGCTCTCTATTTGATTCAGCCGGGATAAAGCAGTATTACCTCTATTATACTTTATGTCCGCCATATGTTCTTTACATCTGATATTGAATTTTCGTTGGGTTATACCTATATAATGATTCCTGATTCCCCCCCCCCCCTCCCTCCCTAGGAGACAGTAACATAAAGGGAATACGTGCGATGGTGAAAATATAAGGCGCGTTATATGTTTTCTTGTTTGTATTCGATGATTTTTTTCCGTTTTTCATATGCATTGTATTTGTAATTTCTGTCATACATTCTGATGACGACTCAGTGAAGCAGTTGAAACATGTCAATATAAGTTTTTAATTTACTTTTAATGTATTTTTAGTAACGTCTTTTAAGCAAATAAATATTTTACTTTTCCGTTTAGAATATATATTGTGATATGGTTATTATAGTGGACGTAACTAAGGCTTATTACTCATACTTACTTACATTTGGATATTGACACGTTTTAACCCCTTCACGGTCGCTTAATATTTGGAAAAACCATCAAAAAAGTACCTATTTATTTTATTACAGAAATTGAATAATTATAAGGTTTCTAAATAAAATATGCAATTAGTTTCTTTTTTTTAGGCAAAAAAAAGGATGTTATAGAACAAATTCATATTTGTAGAAAAGCCATCATGCGAGAATTCTGTGTCTTTTTACACCGTACAAATTAATGCGAATAAAACCTTTATTTTTCACATCTTAGATCTTTATTTATCATCATCACACACATTTTTACAAATAATATTTGAAATAACATATATACATTAAATTTTGATTATTAATAATTTTTTTAGTGTTACATATTTCCAAACATGTAATACAAAGCACAACATTACAGTCAGCGCAAAAGCCAAACCGGAACAATAATATTCAAAGACTTCACACCAAAATGCTAGTTAAATTTTTCTGGTTTCAGAAGTTTTTTCCAGCAATAAATCTTCAGCCCGGAAATATGACGGAAGCGAGAAATAACGAACGCACCTCAAGCCCGTGATATTGACGGAAAAAAATATTTTTCCACCCTCAACAGCTCGAAATTTTCTGAGACATCTTCAGACTCATTTATTAAAGTGAAAACCTGAAACTTGCTGAGGTGATTTTTGAAGAGATGTATAAGAGGCGGTGTGATTTCATTTTTCGCTCAATTAATTAGAATTTGAGTTTTAAACAATTATTTTCTCAGTATGACCATTTTTTTTCACTCCCAGATCTCCCGCTGCGGAAAATTCGATTCAAAACACCAACTTTGATAGCATTTTTTATAATATTTTCTGCATTTATCAAAAAATCGAGAAGCACGGCACATTAAGCAGTTTCTAAATAAGAGAATTTCCCCAGTTTCATGTGTTTGAGAGCAAAAAATAATTTTAAAATGAATCAGGAAATAAGCAGTTTGGATCGGAATACACCCTTAAACCCATAATACCATGCTTATCTCCTTTATTCTCGCTCCCATGAATACAACGGGCTGAGGTGTCGTTCGTTATTTCTCGTGCCCGTCATATTTCCGGGATGGAGATTTAATTGCTGGAAAAACTTTTGAAACCAGAAAAATTTAACTGGCATTTCCGTGTGAATTCTTTGAATAATATCGTTCAAGTTTGGTTTTTGGTGCTGATTGTTATGTTGGACTTTGTATTGTATGTTTCGAAATATATCGCACTCAAAAATATATATAAATAATAGAAATTTAATGCTAGAACTACTGCGAGCCCTCATTCTGACGGCTACCATATGAATATGTTCCGGTTCAAACCAGAAATTTGATTATGAAATAAGTTTAAGAGGTTGAGTGCCACCATACAGATCTGCCAGTTTGGCCTCCATTTTTATCCGAAAATTTAGTGTTTATACCAGAAATAAAGAATAGTATCTTACTCTTTATTTAATAAAAAATATTTAGCGATAACATAAAGTAAAATATCTTCTTTCGAAATTTCCGGTATCAATTTAAAATTTCTGATCACTTTCGCTGCCGCGGGATCGGCAGTAAGAAATTTTGTAACATTTTTCCGTTAAAGTTATAAAAGCAAAATGTAATTAAAAGTTTCTGGTACAAATCTTGATTAAAATTAGGTGGGATATAATATGTTCTACCACTCCTCAAGGGGTTAAAAGATGGATACGTAGATACACGTAATTATTTGTAATTCAGTCATACCGATAGGCCTGCCACGAGCGACTATTTTTTAATTCTACCTCGCACCACGTTCTCAAAACAAAAAGTCTTCGATGTACAGTTTGACAACATTTGCAAGAGAAATATACTAAAAAAATTTACTTTTTTCAAATAGTGGTGCGAATATAATAGAAAAATAGTCGCCTGTGGCAGCCCTGTACTGATTGGCAAAGATATACGAATTGGTATTTTTCCATTTGAGTGAAAAAGTGTTCCGACCGGTAGTCGAATCTAAAACATGGGGCTTCAGGGGTAGCATTGTATAGCAAAAATGTTATTGTTACTACCACTATTTTGAAAATAATATCTTCATCGTAGCTTTCTCTAGCATATATGTTAAATAAAATGATCTTGAAGGTTACTGATTAAGGATGCTGGTAGGAACAATAAAATTTTCCCTATATAATGCGACCACTGTGGTTTAAGGGGACCGGGAAAGCAAAATTCAACTAAAAAATCGATTTTTACTTTTTTATATCATTAAATAGTTTAAACTTTTATCTTTCCAACGATGTGTCACACATGTTTATAGCATATAAAAAAAATAAGTATTGAAATTAATCATTGTTTCTAAGAGTACTTCACAGCTTAATGGCCATTTAAATCTTTAATTGACTTTTTTCTGAAAACTTGGATTTTTCATGTTTATGTTCCTTTTTTTGCAATATCTATTAAACTTAAGAACTCAAAATTTTATTTAATTCTTATATTATGATATATTGTCTACTTTAACACAGGGATTTAATGATTTGTTGAGAATTATTTATTTTAGGCAGTGAAATCTTACCAAAACTGCTAATTTAAAAATGGCTTTCGATAAGTAATTAACAATTAATTTTGAGTTTCATTTAGGAAGAAAACGGTCTGTTAAAATACGTAAATATGTTATTTTAACTACTCTAAAACATCTAGTCCTCTATCTTTCACCATTTTTGAGAAAAAGGTACATAAATTTGGTGAATTTAACATGGCGGAGATAGGGCTTTCCCTGTCCCCTTAAATTGCCAATGCTTTGTAGCTCAGTACGCAAAACATTGACAATTTAAGCCATAAGTTCTTTGTTCGACTCTCGGCTTGGACACATTTTCACTCAGTTGGAAAAACATCAGTTGGCATTATATCTTTACCAATAAGTACGATTGAGTGAAAAATAATAAAGTGATTCAAACATTTTATAAACAGTTAACATTCAATGAAATGCAATGCAAATGTTTGCTTAGATCATATCAAGTATTATTCTAATTTTACAAAACAACCTCCAGAAAGATCAGAGTTCAATCACAATATGTACAGCTACGCCACCGAACTCATGATTTATCATTGGTCATTAAATATGACGTCAAGATCCCAGCGACATTTTTCAAACACGCAACCGTTTCTATCAATTAAAAAAAAAAAGAGCCACTCTGCGATGAAAAAACAATAACCCATTTTGCTCCAAAATTTAGTCACTACCCAATAAAACCTGAAAGCTCTTTGCAAGCACTCCCTCTTCACACAAACTGCCGATAAAAAGCACGAGCATCAGCAACATTCTCCAACGCAATGGCCCTTCAAAAATTACGAGGGCCCCAGAAAAAAAAAGCATATAAAATCAAAAATTAAAACAAAACCATCCAAATGACAAATGTAAATGATCTTTATTTTTTCTCTCCGAAAATGTATAAAAAGGGCTGGATGTTATCGCTCTGGATATGTATTTTTTTTATTATTATTTTATTTTTCCCATTGTGATTTCTTTTTTCCCCTAGAAATTCCCTGATTTTTTTTCTCCCTTGAGCTGATAATAGTTCGTTCTGAAACACCCTGCTATCATAGAATCCAGCCAGAGTGGGTGATAGGGGTGTGGTAGTGGAAGGAAAAGGGGTTTTATCAGATGAAGAGAGATTCATCTTTTGGTTTGTATAATTGTCTTTCAGAAGAGAAATAAAAAGAAAGAAAAAGTTACCAGATCTTGGAGTGATTAAACGTCGTCTCACTCCATTTTTTTTCTTTCGTTTTGGGAGAAATGCTCTTATAGCACCTTTGGATTCAGACAATAGTAGAGAATGTTTACTTTTTGCATTAGTTCTTAATGTTACAGGTAAAATTCCTTGTAATAATCGGTCACATTATGCAATGTTAGAAAATAAGAAAAAAAATTGCTGTTCGTTTCTTCGTTTTTTTAAACGGAGATTGTCCGGTAAAAAAGATTCATTGTCCCATTTTCTGCAAGACAATATTAAAACATTTGACATTAAATTCAGAAGTTTTTTACGACCTAAAAATGGTGAATTAGCTTTTGGAATTGATCATAATGTTATAAAATAAGTAAAACATTCTTAACCCTTTCTTTATTTATTGTTGTTAATAAGGTTATTATAAGAACTAGAGTTTTTCAAAATATGTTTTCTCTTTAAACATCGGCGTCGTCTCACTCCTTTTTTTTTTTTTTTCAAAATTTGTTTTCTCTTTAAACGTCGGCGTCGTCTCACTCCTTTTTTTTTTCTTTCGTTTTGGGAGGAATGCTAGCACCTTTGGATTCAGACAATAGTGGAGAATGTTTACTTTTCGCATTAGTTCTTAATGTTACAGGTAAAATTCCTTGTATCAATCGGTCACATTATGCAATGTTGGAAAATAAGAAAAAAAATTGCTGTTTGTTTCTTTGTTTTTTCAACGGAGATTGTCCGGTAAAAAAGGTTCCTTGTCCCATTTTCTGCAAGACAATATTGAAACATTTGACGTTAAATTCAGAGGTTTTTTACGACCTAAAAATTGTGAACTAGCTTTTGGAATTGATCAGAATGTTATAAAATAAGTAAAAGCTTCTTAACCCTTTCTTTATTTATTGTTGTTAATAAGGTTATTATAAGAACTAGAGTTTTTCAAAACTTGTTTTCTTTTTAAATGTCGTTTTACTCCTTTTTTTTGGGGGGGGGGGGGGTGCTGTTATAGCATCTTTGGATTCATACATTAGTAGAGAATGTTTTCTTTTTGCATAGTTCCTAACATTACAAGTAAAATTCCTTGTAATAATCGATCACATTATGCAATGTTAGAAAAATAAGGGGAAAAAAACTGCTGTTCCTTTCTTTGTTTTTTCAACGGACAACATTTGACATTAAATTTAGAGGTTTTTTACGATCTAAAAATGGTGAACTAGTTTTTCGTATTGAACATAATGTTGCAAAATAAGTAAAACATTCTTAACTCTTTCTTTGTTTTTTTTTTAAATATTTTAATTATAAGAACTGTACATTTCCAAAGTTTGTTTTCTCTTTAAACATCGTCTCACTCTAGGCTCCCCCCCCCCCCCCATTTCGTTTTGGGGAGAAATGTTCTTATAGCATACAATAGTGGAGAATGTTTACTTTTTGCGTTAGTTCTTAATGTTACAGGTAAAATTTCTTGTAATAATCGGTCACGTTATGCAATGTTAGAAAAATAAGGGGAAAAAAGCGTTGTTCGTTTCTTTTTTTTTTTTTTTTTTTTTTTTTTTTTTTGAACAGACATTGTCCGGTAAAAAAGATTCTTTTTCCCATTTCTGCAAGACAATGTTAAGACATTTCACATTAAATTTAGTGGTTTTTTACGATCTAAAAATGGGAACTACGTTCACGTTTTGAGCTTAAAAAGCGAATCGTTTCCAATTTTACAAAATGTTATCAAATAAGAAAAACATTTTTAGTACTTTCTTTATTTATTGTTGGTAATAATGCTATTGTAAGAACTATAATTTTTTCAAAGTTTGTTTTCTCTTTAAACGTCGTTTTATCCTAGTTTTTTTTTTCTTTCGTTTCGGGAGCAGCTTTCCCAGTTTAGCATCTTTTTATTTTTTTTTCCAGAAATTCCGGATAGTGATTTTTGCTTTATTTAACGACAGACATTTCGTGAATACATAAAGTAAAAATTATTCTCTCTGAATTTCAGGTATGAATTCGGAATTCGCGAGTAAAAAAAAAGTAACAAAACTGCCAATCCTGTATGGGGGAAATGCTGTTACAGAGACTTTGGATTCAGACAATGGTAGAAAATGTTTAAATTTTGTACTAGTAAATTCTTAACTCTGCGTTAGTCGCATGTGAATCTCTTGGATGCAAACCGCCATGTTTTTGTTGTAGTTTTAAATGCAGTCAGTTCGAGAGCAACTGCCGGAAGTAAAAAATTGATGCCGGTGGGAGGAAAGTAAGCCACAGGTTGCAAATTGCTTATTAGAGGGAAATGCCGGCTTGTATCATAGATGCGATTAATGCAAGATTAAAACCCGCACGACAGGCATCTAGTACACTTCTTTTAATTTTTAGCCCCGCTTTCTAATAAGAATTTTTCAGTTTAGGTGACTTCTAAAATACTGTAATTAAATAAGGCAATAAAATAAATTTTTTTAAAATACGTGAATTATGTAACATTAGAAATATAAGAAAAACTATTCGTTTTTCTTTTTTATTACTAGAAAATGTCCAGTGAAAAACTTCAGTGTCCCATTTTCTGTTTGCTTAAAAAAAGACAGAGAATTTTTAAAGCTCAATTATTAGTGGCTCGTGCAAGGATGAAACCTTACATGTTATTTGTAGAACTTAAGGTAATTTGGGCCTGAAGATTCTGCCTTGGTTTCACAAATATTTCCGTTTTTATAATGTTTCCAATATTTTTATGATATGTTTACTACATTTTCAATTCCTTTATATGATGATATGTTTAAAACATTTTTTTATAAAGCATAAAACTTCATTTTTAATTTGCATATTAACAATTATAGATGATCATTGCTTGGTTTATAATGGTTATATATATTGATGAATACAGTCTATTATGTGACCTTTAAAAGTTATATGAACATTGTGATAATTTAAATTGTGTGTTTATTAAACATATCTTCTTTCCCTTTTAGGTAAGTGAAATTTTATTCTTCAGCAGTAGCTACCGCTAGAAAATACGTAAGTTTTCCTGTTTAAATTTTCGAATTACGTGTTTATTTTTTACATAATCGATTATCTCTTTACTTGAAAGTAAAACTTATTATTTTTTATTTTATAACGGATAATCATTTCTTTTTCTATTCATATTTCATACCAAGAATTATTTTGGTTTAAATTGTTTTAATATTTTTACTACTTTCTGAAACAGAAAAAAGTTATTTAATGTTTTCCACAGTTACATGCGAAACTGTTTAGTAAATTTAACTAAGAAGAGACTTTATTTTGTTCTTTTGCTAATAGAGCGGGAGCGCAGTTATTAAAACGCAGCACAGGCAATTAACTCCTTGAGTTCACGTCTGACATTTCAGAATTAGTTAAAACTCGATTCGCATATTAAAACGCAATCGGTCTGCCAAGTCATATCTTCGTGGAAAACACCTAAAAAATCGATTTTAGCGTTTGACTCATAGGTTTATCATTGTGTTTTCCTGCACCCAAAGTTATGAAAACATGGAGGACGACTGGGAGTAGGAAAACGCAATAGTAAATCTACAAGTCAGCCTCTAAAATCGGGTTTTTAGGTGTTTTCCACCAAGATATGACTTGGCAGACCGATAGCATTTTAATATGAAAATCGAGATTTAACTAATTCTGGAATTTCAGTCTTAAACTCGATGAGGTGGTTGTCTGTACTGCCACCTCCGGGTCTTATAATCGTACACTGTTAAAATTTTGCAGCACATTGTCCAGTCATTTGACAGTTTTTATAAAAAACAGTTACATAACCGTAATTAAACTCTAGTCTGACCATATTTTTGCGCATAGCGACTTTGAGCATTTGACTGTATAGCGATAAATTACTGTTGTGTACCCTTTTTCTATTAAAACGGTCTAAAGCCTTGACAGTTTGCTGAAAATTTTTAGCAGTGTACTGAATACTTTCAAATGAATAGAAAATATTTTTACTTACTTTCAAATAGTAACACTTTTATGGATAGTTTATGTACTTTTTTTTAGTGTATTATTCATAAAATATTTTTAAAAAATCAAAAGAAAAAAGAAAAAGAAATACTGATACATTTGATATTTAGTATGAAAATATCCAATTTTTAAAAAATCAAATGCTTCTATAAGGTTTTTCCTTCGCTAGTATACTGGAAAAAATATGCATGTTTTGGTAATAGATTTTTAATCCGGATGAGCTCCGTTATTATATTCTTTTTGTAAGCACAGTTATCACTTTTAAGCATTTAAATAAGAGGCACAAAGGCTTGCGTACAAGGCATGAAATGTTTTCGTAAAGACATGGTTAAAATTATCAGTAAAAGGCTTGGTTAATAATAATAAAATATTCATTAATAATTAAAAATATATATATTTGATCTGTCGTAAAAAACTATCCTACTTTTAAAACATTAAATACTTGTGTAAGGCTTTTTTCTTCACTGCTATACTTGAAACAAATGCATGTTTTGGTGCAAGATTTTTTAGTCAGAGCGAATAGTGATTATTAGATTTCTTTTGTAAGGGCAGTTACCACTTTTAAAAAATTAAATAAGACGCGCAAAGATATGTTTATAAGTCATGAAATTTTTTGAGAAAGACGTTTTAAATTTAGCCAATAAGAGACTTAGTTAATAATAATAATTAAATATTCTTTAAAAACTTTTAATAAATCAAAAAAGGAACAAAAATTTAAAAAAAAGAAACCAATTATGGATATATTTTTTATTTAGTAAGAAACTATTCCTTTTTTAAAACGTCAAATACGAGTATAAGGCTCTTTTCTTTACTACTATACTTGAAATAATATGCATGTTTTGCTGTAAGATTTCTTAATCCGAGTGAACGGTGGTTATTAAATTTCTGTTGTAAGCGCAGCTACCACTTTTAAAAAATTAAATAAGGCGCCAAAAAACATCAAATGCTTTGAGAAAGATGTGTATAAAGGTAACAAATTAAAAATTTAGTAAATCGAATAACAATCATTTAATTCAATATTTATTTAAAATAGAAATATTTAATTCTTTTTTTCCCTTTCCGAAAATACTTTTTAGAATGTCATTTCCTCTGTCTCACGAAAAGTCGAAAAATGTTTTCTCCGCATCAGTGATATCGCTGTTGGGAAAGGAGTTTTACAGATGAATTGGAAATCAGTCTGTTTTCGAATTCCTCTTCCGGTGTTAAATCTTTAAAATTAACGGATAATCGATCGACAATTATTTAATAAAGTATTACTTTAAACTAGCAACCTTTAATTATTTTTCCCTATTTCCTTTTTCGAAAATTATTTTTACAATGCCATTCCCTCTCTCTTAAGAAGTCCAAAAATATTTTCGACTAAAAATCATTCGACTAATCCTCGACTAAAATTTCGACTAATCCTAGAGCTTCTAAAAATATTTTTCACTAAAAGTCGAAAAAGGTTTTCTCAAAGGTTTTCTCAGTGTCAGTGATGTCGCTGTTGGGAAAGGAGTTTTACAGATGCAGTGGGAATCAGTGAGTTCTCATATTCTCCTTCCAATGTTAAACCTTCAAAGTTTTCATATAAAAGGCTTGTGTAATCGATCAACAATTATTTAATAAATTATTAATTTAAACTAGCAACCTTTAATTATTTTTCCCTATTTCCTTTTTTGAAAATTATTTTTTGAATGCCATTCCATCTGTCTCACGAAAACTCAAAAAATGTTTTCTCCCCGTCAGTGATATCACTGTTGGGAAAGGAGTTTTACAGATGCAGTGGTAATCAGTCAGCTCTCAAATTCTCCTTCCAGTGTTATACCTTTAAAGTTAACGGGAGAATCAGTCAACAATTATATAATAAAGTAACAATTTAAACTAGCAACTTTTAGTTATTTTTACCCTATTCCCTTTTCCGAAAATTCCTTTTAGATGCCATTCCCTCTGTCTCACGAAAAGTCGGAAAAGGTTTTCTCCGCGTCAGTGATATCGCTGTTGGGAAAGGAGTTTTACAGATGCAGTGGAAATCAGTCAGCTCTCAAATTCCCATTCCCGTGTTAAACCTTTAAAGTTAACGGGTAATCGATCGGCAGTTATTTAATACAGTATTAATTTAAACTACTTTAATTAAATCTTTAATTATTTTTTTCCCTCTCTCCTGTTTCGAAAATTCTTTTTAGAATGCCATTCCCTCTGTCCCACGAAAAGTCGAAAAATGTTTTAAAAGCAAAAATAAATATGCAATAGTTTTTAAACTTTGTAATAGTGATTAGGATTAGGACAAGATAAAATCCTTAATATGTCAGTTACTGGGGGTTTCACCGTATTTATGTTTATATTTTATGTCTCAAAATCTTACCGAAGCTCACGAGCTGTGAATAAGATTTTAACACTTCAAATAAAATTAAGTATGCATTTCAAAAATATTTTCACAAATAGAAAAAGAAATACAATTCCTTTACGAAGATTACACATAATTATTATTAATATTTTAAATTTAATTTTTTTTTTTTTTTTTTTTTTTTTTACTTTTTTATGTGTACTTTTCTTAACCCTTTAGAGCGCAGCTTTGCATATATGCAAACAACAGTGTTTAGAATTGAATAGATTTTTTTTTATTCGTATATACCTAATTCCCACCAGAAAATTAAAATAGCAATATCTGCTTTAATTAATAACAGAGTTTCCGTATTTAAATAAGGCTAAATTAACCTTTGAAACTTTCTGATATAACGTCAGATTCTCTGGCATTCCAGAACGTATTCTATCATGGGAATTAAAGGGTTAAATGTTACGTTTTAGGTATTTGGAGACGTACTTATGAAAATATTTACTAATTTGCAGTATTTTTTCGTAAAACAGTCACACGACAGTATTTTTTACTTATATTGCAGATGTACAACAGAAGAAAAGATTGACGTATTATATGAAAAATGTATCTTTTATTTTTTTCATTATTTTTCCTTTGTAATAAACCTTTCAGAGAATCATATATAATTTTTTCAAAACAAAATATGAAATTGCGCATTTAAGGGTTAAAGGATGTCTTTATTTCTTTAAGTTGGCAAAAGATATATAAAATACATATTTCATTTTATTTGGTTAAAACATTATGAAACAGCACCGAAAAACTGGCGATAACTCACAATTAATTTATAAAACTTTGTATGAATCACCATAAAACAAAAGCACACACAGACGCGTTTCGGGATGAAAATTTAACAGCCCGTCATCAGCTAATGTAAACGCATGTCCGGGCATGTGCTTACATTGGCTGATGACGGCCTGTAAAATTGAATCTATTCTGTAAAATTGAATCTATTAAATAATAAAATCTTTCCCGAGGAAAAAATGTCAAACTCCGAAGCCGAGCTTCTAACCAGAAACCTTTTGAATAGCAGACAAATGCACTTACTTCGTAGCCTTCTAGCGTACGCAAAAAAGACTGAAATTAAGGTTTGTTTTAAAATATAACTCGCAGAAATAGTTGGATGTCATTAAATTAATATTGTTTAAAACTTTTTCAAATTTTATGAGTTGTTGTGCGATCGGTGGTATTTAGCTATAAGTACGCAAAATTTCAAGTTTCTAACTAATACAGTTCCAAAAGCGAACTCTGTGACAGACAGACAGGGGAGTGAGACGAATAGGATTTCATCAGATGAACGAAAACCTAAAAAAATAACACATTTTTCTATGAATACTTCTTTTAATGTTAAAAATTTTGATAAACCATGCAAAAATACATCTAAGGAATTACATTTTGCTTTTCTAAGACTTTATTATTAATTTTGCCATGCGCATTAAATTGATTTATAAATTTTCTTACATTTAATTTTTTTTCCAAAAAGTTTTACTTTTTATCTTAACTGCAATGGTGTCCTTTGATTAGAAACCATAAAAATAAAGTTTGAGGATATTAAACTATTAATTTTATCTTGCTGACAATTATCACATGATATCGGCTGAACCTCAACTTTCTCCTATCTTCTTGTAGTAAAATTTACAAAATTCAAACATATTAAAACTATGAAACATGACAATCTCAAATCATTGTCAAAATATTACCATAACTACACCATCTTGAGCCCTCTTAGCTATACCTCCTCTATCCCCCACTCGGTGATGTAAACGAAATTAGCAACTTAAAAACACGCCCCGCTTATTTTAACGTCCTTAAAACGGACTGTGCGAAGTTATTTTTCGGGCAACAGCATACCGATCGTAGCGCCACCATTATTATTGCTACTCGAATTTGCTCGGTGCTATCATGCCGTTGCCTTCTGGAAAAGCAGGCATCGTTAATTTTATATTAAAAGCATTGCAGTTGCTGTATGTAGTGTACCAGCACGATCTCAGACGATAGCCCATCGGAATTGGGGCGATATTCGTTTGCTGATACTAGAAAGAGGAACGTTCGAATTCGATTTGCTATCGGTATACACCTGAGCGTTCCCTCTAATTATCAGTTTGCAATGCCCGGGTAATTAGCGAAAGGTGAGGAAAGTGGGCGCTGTTCTAATTGAAATGAGACAGGGAGTGGAGGGGAGTTGTACACATGCTGCTCTCCGCACGTTGCTGATAAGCAGTGGTTCTTCAGCGATTTCAAACTTGCAAAGCGTTGTCGTGTTGTTAAGTACAGCGATATCGAGTTGAGTTGTTTCGTCACTTGTTTTTCTAGTTTATTTTTGGATATGGTAAGCATTTATCTCTCTTCATTTGTTACAAACATTTTGTTTGTAATCAATGAGGAAGGCGTAGATAAATATGTTTTTTAGTACATATGTATTTTATGCAATTTACCTAAAAATACAATTTTACCATTAAAAGTTTTACATAATGTGCGATATCGCTAACATATCGCTTTAAATGCATTGTGATGCAGATCAGCATCGCTTTTTATGTAAACTCTAATAAATAGATTAAGTTCTTAGCAACCACTATATTTACATAGAAATATTCATCCTGTAAAAATTACAAAAATATGCTACTAAATAAAGCTAAAAATATTATCTTAAAATTTCTGGTGCCTAATCCTTAATATTAGAATGAAAAACATACTTCTAAAAGAATAATTCATGTATTTAAGGGTTAATTAATATTCTGGCGTAATATTTAAATAATTCTTGAAAATTTATTTTAATTAAATCTTAGTACTATTTATGGTTTGTTACAAATATTTTACTTGTAATCTACTGCGAGAGTGCATGCAAGTAAGAATGTTTAATATCTATCTATAGTACCATTTATTTGAAAATAGGATTTCATCACTAAAGCATTTCTACTACTTTCTTTTCAAGGCTCTAAATATTAATATATATATACAGGGTGTCCATAATTAAACGACCCTACTTTAAAGTTGTCTACAGACAAAACTACTGTTCATAAAGTTGTGAAATTTTGTGAAAAACATAATAAAGGGCTGGGAATTTGTTTAAGCGATAAAACAATATAAATAAAAATAGTTCAAAATTTCGCCACTAGAGGGTGATTAATAAATTGCACATTTAGCATTACGGTAGTTTAGAAATTTTATTTACAGGATGTTCATAATTAATCGACACTATTTAAAAGTTGTATACAGGCGAAACTATTGTTCAGAGGGTTGTGAAATTTTCTGGAGGACGTAATGAAAGTATGGGAATTTGAGCGGAAAAAATAAATTAGGAGGCCGTTTTTTAACGAATTGCACATTTAGCATACATTTACGATAGTTTAACAACTTTTGTTATAACCAAACATGTTCTGCATGACTTTCACTGTATATATTTCCCTGTATATATTGAATCAAAATAAAGTAGTTGGCACTCACAGATTATTAAAATTAGGGGATAAATCAGGGCTTTCCGTGTTATAGAATATAGATGAAAACCATCATATATATTATTTCTGATATCAACATCCTTTTTTCTCTGCACATACTTAAAAAAAGCGATGAATGAGGTATTTTTGGAAAGGTTCTGGGAGTAGCTTTAAACGTTATACAGTCGAACCTCGTTATTCCGCTCACGTCACTCCGCTTATCACGTCAGTTTTTTAAAGTCCCAATTTTCTGTATATGATTTTAATGTAAATAAGCTCCGGATTTTACATCGTTGAATAATTTTCGACACTGGATATCACGACGGTTTAGAAAAATTATCCCTTTTTCATAATCCATCTTATAAGCACTGAAATTAGGCTGTAAAATATATCTTAGCCGAACTTTTCACAAAAGTGTCTAAAATTGAGATAAATGAGAAATTTTACTTCAATCCTTTATCTGAATAAATAAACCCACAAACTATGAAAGACCCACTGAAGCTCCTGATAGACGTATCAGTCCACTCACGGTCTTTTTGTCCTGGTCAGGCTTTCTTGTGGTTGCATGGCGCTTTTCATCCGACAAAAACCCAAGCATTTGCATTGAAATGATCAGAAATTATCTAACAATTTCTGAAACAGCGAACATTGATTACAATTCATTGCATAATATTGAAAAAAGAATTGTAGGAAGCACATCTAGGAATAAGCAAACCTTAATTCATCAATATTTTATGTAACAATAAAAAAACAAGTCATCATTAATCTGATTTTTATTCTTTTCAATTTTGTTTTTGTGTTTATTTTGTTTAATAATACTGTTTTATTGCTTAAAACTGCAAGGACAGTTATGAATTTAAAATTGTCTTAAATTAATTAAAAATGCAGATTTTTATAATCATATTTTTCTTCAACTCCGGTTACCGCGACACTCCGCTTATGACGACGCTTTTTCCTGGTCATTAGAGTGTCGGGATAACGAGGTTTGACTGTATATTTATTTACCGTTAAAACGCGTTGTTTAAAAAAATTGCAGTTAATGAAAAAAGTATCAACAAATAATCTCAGGCTAATTCCATGAAAACTTGTCATGTCTGTCACACAGCTGAAAATCGCCATGCTTGTTGGCCACCGTTATTTTCGAAAAGTTTGCTTCGCCTTATTCAGTTGATGAGATATCTCCGATAAAAAAGTCACATTTTTCCGTTCTAAAATACTGGTAGCCAACAAGCATAGCGATTTTCAGCTGTGTGACAGACATGACAGGTTTTCATGGAATTAGCCCTCAATGATTTCGGTGAGAAAGTCTTGCAAGGATCTACATTTTTTTTTCTTTTTTATTGATGATTCTGATAGATTATATACATTTAATATATTTTTTAGAATGCCCATTAACAATACTAAAAATCCTATTTATATGAAAAACAGCAATAATGCGTTCAAAGAAAGTTTTGAAATGTATTAAAAGCGATATTTTCCTATTGGTCTCGCTTCAGGATTTAGCAGCCGAAGGAATCGCCAATGATCGCTTTTTACAATCAGCCTTTTTGATTCATTTCATTTCAGTGGTTTAAACGGGAAATTCGACTACATTATCTTAAATTTATGTTGGATTTGTATTTTATTGTTTTACTTATTGATTAATGGATGTTTTAATTCCGTTGTAGAATATAAGCTGGAAACAAATTATGAGCTATTCATATTAATGTAAGTTCAAACAAGTTAAAATTTCGCAATCGTCTGCACACGATAGAGATAGATTTGAAAAAAAAAATATTTTAAAAGCAATCAAAATTTAGTAAATGGCGATACGGTTTTCAAACAAATTGCGATATAGTTTTCAAACAAATTGCATTTGAAATTGCATTTTTTCCTATTCGACGGTGTAAAAATAAAAAATGTGCTATGCTTAGAAGTTAAAAAAAAATCGCAGTAAATGCGAAATTTGATCGTCTGCTGCTGCCATTCACAAAATGACGTCAGCGTTATGCACAGACACGTTTGTCCTTTATATGTATACTTGCAATAGAATTTTCCCCCCGAGTTTATCAATATATAACGTGATTTTCATCTGAAATAAGATAAATGTATGGGATATTCATTAGAAAGACCGTCACTTGATGCATTCTCTTCACTCACGTTACATTTCATTCATTCACGGTATTTACTTGATCTCTAAAAAAATAGTTTTGTTATTAAAATCGTATCAGTAATGAAAAAACTATCAAAAATTTACTACATATTTTGAATGAAAGAATATTCTCATTCCGATAAAACAGGGGAATTTCCAAATTTAATTTTTTTTTTTTTGTTATTATTTTTTTTTTTATTTCGAATTTCGACACATTATTTGCATACTACAGTGAAACCTCCTTGAACGGCCACCTCTAAACAACGAAAACCTCCGAATACCGGCCACATGTTGATGGAACCAAACACGTTCGAGAGTGTTAACAATAGTACGAACCTCTAAATAAGGAATGCTGAACAGCGGCCACTCAAAAGTCACGAGAATTTTTTTTTTACAGCTACTGGTACAATTTCATATTTATTTGCAAATCAAAATGTGAAGCAGATCAAACAAAATATACTTGATATGTGAACAAGCAGAACATGGAGATATTAATAATATTGGGGAAATTTTACATAATATTCTTAGAACGGCAGGCATAACTAACATAAATGCCTGCTTGTTGTATCTCTGGTAAAAAATTTGGCAGCTACTGCCACATTTGATTCCATATAGCAAATGGTGGGGGGATAGAAGAGAGGAAGAAGACATATATAATAGAATCATCCAAAATTTCCGGTATTAACACATTTGAAGAATCTTCATGAATCCCAAATTTCTCATTAAATCATAATGATGTATTAGAAAATCAAGTCATATTTTTTTTTTCTTTGGAAAAAAACATTTGCAGCAAAAAAAAAAAAAAAAAAAAAAAAAAAAAAAAAAAAAAAAAAAAAAAAAGCAACTACAAATTACTGATTTTCTTATTATATTAAAACAATGAGGATTAATTAAAATGACTGTGTGTATTTCTATTTAAATTTATGTAATTTTGATTTTTTTTAAATGAAACCTCTGAATAAAACCCACCTCTGAAGAGCGGTCACTTTTCACCGGTCCCACGAGTAATCGTTATTCAGAGGTTATACTGTATTAAAATACTGAAAACAGCAATTCTTGTCTAGATGTAGTCTCGAAAAGCTACTAACCTTTTCTGACCAACAGTTCCAATTTGAAAAATATTTACACAGACGTTAGAATACATCACTTTAGGCATGTAAAAAATAATAAACAAATTTAGAACATGAAACTGAAAAAATAATAAACAAATTTAGAACATGAAACTGAAAAAATAATTGACTAAACGGTACTTTTTTCACACCTACAATAAAAAGAAAATTTCACACTTCTCATAAATATTGCTTATTGTCTAATACAAAATTGTAAAATATACAAAATTACCTTTTAAAAAAATCTATTTTCGGACGTCTCCAGCTTTTTTAATTTGACAAAATTTAAGAAGTTAACTTTAGCAATATCGACATAAAACTGCTGAAATAGTAAAAAAAAAAAAAAAAAAAAAAAAAAAAAAAAAAAAAAAAAATTGGCATGAAAAATGGACTAAGTATCGCCGTCTGTGGAGTACTATAATCACATACATAACTACGCATTTACATATGATTTACATCACGTACATGACTATGATCAATTTATATTAACTGCTGTGTTGGGAAACAGGAGCAATAAATATGATCGCATTTTAAAGCTTGCTGTGTAAGTAACATTGACTTTTGGGTATGTTTCAGATCTGCAACACAGTGATACAAAGGGTTAAAGCCATGCCTATTTGTTATGTTTTGTATATAGTAAAGCGCTGATTATCCGAACCTGTATCAACCCCTTTATATTACAAAATTGCTTCTCTTTAATCTTACAAAATTGTTTTTCTTTACAAAAGAAACTAGTCGTTGGAGGCTACCGTAATACTTACCATCATGGGTATACATAATATAAACTAGTAAATCTGCAGATCAGGAGCCTCAACGTCAGCTCTGCAAGTCATTGTTTTTAGACTCACTTTGGTAATATTCAGTTTCCTGCAAACCTCAATTTAAAGTTTTCAAATTATGTAATTATTTATAAGAATAAAAAATACGAAGTTTTCAGACATTAGAAGCATTAAATTAAAAACGTTATGGAAGGATATTTCGAAATTTTCATGAGCTGTTAATTCTGGTATATTTTTTAAATAATAAAGTAGATTTCTTCAGGGGGGCTCCGCCCCCCTGAACCCCCCGTGGTCTTATTAATTTACATACGTAACTTTTTATTGATTGCGCTAATGGTTAGCGCAAATCTTAGATTTCTTTTTACACTTCCGAGCCTTATTTTTCAATACTGGTAACACAGAAAATGATTTACATTGACGCAATTATATTAAACGTTTAGGTTTTATGAATGAAAATGTAATTTCCTTTAAAAATAAAATAATTTTCATTCATATTTTCTGAAATGAGGCGGCATTAAGAAGTAACACCCGTCAAAAAACATTTTTTCAGGCAATCTAGTTAATGCTTGGTTTTTAAGGATGAAAATATTTATTTCCCAATACAATGACGTCATTTTCAACAGCGATAATTTTGCGGTGCATAATTTTGATATTTACTATATATTTGCTCTTCAAAAGTTTTTTTTTCCTCTTTGGAATTTTCGATTAAGAATTGTTAAGATCTGTTAACTTTGTGCAGACGATAAACCATGAGATATTAGTAACATTTTTTTTTTTTAATAATAAGAATTAATATCATAACACAAGCCCTTTTTATTTCAACCTCAAAGCGTATTCGTTTTATTTTTGATATATGAGATCAAATTCACCTTCTTTTCATATTTTCACTTTATTTCTAATATGAAGGCGTATTCATGTCTATTTTTTATTTCATTTTCCTCTCGCACATAAAAATCTTTCAAATCAAAATTAACTGTTTAGGATAAATTTTTATTCCGGGATTGAATTTTCGTGGCAACGGCAAAAAAAAGAAAAATGATTGTTAAATTTCATAGCAAAATGTCGATTTATTCCTTATGAAAATAATGAACTTTTTAATTTAAAAGAAAAATATTTGAACAAAATAAATAGAACATAGTCTTTCTTTATTTCTGTGGTAAATTCCTTCTATATGTAAAGACACAAAGGCATTAATTCGTCCCTTTTGACTTTGATTTAACTTCAAACAATTACACATACTTTCACATTTACGATATTTTTAGGTGTAGTTCGCTGCTAGGTAACAGTTAAAAGATAATAAAAACAATTAAATATGTGCTTAAAAAGAAAATTTATATTAAAAAAAATATTTTATATTATTGAAACACATATATAAAATCCCTCCATAAGATATACACCGAATTTAAAAACTCTGACAAATGTATACACAAAATTTCAAACTACTATGAATAATGTATGGTTCTAATTAGGAAATTTCCTCATCCTTAATTTAGCATTTAAATCCTTTAATCATATGAGCCATTTCTTTTCAACAAATAAAAATGGAAAAATCGTCTGAATTGCTATAGGAAAGCATTAAGTCGCAAAATAAAATGTTCTATATATTCCGAACGAATGAACCAAATTTAACCAAAAACTATACAGCTAAATCCGGGGATTTCACCAACATGTATCCCTAATTTTAAGATAATCGAATGCTTTTTACGGCAGTTATCGCGGAACAGACAGACAGACTAACGGAAACCAAAACTTTTCGTGTCTCCACAGTAAGCCTTCACTGACGTTTCGGCAAATATGAAAATAAAACATGTGTAAACTATTTATAAAGTGGTTTGGAATTCCAAAATAAAATTTAAACGTATATTTAAATCTTTTTAATACATAGAATCTATTACTGAATCGCCTACGAGCAAATGAAATATTACACAAATGCTACTCCTTTCTTTCTTCGAATGTAAGGTCTGCTCAACAGGTAATGTCAGTTTTAGAAGAAGAAACCATTCAAATTCAAAACGACCTTCTTTATAATCTGTCAATTGTTACCAGGAACTGATAAGTGACTTTATGGATATTAAAGCCTGATGCTCAAACGAAAGTAGGTAGTGGAAATACCACTTCATTAACAATGAACACCATTACCATTATAACAAAAACCTTTCTATGACAGAAAAGACTTTTTTTTTTTTTACCGAGATATTTATGAGCGAGAGAATTATTTATACTGGGAACAGTCAAAACTCCTGTTTCAACTTAACCCATTAAGGACCAGCATGTTTTACACAAATTTAATTCAGTTCACACCTCTTTTTGTTAAACATTTATTTTTACTTCATGAAATGAGTTGTTTAATTTAAAAAAATTTTACTTTCTTCTTTTAGTGGCATTAAAAAAAAAAAAAAAAAAAAAAAAAAAAAAAAAAAAAAAAAAAAAATCACAAATATAATGTTGCGAAAACGCAACGTCAGTCTTTAATGGTTTAAATGTTTCACAGAAGTGGTGCAATCACCTTTTCTTTAGCGTTATAATCAGCGTGCAGTGAGCTTTCAAAGGGCACCGGTCCGGTCACGACATATCCTTAAAATAGTGAGGCTTCAACTCTAACCGCTTTCACAGGGGTTGATTACCGCCGAAGCAAACTTCCACCAGTAAAGGGCATAGCCGGATAAGCATTGGAAACATGCCTTTCAATTAAATTTACTGATTTCTTACCCAGATGTGACTACATACCTGACAATGTATTTCCCCTAATATCGCCCTATAAATATTGATATTTAATGACATAAAAATGTTTTTTCGATTTTATAAAAAACGGTTTTTCTCAAAAGCTGCTGCGCGGAATTTCATGTCATTTACTGAGGATATATAGATGCCAAAGATGCATAACTGGTAACTTTTGTATAATTTTCTGTTTATAAAAACTGTGTGAAATAGCGAAATAAAAATTTAAAAGAATAAAAATCATATCTTATGGTTATCCGAAAATTACCATTTTCTTGTAAAAAATTCTCCATATGTGCCCGTATATTTTATATAAATGCTGAAAGTTTGCGTTGGGTACTACATATAAATATTTACAAAAATGTATATTAAAATTATTAAAATTCATTTTAAGGCGTTATTTGGGGCGGAGCTACATAACTTCACCATCCGAAGAATTTTTGGAACTAAGTCAGCAGACAATATGTCAATGGATGTATTTTAGATTCCATTTAGCATATAAGCTATGTTTTTCAACATCATGTTCATTTTGAAATCGACAGTGTTGAGAATATTACTAATGTGTTCATTAAAATTTAAAATACAGCAATTCTGTAACTGTTTATTCCAAAAATTCTTCGGGTGTGGGTAATTGAGTAGCTCCGCCCAAAATAACGCCTTAAAATGAATTTCCATAATTTTAATATACATTTTTGTAAATATTTACATGTAGTACCTAATGCAAACTTTCGGCATTTATATAGAATATACGGGCACATATGGAGAATTTTTTACAAGAAAATGGTAATTTTCGGATAACCATAAGATATGATTTTTATTCTTTTAAATTTTTATTTCGCTATTTCACACAGTTTTTATAAACAGAAAATTATACAAAAATTACCAGTTATGCATCTTTGGTATCTATATATCCTCAATTAATGGCATAAAATTCCATTCAGAAGTTTTTGAGAAAATCCGTTTTTTTTTAAATCGAAAAAACATTTTTATGTCATTAAATATCAATATTTATAGGGTGATAATAGGGGAAATATATTGTCAGATATGTAGCTACGTCTGGGAAAAAAATCAGGAAATTTGATTAAAAGGCATGTTTCCAATGCTTATCCGGTTATGCCCTTTGAACCGATTTTCTCCTTATTTAAACACCTTCTTAACCCAGAATTTCAGTCGTGCTTTTCATACTCATATACTTTTGTGTGTGTGTGGAATTTTACTTCGGCGTTAGTAAGACCCTGCGTTCCCGCCATATTGTGACAACCTAAACAACCTCCAGTCGGTGTCAGGGAAAAAATCAGGGCTGCGGAGTCGGTAAGAAAAATGACCGACTCCGACTCCGACTCCTGGATTTCTGAAACAATCGACTCCAACTCCGACTCCGGCATACACACAGGGTTTCTCAAAAAGATTGAAATGCGCTTTAATTTTTTACCTTTTGGAGATATATAGATAATGCAAATTGAAAAAGTGTTCAAAATTAAATAGTAATTAAGATTAAGGATCGACCGAAATCAAAACAGAAACCGAATTTCGGTAATATTTCTATTTTCGGCCGAAAATTTCGTGCAATTAGTTCTAAATACAGTAATAAAAACAATTATATTTATTACTTTTTATGGGGTGTCCATTACTGGAATAGAGGGTGCCCATTACTGGAATAGAGGGTGTCCATTACTGGAACAAAGGGTGTCCATTACTGGCATTTTAGGGGTTTTGATATATTTCTGCTAAATTTACAATTTAGCTTCATATTGGCAGTTAAATTTTGATTCATATTGGGAAATGAGACTATGGGAATGGTTAAATGTCATTGATAAATTAATGTAATATTGAAAAAACTAGAATATAATACACATAACTATTACTTAAAAAACAATTTTTAGAGAAATTCCTTAAATATGTCCATTACTGGCACATCTACCCTATTTATAGATATATAACCCATATAATCCGACTGGCAGGATTTCCTGCCAAGCATTATAGACAGTTTAGCGCTTAAAAAAAAAAAAAAAAAAAAAAAAAAAAAAAAAAAAATTGTTCGGTTGGTACCAGTTTTTTGAAATAATAATTTCCCCCTTACTTGAAGAATGATATATTAGATGAAAGGAATATTACTCTTAAAGTGCCGAGTAATTATCCTCATATTATAAAAATGTAGTTATCTACATTTGAGATTGTAATGCCTGTATTTATAATTTACAGTTTATATACCAATTTCAGACATTAATTCATACTTTAAAGACAATTTTAATCACTGTAATATATACAGGTCTGTTTCCATAAAATACATTTAAAAAATATATGTTAAACGCCGTATTAAAAATTCTTTTGTTTTTTTAAATGTGACGCCTAATATAAGTTTTTTAATGTTACATCAAATATATTTTATGGAAACAGACCTGTATATATTACAGGGACTAAACTTTAAAGTATGAATTAATGTCTGAAATTGGTATATAAACTGTAAATTATAAATACAGGCATTACAAACTTCAAATGTAGATAACTACATTTTTATAATGTGAGGATAATTATTCGGCACTTTAAGAGTAATATTCCTTTCATCTAATACATTATTCTTCAAGTAAGGGGAAAATAATTATTTCAAAAAACTGATGCCAACCGAACAATTTAATTTTTTTTAAAGCGCTAAACTGTCTATAATGCTTGGTAGGAAATCCTGCCAGTCGGATTATATGGGTTATATATCTATATATCTATAAATAGAGTAGATATGCCTGTAATGTACATGTCAATAAACTGAAAAATAACTAAATATTTATTAATGTAGGGTAATTCCGGGATTTATGCCGCACATTTTTTTGAATTTGTATATAAAGTCCCATGCTAGACATAAAATAAAAAAAATCATGCTGTGCTATTTAATGGTAAATATACAACGTGTGTAGTGCGATAAAAAAAAATTCAAAACAGATTATTAATATTTTTTAACAATTTTTTTCTAAAACATTACACTGCGGCGCGTCACCCGTACATTCAGGCTGAGACGCCGCACTTGTGCGGTAGTTATGCCGCGCTTATAATAAGAACAGAACGAAATTATAAATAAAAATATTTAAAAAAAATATTCATATCTGGGCTATAATTAACGTTGTAATAACTAAATGAGTACAATGAAACGCATTAATAGATTCAAATTAATAATTGTTGACTACTTTCACTATTAAAATTATCGACTTATTATTTTTGCATTAAATTTTAATTGTTATTTCCACAACATAACATCAATGTATTAGAAAGGGAAAAGAAAAAAGTGAAATTGTGTTTACATAATTTATTTGTTAACCCTTTCGGGACCGGTGGCTGTTACACACATTTTATTTGGTTGGTACCATTTTTTAAAAAGAAGTTACCTTTACTTGAATAATCATGAAAATACTCTAATTAAACAAAGCAAATATTACTTTTTTTTTTTACTGGTGCCATAAATAAATTTTGTAAGATCTTTATGAAAGTGCCTATATGCACCTATGGTCCCGAATGGGTTAAGGGACCTGTTTTGTCGACTACAATCTACAGAAAAAATGTCGAAAAAGTACAGTCTTTATGTAACTACATTTAAACACATGATGCAACGAAGCCAATTACACTTCCTCTTTTTTGGAGTAGTTTGCAAAGAACGTCTGCGTTACGCGTAATCCAATTTTTCATTATTATCATCTTGACATGCATTTTTCGTGCCCTTCTTACTTTTAATTTTCCCCTTTTCTCCTTCGGTTTTAGTAAACTTAATAACATGCCTAACATGGTTAGTCTATGCGAAAAGAAAAGGAAAAGTTAATAACACTTAATCATCCCGTACAAAAGAAACTGCGGCATGTATACCGGAACAGCAGTGTGGCATGTATCCCATTTTGCATGGTGCACTTGTCGGCCATCACAGTTACCTGTCATCGCTAAGGGGAATGGCGTAAACATACGCACAGTACTCTATACAAACGCTATACTTAGTTTTGACTTCGAAATCATGTTGCATTTAGTAATTAGTGTATGAAAAGTATTTAACATAACGTGTTTAAAATTTTGGACACTGAAATCATGCACTTACGTCAAATTAAGGATTGTACTTCTACACGTAAACATCGAAATGGGATTCACGCTATACACTGGTTAAAATAATCTCATTGCGCACCTATACTGTGCGTCTGACGACCATCAATCGAAAATTACAAGAAATACAAGGGGTGCGGCATCTATCCCGTATGCGGCATCTATCCCGTATGCGGCGACTCCCGGAGTTACCCTATAGAGTTAAAAAAAAAAAAAAATAATAATTCCGTTCATAAATTTAAAATTAAGTGTAATTGGTTTTATTTTTTGTTTCACTTCAAACTGTTCAGCAAAAAGTTTGGAGTCGGAGTCGGAGTCGGCATATTTTTAGCGACTCCGACTCCGACTCTTTTCACCGAAAAATCACTCCGACTCCGACTCCGCAGCCCTGGAAAAAATATTACAATAAGTGGACAAGCTGCCACGAGTAAAAATAAATGGAAATTTTAATTATGTTTGTGTGAGAAATTTTGTATGAATAAGGCGTTTAAATACGACGAAATTTTCTATTCAAATTTATTGGTGCAAGTTTGCCCTAGTGGTAAACAGAAACTATTGATCTGAAAAAAAAAAAAAAAAAAAAAAAAAAAAAAAACTATAGCCGCCATTTTGTGACAACCTCCTCAGTTTCTTCACTGTAATACTATACGCCTCCTCCCCTTTATTCATACTTTCATTGTTATGATAGATTTGAATAACTGGCGTTCTACCGTAGCTTCCTTTAGACTTTACCTCTATATGTTTTCTTAAAAGACATTCGCTCATGCGCTAGGATTCAACCAAAAATGTGATTTTGGCAGCAGTTAACTAAATACTAAAAATGTTCTCGATTGTATTGTTTACATTAATAAAAAACATTGAAAAATTATGCAATATTTCAAAACGATCTTAATAACGTTCACAGTTTTAATTATTACTTTCTTCTATCTTTACAAGAAGAAAGTATTGGATTCATGAAAATTTTTACTTTCTTCTATCTTTACAAGAAGAAAGTATTGGATTCATGAAAATTTTCGAATTCCGGTTATCGACGGATTTACACGTTTTAGGGGTCAGAGATTCCAAAAAACATGGTTTTACAAAATGTCTGTCTGTGACTCTGTGAGTCTGTCTGTCTGTGTGTATGTGACATACATTTTGTGGGCGCTCTATCTCAAGAACGAATGCACGGAATTTAATAAAAATTGATATTCAGTTAGTCCCTAATACAAATTGATACTGATTAGTTTTTGGTGTAAATCGCTCAACAGGTGGCGCTGCTATGCTGCATTTTTCACGATTTTCGCAATAGCTCTATCTCACGAACTAATGCACGGATTTTGATCAAATTTCAGATTTAGTGAGTCCTTGATATGAGTGGATGCTGATTACGTTTTGGTGTAAATCGCCCAACAGGTGGCGCTGTTATGATGAATTTTGCAGGATTTACACGATTTCCCCAATAGCTCTATCTTAAGAACTAACACACGGATTTTCATCAAACTTCAGGTTTAGTTAGTCCTTGACATGACTTGCTACTGATTATGTGTTGGTGTAAATCGCCCAACAGGTGGCGCTTCTGTGCTGCCTTTTTCACGATTGCCTCAATAGCTCTATCTATAGAACTAATGGACGAATTTTCATCTAACTTCAGATTTAGTTGTATGTTGACACAAGTTGTTGTTAATCAGGTTTTGGTGTTAATCACCCAATAGGTGGCGCTGCTATGCAGGAATTTTCACGATTTTCGCTATAGCTCTATCTCAAAAACTAATGCACGGATTTTCTCCAAACTTCAGATTCAGTCAGACGTTGACATACATTGTTGCTGATTAGGATTTGGTACAAATCACCCAATAGGTGGCTCTGCTAGGCAGCATTTTGCTGGATTTAGACGATTTCAGCGATAGTCATGTCTCAAGAACTAATGCACGGAATTTCATATCTTTAGAATCCTCATGAGATGCATAGATTGCCATTTTACTTTGGCAGTGTGATAGCGAATTTTGAAGTATTAACATGTATGAGATAGAAGAAAGTTTTGGGACTGGTACATCCGACTAGTTTTTTCTAATAGTTTGAGCCATATCGTTATGATCGCAAGTACACCACTATTTAAATTGGTGAAAACTCTTTATTAAAAGAGGGTTGATAACAATATATCTCTTTATGTGATTGCTCGCTTGGAGAGTATTTTACAGTTTATGTACGGTATTTAAATTTTAATATCAGGTTGTAACGAAAGTTTCCCGCCACAGCTAATATGGCCTGTGCAAACAGTTCGGGTTGGCGTGTTTGCCCATATTTTGTCAAACGATTTATGGCATTTGAAAGAAACAGACTTGCTATATAACACTGTGTTGTGAAATTTGTAAAAAAAATATCGTTATCATTAAGTATAAGGTGTCTGAAATCGAACTATCATGCTACCAGATTCTAACCATCATTTACTTCCAGTTCTCTTGCAAAAAGTCTGCGATAGAATGTCACCGAATAAAGTGTACAGCTTTAGGTACTAGCGTCGTATCATATGACACTGTGAAGGTTTGGCGGAATGGTGGTTATATATAAAATTACAGTTAATTATATGTATTATAATTAGTATTATGTAATGGTGATTTGGCGGAAAACTTTCGTTACAACCTAATATATTTAAAGCACTACTTTCTGTTTTTTCCATTGCTTAAATTTCGAAAGTTGTATTGTCTTTGATTGCTGGTATTTAGAATGGAGTTATTATTTAAGAGGTTGGTTGGTTGGTTGTATTTATGACGGCCAATTATCTGCACGAGGGATATAGGCCCAGGGGAGGAGTGCCCTTCGTGGGGGTCTTTCTAAGGGAACCTAACCCGTATTAACGCTTGGAAATCCAAGGTTCGAAGAAAACCACGAAAACTCCGAACGATTAGGCTGACGGACGCGATTGGGATCGAACCCAGCACCTCCCGTCTACCAGCTTCGAGAGCAGAACCTCTCAGCCACTGGTGGGGCATTATTTAAGAGGAGGAGACATATAGTGTAGAGACTACCAGTTGCGAGTAAAGTAACTGAGAAGGTTGTCACAAGATGGCGGCTCATTTTTTACATCGGATCAACAGTTTCTGATTACCATTTAAGCAAACTTCCACCAGTAAATTTTGAATAGAAATTTTCGTCTTATTTTAGAGGCTTGTTCATTCAAAATTTCTCACACAAATATGGTAAAAATTTCTACTGGTGGAAGTTGGCTTGGATATTATAATTTCTTTCACTGATACTGACAGGAGGTTGTTTACGTTATCACAATATGGCGAAAACTCAGGGCTTGACTACCACCGAAGTAAACATCCACCAGTAAAAATAAGTATCTATTTTTGATCATAATTCTGATTGATATACTGCATTAATAAGGTGTTTAAATAAGGTGAAAATTTGCCCCGGCAGTAATGAGCCATTGTGTAACCGGTTACAGTTGAAACTTCACCATTTTGATATGTCAATTACTCTTTATTTATAGTTCCATAGATCAGCTCAATGTATCTTTTAGGTCGTTTTAAAATAAATTGAATATTTTTCTTGGTAGACCCCCACCCAAATCATTCAATTTCGTCTTATGTCTATTGAATAGTGTTGGGTCAGACTAAAGATGAAGGAAAGTGAAGGTGGGGGTGAGGCGCGTCAAATAAAATATAATGTAGATTGAAAATTTTAATTGATATTCGACCTATTAATAAAAGCAACATTTCCTTGGAAAATCTCGAATTAACCCATTGCGTTCGAGTGTCGACAAATAGCCGTCAAAACTTTATGTACATGATTCTATTTTTATATTCTAATTGCACCACTATATTTTAAAAGTACATTTTTTAGTAAATTTCTCTTGCACATCTTCCCAAAATGCAAGTAAAAAATGTTTTTTAGAAAAAAGTGGTACAAACCGAATAAATTCGTGTAAGAGATGTCTGTGCCTTGGAGGAGAACTTCGACCGCAAAGTGTTAAAGTCATAACTGTTACCATTTTTTGTACTACAAAAATTTAATAGAAATTTCTGGCGTATCGTTGCCATCTAAGTACTTAAGGCTTGAGGACACGAGCTGTGACGTCATCACTAATCGACCGACTTCTCACTAGTGTTGGAATTCACACCGGAAAATTTTGAATCGCAATTTTCTTTTATTTTATTTGTGGGATATATATTATCTTATAAAACAATAATAACTATTTAAACTTACTGGTGAGAATGTGGAATCCCCCAATAAAAAATCAGCCAGATGCGGCAACACTGTGGTATTCGCATCTGGCTGAATTTTTATTTTGGTATTTCGAATTCTCACCAGTAAGTTTAAATAGTTAGTATTGTTTTATACGATGATAAGTATTCCACAAATAAGATGAAAGTAAATTGCTATTCAAAATTTTCCGGTGTGAATTCCAACACTAGTAAGAGGTTGGCCGATTAGTGATGACGTCACAACTGGTGTCCTCTGGCCTTGATTATTTCGATGGCAACGGCCGTAGTTAATCGGCGGATTTCAGCGATTAAAAAAGGTAATATTTACTATAAAATTTTTGTGGTACAGAAAAGCATAAGAGTTGTCAGCTATGGTTAAAGCAATCATTTTAAACCTGCTGAGTAAAATCGAATAAAACTAATGATATGCAAATTACATTGTTGAATCCTCCTCTCAAAAAACGAAAAGAAAAGAAAACTCGATTTATTAAAACAAACCAACAATGTTTTCTAAGAAAAACTCATCTTATAGCAGTCATTTTTAGATTATTTTTTATAAATAGATTAGAATCAAACCAGTGATATCATGCAAAATACAATGTCAATTACCAATAAAAACAAATTCCCCCATTTAAAACAAATGACTGTTAAAGAATAAATGTGGATAATTGTTTAAATTTTATACATTAATAGGAAACATAAAACTTCCATATCCTTCAATAATTTTCCCCAATAGCTTCAACCAACTCATTGTGTTTTCAAAACATTTATTCCATTATCTAAATTAAGCAAACTTCGTAATTAAAAGACGGCAGATAAAAATCTATCTCTGCAAAAGATCTCTTGAAAACTACGTTAAAGTTAATTCACGGTATTTAAAGGATAACATCATTTTTTTATTGTTTTATTATTATATTTATTTCAAAATGGCGATGGTGTTTATACACTTTTCTTTCTTACTTTACACCATCTCTTCAATTTCGAGACACTTACTTCTTTTCAGAGATATTAGGATAAGAAGAAGATATCATCAGTGACTGAAATTTTATGACATATCTCCTCGAGATATCCGGATAACAATAGCGATATCACTTCGAAAGATTCCAATAAATAACCGGACAAAATGAGAATTTACAAACCATCTTTTAAAATGGGTGAAAAAAAAAGAAGAGAATCTTCGGAAAATGTGTCGACCGATAACATCGTCTTCTATGACTTGCTTATTCAACAGTCTTCTATTTTTAGATGGTTCTTTTTACAAAGTCCGATAACTGGTGATCTTATACTGTCTTCCCCTAACCACCTTTGTATCACTTCTGTACAAGGTGACGGGCGAGCGAAAGGATGGAGAAATTTTCGGGAGATAGAGAGTGAGAGAGAGAGAGAAAGAGAGAGAGAAGAGGGAGACTTTCATCTCCCGGTTCCAAAATGAGATCTCAAAGAGATAAGAATCCACCGCGTGAGAGAGGCTTGGCGGTGTGAATAAATTGTCTTTTATCTGCGATTGATATCTCTTAGTTAGAAACTTGATGTCTCCCCTTTGTTTCAGATTTGAGTTCGTCCTATCTATGAGTTCTCTGAATTTTCCAGAGTGATTTTTCGGCGGACGTGTTCTGTTTTATGAACTATAGATATTTCTTTATTGTTAATTAGAATTTTCCAGCCACCATTCTTGTTCAATCCATAAACTTTTATACTCAATTAAAAAATTATATTAATTTTTCTTTTCAGAGTTAATTATTTGAGATACAGTATTTTTATGGTTATGGTGTTGTAAAAATTATATTTCAGAAATTTCCATTAAATTAGTTGTGCTTGTTTTTTTATATACACAGAGACCGAGATAAAACGAAGTGCACAGTCAAAACCAGAACCAGTTATAATAGTATACAGATAAGTAGAGCCATAATGTGAATTATTTTAAATACTCTACTGATTTTAAGAAGTACTGAAACTTAAAAAAAAATTTTAGTAATTTTTAAGTTGTGCAGCGTGAAAAATAGAAAACAGGCTGTTTTTATGATCTTGTGTAGAGTTCCTCAAAACATTAATGGAACATTATAACCTTGATCTTAATAGTAACTATCGATTAAACATATCAAAGATTGTTTATATACAGTGATAAAATATGTCATCATTGTATACTGTTAAAAAATCTGCAGCAAATTATCCAGTCATTCAAACGTTTAAATAGAAAACTGTTACATAACCGTAATTTGACGTTATTCTGATCAGTGAGAACACTTGATAGTATGGTCAAGTAACCGTTATTTATAAAAAACAACTGAATGACTGGTCGGTTTGCTGCAGATTTTTTATATCTTTTAGAAACTTGATGGCCTCCCCTTTTTTTCAGATTTGAGTTCGCCCATCTATGAGCTCTCTGAATTTTCCAGAGTGATTTTTCGGCAGATGTGTTTTGTTTTATGAACTATAGATATTTCTTTAGTGTTAATTAGAATTTTCCAGCCACCATTCTCGTCCAGTCCATAAACTTTTAAAATCAATTAAAAAATTATATTAATTTTTTCTTTTCAGAGAAAGAAGAGTTAATTATTTGAGATACAGTATCTTTATGGTTATAGTGTTGTAAAAATTACATTTCAGAAATTTTCATTAAATTAGTTGTGCTTGTTTTTTGATACACACGGAGCCCGAGATAAAACGGCGTGCACAGTCAGAGCCAGAACCAGAATCATTTTTAATAGTATACAGATAAGCAGAACCATAATATAAATTATATTAAGTACATCTACCGATTTTAAGAAACACTGGATCGCTTTTTAATTTTATAGAAATTTTTTAATTATGCACCAAGAAAAAAAAACTCTTTGTAATATTTTATTAATAGCTCCTCAAAATATTAAAGAAACATTATAACCTTTATCGAAAATGTAAACTATCAATTAAAATTATCGAAAATTTTAATTAATGTGTATGAATATATATAATGTGTGTGTGTGTGTTAGTTACTGTAAAAGCCCGAAGTCTGGTAAATCCTAGCATTTACCAAAGTGAGTTGATAAAAAACCCCGATGCTTTTAAACGCTTCTACATCGAGCTTTTACCAGTAAATCCAAGCATTTACCAAATTGAGTTGATAAAAGCCCGATGCTTTTAAATGCTTCTACATCGAGCTTTTACCGGTAAATCCTAGCATTTATCGAAATGGTTAAGAAAATACTAAGATTTACGGATTAAAAAAAATTAAGGTTACATAAAGTTAAGTTTAATATTTCTAAAGACCTGTTTAATTTTGATATGAAGAATCAAATTAAAATAAAGTTATTTTAAGGGGTTGGCAACAGCTGCAAAATTACATGTAAAAGCCTCACAATTATGCAGCTCTCACTGGTGAACTACTGAAATTATTTCAATATTTTTAATGGTTTTGGCGGTAGATGAACTGTAAATTGATCGTTCGGTAGAAAATAAATTCAACAGCTATATTAAATGAAAATAAGTAATAATAATAATCAAAAGATTGTTTTTAAATTGTGCAACTATTCTAGTTTTATTTTTATTTTTTGATGAACGTCAATTTATGGTTCAGCTACTTCCAAAGCTATTGAAAGATATGTATTGAATTCGCAGAAGTAGTTCCGGAGAAAAAATTACATCAATGTCAGCTGTTTTACATGTGATTTCGTTACTGTTGTCGCTCTCTTAATTTATTAATCAATTCACATGATATTTAAATAACTATAAATAAATAAATGCCCGATTTAATATAGCACATATCTGCGAAAGGTAGTGCTGTATGTTTACCACCCACTTCATGGCTTGACATAATTAATCTACATAACTAAACATCGCACAAAGATGTTCAACATAATAAAATACTCATCCCAAATTTGTCTAACAGCACTGAATCTACCTCTGAAATCTGTTATTTCCCGAGTTATGTTCTTTTTCCATGATCAGGGTTTACCACATACAGTAAATAAAATAATCCTTTTTTTTCAGCAAATGAAAGTAATAGAGCAAAGGTATCCAATGTATTTGACTGAAACCGTTTGTCCTCACTACTTCGAACAAAATCTTCGACTTATTTAATCGCACAATTTCTGTGATTAAGTAAGCTTATTTTATGCTTTACAAAAGTAGTGTTAACTCTGCGGGCGCAAGTTGTACACTTCTCAAATTGAGACAAAAATCTTTTATAATCCTTATTCACAACAAAACGATCGTTACAAAACTTGTTTTTTTTTTCCATGATTGGAGGTTTTAATTAAAAATCATACGACATTTTCCCGGCGATAGTAAGCTATTAGCAATTCTGTCGTTTAAAAAGCAACGAGGTGTCAAATTTTCGTGTTAAAAGATTTGTACTATTCGACCACCCCTTCTGACATTGAAAAACCGACATTTCACCCCTTTTTCATATTCCCGATTTTCGCTTTTTTTTTTCAACTTACCTCTTCAGATTCGAAATCGATTTAGAAATGCGGCCAAAATCTTGACTCAGTTATTATCATTTGAAGAGTTACAGAAGAAAATATAAAGTAGACAGTGGAAGAACAGACAGAATGATAATAAAAGAAATGTCTAAATACTTTTGAATTTTTCTATAACTTATTTTAAATATTCCTCAAAATACTTCTTTTGTGGTTACATGGGTCAATATCACAAAATACGGAAATTGCAGTCCGCACAATAAAATTTCTATTTAATGTTATATAATGCAATTTTCTTTTTTACATTCTAATAAAAAATATTCTTAGAAGTATTTTCAAGAGATATTATATTCATAATAACACAAAAATAAAGCAATTAAAAGACTTAAAATTTCAGATTGTCATTTTCCTGGCATGTCACAATGTGATGTGTGCAAAGTAAAAGGATTTCTGCTATCATGTACAAACATCTTTTTCTAGTTTTTTTAATTTCTAATTAATAATTATATCTTATATAACACATATATGTGGAAGGTAACAAGTACTGTATTTTACAAATAATTTTCCATAATTAAAATAAGATTGTCACTGAAAATGAATGTCATTGTCCTGGCCTGCTCATTTTAGTTCTTTAGGTGGTATAAAGATGGCGCTGCAGAGTAATTTTTCTTGTTCTTGACATAGTTCAAGTCAGAAGTAGTAAAAGCATTGCTACCAGCAAGATCTTTTAGATATTTCGTTGAAAATAATGTATTTAAAGGCTTAGTAAAAATTGAGTAGACTTTTATTACGTCATTTTCTTGGGTTCTATAAATTACAAATGAAGCTGAACATTACACTGAATTTGAGGTACTATAGAGGAAACATGTTCCTTTAAACAAAATTAAAATGTTAGATCTAAAAATAAAAAAAAACAAGAATGTGAAAATTGTTTTAGAATGAAATTGTCATTATCCTGGCATACATATGCCAAGAAAATGACACACAATTATAATTACATAAAAATGAACTTAAGGTCATCAAACTTTAACAATTTTATATATAAATTCCTTTATTCAGCAGTTCAACCGACATTTAAAAAAAATCAGAACCTTTGAAACGATTTAAATTTTCAAAACTTTTGTTTTCAAAATCTCACATTTCGTGATATTCACCCACATGCGTTACAAGGAAAAGCTATGCTGCAAATTTCTTGAGCTTGGGTTAGACTGAGAATTAACATGTTTCTAATGTTATTTGTAGAAATGTTAGTTGCGTGATTTTTTTTTTATGACTTGCCGTAATTAATACTGTATAAATACACATCTTATAAAGATGTTAACGTAATAAAACATTCATCCCAAAGTTATCAAACAGACAGTGAATGTACCTGGGAAATGTGGTATGTCCCGACTTATGCTGTTTTTCCATGATCAGGACTCACCACATAGAGTAAATAAAATAATTCTTATCATAATATTAAAATATATATTTGCTTAAAAGACGTTATAAAAACACATTAAAAGTAAATTAAAACTCTTTATTTACATGTTTCAACTCATTTTCTGAGTCGTCGTTAGAATGTATAATAGAAAATTACAAATGCATAATGAAAAATGGAAAAAATCATCGAAAATAAACAAGTAATCATGTAACGCGCCCTATATTTTCGCGATTGCTCGTGTTCTCTCTATGTCGTGATGCCGTAATTTATCTAACCATTCAACCCATAAATTCGGGATATGGAAGGATAAAGTATCGTTACAAACTCCTGAACCTCTTAAATAAATTTCAATGGACTCTCTTATGAATAATTGTAAATAAAAATTAGATCTGTAGATGATTTTACTCTCGTTAAAAAGTATGTTAATGTTCTCTATTTGATTTAGCCGGGATAAAGCAGTATTACCTCCATTGTATTTTATGTCCGCTATATGTTCTTTACATCTGATATTGAATTTTCTTTGGGTTATACCTATATAATGATTTTTGATTCCTCCCTCCCTAATAAATGGTATCATATAAACCCCTGAGAGGTCATCTCTATTAATCGGATCAATTTTAGTATTTAAAAGCATCTTTAATTTCGGAGGCGGCTTCGCGATCAAACATAAGCCAAAATTTCTTAAATGATATTTTATATGTTCAAAGAAACCCGGGAAATAATTTGCTACAACCCTTTTCATAGTGACTTCATTAATAGTTTTATTTTTATTTTTAGAAGTATCAAAGGAGCTCTGAATCAATTTGTTAATTAATTTTACCTGATATCCATTATCACTAGCAATATGTTTAATTTTCTCTAATTCATCCCCCAGATTTATATCAGAAGAAATCTTGAAAGCACGATTGATTAGAAACCTGAAGGTGGATAATTTGTAGGGAAATGGGGTGCATGCATCGGAAGGCATGCATCATGTAAAATAATTCTTTTTTACAGCAAATGAAAGTAATAGAGCGAGGAGTGTAACTTTTTTGCCTGAAAACCGTTTCTCACCAGTACTTCAGAAAAAAAAAAAAATCTTCGCCTTATATGATTACACTATTTCTGTGATTGAGTAGGCTTATTTTATTCTGTATAAAAATAGTGGTAGCTCTGCGACTCGCGGGCCATAGGTCTCACCTCTGCAATTGAGACGAGTGAGAAATCTTCTATAATTCTAATTTCGAACAGAACAATCGTTACAAAACTGGTTTCTTTCCATGATCGGATGCTTTAGTCACCTTATTTAATTGCACGATTTCTGTAATTAAATAGGTTTGTTTTATCTCTTTTTTAGCAGAACAATCGTTACAAAAATACTTTCTTTCCAGTGTCGGAGTTTTAATTAATCGTACGACGTTTTACCGACGATTGAAAGCAATAAGCAATACTTTCGCTTAACCAAGTCCAAATTGACAAACGATATCAAAAATATATTAATGAAATTTTACTTTTATAATGAAAGTTTAGAAATACAAATTTTTATTTCCTAACAAATTCGTTTGTAAATTCTGGTGTCAGTCAATCATTTCACGAACATAATTTTTCTGCCCCTGAAAGGGTTAAAAACAAATGAGGTGTCAAATTTCCGTGTTAAAAGATTTGTACTATCCGACAACCCCTTCTGATATTAATAAACCAACATTTCACCCCTTTTTTACTTTTTTTTTCCAACTTACCTCTTCAGATTCGAAATCGATTTAGAGATACGGCCAAAATCTCGACTCAATTATTATCAGTTGAAGAGTTAAAAGAGGAATAAAAAAAGTAGATAGTGGAAAAACAGAAAAAATAATAATAAAAGAAAACGTCCAATCAGCAAACTGTACAAACGATTTCCTTTTTACAGATTTTTCTAGAGCGAGAATTAAATGAGAGAGAGAGGGTGAAAAAAAATAGTCTCACATTTGTCATATTTTGATTTTTATTTCAGAACACTGTTCTTATTCCATTTTATTCCACAGTTTTTATTTCGTAGTTATCGATAATGCTGATCGTGGCATTTTAATCATTTGTGTTTAAAGGGGAAATTTCAAAAAGAATTTTTTTTTTTTTTCTAATTGTTGTTATCTCGTAAAAGATATGATTCACAGGTTGGTATAAGTTGAAATTGAATCCTTTGCTTTCAAAATAATTTTTATTCATATTTCAAGCTATGCTGGTTATTATACAGGGTTCTATTCTCAACGGTGTCAACGGTTAGTTTCAAAACCGTTAGTCATAGGCATATAGTTCCAATTACAAAAATGTTTTAAATGAGATAACGAATTGATTTAAAAATGATTTGGGTCAATAAAAACATTTCTTAAAAATTTACGAAATATAAATTTTTATAGGGTTCCCCGGTCCTATAAGTTATATTTATTTAGCAAAAATATTCTATTACACTAAGAAGTAAGACAAAAAAAAAAAAAAAAAAAAAACTCCCATCCTGCTACGATTAAAACTGACCGGGTAATAACTGTTTAAAATTGAAGTATCTTTTTTGCTGCGAAATAGGGGTCATTCCCAAATGTACTAGAAGTATAAATAATCGTCGGATAAAAAAAAAAAAAAAAAAAAAAAAAAAAAAAAAAAAAGTTGAGAGTAAAATTAGTAATACAATATAAATTTGAAATCTATTTTCATTCTGACATATTTAAGAAAAGTATACAATTTGTATTAAAAATATAAGTTATAAAAAGAACAGAATTTTTGTTAAAGGAAATGATGAAAAGCAACAGTCGCAATTCTGTACAGAATGATACATATTTTAAAATACTATTAATTGATCTAATGTAAAACTTAATTAATAAAAATTAAAGTTATATTAAAACTTTCTCGAAGTGACCCCCTTTTGCTGCAATGCAGAAATGTACACGCGAAATAAATCGTTCTAATTCTTTAAGCCCTTTGTGCACGATTTCTCGAAGTGTATTCGGATCTCATCTGTGTTCAGATGCAGAAAATCGGGGTAAGTCATGCAATTCAAAGTTTCATAATTCGGTCAATTTTACTGTTAGATGAATGGGACTTATTTTGTCTTTTTTGCTAGTGTAATAGGAAATGTTTATTACATATCACTTTAGGATCGGGGACCATATAAAAATTTTTATTTCCTAACTTTTTAAGAAATGTTTTTATTCATCAAAACGATTTTTAAAATAATTTTTTTACATCATATTTACACTATTTTTGTTATTGGAACTATATGTCTATGACTAATGGTTTAAAAATTAGCCATTGGACATATAGTTGAGAGTGCACGATCTGTGTAATAAAAATATCTTACATACACTAATAAATCAATATTAAATTTATAACATTAATGATACTGTGTGTAACAACACTATTTACTATATTATGTCATTTTAAGGAAAAAAAATTATATTTATAAAATGAACTTCAGTTTTTTTAAATTTGGAAGATGTATTGTACTTCTGTCATTTACCGAAATACGGAATTTCAAAACCTTGAATATTAAATTTCCAAACACTTTGTAATTATACTATCTGTATAATGACATTTTCATACTAGTCTCTGTATTTAAATGTAGATTTTTAATTTTCTAATTTTTACAGTTATACTGTAAATATATTACTATGCGAATTAAATTTATAACTGTAACGTAAAATAATGAATGCATTTTTTACCCTTCGCTTTAAGTAGAAGATTTACTGTAATACATTGTGTTGGACGATAAGATCGCTCATAAATTTTTAAAAGAAAATGCATAAATAGACATAAAGAATATAAAAAATATAGTTTTTAACAATTCTTCCAGAGAAAAAATAAAAGAGAGAGAGTGAGGGGGGGGGGGGGGATGTTTGTTTCAGCACAGTGCTTCTATTTCATGTAGTTTCCCAGTTTTTATTGTGTAGTTATTGTAAATGTTGATTACAGGTTTCGTGCATCAAGGGATTCGGGGGATTTTTAGTGTTTTAGTAGCAGAAATTTCGTAAAATAGTGGTCGTATATCTGAAGATAGATTTTTTAATTATTATTATTAAATAAGACAAATATTACTTTACGAAAATTCTGGTAAAAGGTCATTGAAGCTTACGAACCCTGGATTATGATTTTTTATTCATTTCTAAGTGAATGGGAAATGTGAAAAAAATGAATAACAATAAAAATGATTATCTTCAAAAAGATATGATATTGATGATTATATATGATATATAAAAGATATTGGCATTAGTGACAAAATAATTTTTATTGAAATTTCAACCTATGTACGTTATATAGTGACAATGTATTTATATCTCTTATGTTAAAATCCCTCGTTTGTACTTCACAACTCCAACTCCAAGAAGAACGTAGAGCAATGAAATCAACACAAGTTATTCGCATGTTTCGGAGGACATCATATGAGCTATCAGAAATTTTTAAATTTGAATTTATTTCTCAGATATTATTATTATTATTATTATTATTTATTATTATTATTTATTATTATTATTATTATTATTATTATTATTTATTATTATTATTTATTATTATTATTATTATTATTATTATTATTATTATTTATTTATTTATTTATTTATTTATTTATTTACAGTCGAACCCGGTTAAGACGCGTTTCAAGGGAGCGGACAAAAGTCGCGTATTAAGCGGGATCGCGTATTAAACGTGATTTGTATAATGTTGCAGAAACTGTGCGTCTATTTACACATCTAATCGTCTAAAGGAACTTTAGAGCTTTCGGTTAGATGTTTACGGTAGAAAATTGTATCTTTTAGGTATATTTAGATTGGAATTTAATTGTATTAAACTTTAACCCATTATTATCTTTTTAGGAATGATTGTAATAATAACTAAAAATAAAAAATGAATTTAAATGGCTTTGTTGTAGATTATTACGTTACAAGCAAAAATAAAAAATATAATTTCCAGCTAAACTAATTTTTTTAACAGATATAAAAAAATTTTAAGTTTTGAAGCACAATCCAGTTGTTAAAATCATATTTAGTACTTATGATAATGAGTACCATTATAATCTATCCTTTTCAGTATAAGACAAAAGTATCCTTATTAACCTTTTTGTAAAAAATATTGTTAGCATACAAAAAAGGAAAGAAAACATAAAAAAATTAAACAACCGCAGTCGTATTTATTTCATATTTACGAGTTTCATTTTTTTGCCTATATATAATGCATTTTAAAACATAGTAGGTATATAACTTACATTTAAAACCTCACTAACAATAGGTATAATCATCCATAATCATAATTTTATGACATATCTGAAAATCCTGAATTCGTCTTTCTCTCTTTACAGTAAAAACATACACGAAGCGAGAAATACAGAATGTTAGGACGCGGGGTCAAAGAATTGCAATGGGCTAATTTAGCGGGCTTTTTAAAATTCAAATAACTACCACTATTTCCGATTAGTAATGTTCGGCTTAATTAATCTGTTATTAAATAAAGTAAATATTATTATTTGGAGAGACTGTGTTTTATTTAAATATAAAAAATCCGATAAGTTGTCAAAACTGGAAAAGAGACAAGGAATTCGCAACTTGAACAATGAATTCGCGTCTTAAGCGTAATTTTTTGCCTTAAAGGACTTGAAATCTCTCGCGTATTAACCGTTCGTGTATTAAACGTGATGTTTTTGCATTAGCCTTATAGGCGATGTTCAAGGGATCGGAAAGAATCCGTGTATTAAGCGGGATCGCGTATTAACCGTGAGCGTCTTAACCGGGTTCCACTGTATTTTGTAACTTTTAACAAAGTTTCTCTAAATATGAGAACTAAATTATTCCATTTTTGTGGATAAGAGAGGAAAAAAGAGACATAAAACGGACTATTGTTATTATTATTATTATTTATTTATTTATTTATTTATTTTTGTATAAGCTCTCATAATTTTAACTTGTTTCTGAGACATTATTATTTTATTTGTTTATTTATTTATTATTTTTTTATTTGTAACTTTTAACAAAGTTTCTCTAAATATGAGAACTAAATTTTTCCAGTTTTGTGGATAAGAGAGGAAAAAGGAGACATAAAACGGACTGTTGTTATTATTATTATTATTTTCGTCATTTTCTCATTAAAGTTGAAAAGGGAAATAATTTTCAATTTAAAATAGATGGTGAAAAAAAATCTTGATTAAATGAAATTTTTTAAGGAAAATCGAGGAAATAAAAACATACTTCAAGGTTGGAGTAACACAGTTGAGGTTTATTACAACAGAGCAAAAAATGTCCATATCAGGACTCGAACCTGAATACCTTGGCTTGCTGTGCCAATGCTCTACCTACTGAGCTATCCGGACGATCCCTGGCCGATATAATTCACTCTTCTTTGTTGGATATGGCGGCGAGCGAATTATGTCGGCCAGGCATCGTCCGGACAGTCCAACAGGCATTTTCACGGCAAGCCAAGGTAACATTTTTCGCTATGTTGGAAAAAATATCAACTGTGCTACTCCAGTCTTAACGGTTATTTATCTACTTGAAAAAATTTTCCTTCTCTTCATTATGAAATAAAGAGATAGTTTCACATATTCAAGCTTCATAAATCAATTTATTCAATAGAACGGAAAATTGTCTGTCGACATATTGACATTTAGAAAAAAAAATCATTATATCATAGATTTTTTTCAGCTTTATCTTCTAAAAAGGAGGACATTTTAAGCTCCTTCGCAGTTTAGTGGACAATTTCAACTCACGTTTACCCATATTCACAAGAATTGAATATAAAAAAAAAAGCATATATAGTTTTTAATTAATTATTTTCGGAATATGGTGGTTAAAAGCGTTTCAGAATTGCACTAACAAGGGAACCACTTTTGGTGTTGCTCGCAACTAGCATTGAGACCTGGTGCATTTTAAAGCCCTATATTACGAAGTTTGAGAATCGATAAAATTTTTCTGTTAAAATAATATTTCTTGATTTTTTTTAGCAGTATAACTTTCTGAAGATGCAATTTTCGAGACCTTATTAACATCGAAGTTTTTTAAAGAAAAGCATTTAAAAATAAAAATTAGTTAATAATAAGTATAAAATATTGAAAAAGTTAAAAATTCCTTCAAGAATCCACAAATTTTATTTTGTAAAATTGCAACATTATATTCACATTTTTGGTGGGGAAAAGTTGGCGCTTTTTTTTCCATAAGTAGAGCTTTCCGGCAACCCTAACCAAATGCCATAGCTGTTTGTCTTGTGTGAGGAGTGGTTTGGACTTCAGTAAAAATTGTAATGTACGATCTAATTAGCCATAGTAATCTTTCTAAATTGTGTAAGAATATTAATTTACTTTATGATTACCAAAGGACCATTTAATACAACAAAATTTCAATTTAAACATTCGAAACTTTATTCCATTCGATTTCAAAAGAAAATAGTTTGCTTATTTTATATTTCACTTAAAAATAGTTTTCAATGATGTAGAAACCTTTTATAGAAATATATTTACTATTTATATTTATCGTTTGCGTAGAAAAAAAAAAAAACTTCTTATGCTATCAATTATCAAACAAATCACAATCTGATATAATTCTAATATGTATTGTATATTTACTCCCGGTATAAAGCGGGCGGAAAAATTGTAGCGCCATATTTGGCGACTTAACTCATTTTTTGGTGTGAAGTAAACAAATAAAAATGTAATAATAAAAAATTTAAAATATAAAAAAGTATATAAAATATTATTTTAACAGAGAAATTTTATTGGTTCTCTAACTTATGTACAAAATGCACCAGGTCTCGATGCTAGGTGCGAGCAACACCAAAAGTGTTTCCCTAAGAGTAAAATGGATTATCGAGTATAAGTGGCTTTTCATAATGCATTTATTATAATTCAAAGAGCTAAAATATTTTTAATTATTTCGTCAAAGTGACCTCATTTTTATTCCACCAGCTTCGAAATTAAAAGCCAGATATTAAAATAACAATATAGTTTTGAATAATAACGTTTTTAATTAAAAAAAATCCCGAAATCTACCAAATGTAATTTTGTTAATTGATCTTTAATCTACAATATAAATATGATTTATTACTCGAAATTTAGTGTTTAATAAAATCAATGTTATATTTTTTTCCTAAATGCAGAATGATATTGGAATTCTTTTCTCTTAGAAAATCGAAAGATCTCATGCAATATAAATGCAACACATCGGTTAGCCACGCAGCTAGTACTCTAATAAAAATGCACGAACAATTTAATTTTTAAATTTATTTTACAGAAAATAATATCAGAAAGCGAGAATAAGAGAGATCTCACATTTGTCATCTTTCGATTTTGATGTTTTTAACATTCCTTTCGTTTTATTTAGTTCTTTTTTTTTTTTTTTTTTTTTTTTTTCGCAGTTATCGATAAAGATTATCATTTTAAAAGTTTGTAATTGAAGTTTGAAAGTTGTTACTGTTGTTATCTCGTTAAGATTATAATTCTCATGTTGGCAACAGCGTATAATAGTATGTTTTATTTGTCAAATTATTATCATATTTTGATTTTAACTTCACCTATATATTTAATTCAATTTCTTTTAATCTGCAGTTACGCTAAAATTGCAATTAGAAGAATTTTAATTGCTGCCGAATTTAAAAAAGGTATTTTTATTGCTGCTGCCTCATTAAAGGTATGATTTAGATGTTGACAACATTCGAAATCAAATCCACTGCGTTTAAAATAGTTTTTATTCATTTTTCTAATTACGTAGATTATATAATAGAAAAATATCCTATAATTTAATATAAATGTATGAACAATTTAATTTTAGAGATCATTCTATGAAAAAATTAAATGAAAAAGAGAATCTAAGAGGCGGGGGGGGGGGAGGCTCCCATTTATCGGATTTTGATTTTAATTTCAAGGCAAAGTCTTTACTTCATATACTTCCAGTTTATATTCTGTAGTTATTGATAATTTTGATCTTGTAATTTTAATTAATGGTAGCAGTAGCAGATGTGTGGACTAAAAAAAAATAAAAATAAAAATAAAAAAAATGCAATTTAACAAATTACAACGACTATTTGGAAAATGATTTTTTCAAAGACTAAAATTTAAGACATAAAAAATCACACGGAGTTGATCATACATTACGTACGCCATGGATTACATTTTTCGGTACTGTAAATTTTTAAACTTCTACGGAGCTGGTCATACATTACGTACGCCATGGATTAAACATTAATATTCCTGGACCAACTTTAAATGAAATTTCATTCTTAAACTTCTAAACATCCCACAATATTACTTTTTACACCGTCGTATAGAGAGAAAAAATGTACTTTTAAATGCAATTTGTTTGAAAGCTGTATCTCAATTTGTTTCTGAGTTATTAAATTTTTTTTTGTAGTTTTTATTACTTTTTAGTCATAGTGGCAACAGAAGTATACATCTCTGTTGAAAGTAAAGGGAAAATGCAGATTACTGTATAGACCAATCAGAAAACGAATAAAATGCGGGATTCAACTAATAAAATGCTTCAGATATGTTTTTGATTTTCTACCCTGACTGAGGACAATAACCATTTTTCCAAATGGTTAAAAAAAAAATATCACGTGTAAAAGGATTACCAAGTTGGCAACATTGGAAATCGAATCCTTTAATTTTGAAATACTCTGTAAAAAAAAAAAAAAAAAAAAAAAAAAAAAAAAATGTTGATTTTACAGTCTGACTGACAGTTTTTATTCTGGGTCGATTTTCAGAGCAGAGAAAAAAGTTTGTATTAAATACAGATTATTTCTGTAAATTAAACAGTTTTTTTACTGGCGTCCTGACTGGCAGTTTTATTCTGGATCGATTTTGAGAGTAGAGAAATAATAATAATAAGCTCGAAGCAGCAGGAGTCATTCGGTAGCTTAAGGGCACTGAGCCCTACCTTCCCGCTTTTCGGTTTGTTTAATTTGTGCAATTTCCCTTTTAAATTTGCCCGGTTTCAATTTTCGATTTTTTTTTTTTTTTTTTTTTTTTTTTTTTTTTTTTTTTTTTTTTTTTTTGAACCTTGCTTCCGCAAAGGACTTGCTTCCGGACTAAGTGGAAGAATAAAGGGCTGCGGAAGAAAAGAGGCCGCTCGCCGCGGCGGTTGTAATCTTTAAAAAAAATTTCCACATAAAAAGAAAATGAATATTTTTTTTTTTTAATTCTGTTTTCGAAGTTCAAATATATACTTACACATATAGTTTGTGAAATCACTATGTTTTGCATCGATAGCGCTTAATTTTAAAGACAAATACAGGCAATCAATCAAAAAAAATCATTTCGTAACCGTCAAATAAATAACTACTGACGTTAAAGACATATTGGTCCATAGAATACAACTCTTTAATTATACACACATTTTGATAGATGAGTTTTCTACGAAACGACTTTATCATTCTAACATGTAATTACTGTTTAATCCTTTCAAAAGCGGTGGTCATGCCGCGTGACCACCTAATTTTAATTCCAAACTGATAAACGGCACCAAGAATAGTTTAATGAAATTTTGTTTTTATAATGAAAGTTTAAAAAAGCAAGTTTTATTTTCTAAGAAGTTCGTTTATAAATTCTAGTGTCAGTCAATCATTTCACCATTTTACGAACAGAATTTTTCTGCCCCCTGAAAGCGTTAAAACATGCAGTTCTTTTTCGATTTCAAAGACAGCTAATAGCTGATCATGATATTGATACCAAAAATTATATTGATAATATCGAGCTTATACATAACCAAAATTTCGTAGTCAGTGCCGACCACGAATTCTTTAGTAAACAAAGTTTGTTTCTGTGAGCTACTTCATTCTTTACAATTTGCTCCTTTAGCTGAGGCACAATCAATGTATATGTCACACACCCTTCTAATATCAAATTTTACATTTAACTGCGTCGGATCTAATTTGCATTGCGGAAGTAATTTCCTCAGAACACGAAAAAAGAATAAAAATTGAAAAAAACATTCATTTTGATCTTATAAAAATATCAATAGTATGTTTTTTAAGTTCTCGCACCAAATACACTTTATTCCATTTGTTAAAAAACAGACTGTGTGTGTGCAAGCCATGCAATCTCACATTTTACATTTAAATATATTGCACTGCTCTCTGTTTGCTGCTTCCCATAAAGTTGCCACAAAATATTAAAAGAAATTGAAAAATCTCATATTTCAACTATATTAATACATGCATATGTATTTTTTTTTCTTTTTTTGTGAAATCACAGTGTTTTGAAACGAAAAAGAATGCAGACAATTGATAAAAAATCATTCCGTAATCTACAAGTAAATCACAACTTGCGTTAAAGGAACCCCTTGTCCATAGAGTACAACTCTTAAATTACTATACATATATCTTAAAAAGCTAGATTTTACAAAAAGCGTATTGTCTACGATTCATCCTGTATATGTCAAAAATCTTTTTAATCTCACATTTTGCATTTAATTGTTTTGGATCTGTTTGTATTTAAGAGAAAATTTGCTAATTTTAAATTTTGAAAAAAGACAGAAAATCGACTAATTGTCATGCCGTAATCGACAAGAAAATCACAAAGTGCGTTAGAGGCATCCTTTTTCCATAGAGTAGGTACAACTCTTGAATTACTACACATACATCTTAAAAGGCGAGCTTTTACAAAAAGAGTTTACGACGCACATTATGTAGTGTATGTGTATGTCATAATCATAAAACTTTGCAATCTCACATTTTACATTTAATTGTTTTGGATTTGTTCGCATTTCAGAGAAAATTTGTAAATTTCGAATAAATTTCCGCAGAAATATGAAAAATAAGAAAAACTGAAAAATGTCTGACTCCTCCCTATTGAAGTTTATGAAATCGAACTAGTGTAAATGCCCGTCCTAGGACGGTGGGTAGAAATCGTGGTTTTCATTTACAATTTGAAATAATTGATAAAAATATTGGCACAGATGTCTCAGACGCACCGGGGTTGGCGCGATGTTTTATCGCACATTTTGCAGAGAAACCCCTGTCCAAATCCTGTGCAAACGTTTTTAGTGCGAAAGCGCGTGATTGAACAGATGAGTTCGCACCGGAATCGTTACACCGCGTTTTATTATATTTAGATTGGTTTCAAACGATAACGCTTAAATTTATAAAAGGCAGAGAACCGACCAAAATTATCCCGTAATTGACATGTAAATCACGACTGACGTTGAAGACATCCATCCTTGATCCATAAAATACAACTCTTCAATTACACATACGTCTTAAACTTTTCCAAGGGCGGTTGTACGTTTATGAAATCACTTAATTTTAAATCTCCCACAATGACACCAGAATTTTGGTAAAATATTTTCCGTTTCATATGTATGTGAAATATAACCTATTTCTTATTTGGAAATAAGCTTGTTCATAAATTCCGGAGCCACACATTTATTTCAACATGTTAGCAATGGAAGTGCTTTGTGCCTCAAAGGGTTAAGGGGATTCTTCACGCACTTGAAAACAAACGCTCCGTAATGTTAATCCTATGGGCAGGTTATTTTCGAATTTCTTGTTTCAATTTGAATAATTTTTTTTTTTTTTTTTTTTTTTTGCATAGGATAGCTGAGCTCAATCTTTAATATGACTCTTTTTTACTTTTTCGATTTTGGTTGCAGATTTTTTTTAAAAAAGGTACTTTGAGTTTCGAAACCAGTTTCTAAATTAGGTTCATTTTAGAATCATTAGGATCATTAATCCGGTATTAAGATATAGCTCAGCTATCATATACAAAAAAAAATCGTTTTAAAATATTCAAATTAAAACGAGAAATTCGAAAATAAGTGCGTGAAGAATCCCTTTAAAAGCTGAGCTTCGAAAAATTTTCATTGGCTACTATGCATCCTGTATCGGCAACAATCACAAACTTTTGCAGTCTCACATTTTGAATTTAATTGTTTTGAATCGATTTTGCATTTCAGAGAAAATTTCCTAACTTCAAATTAAGTTTTCGCAGAAATATGAAAAATAAGAAAAACTGAAAAATATTTGACTCTTCCCTATTGAAGTTTATGAAATCGAATTGATTTCAAACGATAACGCTTAAATTTGAAAAAGACAGACAATCGATCAAAAATCATATCGTAATCGACAAATAAATCACAACTGACGTTAAAGACACCCTAGGTCCATAGGATACAACTCTTCAATCACACATACGTCTTAAACTTTTCAAGGGCGGTGGTACGTTTATAAAACCACTCAGTTTTAAATCTCAAATGGCACAATGACACCAGAACTTTGGTAAAATATTTTCCGTTTTATACGTATGTGAAATATAGCCTATTTCTCATCGCGAAATAAGCTTGTTCGTAAATTCCGGAGCCATTCATTTATTTCAATGGAAGTACTTTGCGCCTGAAACGGTTAAAAGCTGAGCTTCTAAAAATCCACATTGGCTACTACGCATCCTATATCTGTCACAATCACAAACTTTTGCAACCTCACATTTTGCATTTAATTGTTTTGAATCGGTTTTGCATTTCAGAGAAAATTTCCTAACTTCAAATTAAGTTTTCGCAGAAATATGAAAAATAAGAAAAACTGAAAAATATTTGACTCTTCCCTATTGAAGTTTATGAAATCGAATTGATTTCAAACGATAACGCTTAAATTTGAAAAAGACAGACAATCGATCAAAAATCATATCGTAATCGACAAATAAATCACAACTGACGTTAAAGACACCCTTGGTCCATAGAATACAACTCTTCAATTACACACACATCTTGATAGATGAGCTTCCACGAAATGACATTATCATTCCAGCAGGTAATTACAGTTAAAACATGCGGTCCTTTCTCGATTTCGAAGACGGCTAATAGCCGAATTTTTGCAGAAATGATATTGATGATATCGAACGTTTACATAGTTCGAAATTTCGCGAACGAGACACTCCCCTGTCAGGGAGAATTCGATCAGTCGATATGCTGTCATCACACCAGCGTGCGCGGTCTTGCGTGTAATTATCTGTATAATGTTGCGCTAATTAGTGAGGGACTTCGAAAGAACGACGAGTTGACTATTGCGGAGGCGTACTGCTGTCGAGTGATAAGTGCTGGAAACGAAAACGAAGCGAAAGGGGTGTTCCTGAGAGTAGTTCTTGATGAAAACGATATTAAATGCGAGTTGCAATTGCATTAATTGACAGACGATAAAAACTACGAGTTTTGACGGCTGAGATGATTAGGGAATACGTGTTGGGAAAAATTCCGCTACTCTGATGCAATTAAACATAAATAAAAGTAAAATAAAACTACTTCAGAATTTCCCTTGTTTAATCCATACCTTACCTCGCCGACTTGAACTCAAAGTGTTTCGGTGACTGATAAATATGCCAAATATAAATTAGTTTCTAATAACTAGGAAATATTTTTCGTATCTGAAGATCAGTGAAGATTGTTTATGATTTAATTATCAGTCTTTAGCTGCAAGTTAAAGACATTAAATTCTAAATATAAGATAAACGATGATAAGTAATTTTATTATGAGTTACATATTTTTATTTTATTTTTTCCAAGAACGACAAATAGAATGAAAAAGAAAAAAATAGCTTCCTCAATCCCTTTCGCTGCTCTTGCTTTTTATTTTTATCCATACTTTATTCTTTGTGTTGAACTCAGAATTTTTGCAAGACTGATAAACATAGCAAATGTAAATTAACTCCCAATAACTAGGAAATATTTTGTTTTTCATAGAATCAATCAAAAATATTCCTCGATTTAAATATCAACCTTAACCCCTTGAGGGGCAAGCAATTACGTTTGTGAAATGCTGAATTCCCACCGGTATCTTTGAAAAATTCTATTTCAAAATAAGTAAAAGCACTTTTACGGCTTTTTTTCCACCAAAGTTAGAAAAGTAAAATTTAATAAAATTTTTCTGGTGTAAAATTTCATTAATCGTAGGTGGTATATAATATATACCGATGCCCCTCAAGGTGTTAAATCTTAAGCTGCAAGTTTTAAAAAAAATTAAATTCGAAAGGCAAGACAGACAAGCGATTTCACTATAAGAGGAACCATTCTATTTTACTTTAGTTGTAGTTTTTAAAAAACAATTGAGAGAATATTTCTAACCAGAAATTCACGTATTAAATGATCCTAAGTCATCTTAAATCCCCATCTGGAATCCAACGTCTATGGCCCATTTCCATTTGCAATTTTTTTCTTTATAAATTAGAAAGCAAGCTTTTTCTTATGCGAACGTGAGCAAAATTTCTTGTTTCCAACGTCTGAGCTCGATGCCGCAATTACAATTGTATATTTTACAAATGAAGAGCACATTCCCCAATTACAGTGGAACCCGGTTAAGACGCGTTTCAAGGGAGTGAACAAAAGTCGCGTATTAAGCAGGATCGCGTGATTAAACGTGATTTGTATAATTTTGCAGTAACTGGGCTTATTTACGCATCTCATCGTCTGAATGAACTTTAGAGCTTTCATTTAAAGTGTACTGCCGAAAGTTGTGATTTTTAAGTATATTTAAATTAAAATTTAACTGTATTCAATTTTAACTCATTGCTTCTTTTTTATAGGACACTGGAATAATAACTGAAAATAAATAAGGATTCCAACATGGCTTTATAGTTGATTAATGTTACAACAAAAAATAAAACAACAAATATATGTAATTTTCATGCTAGGCTAATGTTTTTAACACGAAGAAGAAATGTTAAATTTTTGAAGCCAGCTACAAAAATTATTTTTAGTAATTGTGGTAATGAGTATCATTATAAACTGTCCTTCATTTTTAATTTGAGAAAAAATACCATCCTTATTAATGATTGTGTAAAAAAATATTATTAGCCCAGCAAAAACTAAACGAAACTTTGAAAACATAAAATAACACAACTGCAATCGCATTTGCTTAATCATCAAAAGTTACATTTTTTTCTTTGCCGATAACATGCATTATAAAACATAGTAGTGATATAACGTGCATTTAAAACCTGACTAACAACAGGTATAATCATAATTTTTATGACATATCAGAGCAAGTTGTTCAAGGCATTTTTCGCAGCGAATGCTTTACCAATCATTAATTGATTTCTTTGATGAACAATCCGCATTTATTCAGTTTTGCTCATTTAGCAAGTTATTTTCCTTCAAATGTCTACCACTATTTCATGTTAGTAATATTCTCCTTAATTAATCTGTCATTAAATAAAATAAGCATTACTATTTGGAATGAGTGGTTTTTATCTTAATAAAATATTCCTCTAATTTGGCAACATGGTAGAGGGATTCGCATTTTGATTTATGAATTCGCGTCTTAAGCGTGATTTTTTACTTCAAAGGACCGAAAATCTATCGCGTATTAAGCGGGATCGCGTAGTAACCGTTCGCGTATTAAACGTGATATTTTTACATTAACCTTATGGACGACGTCAAGTGACCGGAAGAAATCCGCGTATTAAGCGGGATCGCGTATTAACCGTGAGCGTCTTAACCGGGTTCGACTGTATAAATAGTAATTCAATGTTAGATATTGATCAAATAGATCTATGAGATATCTGGCAGAATGTTTACTCAACTCATGCCACTTTTATTCGCCGCGATAATATTTTCTCACAGATCAATTTGACCAGGTTCGAACTAGGAACAAACCTCTCCGCCTCCAGTGCCACGATAGTGCAAAAGCAAGCCAACATATTTATTAATATGCATAAAATGTGTAGCGTCACATTTTCCAGCAGGGTTGCCAGTTTGGCGTCCACTCTTATTAAAAGAATTCGGATTCACACCAGAAAATGCAAAAAGTATTTTCAGATTTATTCAATGTCAGATTTTAGTGCTCACTTAACCCCTTAATTCTCGCTCATGTCACTATCACGGGCTGAGGCAAAGCGTTATAAGTAAGCGAACAAACTTAATGCTGGAATCAGGCGTAAATTAACACAGTTGCGCCACCTTGTGGACGGAGTGATAATTCACATACGCGGACTTTTAGTGTGGCGCGTATTTTTTAAATCTTCAGTTACTCTGAGAAATGAATTTTGTTTGCCACATTTACCGCAATATAATGGCGTAGCGAGATGGGCATCCAGGTTCACTTAACACTACGATGTTTTTCTTCGCCTTATTAAAGCACTTCAGTTATTAATCAAGGTGACAAAAACTTTACAATTTTAGTGGTGTGAGTATGAAAACAGTTAGGTATCTACCCGTAGTTCAAACTCCATCCGCTACGTGGCCCATGACCTTGATTGATGTGACCTCGCTTTCAACCTTGCGCTGACTTCTCCCATTTAAGATAGGACGCTTACTTATATCGCTTTGGGCTGAGGTGTCGTTCGTTATTTCTCGTGCCCGTCATATTTCCGGGCTGGAGATTTAATTGCTGTAAAAAACATCTGAAACCAGAAAAACTTAACTGGTATTTCCTTGTGAAGTCTTTGAATATTGCCGTTTGTGCTTGGTTTTTGGTGCTGATCGTAATGCTGAGATTTGTATTGCATGTATCGAAATATATAACACTCAAAAAATTATTAATATTCAAAATTTAATGTATATCTATTATTTCAAATATTATTTATAAAAATTTGTATGATGATGATAAATAAAGATCTAAGATGTGAAAAATAAAGGTCTAATTCACATTAATTTATATGGTGTAAAGCAAACATTAAGACATAGAATTCTCCCATGATGGCTTTTCTACAAATGTGAATTTGTTCTATAACATCTTTTTTTTTTTTTTCGCATAAAAAAAAAAAAAAAAAAGATTGCATATTTTATTTAGAAACCTTATAATTATTCAATTTCTGTAATAAAAAAAAATAGGTACTTTTTTGATGGTTTTTCCAAATATTAAGCGACCGTGAAGGGGTTAAAGCAAAAATTCTTCATCAAAAAGTTCCGGTCTGATGTCGAAATTTCGGAATAAAAATGGAGGCCAAATTAGCAGCCCTGTTCTCAGATATGAAGGAGAATTGTGTCTGTAATTCGGTAAGCGCTTTTCAAACGTCAGGATATTCATCAAAGAACAAATTTACTCAACTCGTATTATTTCTCCTCGAGGCTACTACTTTCCCAAAGATCATATTTAAACCAGTGTGAAAGTGCAACATGACATTCATTTTCCAAAACCTCAGCACAGGGAAAATGCAATGTATTTTTCAAATTTAAAATCGAATTCTCCGGTTATGAATTGTAATTCATGAAGTATACTTCAAACATCTACAAATGGATTCATGAACTATCTATCAGGATATATATTCCACTCATACCACTTTTTCTCAGCGTGATATTATTTCCCCAAGATTATATTGGGGCAGATTCTAATCTGGAGCAAATCTTCCGGTTTCCAGCGGACAGCACAACAGTGCCAGAAATGCGGATTCCGTATATTATAATATATAGATTAAATATGTTGCGTCGCATCTCCTGGAAAGGAATGATAATTTCACCTGTAACTCCTGAACTGCATTTCAAACATCAGATATTCATCAAAACAGTATATTTACTCAACTCATGCCATTATTCCTCAGTGCGACACTAATTCCCCAAAGATCATATTTGGCCGAGTAAAAACCCGGGACAAATCTTCCAATATCAACGCATCACAAAGTTTCAATCAGACACATATATTAATGGATGTACAGTCGTGGAAAAAAAAAAAGTAAACACCCCCTACTAACTCCTCAACAAATCAATGTAGAAGAAAGTTACTGGTACCGAACGATTGGAAATAAAGTCTACTTTTAAATGATGTATATAAAATTTTCTTAGGGGGTCATCTACATATTAAAACGAATGCAAACTTCATTTTTTTCAATAGCAATACCCAATTTTAACGATATATTTCAAATCTTCGGTTCAAACTATGCCTAGACACGAAATTTGAAGTCATTTGAATGATAAGTTTTTGAATTATAAACATTCAAAATTTAGTGCTTCTAATGTTAAATTATATTTTCATATTTTTATTTATATCTCCCGAAATTAGGCTCCTAATGTGCTAATTTTTTTTTTGTAGTAATAATACTAATATACCCAAACATAAATAAGCTGAATTTGCAATTTTTATAATTTTATGATATGAATTATGAATTATGAAATTAATATTCGAAAAAATTATGAATTGCAACCAACAATTTTTTTGATGGATTTAGATTTATTAAGTTCTGCTTTATGGAAATTCGAAAATTTCACATTTTTCTTCCAAGTAGTCTTCAAATTATGCTTAAAAACGATAAAATGATGGTTTAAGGGGCCGTCTAATGTGGAAGTGAGTAGACATTTTGAAATTTATTCTGCTGTACTGTAATCTAACACGCTTCATTGACTCCTTGAGTGGCGCTTAAGGTGCCTTGATCAAGGAAGGGGCTCTCTCGGTTAACAATCCAGTACGGAACTTCAATTTGGATACAGCCCTTAAAATACGCTCGTTTTAAAATAATTAATTTCTCGGAAACTTATGGTACGAATTGCATAAAAATTCCGTTTTTAGGCTAATTGAAGGGTGTAGAATTCATTTATGCTGTCAGAATTGGGTACTGCTATTGAAAAAATACAAAGTTTGTTTTAATATGTAGATGGCCCCCTAAGCAAATTTTATATACAATTTTTAAAAGTAGACTTTATTTCCAATCGTTCGGTACCAGTAACTTTCTTCTACGATAATTTGTTGAGAAGTTAGTAGGGGGTGTTTACTTTTTTTTTCCACGACTGTACATTATGTAGAGTCGTGTTATCCACTTAAGAAGTTAACATGTAGTTTATGAACAGCAATTCAAACTGATTCATGTCTGATGTCCATCAAAAGAACATGTTTACTAAACTCATGCCATTTCTACTCTGCGCGCCGACATATACCAAAATATCATATTTGACCAGCGCCACCACATTGCACCATAGTTCACAGATGTAATCAAGCATATATTTTAATGTACTATATTAAATATCGCTCACGCGCAAGAAAAAGGACACATCTCGTAAAAATTCATTTTGCGTTTTATTCCATTAATAGGTCTGTAATAGGTTTATTACGCCATATGTCCATTTGTGACCACAGAAGAGGGGTGGATTGTGTGGGGAGGTAAAATTAGCCAACTCTCCAAGCCTCATCTTACGTCTTCATTCTTAAGTGTTTCAAGCTTCTATGCATGTTTTTATTCCTGCATGCAGAGCTAAGTGCTATAATTTCATGTTACAGTAAAATCATTCAAATTTTCTTTTACCTCTCCTGTGAAATTTACTTTTGTCGAGATGTGCAACTTTTCGTGCGAGTGAGCGATTTGTGGGAGCCACTTTTCACTGTTATGAATTGAAATTGCGCCTGTAATGCATGAATTCCGCTTCAAACGTCAGATATCCATAAAAAAACATGTTTACTCAACTCAACTCATGACACATTTCCTCAAGCGTATATATTTAATGTGTTAAATATCAGGGTTTGTACGGATACCGTTATTTTCAAGGCCCAATATCAGAATTTTTTTATAGAAAAATAAATCTAGTTTAAACGGATGAAATTTCGCCTTATTTCAGGAGAGATTTTCCATAAGAAAATACTGGTACCGAAGAATATCTTAGTCATGAAATTCAAGCACCCGTACGGACCCTGAATGTGTGGGAGTCACATTTTACAGACATGAATGAGAATTGCGCAGGTAATTCATGAACTGCACTTCAAACGTCAGATACCCATCAAAAAAGCATGTTTACTCGACTCAGGCCACTTCTCCTCGGCGCAATATCATTTCCCCGAAGATCATGTTTGACTGGGTGCGAACTTGGGACAAATGTACGGCTTCCAACGCCAGAACACTGCATCACCGATGCAATCAAGCATATATTTTAATATGTTAAATATGTGAGATTCGCATTTCACAGACATGAATGAGAATTGCACTGGTAATTCATGAACTGCACTTCAAACGCCAGATATCCATCAAAAAAGCATGTTTACTTAACTCATGCCACTTCTACACTACGCGCCACCATATACAAAAAAATCCTATTTGACCAGCGCCACCACACTTCACCACAGTCCACAGACGTAATCAAGCATATATTTTAATGTATATTAAATATGTGGGGTCACATTTCACTGTTATGAATTGAAATTGCGCCTGTAATTCATGAAATCCACTTCAAACGTCAGATATCCATAAAAAAGCATGTTTACTCAACTCATGCCACTTTTCCTCGCCGCGACTCCATTCCCCTGAAGATCATATTTGACTGGGTGCGAACTTGGGACAAACATGCAGCTCCCACTGCTACAACACTGCACCATCGATGCAATCAAGCATATATTTTAATGTGTTGAATATGTGGAAGTCGCATTTCACAGTTATGAATGAGAATTGTGCCGGAAATTCATAAACTGTACTTCAAACGTCAGATATCCATCAAAAAAGCATGTTTACGCAACCCATGCCACTTGTCCTCGGCGCGACACCATTTCCCCGAAGATCATATTTGACTGGGTGCGAACTTTGGACAAATATACAGCTTCCAGCGCTACAACACTCCACCACCGATGCAATCAAGCATATATTTTAATGTATTAAATATGTGAGAGTCGCATTTCACAGTTATGAATGAGAATTGCTCCAATAATTCATGAACTGCACTTCAAACGTCAGATATCCATCAAAAAAGCATGTTTACTCAACTCATGCCACTTGTCCTCGGCGCGACACCATTTCCCCAAAGATCATATTTCACCTCAAAAATTTTCAGGCGCATATATAGAACGCCATCAATTTTTAAAAGAAGGGGGAGGTGTGGAAGAGAAAAAAACCTTTATCTAATCGCCTTCACCCCCTATCACTTCACCGCCGAAAGCTTCTAAAAAGCCCACTCACTGTGACCCTGATATGATTAATGTTAATCTCGCGCCATTTTGCGACCACCCCTCTCTTCCGACACCCACACCCACCACTTTTGCGACTTTGCTTTAAATCTAAAAAAAGAAGATTCAGAAAAAAAAAAGAATATAAAAAAGTTTCGGAATTCTACCGATAGTCTAATGGAAGCGCAAGTCCGATTAGACCGAGGTTGACACTTTTCTTAAGTGACGTCACAGAGTCACTTTTAACCTCAGATAGTGTGGATTGACTGTAGAAATGCCATATATATATTCTCTTTTTTTTCCTGCTTGAATATTTTTTTATCTCGTGTCAGTGCTGGAAATGGTTTTTGATAAAAGTAAAAATCACTTTTATCCTTTATTTATTTATTTATATATTCCACCCGCTACTCACAAGATATTTTATGAAATGGGAAGCCATTAAAAAAGGATAACCCAGGGTCATAAAGTTATGCTTCTTTCAAGTTGTGCTTATATGAGTACTATAATTATTAAATGTTATATAAAAAATATATTTTAAGATGTGACATAGAAAATAAAGATTAAAAATAAAATACATCCCAACAGCAATTTTTAAATTAATTTAATTGAATACAAGATATCTGATTTAAAACATAAAACTGTATAATGAAAAAAAAATACAAATAAATAAATTAATTAAAATTTGATCAAAACCATTTATAATATGTGTTAATCTTACATGAAATGAAAAAGTTTAGTTTTTTTTTAATAAACATTATATTTTATTTTACAAACTAAAGAATTAAAGTAACAATGTGTGAGTTATAAGTCTAATTATTTTAAATTAATAAAAAAGGATAATTATCTTCATTACAATTTGAAAAATTGTAGAAAAGACGCTCACCTTTTTATTAGCTTTATAGAAATTATAATCACTTATGTTCAGGTAGTTCTGACTGTCTTTTCTTCTAACATTTCTTATGACCTTTTCAGTTATTATTTTCTAATATTACTTTCGTATCCCAAGTAAGATATCTGGTTTTACCCCAAGAGAATGAGGGTCGCAAAGCGAGGCATAAAATAGCACCTTAATTGCCAGCAGTAGTTTCATTATGGGAAATAAATGTTTATTAAATATGTTGCACACAATAGTATAAAAAATTTCAATACCTTTAAATGTGTTCATTTGTTAGAATTTTCAAAACTAGCAAACATTAAAACAAAATATAATTAAATAAACTTCCGAACACATAAATTACATAAATGCCAGTCTGGAGCTGCCATAATAGCAACGTCTTCTTTTTGCCTAGAACTAACTATTTCAACCTCGGAACTATTAAAAAAGAGGAACTGATATATCCTAAAAATAGTAAAGCTTTAACTGTAACTGCTTTCGCAGGGGTTGATTATCACCGGGAGAAACTTCCACTAGTAAATTTATATAGAAATTTTCTCTTTATTTAAACGACTTATGAATTGAAAATTTCAATCATAAGTAATAGAAGAAACAGATATTCATTTTTGCTGGTGGAAGTTTATTTTGACGGCAGTCAGGCCCTGTGTTTCCGCCATATTGTGACAACCTCTTGTCAATTTTAGTGAAAAAGATGATAATACCTGGGCAAACTCACAGCAGTAAAAACAAATAGAAAATTTTACCATATTTGTGAGAAAATATTTTCATGAATAAGGCACTAAGATGAAACTTGCTATTCAAATTTACTGGTGGAAAGTTTTTCCCCCAGTAATCAGAAACTGTTAATTCGATAATTTAAAGAAAAAAAAAAAAAAAACAGCCGCCATCTTGTGACAACCTGCTCAATTACTTCTCTCGCAACTGATAGACAGTACTACACTGTATATCTCCTCTTTTTTATTCGTAACTCCATTATTTCAACCATTGTCCATTAGAGGGACGCTCAGATTAAGTCTAATTGAGATATCCGATTTTCACGAATATACGATTTTACATTACTTTTCTTTAATTGGTTATCAAAAATAATACTTTATTGAGATTCAAATTTCCCGCCACTCATTCGAAAGGTTACCCATGATCTACTTAATTATCCATTATAATGCACAGTCGTGGAAAAAAAAAAAGTAAACACCCTCTACTAACTCCTCAACAAATCATCATAGACGAAAGTTACTGGTACCGAACGTTTGGAAATAAAGTCTACTTTTAAATGATGTATATAAATTTTGCTTAGGGGGCCACCTACATATTAAAACGAACCATAACTTTCTTTTTTCAATAGCAGTACCCAATTCTGACAGCATAAATGAACTCTACACCCTTCAATTAGCCTAAAAACGAATTTTTATGCAATTCCTACCATAAGTTTCCGAGAAATTAATTATTTTAAAACGAGCGTATTTTAAGGGCTGTATCCAAATTGAAGTTCGGTACTCGATTGCTGACCGAGAGATCCCCCTTCTTGATCAAGGCACCTTAAGCGCCACTCAAGGAGTCAATGAATCGTGTTAGATTACAGTACGGCAGAATAAATTTCAAAATGTCTACTCACTTCCATCATAGACGGCCCCTTAAACCATCATTTTGCCGTTTTTTAAGCATAATTTGATAAACTACTTGGAAGAAAAGTGTGAAATTTTTGAATTTCCATAAAGCAGGACTTAATAAATCTAAATCCATCAAAAAAAATTGTAGGTTGCAATTCATAATTTTTTCGAATATTAATTTCATAATTCATAATTTATATCATAAAATTATAAAAATTGCAAATTCAGCTTTTTTATGTTTGGGTATATTAGTATTATTAAAACAAAAAAAATTAGCACAGTAGGAGCATAATTTCGGGAGATATAAATAAAAATATGAAAATATAATTTAACATTAGAAGCACACAATTTTGAATGTTTATAATTCAAACACTTATCATTCAAATGACTTGAAATTTGGTGTCTAGGCATAGTTTGAACCGAAGATTTGAAATATTTTGTTAAAATTGGGTGTTGCCATTGAAAAAAATGAAGTTTGGATTCGTTTTAATATGTAGATGACCCCTTAAGAAAATTTTATATACATCATTTAAAAGTAGACTTTATTTCCAATCGTTCGGTACCAGTCACTTTCTTCTGTGATGATTTGTTGAGGAGTTAGTAGGGAGTGTTTACTTTTTTTTTCCACGACTGTACATTAATCTTAGTAACTAAAATGGACTGAACGTTTTGAAAATTCTATAACAAGAAAACGGTAACATCTGTTGAATTTAGTCTTGTAGAAGTTAAATGTGTGGAGTGGGTGGTTTCTTTGCTGCGCTTCCTTGTTTTAGTTCCAAATATTACAAATAGAGGACTCTGCCCTATTTTAAACTGTTAGAAGGCTCAAGCTAATGTATAAAGATGGATTAAAGAACACCCAGCTCTTGTCCTTTATTCTGTTTAGCTGTAGAAACACTAAAAGTAAAGGGTGGAGGTTTTGTGTCGAAACTGCAAGTTTTTTGAGCGTTATTACACTTGGAGACAGTGGAGTGCTATCTATAGTCGATGTCATCATTCTTAGAGATCAAAGCCACACAAATTCTAAGAAATGAATAAAAAAATATGGAAAGCTGTAAGGTTTATGATATTCTTTGGGCTAAATAGAATGCAATTACACAAACAGAAGAAGCAGGACTTTCATTTCAATCAAAACTGCATATACTGCATTTCCAAAGAGCAGGAACAGGAAAATTACAAGAAGAAGCCTAGAATGTATTAACAGTTCTCATAACAAATAAATGAATAAATAGAATAAAATAATACAGAATTAAGAATAGTAGGGTGGGTAGAAACATTGAAATGAGTCCTGTTTCTGTTCTTGCAATGGTTGGAAATACTTTATTTCGAAAAACTGGAATTCATATCTTTACAATATGTTGCTTCTGAGGTTTCATGACTTATTTAAATTGTTTTAAGATTTATCTATAAAATATTATGTTTAAGGGAAGACACGACTGGGACGCCAGGCACCACTCACATTAATTTTACTCTAACATTTTATACTCATTTATTATATGTAACTAAATTTTATACAAATGTTTATATATACTTTAATTCATGTGTTTGATAAAACTGTGCAGGAACTTTACACAAGTTAGAAGTGTCTAAGTTTTTTAGCTCTCCGAAAAATTGTATTTTTCAGCTAAAAACCCCATTAACTCCTAAAGTACTTGAGCGATTTCGATAAAAAAAATTTTGGTTGTAGAGTATAAATATAAGATAATATGTGGCTGACAGTTTTAAAAAAATTAATTACTTTCAGAAAAAAACATTTCTAAAAATAGAAAATTTCTGAAAAATTGCTATTGCTCTAAAATAAAAAGGTTTAGTCGTAGAAAAAAACTGTTTGCCACAAGTCTTGAACATATTCCAGTGAATATGGATTGCAAATTACATCAAAATCGGTTGGGTAGTTTCCGAGGAAACGGGTCTTAACCCTTCTTTGCATGATGATGGAAATTTCCATCATGACATTGAATGCCCAAAAATTATACAAAAGAACAAGTTCACTTTAAGTTGATCGTGTCTGGATACCTTTTTAATGTCCATTGCATAAAAAAAAAACATAGCGGTCAAAAAAGGCTTCTCCAGCTGCTCCACCTCCAAAAGATATAATAACAGATGGTGCTGAACATTGGCCAACAGTGGGTGGGTGACTCCGGTGCAAGTATCCTAAATGTAAAGGGTATTCTACAATTTCTTGTAGTAAATGTGGAGTCAATTTGTGTCTAAATAAAAATAATAATTATTTTGTTAATTATCATAAAGAATAAAAAATATCCAATGATATCCTCTTTTATTTCTATTTATTACTAAGCTAATGATCTAACTTTGCATGATGATGGAAATTTCCATCATATTGTTTTTTGCTAAATTTATACTATAAATATATACTGAGATTTTTTAAACCATTTTTCCTTTAATTTTGAACATGAATTATATCACCTTGATTTATTTCATCAATAAAGAAAAAATCATGCAAAGAAGGGTTAAAGCTCTCCTGTTTCCCATAGGAGTGCACCCGTCTTGTCTTCCCTTAACCCTTTATCTACTGACGGTATTTATAAGTACCATTAAAATAGCTTGTTATAAGAATCATTTAATACATCGATTAGTTGTAATACAGTTTAGAATGAGTTATAGATACATTACTTTATCTTGTTCCTAAAGCATTATTGGTTACACAAAACGAGAATATTTTTAAAGGGACGATTTCTTTTGCCTTTGCATCTTTTCATCTTTCTTGGAGTTGGAGGGGGGGGGGGGAGAGATTTTTCAATTCGGAAATATTTCTATATTTCTAATGTAAGAATATTATATTTGTACATTTCCTAATTATACAAAACACTAAGAAAAATATTTAAAATAAAAAGATTTGAGTGGGATTATAAATATTGCACAAAATCCCTATGAATTCAAAGTTAATTATGCCTTCTAAATCCTTCAATTTTTCTAAAATCCTTCTAAAATGTATTGAATGATTATATAAGTCTTCTAATGTAGTTTAAACAATTCACGAAAAATGCTTTAGAAAATAAAATTTTCATGAATTCATAATTCAGTACATAAAGTGTTAAAATGATTTAAACATTTTTGTATCAACCTAAACCGTTTTATTAAAAAAAAAAAAAAAAAAAAATATCTGCTACATCTTATTCCATTTTTTTCTCTCTCTCGTTCCCTCTTTCTCTTAAAAACACCACGAAAATGAAAACAAGCTTCCCCTATCACATTTTGCACCAAAACCTGCAAAGACAAAAATTGCTGGAATGAATTTTACCGCACCAATAATTGGTTATCAAACACAGCTCCTTATCGAGAATCAAATTTCTCGCCATGAATTCTAAAGACTTTCCATTATCCACCTAATTATCCATTATAATGTCAGAGCCATCACCTTGGTGAACTGATACGAGGCGTGAATAGCTTAACAGCCAGCCATCTCTCCGGCACGCTATGTTATGGCAGCACTGTGAAAGCAGATACTGCAAGATAGACCGCGATATCACGTCACCAGATCAATACACAGATATTTACCTGCGATATCAATGTCGGAGTCAATGGGGAGAACGTGTTAATAGTAAAGAGACCCTTTGTTGGTGTAAGTAGTGGGGAGATATTTGTTTATCCGATCGAACGCTCTGTATATAAGTTTTTTTTTTTTTTTTTTTTTTTTTTTTTTTTTTTTGTTTACGAAAGTAAATTTTTGATATGCATGCTAAAAATAACAAACATAATGAGGTATTAAAGGAAAATGTTGTTTTGGACTTAATATCATTCATCCATGATGAGCTATTATTTTTCAGACAAAAAAAAGTTAATTACCAATAAAATTAATTAATGAATTTATATAATAATAATAGTAACATATAAATAGACGTAAACAAAACTAAAATCGATGTAGTACAAAGAACGCGAAAATAAATTATAACACATAATGGTTTTTTAAAAATAAAGTGATTATACATTAAATATTAAATAGCACATTGTTGTATTAAAACGCATTGTCAGGGGTCGTTCTCTTAAGGGATTTTTTCAGGGCAAATATCACTATTTCATAGCTGCCAACTTTTACGCCTTTTCCTTACCACTAAAATTTTATAGTAAATGTTGTCTTATTTAAACGTCGAAATCTCATGATTAGAGAAGACGAAAATTTCTATTAAATTTTAGTGGTAACAAAAGAAGCGTAAAAGTTGGCAGCTATGCATTTGTTTATAGAAAAATAAATCTAGATTAAACGAGCGAAATTTCCCTTATTTAAGAAGAGATTTTTCCATAAGAAAATGTTGGTACCGAAGAATTTCCTGGTCGTGAAATTTCAGAACAAATACGATCCCTGCATTGTGCATTACCGCAATTTCCGGTGTATAGCCCGCAGATCAAACAATTCAGTTTGGACCCAGAAATTTTATTCAGTATTTGAAGACCAATATGTACCGTGATCTAAAAAGTTACATTTTATTTAAAAACATTTCTGGGTCGAAACACGATTGTGTGATCCGCGGGCTATACACCGGAAATTACGGTACTTAGTTTTAATGAGGTTTTAAGATTTTTTTTTTTTTTTTCCTTATATTGCAAGGTTACCATTGATGACTATTTTTATATTCTATTCGCACCGCTATTTTTAAAAGATAAATTTTGTAGTGTAATTCTCGTGAGAAAATATATGTGAAGAGTTTTGTTTTTAGAGCGTTGTACAATATAGAATTAAAAAAATAGTTGCAAGTGGCAGCCCTGATGCAGTGTATTACCTTAGATTTTATGACTATGACCTATGGCATTCCCAGGATCTTCGCTAAAAGTGGTTTTAAATTACCATTACTCATAAGATGAATAATTTCATTGTTTTGCATATTTATAAAGTAATTTTTAATGAATACATAACATGCAAAAACCGACGTAATGAGCCAGCAAAAACAAATTTAGATGTTCCAAGATTTTATAAAAGGAGTGTGCTTTTCAATCTCCATATCACGAGGAAAGAAAGGGAGAAATAAACAATAGAAGCTGTAACGCACGTTCTTTATTTACTTCAGTTGTTTTCATTCATTCATTTTGCACTAAAAAGAAGAGCTTTTATTACCAGACTTTGAAACCGTTGCGTATTGTTTGTTTATTTTTCAAATCATGTTTTCATCTTAACACATCTTTCGACCTGTCACGAGAATTTTCCTGTTTATTTAATCAAACATTATGGATTAAGTGCGTGCCTATGACATTATAGAAAATGCATTCATATAATTTTATTCATATTTGTTTATATTGGGCGAAAATTTTATATTAAATCAGTACATTGCAAGATATTTACTGACACAAAAACTTGAAAACCCTTATCCAAGGAACCAGTTTGCGAAGTACTTCAGAAGAGGGTGGAGCTTCTACTGCTTTAAATCAAAGATTTCATACAAAATTGCCGGTCAGTAATATGGCCAACACAATGGATCATGTATTCATTATCGTTTTAACCCTTTGCGCTCCAACGTCGAGTCTGACGCGAAATCTTCTTTCCTTGCAAAATTTGTTTTTGAAACCAGTAATAAAGAAAAGTAATATTTGGCTTATATAATTAGAGCATTTTTAAAATTATATAATTCAAGGTACTCTTCAAAGAAAAAAAGTTGTGTCAACCGAATAAAATTTGTGTAAGAGATGCCGGTCCCGAAAGGGTTAAAGTATTCTGGGTGTTGGATATTAATACCTAACCTGTCCACTTTGCTACTCCAGTGTTTTACAAACATTTTACACTTAAAAAAGAGCTTTTATTACCCAGCCTTGAAACGGTTGCATGCTGAAATATTTTTGGATATTTATGCTTTTTTTTTTCATTTGATTTTACACATCATATTTTCATCTTAACATATGTTAGTCCAGTCATGAGAATCCTCCTGTTTATTTAATCAAACATCATTGACTAAGGACGTGGCTTTTTAATTATAAAAATGCATTTATATAATTTTATCCATATTTGTCTAGATTACGAGAAATTTTCATAATAAATCCATACATTGGAAGATATTTAGTGATGCATAAACATGAAAACGCTTATCTAGGAAACCAATTTACGAAACACTTCAGAAAGAAGAGAGTGGAGCTTCTACGTTTTAAAACAAAGATTTTATACAAAATTGCCGGTCAACAATATGGTCAGTGGTCAATACAATGGATCTTGTATGCATATCATCGTTTTAAAGCGTTCTGTGAGGGATTTTAATACCTATCCTCCCCAACTTTGCTACTCCAATGTTCTACAATCATTTTACACACACAAAAAAGAGCTTTTATTACCCAGCCTTGAAATAGTTGCATGCTAAAATATTTTTTTAATATTTATGCTTTTCTTTTCATTTTATATTACACATCATGTTTTCATCTTAACATATGTTAGTCCAATCACGAGAATCCCCCTGTTTATTTAATCAAACATCATTGACTTAGGGTGTGGCTTTTAAATTATAAAAATGCACTTATATAATTTTATCCATATTTGTTTAGATTGGGAGAAATTTTCATATTAGATCCATACATTGGAAGATATTTAGTGATGCATAAACATGAAAACGCTTATCTAGGAAACCAATTTACGAAAAACTTTAGAAAGAAGAGGGTGGAGCTTCTACTTTTTAAAATCAAAGATTTCATACAACATTGTCGATCAACAATATGGTTTATACAATGGATCTTGTATGGATATTATCGTTTTAAAGTGTTCTGGGAGGGATTTTAATACCTAACCTCCCCCCACTTTGCTACTCCAGTTGTCTAGAATCATTTTACACTAAAATCAGAGCGTTTATTACCCAGCCTTGAAAAAGTTGCATGCTAAAATATTTTTTGGATATTTATGCTTTTCTTTTCATTTGATTTTATACATCATGTTTTCACCTTAACATATGTTAGTCCAGTCATGAGAATCCCCTGTTTATTTAATCAAACATCATTGACTAAGGGCGTGACTTTAAAATTATAAAAATGCATTTACTTAATTTTATCCATATTTGTTTAGATTGAGAGAAATTTTTATATTAAATCCATACACTGGAAGATATTTAATGATGCATAAACATAAAAACACTTATTTAGAAAATCAATTTACGAAATATTTCGAAAGAGAGTGAAGCTTCTACTGTTTTAAAAAGATTTCATACAAAATTGTTGGTTAACAATATGGTAACACAATAGAATTTGTATGCATATTTTCGTTAGTAAGTTTTCTCGGAGCAGTGCTGCCTCATATGGCTGATTTTTTAATTAGAAATACCAAATTATCACCAGAAAGTTTTATCAGTTATTTTTGATTTACAAGTTGACAGTTCTGAACAGTACATCAGAATTGAGGGGTTACCTAGTTGTGATCAACTTAACGCCCAGTCTATTGTTTGAATGTCTTGTTTAATTGTGAGCCATTGGGAAAAGAAACAGTGTAGTTTAAAACAACTTAAGGGTGTTCTCAAATCAAAAAGGACAAATTTCTGACATAAGTTTTCATTTATTTTTGTTCGAAAATGCATGAAACTAGCTGGTGTTGTTGTTCAGAAACTATGTAATTGAGCTGTTTTCTCCATTTTTTTTTTTTTTTTTTTTTTTTTTTTTGCAAACGCAATAGATCTTTCAGAAAATAATGTCAAAGTAGGCGTTTTGAACCGAATTTCTGCACGAAGGGAGAAAGAGCACTCAGGAGCGGGCGAAAAGCGGGTTTGTCACGTGATCGAATTCGCTTATAACTCAATAGGAAATAGGTAATTGATTGATCAAAAAATGGAAAAAACAGTTCCATTCCAAATCGCTTCCATGGCCAGGCTTTCCAGTTTCATAACTCTTTCCGTTAAAAAATGAATTTTTAAATGTGTCAAAACGTTTTGCGCTTGTTGAGCAGAGCAGTTAAGAACAGCCTTAAATGATAATGAATTTAAAGTAAAATCAAATACTTAAAGATTTATAAAAATTATAAAAGATTAAGACCTAAATATTAAATTTTTAAACTAGTTCAACTAACTAGTTAAACTAGTCAAGGAAGTTAGTACAGGGTTCGTACGCTATTAAGCCACGCCCCATTTTGTAAATACTCTACCACCAGTAATCGCATAAAACTAACTTCTAGCTCATGAACTGTGAAGAAAATGATCTTTATAATAATACTGGTGGTAGATTCCTTACAAAATGGGGCGCTGTTTAATAGCGTGCGAACCCTGTAGTAAGCAGAATAGTAAAATGAAAAATTGAAAATTAAGTTAACCCTTAAATGCCTGATTTTTCAAAAATCATTGTAATAATGTTTTTCGGCTTTCATTTTTTAAATAAATCATTGGAAAAATACTTTAAAAAATCATATTTTGTTTTAAGTATAGTTTACGGCTGAAAAACAGTTTGTTACTAATCGACAATACTGGTGTTTAATTGAAAAAAAGATTTCACTTGATAAAATTCTATAATATTAAACATACTTTAGGAACTATAATAAGAAATAAATTTTACTTGCTCACTGCAGGTCAAAATAGGGTATTTCGCAAGCTTCCAAACAAAACAAAAAGAACAAGTAGCAACAATTGAAAAGATAAATCTATTTTTATTCTTAAACAGCACAAGTTTTGCCATCTGCATGTTGAAAATCGATTTAAAAATATCTTCAGAATGTATTTTATTGCAACATTAGGCATTATAGCTTCAATATTATTCTAATAGTATTTTAGAGCCTAAATTGGGTATGTTGTCGAAAAGCAACACCAGGCATTTAAGGGTTAAAGTATAGCTGTAGTTTTAACCCCTTAACGCTCGAATTAAATTACGGTTGAAAAATTCAAATTGCTTATTGGCACCACTTTTATGAAAAAGAAATATTCACCTTATTTAATGACAGGAAAAACGATACTAAAATATAGCCAATTTCACTATTTTATAAAACTGGTGGGAATCAAACAATTTGCGTAAAAAACACATCCCATGAATATGACGGGAGAGAGAATTAAGGGGATAGAACCACTATATATAAAGAATAAAATGTAAAATATTAAAGTTAGCACTTGTTCAGAAATGACACTCACCAAAGTAGGGCAGGAAAAGATGTAAAGGAGGCAGCAAAAGCCACTTTAACAAAAAAAGGCACTAATCAAAGAAATATTTAAAATATATATATATATGGTTAAAAATACAAGATGATACGCTTTCCTTAAATAAAATAAAAAAATTACTATTTACATTTTTATCGTGTAGATTCAAAATTTCTAAAAAAAAAAATTCGCCAGATGCGGCAACGCTGTCTGGAAAGTGTTTTAGCCCCAAACTCCCCCCCCCCCCCCACTTCGCTGCGCACGTGTTATAATTTCTTCATCTAACGTATTATAATAAAATTTTACTAAAGACCATTTTGCGACAAGCGAATAAGAATTACAGAATATGCAATTTCTAAGTTATATAATTATTGAAAACTGGACAATATTTATCCTTTGATTCCTATATAACTTCTAAATTTCATAAATGTACTAGATAAAATTTTAATATAAATATTTTCCTGAAATTTTTTTCCGCACGGAAAAAAAGTGTCTTTTTTACATTTTTTTTTTCATTGCCGTTATTGCAGGAAACTTTAACCATAATTAAATCTAAATAGATTCTATATATGTAGAGAAAGAAACTAAACTAAAGCCATCATAGTAAACACACCTTTTCAAAGCAGATGTCAGAAGGTAAATATATAAAAAAAGAAAGAAAGATCTTTCTACTATATTTTTTTCCTGCAATTTCATCGTTGATTACCCCTGCAAGGCAAAGTAACATTGCTGGCTCGTAAAAATTTTAAGTGCATTTTGTGTGATAAGCAAACGATAAGCAGCGCTGACAAAAATCAAAAATTAAAAAGAAATTAGCTCATTCATGAGTTTAGACTCTTTAAAGTTTAATTTAAACATTTTTTTCTCACCCTTTTCTCATATTATCTTCTCTTTGCCATTTGTCTGTCGAGACGAAATTATCTTTTTATGACATACTTATTACGTATTCACTGTGAGTGTAAAGTGTGAGACTGGACTTTGTGCGTTTGAAATTAGGTCTCAAATTTTGTAAAAATGGGACAATATTTTAAATAGCTGTTGTAAGTGCACCGAAAAAACATCAGTGAATTGAAGGAAATTTTCCTTGATTATATTTCGTTAAAATACGAAAAATTCCAGTTTGATTTGCCAACTTTCCCCCAAAATAGAAAAAATTCTTAAATGTGTCGTAAAAATTACATGAAATCTCCCAAACTAAAGCTGTATTTTCGTCAAATCACAGGGATTTTTTGATTAATTATGCTGCCTGTTACTTTGTCGTATTAAAAACAGAACTTTTACATGTATGTCTTTTATTCCTCCAAAACACGAAGCAAAGCATTCACGAACCGAAGTTCAAAATTTCTTGAAATTCTCCAGTCAAAAGACAGAAATTTCTTCAAGTAACAGGATAATCATTTTCAATTACAGGGTAATTCTGGCAAATTGTTTCCTGTACCTTTTACACTTTTTGACGAAAATTGTTTACAGGGTGTTTAAAAGTTGTCAATCTGGCTTTAAAAGAATTTCTTTCTGTTCCCTTTTAACCCCTTAACTTACGATTTACTTTTAACAGCTTCACGGTTTGGCAAATCTATAGCTACCACTAAAATTTAATGGAGATTTTTGCCTTCTTTAATCATGGAATTTCGACGATGAAATTAAACTATATTTACTGTAAAATTTTAGTGGTAACAAGAATTTACATTTGGCTCGATCATCGTACGCGAGCTATGACCGTCATTGTAGGTTAAGGGGTTAAAACTAAATGTACAGTTGAAACTGCTTTTGAGGAAGCTAAAGGGAGAATCAAAATTACTAGTTGTACACGAACTTTGTCATAACTAATTTCCATAACATAACATAATGTGATCTGCAGGGGTCCAGTTTGTCCGATTCGTCGTTTTAAGAGGTCAGGTACCCTTCGAACCAATAAAATACATGGAAAAGTGACCTCTGTAAGAATTGCAGTCTCTCTTTAACTAATTGACTTTTAATTAAAACTTCAAAATACATGTTAGGAGCGATTTATTTTATAAATTAAGGTTGTTAAAAAAGGTATACACATATATAATTTTTTTTAATTTATTTTTGAAGATAATACAATTTTTACGAAAGAATTATTCTTACATGCATTGCGCGCATGATTTTTTCCATTTGAATGGCTGAAACAAGCCAATATATATATATTTTTTTAATGGGTACAGATATAAAGTGTTTTCAAAATGAGCTACAATAAAAAAAAAATAATAAATAAAACGTGTAGATCTCGAGAAGATTTTTTTTTTAAGAAATTCGAAATATCGAGATTTCTTTTATGCAAAAGTAGTCACGAAATCGATTTTTCAGAAATCGTGCGCGCAATGATCAAAATCGCTGTTTTTCGAAAATTGACTTTAAAGATTTTAAATCACCCCTTGGTCATATAGGAAAAGCTCAAAGTGTTTTAGACATAATTTCTCTTCTAATGCGAATTTTTGCATGGGTTTGTTTTTAAATGCTCCTAATTAATCCTATTTAATTATAAGCTATAAAAAAATCGATTTTTGGACGCTTTAAAGGGTACCTGACCCCTTAATCCGGCTAGTATTATCTGGGTCCTACTATACTTCTTTCCCTTTATTAAGATAAACTGTGCCTTTATTTGAGATAAATTATGAAAACTTTCCTTCTAATCGGTATTTATAAATATATATAAGACCAGATTCAAATACTGCACATGTTATTTAAACATTAAACTCCTAAATTAATACGTTTGAAATATTACATATTACACACTTATTCATAAACTGATACAAAACAAAAATTATGATTTTTAAGATATTATTACGAGTTAATCGCTAAATCAGCTAAATTTTTACTCATTTTCCCCTCTTCGCTTCCCTTTTGTTTTTATCTTTGCTATCTCATGACATATCATTATATATTCACTGCAATGTTAAAAATTGAGAATTTTTAATTTGACTCTCTGTTAGAATTTACTATCTAAATTTCGTAAAACGGAAGAATGTTTTATTAGCTATCAATTGTAATATCAATTGTAATCTGTATTTTGTTTCTAAACAAAGTTAGTTACTCTGATTGTTGACGAATAGATCTATTATTCCATTTAGAAATGCTTTTCCTCCTTTCCTTCAATTTCTTTTGCGACGAACGTACTTAACGAAACTTTTAAGGGTGTATTCGAAAAAATATTTTTCCACCCTCAACAGCTCGAAATTTTCTGAGACATTTTCAGATTCATTTTTGAAAGTAAAAACGTGAAACTCGCTGGGGTGATTTTTGAAGAGTTGTATAAGGCGCCGTGTGATTTCATTTTTCGCTCAATTAATTAGAATTTGATTTTTAAGCAATTATTTTCTCAGTATGACCATCTTTTTCATCCCCAGATCACCCGCTTCCGGAAATTTCGGTTCAAAACGCCGATTTTGACAGCATTTTTTACAATATTTTCTGCATTTATCACAAAATCGAGAAGCACGGCACATTATGTAGTTTCTAAATAAGAGAATTTCCCAGTTTGATGCGTTTGAGAGCAAAAATGAATTTGAAAATGAATCAGAAAATAAGCAGTTTGGATCGGAATACACCCTTAATCATTTTCCACCGGTATTTTCATACGGAATTGTTTTTCTATTTAATCGTGTGTAGTTATTTTTGTCAGGTACCCGGAGATATAGTCAATGTTAAAGGTTCATAAGGACCCTTTCGAAATAAAAAGAAAAGAAAAAAAAAATGCGATTTTCTGAAACTTAAAAAAAAATTATCTCTATTCGAGTTTACATCTATGTATATAAATGTTTTTTTTTTTTTTTTTTTTTTTTTTTTTTTAAGAAAACTGATTAAAACTGTGATTCTGCTTATGACAGGGTTCGTACGCATCAATTGATTCAAGTGATTTTAGGTGTTTTAGAACCAGAAATTTCGTAAAGTATTGATCGCTATACCTAAAGATAGTTTTTTTTTTCATTTAATTGGGTAAATATTACTTTACAAAAATTCTGGTAAAAGTGCTTGAAAGTCCTTAAAGCGTATGAACCCTGTATTAGTGCTATAAAATCCCCCCCCCTTTTTTTTTCGTGCGGCTATCATATTAATCCTTACTATTGCGAAAATCGTATTCTACACGTTTGAAGTTTCGAGAGCCTGTCAAACAGAATCCAACAAACATTCGGGAATTTACATTTGTAGATAATTTTTATTATTCCAAATTTTCAACTGCAGAATTCAAAGCTGAATATATATTGTGGTGTGACAATTGGGCAAAAAAAAAAAAAAAAAAAAAACAATTATTATTTTTTATATTTTTATTATAATCAAAACTTGTCGATCCGTTGGATATGTTAGCATCATATGACGTGAATTTCTTTTCAATTTTTAACCATTTACTTGAAATTTTAAATATTTCCCATTACAACATATTCAACTGAGAGATGTCCCTGCCTAATAAAGAATTAAAAAAAACACTTATGAAATTTATTTTCATTCAAATGGAAAGTTTTATCTCTCCCCCCCCCCTCCGAAATGATACTCTGCTACCACACCACTGGCCTAGATGTACTTTGATACTGCAAAGCTGGTCGCATGTTGAACACATGTTCTACAGACACAGACAGTCGCGTGGACGACGAATTTGCCCGACTACCAGTTTTCTTGAAGATTCCCAATACCCTTTTTAAAAGAAAATTAGTCAGTGGCGCTGCAGCCCCATCAGTGGCCGAGCGGTTCTGTTCTCAAAGCTGGTAGACGGGTGGTACTGGGTTCGAACCCAAGCGCACCCGTCGACCTAATCGTTTAGAGTTTTCCGTGGCTTTCTTCGAACTTTGGATTTCCTTGCGTAAATACACTGTGCCCCGGGCGCCAGAACGAAGGGGCGCCAAATGCAGGACTATACCTTCCATTACTGATGACTTCCATTATTATGAAACAGCCTATGAACTACCAGTTTTCTTGAAGATTCCCAATACCCTTTTTAAAAGAAAATTAGTCAGTGGCGCTACAACCCCATCAGTGGCCGAGCGGTTCTGTTCTCAAAGCTGGTAGACGGGAGGTACTGGGTTCGAACCCAAGCGCACCCGTCGACCTAATCGTTTAGAGTTTTCCGTGGTTTTCTTCGAACCTTGGATTTCCTTGCGTAAATACGCTGTGCCCCGGGCGCCAGAACGAAGGGGCGCCAAATGCAGGACTATACCTTCCATTACTGATGACTTCCATTATTATGAAACAGCCTATGAACTACCAGTTTTCTTGAAGATTCCCAATACCCTTTTTTAAAAGAAAATTAGTCAGTGGCGATGCAGCCCCTTCAGTTGCCGAGCGGTTTTGTTCTCAAAGCTGGTAGACGGGAGGTACTGGGTTCGAACCCAAGCGCACCCGTCGACCTAATCGTTTAGAGTTTTCCGTGGTTTTCTTCGAACCTTGGATTTCCTTACGTAAATACGCTGTGCCCCGGGCGCCAGAACGAAGGGACGCCAAATGCAGGACTGTACCTTCCATTGCTGATAACTTCCATTATTATGAAACAGCCATTACAAATGAAGTGTTAGGTGAAGATGAAAGAGCAGTCGTAAAAAGTTAGAACTCTGATTTTCCGGTCAGAATGGAAAAAAAATGGCCATAATTTCTTTTTTCATTTTTTTTTTTTTTTTTTTTTTTTTTTTTTGGATTTTCTTGCGTAAATACGCTGTGCCCCGGGCGCCAGAACGAAGGGGCGCCAAATGCAGGACTATACCTTCCATTACTGATGACTTCCATTATTATGAAACAGCCATTGCAAATGAAGTGTTACGTGAAGATGAAAGAGCAGTCGTAAAAAGTTAGAACTCTGATTTTCTGGACAGAATGGGGGGAAAAAATGGCCAAAACATTATGGCCATTTTTTCACCATGCTGACCAGAAAATCAGTTCTACCCTTTTATCGGTTAAGTGGGACTTGGGTAATCGGGGCTCTACTGTATATTTCATTTTAAAAATGATCTTTAGAATATTTTTGTTGGTGTTCAGAGGGGGTCATGACCACAGTGCCCCCACCCCCTCTTACATCCGCCATTGTAGATTACGTAGTTCAATATTACATACTTTATGATTACATATTTTAAATAAGTCGGCTATTATAAAATTAGTAAAATTATCTTTGTAAATAAACGTAGCGGAAGAGGGGGGGGGGCAAAATCCATGTTTGCCCCGGGTGCAAAAAAGGCTAGTTTCGGCCCTGATTCTCAATTACATATTTTTATTCTTATATTTCAGGATTTCACTTTCCCATCCTTCAGTCTTTTAAAGCGGTTGTATATGCGAATTTTCGAAATGTAAAATCAATGGAAAAAGCAACACGTCTCTTGATTCTAAACAACGGAACTTACGCAAAGAACTCACAAATTATAATTTTATGCGCACGGAACGTTTAGTTTGACTGGTTACCGATAGATGGTGCTACAGTACTCTAAAATTCAATATACACAATTATAAATGAAATTAATTTTACTAGATCAGGAAATAAACATATATTTTTACCTTTTTCGCAAAAAAAAAAATTCATCTGAGGTGGTGGTGGTGGTGTGTGTGTGATTGGGGGGGGGGGGGGGGGGGCGGTGTTAGTGAAGTAAAAAAAAATTTAGACATTTTTCGTGTTTTAATTAATATTTTTTACTTTACTTTTATATTTTCTTTATCTAATTCTTTCAATATTAAATTAAATTTAAAAAATAAAAAATAAATAATTAATGATAAAAATGCGAGAAGTAGAATTTTTTTCTGCTCCATACAGTAAAACGAGATTATCCATTATAGCTCTAAGCTCCTTATATGTTTCTCGGTCTATTTATGTGCTTAGCTACTACTGTAAAAGCACATATTTTCGCGAGGCTTTAATTTTCGCGCTTTTCGCGAGCCCGTCGTAATCGCGAAAATTTAAGCCTCGCGAAATACATATTTTTTTTCGAATCAAATAATAAGGAAAAATCAGAAATTTTTCACTTTCGAAATCTAATGATTATAGTCACTTAAATAAGAAATAAATTATTAAGAAAAAATTTCTTGGCTATTTACAACTATTTCTTGAATATTATACAACTATTTCTTGAATAAAAACAATAATACAACTAATAGAATGCAGCTCATTCATTTACAATATTTATACCAGCTTCTTTGAAGCCATTTATTTTTAGAGCGATGGGGAGAGGGGGGGGGGGGGTTAAGAACTTTTCTGACAAAAGAAAGTTTCTTAAATTGCCTTATGCAAAAGGGGTTCTATTTAGGTAGTTTCGGAATTTTTCAACTTTCGGTTCAGTTCATATAAAATTCGCGAAATCACCGACATCTTCATTTTCGCGAAAATAACGGCTCACAAAAATAAGTGCTTTTACAGTATTCAATTTTGGTAAAATTGTTCATAGTTCAACATGTTTCATTTTTAAAACGACACAGTAACGGACACATTTCTTTGAAAGTATCTATCATTCGTCAGTCATTTGCAACGCCATTGTTGTTGTTGTTTATGAAGGTCAATGTCTACACGAGGGATATGGGCTCGAAAGGGGATTACCTCCGTGGAGGTCTTTCTAAGGGAACCTAACACGTACTTACGCAAGGAAATCCAAGGTTCGAAGAAAACCACGGAAAACTCTGAACGATTAGGCTGACGTGTGCGCTTGGGTTCGAGCCCAGTACCTCAACTCCCGTCTACCAGCTTTAAGAACAGAACCGCTCGGTCACTGGTGGGGCTTTTTATCTTTGGATAAATTTAGACAAACGTTAAGGATGTTCTTAACTGCTCTGCTCAACAAGCGAAAAACTTTTTGACATATTTACAAATTCATTTTTTAACGGAAAGATATAAAATTGAAAAGCCTGGCCATGGAAGTGATTTGAAATGGAACTGTTTTTCCATTTTTTGATCAATCAATTACCTATTGCAGGGACGGCGAACCCATGGCACGCGTGACATAAGAGGCACGCGGCAGATTATTTTTGGCACGTTGTAGATTCGGGTTCTACACCAAAATATAGTAGAATTTCACAAAATTCAATAATCGATCTAGACGTTGTCTCTGTTTATCTGAATTCGATGAGTTCGGTTGGTTGTCATTGTCATTCAGATTGAAGAAACTGAAATATAACCTAATGTAACCCAATCTAACTCGATATTGGCTCACAAAATTTTAAGAATAAAAGAGAATTATTAGGAGGTTGTCGCAAAACAAAGATTAAAAAGCATTATAAGCAAAAATGTGGGTGGTAAAATTAAAACAACTTGGAGTTCAATTTCAGTTCATTTCTATTTTGATAATTATTTCTGCGCGACATTATTTTCGGAAATAAATAATATGAAAAATTCAAGTAAAAAATCTTGTCAAATGAGTCCAATTAAGTTTGCTTTCTCTTAAAAATAATTAAGTACAAAGCTGATATAATTTTTTTTGGAATCTAAGATAAGACAACAGAAATGATACTTTTAAATAAATTTCTAAAGTATAATATCAAATATTACCCATATTTTTTTAATGCTAAAATTTTTTGTAAGTGATTTTGATCCATTATTATTTGATCCCTTAATTTTTTTTATTGTTGGCACGTCATGATCACGCAAAATATATTTTTGGAAAAGTTTGGCACGTGGATGTGAAAAGGTTCGCCGTCCCTGACCTATTGAGTTATAAGCAAATTCGATCACGTGACAAACCCGCTTTTCGCCCGCTCCTGAGTGCTCTTTCTCCCTTCGTGCAGAAATTCGGTTCAAAACGCCTACTTTGACATTATTTTCTGAAAGATGCATTGCGTTTGCAAAAAAAATGGAGAAAACAGCTCAATTAATAGTTTCTGAAAAACAACACCAGCTAGTTTCATGCATTTTCGAACAAAAAAAAAATTAAACTTTATGTCAGAAAGTTGACCTTTTCGATTTGAGAACACCCTTAAATTATGCACATAGTTTTATACAGTAGCTCTCGTTATATCGCTTCTCATTACATTCTTCATTCGGATATATGTATATATCTTTCTTTTCTGTCTCCAAGATCCAAGTTTTTAATATTTTTCTTACAGTCGACCTGAATGCCGCTATTTTCACTTCAGAAATTCCCTAGTAATGATTTACTTCCCAGACATCAGCCAGTTAATCTGAGAAACAAGTAAAAAAAAAATAATAACAATAAATAAATAATAAATAATAAAATTAAATAAATGTTGAAGAAAAATCCCATTCACTACAATATGTAATATTGTTATTTTGCGGTAAGAAACATATATATTTTTTAAACTAATAAGATTTCAGTTTTTTTTCTCCAAAATTAAAAGTGAATAACTGCGAAATATCGGTCATCATAGTTTATTAAACTGGTGATATTAAAACGATGTGAACTAACACATCTTCATATCCTTTTATTTAAAAAATATATATAAATAACAAAAAACCTGAAGGCCAATTCCATGCACAGATTTATCACATATATAATAAAGAACATACACAAAAAGTTTAAATCTATATCTCAAATACAAAAAAAAAAAAAAAAAAAAAAAAAAAAAAAAAAAACATGCCTTAACATTTTTAACACAGGAAATTATAATCCACTGAGTAAGTGGAAAAAAAAAACATTATGCATTTTATCAGCTTTTCCATAAATATTGCGAAATATATTAAGAGGGTCCGGGACACAATTTAAAATAATTTTTATTTATTGAGTTAAAATTTTGAATTTTTTTGTGATGGTTAACCACGTTATTTGTAAACAAAATCACATGATAAAAGTTCTCATATGTAAAAAAAAAAAGAAAAAAAATTAAATTTAAAATTCATTAAAAAAGTGGGATAATTTAAGGTTGTTATAACTCGAAATATTATTTGTAGAATTTCAAATTTTTTTTTCATTTAAATAAACAGAAATGTATAAGTTTTAATTTAAGTATTAATTTTTAAAAAAATTAAAAATATTTAAATTAAACATTTAAAAAAATGGTGTAACTTAAAAAAAAAAAAAAAAAAAAAAATCATATTTTCGAAAATAAATATGTTTTTCTAATTTGCTGAATTAAAATTTAAATAAAACAATCGAAAAAGACATGTTCCAAGTTTGAACCATTTATCTTTAACGGTTCTTGACTTATAGCGATTTAAATATGAGAAATGTTGAAAAAAGCCATCATGAAAAAAAAAAAAAACGCATTTTCACAAGAAATCGTTTTCATGACAACCATTGCTTGAAAGCTAAATTTCGAAAATAAACCAAAACGAAAACTTTAATATTTCCTGTTCTAATTAAGATAGAAACATGATTTAAACATCATTTTAAGCAGAAAAACACAGATAAATTTTTAATGCAATAAAAGGTTTTTTTAAGAAAATTTGGAGATTTTTGTGTCCCGGATCCGCATAAGATAAAGTTTCAGATAATTATATTTCACCTAGCTTTACTAAAAGAAATATCTATTCTTTTTATAAAAGTAAGACCAAACAAATTCCATCGAGAAAAATAAAATACATTAACCCCTTGGGGACGAGCGGCACGTATACGTGCCGCATGAAGCGCTCAGAATCCCTGTTTTTCCTCACCAGAAAAATTTTATTGTAAAATTTGCCTTATTTAATCAACGCATTTTCTCGATTCAAGAAGACACAAATTTCTGTTTTTAAAAAACGGTGACAAAAGATTAAAAATTTCGCAAAAGGCTCCCGTCCCGAAGGGGTTAAGAAGAAAAAAAGAATCATTCATTTTATCAGCATTAATATTTCGAAATATATTAAGATATACTATTAGATAATAATATTTCACGCAGCTGTACTGTAAGAAATATCTATTCTTTACATAAAACTAAGACAAAATAAATTCTACTGAGAAAAATAAAATCTACTAAACCAAAGGAAAAACGTATGAATTTTATCAGCATTTGCATAAATATTTCGAAATATATTAAGATAAACTAATAGATGATTATATTTCGCCTAGCTGTACTATAAGAAATATCTAGTATTCTTTATGTAAAAATAAGATCAAACAAATTCCACCGAGAAAAATGAAATCCACTAAGCCAAAGAAAAATGTATGAATTTTATCAGCTTTTGCATAAATATTTCGAAATATATTAAGATAAATTAACAGATAATTATGTTTCACCCAGCTGTACTTTATAAGAAATATCTATTCTTTATATAAGAATAAGACCAAACAAATTCCAACGAGAAAAATAAAATCCACTAAGCCAAAAAAAAAAAAAAAAAAAAGCATTTGATCGGCATTTGCATAAACATTTCGAAATATGTTGAGATAAACTAATAGATAATAATATTTCACGCAGCTGTATGTACTATAAGAAATAACTATTCTTTATATAAAAATAAGACCAAACAAATTCCACCGAGAAAAATAAAATCCACTAAGCCAAAGAAAAAATGTATACATTTTATCAGCATTTGCATAAATATTTCGAAATATATTAAGATAAACTGTTAGATAATTATATTTCACCCAGCTGTACTTTATAAGACATATCTATTCTTTATATAAAAATAAGAACAAACAAATTCCACCGAGAAAAATAAAAGGAGACACCAAAAAAGTAAAGAATCACAACTGTTGATGATCCGATGATGAAGTTGGCCACAGATAAAGATAAGTCACTGGTCAGCTGGCCAAAAGACTTAATTGTAGCCCCTCCGGCCATTCGCAAGGAATGATGGGAAAGGAAAATAAAAAAGAAAGCTATTTTCTTAGTTACAAGGTTCTGAAGGCGAGAATTATCTGTATTGCCGGGCGTCCATAAGCCCTAGTTTCGATTGTGGTTGTTTTCGATTGAAACATTCATTTCTCCGGGCAAGATTGGTATCGATAGAGAGGGAAAATTGATTCCTAAAGGGGGAAAAAGAAAAGGGATTTAAACGTGCAGATTAGAATGAAATAATATTTTTCTATCATACCTTATAATCTTCAGAGAGATAAGGCATGTGTCATATGGTCAATTTAATAAATTGTGGTTACTGGCATTGAGCAGTTATTCACTTACTTATACGTATGTTGTTGAAATATAAATTTAACTTTTACTTAAAAATTAATCATATGAAAGGACATTATTTAGAGATAAGGCATGTATCCTATTGTAAGTTTAATAAATTGCGGTTATTGTTACAGTTACTCAGTTACTTACTTATACGTATGTTGTTCAAATATAAATATAAATTTTACTTTAAAATTAATCATACGAAAAGTCATTATTTAACCCCTTAACGCTCGAATTAAATTACGGTTTAAAAATTCAGATTGCTTATTGGCACCACTTTCTTGAAAAGGAAATATTCACCTTATTTAATGACAGGTAAAACGATACTAAAATAAAGCCAATTACACTTTTTTTATAAAACTGGTGGGAATCAAATAATCTGAGTAAAAAACACAGCCCGTGAATATGACGGGAGCGAGAATTAAGGGGTTAAAGATAAGGCATGTGTCCTTTCGTTAATTTAATAAATTGTTCTTAGTAGCATTTAGCAGTTATTCACTTACTTATACGTATGTTGTTGAAATATAAATTTAACTTTTGCTTAAAAATTAATCATATGAAAGGACATTATTTAGAGATAAGGCATGCATCCTATTGTTAGTTTAATAAATCCTGGTTACTGGCATTTAGCAGTTATTCACTTACACGTCTGTTGTTCAAATATAAATTTAAAATTTGCTTAAAAATTAATTATATGAAAAGTCATTATTTAGAGATGAGGCACGTGTCCTTTCGTTAATTTAATACATTATGGTTACTGGCATTTAGCAGTTATTCACTTATTTGTACGAATTCTGAAGAAATGTAATTTTTTCTTTAATTAATCAGAATGAAAGTATATTATATAGACATGTGTCCTAATATTAATTTAATAAATAGTAGTTACGGGCATTTAGAAGTTATTCATTTATACGAATGTGTTTTTACGAAATGTTACGAAATGTTTTTTTTTTTTCTTTTTAAAAGTTAGTCATTATAAAAACTCATTATTTACAGATAAGGCAAACCATATAATCAATTTAATAAATTGTGGTTGCTGGTTTTTAACAATTATTTTCTTATACAAATGTTTTGAAATATATATATGTACATATATAATAATAAAACTTTTTGTAATTATAAACCATCAGTACAAATTAAAAATTGACAAAATAAATAAAACAAATATGAAAGTATAAAACTTTATATCCAATATTCTATATTTCAAAAAGCGGAAGAATTAAATGTGTAAGAGGACGTGAAAATTAACCATTATGAAAGCACATTGTTTAAAAATTTGGTGCGTGTCCATATGATCAGTTTAATAAATTATGATTACTGGTCTTTAACAATTATTTACTTATGAAAACAATTTTAGAATATATAAATGTAAATAGGGTGCCCCAACCAGTAGTTGATCAAATAAAGCCCGTCCTACGAAGGTTTTATTCTATTTCCTTCCTTTTTTAAATTTTAGAACATGATTGCTACAATCATTAATGACTGTTCTATAATGGACAAAAATGACATCCGCTGAAATTAAATAGCAACAAAATTATACATAAATAGTTATTTTTTATTGCCATTTTCCCAGTGGTTGATCAGGTGAAAAGAAGTCAATCGAAAATCTAAAAATTAATCTTTAAAATATCATCCTTGGGATGTGATTAACAATAATTCTTATAAAAATATTAAATGAAATAAGCAAGATGGAAGTGGATTATTTTAACTTACCGTAATTGTCTCCAATTAATCAAAAACGAAGAAGGTATCAACTACTGGCGGAAACCCTATATGCTTTTTTTCCCTTGAAAATTAATCATTCTGAAAGGATATTGTTTAGAAAGTTGGCACAAGTCATGTTATCAATTTAATAAATGCAGTTACAAGCGGTAGCCTTAGTAGGCATGGAAGGAATAATAATAATAATAATAATAAAGCCGATATTTACTTTTAAGGATGCAGTCTTTTACCGTCCTATCACACTTTTAAGCGTTTGAGGGGGGGGGGGGTGTAGAAGCGCGGAAACGACTATCTGAGGGTTGGGTTGATTTTTGTCGGCCGATTATCTACTCAAGGGATATAGGCCCTAGGAAGAGTGCACTCCGTGGGGGTCTTTCTAAGGAAACCTAACCCTTATTTACGCGTGGAAATCCAAGGTTTCGAAGAAAATCACGAAAACTCCGAAACGGTTAGGCCGACGGACGCGATTGGGTTCGAACCCAGCACCTCCCGTCTACCAGCTTCGAGAGCAGAACCTCTCGGCCACTGGTGGGGCGGCTATCTGAGGAGGGAGAAAAATAACGTTATTGAACATGTTAAAAAATCTCTAAATAAGTAAAAGTGCTATGCTGTAATTCTTTTAAATTGTTTCTAGTAAAAGTGACTTTGTATTCAACATACATCTAACCTATCTTTTAAACACTGCGCAACGTAGTTGGAGGGTGTTTATGAATTAGGTTTGTCTGGCCGTCTGTTTGTCCGTTATTTAACTCGCATAAATATATTTATAATGTCTTACTTCTTAAATGTCTTTTCAATTAAAAATAAATAAATAAATAAATTGTACGGAGAATGCATACAATTTGCATTTAAATACTTTTCTCGTTTTTCCTTTTTCGAAAAAATGATTTTTTTATTGCTTGACATCAATACGGATATTTGGTGATTTGGATAAATGAAGTTTTATTTTATTTGTCGGTGAGCTACTTATAAGTTTCTAATTTCAGAAACTTTTTAGCTACCACGCATATGTATTATTTCGAAGCAAATTGAATGTCTTAACTCTTTCAGAAGTAAAGCATTGAAATAAATGAATGGTACCGAGATTTACCAACAAATTTATTTGGGAAAAGAAAAAGGGCTATATTTCACACACATATTAAATGTAAAATATTTTTATCAGAATTCTGGTGCCACTGTGGCGTTTGGGAATCAAAATTAAGTGGTTTCATAAACATACCATAGCACCTGAAAGGGTTAACCCTTCATCGAGTTGTGACTGAAATATTGAAAAGATTCACTGCTACAAGAATCTACAAACAAATTGATTTGAAAATACGAAGCGGATGTTTTCGTGACCTGCATTATAAAAACAAAATATTTTACTAAAACTCCCGGTGCTAGTTTTCAATAAAATTAAGTGGAAAGTATATTCCCATTACCCGATAAAGGGTTAACCTCTTCGGTTCCTGGGTCTCCAAACGGGGACCTCTGTTTATTTCTTTATAAAAACTAAAATGTCCGATTTTTTTTTACATTTTTACATCACTTCTCAATAGCTGAATGTTTTTTGCGTTCAAAGCAAACGAATAAATGGCAGCATCTAAGCTGATTCCCACATAAAATAAATGTTATTTTCATCTGAGTTTGCAAAATGCCTAAAGATGCCCCAAAGTCAGTATGACCAAGAAAGTGAGAAATTTTCATATTTAACTTAAATCTTTTTCAATAAAAATTTTTGAGAATTTGTAGATTATTTAATTGTATAAAGCTCTTAAATTTGTGATTTCGTTAATTTAGGTTAATGGTTATTAAATTGATGTTTTAAAGGGGTTTGTAGTTTTAGATCCATATTTTTGAACCTGAATTACTAAGCGCCTAAAGGATCAATTTCAGAAAAGATATTTTTCTGTCATTTACGATGTCATTTTGTTTGGAAAAAACCAACGAATAAGCATTTGTATTACTTTTTTAGCTTCGGAACTGAAGAGGTTAAATAAACTAGAAATAAGAAATAAAACAGTTATGATGGAGAAAATTATGACTGGATTCTGCAAAAAAAAAAAAAGATGAGCAACGTGTATTTTGGGAGTGATTACTTCTCATGTCAGGCCAGAGGGCGCGTTAATTGAGCCTTTCTGACCATTTCTTATCTTGATCGCTGGTCAGTTCCATCATGTGATCATCTTTCATGGGTTTTTTTTCCCGTCTTGCGCCACAATCCAGTAAGTTTGATTAATTTCTTTTTATTGTTACAGGCAATATCTTGGACATTTCTATCTTATTTGGGGAGGCAATAGATGGCTATAGTAAGTTTAATACTTTTCTGGTACATGCTCATTACATTTCTGAAGAATAAAATTCATAAGTTACTATAGAAGACATGATTGCCGGCAAAAGAGGAGGGAGGGAAAGGAAATTGCACCTCCCTGGATTTTGAAATTTAATTAACTGGATTTCTTTTACTCGCATGATTTTTTTTAAAGTGAATTTTTTTTTTCTCGAGTCGCTTAAAATAATAAAACCCTATCAGAAAAAAGGGAATTTTCTTCAGGGGCTCTGCACCCCCCCCCCCCACCCCACCCCTTGAATTCTTCATGAAAGAAAAACATTTACTATTGTTTTTGTTTTCCTATTACGTTCATGCAGTTAAAAATTATCTTAAATGAGAGTTTCAGAGGGCGAGACCCCTCATGTAAAAATTTATATATGTATATATATGCATACAGGGTGATTCTAAATTCATGGTACAAACTTTAAGGATTGGTACAGGACACTGTAACAGTCATTTATTGTATAGGAATTTATGGGCGCAAGTAACGCGTTGCGGTACAAACACCAGGGGGCCAATTCGCCCCTTTTTTTATTTCAAAATTTCTCGTATACCAGAAAATTCCTACACTACTTTTTTCATTGTTTAAAACAGGTACTGAACAGGTCATCAGCATTGAGGGGTTTCCTACCTGATAACAGCCACCCAGACTAGGAAATTGAAATATCTTATGTTTTAATGAGCCATTGGGATAAAGTTAAACTGTAGCAAAGCTACTAGAAGAGTAAAACAGTTAACTAAAGAAAATAAAGAAGTTTAAGAAAGAAATGTTTCATTATTACTTAAAGAAAAAAATCTTCTTACAAAGTTTCCGGTATGAAAATGAAATTTTTGAATAAAAAAAAAAAAAAAAAAAACCCGCAAAACTGACAAATTTGTCAAACACAGGAAGTACATGAAAAGAAATAGAAATTGCCAGTTTTGCGTTTTTTTTTTTATTCAAAAATTTCGATTTCATACCGAAAATTTTCAAAGAAGAATTTTTTCTTTATGTAATCATGAAATGTCTGTTTTAAATAAAGAAAAGAAGGGTATAGGAATTTTCTTGTATGAATGAGAAATTTTGAAAAAAAAGGGGAGACAAATTGACCCTCTGGTGTTTCTACCTCAACGCGCCACTTGCGCCCATACATTCGTATAAAATAAATGATTGTTACAGTGTCCTGTACCAACTCTTAAAGTTTGTACCACAAATTTTGAATCACCCTGTATATACATAATTTTTTTTAGTTTAATTTATTTTAGGTTTACATTCACCATAAAACGGGGAAAAAAAAAAAAAAAAAAAAAAAAACGCTGCTTAGATTATGCGGACAGTATACACTTTTGTTCGAAAATCTTTTAGTTTATTGTTTAATTGTTATAATTTGTAATATTGGTATTCATGATAGCATATATTTTGAACTTTATTTTTTCTCTGTTTTTGACACGCTATTACTATCCACAAAAAAATAAAAATAAAAATAAATAAATAGAAAGTTATTGCTGCCGTTGTGTTTATGAGATCATATGACGTAATTTCTATATATATACACTTTATAGAGCAATGTTTCGAGAAAAGGTAGTAATTAACTAGAAATGTTTGTTCTTTTGCCTTTCACCACGAAAACTAAAAAATATATACCGAATTGCCCTCTCCAAATACGCTTTTACAATGAAAAAAAAAAAAAGCCACTCTATCTTACAGATACAAGAATAGTAACCGAGGGTTAAGGCTGCTCGTCACTCAGTTTCGGAATTCTCCTCGGTAATATTAAGTCTATGGGCATTTGATGCGTTCTTGTACAGTCATTCAGGGTAACTTTGAACCATGGAGTGTAACTTTGCACCACCTCTTAATTTTCAATATTTTTGACTCCAAAAGACTAAATAAGCTCCAGAACTGTGCTCTGTTGGCAAGGTTCTAAACTGGGATTTCTACTCTTTAATTTAGAAAATAAATTAGCAATATTATGCGCAATTAATTGCATCATCTAACTATTTTTGTGGAGTACCGTTTTCAAGTTAATTTTGAATGCTGTTTTGAAGTTGTTGTAAATCAATGAAATTTTCATAGTAAGTAACAATATATTCATTTATCAGACATATTATTATCTAAATGTTGTAAATGTGTTAATATTTTGTGATTATTTATTTATTAATAGTTAATAAAATGTAATTTAAGAAGGCACTAACATTTTACCGCATTTTCAGGGTAACTTTGAGCCGGCTCAAAGTTATACTGATGTTTATAATTTACTGATTATAGATGCTACTGCCAAAAATTTCCCATATTTGCACGTATATTTTATATAAATGCCGAAAGTGTTCATTAGATATAACATGTAAATATTTTTACAAATATGTGTAAAATACATAAATTCGTGTAAAGGCGTTATTAGGGCGGAGCTACTCAAATTTGACATTTCATACATTTGACATTTTTTATTCTTGTTTGAATAATACTAGTACTGTATGTATTACTGTAACTATGGGCGTATTATTGAGTTTAAACATTGAAAATTGGTTTTCACTGCATTTTTATGTTTTATATAAACAATAAACAGTTTTTTTTTTTTTTTTTTTTTTTTTTTTAATATTCATGGTTCTCTTCTTCCACTTTTCTTGTGCCTAATATTTGTTGTAATATCATAAATTATACAAATCGTGTGATGTTGGGAAATGTAAATTCGGAGTCTTTACATATCTGAAAAAATCTTTTGGGGTTCAAAGTTGTCTTAACTATAATACTTTTTTTATAATGAATTATTTTAGATAATATTTATCCTATGGTGCAAAGTTACTCTAAATGGCTGGGTAACTTTGAATCAGGTTAAAAATTCATTTTTTATTGCTTTTATCATTATTATTCCTTAATTTTTGATAGTCATACAATAGTTTAGGATCATTTCTTCCCTTTTATGCCCCTAGTTGCAACAATATTCTTAAAATAAGAGTGCGGCATATGAAAATAGAGAAAATGCGGATCAAACTTACCCTGAATGACTGTATTTAAAATACCTCCTCAGGAAATCAATATTTTTAACTTCTTTTTTCTGTGTACTCTTCTTATAGGATGCTTCTTTTTTCTTAGTTCTCAAAATATTTCTAAAATCTATGCATAATTTTACATGGAAGTGTTAAAATTTTACTCCCAGTTCGTCCGCTTTTAACACATAAAATGTTAAATTAAGCATACATTTTAGATGAGACATCTTTTAACACATTGTATGCGGGACACAGTGTTGCCAGATTTGTGACTTTTTTTATTCAGATTATTTGAATGCCACCACTTTTTTTAAATAGTATAATTCCACTTATTTTTCAGAATTTTTCATATATTTTTAAATAGGTCGATTATTTCTTTCTCAAAAAAGCGGTGGTAATCAACAACCTGGGGACAAAAAAGTCCCCAATCTGGAAACACTGGCGGGATACATAAAAATACGTTTTTGTGGGTTGGGGACAGAAATTATTACTGGTACCGGAAATTTTGTACAGACGAAAAAAGAAGGTGTAATCCAAGCATGCTTGCTTGTTATTGGTTGTGAGCAGCTTTTAATTTACAGTGGCGTTTGTCAACGTAAATTTAATGCTCATTTTCGAAAAATTTGTCGCATACAATGTGTTAAGAATAGAACACATAAAACAGAAATAAAAAATATTATATCTTGGGGAGATATTTTAAATATAACAGTGCATCAAACGCCCATAGACTTAACATTACGGAGGGGAATTCGGAACTGAGTGACGAGCAGCCTTAAGCAACTCAATTGCTTATTGCTTTCAATCGCAAGAGAATCGTATTTACGATAAAATCGCAGATATCATGATCTTCAGAAAATGTTGCAGTGATTTTTTTTTTTCTTGGAGGATGGTGTGGTGGGGGGATTAAGCTTATGGAATAGTCGTCAGCAGTCATTATTAATTTGGTTTTCGTTGTTATGTAGAATTGAACCCTGATCCAAGAAAAAGGACATAATTTCTAATTTAACATATATTAAACGCGTTTCATACACTATTAAGTAATTTTGAGGGATTAGGTTGTTCTATGTTGAGCATCTTTATATGGTCCTCTATGTTGAGTCTCTTTATATAGTGTTCTATGTTGAGCACTTTATGGTGTTCTATGTTGAACATCTATGTGGAGTTTTATGTTGAGCATCTTTTTATGGTGTTCTATGTTGAGCACTTTATGGTGCTCTATGTTGAACATCTATGTGGAGTTCTATATTGAACACCTTTATGAGGTTCTATATTGAACATCTTTAAGAGGTTCTATGTTTGTTCTATGTTGAACATGTTTATGAGGTTCTATGTTGGTTCTATGTTGAACATCTTTGCTTATTAGTTGCAGAGTCATGGCAATATTTGTCAAGAAAGTCATAGAAAAATTATAAAAGTAATATATAGAGAATTGGCAATGACAGGTACAGTGGAAGCTGGATTATGCGGCATAATGACCGGGCGGTTTAGTACAGTTAATCGAAATACATGTTCAATCGAATTCAGGTGGAACTATAAGGCTTACAACACAAAGAAACATTATAGTATAAATGTATTATAAGGCGATATATTATGTCGATTGATAAATGTGAGACTCATAATTAAAGAATATATAGAGTACATTATTTCATCTGTTAAAATACAAATTTATAAAAACAATGTTATTTTGCATAAAATAAGTAAAAAAAAAAATATATATATATATATATACTTAAAATGTGCTATTAAAAAGACAGAAATAACATTTTGTCTATAAAGGTTAGGCATTCTTAAAAGGAAGAGAAAATTGCTAATTTAATCTTCATGCTTTTTAATGGAGTTGTAAATCCGAAGAGGTTTTTTTTCTTAATCCCTGTAATTGATTGTATAGAGACATTTTTTTTTTAATATTTTTATTTCAGTCTTTATGAAATAGGAATAATTTTGAAATATGATACAGTAATACTATTAACAAATTGCCAACCGACAATTTTAATTAATTCTGGTTTTCAAAATAATAGAAACCCCTCCCTAGATAGGGAGACTCCTCCTCCCTTTCCTAGATAGGTTTTTCATGTTTATGGAGCAGTAAACGTATTTAAATGTACAGATTTAACCCGGGAAGACTCGCGCTGGACCTGATAGACGCAGAGCGCGTATGGTTTTTTACAATTGTCACCTGTATTTTTTTAAAGTAAACTTCAGCTTATTTTATCTCAGAATTTGAAACAATTGTATCCGACTAAATAAGGTGACGATTATTATTTGTATTTATTGGTAACAAAGTAAAAAGAACATTCATACCCCGGATATGCGCGTATTTCCCTGGTTAATAAAAAATGTTTTTCAATCTAAAAAGTATGATATAAATTCATTTTCTGTAAGGTAGATGCCACGCTCTTAACCAATGACGTTTGGTTAAATTCCAAAAATTGTAAAATTTGGTTGGTTGCCTCTTCTGAAAGTCTTTCGTTAATTGGTTTCCTAGATAGATTTCTCAAGTTTATTAACCAGTAAATATGTTTTCAATGCACGGATTTAATAAAAAAAAATTCAATCTAAATAATATGGGCAATATTATATAAATTCAATTTGTGCAAGATAAAAGCCACGCCCTTAATTGATGAAGTTTGATTAAATTCCAAAAACTGTAAAATTTGGTTGGCTTCCTCTAAAAAGTCTTTCGTAAAGTGGTTTCTTAGATAGGTTTCTCATGTTTATGGATTAGTAAATACCTCTGATTATATAATAAAGCCACGCCCTTAATCAGTGATATTTGGTTAAATTTTAAAAATTGTAAAATTTGATTAGTTTCCTCTTCTTAAAATCTGTCGTAAATTGGTTTCTTATATAGGTTTCTCATGTGTATTAATCAGTAAATATCTTTCAATGTACTGATTTAATATAAAATTTCTTTCGATCTATGGAAAATATAAATTTATTTTCTGTAAGGTAGAAGCCATCCGCTTAACACGTTCACACTCGACTGTCTCAGAGCTGGCAAGTCTCCGGTCTTTTGGATACCAGTATTTTAATACAGAAAATGTTGTTTTATTTAATTAGAGCAATTGGGCGATTTAAAGGAACAACATTTTCTCTAAAATAACAATGGTGTGCAAAAATCCGGAGACTTGACAACTCTGAGACAGTCGAGTGTGACCCACCGCGCGGGCGTGAGCGTGCTAATCAATGATGTTTTGATAAATTCTAAAAACTCGAAAATTTCGTTGGTTCCCTCTTCTAAAAGTCTTTCGTAAATTTGTTTCCCAGATAGGTTTCTCGTGTTTATGGATCGGTAAATATTTTTCAATGTACTGATGTAATATAAAATGTCTTTCAATCTAAAAAATATGGACAATATGATATAAATTCCTTTTCTGTAACCCGTGCCTTTAGTTAATGATGTTTAGTTAACACTAGAACTGCGATAAATTTTACTCAAGTTAAAAAAATTTTATTTGACACCAGATTTTTTATTTAAAACTGTTTGCCAGATTTATTTAAATTATTTTTGTGCAGCATATATTTAGCTTATTTTAAGAAGAAATTGCTGGTTCGAATCCACATTTATTTAACTACTTCGGTCAAAATAACTGGTCATCGCGGTTATAGCATTATAACAAGAATTATCGTTCCCGATTAGTAAAGTGTTTAGAAGAGAGGAAAACTATCTTTTGTCCATAAAAATATCATATGTTACTTCAAGGTATGTTATTTGTATATAAAATTGAGATTTTTTTTATCTTTATATGTTGAAAACCCGAAAAGATTTTTTTTTATCATATTTTGTTCCTTTAATAAATCGTATAGCTTTTTTATTTAAAGAATTTCTTCTTTAAAGTATATAATATATTTTGCTTTAAGTTATTTTTTCTTGAAAATGCGAAAAGCTTTAAATTTAGTAAATTAATTTCCAGAACTTTATAATGCGCAGGTGAAAAGATCTCCGTAGAAAGTCCGCTTTGTCGCAGCTAACTTTTTTTATGGAGAATATATTATAGAAAATACAATTTGTTTTCAGAAATTTTGCCAAACTTGTCGAAAAACTCTTCAGTGTTTTAGCTGAGTAAAACTGAATATTCAGCGTTGAAAACAGAACTGTTGCTAAAACAGGAAAAAAAAGTTTAATGTGCTATTTAAGGCCCAAGAAGAAAATGGGAAAAGACAGCAGAGAAAAAAAAAAAGTAGAAAAGCTTCAACTTGTTTCGAGCTGATGAACTGAGAAAGGCACGCACTCTTATTTTTGGGAGAAGAGTTGAGTTGCAAATTCTCACCTTCATTCGAGACAAGAAAACAACCAACATCATTAACTTATCTAACAACCAATTAAAACGCAGGTGCTATAAAATTAATATACATCGATAGCAAGAAATTAATATAGTGATAGCAATAAAACAAACAAAAAATTAACGACCGCTGGCAGTTTATTTTATGGCCGTTAACGAAGGCGGTTTAGTTGAAGCTTTTTAAAAAAGAGGAAAAGTTTCTAAAACAAAACCTTTAGGACCGTTTAAAAAACGGCCAGCCGTTAAAACATCATAACATTAACCGGTTTCAAAACAAAAGCCGCAGCGCATGAATAGGAAAATATCCTTAATTACTACCCACCTAACTCTCGTAATCAGTTGAAGTCACTTTACGTCGAGTTTTCGAGTGTTTTTCGGTGACTCTCTAATCGCGGCGACAATTTGTGGCGGCGCGGGGAAATGTTATCAGGGGCTGATCACGTGATTTGCTCACACCCGCCCCATAACCACGACCGCAAATTTTGGGAAAAGTGGTTGCTCCCTCTGCTCCTGTTTTTTTTTTCCTCTCTATCCCACAATTCTCTGCGCGTTTAAAAGTAATTCAGTGTTGATAGAAACAGGAAATGAACATTTAATACCAGCCGAAACGATATTGGCTGCCTTAAAAACTATTAACCTTTTATCGGAAGCACTTCGATGGCATTTTTAAATGCCTCGAAATGTTGGACATCTTTTTACATTTTTTAAAAAATTCACCGTAAAAAAGCAATAAATTATGACAAAATTACTTTACGCTCTGAATAATGAAGAAATTACGCTTTTTTGCCACACTTACTCATTTCAGGTGTATGTGAGTGTGTAAGTTCACTGTTATTAATGCGGTGATATTATAGAAAGTGTCTTAGAGTCATAAAAGAAATATGCCTTCATTTATATGAATTTTTTTTCCGTTATTAGAATGTTTTTACGTTTTATTTACACGTATAAAAAACTTTAGACTTCGTGCAATTTTTCAATTGTGTGAAATTTCTCTCAGCTTTTGTAATGTCAACGGAAATATTCAATAGAAATTTAGAAAAAAAAATTAAATGGTATACTTTCTCGTTATTAGCTGCTTTTTAATAAATAAAAATATGAAGAGAAATTATCAAAATACTAATCGTGTGTGGTTCCTTTTAATGGTTTATAACATATTTTTGCCTTTTAGTACTACCATAAAAATTATCTCCGGCATTCGCTTGCAGTTGTTATCACAGTATTGTATAGAAATTGAAGTTTGAAATATTTTTAGTTCATTTGAATGTTGCTACATGTAAAATTAAAATTTGAAAAAAAAAAAAGCAATTTCTCTTAACCCCAATAATTCAACAATAAAAAATCTTCAAGAAGTTTTTCTTTTGACTTATGTGATCTATATTCAATAGAAGAAAAAAATCTAGCATTCAAATTAAAATACTATTTTTTCTCAAATAACGGTAGCCAATGTTTTTAGAGAAAAATGCTTTATTTAAATATTTTTGCTTAACATTAAGCAATCATTGCTAAGAATATGAAGGTGTTTTTTTACTGAGAGATTTAGAACTTATAAGCATGAGTTGGCACAATGTAATAAAAAAATATAATGTCTCGTAGAAACTGTGATAAAAAACAAAATGGTTTAAAGTCGGTGTTTTTATTCAGAAATTTCAAATTCTAAAAAGAATGTTTGAATAGCTATTTTTGGTTTATATGAATCAAAGCAGTAAAGTTTGAAGTACCTACAACGATTGTAATGATTTTTCTTTATGCAACAATACATATTCCGTGAATAAAATAAATAAAAAAATGTTTTTCAAAATTTCCTGGTATGGATTCGGAATTTCTGAATAAAAAATACATCAGGTTAGGCAGCATTTTTTAACCCTTTATATACTGCAATTTTTTTTCATGTCATTTTTTTTTCAGTTACTACAATGAAAATTAAAGGATAAACATAAAAAAAAAAATACTTACCTAAGAGAAATTTAATTCTTTAGAGGTAATTAATTAATTAAAGTGCTACTTTAAAGTACCGTCTGAACACTATGACTAAAATATCGTAATAGAAAACCCACAAGGTATTTCAAATGGCACCAGAATTGTGGTGAAATATTTTCGATTTAATAAGTTTGCGAAATATAGCCTTTTTAACATTTAAAAATAAATTTTTTGCAAATTCTGGTGCCAGTCATTTATTTCAACAATTTAGCATTGAAAATGCTTTGTCCCTGAAAAGACTAAAAAACTGCTATGTCTTTTTTTAGGTTTCGATCTTGTTAGCAGTCCTTTAGTTATGCGACGTCTATATTCCAGGAACAACATGTTCTCTCGCGTTTCAAAGTTTTCTTATAATTATTTTTGAAACAAATAGTTTATTCCATATTATGCTATATAGCGACGGATATTTATTTTTTTAATTTTTTAAAGTAATATTTTAAATAATTTAATACGGTTCCAAAGTATTATTTGTAAAGTTTTCTCATAAATAATTTTCACAAATAGAAATTATAAAATTTATCGAAGATGTATTTAAAATAAATATGTATTGTTTTTTGTTTGTGTCAAAAAGGTTTTAAAGAACTATTATAAATCACGTGGAGATGATTTAAATATTCATTTAACTACTTTCTTCGTAAATAATTTTGTAACAAGTATTTTATAGAAGATGTGTAACAAAAATTATGCATATTTTTCTCATTTTCTTTTAAACAATAATAATATATTAAATAATTTATTGTATAATTAACTTTTTTTTTTTTTTTTTTTTGTAGGAGATTGTGACAAAAAGTAAAGCGCTGACTTTTTTTTATTGTTCTCGTTAAACATTATAAGTAACATTTTAAAACGTATTATAATATTATTATGAAAAATATTATTTTAAAGAATATACAATAAGTTTTGTTCCATTTCTTTTTTTTTTTTTTAACTGCTGATGAGAAGCGGAATATATGTGAATTTATATGAAGATATGTAAAAAAATTGAGATATTATTTTGCTTTAAAAGTTAAAAATAATCTTTTAGAAATAACTTTTAATATTCTATTGTTTAAAATCATATTGAAAAATATTTTTTAAGTAGTACTTTCAAATATGTGGGATGGTTTTAAAATATTATATTAAATATTTAATAATAAAAAAAAGTTATAACCAATATTTTTCCGTTTAAGTTTTTATAAGAAAAATCTGTTTATTTAAATATGCTTTGTAGTACACGATTTTTATTTCTGTTAATAAATATCAACAATCGTGTTTTACTCGCCAACTGTGTTGTGTTTTCATGATAAATATAATTAAAAAAAATGCTTTTACGTCATATTCCGATGACTTATACTTTTCAAAGAATATAAAATATTATCGAAGCAACAGATGAAAATACTTCTTTTTTTAAAGGCAATATAAAAGAAAGTAAAAGTAAAATCCAGAAAAATCTTGCAACAATAAAATGATACTGATAAAGAAGCCGATCCTATGCTGTTGTATACCTATATGGGAGCAGCAATTGTCCAAAGCTACTAACAAGATACAAACTCTCCTATGCGTTACTGCGCATCATCAATATTCGAAGACTATATGAGTTTACATAATAGATGTATATCTATATGTAACCTGTATTACTAAATCTATATTTAAAAGGAAAGTTTTCGTAATCCTGGAAAATAATATAATACAATTTCAATAGACATATGTCTGCTAAGACGGAATTTTTCGCGTTTGAAATGGATTTTTCCCCGGTTCCTGTAGTATTTTAAAACATGAAAGATATTTTTAAATTATTATTTTAAAGATTTAATGCTAAAATTTTTTTAATTAAGATTTTTCTGAAGTCGACGCGAAAGAAATAGTGCTTTATGTTCTCCATGCTGTCTTGCTTTCGTTTTAATAATTTAAATGCATGCCCAATTTCTCCTTTTTTTTTAAATTAAACATCAAAATTTATTTTTCACATAATATTATATTATAAACTGGCTAATAAATGCAAGTACAACATATTCCGATCAATTGTACTGTCTGAAGAATATGAAAGATTAGAATAAAATCTAAGCAACAGATGAGAAACTTCTACATCTCCGTCCTTTGAACGCCATGAAAAGAAGAAACAGAATTTTTTTAAATTAATTTATTAATTTATTTCTTTTTTGAAAAGAGTAACCATCAAAATCTTGCAACAATAAAATAATACTGATAGAGAAGCCAATCCTGTGCTGTTGTATATCTATACGGGGGAGGCAATTATCCAAAGATACACACATGCTCTCCTAATGTATCGACTATATCGCGTCATCAACCAGGGTTGCCAGTTTGGCCTCCAGTTTTAATGCGAAACGTCAAATTCATACCGGACAATTCAAAAGAAGAATTTTTACTCTATGTAATCACCAAATTTCCCTTATTAAGTAAACCGTAAAATAGCGTTCTTTATTTCTGGTATGAACTCTAAATTTCTGAATGAAATTGGATGCCAAACAGGCGACCCTGTCATCAACAGTTGAAAAGACTCTATGAGAGTATATAATGGATGTACCGGGTGAGCAAAAAGTCCGTATAAACTTTAACCCTCTGTCTACCAGAAGGGTCCAATGGACCCGACATGTACATTCAAAATATCTATTCAAACCAGAAATTTCTTCAAAACAAACTAAATGTATAAACCAGACAATAATAAGTTAAATAAACAAGTTAAATAGTTTCAAGTAAAAATTTTGGTGCAGAATGTTTTTATAAAACTTGAGTAAAATTTCCGGTAGTTCTAGGGTTAAAAATTCCTAAAAACCGAAAAAATAACGAAATGAAAAACTGTTTGCAGGATTAGCATCTATAGGTCACGGTAATTTTTTAAAGACAGAAATAAAAAATAACTCAAAAAACAGCCGACAGATGGCGCTGGTTCGTGCGATCTTGGTGGAAATAAACAAATGAAACGGCAATAAGAACTTGCGCTCCTAATCCAGAATAGTTCATCTAAAATAACTTCACCAACAAAGCTTTATCCTTCATACTCAGCTTCCTTGATCACGTACACGGTTCACAACGGTGAACTAGTACTGGATTAGGAGCACAAGGTCTTATAACCGCTTCATTTGCATATTTCCACCAAAATCGCACGAACCAGCGCCATCTGTCGGCTGTTTTGTGAGTTATTTTTTATTTCTGTCTTAAAAAAATTCCCGTGACCTATAGATGCTAATCCTACAAACAGTTTTTCATTTCGGTTATTTTTTCGGTTTTTATGAATTTTTAAAGTTTATACGGACTTTTTGCTCACCCGGTATGTATAGAACCTGTGCAAAATAAATCTTGATTTAAAAGGAAAATTTTCGTAGTCCTGGCAAAAGAATACAATGCAATTACAATAGACATATATCTGCTAAGACGGAATCCATCTTATTTGAAATGGATTTTTTTTTTTCGGTTCTAGTAGTACTTTAAAACATGTAAGATAATTTAAAAATATCATTTAAAAAATTTAATGTTGAAAATTTTTTTGAACTAAGATTTTTCAGAAGACGACGTGAATAAAAAGAGTTATTTATGTTCTTCAAGCTGTTTTGTTTTCGTTTTTATAATTTAAATGCAAGCCCTATTTCTTCCTCTTTTTTGTTTTTATTAAAGATAAAAATTTATTTTTCCTATAATATTATATTATAAACTGGTATATAAATATAAGAACAACATATTCCGATCAATTGCACTGTCTGAAGAATATGAAAGATTAGAAAAAATTCTAAGCAACAGATGAGAAACTTCTACATCTTCGTTCTTTGAACGCCATGAAAAAAAATAAACAGAAAAAAAAATTAAAAAAAGAGTAACCAGAAAAATCTTGCAACAATAAAATAATACTGATAGAGAAGCCAATCCTGTGCTGTTGTATACCTATACGTGAGCGGCAATTGTGTAAAGATACACACATACTCTCCTATACACTATAGCGCATCATCAACAGTTGAAAAGACTCGACGAGTGTGCAGTTGCAGTTGCAGTTATATGTTCGAGAAAGATAAGAAAACTAAGAAAAGGAATATGAAGCTTAGGAAGGCAACAAGCGAGGGAGTAGTTGCGGGGTGAGCACGGGCCTCTCTGTGTTGACGTGATAAAGTTTTGTGCTGCTTCCAGTTTCTGTTTTCCATTCAGGAGTAGTGAACGGTTATCATATCTGGCGGAGTTTGGGATGTTTAGAAAAGGAGTCCGGTCTGCCGCCGATAACAATGGTGCACGCGCTTATCGGAGAGATGCTACCGCTATCACATGCCGGCACAACTCTCTTTGCGCGAATTTTGCATCGCGCGGCAAAAGGTTTGTTTCTTCGACGGCGCGAGGATTTGCCGGGGCTGATAAGCGACTTATCGGCAGTAGTTGTTAACTTTTCTCACTTTTGACTGGACGAAAGAGAGAATGGTGTATGCGTTCGTTTGTTTCAGAGAAGTTCGATCACTACCTTGTGTAGAGTGGAGTGGAGAGGTAGGCAGCAGGTGAGCGATGTTTAGGATCGTTCTTCACGAGCAATACCTGCTGATAGTGTAGGTATAAATGCATGGTTATTCTCTTCTCATTATGTAATTTACTAGATTAAGAAAAAAATTCAAGCACATTGAAATTAAAGTACACAATTTCTTTTAAAATTCCAGAAAAATACAAAACAGCAACGTGTTTTGAAGGTGTAAGGTCCACTTCTTGAGGCTTATCATGCGAAACCTTCACAAGAGTAAAAGTGGGCTATATCTTTACTTACAAATCATATACAGGGTGATTATAAATGAATATCCCAACTTTACAGGGCTATAAAGGGATCAGGTACCCTTTGAACTAACAAAATACATGAAAAAGTGACCTCTATAAGAATTGCCGTCACTCTATAACTAATTTACTTTTAATTATATAACTGAAAACACATATTGTGAAAGATTTATTTTATCAATTAAAGTTGTTAAAATAAGTATACACATATATAATTTTTTTTTACTTTTTTTTTATAGATGATACAACTTTAGTGAAAAAAATATTCTTGCATGCATTGCGCGCATGCTTTTTCACATTTGAATGGCTAAAACATATCAAGATTTTTTTAATGAGTACAGATATAATGTGTTTTCAAAATGACCTACAACGAAAAACAAAAAAATTGTAGATCTGGAGAAAAAAAGATTTTTGCAAAGAAACTCGAAATATCGAAATTTTTTTAATACAAAAGCAGTCGTGGATTCTACACTTCTTACTTAAAAAACATAATAATAAGTCATTTTGTGTCTCTATATGTTTACTACATTCACCGAAAATTTCGTGAAATTCTACGTAACCATTTTTCAGAAATCGTGCGTGCAATGATCAAAATCACTGTTTTGAGAAAATTGACATTAAAGACCAAATCACCCCTTGATTATATAGAAAAAGCTCACAGTGTTTTAGACATAACTTCTCTCCTAATGTGAATTTTTTTATGGGTTTTTTTTTTTAATGTTCATAAAGAATCGTATTTAATTATAAGCTATTTTTTAAAAAAATCGATTTTTGGACGCTTTAAAGGGTACCTGACCCCTTAAAAAAAAAAAAAAAAAAAAAAAAAAAAAAAAAAACGTACAACTTCGTTGTACATCGGAAATAAAAAATAACAGTTGAAAGTTTAAATTCAACACAGTCTTATAAGTGTTCAGTGTGAGCCAATCCAGAAACACGAACGATATCCCATGGAACTATTAATAAAGAGGAGCTGGCATATCTTTAAAATAGTGAAGCTTCAACTGTAACCGCTATCGCAGGCGTTGTTTACCGGCCGGTGGAAACTCCCACCAGTAGGTTTATATAGAAATTTTCAACTTATTTAAACGCCTTATTATTACAACATTTCAGTCATAAATAATAATAGAAACAGATTTTCATTTTTACTGGTAGGAGTTTACTTTGGCGGTAGTTAGGCCTTGCGTTTCCGCCATATTGTGACAACCAAGGAAAGAAACTGACAGTTTTACAGGGCATACTGACACCAGTAAAAACAAATAGAAATTTTTACGACATTTTTGAGAAAAATTTCCATGAATAAGACGCTTAATTAATACGAAATTTTCTATTCAATTTTACTGGTGGGATGTTTGCCCTGGCGGTAATGAGAAACTGAAGATCCGATTTAAAAAAAAGCAGCCGCCATCTTGTGACAACCTCCTCAGTTACTTCACTCGCAACTGATAGACAGTACACTATATGTCTCCTCCTCTTTATTCATAACTCCATTCGATATCCAGGCGGTACAATAACTCATCCCATACTTTCCTCGGCATGATTTTTTTTTTTTTTTTTTCTGGTGGTGCCTCATCAAAGGTCAGGTGTTTGTCCAACCACTACAATCTGACGTTGAAAAACTTAAGGGGACCTTCTACATTAGGAGACAAAAAAAGCACTTTTTTATGAATTTTTGTAAGAAAATTGCATGATGGATCTTTTTGAAATTATAACATTTTATTGTACATATCTTAAGGTATACACAGGAATTTGTTTATTCGATTTTGTTGCTTCTACTCTAAGTTATAAACAAATATGTTCAACCACATTTTTTGATACGGTGGGCAAGATTAAAAAAAAAAAAAACTACTCAATGGATCATTTTGAGTTTTTTAAAAATTAAAGCTTATTTAATTGCCTTCGATATGAATTAAAGCTTTTACTAAAATTATTTAAAAAAAAGTTATTAACAAATAAAAACGAATTTTTTAATTTTTTTTTCTTTAATCAGCCATCACATAATTTTTTTAAAATAAATTTATGGGTTCCTTTAATTTAACTAGAAGCTATACTCACGAAGTTTATGAAAAAAAATTATTTTTGTGTTTCAGATAATTCTATAAGGCACTATCATGCCCACCGATCTAGACTAAATTTTCCAAAGCAGTTGAACATATTTGTTTATAACTTAGAGTAGAAGCAACAAAATCTAATAACAAAATCTTGTGTATACTTTAAGATATGTACAATAAACTGTTAAAATTTCCAAAAGATCCGTCATGCAGTTTTCTTACAAAAAAGTCATAAAAAGTACTTTCTTTTGGTTTCCGAATGTAGAATGCCCCCTTAAGACACGTAACCTTCAACCATTCAAAGAGTCACACCGGACATGCTGAAAAAAAATTGTGGGATGAGTTATGGCATCGTCTCGTTATCGTTCGTGTTCCTAAAGGGGCACACATTGAACACTTGTAACTGTGTCGAATTTAAACTTTCAACTGTTATTTTCCATTTCCAATTAACAACAGGGTTTTAGATTTTTTTTCTTCTTTTAATAGCCCTGTAAAGTTGAGACATTCATTTATAATCATCCTGTATATTCCGGCGTACAGTCCGCATCTATAATTTGAGACTATATATTTCACGTTTTTGGTATGTTCGCCGTTTGCCGTACTACGCTCACCGCCCATTTCCAAACAAACCTTCGTGAGACATGCAGCATGAAAATACACAAAAGAAGACTAAAAATTATAATAAGTTGTGAGACGATTTTAAAAAAAGAGAGAGAAAGAGAAAATGCGTATCCATAACCAATGATTCTACCAAGCCAATCTGTCTTCCATAATACCCCGAAAGCATTAGTAATCATTCATGCGTTTGTTCAACCAATCACCATTCGTCTTCTTTAGTTTATTTAATGTAGAAATGGGAATTTTTATACTTAGGGGATGTGCACATATAACGTTATCAACTTTTTGGTAATTTTGGACCCCCTTCTCTCCTTCGATATCATATCTCAATTCCCCCCCCCTCCCTCCAGTAATGATATCGTTATGAGTGTCTAAAAATTCTTTTCAGTTTTAGGAATTTTTATCTTTTTTTGGGGGGGGGGGGGGGGGAGTGATATATAAATTTGGTTACATTTATTTTTTGCATACTTCATTGATTCAATTGAAGAGAAGTCAATAAAATATCACTTTACACATGAAATAATTTTATATAAAACAACACTTAAAAGAAATAATTACTAAAAGTATTTAATAATAGTTTTGTGTTACATAATGCATTCAACAGTAATAACGTCTTCTTGCGATTGTCCCCGCACAGGAGGGGTAGGTGAAGGGAGGGGAGGGGTGGCAAACAGAACTTCTTATCAACAGAACAGGTGGACAACATTCTTTCTCTTTTATTTGCTAGTAAACAGAAACACAAGTACAATTTCAAACACACTTCGTATATGGTTTCTAGAACAGCGGATTGCATACACATATGACAGAAGAAATAGGAATGCCAAACGTTAGGATATTCCACAATTTTGAATTAAATAATTTTTATAATCATTTAATTATTTTAATAATAACTTTGTAATTTGATAAAAATAGATAACAGATTAAAAGAAGATAACATACTATTTTGATGTAAAGACAAAGTTACAAATAAAAAGAGAAAGTTTTGGTTGGAACAAAAATGATAACGATATCAAAAGACAACCCCCATCCCTTACAGATATCTAACGCTATCATGTGCCTTTTACAGTCAGCGCAAAAACGCACGCCTGTTGATTTTGATTAATTTTCTTTTTTCAAAAATATGCGTTATAAACCAGAATGTACCGTATACGAATGCATAATTCCCTTATATTACTTTTTTACAGGGAAAGATTGAAAATTTTGCTGTGATTTAATTAGTAATCGTTTTTAAATTCCACTTCTTTTTGAGAAAATTGAAAACGCTGCCCATTATTATTTATTTATAAATTTTTAAATCACAAGTAAAATTTAAAGAAATTTTTGCAATACTACTTATAGGAAAATGTACCTAAATGATTTACAATCATAAATAAGTAAAAAAAAGCACTCATACTAAATAAAAGTATGCATATATCAAGTATTTTTTGTGTTGTGCATAAACTAAAATACATGTATTCCAAAGGGGAAAATAATTTAACACGCATCTGTGCCCATAAACTAATTACGTGGTTTTAAACATAAGGCCAAATCAGTTTCGTTCAGGGCCGAAACTAAGGGGGGGGGGGGGGGCATGTGCCCCGGGCGCAAAATGAAGATTTTGTTTGTCTATTTTTCTCACAACTATGTTTAGCGTGGTATTGGTAAACTAGTCCTGTCTGGAGTATGCCAATGCATAGAAGGATGACATGGATGACATGGCATAAGGATGACATGGCATAAAGACCCTGTTCAAAGCGGAATTTTCTTTCGATTCTTTTCGATTCCGTCTTCAAGATTTCAATGAATCAATATTTGACACAGCAGATTACGTAGTTCAGTATTAGATATTTTTATGATTACATATTTTAAATTTTAAAATAAATCGGCTATTAGAAAATTAGTAAAAGTGTCTTTGTAAATATATTTTGCGGAACAAGTGGGGGAGGGGGGTGCTAAAATCTATGATTTCCCCAAATGAAAAGAAGGCTAGTTTCGGCCCTGGTTTCGCTCACACAGCTGATCTGTCATCTGTGTCCGTAAATATAATTATTCATGCCTAATAATAACTTAAACTACCTAGTCTTTTTAAATTGTTTGTTCAATGCATAATCAAAATTTAATTAAAACTATTCTAAACGGATAATTAAATTATGAAAGTATGAAAGTATTATACTGTCATCGGAAACTCAGAACCATTCATAATTTTAAGAACGATAGCGTGTTGGAAAAGTGAAAAAAAGTCGATCTATTTTTTTTTTCGAAACTCCATCTTTACATAAATGAACAAAGTTCAACTAAAAAAAAGCGAGTAAAAAGTTTTAAATTTCGGTAATTAATAAATGAAATTTGAAATATTTAAAAAAATTATTACATAAAAATTATTAAATTATGTAATAATAAATACATTATAAATAATGCATAATATATAATAATATATAGGAAAAACATAAATTAATATTTTATAATTTGTAAAATATTGTCTAGCTAACTGTAAATTTCAAAAATTGTTTTACATTCCCATATTATAATTTTAAAAGCATTTATAAAAAGACATTTAATTAATTTATATAATAAATATCAGGTATATCATAACCAACAGCGAAGAATTTAATATATGATCTATATAAGATGATGGCAATGAGTTATTGTTCAAGCAGCAAATATGGCATATTCTTTTCTCACAGCTTTTTTGCCTATCATATCTTATAAACATAAATGATTTTTTTTAATGTATAAGGAGAAACATAAATTAATATTTTTTAATTTATAAATATTGTCTAGCCAATTGTGAATTTCAAAGATTTTTTACATTCCATTATCATTTTAAAAGCATTTATAGAAATACATTTAATTAATTTATGTGACAAATATCAGGTATATCATAACCAACAGCGAAGAATTTAAAATGTGCTCTACGTAAGATGATGATAAACGAGTTATTGCTCAAGCAGCAAATATGATATATTCTTTTCTCACGCGTTTTTCGTTCATTATAACTTATAAACATAAATGATTTTTTTTAATGTATAAAGAGAAACATAAATTAATATTTTTTAATTTGTAAAATATTGTCTAGCCAATTGTGAATTTCAAAGATTTTTTACAATGCCATTATCATTTAAAAACCATTTATAGAAATACATTTAATTAATTTATGTGACAAATATCAGGTATATCATAACCAACAGCGAAGAATTTAAAATGTGCTCTACGTAAGATGACGATAAACGAGTTATTGCTCAAGCAGCAAATATGATATATTCTTTTCTCACGCGTTTTTCGTTCATTATAACTTATAAACATAAATGATTTTTTTTAATGTATAAAGAGAAACATAAATTAATATTTTTAAATTTGTAAAATATTGTCTAGCCAATTGTGAATTTCAAAGATTTTTTACAATCCCATTATCATTTTAAAAGCATTTATAGAAATACGTTTAATTAATTTATGTGACAAATATCAGGTATATTATAACCAACAGCGAAGAATTTAAAATGTGCTCTACGTAAGATGACGATAAACGAGTTATTGCTCAAGCAGCAAATATGATATATTCTTTTCTCACGCGTTTTTCGTTCATTATAACTTATAAACATAAATGATTTTTTTTTTATGTATGAGGACAAACATAAATTAATATTTTTTAATTTATAAATATTGTCTAGCCAATTGTGAATTTCAAAGATTTTGTACATTCCCATTATCATTTTAAAAGCATTTATAAAAATACATTTAATTAATTTATGTGACAAATATCAGGTATATCATAACCAACAGCGAAGAATTTAAAATGTGCTCTACGTAAGATGACGACAAACGAGTTATTGCTCAAGCAGCAAATATGATATATTCTTTTCTCACGCGTTTTCGTTCATTATAACTTATAAACATAAACGATATTTTTATGTATAAGGACAAACATAAATTAATATTTTATAATTTGTAAAATATTGTCCAGCAACCCGTGAATTTAAAAAATCGTTTTACATTTCCATTATCATTTTGAAAACATTTATAAAAATACATTTTCTTATTTTAATAAATTTCAGCTATATCATAACCAACAGTGTAGAATTAAAAATGTGCTCTACATGAGATGACGACAAACGAGCTATTGCTCAAGCAGAAAATATGAAATGTTCTTTTTCACACATCACAACTTACAAACATGAATTATTTTTTTTTATATGTATAAGGATAAACATAAATTAATATTTTATAATTTGTAAAATATTGTCTAGTCAACTGTGAATTTCAAAGATTGTTTAACATTTCCATTAACATTTTAAAAACATTTATAAAAATGCTTTTTCTTATTTTAATAAATGTCAACTATATCATAACCAAAAGTGAAGAATTAAAAATGTGCTCTACATAAGATGACGACAAACGATTTATTACTCAAGCAGAAAATATTAAATGTTCATTTCTCACACCTTTTTCATCCATCACAACTTATAAACATAAATGATTTTTATATATATATATATAAGGATAAACATAAATTAATATTTTATAATTTGAAAATATTGTCTATCCAACTGCGAATTTCAAAAATATGTTTTACATTCCCATTATTAAAAGTATTTAGAAAAGTGCATTTAATTAATTTATATAATAAATATCAGCTATATCATTACCAACAGCGAAGAATTTAAAATTCGTTCTACATAAGATGGCGACAAACGAGTTATTACTCAAGCAGCAAATTTTAAATATTCTATTTTCAAACCTTTTTCGTCCATCATAATTTATAAACGTAAATGATTTTTTATGTATAAGGATAAACACAAATTAATATTTTATAATTTGTAAAACATTGTCTAGCCAAATATGAATTTCAAAGATTGTTTTACATTCACATTATCATTTTTAAAGCATTTATAAAAATATCTTTTCTTATTTTATTTAATACATTATCATAACCAAGAGTGAAGAATTAAAAATGTGTTCTACATATGATGGTGACAATCCAGTTATAGCTCAAGCAGCAAATATGAAATATTCATTTCTCACACCTTTTTCGTCCATTGCTGGCCACTTTCTCTTTATCAATTTCATCGGCACGAGTTGAAGAGAGTTGAAGTGTAAGTAGTTGCTGGTTTCAGTTTTGTGTCCGTCGAAGATAAAAGAGGTGAAGAAAAGGAGAAGAGAGAAACACATAGGCACTGAGTAAAAGGGGGGCAAACCTGCGCGAAAACTTCCTGTGCTCCTGTGATAAAGATTTCTGCAAAAGCTCGCAGTTTCTCTTGCTCTTTTATAAAAGTGTTGTTGAACGCTTATCGAATCTGCAGCATTAGGATGCTTTGGTCCAGTTTTACAATATTGCTTTTCTTGTCGCCTGTTGGTTGACTGTCTATAGTGTACGAACTTAAAATACTTTTATACAGGGTGATTCTAAATTGTTTTTACAAAATCAGAAGGGTGATAGTACCCATCCAGATGAGTAATAATTACCATAGAACATGGGGTCACAAACCACTTATTGAATCACAAATACAGGGTGTTTCATCTTAACTGAAGTCGGCTTGTCGGTAATAATTTTGCGAAAAATAAAAATATTGCAATAAAAATGTAACGGTATGTACCTTATTGTGTATGAAATGTGATAACATCACAAAAAGTTCAGGAAAAACAGGGTACTCACATAATCGATGATACCGTATGAACTAATAATCACTGTCCATAAACAATTAAATTTAAAAAATCCAAAAACCCGATTGCGTAAAAAGCGAACTAATTAATTATTTATCATCAATATGAAACTATTTTTTTTTTTCAATTCCTACTATTAGCTCACACTCTCGCTATATATATATATCTTGTTCAAATTTTCAATCGTTAATAAAATACTTATTATTCATCCAATCAAGCTCAAATAATTTTTTTTAAACTTGTAGTGAATGACACTTGATGTTAATCCAGTTTTTTTTTAATATTAATTCATTAATTAAATTAAATTAATTAATTTTCAATAATCGAGAAAGCCCTCTTCTTGATCAAGTATTTTAAGACCGAGAGAGTCCTCGTCTTGATCAAGGCATTTTTAGCCCTACTCAACAGGAAAGAAGAATGGGAGAAAAAAAAATCTCTTATTGATCTAAGTAGGAATTGACCTAAAATATTTTTTTATATTACTTGTTTATATTACTTACCTATTTTTTTTGTTTACTTTTATTTACTTATTGACTTTTACGTTGTGTTTAATTGTTAGTTCCCATCTATAAACACTGTTTTGATCAGGTCTACAGATGTCTATGATGGTTAGAGTTGCAGTAAAGCTAGAGATCCACAATACATACGCAACTTTCAGGTTGTATAATATTTTAACGGAGCTTCTGACTGTAAAATAGTCAATGAAACATCGTCTTCATTTTGAAAGACCTATCCAATGATATGCCACTCAATAGGGTGCGTAAATTTTTTTTTCGTCTCTACCGCCATTTTGAATTTTTAAAAACAAAACCTAGTCTATAACCATCGGGGCGTTAAGACGAATTGATAGAGACCTCATTCATCAAAATCCATCCAGCCGTTGGTATGTTTCGAGGGTATAAAGAAATCCACATACCCAGATACGCGTGAAACGCATAACCCTTCTTTACAGTCGGGTAAAAATGTGGAGCGTCCAATGCATACTGCTGGCGCGTATAATGGAAACTTATACCACTTTTTTGTGTGTTATCATTATTTACAACAAAAGTGATCATGTCAATTAAAAGTTTCATTATAATATACTTCAGTTTGCTGAAAATTTTGACTGTCAACCAATGTTCGATTAGGGTAGAACACCCTGTATTTGTGATTCAATAAGTGGATTGCGACCCCATGTTCTATGGTAATTATTGCTCGTCTGGATGGGTACTATCACCCCTCTTATTTTGTAAAAACAATTTAGAATCACCATGTATATACTTGCGAATCTAACCCGGATTTTCCGTGTTACTGAATAGGGGAGGTAAGGGAGGTATGACACACTTTCTTTTTACTAATTTTTTACAACCCTTAGAAAGCTATTTTTAAACAAATTTTTCGTGTTTTCTTATAAAGTAACCTTTTATTCATTTATTAAAAATATTGTGAATTTAAAAAATAGTCATTCAAAAAACATATCCCAATTATTTTGAATGGCTACTACTGTATCAAATTTCTCCATCACTGGGGAGGATTGGTACACTAGCAAGGGAGGTTTGATACAGTGTTATGTAAATTGAAAAAAAAAAAATGCAGACAATTCAATTTATGCGTCATACAATTTTTTATGATAAAACTTGAAATATTTAAGTAAAATATGAAACGAAATGACATTTACATATTTTTGTTTCAGATTTTTTTTTTTTTTCGAAAATACTTAAACTATTGCTATTATTTAAACAATCCTATTAATACACTTTTTAGAAAATAAATAATGAAAAAAACCCCTAGAGATCTAGCTGCAAGGAAAAATGAAGTGAACATTGCTGATTTGCAAACAATTTAACATAAATTTAGCACATTTAGGATTCCTTTAACCCTTTCAGGGGCAAAGCATTTTCAGTGCTAAAGTGTTGAATAAATGAATGGCACCGCAATTTACCAACAAATTTAATTAGAAATAAGAAAAGGGATATATTTCACTTTCATAGTAAAAGGAAAATATTTTACCAAAATGCTGGTTCCAATGTGGCGTTTGGGAATTAAAATTAAGTGGTTTCATAAACATTCCACCACCCCTGAAATGGTTAAAAGAAAAATTTATAACTCTATCATTTTGATAAGTAAAATCGGGTGGATTTAACGTTTTTTCAATTTGCCCTTCGTAAATTATAGAAAGATTTTCCCTTTCAGGCCATTTAAACTTTTTCCCTTCTACATGGCGAGCAAAGCTAACTAACCATCTATCATCGCACTGCTTTTCTATGTAACCTACATAATGTATATGAATAGTCTCTTTGTTCTTCCTTACCAATTTCAGTAGCTCTTGCTGCAAAACAATAATGAATATTACAGTCCTATATTAGTTTGCAAACTTAAAAAAACTATTAAATTTCAGATATACAAGTGTATCATTTCTCCACAGTACTAATGTATCATTTCTCAATACTATGCCTTATTGGATTTTCAATCACTTTGTACAAATGCAGTTGCAAAATGGCAATCTACTTTCTAGTAAAACTAATCCTAACAATGTGCTTTATAAATGAAAAAAATTACAAGATATTATCTTCACAATAATAAGAGTTATGAAAGAAAATCAATCAATGAAAAAATTTACATTGACATTCCAAAAACCTTCAAAATTAAAAGAAAAGAAAAGTTGTCAGTTCTTCACTGATTAGTCCATCTAATGATGGCTTCAGCAAATAAAAGAAGCCTTCACATGTGTTAGAATGGCTCTTAATGCCATTTGTTGAGAAAATTTGTCAATGTATCAACCCTCCCTATGTATCAAACCTCCCCTACCTCCCCTATAGGTTAACACTTTATGTCCCAAATAATGAATTCATGAAAATTTCATCTTCTAAAGCCTTTTTCGTGAATTTTTGAAACTACCTTAGAAGATTTACACAATCATATAATAAATTTTAAAAGGATTTTGCCAATTAAAATTAATTAATTAAATTTGAATTCGTGGGTCTTTTGTGCAATATTTATAACACCACTCAAATATTTTATTTAAAATATTTTTCTTATAATTTTTTAGAATTAGGAAATGTACAAATATAAAGTTCTTACAATAGAAATATAGAAATACTTCAGAACAGAAACTCCCCCACCCCCAACCTTTCAACGTCAAGAAAGGTGAAAATATGCAAAGGCTAAAGAAATCATCCTTTAAAAAATATTTTTGTTTTGTGTAACCAATCATGCTTTTGAAACAAGATAAAGAAATGCATCTTTAACGCATTCTAAACTATATTACTACTAGTCGATGTATTAAAATAATTTTATAACATGTTATTTTAATGGTACTTTAACCTTCCTACCCTGAATGGGTCTAATCGACCCACTTCCATAATTCATTTCATTCGATTCGAACCAGATTTTTTTTAAAAAGTAAGACAAATAAAATGCTCCGAAAACTAATATAAATAAATACATTAAATAGTTTTTAAAGAAAATTCTGGTGTGAAGTGTTTTTATTAAGGTTGAGTAAAATTTCAACAGGGTAGGAAGGTTAAAGTACTGTCGGGAAGCATTTTTCGTGAATTTTTGAAACTACGTTAGAAGATTTACACAATCATTTAATAAATTTTTGAAGGATTTTTCCAATTAAAATTAATTAAATTTGAATTTTTGGGGATTTTGTGCAATATCTATAACTACACTCAAATCTTTTATTTATTTTTTATTTTTTTTTTTTTTAGTATTTTGTAGAATCACAAATATGTATTTCAGAACAGAAACTTAGAGAAGAACAGAAGATTTACACAATCATTTAATAAATTTTAGAAGGATTTTGCCAATTAAAATTAAGTAATTAAATTTGAATTTATGGGGATTTTGTGCAATATTTATAACTCCACTCAAATCTCTTATTTAAAATATTTTATAGTATTTTGTAGAATTACAAATATATATTTCAGAACAGAAACTTAGAGAAGAACAGAAGATTTACACAATCATTTAATAAATTTTAGAAGGATTTTGCCAATTAAAATTAATTAATTAAATTTGAATTTATGGGGATTTTGTGCAATATTTATAACTCCACTCAAATCTCTTATTTAAAATATTTTTTTTTTAGACTTTTGTAGAATTACAAATATATATTTCAGAACAAAAACGTAGAGAATAGAAGATTTACCCAATCATTTAATAAATTTTAGAAGGATTTTTCCAATTAAAATGCATTAATTAAATTTGAATTTATGGGGATTTTGTGCAATATTTATAACTCCACTCAAATCACTTATTTAATATATATATATATATATATATATATATATTATCTTTTGTAGAATTACAAATATATATTTCAGAACAAAAACGTAGAGAAGAATAGAAGATTTACACAATCATTTAATAAATTTTAGAAGGATTTTTCCAATTAAAATTAATTAATTAAATTTGAATTTATGGGAATTTTGTGCAATATCTATAACTACACTCAAATCTTTTATTTAAAATATTCTTTTAAGTATTTTGTAGAACTACAAATATATATTCCAGAACAGAAACTTAGAGAAGAACAGAAGATTTACACAATCATTTAATAAATTTTAGATGGATTTTGTCAATTAAAATTAATTAATTAAATATGAATTTATGGGGATTTTGTGCAATATTTATAACTCCACTCAAATCTTTTACTTAATTTTTATTTTTATTTTGTAGAATTACAAATTTATATTTCAGAACAGAAACTTAGAGAAGAACAGAAGATTTACACAATCATTTAATAAATTTTAGAAGGATTTGCCAATTAAAATTAATTAATTAAATTTGAATTTATGAGGATTTTGTGCAATATTTATAACTCCACTCAAATCTTTTATTTAAAATCTTTTTTTTAGTATTTTGTAGAATTATAAATATATATTTCAGGACAGAAACTCCCCCCCCCCCCCCCAATCTTTCAACCTCAAGAAAATTGAAAAGATGGAAGGGCAAAAGAAATCATCTTTTTAAAAATATTTTTGCTTTGTGCAACCAATAATGCTTTTGGAACAAGATAAAGTAAAGTAGCTATACCTCATTCTAAACTATGTTACTACTAATCGATGTATTAAATGGATTTTATAACAAGTTATTTTAATAGTACTTTAAAATACCATCGGGGGCATAAAAGGTTAAAACCATTTTTTTAATTGAAAACTCTAAAAGATTTTTTAGATTTAATATATTTTTTAGATAACCAACTAACAACACCATAAACATTTTTGTATAAGAAATATCAATTACGCATTCAAATACAGTTTTGAAATTTATTAAAAAATATACTCTCGCATTAGCCGTATGCGAACCGTTAATAGACGAAGAAATCGCCAAAGATTTCACCTCTTACAGGAACCTTTTTAATTCTGATAATTTCAGTGATTTAAGCGCGCAGTTCGATGATGTGTCTGTTAAATTTTAGTTTTATTTATGATATTTTATTCATTTATTGAGAAAGTTTTAATTTCGTTAAGGAATATTAGCCGGAAACAAATGTGGAAGACTTGATATCGATTTAAGTATAAACGGATAAATCATTTGTAATCCATCAGCATGCGATAGAGATGATTTAAAAAATATTCATAGTTGAAAATTATTTTAAAAACCATAAAAAATCAGTGAATTGAGATAGGATTTTGAAACCAAATGCATTGGAAGGAATATCCCCCCCCCTCCTTATTCCGTGATGCAAAAATTGAAATTGTGCAACGTTCAGAAATTAAAAAAAATGTTGTAAAGGAGTGATATTTTAGTCAGGTGGCTATCGTCGGTGGCTAAAAATGGTGCTTATCGTAGGCGGGATTTTTTCACGTATGTACTGCCCCCTAAATTTAGACACGAGTGTTTTATAAAAGATTTCTTTGACTTGATTAATCTCCTGAAAAATAAAGCAGAAAAAACTTTTAAAAATTATTGGTACTAAAATTCAAGGGACTGTACGCACGCTGGAAAAAATCAGACTTTCGTAGGCTTTCATGTTTATTCATTTCTTCTTATTATTATTAGTATTATTATTGATATTTCAAGAGAAAATGATATTTTACTTGCAATGCTTCAGTAATTAAGTAAATGTTTTTGAGAAAATATGTAAATAAATAGTTTTTGAGTTTAAAATTTATTCGATGCATTTTACAACAGAAATTTTCCATACGATCAAAAAATTTTATAAACATTAATATTTTTACTTATTTTTTATTTTATCAGAGGATGGAGGAAGGAGTATACGTTTACGCTAATCTTTCTGTTGGCAATTACATCTAACTTATAACCTAACATTAATCAAGCTTATTATTGTTATTAATAGTTTTGTTGGGATTATTATTTACAGCACTATAAAAAAATATGTAAATATTTTAAAAAAAAAAAAGTCTATCATTAATTTTGACGCTTAAAACTTATCCGATGCATTTTACATCAAAATTACTAATACTCGGTCAAAAAGTTTTTTTTGGAAATTACTCTTGATTTAGAAAAAAAAAAAAAAAAATAGCAATTAGTTTGTCATAATAGAGTAATTCACTAAATATTTCCGCAAAAATCTTTTCTCAGCAAATTGCGATACCTCAAATATACCCAAATACAGTAATCTCTTTTCAAAATCAATACAATCTCCCGTGACATGACACATCGAATATGATGTTACATACACCTCTCTCGTCATATTCCATCTCTCCGCTCAGTTGGGAGCAGCATCCCTTTTCACTCTGTTCACCAACAAAGGAAGAAAGAGGCACAGAAGAATATCATGAGCATGCGCAGAAGGGGACGCGTTAAATGGGCGCTTATCTCCGCCGAATCTCTGATCTGCCGTCGAGATTAAGTTCTCACTCACGATTCGGGACCCGGCCCAACCATTTTGCCAAAAGAGATTGATCTGATAAAGTTTCTGTTTGTCTTTCATTAAAGATAAAAACCACACGCACACCTAGTTTTGCTTTTTTTTTCTCGTTTGTTTTGCGTCTGTCTTCAAGTTTTCGTGCGCTGAGAAAAAGGCGAAGATGTTTCAGGTTGTTGTGTGTGTTGGATAGATGAATATCTTTTGTAATTCATCATCTAGCTCTGCTTTATCCATCTAAGATGATCGAGGGAAAAAAATGGAGGGTTATTAACAGCATCTTTTCGGGTGATTACAGACGTTTTCGTCGAAATGCTGATGAAGTGGTGATATGTGTGGGAATGCAGGTAAAATTGATAGAATCTGCTTATAATAATAGAGGGGAGATTTAGAAATATGCGAAGCTTTTTCCTTGAGGCATTCACAATTGAATATTACAAAGGTACTTTTATGAGTTGATTTAATTTTAAGAATAACCAGAGGATCCAACACGGGGTTAGGAAATTACAAAATATAGACAAAAACTTTTTTTTTTTTTTTTTTTTTTTTTTTTTTTTTTTTTTAAATCCAAGACGTTTTTTATATTTAATGTACATATAAATTTTTTAGATTGTTTACAACACCATTATAACAACACCAAGAAGCATTTTTATATGTAATGAACGTCCGAAGGTTTTTAAGATCAAACGAAGATCAACCCGAATTGAGACCGAATTTCAGTAATCTTCCTATTTTCGCCCGAAAGCGAAAATAACCAAAAACATTTGTGTAAGTAATTAATGCATACATAAATATACATGATTATTAATTAATTATACGTGTTTATTAAATATACATAATTATTAATTAATGATACGTAATTATTAAATATATATAATTATTAATTAATTATATGTGTAGTCCAAGTTGCATCTCTGTGTCTGTGACCAAAACTTTTTATTTCACATAAAATAAAATGAAATTAATTCATCAACGAAACAGAATAATTTTCTAATTATAGGAATTTCATCTAATTAAAACATGTTTTAACTATACATATCTTCATCTATCTTCCATAATGATTTTTATAAACGATCTTCATCTGTTTTACTACACCTTTCTTAGAAAACTAAGTGAAACATTTAAACTTTCTAAAAAATTCTTTACTGCACTCGAAACACTTCTGCGGTTTCAAACTAAACATTTTCTATTATTGTTAACTTTGCTGCTTTTAATGAGCAAATGAAAAGCGTCTTCAAAGTTTAGTCCTATATGCATTGCTTGCTTCATAATTTGCACTCACGTCTTGAGTCAGTTATTACTGATAATTATAAACAGTGAAGTTCATAGCAATAAATAAAGAGTGTCTCAATTGAACCTATACAGTTGAAACCAATGAGTAAGGTTGAAAGTTTCCGAAGGAAGAAACGAGATTTTTGAAATACAGATAGTTTCTTTTCAGCGAAATTCAGATGTTGGGCCGAAAACAAAAACGAAACCGAATTTTCGGTCGATCTCTATGTATATGAAAGGAAAAACAATAATGTATTCGAATAAAGTTTTGAAATATATTAAAAGCGATATTTTCAGGAGTGAATAGTGAAAGAAATTGCCAAAGATTTCGCTACTTACAGTTGCTTTTTGATTCTTATAATTTCAGTGGTTTAAGCTCGTAGTTAGATTACGAGTCTGTTAAATTTTTGTGTTATTTACATTATTTTATTTATTTATTTATTTGTTCATTGATGAAGTTTTAATTTCGTTATGCAATATTAGCCAGAAAAAAATTCTGAACTACTTATATTGTCCCCTAATAGTACACAGCGTGGATAAAATTTTTTAAAAACGCAACTGAAACGAAATTTCTGGATTTTCAACGTTTCTAAATCATTGTGTGCTACTAGGGTTATAAGTGCGAACGAGTTAGTCTCTCTTAATCAAGCTGCAATTAATGGAGATAGATTTTTTAAAAGGTCAGCTTGAAAAAATATTTTAATCGTAAAAAATCCGTAAATATAGATACGTTTTTCAAACAAATTGCACTTGAAAGAACAATATTAGCCAGAAACAGCTTCTGAACTGTTTATATTGCTATAAGTGCGAATGGTTTAATCTTTCCTAATCGGGCGGCACGTGACAGAGATCTTTTTTTATTTTTTTAAATCATGCTTGAAAAAATTTGTTTAATCGTAAAAAATCAGTAAATTGTGATGCACTTTTCAAACAAATTGTATTTGAAAGAACGATTTCTTTCTTATATTCGCAGAGTAAAAATTTAAATTTCGCAAAATTTATAAGAAAATACGAAAATTGAATTGTTGTAAGACAAAAATGCATTGAAACCGAAATTTTTTATTCAGGTGTTTCCACCGTTAATATGGCGTCAACATTCTAAAGGACATACTTTGATTTATAACATAAATATTTGCAATTTGTATTAATATACAATTATAATTGAATTTTAAGATTTTGCGTCATTACGTTTAGAACAATTTACGTTTGTGTACGTTTCTCCTTGTATCTTTCTTCAATAATAGAAAAATATTGGGTATAATTGTAGTGATAAATTGATTCTCTTAGTGCCACTTCAAACATTTATTTCTTTGTTATTATTATTATTATTATTATTATTATTATTATTATTATTATTATTATTATTATTATTATTATTATTATCGTTACCATTATCATTATTATTATTATTATTACTGTCATTATCATTATTATAATTATTATCATTATTATTATTATTATTATTATTATTGTTATTATTATTTTAAGTTGTAATTATGATATTTTAGTATATATTACTCTTTTGTAAATAGCAACAACAAAAATATTAATAACGATAATAAGCACTATTATTATCAGGTGCATTTTAGGTAATAATAACTTTTAACAGACAGATTGCCCAAAACACTTGCACCTTCACCTTGCCCCTTATAAAATAAGAAAAATAAAGAGAATAATGTATTTAAAATTTTAAAATTATAATTAAATTTTCAGATTTTTCGTCATTACGATTTTGAATAACTTACGTTTGTATACGTTTCTCCTTATATATTTCTTCAATAATAGAAAAATATTGGCTATAATTGTGGTGATAAACTGTGTCTCTTAGTACCACTTCAAATACATATTCCTTTGTTATTATTATATTACTGTTATTTTCAAGTAATATATATGATACTTTAGCATTATTTTTTGCAAATAACAACAACAAAAATATTAATAACGATTATAAACTTGATCATTTTTAGATGAATTTTAGGAAATAATAAGTGTCAACAGACAGAACAGATTGGTCAAACAACCACTTGCACCTTCTCCCTTATACAATAAGAAAAATACAAAAAGAATAATGCATTTAAAATTTTTTAATACGTGGAAAAATTCTGCTGTAAAATTCATCGGGTACTTATTAGCCATCAAAATTATTCATAGACGACATTACTGAAATTTAACATTTACTGAATTACGGAAGCATTGCAAGTGAAATATTATTATTATTATTTTCACATATGAACAATAATATAAATAATAGAAAAACGAATGAAATGTCTGAAACAAACTTAAATAAAAAACATCTTTATTCTTTTTATGCAAAGTTGAATACATACATACATGTACACATCGTCAATTAAAATTGCTAAGATATATAAAAGAAGATGAGCATATATATCTATATATATAATATCGTTAGTAAGTTAAAAGACGCCAATATAAAAATAAAATAAAGCTGTCAAGTGCAAATTTAAATATTAAATCGTTAAATTGTCTTTCATATTTGTTTTGCAGTGAAAATATTTTTAAACGTACAATTCACACGCGCTGTAAATCGACTTTAAACTTTATATTGTCGATAAGTATAAATATATACGTAGACAACTATATTTTAAACAAATATTTGAATCAAAATTCTAACGAAAGATATTCTTATTGCCTTTCATGTTTATATATCATTCTCCCTCCCCTTTCTTGTAATCACATATAAAAAAAATAGAGGAATTGTTAGAGAAATATTTTCATTCCCCCCCCCCCCCCCCACTCTCCCACAACGTCTTGCCTTCTCTCCTCAATCTTTAATGCTTACCATCATCATCATCATCATCAGTGGGGCGGCACCACCAGTTGAAAAGCCTAACTGTGTGTGTGTATATATGCAGTACTAGCAGCAGCAGTTATGTGTTCGCGCCAGATAAGGCCGCAGACAAAAAGGAATGCCAGGGCTTAAGGAGAAGGCAGTAGGCGGGGTGGAGCGTGCAAGCCCTCCCTGTTCTTGCGCGATAAAGTTCCAGGCAGTCTTAGTTTCCATTCACAAAAGAGTAAATGGTTATCATATCTGCCGTTGCCATCCAGTCACAAGTGAATTTTGGTATTTGGGAACGAGTGAGTGAGAGGAGAGTGGAGAGAGATCAGTCCTGGCAAACGATAACAATGCTTCTTCCCTATCTGTAGATGCAGCGGCTATAAAGCACCCAAGTTTGCCTTGCGTGAATTTCTTCGAAGGATGAGGATTTGTGAGAATGATAAGCGGCTTATCAGAAACAACAACGTTAAAAAAATGAGACACACACACAGAGAGAGACATACAGTGTTTTCCCTTCTCATAATCTCTCACTCACTCTCTCACACATCTTCGCGATGAAAGGAAGACTTTGTTTGTAGAGATTCAAAAATCATATATTCCGTGGTATGAAAGAAGAATTTTTTTTCTTTCATCATATCGTATTTGTCATCTGTCTTAATGTAAGGAAGGAGAGAGTTATTCCTTCTCCGTTCTCTAAAAATCATCTTTCAAAAATTCTTATACTTATTTTTTATTTTATAGTTATATTTATATTTATATATATGTATGTACATATAATATTGTCTTACGTTTTTAATTTTACGTTAAGTTAAAACCAAAAACTTACTTTGATACACTTAAAAACGAGCGGGAAAGAAAAAAAAAATACAGTGAAACCTCCCTAAAGCGACCACGTTCCGATCCAATAAAAATGGGACGGAGGTAGTCTCTTAATGGAGGTCATGTTTAAATCTTGATTTTAATTGTTGGAAAAAGGTTACAATTAATGTTACAAAAATTTATTTTTTATATTAGGAAAAAATATGAAAATTTAAGTATAAAAACAAAAGTTAATTACATAAGTTAATCGCTGCAAACTTTAAAAAATGAATACATTGAAATTTGCTTTGATTTTATGGTTTTATCTTTTATAACTTTTATTTCCAAGTCCTTTCGAAGTTCAGTAAATAAAAGCATTTTTTTCTTTGGGGGGGGGACAAATAATGACGATTTCATTAATTTATCTATTTCTTTGAGAGTTTCCTGATAGAACAGGGCAGAGGAGTTTATTGACAGTTATTATTATTTTATCATCAGAGTTAAATTCATTGGCTAAAAAGGCACAAAGGGGTTTAAACACATAAAAGTTATCGGAATGAGAAAAAAAAAATTCTAAACTTAGTTTAGAAGTTTGATGAAAAATGCGCTTTCCGGAATTATTTTTGTAATAAAACCTTCTTCAAGCGACCAGGGAATAACGGAATTTGTTTCATTTTCTTCAAAGAAATGGGTCGCTCATGGAGGGAGTGCAACTAGGATGGTCTCTGAATGGAGGTAAAATTAGTATTGAGCGTATGGGAGTAAATTTCGTTCTATGAAAAAATGGTCGTTCAGGGAGGTGGTTGCTCAGGGAGATTTAGCTTAGGGAGGTTTTCGAAAGAAGTCCAGGATTATTGATATATATTAAGGGGTCACATACCTTTTAAAATCTCATTCAAAAAGTTCTCATAACTTTTTAAATACTTATTGAAATTACATAAATCTCTGTAATATATTTAAGCCGTATTAAAGGTTTTATAAAATGTAAAAATAAACACTTATAATAAAAATACAGTTCAGTTAATGTTGCAAAACTTTTTCGCATGACACGATACGCATTCTCCCGATGCGCACGATAACTTAACTTGGAATAGATATACCGGGTGTCCCAAAAAGGACTGACTGATTTTAAAATTCAATATCTTCCAAACGGTGACAGATATTAAAAAAATTATCGCAGGAGGGTTATGCATAAGGTCAAAAGTTTTATTACAGTGATTTTCGATTTTAGTTCGAATTACAAACAATAGATGGCGCTGTAAGCAATAGTCGCTAAATACAGGCTCGATTTTTGGTCCTTTCTGTTGTTCCATGCAGAAAAAGGAGATGGAAATGTATTATCCTGGCCACGAAGTACCAAAAATTGAGCCTGAATTTAGCCTCTATTGATCACAGCGCCATCTATTGTTTGTAATTCAAACTAAAATCGAAAATCACTGTAAAAAAAACTTTTGACCTTATGCATAACCCTCCTGCAAGAATTTTTTTAAATATCTGTCACCGTTTGGAAGTTATTGAATTTTAAAATCAGTCAGTCCTTTTGGGGACACCCGGTATAAACATAAAACTTAATGTTAAAATGAGCTTTAACCGATATTTTATAGAATGAATTAATATTGTTGAGATAAGTAAAAATTTTCATTATTTTTTCATCATTAGTTAAATATTTTTTCTAACATTTTTTCCATTTTTCAAATTCAATTGAATTTTTAAAATAGTTTCTGTCGAAGAATTCATATATCATTAATTCATTCTATAAAGTATATTTTATATTTCATTTTAATATACGTTTTATGTTGCTATATCTATTATACGTTAAGTTGTTGTGCGGATTGTGACATACAATGTGTAAAAATTTTGCAATTTTAATTGAACTGCACCTTATTAGTGTATGAGGCACATTTTACTCATTGGGAATTTTTTTTTGTACGAGGGTACAGGTGTACAAAAATTTAAATCTTGTGTTTCCTCAAATTCAATCCCCTGAAAATTATAATCGATTTCGTAAAATTCTGTACCTTTTTTACGTAACTTCGTAATTTATAATATATGTCTATGATCAATATTTAAGGAATAAAGCCGAGGTCAATGTTTTCGGGACACCCTGTACATATATATAAGTATAAAACATAGTATACGTGTCAAATACTTAACATTCCGACTTATACACTTCAATCAACCATTGAACAAGATAGGATCTGTGTTAAGATTCCAGAAAATACCAGAGAATGGAGGTCACGATATTAAAAATATAGTGCTCTTATTAGATGAATACATTGTGTAGTTCGTGTAACATATTCTATATAAAGACATTATATGAGCTGTATTGGTAATTATCGTAATTAACTTCTTTTATTCTAGAAAAAATTCCAAATTACTTTTTGATGACTAGATTTTGCTACAATCCTCTGAGAAATGTTTAGTTTAATTTGGGACACCTTGTAAATTTAATATCTCTAGCTTATAGGCTCTTTATTGATGGTTATTGGAATTAGCTTCTTTGTTTTAGAAAATAAAAATCTAATCTTCTTTTTTTGATGACTAGAATTGACTAACTAGAATGATAACTATAATATAGAAATAAAGATATAGTAAAAAAAAATATAGTAGAAATAAAGATATAGTAAAAAAATAGTATAGTAAATATAATACAGAAAAAAATCTAATCATCTCTTTTTGATGACTAGAAGTTTAATTTGGGACACCTTGTAAATTTAATATCTCTAACTTATAGGTGCTCTATTGATGGTTATTGGAATTAACTTATTTATTCTAGAAAAAATTCCAATCATCTCTTTACGACACCCCACAAATGTTATGACTTTTTGATGACTAGATTTTGCTATAGTCCTCTAAGAAATGCTTAGTTTCATTTGGGACACCTTGTAAATTTAATGTCTCTAACTTATAGTCGCTTTATTGATGATTATTGGAATTAACTTCTTTATTCTAGAAAAAATTCTAATCATCTCTTTGCGACACTACCCCAAAACTTTTTGATGACTAGATTTTGCTACAGTCCTATGAGAAATGTTTGGCTTAATTTGGGACACCTTGGTAAGTTTAATATATCTAGCTTATAGGCGCTTTATTGATGGTTATTGGTATTAGGTTTTTTGTTCTAGAAAAAATTTCAATCATCTCTTTACGACAATTCCCAAATTTCATGACTTTCTGAGGATTAGATTTTGCTATATCCCTTTCAGAAATATGTAGTTTTAATTTGGGGCATTTTGTAAATTTATTTTTTAATCACTATATCGATATTACACAAAAAATGCCAGCTGAAACAAAAATAATGAAAAAATAAAATTTAGTAGGGATTTTAAAATACTTAATACCAATTTATCATTTTGAATTTGTATAAAACCCGATTAAATAAAAAACTAAAATGATAATAATTAGCAATTATCAGAAATTTACTGCGAAAATACTTAAGTTTTAAAAGTACTTGTAAAAGTTGTTAAAAACTCTAAAAAGAAACACTATTTTTTACAGAAAGTCGAATTAAAACTAATCAGTTAAGTTTCATTATTCATATCTTTTAATTCAAGCGTAAAATGAGAGATTTAAAAAATTTCCAATTGACTGATGCCTGATTGTTTTGTACAGTTTTTGTTTGGAATATTCATTGAAGGAATTTATTTTCATTCCTTGTTTATAAGATAATTTTTCTGATAAAGATTTTAAATTCGTTTTTATTTATTTCTAAAAATTTTCCGGTTGCTTGTTAAGTTTTTGTAACGAATTAAATTAATCTTTTTGTAACCATTCGAAAGTTAATCTTAATTATTACTCGAACTATATGGGTTTTGATTAATTATCTATGTTTTTTAAATGAAAAATTGAAAATGATAAAAAATTATCATGTATGGATTATCCAAGGATAAATTAAAAAAGGATCATGTTCTTATTTTAAGTAGAATTTTTATTTCATTAAAAAAGGCTCTTAATTATTAATTATTTGCATTTTGATTTAAAACATTTCAAGTGAAATATTTTAAATCTTTAAAAGCCGAGAAAAAGTCATGCGAATATATATATATATATATACAAAATTAATCATATAAGAAAGAAACAACATGTTTGAAGTAAAACAATAAAGAGGAAAATTTAGCATGTTTTTTAATAAATTAATTAGATATGTTATGGAAATTGATTTGTTATAATTTACATTATTTATTTATATTGCATTTTTTCCCTAATACCCATGAACTTACTATACCGTCTAATTTCTGGGGGGTTTTCAATAATTTTTACTCATATTTAATTTAGAAAGTGCAAATAATAGGTGTAGTTTTATTTTGATTTAGATTAACTTTGTTTAATTTTCTTATTCTGAAATCTTCGAATATTATTATATATAAAATTAAAAAAGGCTCTTAATAATTAATTATTTGAATTTTAACGCATTGCAAGTAGTACTACTTTTTTAAGCACAGTATTAATAAAATAATAATAATAATAATAATAATAATAATAATAATAATAATAATAAATTATCGTTACAAAATGAATTGATTGTCTAATTTCGTAATTTTGTCGTTTTCCAGATTTTTTTTTTTTTTTTTTTTCAGATACAATTTAACTTTTTCTACTTGGCACTTTTTAACACCATTTTCTTAATAAAATTTCCGGTTTGAAACTGACTATCTCAGGTGCGGCTTATAAGCCGGAAATTTTTTACTAACATATTTCACGAAACTGATTTGTTTTACATGTCCTTTCATTGTTGTCTTTAAAATTTGTTTAGTTTTCCTAATTATAAAATTTTATATGTTATTATATACAATCTTAAATATATTTTCATAAATACAGTGTTAATAATAATAATAATAATAATAATAATAATAATAAATTTTCGTTACAAAATGAACTGCTGAACTAATTTCGTATTTTCGTTCTGGATCTACCGAATTTCACAGCAAGCCACTATCATAATTTAAAAAAATGGTTGTAAAAGAACTAAAATTAATGAAAAGAATTTATGAATAAAGTCTCTTATGTACTACTAAAAAAGTTTGTTTTTTATTTTTATTTTTTATTACTTAAAACTGCTAATGTATTACTACTACTTTAAAAGATCTGCTTATTAATATATATTTGAAGATACCGATTTGCTTTACATGTTCCTTTTTATTTTTATTTTAAGTTTTTTTTTTCTAATTCGATAAACTCCTCCAATGTTATTATATATAAACGTAAACCCATAAGTACAGCGTTAACAACAACATTAAAGATAATATTAATAAGAAAAGATTATATTTGCAAAATTAACGCATTCTCTAATTTCAAATTTTTGTTCTAAATCTACCATTTTTACTACGAGTCACTATCATTATAAAAAACTAGTTATACATATAAAAAAATTACATAAACAACTTATGAATAAAATCAGTTTAAGTATTGCTAAAATATCTGCTTAATAATCTATGTTTCAAGATACCCATTTCTTTTACACGCCCTTTCCATTAAACTGAACTGTTGTAATGCAATACAACACCCTTTGAACTATTTATTTTATTCGAATATTTTATATGTAATATTTTTTTTATATATTGTGAAATAGTTTTATGAAAAAAAAAAGGTTTCTTCAATAAAAAATGCAATTCTTGTGGTAAAATTTGAAAAAAAAAAATAATTTTTTATTACAAAATTGTAAAAAAAAAAAAAATTAAAACCTCACTTCTCTGATATTTTTTAACTTTCTGATTTTTATTTATTTATTTATTTATCTTTTTTATTTATTTATCTTATTTATGATTTTTATTTATTTATCTTTATTTATCTTTTTTTCAACATTTCCTGTTAATGCAGGGACCTGATTTCCAAAAAGTTAATTCGTTTAGAAAAAATTTAAATGTCATGAAATGCGTAAAAATTAAAAAAAAGAATTATTATTTATTATTTTACTTGTTTAATTTTTTTAAATAAAAGATTTATATTACTGAAAATCAGACTTCTAATTTTATAGAAAGCACTTAAATGATCGTCCAACAGAAAAAGTGATTCAATTGAAAAGTATATTTTGAAACTTTTGTTATCTCTTTTTTTAATCATACTGATAAATCTAAAAAACACAAACTGAGAAAAATGAATGTCAAGATTTAAACTCTAATTAATTTATAAAGTGAAATAGATGCATTGAAAAATGTTATTCTCATATTTTTAATTAGCGGATCTCCAGGGCATTTCCTGAGAATATACTACCGATGTCTAAATACTACCGATGTTTTTTTTTTGTTTTTTTTTTTTTTTTTTTTGACAAAATGAAGAGTACCAAACAGGAGTTACAGCATCTTATATTTTTTATATATGTGGTACCACTATTTTTATACAATTATCTTTATAATATATTCCTATATCACAATGTTAACCAAATCTATTAATCCACAAATATTACACATTTAAAATAATGGCGGCAGACAATATAAGCCCATGGTACAAATTTCAAATTTTACAGACTTATGGTACCCAAAAATTCTTAGCCCATGGTACCTAAAAAGTTTTATCTCATGGTACCGAGTTTCCTTAGAAGAAAAATAAATATTGTAAAATTCATTTTAATTTACTATTTGCATATGCTCTTCTTGATGTAGTATGCATCCTGTGTGACATAAAATGTTGACTGCATTTTCTGTTTATCATTTTTTCTTCATAATTTTTTTTTTAAATCTATCCCTTTATTTTACTTGTCATTTCCTCTACATAGAGATTATTATAAAAGAACTGTTACAGAAATTTTGAAAGTTAAAATAATGAAGGAAATTTAGAGGGGAGTGGAGGTAATTTTATTTTATTTATATAATAATTGCGATTTTAATAATTCTTCCTTTTTCTTTTGCATGCTTAATTATTGATACAGTGCGTAATGTGAAAAAAAAGTAGTAATAAAACAATTTGCATTCCTTTCTTTTTTTAAACTTTTTTTTAAACAATCAGTTTCCCTAGCTTTTTATTTTCTCTTTATTGTGACTTATAAAGCAAAAGCAACTTTTTCTCGGTCATTTTGAATGTTAAAAAACGAAATAAAAGAAATGAAAGCAGAAGAAAAATTTGAGAATATTTTGTTACATAATAAAATTATTAAAGCCCCCCCCCCCCCAATTTATTTTGATTCGTGTTTCGTATATATTATTGTTGACACAGTTAGCAATGTAAAGAAAGTTTTAGGAAACATTTTATATTTGATTTGATTTACTCCTATTCTGATATGTTTCGTTATCAATTTGTTTTTAGTTATTCTTGTCTCTTACATGCATTTTCTCTAAACTGAGACAGTGATAAAAGAAAAAAAAAAGCTTTTACGGGCAATTTGTAAATTTAAAAGTAAATTTAAAAAATCAAGAAAACCGACTGCGTGAAAGGCGAAATAATTAATTATTTCTCATCATTGTGAAACTATTTTTTATATTACTTACCTATTTTTTTTTATTTACTTGTATAGATGACTTTTAAGTTGTGTTTAATTGTTAATTCCTACCTATAAACTCTGTTTTGGTGAGGCCTATAGGTTAGAGTTGCAGTAAAGCTAGAGATCCTACCTTCAGGGTTGTGTAGTATTTTAACGGAGCTTCTGACTGTAAAATAGTCAACGAAACATAGTCTTCATTTTGAAAGACCTATCCAATGATATGCCATTCAATATGGTGTGTGTAATTTTTCTTTTCGTCTCTACCGCCATTTCGTATTTTACGGCGGCCATTTTGAATTTATAAAAACAAAACCTAGCCTATAACCATCGGACGGTTAGGGCGAATCGATAGAGAACTCATTAATTAAAATCCATCCAGCCGTTGAGATGTTTCGAGAGTATAAATACATCCACTTAACCAGATACGCATGAAACACATAACCCTTCTTGGCAGTCGGGTAAAAAGAAAGAATATTTAAAGTACATTTTATTTAAATTGTAAAAGAAAAAAAAAGTTATTTTGGCATGCGTTTTGTGTATGTTATTCTTTAAGAAAAACATAATGAGAAAAGAATAAATATAAAATAAAAAATAGTTAAAAAAAAAAAAACTCTCTTATAAGCATTCAAAGTTCATCTTCAACATCACGCCCAATTATTCGACTGCAATTCATGTTTTCTCCCAAAATCTCCAATACTATACATTAATTCTGCTTTTCGAACTCGATAATAATAATAATAATAATAATAATAATAATAATAATAATAATAATAATAAAAGAATATTTAAAGTACATTTTATTTAAATTGTAAAACTATTCAGATTTAAGAAAAATAAAAATTATTTTGGCATGCGTTTTGTGTATGTTATTCTTTAAGCAGAACATAATGAGAAAAAAATAAGTAAAAAAAAAAAAACACTGTCTTATAAGCATTCAAAGTTCATCTCAACATCACGCCCAATTTTTCGACTGCAATTCATGTTTTCCCCCAAAATCTCAAATACAATACATTAATTCTGCTTTTTGAACTCGATTATAATAAAAAAAAGAAAGAATATTTAAAGTACATTTTATTTAAATTGTAAATGAAAAAAAAAGTTATTTTGGCATGGGTTTTGTGTATGTTATTCTTTAAGCAGAACATAATGAGAAAAGAATAAATATAAAATAAAAAATAGTTAAAAAAAAAAACCACTCTCTTATAAGCATTCAAAGTTCATCTTCAACATCACGCCCAATTATTCGACTGCAATTCATGTTTTCTCCCAAAATCTCCAATACTATACATTAATTCTGCTTTTCGAACTCGATAATAATAATAATAATAATAATAATAATAATAATAATAAAAAGAATATTTAAAGTACATTTTATTTAAATTGTAAAACTATTCAGATTTAAGAAAAAAAAAAAGTTATTTTGGCATGCGTTTTGTGTATGTTATTCTTTAAGCAGAATATAATGAGAAAAGAATAAATATAAAATAAAAAATTGTTTTAAAAAAACCACTCTCTTATAAGCATTCAAAGTTCATATTCAACATCACACCCAATTTTTCGACTGCAACTCATGTTTTCCCCCAAAATCTCCAATACAATACATTAATTCTGCTTTTTGAACTCGATTATAATAAAAAAAAGAAAGAATATTTAAAGTACATTTTATTTAAATTGTAAAAGAAAAAAAAAGTTTTTTGGCATGTGTTTTGTATATTGTTCTTTAAGCAGAACATAATGAGAAAATAATAAGTATAAAATAAAAAATAATTTACAAAAAAAAACACTCTCTTATAAGTATTCAAAGTTCTTCTTCAACATCACGCCCAATTATTCGACTGCAATTCATGTTTTCTCCCAAAATCTCCAATACTATACATTAATTCTGCCTTACGAACTCGATTATAATAAAAAAAAAAAAGAAAGAATATTTAAAGTACATTTTATTTAAATTGTAAAACTATTCAGATTTAAGAAAAAAAAAAAGTTATTTTGGCCTGCGTTTTGTGTATGTTATTCTTTAAGCAGAATATAATGAGAAAAGAATAAATATAAAATAAAAAATAGTTTTTAAAAAACCACTCTCTTATAAGCATTCAAAGTTCATATTCAACATCACACCCAATTTTTCGACTGCAATTCATGTTTTCCCCCAAAATCTCCAATACAATACATTAATTCTGCTTTTTGAACTCGATTATAATAAAAAAAAGAAAGAATATTTAAAGTACATTTTATTTAAATTGTAAAAGAAAAAAAAGGTTTTTGGCATGCGTTTTGTATGTTGTTCTTTAAGCAGAACATAATGAGAAAAGAATAAGTATAAAATAAAAAATAGTTTACAAAAAAAACACTCTCTTATAAGTATTCAAAGTTCTTCTTCAACATCACGCCCAATTATTCGACTGCAATTCATGTTTTCTCCCAAAATCTCCAATACTATACATTAATTCTGCTAAGAAAAATATTGCATACAAAAATATAAAAATCGGTGGTATTATAGAGAAATGTTTGATAAACACGCTGATGCAGACAGTTTTCAAATTGAAGAATTATTTTAAGAGATATTTAATGCTAAAGTTGGACAAAATCGTTTCATTAAAAAAGTTTTATAGGAGCAAAATCTATGATGTGGGAATTTAATCATTTTTAGATCACTTTATACGTGGGAAGTTCCGGGTGTGCAGATTGAATTTATTTTTTTTAATTTGACTCATTTTTTGAGGTTTTATTTCTATTTTAAATTCAAATTTTCAGCATTTCGAGAAATACTTATCGATAATACTCCCCGAAAACTTATTAAAAATTACGTCATAAAAACTATATTGACATGTGAATTTTAAAAGAGAAAGGATATTATAAAATAATAAATTCTTTAACATGCGTTAGAAGTCTTAAATGGGAGAAATTACGTCACATTACAGTTATTACATAAAATGAACTAAAAATAATGTTGCAAAACAGTTTAAATTTAGAAATTGCGCGAGACATTTATTTGATTTATTTATTTATTGAACAACAAACATATGACTTGTGTGCTTGACATGAGAGCCCGCTTATAAGTCAATGACCAATATCGCCAAATTATATAAATCGCCAAGCCACTCGCCAAATTATACAAGTTGACGTAATTTTTATTTTAAATAACGAAAGAACAAATAAATTAGTATAAAAATACAAATACAAATAAAACGTCGAAATAAAAATCACTTGATGGCGTAAACACATGTAACTTCCTTACAGTCAAGTAATTGTGACATTTACGATCAACCATCATTGGCATTTAATCTTAGTCTGGCGATAGATTTTTGGTCGATGGGATAACCAAGTAGTACCGTTATAATTTACCACTCGAAAAATAAAAAAAATGCTAACTGGCAAGTTAATAAAAAAAAAAAACTGTTGGCGGGATTTTAACCCAGCTAACATAAAAGTACCAAGAATTCTTTGCGATCATGGCAACTTTTATGTAGTTTTATTCGAAAAAATAACTTTGATTCTTTAATCAAAATGGAAACCTTTCCTATGAAAAACGAAGGAACTGTTGATGATAGTCACATGACTTAGGCTATTATTATAGAGATTGTTTTCAATTCTAAAAACAGCGCAAAGAATAATATTTCCTAACGATTAAAAATTTATTTACACATGACTATTAAAAACAGAGAAAAAACTTTAAAATTACAATTAAATGAATACGTGTTAAAAGCAGGGAAATATTGAAAATTATGTCTTGAAAATTGTATTTACGCGTGAATATTAAAAGAGAAAGGAAACTTTAAAATAATAAATACATTAATATGCGTTTAACTCTTTCACGGACAAGGCACTTCTATTCGTAAAATCTTGAAATCAGTGAATGGCACTAGAATTTACAACCAAATTTCGGAATATGAAAATGCTTTTGTTCACTTACTTAATAAAAGGAAAATTTTCATTCCAATATTCTGGTGCCAATATGGCATTTAAGAATTAAAATTAAATGTTCCAAAAATGAACCACCGCCCGCCCTTGAAGGGGGTTAAAGCAGTAAATTGTAGTAATTGTAGTAAATTGTATTATATCAATCGTTTTATAACGCGGTTAAAAAATACCGGTCGACAAAGACTCTTTTTACTTAATTCATTTTGTTTTAGCTTCTTTTTAAATGTTTAACTGATCTTCTTTAACCAAACACGAAAACAACCAATGGATGTCTTAACAGCTATTGATTCGGCATTAAATTTTCGCAATCAAAGAGAATTGAATGGAAACCCGTTTACAGGGAGATCGCTATAGGTTTTTTCATTATAATTCAATCTTCTTTAATCTTTTAAAAACCGATCAAATAAACACGCTTTTAGATTCTGCGGTGTCTGAAAGGGGGTTGGCGAGCGTAGCTTGCAGGGGGAAGAGCCCCCTAGTATGCAAAAAATATCTCTCGAAATGCTGAAAATTTGAATTTAAAATATATATAAAACTTCAAAAAATGAGTCAAATTAAAAAAAATAAATACAGTCTGCACACGGTGAACTTCAAACGTATAACATGATCTAAAAATGATAAAATTCCCATGTATAGTTTTTGCTCCTATAAAACTTTTTTAATAAAACGATTTTGTCCAACTTTAGCATTAAATATATCTTAAAATAATTCTTCGATTTGAAAACTGTCTGCATCAGCGTGTTTATCAAACATTTCTCTATTATACCACCGATTTTCATATTTTTGTATGCAATATTGTTCTTAATATTAACGAAGAAAGACCTCCGGTCACAAAAAATTCAAAACCGGCGACGGCGACAGCGGTAGTTACCTTTTTTTTTTTTTAGAATAGAGAGATTTTAGTAAATTGTACTAATTTAACCTGTTGCAAACTCTGTAAACAGCGCAAACAATAATGTTTGCTTCAAATAAAAAATTTATTTACACGTGACTATTATAAACAGAAAAAATAACTTTCAAATTAGAATTAAATAATTGTGTGTAAAAAGCAGGAACTTATTGAAAATTACTTCATAAAAACTATATTTACACGTGACTTTTAACAGAGAAAGGATATTGTAAAATAATAAATTCATTAACATGCGTTAGAAGTCTTAAATAGGAGAAATTACGTCACATTTACGTCACATTATACTTATTACGTAAAATGAACAAAAAATAATATTGCAAAACAGTTTAAATTTAAAAATTGCGAGAGACAGTTATTTAATATTTCGAGGTGAACTTTTCAACTATTTTTGTTGCGACAGCGCAAAAAATATTTCATTTCTAACAAAAGTATTTTCACGTGAATATTAAAAAGAAAAATAAAAGTTTGGTGAAAATTGCGTGAGATTAAAAAACGATACATTTAAAATGTCTTTCATTTATTTATTTATTTATTGAACAACAAACATACGACTTGTGTGCTTGACATGAGAGCCCGTTAAAATGTCTTATTTAAAACAACTTTCTTTTCGCTTTCTTAAAAAATACCGGGAGACAAAGACTCTGTTTACTTAATTCATTTTATATTAGCTTATTTTCGATTTAATCAAAGAGGAAAACAGCCGTAGTATCTTTTAACAGCATCTGATTTTTCCTTAAAATTCCCCAATCAAAGAGAAATGAATAGAAACCCGTTTATAGGGAGATCGCCACTGTTTTTTAAATTATAATTCAATCTTTCAAAATCTTTTTGAAGCCGATCAAATTAGCGTTCTTTTAGAAACTGCGGTGTCTGAACGGGGGTTGGCGAGCGTAGCTCGTAGGGGGCCGAGCCCCCTAGTTTATTAAAAGTATGTATAATTTTTGCTGTTTTTTTTAAGCTAGAAAGACGGGAAAGAGGAAATGAAATACTAGGTTGAGCAAAAAGTTCTGGGAAATTTGTGAAAGTTGCGTTGTTATGCGCAAATTAACAACAAAAGCAACAAGGACTATTTTTCAAAGTAGAGACCATCATAGTCCTTGTCTTTTCTCCATCGTTCTGCCTGAAACCGGATTTGCTGGAAGTACCATGGCGGCTCCTTGGAATTGAAAAACTCTTGACACGCTTCTTCAACTTCATTAAAGGATTCAAATCGACGGCCCTTGAAAAAGGTGCTGCATTGATCGAAAGAGGTCATAATCGGATGGAGCCACGTCAGGATTGTAGGCGGGGTGTGGAAGAATTTCAACGCCGTCCAACTGTGCAAACTCACCGACTGCTTTCAGAATCGTTGGACCTTTTTTCCAATAATTCCGGATCAACACACGCCAATCATACTGTTCAATGGGCATTTTGAAGCCAAAATTCCTTAACTCCTATAGATATACCACTAGTACTTCTATATACAATACAAATTCTGGTAGCTGTTAGATTAAAAATTTCCCAGAAATTTTTGCTCAACCTAATATTATTTAAGTTCTCTTTTTAGGATTTCTAAATTGATTTCTCAACGTATAATCGTAAATTAATTAATATTAAACTACTAATTGATAAAATCGTACATTTTTATATGTTACACTCTTCATCTTTTATTTATTATTTATTTTGTACTTTTAGCCTTTGAAATAATTCATTGTTATTGTTTTACAGTTATTTTTTATATTATCAAGAGTGTTTATTGGTGCAATGATTAAATTTAATGTTTTTTCAACTGGTATTTAAATGTGCGAATTACAGGAAATAGTTGGTGATTTATCACCTGTGGTAGGCAATGTTGCAATGGGCTACTTTTGGAAAATTCAGATTTCTTGACTGGCACCACTTTTTTCAAATGTTTCTCCTTGCTTTCGCCTTAATTATAATGTCATTAAATAAGACGAATTTTACCAATTCAAAAAAAAAAAATAATAATAATAATTAATCTGAATTAAAAAATTACTCAGTGGCAACACAGGTGGTAGGCAGATGGAAAACTCCATTAAAATTAATGTATTAACCACTTAATTCTCGCTCCCGTGATATTCACGGGCTGTGTATTTTACTCAGATTATTTGATTCCCACTAGTTTTATAAAATAGTGTAATTGGCTTTATTATGGTATCATTTTACCTGTCATAAAATAAGGTGAATATTTCTTTTTTAAAAAAGTGGTACCAATGAGCAATTTGAATTTTTAAACCGTAATTTAATGCGACCGTTAAGGGGTTAATATATAATTAAGTTTGCAAAATAATTAAAATATTGCACTGCCATCGGAAACACGCCTGTGAACGTAATTTTTATAATCCTAGCTTATCAGGAAGTGGTTCTGTGTTCAGATTGTAAAAAGAGATTGAAAGGGGAAAAAATCTCACAGACATTTTGTAAGTTAAAAAAAAAATGAAATTTAAAGGACTGGCTATTTAAATTTTAAAATTAACAAGATTAAGCGGAATATATTTTGTCTGAAGCTTTGCATATATTATACTTGATGTAGCAGATAATGAGTAAAAAAATTAAACAAGTCAATCACTCTTTTTGCTTGTTTTTATTTATTTATTTTGTATGTCTCTTTCTTTTTACCTGTTGTTTAATCATCAACAAGACCGTGATATAATAATAATAATAATAATAATAATAATTGCATTATGTATGTTAAAAAACGAGTATAGTTAACTATATATTTATTTAAAGGGATATTTATTTAAATTTTAAAATTATTAAGCTTAAAAAATATTTTGATTTAAGATTTATACATTTTATTCTTGATGCAGAACGCAATGTTAAAAAAGGGATAATTCTGTTCGTTCGTTTGTTTCTTCTTTTTTTTTAATACTTCCCGTTCCTTCTATATTGTTTTTTCTTATCAACGAGATTATTATAAAGGTAAAACAATTTTTACAGGGATTTTGTAAATTAAAATATAAATGTATTAAATACTATATTTATTTTAATTGCAAAATTATTAAGATTTAAAAAATATTTTCATTAAAGCTTTATATATTTTATTCTCGATGTAGAACGTAATATGAAAAAAAAAAAAAAAAGATTAATTTTGTATTTTTTATTTATTCTGCATTCTTATTGTTTTTCATTATTTATTTTTAACTTGTCTCTGCCTTCTTTCTGTATGGCTTTTTTTCACCAATGACACTGTTATAAAGGAAAAAAAACTTTTACAGGCAGTTTTTAAATTAAATAAAGAAACATATTTAGAGCGATATTTATTTAACTTTTAAAATTACTAAGACTTAAAAAATATTTAAGTATTTTGCTTCAAGCTTTATATATTCTATTCTCGATATTGTATGTAATTTTTAAAAAAAGGGTTAATTTGGTATTGTTTGTTTATTCTGCATTCTGATTGTTTTTCATTATTTATTTATTTTTAACCTGTCTCTTTCTTCTGCGTGATTTTTTGTCATCAATGTCAGTTTTATAAAGGAAAAACAAGTTTTACAGGCAGTTTTTAAATTAAAGAAACATATTTAGAGCTATATTTATTTAAACTGTAAAATTATTAAGATTTAAAAAGTATTTTGATTCAAGCTTTATATATTTTATTCTCGATATTACACGTAATTGGAAAACAAGGTTAACTTTGTATTGTTTGTTTATTCTGTATTTTTAATGTTATTTAATTATTTATTTTTAACCTGTCTCTTTCTTATGCATGTTTTTTCCCCTCATGAATGAGATTGTTTTAAAGAAAAAAAAATACTTTTACAAGCATTTTTTTTTATTAAAAAAAATATTATGAGCTATATATATATAAATTGTAAAGTTATTAAGATTTAAAAAAATATTTTCATTCAAGCTTTATATATTTTATTCTCTATATAGAACGTAATGGGAAAAAAGGTTAATATTGTATTCTTTGTTTATCCTGTATTCTCATTTTTATTTAATCATATTTAATCCGTCCCTTTCTTCTGCATAGGTTTTTCTCATTGATAACACAGTTATATAGGAAAAACAACTTTTCGAAACAGTTTGTAAAATAAAAAAGAAACGTATTTAGAGAGATATTTATTTAAATAAAATTGGTAAAATTAGTATGATTTTAAAAATACATATTTTGATTCAAGCTTCATATATTTTATTTTTGATGTAGTATGTAATGTTTAAAAAAGAGGTTAATTTTGATCGTTCATTTGTTTGTTTTTAAATCTGTCTTTTTTCTGCACGGTCTTTTCTCATCAATGAGACTGTCATAAAGGAAAAACAACTTTTACAGGCAATTTGTTAATAAAGAATGGAATGTAATTCGAGCAATATTTATTTAAATTGTCAAATTATTAAGATTAAAAATATTTTGATTCAAGTTTTGTACCCGTTATTCATTATGTAGTACGTAATCTGAAAAAAAAAGGTGAATTTTGTTCTTTTTTAAGCCTGTGTGTTTCTTCTGCGTGGTCTTTTCTCATCAATGCGGCTGTTATGAAGAAAATACGGGAAATTTGTAAATTAAAAAGAAATGTATATAGAGCGACATTTATTTAAGCATAAAATTATTAAGATTAAAAATTATTTTGATCGAAGCTTTATGAATTTTATTCATGGTGTTGTACGTAATGTGAAAAAAAGGGTTAATTTTGTTAGTTTTTTCTTTCTTTCTTTCTTTTTTTAGCTGTCAGCTTTTACTGTATTGTCTTTTCTCATTAATGAGACTGATATAAAGGAAAAACGACTTTTACAGGCAGTTTGTAAATTAAAAAAGAAACATGTTTAGAGCTATATTCATTTAAATTGTAAAATTATTAAGATTTAAAAAAATATTTTGATTCAAGCTTTGTCTATCTTATTCTCGATATTATACGTAATTTGAAAAAAAAGGTTAATTTTGTATTTCTTGTTTATTCTGTTTTAATTATTTATTTATTTTTAACCTATCTCTTTCTTCTGCATGATTTTTTCATATCAATAAGATTATTATAAAGGAAAATTAACTTTTAAAGGCATTTTTCAAATTAAAAAGAAAATTATTTAGAGCGATATTTATTTTAATTGTAAAATTAGTAAAATTTAAAAAATCTTTTGATTCAAACTTTATATATTTTATTTTTGATGTACTATAAACTGTTAAAAGGGTAATTTTGTTCGTTCATTTGTTCTTCTTTTTTAAATCTATCTTTCTTTCTGCACGGACTTTTCTCATAAATGAGACAGCCATAAAGGAAAAACAACTTTAACAGACAGTTTGTTAATCAAAAAAGGAAAGTGATTAGAGCAATATTTGTTTAAATTGTAAAATTATTAAGACTAAAAAAAATATTTTGATTCAAGCTTTGTACCTTTTATTCTTGATGTAGTACGTAATCTGAAAAAAAGAAAGTCAATTTTGTTATTCTGTTTTAAGCTTGTATGTTTCCCCTACGTGATCTTTTCTCATCAATGCGGCTGTTATGAAGGAAAATACAGGAATTTTGTAAATTAAAAAGAAATGTATATAGAGCGACATTTATTTAAACATAAAATTATTCAGATAAAAATGTATTTTGATAGAAGCTTTATAAATTTTATTCTTGATATCGTACGTAATGAAAAAAAAAAAAGGTTAGTTTTGTTTTTTCTTTTATCTTTTTTTTTCTTTCTTTTCTTTTCTTTTTTTTCTTTTTTTTTTTAACTGTTAGCTTTTATTGTATAGTCTTTGCTCCTCAATGACACTGATTTAAAGGAAAAACAACTTTTACAAGCATTTCGTAAATTAAAAAATAAATGTATTTAGAGCGATATTTAATTAAATTGTGAAATTACCAACATTAAAAAATATTATGATTCAAGCTTTATATATTTTATTCTTGATATAATACATGATTCTAAAAAAAAGGTAAATTTTTTCGTTTGTTTTCTATTTGAAAGCTGTCTGTTTCTTCTGCGTGTACTTTTCTCATCTCACGTGTACTTTTCTCATTATTAGACAAAAAATAAATTTTACAGGCATTTCGTAAACTAGAAGAAACATATTTAGAAAAAAAAATTGATTCAATCTTTGTATATTTTATTCTTGATATAGTACGTAATATATGTATTTAAAAAAAAATGTAATTTTCTTTCTTTTCTTTTCTTTTTTTTTTTTTTTTTTTTTTTTTTTTTTTAAATCTCTCTTTTTCTTCTGAATAGCTTTTCTCTTCAATGAGACTGTTATAAAAAAAAAAAAACAAGCTTTACAATCCATTTTGTAAATTAAAAAAGAAATGTATATAGAGGGATATTTATTTTAAACATAAAATTATTAAGATTTAAAAAATAATTTGATTTAAGCTTTGTGTGTGTTTATCTTGATATCGTACTTAAAGTGAAAAAGAAAAGCTATTTCCTTTTTGTTGGTTTGTTTTTTAAGCCCTATTTAACGTAAAATTATTAAGATTAAAAATTATTTTGATCAAAGCTTTATAAATTTTACTCTTTATATTGTACGTAATGTGAAAAAGGGGTTAAATTTGTTAGATTTTTTTTTTCTTTTTTGTTAAGCTGTTATCTTTTAGTGTATTGTCTTTTCTCATCAATGAGTCTGATATAAAGGAAAAACAACTTTTACACTCAGTTTGTAAATTAAAAAAGAAACATGTTTAGAGCGATATTCATTTAAATTGTAAAATTATTAAGATTTAAAAAATATTTTGATTCAAGCTAATCAAAATATGTGCTATTCGATTAGCACATATCAAATATGTGCTTTGTATATGCACATATGTTTTTTTGTCTTTTCTTTTTTTGCAATTTGCCTCATCAATGAGACAGTTATTTGGATAAAAATAATCCATCTTTTTCAGGTATTTCAAATGTTATAAATGGATATTTCGAAAATATTTTACTTATTTTTTTTTAATTATTTAAGATTTTTATTCACATTTTTCTATGTTATTTCTGAAATTGAAAAACAGTGGGAAAAAATTAAGACAGACTTTTGTTTTCGTTGCTTAAAATTTTTAAGTTATCTGTTATGCATGTCATTTTCTCAGCACTGAAATTTTTATATATAATAAACATCTTTTGTAAACATTTTGTATGTTTAAAAAAGAACGTTTAGGAAATATTTTAGCTATGCTGTAAAATTATTCAAAATTTGTTTTTAAATATTTATTTTAGTTCACTTTTGTCTGTTTTACTGCTGCAGTAGTAATAATGTGAAAAAAATCTCTTGCTTATTTGTTCGTTTATCTTTTATTATTATTATTTAATTTGAATTTAAATGTAATTTTCACAACACTGAGATAGGAACGCTTTACGAAGGAACAATAACTTTTACAGGCACTTAGTAAGTTAAAAATGAAGATTTAGGGATTATTTTAACTACGCAGTAAAATTATACAAAATTTATAATAAAATTAATTTTGTTCCCGTTTTTCTATATGATTCCTGAAATAGTAAGTAAACAACCTGAAAAAAATGCATATTTTTATTTTTTGGGTTTGTTTATTTATCTTTCTTATGTTATTCGTGTAATTTACATGTGATTTTCTCGACATTGAAGTTGATATAACTACTAAAATAATTGAAACAACTTAAAAAGTTATTTCCAGTTACGTGCGTCTAGGTTATTCCTGACATAGTAAAGAATGTAAAAATAAATAAATAAACTAGAAAACAGGAATTCTGCTTTTTCAGAATTTAGTGTCGCCCCCAATGAAAAAAAATATGTATATATAAATAGCACAAAACATATTTCAATTTTAAGACTTAAAGCACACACTTTTATTTTATGTAAAATGACAACATTCGCATCCGCTTAAGAATTCAACATTTACGACATTAATTGCATTTAAAAGTACTTTTTTTTTCAATACGATGGTATAAAAATTTAAAATGTGCCATGCTTTAAAAAAAAAAAAAAAAAATGCTATAGAGCATTTAATCGTACAATGATACACCTGCTTTGTTTATTACTGGCTTATGTAAGGTAACGTTATTTTTTGGAGACGACACAAAATAAGCTGGGAGAAAGAAATAGCATACCGTATCGTGGGGTAATAAAACAAACTACTTAATATATATATTTTTTTCTTTTACTTGTTAGTTTAAACCTTATGGCTTATCAGTTTAATTTGCAAGTCCTTTTCTCCATATTGATATTGTTACAAAGGAAAAACAACTTTTACAGGCATTTTGTAAGTTAAAGAAAGAATGATATTTTGCATAATATTTATTTAAATTGATTTTTTTTTTAAATAATTTTAAAACGTTAGTTGCTTTTGCATGTTATATTCTTCAGGAAGTATCCCATGCATTTTAAAAAGAAACATTTTTATCTAATATAGCAAGGAAAAAATAAGCATTAAGCGACTGATAGGGACTTTAAATTTAAAACAATATTATGTTTTCAAAATTATTTTTGATTTTTTATCAATTTATTTATGGCACAAATACAAGCATGAGTTATATATACATGATGTACTTATATTATAAAATGTGTAGCAAAAAATATTTAGTTTGTTTAATAACATCTATGATGACCTTTAAATAATGTTACTTAATAGTATCAAATACGTAAAACATCAATAAATTTCTTTTCATTTACTCCAATTTATCTTGTTAAATTTTTAAATTCACATTTTTATTCGTCGCAAAGTCTTTAAAAACTGCATATAGTGTGATATCAAAATAAAGATATTTTTATTTATTTTAATTTTTTATGTATTTACTTATTAGCCCCCGGTATGCTATTTCTTTCTCCCAGCTTATTTTGTCTCCAATAAATAACGTTACCTTGTATACGCTAGCCGTAAAACAAAAGCCGATATTTCATTGTGCGATTAAATACTCTACAGTATTTTTAAAAACTTCTAACCATCGCACATTTTCAATGTTTATACCGTCGTATTGGGAAAAAGAAGTGCTTTTTAATGCAATTTGTTTGAAAACTGCATCTCTATTTGTTTTTCAAATATTAATTTTTTTGTAGTTTTTAGCGACATTTGTTTCATTTTGGCAACTGAAGTACTCCGTTTCTGTAGAAAGTAAAGAAAAAATTGTTGAAAAATAGCTATTATATCTTTTTGTTGCCATTTTCTCATAAAAATTGAAAAAAAAATTAATTGAAATACGTACTATTTTGAGAAAAATATAAATGAAGGATTTATGATAAAACATGGAGCTATTATAAATTATATTTAATTTTAAGTATCTATATTAATGCAAATGACGTCATTTTACATAAAATAAAAGCGTGTGCTTTAAGTCTTAAAATTGAAATATGTTTTGCAGTAGAGTCCCGATTATCCGAGTCCCGCTTAACCGAGTTATTTTCTTCTGGTGGACTGGTGGCTTCTATTATTATCAAACAGCCATTATAAATGAAGCGTTAGGTGAAGATGAAAGAGCAGCCGTAAAAAGTTAGAGCTCTGATTTTCTGGTCAGAATGGGGGGAAAAAATGAAAAAAGAAATTATGGCCATTTTTTTTTCCATTCTGACCGGAAAATCAGAGTTTTAACTTTTTACGGCTGCTCTTTCATCTTCACCTAACTCTTCATTTATAATGGCTGTTTCATAATAATAGAAACCACCAGTCCACCAGAAGAAAATGAAGTAACGGAAATGCCGGAGACAACACTAAATTCTGAAAAAGCAGAATTCATGTTCTCTAGTTTATTTATTTTATTTTATTTTTTATTTACTTATTTATTTATTTGTATATTTATTTATTTTGAATTATCAAATTATTATTATTTGCATTCAAAATCACGTATTCATATCAGTAAATTAATAAATTTGAAGGTAATGTACAACAAAAAATGAAAATGAATTTAAAAAATATATCTAATAATAAAAATTTAATTAATTAAATTAAATTTGCATCTTACTGTTACTCTGTATATACAATTCCATATAAAATTTAAAAAAAAAATAATAATTTTATCCACCGTTACTGTTTTTTAAATAGTTCGTTTTTTTTTTTTTTTTTACATTTATAAGTAAAAGTGTGCGTATAAAAATGAAACAAAATAAAAATATATAATTAAAGTTTATTAAGCTATATATATATTTTATCTGATAGAGAATTCCTTTATCTCATTCATCCAATGCAAAATGCACAACCTCTTAAATCGATATGTACATTTTTCCTTAAACCCGTTCAGGACCAGCATCTTTTACACGAATTTTATTCGTTTGGCACCAGTTTTTGCTAATTATTTGACTTAACTTTATAAATCACGAAAATGTCGTAATTAAATTAAACCAATTTTACTTTTTTTTTTTTTTTTTTTTTTTTTTTTTTTTACTGGTATCAAACTCAAGCGCTGAAAGCACTTTTTGAGGGTGAATGTATTCACCTATGGTCCCGAACGGGTTAAACCAGTCATCAAGAACCTATAGTGTCGATATACTATTAAAAAATTCCCTTTATCATCCGTTACAATGTTCTTAAATAGTTCTTTTTAATTTTCTAAAGAAATGTGTAGAAATATATATATATATATAAATATATAAATAAAGTTATAACTAAAAGCTATAAAAATGTGTTAAATGTGACAGAGAAAAATCCATTTTTCTGATCCATCCGATGCAAAATGCACAATTTCTTAAATCCATATTTGCATTTTTCCTTTATCCCAGTCATCAACAACCTATCGCATCAATATACGATAAGAAGATTCATCAAATTCCCATAAAAATGCAAACGAATACGATAATTCCAGCAAACAAACGCAAAGAGCGCCAATCCGAAATCGCTCATTTCTTTTACCGAGATTTGCTGCTTGGAAGACTTTGAATGTAAACAATAAGTAACAATGATAAAACTCACGTGATTAATATTTTGAAAGAGCTATCCCCCCCCCCCCCCCCTTACGCTCCTTTCTTTCGTATGCGCAGGGTTAAACGATAGCGATCTGTTTTGTAGGTGTCCCCGGTAAAAGTACACACACAGGCTCGATGACAAACAAAATAAACTCTTCAGCGTTATCGCACTTCAACACACATGCGGGGGAGGGGGAGAAGAACTTTAAGGGGGAGTGTCTTCAAACGGATCAGATCTTTCGGCGCCTTTTCTTCCGCATTTTTATTGGGATTGTTTAAGATGGGAGACGCGGAATCGTTTTAGAAAAGGGTGGTGGAGAATTGAAAATTCGAAAAGTTCAGTTAGCAAAAGAAAAAAAAAGAAGATGAAATATGATATAATTTTTTATTGCATGCTTATTTTCAGTTTCATATTCCGTAATCGTGAAAGGTGCGAGATGCGAAGTGGCTTTTGCAGAACTTGGTGGAAAGTGGAAATTATGAAACTCTGTCAGACTTTGATTGGATTCCTTTATAATTAAAGTAATCCATCAATAAGTATTTATTTTATTTTAATAAAAAAGGCTTTTTATACAATTTAACATTACTGATAAGTATTAATAACCTTGAATTTTTTTTTCTGGTGATAAATACTGATAGACAAATAGACAAAAAGTAAATTTGTATAACTCCCTCTCCCTATTTTCTTGTATGGAGAAGAACTTTAAGGGGAAGTGTCTTCAAACGGACCAGATCTTTCGGCGCCTTTTCTTCCGCATTTTTATCGCAGATAACCTTGACTTTTTTTTTTTCTGGTGATAAACACTGATAGACAAATGGACAAAAAGTGAATTTGTATAACTCTCTCTCTCTATTTGCTTGTATGCAGAAGAACTTTAAGAGGGAGTGTCTTCAAACGAATCAGATCTTTTGGCGCCTTTTTTTCCGCGATTGTTTCAGATGGGAGACGCGGAATCATTTTAGAAAAAGGTGGTGGAGAATTGAAAATTCGAAAAGTTCAGTTAGCAAAAGAAAAAAGTTGAAATATGATATAATTTTTTATTGCATGCTTATTTTCAGCTTCATATTCTGTAATCGTGAAAGGTGCGAGATGCGAAGTGGCTTTTGCAGAACTTGGTGGAAACACTGAAATTCTGTGAGACTTTGATTGGATTCTTTTATACTTTAAGTAATCAATCAATAATCATTATTTTAATTAAAAGACTTTTCGTACATTTCAACTAAAAAAAAAAAAACATTGGACATAAGATTTTAATCCAATTTTACCAGGGAAGCGACAGCTTTATTCAGATAATTTTGTTGTTATGTTCTACGTCTATACTGAAATTTGAGAGCAAAATCAAAATTGCTTGATTTAAATCTATTTTTTTTTTCTCTGCGAAGCGTTATAAATGGAACATATGATCTCCAGTTTTTAATTTTTGAAAATGATAACAAATATATTTTAAATTGTCCTGTTAGAAAAATATGCTGCAAAATGCCATCGATTTCCAAACATTTTAACATTCGATTTAATTTTAATTTCTAGCGGTTTGATGATATATACATATATTTTTCATTTTTGTCAGTTATATAAACAGGGATGAGGGCGTTCCGACCGACCCAAATGACCGATTTCTACCATTAAATTTTAATAGTATTATTTGCTTTATTAAATATAAGAAATTCCATCATTAAATAATACCAGAAATACTATTAAAATTTAGTGGTAGTAATCCGTCATTTGGGTCGGAGCGTTCTCATCCCTGTATAAAGTTGGGGGTTCTGGCCCACTCATCTTGGTTTACGAAACATTAGAACAAAACATTTTTTTCAAATTAAAAACTGTAATAGATTTTTTTCTACATTTAATGTATGTATTTTAGATTGCCCTCTAATAACACTAAAAATAAATTACGCTAAAAATATCAATAATGTACTCAAAAAAGTTTTTTAATTTGTTAAAAGCGATACTTTCGTATTACCCGTATGTCAGGCGTTAATAGCGAAAAAAAATTGCCGAAGATTTCGCTACTTACAGCGACCTTTTTCGTTCTAATAATTTCAGTGATTTAAGCCCATAGTTCGATTACATGCCAGTTTAATTTGTTGTTTTATTTATATTTCTTTAACTGTTTTATTTAGTTAGTTATGGGGTTTTACTTATGGAATAGTAGGCGGAATGAAATGCTGGACTATTTATATTCTTTTAAGTGCAAAGGGCGTGATCGGGCTTCATGCGGTAGAAATAGATTTAAAAAATTCATCCTTGGAAATCATTTTAAAACCATAAAAATATCAGCCAACTGAAATATGATTAAAAAGAAAAATTGCATTTGAAAGACAGTTTTTGTCCCTATTCGACTATGTAAAAATTGAAATTGTGAGATGTTTAGATGTTAAAAAAATTGCAGCGAGGGCAAAATTCATTGTTAAGTGTTGCCACCATCAATAAGGCGTCTGTGGATGTACATGTTTTTGCTTTAAATTAATGATTTTCGCAACAAAATGGAGTCACAGAGGTTTAGTTTTTCTTTTGGCAAGAGATAAGTTTAAGACAGATTTTACTCTGTGAATAACGGGGTTGGATTCTTGAAAATAAAATCGCTTTCGAGATCCTTATCGCATTCAATACGTGAGCCGAATTTTAAAAGTGAATTTGCAAAAAAGTTTGTGGGAAAAAATTACGTGGGTAAGATTTTACTATGTATTGAATCGATTTTCGACGATGGAATGACAGTAGTTTGATAAAAAAGAGAGAGGACTAAAACTTAATAATATGTATAAATTCAACTGTTAATAAATTAAAAAAAATATAAATATCATTTTTTAGTTTTCAAGCTCTAATCTTGTTTTAAATAGCTTTTTAATATCTTATATTTTTCATTTTAATTATAAAATTTTGTTTCCGGGAAGGGCAAGCTTCACTCAACCTTCTATCTCTTCGAGGTCGATAAAATAAGTACCAAGCTTGATTGGAAACTAAACACTAACGGTCCTGTATTTTGCTGACCAGCTGACCGGAACGTATGCTGTATAGCCACTCAGGGTCCAGGGTCAAGATAAAAGGGCGGAAAACTGTAGGCCCTGATCTTTAAAGTAGCGTAAAGACACAGGTTTAGTTTTTAGTTTTAGTTTAAAAATATAATCCTTTAATGATGCTTGATTTGCCAATAATTTTCCTTTGTTCAACTAAATCCCAGTTCCAATGATAGAAAGGAAGCCAGGCGAAAAAGTATACTTCCAGATGGAACACCTCTCTTTTCAAAAATTACATTAACCCGAGATTGCTCGCGCAGGGTATGTCATGTCCTGGCTGGGCACGGTTATTACATTTCTCACTACTAATTTTCGAAAAGTAATCGTCAAATTATTTTTGTGAGCAATGTCAACGATTAAATAAAATAACGATTTTTGTTTGATTTTATTGGTGGCAAAGTGTTAATCGTTCATATCCTTGATACGCGCGAGCATTCTCGGGTTAACCCATTAAAGACGGAATTATTTTTTCATTTTAAAATACAAAAATTGCATTTTGCACCACTATTTTGGAAAAGAAAAATTTGTATTATTTTATAGCAAAATTTCTGTCATTAAAGAAAATGAAAATTTTAGATAAAACTTACTGGTATTCAAGCAGAAAAGGGATTGACAGTTATGCTGTGACCATATGGTAACGCTAGTCCTTAATGGGTTAAGAGCCTACTTCAGTCACGCGAAAAGACCCGTTCGCTAATGCTATTCCTATGGAAGAAATTTATAAAGATATCTCGGTCGCATTTCAATATTTTTAGATGTTTTTTTTTTTTTTTTGCAGTGGCTAGCTGAGGTCGATCTGTAAAAAGGCCTTTTTTACTTTTTCGATTTTCAGTGGGGATTTTTTTTTAAAGAGGATGCTTTCATTTTAGGAACCGGTTCTGAAAATGAAAGTATCCTGATTAAAAGTACTTGTAAACGAAATTGAAAAAGTAAAAAACGTCCTGCATACAGATTGACCTCAGCTAGCCACTGCCAAAAAAATCATCTAAAAATATTGAAATGCGACCGAGATATCTTTATAAATTTCTTCCATAGGAATAGCATTAGCGAACGGATCTTTTCGCGTGACTGAAGTAGGCTCTTAAGAGGCCACTTCAGTCAAGTGAAAAGACCCGTTCGCTCCTATGGAAGAAATTTATAACGATATCTTCGTTGTATTTTAATATTTTTAAATAATTATTTTTGCATTAGATAGCTGAGATCGATCTGTACAAAAGCCGTTTTTCTTTTTCTTTCTTGCTTTTTTTTTTTTTTTTTTTTCGTTTACAGATATTTTAAATGAGCACACTTTCATTTTTGGAACCGGTTTCGAAACTGAAAGTATCCCCATAAAAAAAATCTGCAATCAAAATCGAAAAAGTAAAAAATGGCCTTTGTACAGATCAATCTCAGCTTTCCAATGAAAAAAAAAATCATTTAAAAAATATTGAAATGCAACCGAGAGATATTGTTATAAATTTCTTCCATGGGATTAGCATTAGCGAACGGGTCTTTTCATTTGACGGAAGTAGCTTCCCTGAAGAGTCAGAGGAGTTGCTTTGAAAATTTTTTTGGACCGGTAAATTTACATTATCTGTTACATTAAATTACCAGTTCTTTCTCGTGCATTTTAATGCTAAATAAATGTAGACAACAGTAAGAGGCCCAGTCTAATAATAATAATCGACTAATAATAAGCTAGAAGCAGCAGGAGTCGTTCGGTAGCTTCATCGCACCGAGTCCTACATTCCCGGTTTTCGGTGTCTTTAATTTGTGTAATTACCCTTTTAAATTTGTCCGGTTTCAATTTTCGATTTTTTTTTTCATTCTGCCTTCCGCTAGAATGTCTTATACTCGGACGTGGCTGGGGACCTACGAACCTAGCTTCTGCAAAAGAGTCGGACTAAGTGGAAGAATAAAGGGCTGCGGACGAAAAGAGGAATTGTTACAAAACTTTTGATTACAAAATTTAAAAGTAATATACGAGATGACTACGTAATTTCATCTACGTAAATAATACGCAGATCCTATTATTATTCAAGGGTTACGAAGTCTAAAGAAATTGGTGAAGTGGGGGGATTACCCCATCTAGTTACGTCTCTGACATGCATATATTATATAATTCGGGACTCCTCCTAATCTGAGGACAAATGACTGATTACTTCATGCACAGTAATATCACCCTGACGATATGGGGCGTCTGCTTGTTGCGGGGATGTAGTATCATCTACTAACGTAGTTTGTGTCGCTACCTTGTGATCGTGTGATAGAAGAAAACAGATATGTGTATTTTTCGCTATACAACTTTTGATACACCAAAATAATAATTATAACTGCAAATTACGTAAATGTGATCGTGTGATAGAAGAAAACAGATATGTGTATTTTTCGCTATACTACTTTTGACATACCAAAATAATAATTATAACTGCAAATTACGTAAATGTGAAAGTACGTACATATACGTACTGCAAAAAAGAGTACGTAAATGAGACCTCAAACCTGATTACCTATAACTGAAGGCGTAAAGTTCCACCACTTATTCTAATAGTAATTTCCGCTTTATTTAGGACAGAAATAATTTCTTTAAATCAGGCAAAAGTTTAGAAATACTGAGGGAATTTTTCTCTAGAATAATCAGGCTCTGAATGAAACAATTATACCCTTTCGTATAAACTCGTGCAGTTTAGTCTTGTATCCGTAAATATTACTTCCAAGAAATGCACTTGTAGAATTAAAATAATAAATCTTTGTAAAAAATCCCCATAAAATATAAACAATACATAGGACGCGTTTCAAGCTAAAAATATTAACAGCTCGACATCAGCTACAGTAAACACGTGTCCGTAAGGGGACAAGGTCAAAAATGAACTGAAAGTTAGAGACTAGAGCTTGCAAAGAATGCGGCAGATGGCGCTGGCTGAAAGGAGCACATGCAGAAGACGAAAGTGTTGCAAAAATGATAGAAGAGAAATTGATAGGGAAAAATGGAAATAAAAGAAATGAACAAAATTAAAATAAAATAAAAGAAGTAAATTAAAAAATATAAACATAAATAATAATAATAAATAAAGAAATATAAAAGAATAAAACAAGAAAAAACCAAAAGATCCTTAAAAAAAAAAAAAAAAACTGTTAATATTTTTAGGTCGTCTCGAGCTGTTAATATTTTTAGCTCGAAACGCGTCCCATGTATTGTTTATATTTTATAGTGATTTTTTACAAAGATTTATTATTTTAATTGTTTCATATCGCCAGTTTTCGGTGCTATTTCGCTGAAACAATCATTTACCTTCGTATAAATTCGTGCAGTTTAGTCTTGTATGCGTAATTATTACTTCCAAGAAATGCACTTGTAGATTTCATTTCAAAATCGGAGGAGGAAAAAAAAAAGCATAATAAATCGCAGATAAAGTGAAACTATAAAATCGATTAGGTTTCATTTAAACCCTTCATCATTTATTACGCCAGATTAAAAACGTGCTCTGGAAAATTCTAAACTTTATTAAACTATCGAGGAAATAAAGCAGAACAAAAATATACAGCATGTACAGATGCAGATAGTGGCCCATATCTGTAACAAATGGAATGAGAGTGAACGAAAAAGAACGAGAGAAAAATAAAATTAAAAGAAGAAAGAAAAAAAAAAGTGGAAAGAGAAGGGAAAAAGAAACAAACTAAAAATATTCAAATCAGCTCGACAAGGGTAAGACTAGCGAAAAGCTAGCGGTGAAGTGAGAGGGAGAAAAAAAAATTGTATTTTTCCGTATCACAACTCTTGATCTAACAAATAAATCTAACACCGAAAGTTAAAAGCGGTGTTATCAGCAGACATAAAATAAAATTTGAGTGTGGAAGGGGGAAGGAAAAAAACCTCTGTGCAAACGTAAAATCCAGCGATACGTAATAAATGTATTTTTTGGTGCTACGGCTTATCGGATGAAGCAAATGTCTCCCCCACCAACCACCCCCTCGACCCACCTCCAAGAATTATGACACGTTTCTGGCCGCGAATTAATTTCCGCCTTTTTCTGGTATGCGATTAGCTGGCGATAAGCGTCTGCATAGCTCCCGCTGAAAAGAAGGGGGCGGCAGGGGCTTCTTTGCTTTCTCCCTCTTTCGAGTATCGGGACTCGTGCAGGGGCGCTGGATAAAACACAGTGGCGGTGCCGACTTCAGAGGTTGACCAGATAGTAGAGTTTTGAAAATGTGTGACGAAACTTTTGTAGATTACACGTTTAGAGTAGATAACTGGGGAAAACTACTCTAAATTTAGATTGATGTTTATATTGCTAAAAATAGTTTGTAACTTCAAACACTAACATATATGTTCATTTAATTCAGTTATGTCAAGTATTAGGTTATCTAATGATGTATATATATTTATGTTCAAGAACAGAACAATGTGTGAACTTTTTGTTCAGTGTAGTTTCTTTTACATTGCATACGTTCTTTCACGAATTATCGAAGAATTTACTGCCCCCCCCCCCCCGACTTATCTTCAACAATTCTAACAGAATTCTAGCCTCGATTTTTCTAGCATGCTATTAGCTGTCAAGTAGTTATTAAGCATAGTTATCAGAAAACTCCCGTTGAAAACAAAGGAGCGACGACGGCGACTAATATGATATTTACCACCTTTTGAGTATCGGAGTTTTTGCAGGGGCGCAGAATTAACCAGAGTGGTAATGACGAATTCAGATGTTGACTAGATAAATGCATGCTTATAGTTTTGTGCAATACAAGAGCAGAGCAGGTGCTTATCCAATCATGTGAAAAATTATTCGAAATTTAGAATGATATTTATACAGTCGAACCTCGTTATGCCGACACTCTGAGGACCAGAACAAAGTGTCGTCATAAGCGGGGTGTCGCGCTAACCGGAGTTGGAGAAAAATGTTTATAAAAAGCTGTATTTTTAAGTAATTTAATACCATTTGAAATTCATACCTGGTCTTGCAGCTTTAAGCATTAAAACATTATTTTTAAACAAAATAAACACAAAAACAAAATTGAAAAGAATAAAAATCATATTTATGGTGACTTGTTTTTTTATTGTTACATGAAAAATTAATGAATTAAGGTTTGCTTATCCCTAGATGTGCATCCTACAATTTTTTTTTCAATATTATACAATGAATTGTAATCAATATTCGTTGTTTCAGAAGTGGATGTTAGATAATTTCTGATCGTTTCAATGCAATGCAATTCTTCGGTTTTGGTCGGATGAAAAATGTCTTGTAACCAAAAGAAAGCGCCACCTGACCAGAACAAAAAGACCGCGAGTAGACTGATACGTCTATCTGGAGCTTAAGTGGGTCATTCATTCAGATAAAGGATTGAAGTAAAATTTCTGATTTGTCTCAATGGGTATTTTAGGCACTTTTGTGAAAAGTTTGGTTAAGATATTTCTTATCGCTTAATTTCCGTGCTTATAAGATGGATTGTGAAAAATGGACAATTTTTCTAAACCGTCGGGATATCCGGAGTTGAACATTATACAACGACGTAAAATCCAGAGTTTATTTACATTAAAATCATATACGGAAAGTCGGGACTTTGAAAAACTGGCGTAATAAGCGGAGTGACGTGAAAACCGGGTGTCGGGATAACGAGGTCCGACTGTATTGTTAAAAATAGTTTATATCTATAGCTTTAAAAACTAATAAGCAGCTTCGTTAAACTCACTTAAATAAATTGCCATTTTATGTAATAATGTGTATCTTTATTATGTTCAAGAACCAAAAAATTGTGTTTTTATCATTAGATCTTTCTTTTATTCCATACGTTCTTTAAAGACAATCATTTACTAGTTACAATTTACATTGATATTGAAAATATATATTTAAAAAAACGCTTTCAAACTGACGCACAAATACGTCTGATTTTTGCATTTGCTCACTAATCAAATTGTAGTCATGCCATTATGTATGAATTTGAATTTCTTAGAAACAAAAAATAAGTTTTCTTTCATATCAAAATTTCCTTTATCTTACTTATGTTTTTTTAATCATTTTCTTTAAATTAACTCTATAAAATCCAGCATAATTTTATTCATGTTTAAGGTCATAATGCAATTTGTGAGCCGATGTAATCGTGTATAGATGCATGTGGATTTATGAGAACATTAACCCCTTGAGGGGCAAGTGATTTGTTTCCTGAAATGTTGAACTCATACCGGAATCTTTGAAAAATTCTACTTCAAAATAGGTAAAAGCAATTTTATAGCTTTTTTTTTAACCAAAGTTAGAAAAGTAAAATTTAATAAAATTTTTCTGGTGTAGAACTTTATTAATCGTAGGTGGTATATAATATATACCGGTGCCCCTCAAGGGGTTAAAGCACACGCATGCTTTTTATCAATGTTCATTTTCTTACTTCACATATGATCCTTGGCGAATCTTCGTTGAAATTTGATTTACGTCTTCCTAATGTGTTCCGATAATAAAAAAAAAATATATTTACAATTTTTTAAATATACACATTCATTAAACCTTGTTATATCAGTTATTAATTCCTGAAATGATATACAATTATTTATATGCAAGGCGAAAAAAAATATATTGGATTTCCCAAGAATAGATGTTTACATTTCACATGTCCGCTGATAAACCTTCGCCGGAATTTCGCTTCCGTAATGAGACATAATAAGTAAAATTGAATTTTAATATTAAATTATGATTTTATTAAGCAAAGTTTAATTTTGTTAGTATTTAATTTTCCTAAATTCTTTCATGTTATATATAAATATTAATTATTCACACCATTCTAGACATTACCTTTTGATGAACACTGTTACATTCCATCACTAATTGCAGTCGAAAAAATTTTCGAGTTTGTAAGCATGTATGTTAGCTTTTACATTTGTAGCTATGTGTGAACAAAAGCTTTAAATTAGGAGATAATACTTCAAAACTGAAAAGAAAAGAATACATAGCCCAATATAAAAGCAAGTTAAATAATATAGAGAAAAAAGGGTAATTAATGAAAGGGTGGAATAATTTGTTTATACTTGTTATCATTTCCATAATTATTCCATATTAAATCCCAACGATTTTTTTATTAATATTATGAAGCCAATCAACACCTAAATGTTTAAATAAAGGTATAGCTATATAGGACAAATGTCCAGAATTATTAAACTCGCAAAATTTTGTCCTGCTAGAGTTTGGATAATACGGGATATTCCTGTCTACAAATTACAGTTTAATTTATTAAATTATCTTTCACGATTTAAAGTCCAGAAATTTAAATAAAGCTTTTAGAAGAACATTTTATCGCATCATATCACTAATTTCAGTCCAAAAAAAACCACTCTTAAAAGCAAGTATCTAAGAATTTAAATTTTAGTACCGCAGGAATTTTTTTTTAAATAAAAAAATATTACGCCAGAATCCCCCTCATTCATAAGGTATATATTTTCTTTTAGAAAGTTAACATATATTATAAAGTCTTTTTAAAATACACGAGAACTTTTTAATTTTGTTATTCACTTCTTTTTCAATGATTTTGAGATAACTTTGTGTATTTTTAATCTCCACTATTAAACGTTTCGTCATATACCCTGTCTCTAACTGATTTAATTGATTTATCAATTTTAGTCAATGAATATTTTATTTTTAACTTGTCAATTTACCAAATTATTTTATGCTTGTCATTTAATTTTACACATATGTAAGAAACATCAAGAATTATTATAATCACCATATTTTGTTCATCTAATATAAATAATACCTTTTTGAAGAACACTTTGTCACATTCTATCACTAACTTCAGTCCAAAAGATTTCCGAGTGTGTGAGTATGTGTGTATGCTTTTACAGTTGCAGTTATATGTTCCTTCGAGATAAGCTGCAAAAGAAAAGAAATTCAAGGCTTAAGGAACAGGGGGTGAGTAAGGTATACCCCCCACTCTTCCCTCGCCCCTGAGCCAACGTGATAATGTCTTGCGCAGTCTCCAAGCTTTAGTTTCGCATTCAAGAAATGTTGAGTGGTTGGTTATATCATATCTGCTCTTTTCATCCTCATACGGCGAGTCAAGTTGTTTAGAAAAGGAGTCCGGCCTGTACCTGATAACAATAGGCATTTTGTATCTGAAGATGCAGCGGCTATCGCGCCCCAGCACTCGCGTGCTCCGAGTCTTTTGCGCTGCACTAGAATTCTTCGCTTGGCAGAGGATTTGCAGCTGAGATAACGCTGCTATCGGAAGTCTGCACTCTCTTTCTCTCTCTCTGTGCCTCACTTTTCTCTCGGTGTATACATTTTGTTTTAAAGGCAAGACTTATAGATCAAGTCTTGAGCTGTAAACTCTCAGACGGAAAGAATCAGAGAAGGAGTATAGACGAGATGGGAAATCCGAACTGTTGGGTCTTTTTTTAAATGCTAAATTGAATGAAAAGTTTATTTTTTTAACGAGTTGTAATCTGATCGGTAACAAAATAATATTGGTTCCGTATTATTTATATTAGATGCATGCAGCCAATATCATTTGAAATTGGTCTTTTCTCCATATCCATGCCAATGTTGCCAATATTGGAAAGAAATAGTGTCACAACATTGGGATGTTTAAAATTTACCAATATTTCTCCAAATTGGCGAGAAATATTTCACTTCCTTATCGCCAACATTTCCAATGTAAATCCAGTATTACTGTAATAGTGGTATTTGATTGTGAACACACACTCATCACATTGCAAAAGCTTTTTTTTTTATGTTCATGTAAATAATAAATAGAATGGCTAGTTAATTTTTTAATGAATTGTAATCTAATATTTAACAAAATAATATCGGTCAAATATTATTTGAATTCGACATATTTAGCCCAGAATATACCTAAGCTATATGCTACCAATGTTAGCAATATATTTGCAATATTGGCATTAAATATTGTCTCAACACTGGGATATTTGCATTTAACCAATAAATAAATTACTCCATGTTGGAGAGAACTACTTCAAAATCTCATCGCCAACATGTTACCTATAAATCTAGTAATTCTGAAATAGCGGCATTTATTTCATTGTGATCCTACATTCATCACACTGCATTTTTTAAATACTAAATAGAGGGAATAGTTAATTTTTTAATGATTTTTAATCTAATCAGTAACAAAATAATATTCGTCCAATATTATTATATTATTTGTATTGGATATATTTAGCCAATAATATATCTTGGCTATATCTTGCTAATGTTGGCAATGTTATAGGAATATTCTCTCAACATTGAGATGTTTAAATTATACCAATATTTATTTATGTTGGTGAGAAAAAGCTTACATCTTCATCGCCAACATTTCCAATATAAATCCAATATTTCTGTAATAGTAGCATTTCATTGTGGTCACACAAAATTTGAAAAGTTGTTTGTTTAAAAATAAAATGCTAAATAGAATGAACAGTTTTTTTAATGAATTGTACTCTAAACAGTAAATAAATAATATTGGTCTAATATTATTTGTATTAGATATATTTATCCAATACTAATATATCTTGGCAAAAAATATTGATCCATATTGCACAGAAATATTTCACAATCTTATCGCCAAACTTTCCAATGTAAATCCAGTATTTCTGCAATAGTGGCATTTCATTGCGATTGCACATTCATCACATGGGATTCCTTTTAATGTTAAATAGAATAGACAGTTTATTTGAATTGTAATCTATTCAGTAACAAAATAATATCGGCCCAACATTATTTGTATTGGATACATTTAACCCATAACGGAATATATCTATTATATGATAACTGAATATATCTTATCCTTTTTCTTGCAAATATTGGCATGGGATATAGTCTCAACTTTGGGAGTTTTACATTTTACCAATATTGCAATATTGTTTACATATTACCAGTATTATAATACATAAGAATTTTTTCACAACCTCATTGCGAACATTTCAAATGTAAATCTGGTATTTTTGTAATAGTTGAATTTCATTGCAGAATATTCTGTTGCGATGTCTACATGGTATACGAGATAGGGGAGACCGGGGCTAGTTGGCTACAGGGGTAAGTAGACGCAGTCCTCATAAATCGCCTGTTTGTGGATAGATTGCGCAACCAGTCACAGAGTACCTTTCTTCTTGCTTTTTACAATCCTCATTGTAGTTTTGCAGCGTTTCCTAAGTGCAGTGAACATTTATTACGATTTTTCTGTTTTTTGCACTCATAAGTAATTTTTTGTTGCTTCATTCGTTTTTTAATTTCTAATACTTATCATAATAATTGCGATTTAAATTGTGCAGTTTTTCCAATATGTGATTTACTTGGATTATTTATGCTTAGATGGTTACGTGTCCCTTTTGTGAAGAAATTTATTATGGGGCTAGTAGGCGCATTGAACACGGGGCAAGTTGGCTCAGTGTCTGGTTCTGGTGTGTGCTGGTAGCTTGAAAAACAGCAAACACCGAGAAAAGTGGTTGCAATGCAAGATTTTGGGCACACGAGGCTTGCCCAAACGGAGGCACTCTATTTTTTATTTATGACAACTGTAACTCTGATGATGATATCGAGTAGGATAGAAGTTACTCAATGTTAATGTTTTATTCATTATTTTTATGAATGTATAATTTAGAATTTACATTGTACGGCGATAACGCCTTTGTTTAAACTTACTGGTAATAATGAAATTGATTTCTCTTAACTGCGTGTCTTATTTGAATTTCATTTAAATTTTCATAAAGCGTGTGCAACTTACCTGATAAGTATAGGCAACTTGCCCCGTGGCGGGGTAGGTTGGCGCACAATTTTTCTTTTACTTTAGGCTTCCGCTAAACATAAACTACAAACTCAAAACTCCGGGTATTTATAGCCCAATGCCTGTTCTTTAAAAGTACAGTTAAAGTTTAAAAAAAAACTTAAACAAAAATTAATAAAAATCAATAACTAAAAACTGCGCCTACTAGCCCCGGTCGGTTATCTGCGTAAGTATCCAGTAAGGTTATCTGAGTGAATTGTCGGGCCAAGCAATGTTCGGTTGACAGTTTAAGCCAAAAGTTTTCTGTTCGACTCCCGGCTTGGGCAATTTTTGACGAAGTCCGAAAAATGTTAATTTGTATGAGATAAAAAGTACTTAACCCTTTGCATTCCGACGCCTCTTACACCAATTTTATTCGATCGGCACCACTTTTTAAAAAGAAGTTACCTTCAAGTACACAATTTCAAAAAGGCTCTGATTAAATAAGGTAAATTTTATTTTCCTTTATTACTGGCGCCAAAAACAAATTTTGCAAAGAAAGATGACGTCTCCACAGCGGAGCCAACGGGGTGGTAAGGGTTAAACTCGAACAAATGTAGCAAAATAAACTTTGAACAATAAATCAGAACAGTAATGGATATATAAATTCATATAACGATGGAAAATGAAAAGTAAAGCGACACGTGAGTGTTTAATCTTCATTCGGCAAGACTATATATACATATATAATTTTTTCCTATGTAAACTATAGTTTTATTTCTCCAAAGAATCTTTTGAAATATGTATTATTGTGGAATAAATTAATTTAATTTCCAACTGCTTTGAAAATTTTGTTCCTCAAAACGTTCTTTAATGGCATTTTAGCTCATTTTTTTTACAGAATTTTTGCAACCAATAAAAGCAATATTTTAAAAGGTTACTAAATCATCCCAGGATTTATTTCCTGCAATATTTTTTTTTCAGCAGAATTGAAGTAAACTGAGATAAATTTAATTAAAAACGAAATCATGGGTCAATATCATAAAAAAAAGATATCCCTTTTCCGATATGAAGAAAAAAAACCAACTCACAGTGAAAGACCACAGGGATATAGTATTAAAAGATAACATGCAAATGATTTGCAAAAAAAAGTCGCTCTTAATAAGTTTTTGGAAACAAAAATGGCATCAGATTAAAGAAACGTGGAGTATCTTCCTAACGAAAAACTTCTCCTATGCATAAAAAATGGCGTTAATAAAGGGTAGGAAAAAAATATATATACGCTTCCAGATATGGTGAAATTCACCGATTTGTTTGAAAACGAAGAGAATCCCTGTAGACCATGGGAGTTTGGAAAAAAAATCGCAGATCTACTCTGTATAATTATTTTTTTTCTGTTCGATGAATAATTTTAATCAGAGAATTCTAGAAAACTTTTATTTGCTTGATGTGATAGAGAGTTATGTCATTGAAGTTGAAGTAGAAGTAATTTATGGCAGTTATTAATGCAATTTCGAGATTTATTCCGCGCATGGTTGTTTGTTGTTTTAGGAATTTTAATTAAATGATCGGAAGCTAAAATTTCAGCACTGATAATGACAAAAACATAATTTCAAGCAAACCATGAACTTATTTTAAGAAATTATCTGAAATAATATATAAGCATGTCTTACAAAATAAATAAGCATATCTTAACCGCTATTGTCTGTTTACCCCTTATTTTGATATGTAGAGGTTTGTCATGGAATTAAGAATAAAACTAATTTAAGAGGATTCATGTAATTTTTTTTTCTTTATCTGGTTGTTTTTTGTGTTAAGAATATTAATTAAATGATCGAAAAGAACGTCAGCACAAAATACAACAAAAACACATTTGATGCAAATAAATTTATTACAAAAATTACAATATATATATATATATATATATATATATATATATACAGGGTATTCCGTTAAAGGGGTCCAATATTAATAGGGGTAATAGAGGAGATCACATGGAGCATAAATCAGTATATAAAGCCTGGTCGGATCTCAATAGTTTTCAAGTTACAGCAAATAGAATGAAAATTCGGAAAATTGTAAAAGAACCCTCATTGCTAAACTATCGATAATGCTACATAAAAACGAAGCACATATTTAGAAAGAGCAGAAAAAAACCTACAAAATGACATCAATTGTATTAAAATAGCAATATTTATTGACGAGTTACAAGCCCTGAAACAGTGAAAAAAGTACGAAATCCAATATACATCAAAATAGTTAATCGTTAATTCCAAAAAGGCAACTCTAGCTACAACAAGGAAAATGTAGTAAAATTTGGTCCATTCCGAAAAAGCTTACAATGAACCATATCGGTTTAATTGTGTGAGAGAAATTAATCAGTTTCTTAGTTACAACTCCGCTTTCTTTGACACTAGCAAAGGTTAAACTCCGCCCATCACGATTGGAAACACCGCCTTTTTAATTACTCTCAACTATACATTTTCGATCATGCTTCTTCTGAGATGCAACATTTTTAATTATTCAAGAGTTGAATGAACCAAAATAACTTTACAATAATAGTCTACATTTTAAAGAGGTCTTTTATTGATATAAAGCTTAAGTTAAATTCTTTAAAATTAAACTGGTGGTGAAAATTCGGAAATAATTAAAAATATTGCGATTTGTAACTATGCAAGAAGTTTCAGTACATGTTTTACATGGACAATTATTGTATGTATATGTGCATCATAATTTATGATAGGAAATAATAATAACAAATAGCATAATAATTTTATTAATTATAAATTTAAAAAAGACACTAAATTTTAAATTAATTCATACAAACTTTGTAATTTACAATTTGAGTACACCACAGTCTGTGACTTACAAAATACTGTGCCAAAAAGTGTTGAAAATAAAAGAAAAATGACAAATAAAGAATTACATTCCACGTACTTTATGACATATGTGAAGCATAGTCTTCTGGCCTGCGCTGCACAGTTCAATGTCGGAAGGCAGACGAACGGACATTATTATAATAGGTGTTCGAAGTTGCGCCCATTAACAGAATCGCACAGCCGACAGCGACGTCGTAAAGATTGGCGAACACGCCGAAAAACTCCGACGGAGTTGGGAATGTCTCCTGCAGCGACAACGATTCGCGCTAGTAAATCCTCCGGTGTATCCACAGGCGTTTCATACACCAGCGATTTAAGGTGTCCCCAAACAAAAAAGTCTAACGGATTGAGGTCTGGAGAGCGTGCAGGCCAAGCAACAGGTCCACTGCGTCCAATCCATTTCCCAGGATATGTTGAATTGAGGTGATTGCGAACACCTATGAAAAAATGTGCCGGTGCGCCATCGTGCATAAACCACATATTGTGGCGCAATGTTGCTGGCACATTTTGCAGTAACTGCGGTAAGATATCCCGTAGGAAAACCAAGTACGTACTGCCATTGAGTACATCTGGGAGTAAATATGGTCCTATGAGATAATCGCCGAGGACACCTGCCCATATGTTCACACTGAACTTTTGTTGTGCGTTCGACGGGAAAACAGTGTGCGGATTTGTATATGACCATGTGTGCATATTGTGCGTGTTTACCACGCCCTCTCTCGTAAATGTTGCTTCATCAGTAAATAAAATATTTTCCAGAAATTGTGGATTATTTTCTGTTACATTAAGCACCCAGCGTACGAATTCTGTCCGCTGAGCACAATCTGTTACTGATAACAGTTGTACCCGCTGCACATGAAAGGGGTGCATGTTTTCTGCACGCAGAACACGCCACACACTTTGGTGAGAAACACCGACTTCAGACGCAGCAGCTCGTGTACTCGTGGAGGGGTTATCTTTAAAAATATTCAGTACATCTTCTTCCATTGCAGGTGTTCGTACATGTCGAGGTTTCCCTGCATCAATGCTTGCTGTATTAAACAATCCAGTCTCCCGTAATCGTCTATCGATTTTTATGAAGAGTTTCGAACTTGGGCAACGTCTCCTTGGAAATTGCTCACGGTACATGCGCTGTGCTAGACATGCATTTCCATGAGCTTGCCCGTACATCAGATGCATGTCCGCATATTCTTCGTTAGAGTATTCCGGCATAATTATTATACATCAACTTACTACAATCCCACTTACAACAGCCTCCCTTTAACATAACGCCCACTGATGACTGCTGTTTTATTACACTTTTCTTCCTATACACATAGAAAATTTGCATAAAAAGTACTTCTTCTTCATCATCCTGAAAGTTCATGGAGGAAACGCAGCAGTCACGGAGTTTGCTTTAAGACAAGGCGAGAGCTGCACAATATGTCATTCACTTGACCAGACTGAATAATGAAAGGGTATTGATAGAGGTTGATCAGAAATGTATAATTGAAAGATATTAAAACGGGGTGTTTACAATCGTCATGGGCGGAGTTTCGCCCTTTCCGAGCGTGCAACAGTACAGAGTTGTAACTAGGGAACTGCTTGATTTCTCCCACACAATTAAACTGATATGGTTTATTGTCAGCTTCTTCGAAAGCTTTCGGAATGGACCAAATTTTATAACATTTTCCTTGATGTAGGTAGAGTTGCATTTTTGGAATTAACGATTAACTATTTTGCTAAATATTTGATTTTGTATTTTTTCACTGTTTCAGAGCTTGTAACTCGCCATTAATTCTCAATATTCTAAAACAACTTATGTCATTTCGTAGGATTTTTTCTGCTCTTTCTAAATATGTGCTTCGTTTTTATGTAGCATTATCGATAGTTTAGCAATGAGGGTTTTTTTACAAATTTCCGATTTTTCATTCTATTTGCTGTAACTTGAAAATTATTGAGATCCGGCCAGGCATTATATACTGATTTATGCTCCGTGTGATCTCCTCTATTACCCCTATTAATATTGGACCCCTTTAACGGAACACCCTGTATATATATATATATATTCATTACCAGTTTTACTTTTATTTTCCCGATTGGATATGGAGCCTCTCAAGTCAAATGGCAATAATTTATGGCAAATAATGTAATTTTTAGTTTCGCACCATTTCAGTTTTTTTGATATATTAGAAATTTTAATTACGTGATAGAGAATTTAAAAAACAAGTAATTTGTAACGAATAATGTATCTTGATTTTTTCCTGCACTTCCGATAGTTTGTTGCATTACAAATTTTTATTAAATAAAAAAAAATTACAACTTAGCACTTATTATAAAAAAGCATGCAAACAAATTTATTACAAGAAATTATTGTAAAACATATAGAGTAAAATTACACATGTTAACAAGTATTATTGGTCACATGTTAACAAGTATTATTGATTTAGCTTTTATTTGCTCGATAGAATATTGTGTTTTATCACATACATCAACGTCATAATAAGGATTTAAAAAGTCATATAATTTTGAGTTGCCTTGCTTGTCTGATATATTAAAAATTGTAATTAAATAATTGAGAATTAGGTGGGGGGGGGGGGGAGTAATTTATAACGAGTGATTTATTTTAAACTTTTATCCTACTTCCGATTGTTTATTGTATTACAAATTTTCATTAAGGGGGTCCGGGACACAAAAATCTTCAAATTTTCAATTTTTTTTTTTTTTTAATTGGATTAAAAATTTCTCTGCCGTTTTTTGCTTAAAATGATGTTTAAATCATGTTTATATCTTAATTAGAACAGGAAATATTAATATTTTCGTTTTGGTTTGTTTTCAAAATCTGCCTTTCAAGCTATGGTTGTCAAGGAAACGAGTTCTTGTGAAATTGCGTTTTTCTTCATGATAGGTTTTTTCACCATTTCTCATATTTAAATTCTTATAACTCGAGAACCGTTTAAGACACAGGGTTGAAACTCGGAACATATCTTTTTCAATTATTTTACTTTACTTTTGAGCCAGCATATTTGAAAAAATTATTTACTTTTGAAAATATGTTTTTTTTTTTTTTGAAAGTTGCACCACTTTTTTGGTAATTTTTTCGTTAAATAATTTAATTTTTTTTTAAATTAATATTTTTTAAAATGCTGGCTCTAAATTAAAAAATATATATTTCTGTTTATTTAAATAAAAAACAATTTAAATTCTACAAATAATATTTCGAGTAATAACGATTTTAAGTTATACCACTTTTTTCATAAATTTTAAATTAAAAAAATTTTTTTTTTAAGCTATGAGAGGTTTTATCATTTGATTTTGTTTACAAATGATATGGTTAACCATCACAAAAAAATTCAAAATTTTAACTCAATAAATAAAAAAATTTTGAAAATGTGTCTCGGACCCCCTTAAATGGTGGGAAAAGGTAGAATTTCAGTACCAACTACAACAAAACATAGTTTCAAGAAATAAATTTAATATAAGAAATTATTTTTAACCCCCTCACTGACAAGCCCGTGTTCATACGCTCACTAAGCTCCAGGTTTCACTGCAATACAAGCAATATTTAAAGTAATATAATTCTATTGATTTAATGTATTTTTAATACATTGAACAATGATTAATACTTCCAAGGATTGCATTCATATTCGTTATTAAGTTTTTTTTTTATATAAAATGTTCAAAGAATAATTTTTTAGCATTTAAAACAAAATGCAGAGAAAACAACATTACAATTTTGCCCTTTTCCAAGACAGTTGGAGGGTTAAAAAGTAGAGTAGAAATACATATGTTAATCAATATTTTTTGTTTAGATTGCATTTGATCGAATGGAAGATTGAGTTTTATCATTGAAATCAAAGTGGTAATAATGTATGGAAAACAATGTAATTTTGAGTTTCCTTCCATTTCTGTTAGTTTGATACATTAGAAATTTTAATTAAGTAATTGGAAAAATTTTTAAAGTGATTTTTAAAAAGTAACCTATTTTAAACATTTTTTTAACATAATTAAATGATCAAAAGATATAATTTCAGCACTGTTATTGTAAAATACCCTTTTTTGGCCTTCTTGACAGACGTTTCTTCTTCTTTTTTTTTACAGAGTATTTGAATGACCCCTTATAAAAAGTTTTTATTTCAAAAACATGAAAACTATGATGCAATATTAAATTTAAAGTATAAGCTTTAGCATATTGTAACAGACAACTACGCTATAAACTATATTATATATATCATTCACTGCAAAATGCAATTTTTTATTCACCCGATATCTTTAAAATTTTAGCCATTGTTTGTACAACGAAACATTTTAGCCACTGTAACGCAAAAACTACATTGTATATCGTTATTTGTGCTATAAACCTTTTTATTTATCCGGTATATTCAAATTATTGATATTGTAACGCAAAAACTATACAGTATATCATTATTTATGCAGTGAAGCTTTTTAACCCGGGTGGATGGGCGCGGGGTGTTTTGACATCCCACGTCCGAAAATATTCGTCTGCTGTCGGTGAGTGCTTTTAATTTATTGTTAATTAATTTTTAAAATTAATTATAATTTAATATTTCAGTTATCATTTTTCACGAGAAAGAGTGTAATTGTCATGAACTTCACTAACAGACAGAATTCTAAAGCTCTTTTTCGTATTTATGCCATTTCATATGTTTGGGGTGTGCTGACTCCCCATGCCCGTTCTCGTGTTACTTTTCACGAAGCGTGTCCTGCCGGGTTAATCACTCAATATTTTTACTCTATAGATTTTTAATATTAACCATAATGTCGCGCATAAAATATTCACCCGTTTCTTTTAAAGTTTTAGTCCCTATAATGCAAACTACTATGCTATATATAATTATTTGTAGAATGAAATTTTTTTATTCGCCCGATATTTTTACTCTATAAATTTTTAATCTTCACTAAAATTTCGAGCATAAAATTTGAAAGTTTTATCCATTGTATTGTAAAATATTTCAAAATACTGTACTATACATTACTATTTGTAGAATGATTTTTTTTATTCGCCCGATATAGTTACTTTATAGATTTATAATCTTCACAATAATTGCGTGTGAATAAAATATTCATCCCTTATTTTTAAAGTTTTAGCCATTATAAGGCAAAATGCTATACTATGTATCATTATTTGTAGGATGGAACTTTTTATTCGCCCGATATTTTTTACTCTATGGATTTTTAATCTTCACAATAATTTCGTAGATCTCCACTCTTTCGTAGATCATCTCTGTAGATATCCACTCTTTAATTTTAAAGTTTTATCCATTATACTGTAAAATACTGCAAAATACTGTAGGGGAGGTAGGGGAGATATGATACAGTTTTTTTTTTTTTTTTACTAATTTTTTACAACCCCTAGAAAGCTATTTTTAAAGAAATTTTTCGTGTTTTCTTATAAAGTGACCTTTTATTCATTTATTAAAAATATTGTGAATTTAAAAAATAATCATTCAAAAAATTTGTTATGTAAATTGAAAAAAAAAAAATGCAGACAATTCAATTTATGTGTCATACAATTTTTTATGATAAATCTTGAAACATTTAAGTAAAATTTAAAATGAAATGACATTGACATTTTTGTTTCAGAAATGTTTTTTTTTTTTTGCAAAAATATTTAAACAATTGCTATTATTTAAAGAATCCTATTACACGCTTTTTAAAAAATAAATAATGAAAAAAAAAACCCCTAGAGATCTTGCTGCAAGGAAAAATGAAGTGGACATTGCTGATTTGCAAACAATTTTAACATAAATTTAGCACATTTATTTCTTTAATCCTTTCAGGGGCAAAACATTTTCAATGCTAAAGTATTGAATAAATGAATGGCACTGGAATTTACTAACAAAGTTTATTGGAAATAAGAAAAGGGCTATATTTCACTTTCATATTAAATGGAAATTATTTTACCAAAATGCTGGTGCCAATGTGGCGTTTGGGAATTAAAATTAAGTGGTTTCATAAACAGACCACCACCCCTGAAGTAGTTCAAAGAAAAACTAATAACTCTATCATTTTGACAAGTAAAATTGGGTGGATTTAATGTTTTTTTCAATTTGCCCTTAGACAATTATGGAAGCATCTTCTCTTTCAGTCCATTTAAACCTTTTTTCTTCTACATGACGAGCAAAGCGAACTAACCATATATCATCCCACTGCTTATGTAACCTACATAATGTCTATGAATAGTCTCTTTGTTCTTCCTTACCAATTTCAGTAGCTCTTGTTGTAAAACAGTAATGAATATTACAGTGCTATATTAGTTTACAACTTAAAATAAACGATTAAATTTCAAATATACAAGTGTATCATTTCTCCCCAGCATTAATGTATCATTTCTCCCTATCATGCCTTTTTGGATTTTCAATCACTTTGTATAAATGCAGCTGCAAAATTCCAATCTGCTTTCTAGTAAAACTCACCGTAACAATGTGTTTTACAATTAAAAAATAATTACAAGATATTATCTTCACAATAATAAAAGTTATGAAAGAAAATCAGTATTTAAAAAAATTTACGTTGACATTCTAAAAATCAAAATTAAAAGAAAAAAAAACGTTGTCAGTTCTTCACTGCTAATTCCAGCTAATGATGGCCTCTGTTAATAAAAGAAGCCTTTACATCTGTTACAATGGCTGTTAATGCCATTTTTTGAGAAAAATTGTCAATGTATCAACCTCCCTATGTATCAAACCTCCCCTACCTCCCCTACTATACATCATTATTTGTAAAATGAAACATTTTCAATCGTCCTTATATTTTTACTCTATAGATTTTTAATCTTCACAACAATTGCGTGTGAATAAAATATTCATCCGTTATTTTTAAAGTGTTAGCCATTATCCTGCAAAATACTATGCTATACGAGTATATCATTATTTGTAGAATGAAACATTTTCAATCGTCCTTATATTTTAACTCTATAGATTTTTAATCTTCACAATAATTGCGTGTGAATAAAATATTCATCCGTTATTTTTTAAGTCTTGGCCATTATACTGCAAAATACTATGCTATATATTATTATTTGTAGGATGGTACTTTTTATTCGCCCAATATTTTTTACTCTATTGATTTTTAATCATCAGCATAATTTCACGCATAAAATATTCACCTACTATTATTTAAATTTCGGCCATTATAATGCAAAATACTATACTATATATCATTATTTGTAGAATGAAACATTTTATTTACCCAATATATATTTTCTACTCTATGGATTTTTAATCTTCACAACAATTTTGTGCATAAAATATTCACTCTTTAATTTTAAAGTTTTATTCATTATACTGTAAAATGCTGCAAAATACTGTACATCATTATTTGTAGAATGAAACTTTTTTATTCTCCCGATATTTTTACTCTATAGATTTTTAATCTTCACAACAATTGCGTGCGAATAAAATATTCATCCGTTATTTTTAAAGTTTTAGCCATTATAATGCAAAATACCATACAATATATCATTATTCGTAGAGTGAAACTTATTTGCCCGATATTTTTTACTCTATGAATTTTTAATCTTCACAATAATTGCGTGTGAATAAAATATTCATTCGTTATTTTTAAAGTGTTAGCCATTATACTAAAAAAGAAAAAAAAAACTATACTATATATCATTATTTATAGGATGAAAATTTTTATTCGCCAGATATTTTTATTCTATGGATCTTTAATCTTCACAATAATTTCATGCATAAAATATTCACTCTTTAATTTTAAAGTTTTATTCATTATACTGTAAAATACTGTACATCATTATTTGTAGAATGAAACTTTTTTATTCGTCCGATATTTTTACTCTATAGATTTTTAATCTTCACAATAATTGAGTGTGAATAAAATATTCATCAGTTATTTCTAAAGTTTTAGGCCTTATAATACAAAATGCCATACTATATACATCATTATTTGTAGAATGGAACTTTTTATTCGCCCGATAGTTTTTACTCTATAGGTTTTTAATCTTCAACATAATTTCGTGCAAAAAAATATCATTCACAATTACGCACTGATATCATTCGTCGATTTTATTTCCAATCAATTCTTTCACTGAACTAATTTCTCCAATCAATGTCTTTTCAGCAAAATCGCTTCCGATATGCCTGTTATCTGAAAAGTTTCGATTTCTGAATGTAATTTTAATCGATTTCGATGGCATCTTGGTCGAGGCTTCCAGTGGGAAACTTGCTCCATTGTCCACTGATTGCATGCGAAAATGCAAACTCAATCAAATTCTCTTCAGTTTCGGCAGCACATAGATTAAGTGAAAAGATAAAAATCAGGTGCAGTGTTAAATCGGAAAACAAATTCAGCTTTTATTATGTGGATTAAAATCCGTTAAGCGTCTGGTAGTATTTTTCATGTATGGTTAAGGGGGCAGTTTACCTTAAACTTTTATAAATAATACTTCTATTCTAGATTTGAATGTGCATATTTTTTCTTTACTTTTCAGATTATGAACGATATGAAATAAAACAGGAAAAGATATTTCTTACCTGTACTCAGTAGCGCTGTTTAGATCCCAATCCCGTTTTCTTTAGATCCGAAAGATATCTCCCATTGTACGGTTGTTTTATATTTCACAATACTTATCTAAAGTGTAAAATAGAAAAGATATTATTTATAATTTGTATTATTATAATTTTTGTGTCATGGATGGTTGAAATGATGACTTTTATATCCACTCAATATCTTTAATGAAAATCTTCTTGTTTATTATATTATATTATACAGAAGAAGCACCGAGACAATAAAATTCTTCTCGGAACTTAGTAAACACGACATCATACAAGCACAGCAAAGGCAGTTCTAAAAAAATATGTAAAAGAAAAGGTTAAAGTCTACTCGTAGATGAAGTCCACATAATGATTACACATATAGCGTAGAAGTAGGAAATGGGAGAGGCAAAACCGCAAATATGCAATCTTCTCAAGGCAAGGAAAGTAAAAGTTTAAAGTCTTGAAATTAGATCACAAAAGGTTTTTAAGTTTTCTGTCAGGGATTATACACCCACCTCAACATAAACTTGGTCAAAAAATCGATTTTCCTTTCCTAATATTAAATGAAAGCCTGTTTAATTGTGAATATGTTGGAATTAGCCTTCGGGTTTTTTGTTATTTAAAAGAAAAAAGTATATGAATATGTGTTAGATTTTAAATTTTTACGCTATATATATCAGTAAAAAAGTAAATTATATTGAATGTAATATTAGATGTGTCTAAACCTCCTTGCGCAGTCTTGTGTAATACACATTTAAAAATCTTAAAAAAAAAAAAAAATCTGCAAAAATATAATTTTTTAAAAAAGTAGTAGGGATTTAAAAAATGGATTTTTTTATAAACTGTTTAAAATTTTTAATTAAATATGCAGTTAATTTTTTTAATGTACTTTTAGTTGAACATTGAAATACAGTGAGTTCACTATTTGAACCATATTTTTAAAAATACCGTCATACTTTGGGGCACTTCTTCCTGGTTCCACTCACATTTTCGTTATTAAAAAATATTATATGTGATTTTTCAACGTCGAAATTTAGTTGTAAACAATTAACTTGAAACAATGAAGCAAACTGTATGGTTTTAAAGAGGAATTTTTTTATTTTTTAACTATTTTTAAAGTTTTGAAACAAATTAGAACGTGCTGGGGGATTCTTTGGTCCATTAACTTAGTTTCATACATAATGAATACATTTCATATGTAAATGAATACATTTTTATTGAAACCCCCTTGCAATAGCATTTGCTAATAAATTAACACTGCAAACTCGATAAACAAATGTTTTTTTTTTTTTTTTTTTTTTTTTTTTTTTACACTAAAACACAATAAACCAATTGTTAATATTAAAGAAACGAGAAACAGTTTTCGTCATGTTATCCTCAGCAACTGGGGCAAAAACAATTAATGTACCATTTTGTTACAGTAACATTTGAAAAAAAAAAAATGTTACTTAAAACATGTTTTAAGAGATTTGGTTGTATAAAAGGCATTTCTAAGTATTAATTGGGGCTATTTTCCGACCAAAAAAGGCCTGGCAAAAAGTAGCCCCGAAATACTAGTTTTCATGTTAGCTTTATGAAAACGTAAACATTTTCTGTAAAAATAAAAAGTTAAAGGAAAAACTAGGATCACACATGGGTTACAGGTTACTAAAAATAACATTTTGACACTTATCTTATTCGTAGCTCTTATCCAGATTGTTTCATTATAGAAAGTTTGAAGAGTTACAATTTACACATGAAAACAGTTGTTTAGAAACCCCTCTAAAAAAAAGTGTTGCCTCTAAAAAAAATTAAATTACCCCCAAACTATTCAAATACCCTATAGTAGGGTCTAAAATATTTTTCAAGAGCAAGAACTCTAAATTATCTTGTATTGTTTGTTCAATACAAAGAATAAAATGTTATTTTATGGGATGAACCAAAGTAACCCCGCAAGGACCAAAGTAGCCCCCGTTAACGGCAAACAAAATTGTTGAAAAGTTAAACTTAAATATTCATACCCTTAAAGATTCATAAAATAACCAGTAGACCCGTGCGAGGCTTTAGCATTGCAACGCGAGCCCTGAGCGTGGTGGCAGTGCAAGGTTTTCACGGTTATCCTTGACAAGAACGATAATTAGGTCACCTTTTCTTTGAAAGTCCTCCCTCAAAGTATTTTTTCATAGCGATATGGACAAAATTGGACCTTGCTTAAAGGGATCGGGTAAGCGAAATTCAACCAAAAAATTGATTTTTACTTTTTTATATCATTAAATAGTTTAAACTTTTATATTTTCAACGATGTATTACGCATGTTTATATATATAAAAGAAAGTGCTGGATTTTTTTCATTCTTTCTAAGAGCACTTCACAGCAGTGGGCTACTTTTTTCAAATTCAAATTTCTTGATTGGCACCACTTTTCTGAAGTGGTAAAATTCCCATTGTTTTCGCCTTAATTAATATGTTATTAAATAAGGCGAATTTTATTATTTCAAAAAAGTGATGCCAATCAAGAAATCAGAATTTTTAAAAAGTAGTGCACTGGCAACACTGCTTCACAACTTTAATTGACTTTTTCTCAAAAATTCGATTTTTCAGGTTTGTGTTCCTTTTTCTCAATATCTATTAAACTTAAGAACTCAGATTTTTTTAAATACTTATATTATGTTATAGTGCATACTTTAACACAGGGATTTAATGATTTGTTGAGAGTTATTTATTTTGGGCAGTGAAATCTTACCAAAAATGCTAATTTAAAGATGTTTTTCAATAAATAATTAATAATTAATTTAGAGTTTCACTTAGAAAGAAAATGGTCTGTTCAAGTACGTAAAGCATGTAATAAAAACTACTCTAAAAAATCTAGACCTCTATCTTTCACCATTTCTGAGAAAAAGGTGCATAAAGTTGGTGCATTTTAACATGGCCGCGATAGAGCTTACCTGGTCCCCTTAACAAAATTTCTCCATCCTTTCCTTAAAACATACATAACCTACAAATGACGATGTTTATATACTTAATTAATAAAAAAATATTGTTTTATTTTCCCACAAAATAAGAATAAACTGTAGACTACTTAAAAGCAATTTTTTAGTATTTATGATATAAGAAAATCTCTTTTACCAATCTTTGGTTGTTTTACACTTAGAAATACATGCAAGAAAGCAAGGCCCACGTATGAAACCTAATTTATTTTTTTTATGTAATCTTAGCAAAATTTATTAATTCAATTTATTATTAGAAATCTTTTTTTTTTTTTTTTTTTTTTTTTTTTTTTTACAAGCTTATTGCAAACATCAATTCACTGTCAGTTGTTTTTCCTTCCAAACAAAGAAGTAAACAAATTAATCTTCACTACCACCAGATGGCGTCTGATGAGTCGGCGAAAAAATTGTCTGCTCAGCAATGTGGTAATGAATGATTATTTAGAACAAATCAGCGACGTTTCTGTTTTGAAACGTTATTCTCTTTAGTAGAAAATGGAGCTAATTTTTCTGATGGCATAGAAAGTTACTTCTCTCAGAGTTATTGTATTTCGATTTGATATCGATTTTTCTAATTTTTAAAACTGCAGATTGACTTTTGATTATGCTGAAAAAGGAGTTTATTTATATTTGCAAATATGATAAGGAGTGATTCGCAACGAATTTTTGAGAAAGAAAGTATTTTTAATTGTAATTGTTAATTGGTTTATTGTTATACATTGATAATGCAGTTGCGACTGCCAATATGAATTACTAGTTAATTGAATTAATCAAATCAATGAATACAAAATTGAAATCGTTGTATTATTTTTTGTATGATACACTTAAATTGTAATTACGGAGTGAACAAGATTACTGTATTTTCTTGTCGATTTTTATTAATTTTAAATTTTTTTAGCTAATTATTTATGCTAGGGTTGTTAGTTTGGCCTTCGTTTTTATTCATACCGGAAAATTTGAAAGAAGAATTTTTACTTTATGCAATAACAAAATTTCTGTCATTAAATAAATCAAAAAATATTATTTTTAATTTCTGGCATGAATTCGGATTTTCTGAATAAAAATGGAGACCATACTGGCAACCCTGATTTATACAGACAAACAAGGAAAGCCGGAACAAGGTTTGCCGTAATGCGCGAAAATTAATACGCAAAAAAGGCATCTTAATTTAGTGAAAGAAATGTTATATAATATTAAGCATAGATTTATTACACACACACACACGATGACTGTAATTGTTTCGAAACTTTGTCTTCACAAATATTAAAATTCAACTTTTAATACTGATATGTATAATTATTCTACGAACATGCTTCTTATTACAGTTATGATACATTTCTGAATTTGCAATAGCGTTCATTGTACGCAAAAATACGCCCAGCAGCCGCTAAATTGTTAATTAATAACTTTATTTTGCCGTTTTCTAATGCATGTTTCTCTTTAAATTGTGTTATTGATTTTTTATTTTATTAGGTAGTTTTCTTTACAAAAAAGCTACCTATTGCAGCCGTTCGGAGGAAAGCGATTTCAAAAAATTTTGGTATATTTTCATCGATCATGACCCCCAGACCCCGAAACCACCCTCCGTTCAAAATTGATATATATATATATATATGTATATCTGACCTATGTCACACTGTAACTCCCGTAATTATGAACCGATTTCGATGTAATTCGGTTTGTACATAGTACATACCAATGTCTCGACCGAGTTCGTTGGCCAGCTTCATCCGCCGTTTTGTTTCAAAATGGCGGCCATTTAAAATTTAAAAAAAAATTTAAAACTTGAAATGTGGTACCAAAAAATTACAAATGGAAAAATATTTTTCTCTTATGCATTTGACCTTTATACAAAGATTCCGGAGCAGTTTTTGTTTCGTCAATATCTTAAAAAATGGCTGAGTTATAGCATTTTGAATTTCTAGCGTGGCTGACATTTTGAAACGTCCTGAATTTTGTCACGCGATAAAAGGCGTATTTATGAACCGATTTGGATGTAATTCGGTGTGTACATAGTACATACCAATCTCTCGACCGAGTGCGTTGGCCAGCTTCATCCGCCATTTTGTTTCAAAATGGCGGCCATTTAAAAATTTTTTTAAAATTTAAAATTTGAAATGTGGTACCAAAAAATTGAAAATGGAAAAATATTTTTTTCTTATGTATTTGACTTTTATACAAAGATTTCGGAGCAGTTTTTGTTTCGTCTATATCTTAAAAAATGCCTGAGTTATAGCATTTTGAATTTCTAGCGTGGCTGACATTTTGAAACGTCCTGAATTTTGTCACGCGATAAAAGGCGTATTTATGAACCGATTTGGATGTAACTTCGTTTATACATAGTACATACCAATGTCTCGACCCGGCTCGTTGACCAGCTTCACCCGCCATCTTGTTTAAAAATGGCGGCCATTTAAATTTTTAAGAAAAATTTAAATTTGAAATGTGGTACCAAAAATTGAAAATTGAAAAAATATTTTCTTCTTACGTGTTTGACCTTCATAAAAAGATTCGGGAGCAGTTTTTGTTTCGTCTATATCTTAAGAAATGGCTGAGTTATAGCATTTTGAATTTCTAGCGTGGCTGACATTTTGAAACGTCCTGATTTTTCTCACGTAATAACAGGCGTATTTATGAACCGACTTGGATGTACCTTGGTGTGTACATAGTACATACAAATATCTCGACCGAGTTCGTTGGCCAGCTTCATCCGCCATCTTGCTTCAAAATGGCGGCCATTTAAAAAAATTAAAAAATAAAAAAAATTAAATGAGATACCAAAAAATTGGAAAATGAAAGAGATTTTTTTTTGTATGTGTTTGACCTTAATGCAAAGATTCCGGAACAGTTTTTCTTTCGTCTATATCTAAAAAAAAATGGCTGAGTAATAGCATTTTGAATTTCTCTTGTGGCTGACATTTTAAAACTACCTGATTTTTGTCACGCGATAACAGGCGTATTTATGAACCTATTTGGATGTAACTTGGTCTGTACATAGTACATACCAATGTCTCGACCGAGTTCGTTGGCCAGCTTCATTCGCCATCTTGTTTCAAAAGGGTTGCCATTTAAAAAAAATTAAATTTAAAATTCAAAATGAGGTATTAAAAAATTGGAAAATGAAAAAGATTTCTTTTATGTGTTTGGCCTTGATACAAAGATTCCGGAGCAGTTTTGTTTCTGAGTTTTGTTTCTTTTGTTCAGTCTTTAGTTTCTGTCTCAGTTCTTGTTCTTTTGTTGATATCTTAAAAAATGGTTGATTTATAGCACTCTGAATTTCTAGCATGGCTAACATTTTGAAACGATCTTGTATTTGTCACGCGATAACACACGTATTCGCCTATTTCGATGTAAGAAGGCATGTGGATAGTATACATCAACACGTCGACCAAGTTCGCTGGCCAGATTCATCAGCCATCTTGTTTCAAAATGGCGGCCATTAAATTAAAAAATATATATATATTTAAAGTGAGGTGCAAAAAAATTAGAAATTGAAAAAGGTTTCTTTCTGAAGTATTTGATCTTGATATAAGGATTCAGGAGCATTTTTTGTTTGTCTTTACCTTAAAAAATGGCTCAGATATAGCAGTTTCAATTTCTATTGTGGGTGACATTTTATAAAATTTGATTTTTTGCATGCGACAGCACTCCTATATATTAACCGATTCCGATGTGAGTGAGCATGTGCACAGCAATTACTAAGGTCTCGACCAAGTTCACTGCTTAGCCTCATCCACCATGTTGTCTTAAAATGACAGGCACTTTAAGAAATTGCCGAATTTGGCAGCCAAATGTAAGTTACTTTAAAGAAAAGCAGCTTGGATAAAGCTGACTAATTTCGCGAAATTCTCATTCATTATATTGATAAAAATTAGTATTGAATCTCCTATATTCGGTTTCCACTAAATTGAGCTTCGTGTGTTTGCATGATATGAGTTGGCTTTTTTTAAATAAGGATTATGAAAGCTACCTCTTCCTCCCGGCACTGGCCGGAAGGACTTTTTTCCCGTTTAGCAACTTGAATCTTTCTAACACATTAATAAAAAATTTTCGTTCCCGTTTTCCTGAAAATTTTAGATATTCGGATGCCTATGAATTAAACAGCCATTTTTATATTTCTAAAAATTGTAATTGTGAAATATATATAGAAACTTTATATCTCAAGTTGAAACGTCATAGTCACCTTAATAAAATAAATAAACAACATGAATGTTTAATTCAAATTTAATTCCAAATAGGTGCAAGTATATAGAAGTTTTAAAAACATTTAAAACTTTTCAAGATGTTAAAAACATTGATGTCAGAAGATGTTAAAATCCCTAGCGCTTTCAGCTAAACATTAGCCGCCATCAAGGGAACTGCTGTAGCTTCAAAGACATACGCTGGTTAAATATCAGAGGAGGTGAATTTGGTTTTGAACATGGACCCGGAGCTGGAGCTGGAGCCCGGAGCCGGAGCGCTCCGGAGCTGTGTTTTCCCTGGAGCTGGAGCCGGAACTGGAGCTCTAAATTTTCCCCAGCTCCAGGGCTCCTTTAGTTTTTAATATTCTTTGAAATCTTTTTTTTTTTTTTTCCCAGTTTAAATTTCTAGGCTTAAAATATTTTAATTACATCATTATTCAGTATTTTAATTATATCAATTTTTAGGTTTTTATTATTATTATTAGAGAAGGAAACCTTCTCAAAACATGGTAACACTACTTTACTTCTACTTTCTACTTGAACTAAGTGACAACACTATTCAAAAACCAATATGGCCGCCTGTTGTTTACACGTGTAGTTGTACAACTTTGGCTGTTTGAAAAGTGTAGAAGAAATTTAAGATTTTTGTGTTTAAAATTCCACCAAACTTTCTATTTTAAAAGCAAATGCTAAAAGATGTCATACTTTCTGAACAAGCATTTGAAGTTTGATGAGAAGAAAAATGCATTTTGTCAGATCTTTAATGAAGGTAGAAAGTATTTGTGAGCAAAAAATTAAACGTGTAAATTAAAATCTGCAACTCAAAAGCGCGAAGTTGGAGCCGGAGCTGGAGCCACAGTATTTTCTCTAGGAGCGGAGCTGGAGCTGGAGCATCAAAAATTGTTCAGCTCCGGGTCACTGGTTTTGAATAACCTTTCCTCCCCCCTTCCTTTTCACTGTTTCTATAGCAGCCCCTTTATTTTCTTTCCTTCCCTCCCTCCTATTTGTTGCTTGTTGGTTTCACCCTCTGATATTTAACCATCGTATGTGATGCGGATGACGTCATTTGATATAAAATAATAGTGCATGTTTTAAGTCTTAAAACTGAAATATATTTTGTACTATTTATATATATATATATACATATATATATATATTTTTTTTTTTTCATCGGGAGAGACACTAAATTCTGAAAAAGCAGAATTCCTGCTTTCTAGTTTGAATTTTCATTAATAATAATGAGTGTACTGTCATAAATATTTCATAGGAAGAATATTTTTATTGCTGTGAAATTCAAGGAAAATTTTATGAAACTGAGATTAACTGCAATAATATTATAATGCATTCACTGCCTAATTACTTTTAATCTGGCAACTTTTTTCCTACCTGTAAAAGTTGTTTCATGGCAAGGACAGTTTTGCTGCTGTAAAAACTTCGTTAACATTTCGGCTTTTTATGCAACTTTTAAAATCTAAATTGGCACTTTTTCGTCTTAATTACAGGGGTATTGCTTGTTAAAGCTAGCTTATAGCGTGGATAGTTTTATTGCAGGGGAAACCAACAAAATAATGACTGACAATTAGTTCCCATATTACTAATGAGTAATGCAAATCTATATATATTTAAATTGATGAAGTCAAGTTCTTTTTTTTTTGGTAAAATTTTTTGAATACTTTATTTAATTACCTCCATACATACTCTGCTCTGATTTCAGAAAAATTTTTAGTTTTTAATATTCAGATAAATTTAATGTAAAAGTGGATATTCATCTTGATTCATCTTGAATTTTCATATAGGTCAATTCCATCGTAACTGACGTAACAATTTATCATCGAATTTTATTTTCAAAACTGTGGGGAAAATTTACTAATAAAGCTAGAACAAATTTTTACAATTTAAAATATTTCTTACTAAGGACTTAATACCCAAGTACCTGCAGATTATTTCACTCCCTCTTTTAGTCCCAAAAATTGTAATTCAAAATTCTGTAACTGACGTAACATAAAATAAACAAACATTTTTTCTGCCTCATTGAAGTGTAAAAGTTATCAAAACTATCCTGTTAAAAAAGTGATTTAATGCTCTCAATAACACTAAGTAACGACAAAATATAACAGTAACTTGTTTAATTAATTTCTGAATAATAAAAAAGAAAAAATGCCATTTACACATGTAATTGACGTAACGTTTACTGTGTAACTAACGTAACATTATGACTTTACAAAGACAATAATGCTACTTAACTTAGTTTGTAAACAGTAATTTGCAATGCCTTTTTATTTGGATTTTATTACAAAACATAAAAATATCAAGCTTTCCAATCATACAATTAAATTAAACATATTAGAAATTTTATCCCCCCCCCCCCTCCAAAAAAAAGAGAATTTTCTGTGGAGTTGCCCTATATCAGGGAGCGTTCCGTTTCAGCTCAATCTTTAAATAGAATTTATCGACTTAAAATATCCCGTGAAATATTACAAATTCTGCTATCAAAGAAAGAAATAACGAATTGTGTGATTCAATTAGCATATAAAATTTCCGATAAGAAATAGTGGTACCGTTTCCAACCCCTTGGAAAATCCAAAGAGTGCACGTATATTGATATATATACAGGGTGTCCCAAAAACCTCGACTTTTATTCCTTAAATATTGATCATAGGGGTCAAAGTCACAAAATACGAAAATTGCAGACCGCACAATAAAATTTCTATTTAATGTTATATAATACAATTTTCTTTTTTACATTCTAATAAAAAATATTCTTAGAAGTATTTTCAAAAGATATTATATTCATAATAACACAAAAATAAAGCAATTAAAAGACTTAAAATTTCAGATGGTCATTTTCCTGGCATGTCACACTATAAGGTGTGCAAAATAAAAGGTTTTCTGCTATCATGTACAAATGTCTTTTTCTAGTTTTTTTTTTTTTTCTAATTAATAATTATACCTTATATAAGACATATATGTGAAAGATAACAAGTTCTGTATTTTACAAATAATTTTCCATAATTAAAATACGGTTGTCACTGAAAATGAATGTCATTGTCCTGGCCATCTCATTTTAGTTCTTTATGCGGTATAAAGATGGCGCTGCAGAGTAATTCGTCTTGTTCTTGACTAGGGTGTCAACGATTTTAATCAATTGATTTAAATCAGCGATTAAAATCATGATTTTAATCAACCGATTTTTAAAAAAAATCATTGATTTAAATCAAAAATTTTCTAAATGTTTAAAATGTCAAAAAATATATTAAAATCTAACATAAACATAATTTGAAAGTTTCTACAGGTATTTTGACTTATGAATAAACAAAAAAAGAGCTTTAAATAATTGTTTCTAAGTTTAATTCATGAGTATTGTAAAAAATTAAAAGCAGTTGAGTTTCTAAAAAGCATTGTTTTTAAGTAAAAAATGTTTAATTTAAAAATGATATTTAAATCTAATATAATTTGCAATGTCATAAATTCATTAGGTAATCAATGTCATTAGGTAATCAATTTATGCATAATTTTATGTAAAATTACACATAGCAAGTGTAATACATTTTTACAAGAAAAAGAATAAATAAGTAATTAATAGCAATCTCAAGTTAAAGAAAAATGAACGAATGACATCTTTTCAAAGCTAAATTGTAAATGAATGCATAAGAGAAAAAGAAATAATTGGTATAAAAATGCTAAGCTCAGCAAGAACGTCTTCGGTATAGGTTGAATAAATGTTTTAGGTAGATTTCGTATGAAATTCTACCTATTGGGATTGTTCCTATGTTGGAATTTCTGAAAAATTTTTGCAGATCTACACCGATCATGACCCCTAGAACCCAAAACCACCCTCAGTAAAAAACTTTATATATCTATCTATCTATCTATCTATCTATCTATCTATCTATCTATCTATCTATCTATCTATCTATCTATCTATATATATATATCACTTTCTTCTGGACACGATAACTTTCGTAATTCTGCACCAATCTCTTCCAAACTGATACATAAAATCAATGGGCATAAAATCTCGGTCAAGTTCGTTAATGGGCAAAATCGGACAAAGGGGACGGAAATAGGGAGGGGTTTTGTGAAAACAGAAAACCCCCCATAACTTCTTAATTTTTGTACATATCAAATCAGTTTAAAGTTTTTATTACTTCTAAAAATAGGGCCAAAAATTTATGTATCACAGATTTTTGATAAAGTTAAAAATGGGCTCAAGGGGCGCAAAAAATAGGGTTTTTGGGAGAAAAAAAATCATAACTTCGTCAATTCTCAAGATATCAAATTCAATTAATTTTATTATAAATCTCCTTAACATTATCTAAAACTTTTATATTCACAAGTTTTTGATAGGAGCAATTCGTACCGCAAAAAAAAATTAAAAACGAAAACAAAAAGGGCGTTTGAAGAAGAAAAAAATCCATAACTTCGTCAATTCTCAAGATATCAAATCCAATTAATTTTATCATGAATCTCCTTAACATTATCTACAACTTTTATACTCACAAGTTTTTGATAGGAACAATTCGTACCGCAAAAAAAAATTAAAAACGAAAACAAAAAGGGGGTTTGAAGAAGAAAAAAATCCATAACTCCGTCAATTCAAAAGATATAAAATCCCCATGAATTTATCATATATCTTCTTAATATTGTCTACAACATCTATATAGACAAGTTTTGGATAGGACCAATTCTTAGAGCAAAAACAAATTAAAAATACATACCGGTTGAAGTAAAAAATGATCTTAGTAAGGGTGTATTCAAATTCAAACTGCTTATTTTCTGACTCATTTTACAATTCATTTTTGCTTTCAATGGCTTCCATTTGGTACGTTTTCTTACTCAGAAACTATATAATGTACCGTAATGGTCGATTTTCTGATAGGGGCAGAATATATTTTTTTAAATGCTGTTAAAAAGGGCATTTTGAACCGAATTTACCGAAGCGGATTGTGTTGGAAAAATCATTGTATTAAAGATGCGCTTAAATCCAAACTGCTTATTTTCTGACTGGTTTTTAAATTCATTTTTGCTCTCAAACGCATTTAATTGGTAGATTCGCTTATTCAGAAACTATATTATGTACCGTAATAATCGATTTTTAGGTAGAGGCAGAATATATTTCAAAAAATGATGTCAAAGTGGACATTTTGAACAGAATTTCCCGAAGCGATTATGTTAGAAACGAAAAATATTGTCCTTCTGAGAAAATAATTGTTTATATATCAAGTTTTAATTAATTGAACAAAAAATAAAAACACAGGTCGCTTATAAATCTCTTCAAAAATCACGTCAGCAAGTTTCATATTTTTTTTTTTTTAATTAAAAATGAATCTGCAATTATGCCAGAAAATTTCGAGTTGTTGAGCATGGAAAAGTATTTTTTTGAATACCGCTCTAACATGATTCTGATAAAACCAGCTATTATATGAAAATGAAATAAAAACTCGTCAAGAGCGGCCAGATAAAATTGTTAAAGTGGATTTATCTATAATCATGATTTAGTTTTTGTTTGTGAAATTAGTATATTTGACTTCGAAATCTACCTCTGCCTGTAGGCCGGGCCGGCAGGGATTTTTTTTAACTTTGTAGCTTACATAATACTAAATAAAAAATAATGATTAGGGATTGAAAAGGCAACAAAATTTTTCTTAAAAAGAAAAAAAAATTGAACCATTGAAACCTAATAATACACACTGAGAGGTGATAATGCTGTTACTTAAATATTTTGAGGATTTCAGATATTAAGTGGCTAACTTAGATTTATCCTATACGAATAGGTTTAACTCATTTTCATAATTCTTTTGGTTATCATACACAAACACGTGTGTAAGTTTAGATTTTGGTGGTTTACAGTAATTTTCCTAAATACAAATGCAAAACGAGCTGCAAATAATATTTGTTAGTTTTGTTATTTGTGTTACTAACTAATGAATTACTTATTTGCAGTTTTTATTAATCCTGTAATTACTTATACTATTTCTTCTAGGACTTTTTGTATAAATGGCGCCGCACCATGCTCCTTTTGAAATTGGCAAAATGCACCGTAACTTAAAAGAAATAGTTGAAATTCACCTGTAGTTGTAGCCAAAGATTTCTTGTAAAAAACCTCCCCATTCAACAGTATTTCTAAATTCATATGGCCAAGATCTCGCAAAAGCATAGAACTTTATTTCTTTAGAAAATACAGGATATTATTAAAATATTTTATTTAATTGTATTTTTCTATTTGTTATTCAAAAAATCATTAAAAATTAAGGACACTTTATTCACCATACTAAAAATTATTCTTTTTTCCCCCCTTATATCATTACTAAACACATTACTAATATATTTCCTCATGAAATAGTACCCTTTTTTGGGACTAGCATCCTGTCCCTTTTCCTTTCTAAAATGAATACCACATTATTATCATTTTAATAATTAAGTTTTAAAAATGTATAATATGTTCCTAAGTAGAGAGTTAATTGTTTAATAATTATTAATTTGAAGTAGTGTTAACTATTTAATATAAAATGCAGTTAATAATTTTAATAAATGTTAAATATCAGTAGTATTTATAAAGTTTTACATAATTATTACAATATTAATGTATGTAACATTATTGTATGATACTACCTAATGAAACTACTAATTTGCAGTTTTTATAATTTCTGTAATTACTAACTAATAATTATAATTTTATTAATTAAAGTGTTAAAACATAGATTATGTTAACAATTAGTACTTTAATTGTTTTGGAAACCTAAAACTCTTGGTAGCTATTCCGTGGCTGAACGCTGGGAAAAAAATCATAAAAATCCGATTTAAATTAAAAAAATCATGATTTTTTTACACCCTATTCTTGACATAGTTCAAGTCAGAAGTAATAAAATCATTGCTACCAGCAAGATCTTTTAGATATTTCTTTGAAAATATGTTTTTAAAGGCTTTTTAAAATTGAGTAGACTTTTATTAAGTCATTTTCCTGTCTTCTGTAAATTGCAAATAAAACTATTACATTGAATTTGAGGTACTATAGAAGAAACATAGTCCTTTAAACAAAATTAAAATGTTAGATCTAAAAAAAAAAAAAAAAAAAAAAAAAAAACAAGAATGTGAAAAAGGTTTTAGAATGAAATTGTCATTATCCTGGCATGCATATGCCAAGAAAATGACACATAATTATAATTACATAAAAATGAACTTAAGCTCTTCAAACTTTAACAATTTTGTATATAAATTCCTTTATTCAGCTGTTCAACCAACATTTAAAAAAAATCAGAAGCTTTGAAACGATTTAAATTTTCAAAATTTTTGTTTTCAAAATCTCACATTTTGTGATATTCACCCATAGACATATATTTTAAATTGCAAAGTTATGTAAAAAAGGTGCAGAATTTTATGAAATCGATTAAAATTTTCAGAGGATTAAATTTGGAGAAATACAAAAATTAAATTTTTATACGGCCCCCGTAAAGAAAATTTCCCAATGAATAAAATGTGCCCATGCACTAATAATGCCATGTACAAAATTTCAGCACTTTATCATAAAAAGTCACAGGGATATGAAAATACATACTAAATGCTAACTTAAACCACCTTTCGATGCCTGGATATCTGTTAGCAAAGGGAAAAAATCGCATCAGATGATCACGTTTCAGGTGTCGTACTCAAATTACGAAAGAAAACAATGATTGCATAAACAAATAATAATTGCGCTTAATAATTTATGATTAAACCCTCACGAACTTTGTTCAAACATATCTTTGCGATTTTTTATGATAAAACGCTGAAATTTTGTATATGACATTATTAGTGTATGGGGGCACATTTTTCTCATTGAGAAATTTTTTGTACGGGGCCGTATAAAAATTTAAAATTTGTATTTCTTCAAATTTAACCCCCTGAAAATTTTAATCGGTCAATATTTTCAATATTATGCTCAATATTATGATCAATATTTCCATCACCCCCAACAAGCCAACAGAAAAATTGATAAGTTGAATAACTGAAATTTTATTTTAAAATTAAATACCACCATAAAAATGCCCTTCCGTTGCCATTCCCTGAGAAGTTAAAAGAAATTTTCAGCACTTTTTACTAAAAGTAATTTAAACAATATTTCAAGCACAAAGAGTTTCAAAAAAATTATAAATTCTTTATTCGAAATACTTTTATAGGGTCATAAATGATTGTTATTCTCTTACAAAGGTTACATCTGTAAAAATTCTTTTTTTTTTTTTTTTTTTTTTTTTTTTTTTTTTTTTTTTTTTTTGGCATATTCAAAATGTTAACACTAACAGAAAACCATTTCAATATTAATATTCAATATTAATATTAATATTTAATGATAACATATTTTCAAAACCAGACAACAATCTACAAATAGAACACAATCAAGATGTTTTGACACAAATCGAATCCACAGAATCATTTATTGTCAAAAGAGATTACGGTCAAAAATCCACTAAGTTATCTCATTTTCATCACATTTTTAAATCCTTATTAGTTAGAGATTAAAGTTGTCAGTCATTCACATCTATGAATATAGAAAAAAAAAAATTAGATCCATTACTGTCAAGAGAAAAAAAAAAATCATACATGGAATAACTGAAATACATGTAAAATTTAAATATCACCATTAAAGTTATATAAAAATAAAATTTTAAGTTAATCCATTATGATGCCCTTCCATTACTCTTAGTTATTTTGCTACCTTTTTAGCATTTCTATTTCTAGTAATCGAAATGTATGGGCTCTGTTAAGAGTCTTTTTTTTTTTTTTTTTTTTTTTTTTTTTTTTTATGATGGAGTTTTCCCTCGGTAGCTCTTTTATCCCCCTCTGGTGAATCTAATAGAATTCTTTTATTTTTATTTTTTATTTTTACTTTCTTCTATCTTCAATAGAAGAAAGAATTGTAATCAACATTTTTTTCGACTTCCGATTTTTGACGGATTTACACGGTTTAGGGGTCAGAGATCCCCAAAAACATGTTTATACAAAATGTCTGTCTGTCCGTGTGTCGCCCTGTCTGTCAACATTGTACCATCAAAAAGTGTATGAAGTTATGCATAGAATTGAACCAATTTTTTTTTTAATTTTTTGGCTATGGTAAGCTGGTCCTTCCTTCATTTGGGAAAAATCCGCCACAAGAGGTGCTGTAATAGAGATTTTTGTGCGATTTTGAATATTGTACCATCGAAAAGTGTATGAAGTTATGCATAGAATTAATCTATTTTTTTTTTTTTTTTTTTTTAGTTTTTGGCCATAGCAAGCAAGTCCCCCCTTAATTTGGAAATAATCGGCCGAAAGAGGGCCCTGTAATACCAATTTTTGTGCGCTTTTGAATATTGTACCATCGAAAAGTGTATGAATTTATGCATAGAATTGAACCAATTTTAAGTTCCTGGCTATGGCAAACAGGTCCTTCCTTTATTTGGAAAAAATACACCGCTAAGGCCGCTGTAACAGCAATTTTTGTGGCATTTTGAATATTGTACCATCGAAAAGTGTATGAAGTTATGCATAGAATTGAGCCAAATTTTTTGGATGTGTTTTTGGTCATGGCAAGAAGGTCCTCACAGAATTTGGAAAAATTCCGCCAGAAGGGGGCGCTGTAATAGAGATTTTTGTGCCATTTTCAATATTACCTTTGAAAAGTACATGAAATTATGCATAGAACTGAACCATTTTCTTTCTTTTTTTTTTTTTTTTTGTATGTTTTTGGCCATGGCAAGAAGGTCTTCCCTGAATGTGGAAAAATTCCGACGGAAGGAGGCGCTGTAATAGCGATTTTTGTGTAATCCTCTTAATTTTCGTAGTTCTATTTTACACAAGTGGCTCCTGAATTGACGGGAACTTCCCATCCTGATAATCTGACTATTCGTGATTTTAATAAATATCATGATCGAGATTAACTCGTTTTTACTCCTATTAATTGGCTGAAGCAGAAATTTAAGATAAAAGTCAAAGTTGTTATAATATTGAACTGATAAAAATGAAATATTCATATCTGTAACAGCATTTTGAAATATTAAAATATATGAGATAGAAGAAAGTTTTGGGATTGGCACATCCAACTAGTTTACTTTTATATATGTTAAATTTTTGAGTATTTCTTTTACTCTCATTTCTACCTCAGTCACACAAAGTATTTTTTTTCTCTTTTTAATGTGGATCAACTACACTTAAACATTTTTCTCTCATGACTCCCTATGCTTCACTCTGTCGAACCACCTTTACATTGGATGTTAAGTTGCTCAGCCACGAGGTAATCCAGAACGTCTTCTACATTGTTGCATTGTTCCTCCTATTACTCGGACAAGCTAAAAGAAAATTTCAGCCCATTTTACTTAAAAACAGGTTTAAAAACATTTCAAGCAAATAGAGCTTAAAACAAATTATGAATTGTTTATTTTTAAATATTCTTATAGAGTCACAAATAATTGTTAATCTCTTATCTGCAAAAATTGTCTTTTTTTTTTTTTTCCTTGCAAATCCAAATGTTAACGCCAATGGAAAGTACATTTCAAACCTAAAATATTAACATTTAATGCTTATGTATTTTCAAAATCAATCAGATCACGTTCAAGATAATTTGGCATAAACCCAATCCACAAAATCATTTATTGTAAAAAGAGATTATGGTCAAAAATACTCTAAGCTTATCTCATTTTCATCACATCTGAAACCTTATTACTTGGAGATTAAAATACTTAATCATTCACACCTATTCACACGTAAAAAAATTCTATTGCAGATAATTTATTGACAAAAGTAAAATTAATATACTGAATAACTGAAATGTATATAAAGCTTAAACACTACCAGAAAAGATATTTAAAATTTATCTTCATGAAATTTTTCTGTCCTATTTTAAATTTTAAGTAAAATATTTTTTTCTGAAATAACTATCATTATTATTAGTACCTACTTTAGAATTATTGCACCATTAGCTTCAACCTTTTTTTTGTACGCTTTTGTATTACTTATATATATATATATATATATATATATAAATTTTACTTAGTCTTTAAAACTTTAGTATTTGGGATTAAAATACTTAACCGTTTACTCCTAAGAACACAGAAAAAAATTTAATTTCAGCTAAATTATTGCCACCATTAAAACTGATACTGATATTGAATTAACATTATCGAGATTCTCTTTTTTTTTTACTTTAATAAAATCGTATTCATTGTAAATTTTCAGAACGTGTTACTAATTTCAAGTAGAGAAAACTTTAAACAAGCAATAAATTACTTACTAACAAAAATCTTATCGAACCAGAAATTATTATAATTAATTATTCTATATTTCTATAATAATCCGCATCTCGCAAATACAGTGTTTGGTAAATACAGAATATGAAGACATTCGCAATGGACATTTGAAATTGAGAATACAGCAAAACCTATAACAACGGAACCCCTATTTAGCGAAATATTTCATTATCGTGGGGGGAAAAGAATACTGCGCAATTATAAGAGAGTGTGTACGTGGTAAAATAAAAACCTGTCTAAAACGGATATTTTTTCAATAAAAGCGATTCCGTCTTAACAGATTTTAGTATTTGACAATTTAATGATAATATTTATCTTCATTCCCTCCTATTCCATTCAAACTATTTTAGCATAAGCCCAAACCAAACAAATATTTATTGCTAAAGGAGTTTATGGTAAAAAAGGCCACTAAGATTATCTCATTTTCAAAATTTTCATAGCCTAGTCTAAAAGAACACAATGCAATTACAATGAAATCAGTCGAAACGTAACCAGTGTGTAACGGAATACTTTGTTAAACGCAAAAATGTTATAGTTTCTGCTAAAACAGTACCACACGATTTTACCTGCTGGAACAAAAGTCTGTCTACAACGGAATTAGTTTTGGGTTTCTTTAGATTCCGTCTTAATAGGTTTTATTGTATAAAGAGTGATGTAACCAGTTCCAACTTAACGGGTTTTACAGGTTAAAATTTTAGGGATAATGTATATTTTCAATTACTCAGATCACGAACAAGATATTCTCAGCCAAACCAACAGAGTCATTTATTGTTAAAAGAGATTATTATCAAAAATCCAGTTTTTGGTGAACCTATAATGTTCATACCATATTAAAGCACATTCAAAGTGTAAAATAGTAATATTTAATGATAATGTATATTCAAAATCATACATATTTTATTCAAAATATTTTGGTGTAAATCCAACCCATAGAATCATTTATTGTTAAAAATGATTATGGTCAAAAATCTACTGGGGTTATCGCATTGTTATGTCAAAAATCTATTGGGCTTATCGCATTGTCATCACTCATTAAACCCTTATTAGTTGGAGATTAAAATACTCAATCATACATTCCTATGAATAGGGGGGGGGGGACCCACATTTCAAATGTAAAATAGTAATATTCATTGATATTTGTATATTCAAAATCGTTCAGATTTTTTTTCAAAGTAATTTAGCATAAATCCAACCCACTGAGTTATTTATTGTTAAAAGAGATTATGGTCAAAAATCCACTGAGCTTATAGCATCCTCATCACTCTTTAAATCCTTATTAGTTGGAGATTAACGCTTAATGGACCGCAACTTTGAGTACATGATTCTATTTTATGTTCTATTCGCACTACTATATTTTAAAAATAAATTTTTAAGTAAATTTTTCCTGTACATGTTTTCAACTTAGAAGTAAAAGTGTTTTTTTGTTTTTTTGTTTTTTTTTTTTTTTTTTTTTTTTTTTTTTTAAGTTGTGCTAAGTGAATAAATTTTGTAAGGGTATCAATGCCGCTTATATAGCGGCATTGGTCCATTAACCCCTTAACGCTCGAATTAAATTACGGTTGAATAATTGAAATTGCTTATTGGTACCACTTTTATGAAAAAGAAATATTCACCTTATTTAATGACAGTAAAAACGATACTAAACTATAGCCAATTTCACTATTTTATAAAACTGGTGGGAATCAAACAATTTGAGTAAAAGATACAGCCCGAGAATATCTCGGGCGCGAGAATTAAGGGGTTAACCCTTTGAGGGGCAGTGGGATAGAATATATCCAGTCTAATTTTAATTAAGATTTTCACCAGAAACTTTTAATTAAGTTTTACTTTTAAAACGTTGGTGAAAAGCACTGAAAAATTGCTCTTCCTTATTTTGAAATAAAAATTTTCCAAATTTCCGGTGAGAATTCAACATTACGGAAACACAATTGTATGCCCCTCAAAGGGTTAAGGGTTAAAATCATAGATGCTAACATCTCTTAATTATTCCGGAGTGTGATCCAAAATTTGCATGTCCAAACCGGAAAAAATATATAAGAAAATGTGTCTTCTTTCTATGAGGTACATTTTTTATTTCAATTTGAAATTTTTGGTTAAATAAAATTTCCGATTGAAAACGAGTTTATCTTGGATCAGACTCCGGAATAATTAAGAGATGTTGGCATCTATGGTTAAAATACTCAATTATTCATTCCTATACGGAAATAGGGATATAGGGAAAAAAAACACATTCTAAATGTAAAATAGTAGTAATATTTACTGATATTTGTATATTCAAAATCATTCAGATTCTACCCAAAATATTTTGGCATAAGTCTAACACATAGAGCGATATATTGTTAAAAGAGATTATGGTCAAAAATCCACTGCGCTTATCGCATTCTCATCACTCTTTAAATCCTTATTAGTTGGAGATTAAAATACTCAATCATTCACACCTATGAAGACAGGGGAAAAAAATCTAATTTTAGATCGATTACTGCCAACAGTAAAACTGATATATTGAATAATTTGTCTTCGTGGATAGATCGATGTGGTTTTCCCTTTAACAAACCACTGAATGCGCGAATCCATTGTGATAAATGGATATATTTAGACAGATATCGGTATTTATTCTCCCCGTTGCTTTCCCCCATGTATTTTGGTGTTTTCATTCTTTATTAACTGCAACTTTACTTTTTACGTCTGTTGCATCATCGGAATGAATAGCCTCATCAAAAATATATTCGTGCTTGGCGTAGTTGGAATAGAGGAGAAGATTTTGAATGAAAAAACAACGGCGCACTATGGATGAATGAGTAAGATGTCAATTTTCATAAGATACTAATTTTCACGGTAGTTTGATAGATATATGTGACTTGATATTTAGTTTTAAAGATGTTTTAACCCTTTGAGGGGCAAGCAATTGTGTTTGTATAATGCTGAATTCCCACCGGAAATATGGAAAAAATTTATTTCAAAACAAGTAAAAGCAATTTCCCCAAAATTATAAAAGTAAAACTTCATAAAAAGTTTCTGATGCAAATCTTAATTAAACTTAGATGGGATATAATATATCCCACCGCCCCTCAAGGGGTTAATGAATAAAAGTGAAACTTGTACTAATAAAACAAAGAGTTTGTGAGTGTGTCTGTTTGTGTATGTTGTGGTGGATAAGTGATATTATTCCAAGGTGTACTCGAGAACTTCTGAAAGAGATTTTTTCAAAATTCTATTTAGAATTTTTTAAATTAAGTTTTAAGAGATTTTTGCATTAGGTATTTTCTTCTTTACCATTCTCAACTTTGTTTCTAAATACTGCATAATTTTAGTCCTTGGAGGACAGAATAAAACAAAAAATGCGCTTTCAGATAAAGTTAATCTCAAAATTGCTAATTTAAGAATGTTTAATGATTAATTAAAAAAAACATTTTTTTAATGTTAAAAAAATTCAAACTGCAAACAATTATTTTGTTTCTATCCACAATACAGAGATACTAATAATAATGCTTTGTTTTGTTTTTTCTAAATTTTAGGAAAATAAAAACCATATATTTTGGTTGTTATAATAAGAATACTGAGACATGAAAAAATGCCTCATTTTCACGCAATCGTAAGAAAATTGCTTCAAATTAATGTATGAAAATGCTCGATTTCTTTTAAAAATGACTACTTAAGACATACTTTCGCCATTTAGCTTCTTTTATAGATTCACTGTTCGGTTTATCCGTGAAAACTGTTTAAAAAAAATATAATCTCGGACTTTTTTTTCTGAGCCTAAGTTGAAAATGAAAGTGAAAAGTACATCTCCTTTAACTCCTTAATTCTCGCTCCCGTGATATTCACGGGCTGTGTCTTTTATTGAGATTGTTTGATTCCCAACAGTGTCATAAAATAGTGTAATTGAATTTATTATGGTATCATTTTACCTGACATTAAATAAGGTGAATATTTCTTTTTCACAAAAGTGGTGGCAATAAACAATTTGAATTTTTAAATCGTAATTTAATGCGACCATTAAGGGATTAAACAATCGGTGTAATATGTTTCATTTTTATGGATGGAATTGCAAATATACATTTACATATGCCATGCTCATCAATGGAAACGTTGCTTCTTTCCGTGTTTAGTGTTGATGGGTACTTTGTTTTATTCTCTCGGTGCGAAGAACGGGTTTACTGGTAGTATTTAATAATAAAAAGTAGATATTTAAAAATAACGTAAGCACACATGTCTTTTAATTTTTTTTAAAATTTGTAAGCAAATAGTTCACAAACTTAAAATATGTTTGCAACATTATTTACAGCAAAAGAAAATATAGAAAAATCTTTATCGTACTTTAAAGTTTTCTTTAGATATAGCTGTAGATTTCTTTATATATATATACTCAATTTAGCATTAAAATTAGCACAGCTAAACTCAGTTTTATTTGTAATGGGCATAATAAAGGGGTTCTAAATAGAATAAATAATTATTTTATGTAATATAAATGTATGTGTCTGTTAACACTTTTATCCATACCCTGCTTAAAATCTATTAAAGTTAGAAAAAAACATTGTATAGAAATATGTATTATTATTACGGAAAAGGGGTAAAATCTCAAAGACCATTAAAATATAGGCTGGAAGTTATAATAATAAAACACTGCAAACTCATAACCAAGGTGTTTAAGTTTGTAATCGAGCAGTCTGAATAGTAGCTCACTGGAAATCTTATTCTGAAAATATAAAAAAGTGGCAACATGGAAATAAATCGGTCATAAATTTTACCGTACTAAAACATATTCAAAAATCGTCAGTTAAACTGTTTATTTTTCAGTCTAGTACTTAAGTAGAAGCAAAATATTAAAGAGAAAATTCCAATAATGAATCGAAAGATAGAAATTACAGTGATACTTCAGATATTGCAAGTAAATAATTATTCATTTAAAAATACAAACATTAAATAAAATTTAATGATCTTCTGAATACTTTTTTAATAGAACAATGAGAGATTAATAAAAAACTACTCACGAAAATAACTGTGAGCCAGTTCTCTGGAAAATACTGCTGGTAATTTAAATTTCGTAGCATTTTTATATACAAATTGGACATTTTATAACTTTTTTCCAATTTCTAGTATTAAAAATAGAAAAAGAAATCATAACATCGCAAAATCGAAAGTTCACAATCATTTCATTGCCATTTTTATGTTATAGTAAGAAAAGTGGAAATGGGATATAAAAAGAAAAAGTTCTTTTCTGTGGGGCCTCTATATATATCTAAACCAATTTTACTGTGGATGCCTCTAAACCTTCCAACAAAAAATTTTACTTGGATAAGAAATCTGAAAAATATCCCAAAGAACTTCCCCGAAACATTCAACAAGCAGACGATTCGAACATCGCTCCAAGGTCAAACCGGATTGAATTTTTAAATTAACAAGTGCTGAGAACGAATCTATCGCGTTTTCATTTTTCGTGAAAATGGTTAAAAAGTAGCAGAAATGCTCTTCTTTCTTATATAAGGTAAATGGAGTTTTTTTTAAAGGGGAAATGAAAAAATGTTTTTTGGCGAATATTTAGAATCTCATGGTTCTTTATCCTTGGAAATTCCTCTGCTTAAACACATCTCAAGTGTTGAAACCCCGGGGCAATTTTGCAGACGATAAGTTTCCTGCATTATTGTGACACAGCTCGTCTTATCGTATGTTTAAGCCTTCGTAAAAGATTGGTATTTTTAAAATAGCTTTCCAGAAATGAATTTTTATTTAATTTTTATTTTATGCGTAAGAACTGCATTTATTACTGCAATATTAATTATGCGGTGGTCGCGTTTTAATATAAAAGATATAGCATTATGGTAAGTAGGTTTCAGAAGTTGGCAAAAAAACTAAACTTATATAATATGTGGTACTTCGGGTGCTCCGTGTGAATAGGATGTGTTATTTAACTTCGGAGTTATTTTCAATTCTGCTTGGAAGAAGCTTGATATATGATTTTGGCATCTCTGAGATTCAAGTTTGTCCTATTTTCAATTTCGTCCACAGGAAATTGGATGATTTCATATTTAGAAAACTCGAAAATATTTTTTAACCATAATTTGACTTTCAGTTTCTGTGTAATACATCGTCAAAATTTTTCGCGAATTAGATTTTAATTTATAAAGATAATTAATCAAAATAATCAAAGAGTTTTGGTTAAAATTGCAGTTCTCACAGTAATAAAATAATTATTTCGAAAAACATTTTCTGAAATCGTTTGAAAAGTATTTTAGCAATTTTTGCTCTTGTAATTATAACTAATGGGGTTATCATTAACATCAACCTACTTAGTATTTAACCCATTAACGCTCGAATTAAATTACGGTTGAATAATTCAAATTGCTTATTGGCACCACTTTTATGAAAAAGAAATATTCACCTTATTTAATGACAGTAAAAACGATACTAAAATATAGCCAATTTCACTATCTTATAAAACTGGTGGGAATCAAACAGTTTGAGTAAAAGACACAGCCCGCGAATATCTCGGGAACGAGAAATAAGGGGTTAAAAGAAAGCGGAAAATCTTATCTCGATATGTGGTATCATAAATTACTTTGAAATTTATTGCAAAATATTATTAAAGCAAATCGCTCTTGCAATTCGTAATGATAAATGATAAAGTTATCTTCGATTTCAACCTGTTTGTTTTTATTTTAAACAGATAATAGCTTCGTAGAAATACAGAAGTACAATAATTATTTTGGAATGCACGTTATCCATGAATATAGTAATAAAATAAAGATATTTGAGTGTATGTGTGTTGGCGATGGCTAGGAAAAACAACCGCAAGTAGAGGTCTGATCGCTTAGATGAGGATAGTCTAGAGCAAGTTGTAATGCACATGAGGCTCAGATTTTTCCTTTATTGTTAATTAAGCGAGATATTTATTAAAACCATTTTGGATATCGAAAAGGGGCATGAACCACCACAGCGGTATAACCGAAAGCCTGTGCCTGAGGTAAAGAACCGAGAATAGACAAACGCAAATTTCTTTCAAATCTTTCGCAGCGCGCATCGGCTTAACTATTTATAATACGATAAAAAAAATGCACTATTAAATTTCACACTTTATCATTTCTAACGGTAAGTCCGTTAAAAAAAATATTAGTATTAACTTTTAAAATGCACTATATTGAGAAAGTCTTTTTTTTTTTTTTTTTTTTTTTTTTTGCTCAATCACATATAAATCATGATTAAAACACTTTCCTTACATTATGGGTTCGGGAAGAAATAATGATTAGGATAAATATCCAGTTTCTATCGTTTGAACGTGTTGAAGAAAAGTTTTTTTGCAGAGTTAGATGACAAATATAATAAATAAAAAATATGGAGGGGAAAAAATCGAAGATAAAACTTTTGAAGCCTGAAGGTATCTGAAGATGGTAGATTATTATCATTATCAAAAATTACTTAAAAATTCATTAAAATAATTTTAAAAGCAGCATCACTCTTGTTCTATTAATTGTAATCGTAACTCATGAAGTCTTAGGGTCTTTCTGATTAGAATAAAAAAAATAAACAACTCCCACAGTAATAAAATAAATATTCTAAAATGCATTTTTCAATTGATATTAAATGTTTTTAAAGCAATATCGTCCTTGCTGTAATAATTGTAATCATGACTGATGAAGTTATCATTTTCAACCTGCTCAGTTTTAAAAAGAAAACAGTTCTCACATAAGTAAAATAATTGCTTTGGGTATAAGTAAAATAATTATTTAATAAAAGATACTTTACTCTAATACTTTTAATTATCTTTCTCCTGTTATCATCATTGAAATCGAAAATAATGATCGGGATAAATTCGCAGTTTCCATAGTTTGAGAAAAGCTTTTCTGCGGGGTTAGAGGTCTCGGAATGGGAAAGAAAAAAAAAAGAATTGAAACTCGAAGAAGATCAAAATTTTGAAGCCTATCATTTGAAAGTACCCGAGGCTTATGGGTTTTAGAGAGATTTCTTTTCGGCAGGGAAGTTCCTTATCCCTCATCGTTGCTGTAAAAATTATTTTTAAACTGAAAAAAAAGTAAAAATAAAAATAAATATCTTACTTTAACTGCTCCAGATTTTTTCTATACTTTAAAAAAAGAAAACTACTTTTCTTCCCCTCTCCTCATTTCTCGCCAACTTTTCTACTACTGAAAACTTTAAGAAGTAAGAACAGAAATGTAAGAATATATGATACTATATAGTATTTAATTTTTAGATTTTCATTGCTTCCCTTTAACCCTTTCCGGCACAAAGTACTTCTGTTACTAAAATTTTAAATAATTGGTCTACACCACGATTTGCGAAGACAATTTTAGGAAAATAATTCAGTGTAAAAAATGTAATAAAAGTATTAAAAGTAATAATTCAATAATTCAATCTTCACATATATTAGAAAAGGCAAAAATTTGTTTCAAAACTATGATGCCGATGTGTAAATTGAGGACTAAAATTTAGTGGGCAGAAATTGATCCACCATGCCGGACATGGTTAAATAATACTGGTAACCAGTATTCTCACTGGCTTTTGACTAATCTTAGCTATTTAGCTAATCGTTAAAAAAAAAAAAAAAAAAAAAAAAAACATATAGCCAAATTCAACTAGTAATTCAGGGATAGTTGCCCACCTTAAGGGTGTATTCGAAAAAATATTTTTCCACCCTCAACAGCTCGAAATTTTCTGAGACATTTTCAGACTCATTTTTAAAAGTAAAAACATGAAACTTGCTGGGGTGATTTTTGAAGACATGTTTAACATGCCGTGTGATTTCATTTTCAGCTCAATTAATTAGAATTTGATTTTTAAACAATTATTTTCTCAATATGACCATTTTTTTCATTCCCAGATCGCCCGCTTCGGAAAATTCGGTTCAAAACGCCAACTTTGACAGCGTTTTTTACAGTATTTTCTGCATTTATCAAAAAATTAAGAACCACGGCACATTATATAGTTTCTAAATAAGAGAATTTCCCAGTTTGATGCGTTTGAGAGCAAAAATGAATTTTAAAATGAATCAGAAAATAACCAGTTTGGATCGGAATACACCCTTAAGTCCCCCGTAATTTTTATTTTTTATAGTGATGATTTTTAAAGTGCACATTTAACCTATCTACTCCAAATTTTGTGTAAAACTTCATAAAAAATACTACTGTAATACAAATACCAGATAAAATTCGATTTTTATCAAAAAACTTAATCAATGATTTTATCCATCTAAGTCGCGGACCTCAGGGTTAGACGCCCGACTTGATCGAAATAGATGCTCCAGCCAATAGCTAATATGACTGCAACCTATAAACTAACACATTATTCGTTACCTGTTTCGATAACATCCACAAAATATTTCATGCAAAATACCTAATAAATGCATTATATTTCATCTGCTACAATTTCCATCTTATGAGAACATACGACAAAAGCCAAACTTAACTTTTTTGATGAATATAAATTTTATTTGAAGAAATAATTCGCTGTAACTTCGTCTACTATGCTTTTTTAACACTTTCCAACAAAGTTGAAAAGTGTTTATGACTCGGTTTGTCTGGCCGTCTGTCCACGCTCTAACTCCCGTAAATATGGCCGGATCGTTCTGAAATTTTTGGATGTTAGTGACTTCTACCGTAGCACGTTCCCTATTTCAAATGAAGTTTGTACCATGTTTAGTTCCTTTACAGGGACAGTCAAAAGTTTTCCGTTACATTACGGCCAATGGGAAAAAATCGTTTCAAATGATTTTTAATGGTGTTACACTCTTTCAAACATAGTAAAATTGATATTCACTTATGAAGTGCACTAAAATATGCATTCTGTTGAATATGCGGTGCAAAGAATTGTTATTGTTCATTTACAGGGCCACACAAAAGAATTCCGTTCATAATGGTATAGAGGGGATTGTTTGCGGTATATTTGAAAAGATTTCAGGTAATATATTGTATCTGAATTACTGTATATTAGTAATGAGTGCTCGAAATACATTTTTAATTATGGTATGCGCTTTTTTCACTATATTTATGTATACTATAAAGTGCGTATAAATGCTATAGTTCATATACAAGGCTACAGAAATGAATTCGTAAAGGTTACTGGGTAATGAGCATAAATTGCTTAAAGGTGGGTTTTAAAGGATATATGCATTTTTACGCTGAACTGAATTTAGTTTACTAAGAAATATTTGCAGAATATAGATAAAATGATATACAGGGCCACGCAGAGAGTTGGATACATGGCCGTCTATGGGTGATAATTTCTGGAAATGTAATTTCAGTAGTTTTAAGAGTGTTTTAGTTTGAATTAAATTTTAGCTAAATAGTGGTATGTCATAAAGGTACTAGGTAAACTACAGGGCTGTAGAAAAGTATTCAAGTATATTTCCATCTATTAGTATAATTTGCTGAAAGATGAATTTCAACCTGTTATGCATGTTCTTGCTAAACTATATTTTCCCATTATATAGTATATATATCAACCTGCAGATCAAGTACAGGGCTGTTCAAAAGAATTGGAATACATATTTGGCTATGGACGATAACTACTGAAATCAGTTTTTCAAATGTTTTATGCGTTTTATAAAATGTTTATTTAGTTACCTTATTTACCTTATTTCCCTAAATAACGAAGTTTTGTTAAAGCATTCAGGAAGTGTTGGAAAGTGTTTCATAAGCTATGCTTAACACAGGATTTTCCTTACTTGTTATAACTTTGTAGAGTAGAAAAACGTCACTAGTTCTAACACATGTCCGATAGTTTAAATACATTGACTAGGGCAACTGACCGATAGGGCATCTTACCCGGATTTACCCTAATATTAGTAATAGATTCGTCTTGAAACGCTCACAGAAAAAAATAAAGTACTCAAAAAAGAATAAATATTTTTTATGTTCCACTATAGCTTGTTTTTAGCTGTTTTTTTTTTATGTTATATATATAGATAGCTTTATATATGTCACATTACAAATAAAATTAATACCAAATAAAAACTAGTTATTGGGGTCCACTACAATACTTACACATCATGAATATGTATAATATAAAATATGAAAATAAAACATTTTCAAACTATTTATAAAATGAATTGCAATTCCAAAATAAAATTTAAACGTATATTTAAATATTTTTAATCTTATAATTTGGCGATAGCTTTTGGTCGACAGGATAATCAAGTAGTACCGAATTGCGTAAAAGAAACATCCTTATAACTCCAAAAATGTTAATCATATTATCTAGCAGTTTACTGCGTCCGATTAAGCGTCTCATTTTCAATTAAAATATATATTTGAATTGAAATTTGAATGAAATACAGGATCATGAAAAATCGAAAAGTGTGGAAAGTGTGATTACAAATTCTCAGTAACTAATTATCCGATTGATTTCATTCTTTATGCAAAATTTATCTATTTTAATTTTCTTTTATATTCACTCTTTAAAATAAAGTTTCGAAAATTTTTAAGTACCTTTCATAAGAACGAATATTTCAAGAGTCCGAAGAAAATTGTTTAGGATAATCGAGGTTACTGATATTCAATAGGCTTCTTTCCATTATTACATACTAAATACACACGAAATTTCAAGTCTCTATCTCAATTTGTTCGGAGATAGATTTCAGACACACAGACAGACGGGCGGCAATTTTTTTTTCTAGAAATGCATTTTTCGGAATCTTAAGTGTCTGAAATGTGTAAATCCTTCAAAAAAATTTTTTTCGATTTTAAAACGATTACAAGACTTACCCTATACCACGCATGATGGGTAAGGAATAAAATAACATTAAATAATAATAAATACATGATTTAAAATATCTTCTGCACTTTTTCATCTGTTTTCTTAACAAATTAGCCACACTTATGGAATATATAAAAAAATAAAATATAATTGGAATATAATATAAACATCATTCAACAACAATGCACATTTCCTTTGCCACCATTTCGGTAAAAGGAATTAAATATGCGCTTCAAAAATCCAACACACTATTGGCTTTAAAAACTCATTCATTCGGAATTCTTCCGAAAAGAGTTTGTTATAGCCCATCAGCTCATCAAACGCCATCTGGTGTTAAAAAACAAACAAAGGCTCGGTTCCTTTTCCGTTTTTAAATAAAAAAGAAAACCGGGACTCTAAGCGATAAAATTGGATAGAGGATTATCAATATTTGCAGAAATTCGATTCCGATGAGTGTTACTCTCTCGGCCGTGGCGTAATCGATTACTTCAAAGGGGGACTGCAGACGACAAAAGAGGGGAGGGGGGAAGACAGAAAAAAAATTTCTTTTTCTTTCAAAGATTATACTGCTCGTTGGACTATCACCAAGGATCGAAAAGAGGTTTTAAAAGGTATCGATGATATCTGTTTTATCTACGTCTTATATCCCAGTGTGCCTTTAATGCAGAAGGTGTTGTTTTACTTCTAACTTAGCGTGAGCATAATGGATGGTCTAAAGAGAAGCAAGATTAAGAGATATTATGACAGGTTATGGATAATAGATGCCAGTAAAGAGATCTTTTTGATCGTATAATTCCAGTTCATCTTTACTTTTTGAAAGCCTTTAGGTGAAATTAGGTGGAACGAATTCGTATTAAAGGTTATTTCTTATTAAAATATTTAAATGGAAATCGTATTTTATTGATAGACTTAAAAAGAGAAAGGAAGAGAAAGAGATTTTTTTTTTTAATTTTATTGTTTTAACCGTTACGTGTCTATGTACCAGGGCTGCCACAGCCGACTATTTTTTAATTCTATCTCCACCACTTTTTAAAAACAAAAAATTTTTATTTACACTTTGACAACTTCTGCAAGAGAAATACAATTCCAAATTTATTGTCTTAAAATAGTGGTGCGAATAATATAAAAATAGTCACCTGTGGCAGCCTTGATACATGTAATTATGCTCAAATATCCCTATTTTGTTAATTATTAGAATAATCCACTAGACCGATACGTGTCTATATATGTAATTATGCTAACTTTTTAATTAATTATTATTATTTAGTTTATTTCGGTATGAGTATGTTCTTAGTGTGTTTATGTGTGTTTAAATGTGTGAATGCATTTTTTCATTTTTCTTTCAAAGATTATACTGCTCGTTGGACTATCACCAAGGACCATGTTCACTTTTTAATTAATTATTACTATTTAGTTCATTTCGGTATGAGTATGTTCTGAGTGTGTTTATGTGTGTTTAAATGTATAAATGCATTTTTTCATTTTTCTTTCAAAGATTATACTGCTCGTTGGACTATCACCAAGGATCATGTTCACTTTTTAATTAATTATTACTATTTAGTTCATTTCGGTACGAGTAGGTTCTGGGTGTGTTTATGTGTGTTTAAATGTATAAATGCATTTTTTCATTTTTCTTTCAAAGATTATACTGCTCGTTGGACTATCACCAAGGATCATGCTCACTTTTTAATTAATTATTATTATATAGTTCATTTCGGTACGAGTATGTTCTGAGTGTGTTCATGTGTGTTTAAATGTATGAATGCATTTTTTCATTTTTCTTTGAAATAATTACTGCCCGTTGGACTATCACCAAGGATCGAAAAGAGGTTTTAAAAGGTATCGATGATATCTGTTTTATCTACGTCTTATATCCCAGTGTGCCTTTAATGCAGAAGGTGTTGTTTTACTTCTAACTTAGCGTGAGCATAATGGATGATCTAAGGAGAAGCAAGATTAAGAGATATTATGACAGGTTATGGATAATAGATGCCAGTAAAGAGATCTTTTTGATCGTTTAATTCCAGTTCATGTTTACTTTTTGAAAGCCTTTAGGTGAAATTAGGTGGAGTGAATTCGTATTGAAGGTTATTTCTTATTAAAATACTTAAATAAAAATCGTATTTTATTGATGAATTTAAAAAGATAAAGGGCGAGAACCGACTTTTTTATTTTATTGTTTTAACCGTTACGTGTCTATATATGTAATTACGCTAAAATGTGCCCATTTTATTAATTACTGCGTGTGTGAGCATGTGTAGACAAATATATCATGCAACCATACAATCAAAATCAGATTTCAAATTGGATTAGAATAATACACCAGACCGATACGAGCCTATATATGTAATTATGCTCGCTTTTTAATTATTATTATTTACCGTATTTTATGGAAGAAACGCCGCGGCGTTTACGAGTTTGAGAGTTAATTTTTTTTGTCAAGTGCGGTGTTTACACCATGTGTGGGATTTACGATGTTTTTTTTTTGTTTTTGTTTTTTTGTTTTTTTTTGTTTTTGTTTTTTGTTTTAGTTTTCTTGCGCGTAGAATTGGGATAAAGTAAAAATTCCTTAAGACAATTCTCAAGTCCCCTGCTCAACAACGCGAAACTTTCTGACTTTGACAATAATGAAAACTGTGACATTTCCGATGATGATACCAAATCATACAGGTGGACATAGAAAATTTACGACTCTTCCCTCAGAATTTGAGGGCTTCGATCTGGGTGAATTTAATTCCAATTGACGTCTCCTTAATTTAAAAATTACATAAAAATATTTAAAACCTGAATTAAATAAAATTTTAGAATCTTAAGTTATTAAAAATGAGGCACTCCACACTGTTTAGAACACTTTGATTAAAGTTAGGTCAATGAGACACTGTCGACAAAAGTAGCGTTCCCACAGGAGCGGCGTTTACGACGTGTGCGGTGATTACGATATTTTAAAGCTTACTCCGACTAATTTTGAGAAGTGCGGCGCTTATGACGGGTGCGGCGTTTCTTCAATAAAATAAAGGTAGTTCATTTTGGTATGTGTTTGTTCTGAGTGTTTCTGTGTATGTCTGGATGTATAAATGCATTTTTTCCTTTCCTTTAAAGATTATACTGCTCGTTGGACTATCACTGAGGATTGAAAAGAGGTTTTAAGAGGTTTCCTAGTCATCTCCATACTCTTTTAAAGTTCTCCAGTTATATTCGCATTTAAATTGTTTAATCATATTCTGAAAGAATATTTATAGGTATGTTTCCCAAACGCCACCACTTATATAGTATGTTCGGTATAGGAAAATAAATTTAATAATATGTATTTAATAATTTCGAATGTCTAGAGATACATATGACTGAAGGAGTCATAGAAGGAGTCATCATCCCCTCCGGAGTCACAGAAATCCCTCCCAGAGAAAAGTGTCTGAATTCCTGAATTCAACACTGGTCGGAAAAAACGTGTAGAAGTTAGAATTAAACAGAAAAGGCCAGTAAAGCATGTTTTTTATTGTCTGAGCGAAGCGAAGGCTAATACTCAGCGAAATATTACTGTCCGGACACTTTACTACTACGATGGATATTAACGCCATGTCCTACAAAAAAAAAAGCCTAATAAAAACCTTTCGTCAAGCATAACTCAAAAAATATTTGTCGGATTTCGTTTCTGATTGCACCAGAAGGTACCTATGAGGGTCGCCTACTGAATGCACCTACTATGAAAAATAAGTTCCAAACCGTTTAAAAATTATATAGAAAAAACTCTTAAAAAAGCACAATTTATCTGCATACGTCACAGAAATTTGGTGTGCGTCACTTTCACCGGTTGATGTTTTCGTAGACAACTGGTTTAAACACATGGAGCAAATAATAATTAAAAAAAAAATACGCACGCAGTAATATTGAATAGATCAGTTTCAACCACGTGATCACAAACCTTGCAACAACCCGTGGTAACCAGTTTTGGTGGGTAAACAAATAATAATACAGTATTCCGTACCACGGTGACCGTTTTTAGCCTGTTGTATAAAATCTGGCATGTTGTATGACATACAATTGTGGATGATTAAAACAAAAGACATGAGTGTTTATTGATCCGGGAGGTTATTTTTCTCTGGATGTCTGTCTGTCTATCCTACAGCATGCAATTTTCTTGTAAAGGATGATATTATTATGCAGTAAAACCTCCATAACGGACACACCCGATTAGTGGACACCTATATTTAGCGGGCATTTTTTCGATTACCAACCCTTAAATAACTGTACATTTTTTATTCTCAGTAGCGGACACTTCCAAATAGAGGACAAATTCTGCCCTCCCGAGGTGTTCGCTATTCAGAAGTTTTATTGGTAAAACCTCCATAGCGGGCACACCCGATTAGCGGATACCTCTATTTAGCGGACATTTTTTCGATTACCAACTCTTAAATAACTGTACATGTTTTACTCTCAGTAGCGGTCACCTCTAAATAGAGGACAAATTCTGCATTCTCGGGGTGTCCGCTATTCAGAGGTTTTACTGTATATAATATTGATAATTATTTTACAGGACCGCACAAAAGAATAAGAATATATGAAACGAATATAAACTAAATTCGGGATTTGTAGATCGCAGATGGTAATGTAATTTTAGGATGTTGTTACAGTCATCCGCAGCATGTTTTTAGAGTTTCGTTCATCTAACGAAACCCTACCTGTCTCACTCCTTTGTCTGTCTGTTTGTCCGTCTGTCACAGAGCCCGTTCTCAGAAACTATATATGTCGGAGACTTGAAAATTTGCATACTTATAGCTGAACACCACACATCAAACGGCAAATAATAAAATTTTGAAAAAGTCTAATATTTAACCCTCTGGGAATCTTGTGTATTTTAAGCAATTTTTCTAACTTAGCCCCTAATTTAATTAAGTTGGAGACATGAAATTTTGCATACTTATAGCTGAACATCTCACATCAAACGACAAATAATAAAATTTCGAAAAAGGCTTAATATTTAACCCTTTGGGCTCTAACTTGTGTATTTAAAGCAATTTTTCTAACTCAGCCCCTAATTAAGTTGGAGACATGAAAGTTTGCATACTTATAGCTAAACACTTGCGATAACACGATAAATCATAAAATTTTGAAAAAGTCATATTTAACCCTCCGGTCTCTAACTTCTGTATTTTAAGCAATTTTTCTAACTCAGCCACTAATTAAGTTGGAGACATGACATTTTGCATACTTATAGCTGAACACCTCACATCAAACGACAAATAATAAAATTTTGAAAAAGTCTAATATTTAACGCTCTGGGCTCTAACTTATGTATTTTAAACAATTTTTCTAACTCAGCCCCTAATTAAGTTGGAGACATTAAATTTCGCATACTTATAGCTGAAATCCTCACATCAAACGACAAATAATAAATTTTTGAAAAATGTCTGATATTTAACCCTCTGGGCTCTAACTTATGTATTTTAAGCAATTTTTCTAACTCATCCCCTAACTAAGTTGGAGACTTGAAAGTTTGCATACTTATAGCTGAACACTTGCGATAACACGATAAATGATAAAATTTTGAAAAAGTCATATTTAACCCTCCAGTCTCTAACTTCTGTATTTTAAGCAATTTTTCTAACTCAGCCCCTAATTAAGTTGGAGACATGAAATGTTGCATACTTATAGCTGAACACCTCACATCAAACGACAAATAATGAAATTTTGAAAAAGGTCTAATATTTAACCCTCTGGGCTCTAACTTGTGTATTTTAAGCAATTTTTCTAACTCAGCCCCTAATTAAGTTGGAGACATGAAAGTTTGCATACTTATAGCTGAACACTTGCGATAACACGATAAATCATAAAATTTTGAAAAAGTCATATTTAACCCTCCGGTCTCTAACTTGTGTATTTGAATCAATTTTTCTAACTCAGCCCCTAATTAAGTTGGAGACATGACATTTTGCATACTTATAGCTGAACACCTCACATCAAACGACAAATAATAAAATTTTGAAAAAGTCTATTATTTAACCCTCTGGGCTCTAACTTGTGTATTTTAAGCAATTTTTCTAACTCAGCCCCTAATTTAATTAAGTTGGAGACATGAAATTTTGCATACTTATAGCTGAACATCTCACATCAAACGACAAATAATAAAATTTCGAAAAAGGCTTAATATTTAACCCTTTGGGCTCTAACTTGTGTATTTTAAGCAATTTTTCTAACTCAGCCCCTAATTAAGTTGGAGACATGAAAGTTTGCATACTTATAGCTAAACACTTGCGATAACACGATAAATCATAAAATTTTGAAAAAGTCATATTTAACCCTCCGGTCTCTAACTTCTGTATTTTAAGCAATTTTTCTAACTCAGCCACTAATTAAGTTGGAGACATGACATTTTGCATACTTATAGCTGAACACCTCACATCAAACGACAAATAATAAAATTTTGAAAAAGTCTAATATTTAACCCTCTGGGCTCTAACTTATGTATTTTAAACAATTTTTCTAACTCAGCCCCTAATTAAGTTGGAGACATTAAATTTCGCATACTTATAGCTGAAATCCTCACATCAAACGACAAATAATAAATTTTTGAAAAATGTCTGATATTTAACCCTCTGGGCTCTAACTTATGTATTTTAAGCAATTTTTCTAACTCATCCCCTAACTAAGTTGGAGACTTGAAAGTTTGCATACTTATAGCTGAACACTTGCGATAACACGATAAATGATAAAATTTTGAAAAAGTCATATTTAACCCTCCAGTCTCTAACTTCTGTATTTTAAGCAATTTTTCTAACTCAGCCCCTAATTAAGTTGGAGACATGAAATTTTGCATACTTATAGCTGAACACCTCACATCAAACGACAAATAATGAAATTTTGAAAAAGGTCTAATATTTAACCCTCTGGGCACTAACTTGTGTATTTTAAGCAATTTTTCTAACTCAGCCCCTAATTAAGTTGGAGACATGAAAGTTTGCATACTTATAGCTGAACACTTGCGATAACACGATAAATCATAAAATTTTGAAACAGTCATATTTAACCCTCCGGTCTCTAACTTGTGTATTTCAAGCAATTTTTCTAACTCAGCCCCTAATTAAGTTGAAGACATGACATTTTGCATACTTATAGCTGAACACCTCACATCAAACGACAAATAATAAAATTTTGAAAAAGTCTATTATTTAACCCTCTGGGCTCTAACTTGTGTATTTTAAGCAATTTTTCTAACTCAGCCCCTAATTAAGTTGGAGACATGACATTTTGCATACTTATAGCTGAACACCTCACATCAATCGACAAATAATAAAATTTTGAAAAAGTCTATTATTTAACCCTCTGGGCTCTAACTTGTGTATTTTAAGCAATTTTTCTAACTCAACCCCTAATTAAGTTGGAGACATGAAATTTTGCATACTTATAGCTGAACACCTCACATCAAACAGCAAATAATAAAATTTTGAAAAAGTCTAATATTTAACCCTCTGGTCTCTAACTTGTGTATTTAAAGCGATTTTTCTATCTCAGCCCCTAATTAAGTTGGAGACATGAAATTTTGCATACTTATAGCTGAACACCTCACATCAAACAGCAAATAATAAAATTTTGAAAAAGTCTAATATTTAACCCTCTGGTCTCTAACTTGTGTATTTAAAGCGATTTTTCTATCTCAGCCCCTAATTAAGTTGGAGACATGAAATTTTGCATACTTATAGCTGAACACCTCACATCAAACGACAAATAATAAAATTGTGAAAAAATCTAATATTTAACCTCTAATATTTTGTCTCGCGCAATTTTTAAATTTAAACTGTTTTGCAATACAATTTTTTGTTCATTTTGCATAATAAGTGTAATGTGACGTAATTTGTTCTATTTCAGATTTCTAACGCATGTTAATTTATTTATTTTACAATATCCTTTGTCTTTTAAAATTCACATGTAAATATAGTTTTTATGGCGTAAGTTCCAATAAGTGCCTGCTTTTTATACCTATTTATTTAATTCTAATTTGAAGGTTTTTTTCTGTTTATAATAGTAACGTGTAAATATTTTTTTTTATTTGAAGCAAACATTATTGTTTGTGCTGTTTATACAGTTGGCAACAGTTTAAATTAATACCATTTTCAAAAAATATGTAAAAAATATCTGTCAAAATGCTGAATATTTGAATTTAAAATAGAAATAAAACCTCAAAAAATGAGTCAAATTAAAAAAATTAATGAAATCTGCAGACCGGGATCTTCTATTGAATAAAATGATCAAAAATGATTAAATTCCCATGTATAGCTTTTCCTCTTATAAATTTTTTTTAATGGAACGATTTTGTCCAACTTTAGCATTAAATATCTCTTAAAATAATTCTTCGATTTGAAAACTGTATGCATTAGTGTATTCATCAAACATTTCGCTATAATACCACCGATTTTCATATATTTGTATGCAATAGTTTTCTTAATATTAACGAAGACAGACCTCCGGTCACAAAAAATTCAAAACCGGCGGCGGCGGCGACAGCGTTAGTTACTTTTTATAGAATAGAGAGATATATAAAAATGAAAACTTGTCTATCTGTCTGTTTATAATTCTATAAAAAATCCACAATTTTTTGGAAGCCAAAATTGTGAAGAGATACGTACATGTGTATTAAAACATAGCCGAGACAACTAAAGTAATCCGGAATCGAAATAACTTATAGTTAATTTTTAATTAATAAAAAACCACCAATTTAACAGCAATTTCTTATCAAATTTAAACATTTTTCGTTATAGCAGTTGCCAACAATTAAAAAACACAAAAAATTATTACTACAACAATTAATTTTCTACAGCAAGATTTCCACGTGAAAAATGAAAATGAAATAAATAGTTAGCCGAATTTAAAAAAAAAAAGGTGAATATTACATCATAACTTTTCTATTGCAAGATATTCACGTGAAATATGAAAATGAAATAAATGGTTTGACGAATTAAAATGAAAGTGAATATAACTTCATAACTTTTCTATTTCAAGGTTTCCACGTGAAAGAGGAAAATATTACGTCATATTGGAAATATAAAGGGCATGGTGGATATAGTATAACGTCATATGAGTGTGAAAAATGTATTGAAGCATGATAAAAACCCGATTAGGGAAATATTGGTGTATTTTAACATTATTGCTCCAATTATAAATTGAAATAAGTTCATTTATAGCTGTATCCTTTTGCGTCTGTTATATACATTTATACATTTTTATATAGCGTTTTCATATGATTCATTCAACAACATTTCGACTGCTTTTTTTAATGTTTGTTTTGTGTTGTATGTTAAATTTTGAAATTGATTTTTCAGAACAAACATCCTTCAAATTCTGGGCAACGCCGGCACTTTAGTTTGTAACAGATAAATGGCTTTTGTATCTGTACATCTAATGCTAATATTATAAAGGGTTATAATATTATAAAGTATATAATATTATTAATGCTTGTACGTTTGTGAGGTGTTATCTCTGAAACTACATAGCCAACTTAAAAAAATGTTGGTGGCCATCTCTGCTCCGAAAAAAAGACTATTTTATGTCAGTGCAAGAACCTACATCGCTGCAGGAGCAAAAAAGTTCAAAAATTGTGATTTCTGCGATATTGATTGGGTTAGACACTTTAAATTTGGTGCGGTAGTTACTTTTAAGATGTAAATACTCGTAATGAACGCTCTCTAAAAGATTCAATTTGACGGATAAACGTAAAAATTTCTAGAAAGGTTCTAAACTATGATTTATTTGGAATACTGAAATTTTTGGGATACTGTTGGGGTTAGAAACTAGAACTTTGGCATGGTAGTAATTAATAAGATGTAAATGCTCGTTGTAGAACGAATTCTAAAAAATAGAAAGACTAAACAAAGCGGAAAAAGATCTAAAGATGATCTAAGTAACGAAGAACATGGAACTGTTAGGAATATAAACATGAAAATTGACATGGCTGCATTTATCATGACGTAAATTCTCGCAATAGAACAATTTCTAAAAATGTCGCTATATAAAACAGTGCAGAAACAAAAAACTTTCAAAAATTTTCTATTTCTCTGTTACTGCTGAGCCCAAAATCTTGAAATTTTGCTTCGGGTTAGTTTTAAAATATACAATTGTCTCTATGAATGGTTTCTAAAAAATTTAAAATTTAAAAAGAAGAAATTAACGGAAAGCGATCTCAATTACCATTAATTTGGAATTATTAGGTACAGCAACTTTAAATATTTCATAATGCTGCAAAACATGCGATTTAAATGCAACAAAACTGATAGATACCCACCTAGCATTAAATAAATTGTGTAAATATTGAATAAAGACCTGTATTAAACAGTGAGTAGGTTGCCCGAAAGTACTTGTTAAAGTGTTCCTTCTCTAGGCTTTTCTCTTTCTCGCCAAGGCCACTAACAAAAGGAAGTGCCGTTTTAAATGTGATATGAATTTTTTATCCGATTCATTTTTCTAGACATTTTATCATAAGGTCATATTCTCAATTATCATTAGTATATTTTCTATATATTAACTTATTCTGGTGAAATTTTGTAATCGGGTTCATATTGGCGTATGTTAGCTTGCATGATTTGCTGAATAAATATGTATGGATTTGTAAATTACTTCAAATGACACTTTGACAGCTCAAAAGTTATGCAGACGATATATTCAGATCTTGTGTCATACTTTATGTTGTAATCATCGCCGATTTCTTTTATTTAATACATGCTAAATACAGCTCAACTTGTGCAGAATATGTTTGAAAACAAAACAATACAGCGTATGTAGTGGCCAGCATACACTCATCATTTAAATCCGATCGAGCATATCTAAAACACAATCTAACGAAGCATTGCATGCCACTTTTGATGTATTCGGCACTTTGATACTATATTAGATTTTGAGAAGAGAATTCCTCAAATGTTATCGACAACCTCATTGCATCCGTGGAAAACAGATATTGTAATTATTAACTATTCCGGGGGAGCACACACCATATAAAGTATAGTCCATTCTTTTTAAACATCATATATTTGTCATTTAAAGTTACTCAAATTGGTGCGGAGCGTCTGATTATGCTCTTGACATCATTTTAAACAGTTAAAATTCCGATATAAGTAAATTAGTGTCTCATTTTCTATTTTACTTTTAATATATTGCGTACTTTCAATTTTATATCCATGCATGGCTGTCTTGAATGGTTTGATTTCCCATTTTTTTAAACAGTGTATACGAATTTATATATAAGATTTTGTAATTCTACAATTCGTTTATTTTCATCATTTCAATTTTTCGCAGTATATGGACAATTAAAGATAACATCTCATTTTCTTTACATAATGCATTACATAATACAATACATGTTATTATTAAATCTATATTCTCAGTAATATCGCTCAGACTAATCCCTCTGAGGGAAGTCCTAGTTTCTAAACAGATTGAATAGAATATTAAAAATACTCAATAATGTAAGTTTTGTACAACATATGTGCATGAGTATAAAATTAAAACGTGCACTGTATGTAGGATTACTCGTAGAAGCCATCTTAAACAAATCTTGAATATCAGTTCGTTTTATAGTAGTCTTTTCTCTTCATTTGATTAGGATGTTATTTTTTATGATGTGAAGTTTAATACTTTCCGCATGGTTGAAAGAACGGCTGCGCAGAGAAGACCTGATAAATGTATTCGAGGTATCAGCTGCTTGATTTCAAATGATGTTGTTTGACTCGTGCACTTCATACTCATCTTTGGGGACTGTTAGGTTGATAACATTCTGAATGATGGCCTCATCATTCAAAATTTCAACTGTCAGTTCATCAAAATCTTCTTCAACTCACTCCTTTATTTCTTCTCGATTCCGTTGTGTTTCCGAAAGTCGTGCCGGATTATCCAGCACGGAACTTAGAATGCCGGATTAGAGGATGTTTACTGTACTTGTAAAAATAATATAATGTATTTACAACAGAGGATGAACCTTCTAATAAGGGAACCTGCTTAAAACGGATTTTTCTTCTTTCCTATGCAATTCCTACTTAGAAGATTTTATTGTACAGAATTTTTAAATTTCTAAGCCATAAAATGCGGATTAACGATATTAATGATTCTATTATAAAATATGTATATATTTTAATGGATCTCTATTTGTATGTAAATATCTGAATAATTAATAATACCATTAATTTTTTTACACGACTTTGAGACTTGAAAATCTGAAATTTTTTATATAGAAAAACCTTCTAAGACGGAATCAAATAGGGGAGAAAAAAAACTTCGTTATAGTTAACTTCCTCTTTTAGCACGTCCCTATAGTCTCTAGCAAATGTATTATGATTTTTTTCAAACGGATATATTCAATTTGCTCCAATTAAAAAAAAAAAAAAAAAAAAAAAAAAAAAATCCGGTGTGTGTAGTAAAATTGTGTGTATAGAAGCGGGCGAAGATTTTTATGAATAGTTAAGTCCAAATTCTATCCACTTACATACCTTACATTACATTAAGGGTGTTCTCAAATTCAAAAGGGCAATTTTCTGACATAAGTTTTAATTTATTTTTGTACGAAAATGCATGAAACTAGCTGGTGTTGTTGTTCAGAAACTATGTCATCGAGCTGTTTTTTCCGTTTTTTTGCAAACGTAATAGATCTTTCAGAAAAGAGTGTCAAAGTAGGCGTTTTGGATCGAATTTCCGCGCGAAGGAAGAAAAAGTACTCAAAAGCGGGCGAAAAACGTGTTTGTCACGTGATCCCAAACGCTTATAACTCAATAGGTAATGGAGATCCAAAAATGAAAAAATAGTTCAATTCCAAATCGCTTCCAGAGCCAGGCTTTCCAATTTTATATATTTCCGTTAAAAAATGAATTTGTAAATATGTAAAAACGTTTTGCGCTTGTTGAGCAGAGCACTTAAGAACAGCCTTAATAAAACAAAGACATTTGTATGCGTGTTTGTCTGTTCGTTGCCTATGGCTAGGTGAATCTATCGCACGTAGAGGCCTGCAAATTTTGTTTACAAGACAGATCCCAATGTATCGGGAGTCAAATTTTCTTTTTTTTATAATCAGACAAGATATTAACTAAAAACCCTTATCGAACACTAATGAATGAGCTTCAATTTCTCCCAGTTCGTCGGTGATATCATCGCTTCCACGTATCTTCGGATAAAACGTATTTTTTCAGGCAAATAACTTGCTGGCGCGAAGAAAACATTCTTTTTTTTTTTTTTTTTCATTACAAAATTGCAAGTACATGGTTCCGGATGAGTTGAAAAAAAAGAAATACCACGACGCTAGTACTAAGGATACCTTTCTTAAAAAAATTTGAATGTTTACGATTATAGAAAAAAAAAAAAAAAAAAAAAAAAAAAAAAAACGGAAAATGTGAAAATGTGAAAACGATCTCTTGAAAATATTTTTTCCTTAAACTATTTTTAAAATTGCCACTTACGTGACCCAAATGAAGTTACAGAAAAACAAACAAACAAAAACTAAAAATAGAAGATACTGTTTTGCTCTCAACGGTACCTTTCATTTAAATATATACAGTAAACTCCCGACTATCCGGCCTAATGTGGTGGAAGGGTAGGCCGGATAACAAAAAAGTCGGATAGGCCAGAGTTCTACAAATATTTACTAACTTCGTGCCCTCACCCCGCCATGATATTAAAAACACATGTTCTACACATATTAAGATAATTTTTTTATATACAGTACATACAGTTTCAAAATAAGCAAAACATTAACATAAAACGCAATCCTAATTCTTAAAAAAAATGAGTAAATCTTATTTTACTGTTAATTAATAAATGATTGCACAAATATGAAAAGTTATGTATAAGATAAGAGTCAAAACTTACAGTTTTTAGTTTTTGAAAAGTCCTTAATAGAGGACTGCTTCTCCCTGTTAGCCCTCTTCCGCGACGCAATGTCCCTCCATTTAAGCAAGTAGATGATATCAGGTGACGTCGAGTTCTGCTGACTAATGTACTACAGTGCTGCCTCAATCGTCCTGAACCCTTACGAATGTGGGATGAGATTTTTCCTACAACCATTTTAATCTTTTTCTTCTGATATTACTCCCTCTTTAAACACTTCTACAATATCGTTTTCAATTAATTTTTGACTTCGTCGTTTGCCATCCTTTCTGTAATGTCTTCTGCATTGACATCGTCAGACCCCGGTATATTTTTCAGCAATAGAACAAGCTTATCTTTCTCATCTCCCATTGCAGTTTCCCACACGGGTTTATTTCTACCTTTTTGGTGCAAAAGAATGTTCCAAGACCTTGCAATTACTATGTTTGGAATTTTTTCCCATGCTTTTGACACCCACCTGGATGGGAAAGTGCCTGCCTTGGCCGCTTGCAAATGTCTTTATTTTTTTAATAGGCCGGATAGTACGGAGGGCCGGATGGTCGAGAGTTTACTGTATATATATATATATATATATATATATATATATATGAATATTTAATATTAAAAAAAAAGTATATTTTCTTTGGAGTTTAAATTTGCCATTTACGTTTCCCGAATAAAAATGCAAAACATAAATAAATAAATAAATAAATAAATAAATGAAAAATTAAATAACATTACCCCACGGATAACCGGTAACTTTCCGGGACCAGCACCGCGTAGATTTGTTAGCATTCAATAAAATCTACCTTATTGTTTGTAATAAAAGTATGCTATTTATATTTTTTTACATAAATTTTACCTTTTTCAACTCCTTATCTTACTTAACAGTTTATATTATTACTATTATTATTTATTTATTTAAAAAAAAAACAATCATCCCTGAACTGTTAAAACCCGTTAAACACTTGGGGTAGTAAATATTTCACTTCATAATATTTGGAAACTTCTATTTGTGCTTTCTGATTGTGCTGATTGCTTTCTTCTTTTATGCTTTATGATAAAACATTTTTTTTTCTACACTGTGTAACAAATACTCATGAAAACGTGCTGAAACAATTTGAAAAACAACAGATCTTAATAAGTTATTGACAAATGATTTCTGTAAATCATGGTAATCATCTTTCCTCTATTTAAGTGATTTCTATCTTTCGTTTTTCCCCTTTCCATCGTGTGCTTCTGAACTTACGTATACGAAGCTTTTATTTTCTGAAGCTGATGACATCTGAAAATGGAATTAACAATTTGATGATTTATAGTTGTTTTTAGGAAACATATAACTACAAATTTAATTATGTGTGAAGAAGCACGTGAGTTTTTGCTTTAAAACAAAAAAAATATATTTATATTGATGTTTTTCTTCACGAAGAAGTACTCTATGAAAAATATTACTTCATAATACGCATGTAATCAGTGATGCCAGTCCGCTACTTTAAAAAAAATATATATATTATTAGGGGGTTCTGCTGTCTACAAGCCACGCTCACCAACCACCGTTAAGACTCTATAAACACGCTAACTTGATCGGCTTTAAAAAGAAAAAAAAAAAAAAGGACGATTCAAATATAATTTAAAAGCAGCGGCAATCTCCCTGTAAAAGGGTTGCTATTTATTTCCCTTTTACTGAGGGATTTTAAGGCTGCATCAGCTGATGTTAACGGCTTTTTTGTGTGTGATTAAATAAGATCAGTTAAACATTTTAAAATCAGCTAATATAAAATGAACTAAGTCAACAGAGTCACCGACAACTTTATCTCCCTGTACTTTTTTAACAATGCTATAAGAAAATTGTTTTAAATAAGACATTTGAAATGTATCGTTTTAAATCAGACGTAATCTTCAGCAAAGTTTTCTTTCTATATTTAATATTCACGTGAAAATATTTTTATTGTTAGAAATGAAATTATTATTTGCGCTGTCTTAGAATAGGCAACGATATTTAAAAAGATCATCTTGAAATATGAAATAAACGTCTAGTGTATAAATATAATTTAAAACTGTTTGGCAATGTTATTATTTGGCCATTTTAGATAAGACGTAATTTCCCCCATTTGCTGCTTTTAACAGATATTAATGAATTCATTATTTTCTTGTTTTCTTTCTTTTTTAATATTCACGTGCAAATACAATTTTTATGAAGTAATTTTCAATATTTTTCTGGTTTTAACACATAATCATTTAATTTCAATTTGAAAGCCCAATTTTTTTCTGCTTAATAGTCACGGATAAATAAATTTTTAATTGAAGTGAAAGGAAATATTATTACTTGCCCTGTTTTTACATTTGGCAACAATTTAAAATAATAACCTTTCCTAAAATATATAAAAAATATCTCTCGAAATGCTAAAAATTTGAATTTAAAATTGAAAAAAAATAAACCTAAAAAAATTAGTCGGATAAAACAATAAATGCAGTCTGCATACTGCGAGTTTCTAATGTATATCCTTAGAAAAATTTATCAAATTCCTAGGTATAGTTTTTGCTACAATAAAACGTATTTAAAGGAACTATTTTGGCCAACTTTAAAATTAATATATCAAATTCTTCGATTTAAAAACTGTCTATTTCAGCGCGTATATCAAATATTTTTCTATAATACACTGGGTTTCATAATGATATGAACACCAAGAAATTTTGTGATATCTTGGCAAAAATTCATAAATAATTATCCGAAAACTCCATTCTTGAGACAAATACAGTAATTTTACATAGCACATAGCTGTAAAAGAAATATCAAACTTTAAATTCATTGAAAATATGAATTATCTAAAAAAATGGTGTTGCAAAATGATATGAACATTGATCGAAATTATCAGTAAATGAGCATGGAAACTGTACAGGAATATTGAATGCCACTCCGAAAAGAATAAACCGAAATATGCAAATTAGTTTAGCATATAAAGATATTTCACAGACTATGAAATTTCCAAACCTGATAGCTAAGTGAGTTCTAGACGTATGGGTCGTAAAAGCGCTTTAAGTGGTTTTGAGAAAGGGCAAATGTGGCTTTTAAGGATTAAGGACTTTCGGTCAGAGCTATCGCAAAAAAATTGAAAAGATCTCCGTGTAATGTTAAATTTTCTTCGATTAAAAGAGAATTATGGAGCAAAGAAATCTCCGGGGCGTCCGCCAAAGCTGCCCAAAAGGGAAAAAAGAGCCAGTATAAAAAGAATAAGCAATGGAAAAACAACTTTAGGTGAACTTTTAAGAGATCCACTGATAGCAGTGTCTAAAAGTACCTTGTCCAGAGTAGTCAAGAGCTCTGAGATGATGAGGTACAAGAAAAGATAGCCCCAACAACGAACGACTAAAATGCATCAGCAGAATCGCGTGGATTAAGCAAAAGATCACAAGTCCTGGAAGTTAGAATGTGAAAGAGTAATATTATCCGCTGAAAAAAAAAGTTGGATGGTCCGGACGGTTTTTCTTATTATTGGCACGATCTGCGCAAGAAACTAGAAACGTTTTCAAAATGGTAGCAGGGTGAAGATTCACTCGCGGTTTGGGCTGCGTTTGGATTTCATGATAAGATCAACGTTGCGTTTCCCTCTGGAAAAAGGAATACATTAATCTACCAAGATCTACTTGATGAAAACTTGCTGCCATTTGATGAGGAAATTGGCGGACCTTTCTGAATGTCCCAACAAGACAATGCATCCATCCATACGGCAAACAGCAATTGGGAATGATTCCTTAATAATGGTTCACATGTAATTCCATGTCCATCTGCTTCTCCTGATTTAAATCCAATGGAAAATGTATGGAGCCTATTGGTTAGAGCTGTTTACGCAAATGGAAAATAATAGGCCACAATTTCAGAATTAAAAACTGTCATCATATTCTACTGGAATGAAATCGATCAAAATGTATTAAAAAACTTGGTCCACTCCATGGCTGATCGCATTTTTACATTAATTAAAAGATCTGGTGCATACACTGGCTAATAATCTATATTTTTGGCCAATGTTCATATCATTATGAAACACCTGAAAATGGGAAATGCAGTTTATTTTATGTATAAATCGCTGTTTTAATTATATTTTATTATAAAATAAAACGATTTGTTTTATTTCTAACATTAATTAGACTTCAGTTTGTTTTGTAACATTTTCTTCTTTTTATGCTTGAAAAACTGGGTGTTCATATCATTATGAAACCCAGTGTACTACCCATTTACACATTTTTGTATGCAGTAGTTTTCTTACCCGTTTCCGCACCAAATTTTAATTCCAAACTTAAAAACGGCACCAAGAAAATTTTAATAAAATTTTGCTTTTATAATAAAAGTTCGAAATAACATGTTTATAATTTCTAAAAATGTCGTTTGTAAATTCCGGTGCCGGTCAATCATTCCATCCTTTTACGGACAGAATGTTTCTGTGCCGGAAAGGGTTAATATTAGCGAAATTACATGAAAAGTTGGTTTAAACCAGCTCAAAATTTTAAATAGTGTTGGTTTATTCCCCTTATGTAGGCTGTTGCAGAATGTGAAATACGTCGGGATTACTGGCACCTAGGTGCAACTTTGACAATTAGGATGTTTTATTGAATAAATTAGCCCTCGTTAAAAATATACTTCTGCACCAACCTCACTAAAAGGATACTCTAATACTTCAATAAAACTTGAAAAAACACTATAGTTGCAATTAGTTGGCATTTTCAATGACACCAATTGATTCTATGTGAAAAAATACATAACAAGGCATATTTAACCCTTAAAATGCCGGGTATTGCTTTTCGGCAACATACCCAATTTAGGCTTCTAAAATATTATTAGAATAATATTGAAACTATAATGTCTAATGTTGCCAATAAAATACATTCTAAAAATATTATTAAATCGATTTTCAACATGTAGATGGCAACACTTGTGCTGTTATTTTTTCAATTGCTGCTACATGTTCTGTTTGTTTTATTTGGAAGCTTGCGAAATACCCTATTTTGTTCTGCAGTGAGCAAATAAAATTTATTTCTTATTTTAGTTCCTAAAATTCTTGTGTTTAATATTATAGAATTTTATCAAGGAAAATTATTTTTTCAACTAAACACCAGTATTGCCGATTAGTAACAAACTGTTTTTTAGCCGTAAACCATACTCAAAACAAATTATAATTTTTTTAACTATTTTTCTCATGATTTATTTAAAAAATGAAAGCCGAAAAACATTATTACAATGACTTTTGAAAAATCAGGCATTTAAGGGTTAAATATAAGTTTGGGATTTCGCACATCATATGTGGTTAATGTCTGCAAAAAAATCAATTTCGTCACAGCAAGCACCCATTGAGAAGCATTGTATTAACGAGTCAAATAATCATACTAGGGTGACTCCGCCAGTAATTGATCAAATTTTTGAAATATTGTGTCATTTCAGACGGAAATGAATTTTATACATGACAAATATTTTTGTTTGAATGTTAGCGCTCCTATTGTCACATTGTTGTCAACTGCCTACTATAAGAGAAGCCATTTTCAGAATTTTTTTTGTTAGAACGTGTAAACATTTAGTTTCTGATTAGTTGGAGACAATTACGGTAAGTTAAAATAATCCACTTTCACCTTGCTTATTTCACCTAATATTTTTATAAGAATTTTTGTTGATCATAGAGCCCAAGGAGGATATTTTAAAGATTAATTTTTAGATTTTCGATTGAGTTCTTTCGCCTGATCAACCACTGAAAAAATAGCAATAAAAAAAACCCATTTATTTATAATTTTGTTGCTATTTAATTTCAGCGAATTTCATTTTCGCCCATTATAGGACATTAATTAAGGGGGTCCGGGACACATTTTAAAATAATTTTTATTTATTGAGTTAAAATTTTGAATTTTTTTGTGATGGTTAACCATATTATTTTTAAACAAAATCACATGGTAAAACTTCTCATAATTAAAAAAAAATTAAAATTAAATTTTTTTAAAAAAGGGGGGTAATTTAAAATCGTTATAACTCGAAATATTATTTATAGAATTTCAATTTATTTTTATTTAAATAAACAAAAATATATAAGTTTTAATTTAGATTCAGCATTTTTTAAAATGTTAATTAAAAAAAAAAATTTAAAGTAATAATTAACGAAAAAATGATGTAACTTTTTTTTTTAATCATATTTTCAAAAGTAAATATTTTTTTCAAATTTGCTGAATCAAAATTAAAGTAAACTAATAGGAAAAGACATGTTCCAAGTTTGAACTCTATATATTTAAGATTTAATGGTTCTTGAGTTATAGCAATTTGAATACGAGAAATGGGGGAAAACCCATCATGAAGAAAAACGCATTTTCACAAGAAGTCGTTTGCATGACAACCATTGCTTGAAAGGTAGATTTTGAAAACAAATTAAAAAGAAAAAAATAATATGTTCTCTTCTAATAAGGATAGAAACATGATTCAAGCGTCATTTTAAGGAGATAAAAGCGGAGAATTTTTTACTGTAATAAAATATTTTTAGAAAATTTGAAGATTTTTTTTGTCCCGGACCCCCTTAAGGCTTGTAGTAATCATGTTAGTTTACTTCTAAAACTGAAAAGGAAGAAAATATAATAAAAAACCCCGTAACTCTACCTTTATTTGATCAACTGGCTGAGTCACCCTATGACTGATCATACAATGACATTAAACAATCAAGCAATCAATCAAACAGCGACATATTACGATTTCCCCTAAGTCTGTACAGATTCCCCGCCGTTGAGAAAATTCGACACCAATTCAATATTATGACGGGAATTGAATAAAGATAAAAAGCTGAAACTCGTCGAAGGAGAACATGCTGAACAGGAGGAAGACTGCAATATGTTTGAATAAAAATTCTGATTATTGAGCTAATCCACCACATTATCAGACTCAGAAGAGTGAATCAAAGATCACGGAAGAAGATTAATTTTCCTTCAGCGAAAAGAGGGGGGAGGAAGAACTTCTCGTAACGACTTTTTATAATTATCGGAAATTCTCCAGTTCGGGCGGGAAAAGATTAAAATTTGCCTTTAAAACATTCCTGACCCCTCTCCCTTGCCCCCTTCAACTTTTATCAGATTCTCAGATTGATAGATGTCAGCAATAAAACCTGCGGCTGGAATTCATTTATCTGGTCTAGGCAATCGATTCCTTTTAGCAGTTCAACAAAACCTTATCGCCGTGCGTTCGATACCCAGATCCATATTGACGAATGGGTTTGAGGTACAGATATTGAAAATCCACCGCTGGGTTCATCAGAGGGATGTATCTCTTGTTCTTCTTCTCTTTTTCATAACCCCTCTCCCCTTTACACCACGGCTTTGCTTGTTTTCGTTGGAGTTGGCAGAAAAATCTCCGCATCAGCGAAAACGAGGCTCACGAATCGATTCTCAAGTAAAGAGAGAAAAGACACACACACACACAATTAACCGGTTGATTTTGAAAGCAGAAATCGATTGTTCATCAGCTGATAGACGTAAAGCCCTTCAATTGCGCGGGAATGCACAGTGGTGTTTACTTTTTCCTGAATTGCCCGGAAAAGCGTTTAATGGTATGACGTGTTGTGTATGAGTAAATGCAGGAAAAGAACTAAACTTATACTAAGCAGCCTTAATTACCCTTCATAAACACCGGACTCATGCAGCGCCCTTTTTATCATTCCGGTACCAGCCACGTGGTCAGAAATATACTGATCATATAAGCATACACTATCTCATCTCACTATCTCATAGAGTTTATTCTTGATCAAAATGTGTAGATATTGAAGTAAATTCATTTTAAGTAATAATTACTCTATATAAACATGGGAATCATACAGAACCCTACAGTAATCCCGATATAATTTACTCAGACAGAACTATTGGAACCATAATGGGATACATTATATTGCCCCAAAGTAAATCGAGTTCACTCTCATTTGAATTGCTTGAAAACCGGTTGAAGACAAGGAAATGCAGGAATTTCATTATATCAGCGACTGATATTATTCTGCAGATATTACAACTAGTCCTAATCGCAGAAAGGCGCTATGCTTCTCTCAGTAAAAATAACGTCATGATTAAGAGGGAACGCGCTTTTCCTTTCCTAAAGCCGTTAAATTTCAATATCATTGAGTCGATCTTCAGTAATTTTTTATTTCACTGATACTGAGTGTGAAACCGTAGATCCTTAACCCTTAAATGCGCGAATTTTTATTTTGTTTCGAAAAAATTATATAGGATTCTCTGAAAGGTTTATTACACTGGGAAAAGAATGAAAAAAGTCAGAGATACATTTTTTCATATAATACGTCAATCTTTTCTTCTATTGCAATACAAGTAAAAACTACTGTCGTGTGGCTATTTTACGCTAAAATATTTCAAATTAGTAAATGTTTTAATAAGTATGTCTTCAAATACCTTATTTTATATAATTATTTATTTTATAAAACTTAACCTTTAACCCTTTAATTCCCATGATAGAATACATTCTAAAAATTACGTAGTTTAGAGAATTTGACTTTACACCAGAAAGTTACAATGGTTAATTTCCCGTTATTTAAATACAGAATGTCTGTTATTAATTAAAGCATATATTGCTATTTTAATTTTCTGGTGTGAATTAGGTATATACGAATAAAAAAAATCTATTAAGAGCCTACTTCAGTCAAACGAAAAGACCCGTTCGCTAATGCTAATCCTATGGAAGACATTTATAAAGATATCTCGTTTGAATTTAAATATTTTTAAATGATTTTTTTTCATTGTATAGTTGAGATCGATCTGTACAAAGACCGTTGTTTATTTTTTCGATTTTCTTTACAGGTATTTTTAATGAGGACACTTTCATTTAGGAAACCGGTTTCGAAAGTAAAAGCATCCTTATAAAAAAAATCTGCAATCAAAATCGAAAAAGTAAAAAACGGCGTGCATACAGATCGATCTCAGTTATCCAATACAAAAAAAAATCATTTAAAAATATTGAAATGCGATCGAGATATCTTTATAAATTTCTTCCATAGGATTAGCATTAGCGAACGCGTTTTTTCTTTTGACTGAAGTAGCCTCTTAACCCATTAAAGCCGGTTGGCAAGAAAACTTGCCATGTAAGGCGAACAAAACTTTTAAATTTGAATACCAGTATTTTAGTTTGGAAATTTTCACATTATCTAATCTCAGATTTTGAGCAATTAAATAAATCAAAATTACAATGTGAAAGAAATCGGTGTCGAAGAATCAAAAGAAATGTAAAAGATGCTCGTCCTTAATGGGTTAAATTCAAAACACTGTTGTTTGCATATATGCAAAGCTGCGCGCTAAAGGGTTAAACCTACGACGGCGAAATGTAAAACCAGTGACAAATTGCTTCATTTTCATGCGATTATATAGTTTTTTTCCTTTTTTCAGTTTTATGAATGTTCATGACGTCACTATTCAAAGTTTCGCCGTTCTGCATTATGGGCTTAAGATCTCGGAAGGGAGTAAAATATTTCTGCGTGCGAAAGTGACAACATATTTAACACGAAGCGACTATTTGTATTCAGAAAACCGAAATATTTTCTTGCGAATGAGTATAAATTTCCGGGCCTTTTATTACGACCGTATTGAAATTAAAAGGTCGTCTCCAAAATTTCATGGAGTGCAAAAATCAGACATTATGCAACGTTCTCGCTGACAAATAAGGCACTTGAACCCAATATGGACAGTGCTCACAATATGGACACCCCTAATATCTTTAAAAGTAACAATTTTGATCGAGAGATGGCGCTACGTGTCCGTGAAGAAAAGCAGTTGAAAGATAATTAAGCCTGGAAAGCGCAAAAAAGCGTGCTGTTCGCCATTTGGAAGGACACTTGTTGTTTCGTGGTGTGCTGATCGTAATTACAGGTAAGTTTAAATTCTTATTAGATAAGGTAAAATTACTTTAAATATTGAAGAGTGTTTTAGAAAGCTGATAAAACATATTTTCCATTGCTATTGCATATATTGCTTTAAAATGTTTTCTTTGTTTATTTATAACAAGATTTATAAAACTATGCCCGATTCCCAATATGGACACCTTATGTCCACATTGGAAATACAGCAAGTTAATCTTCAGATTCACAAATGTGTAAAATATCTGTTTAATGTCATCTAAACAATCCTCCAAAAAGCCCTTGCAGAAAAATCAAAAGAAGCCTATCCTTAGTAGGGTATCTGTTAGCGAAAACGCAGGTACCAGTGGTATGACTTCTTCAACAAAGGAGAGCTGGTACTGCTGTTTAACCCCTTCGGGACGGGAGCCTTTTACGAAATTTTTAATCTTTCGTCACCGTTTTTTAAAAACAGAAATTTGTGCCTTCTTGAACCGAGAAAATGCGCTGATTAAATAAGGCAAATTTTACAGTAAAATTTTACTGGTGAGAAAAAACAAGGATTCTGAGCGCTTCATGCGGCACGTATACGTGTCGCTCGTCACCAAGGGGTTAACCCTTTCATTCCCATGGTAGAATACGTTCTAGAAATTACATAGTTCAGAGAATCCGAATTTACACCAAAAAATTTCTATGTTAAATTTCGTTTTATTTAAATACGGAATGGTCTGTTATTAAATAAACCAAATATTGCTATTTTAATTTTCTGGTATGAGCTTGGAACATCTAAATTAAAAAATCCACTAACATCATGATGCCGTTTGGACTCACTGGGAGTGAAAGGGTTAACCCTCCGTCTACCAGACGGGTCCATTGGACCCGACAGGTACATACAAAATATTCATTCAAACCAGAAATTTCTTTAAAATAAACTAAGTATATAAACCAGACAAAAATAAGGTAAATAAATAAGTTAAATAGTTTTAAATAAAAATTCTGGTGTAGAACGTTTTATTAAAACTTGAATAAAATTCCCGGTAGATCTAGGGTTAAGCAGTATTGATGCTGTTGCAGACATGCGGCAGATATGTCCATGTGTGGGACTTACTGCCCATGATGAAGAAGTTTTTATTTGTCCATCCTGTGAGGACTGAGTAATAACAGATGTAAATTCTGCAGACAGATGCAATAAAGCTAAGCAAAACCAACTATATTATTTCATAATATTTTGTAGTAACTGAGGTGCTTTGCATGGGTCTTCGAAGAGCCACAACCGAAAATGACACCGCCCTCCTCTAAAGTGCATGTTCTGAAGATATTTACTGTGCCCCCCTCCCCGCAATACTTTAAGATATATTTCTTTTATCCCCTCTCCTCTAAAATCCCTTGAAGAGTGGCTCTTCCATACACCTGTATAGTAGGTCAATAAGAAGCTACCTGTCCCTAACATGGACATACATGTCCATAATAGGGATAGGTAGTTCCTTATATGGACACTTGTAAACATTTTTTGTTTTTATCATTAAAATTAAACCAGAATAATTACAAAGTCACCAATTTTAATAATGATAGTCAGTCCAGGGATAGTAGTCATATATTTTTGGAGTCCTATGAAGTGTACACGGGGGTGAAAATACACGGGTGGTCAATTTTCCTTAGGGTGTTCATATTGGGTACAGGTACCTTATAACGTCAACTGCTGTCGAATACATAGTTAAAATAATGGAACAAAAATATAAAAAGTATTCAATAAGAATCTGAGTATGTGAAAATGACGTTATGTTAGTTTTAAATGTATTTATTTTCTTTGATAAAGCTAAAAAAAATAATAATAATAACAATATTATTGCTCCAAAGTGACGAAATTTTTGCTGCTCTTTTGCTTTATGATTACTTACAGTAATTAGTTATTTTAGCTTCATTATTTACCTCCATTACATGTCACAGATTATTTTATTTTGAAATAAGCTATGCAACATATTACTCTCTATATTATGATAAATATTAAAAAGTAAAGTAATAATTATTTTTGGACATAGATTAGCCAATGTGAGACTGTCTATCAGGATTATTTTTCTAACTTTTATTATAAGCTCATCTAGCTATTCCTTATTAAGCTTTTTTGTTCCGGCGAATTTCGACTGGAGGCGCCTTGTTTTGTTATTTTTTTTACTACTATTTCCAGTAATTTCTCGTATAAATCTGCTACGAAATTATTTTTGGAAAATGAGGCAGGCAAAGTAATAATAATAATTAAAAAAATAGTCGTTTGCGAAACACCTTGGGCCGCGATTTTCACGTGATCCGTAGAGATGAGACGGGCTCGGGCTCAATTTTCATACCAGCCTTCGGGCTCGGGCTCATTTTTTTAAACCTGAAAATTTTGTTTATTAAAGTATGAAAAAAACATTTAAAAAATATAAGAAATAATCATATATTAATTAATATGTAATCATCAAAATTTATTGTGTTCCCCATATTATTCTGTTAATGCTTTTTAAGGTGCTTTAATATCTAAAATCTATTTATGTCTAAAATAAATTCAGTATTCCTTATTTTTATCTCTGTTAAAAAACTGTTATCCTTGTAAAAGTAATTTAATTATGCCTTTCATAATAATCACTACGACGCCTGGGTTGAAAATTACATTTTCCATAAGAAATCATTTTGATATTATTTTGGTCAGAATGAAAGGAAAATAGAAATAGTGTTTTTCTATTTTAGTATAAGAACGCTACTTAAAAAATTACTAAAATAGAAATGGTGTTTTTCTATTTTAGTATAAGAACGCTACTTAAAAAATTACTAAAATAGAAATGGTGTTTTTCTATTTTAGTATAAGAACGCTACTTAAAAAATTACTGCGCAAAAGAAAAGCAAATGATCAAAAAAATATATTTATTTATTCGTGAATATTTTACTGTTTGTTTATGAGGGTGTGAAAGTTGATTTTTTTTTTCTTTTAACAGTTGATAATTTGGTAAACATTAAAAGGAATATTTATTAGCTGTATTAGAGAGAAAGATGTATACATGATGTTTTTAAAAGGGAAGGAAGTTTCAGTTAATTATATTTGTAAAAGGAGAATTTTGGTTTTAAATTAGGTATAAATAATTGTATGTGATGATTGATTAATGTTACAACATCAAAGGTATTTTAAAAGAAATTTGCAATATTTGCAGATTTATACCATTGACGATAACTGGATGCACTAGATAGTTCATAATACGTCAAGACAAATAAATAGTAGGATATTTAAAAATTGGATCGTTTATTTTATTTTATTTTATTTTATTTTATTTTATTTTATTTTATTATTTGACAATCTAGACGAAAAAAGTAATCTCTTCTGTTAATAGTCAATGAGCATTACAATCGATACACTTTTCATATAAGAAGCGTCAGATCTTTCAGATAACAGTGTTGTTGAATTTTTAATTTAAGCTGATTTTCAAGAACACGAGACGTACGAAAGATGCATACCTTTTATAGGAAATAGAAAAACGTTGTTCGATTCTTCGCCATATAAATCGTAATTTCTGCAAATTTCATTCATTCATTTATTTCTAAAACGCACTTCGTTAATATTCCCGTCAGATTTGCTTGTTGCGAGAGAAAAATATGAGAATATTTTTAGGGGTTTATCTTTTGATAAGATTGAATGTAAATGTCATAAAATTAATTGTGTGCTATGTATTAACAGTTATTGTGATGTACAAAGTTGTTAAGAAAAAAGAGATATTACATTTAGAGCAACTTGATATTACATTTAGAACAACTTTTATGCAATTTTTATTTTTTTTAAAATTTCGGTTTACTTTTTTTGGTATCGGGCTCGGGCGGGCCCGGGCTTCGAAAAGTGAGCCCGAACTCATCTCTAATCCGTATAGTGGACGAACCCTAACCTGCAGAATTTGCAGAAGAGTACGCAGAGTGTTAATATTCGAATAATTCTTTCGAATAATGCGCATTTGTGTGTGGCATAATATGCATCAAAAGAGAAAATTTAAGTCATACTGAGAAAAATTCTCAAATTATTAATATATATATATATGTTTAAAAAAAAAAAGAAGAAGAAGAAATCGTCAACATATAATTGTTTAACCCTCCAGCCGCGGGAAACGCTATTTTTGCGTTCCAGTGGGCTACTTTTTCAAAATTCATATTGCTTGATTCCCACCACTTTTTAAAAAGAGTATTATTCACCTTATTCTCGCGTTATTTAATCTGTAATTAAATAAAGTGGCTATTTCTACTTCAAAGAAGTGGTGGGAATCAAACAATCTTAATTTTAAAAACAGTAACCCACTGAAAAAGTCGCCCACGCCTGGAGGGTTAACCCAGGGCTCGCAGTGTTCCTAAAATTTTCACACTTTGCTACCTCTATTTTAAAATTATAATCTTCATTGTATAATTCTGTTATAGATGTTAAAGAAATCTACCACGAAGAATTTTTATTTAAAATACTGGTAGCAAAGTGTGAAAATTTTAGGAACACAACGAGCCCTGGTTAACCCTTTAGTGCACAGCTTTGCATATATGCAAACAACAGTGTTTTGAATTTAATGGATTTTTTTATTCGTATATATCTAATTCACACCAGAAAATTAAAATTGCAATATTTGCTTTAATTAATAACAGACATTACATAATTAACACTATAACCGCCGGAAATTTTACTCAAGTGTTATAAAAATATCTTACACCAGAATTTTTATTTAATACTATTTAACTTATTTATTTAACTTATTTCTCCGCTATACACATTTAACTTATTTTAGAAACAAATTTCTGGTTCGAATTAAAATATTTTTCTTTTGTTCCGGTCAAAATGACCGCTATGTCGGTTCTAGTGTTAAATAAAGCGAAATTAACCATTGAAACTTTCTAGTGTAAAGTCAGATTATCTGGACTACGTAATTTCTAGAGCGTATTCTATCATGGAATTAAAGGGTTAAAGGTTAAGTTTTATAAAATAAACTAGTTAGTGCCCGTCAAGATTTGACGGTGAATAACTTGAATGTTTCATTAGAAAAATTCTGGAAGTTTTAATTGGTTGCTTTTAACCCCTTGAGGGGCACCGGTATATATTATATACCCACCTACGATTAATGAAGTTTTACACCAGAAAAAATTTATTAAATTTTACTTTTCTGACTTTGGTGGAAAAAAGCCGTAAAATTGCCTTTACTTATTTTGAAATAGAATTTTTCAAAGATTCCGGTGGGAATTCAGCATTTCACAAACGTGATTGCTTGCCCCTCAAGGGGTTAAATTAATTATTGAATGACGAATTTCTATATTGCATAAGTGATTCCCATTTCTTTAAGGAGATAGATGGTGCTGCCAGTCTAACCTATTCAATGAAGTGAAAAAAATTTAAGTTTATAATTTACAACTAATTAATTACTACTAAACTTTTTATCAGAAATTTACCTAAAAACACCGGGTAGAGAATTCATTTTTACTTATTACGACCTCATTTTTTAAAAAATAACAGTATCTATTTTTATTTATTTATTTATTTATTTATTAAAACTACATGGGCATTAAAAGCTGCCATGAATTATATTTTTATCTGTCTCATTCCCTAAAAACCTAAATTTGAAACTTGATGCAGCTAACGATTTATAATATACTAGGGGGCTCGGCCCCCTACGAGCTACGCTCGCCAACCCCCGTCCAGACACCGCAGACTCTAAATGCACGCTAATTTGATCGGCTTTAAAAAGATTTAGAAAGATTGAATTATAATTTAAAAAACAGTGGCGATCTCCCTATAAACGAATTTCTATTCATTTCTCTTTGATTGGGAAATTTTTAACGCCAAATCCGCTGCGGTACTACTTGATTATCCTGTCAACCAATTTCGCCAAATTATATAAATCGCCAAACCACTCGCCAAATTATACAAATTTATATAATTTTTATTTTAAATAACGAAAGAACAAATAAATTCGTACAACATTAATAAAAACACAAATAAAACGTCGAAATAAAAATAACTTGATGACGTATACACGTGTAACAACATTTCAAAATAAGCTAATATAAAAGGAATTAAGTAAAGAGAGTATTTGTCTCCTGGTATTTTTGAACAAAGCGAAAAGAAAGTTCTTTTAAATGAGACATTTTAAATTAATTCTCAAAGTATCAAATAAATGTCTAGCGCAATTTCTAAATTTAAACTTTTTTGCAATATTATTTTGTGTTCATTTTATGTAATAACTATAATGTGACGTAAATATGACGTAATTTCTCCTAAGACTTCTAACGCATGTTAATGAATTTATTATTTTACAATATCCTTTCTCTTTTAAAATTCACGTGTATACTTTTTATGGCGTAATTTTTAATAAGTTCCTGCTTTTTATAGGTAATTATTTAATTCTAATTTGAAAGTTTTTTTCCTGTTTATAATAGTCACGTGTAAATAAATTTTTAATTTGAAGCAAACATTATTGCTTGCGCTTTTTATACAGTTGGCAACAGTTTAAATTAGTACAATTTTCTGAAATCTGTAAAAAATATCTCTAGAAATGCTGAAAATTTGAATTTAAAATAGAAATAAAACCTGAAAAAATGAGTCAAAATAAAAAAATTAATGCAATCTGCACTCCGGCAAATTCTAACGCATAAAATGATCTAAAAAGGATTACACTGCCATGTATAGCTTTTGCTGCTATAAAACTTTTTTAGTGGAACGATTTTGTCCAAGTTTAGAATTAAATAACTCTTAAAATAATTCTTCGATTTGAAAACTGTTTCCATCAGCGTGTTTATCAATCATTTCTGTATAAAACCACCGATTTTCATATTTTTGTATGCATTATTTTTGTTAATATTAACGAAGAAAGACATCCGGTCACAAAAAATTCAAAACCGGCGGCGGCGGCGGCGGCGGTGACAGCGGTAGTTACTTTTTTTTAGAATAGAGAGAAGAGATATTTTTTATTACTTGAATTTTTTTTAGAATAGAGAGATATTTTTTATTACTTGAATTTTATTTTACATTTTTATACATTTTTTAAATATTAAACCTGGATATCAAGATAATTTCTTTTTTAGCTCTTTTACGGATATTTATTTTCCTTTCCGTTTTATTTTTTTTTTACGCAAATGAATGACAGACTTTTCTTTCTGACACACACAGATATATATTCTTGATCATGGTATAATGAAAATTTTATATCAGCTCAATTTATTTAATTGATAATTACATGCAAAATATTTTAGCTTAAATATTTTAAATATAAAATCATTATTTTTTCAAAATATTATTGAGTGTTAAATTTTATTTAATTATAAAGCATTCAAATAATAATAATAATACAATAAAAATCTTGTAACTTCTCTTCCTAATAAAATATGTCATTATTGAAATGAATTATCGACAAAAATACTACGCATTTTGCCATACTTGGGTTCGAACCTGCGTCCCCTACAAAAATTCAGAGCTATAAAGTGCTGCGTTAACCCGCTACGATAGCGGGAATTCGTTTAACTTCCTTCTAAACTGAAGAGGTCCGAAAAACAGTTGACGCATACGAATGTCTCGAATTTGAGTTCTGATTTTACAGAAATAGTTTTGCGTTTTAATATTTATACCTTATTTTTTCAAAGAAGTAGTTACAACTTAATATGCTAGTTTTCTTTGTGTTTAGCTATTGGCAATTCATAAGACGGATCACCAGCCATAACTTTTAGCCTCAAATCACTGTGTTTATCTTCTGTGTGTAATATGACCAAGACAATATGACACACCTATATAAACTATTTAGCTATAATATAAACTATTTAACTATAATAAACTATTTAGCTTTTAATATAGACGCAATAATTTTTTTAATTGTTAATGAAGCTAAAAGAGCCAAATAATATTAACTTTGTGAAAGAAAGAAAAGCTTGTTTACAGTAAGATCGAATAGCATTCGAACTTAAAACAACTTCGACCTGTTACGTGATAGTTCAACTGAGCGGGCATCTTTACGCATGAGCAGCGCTTCACTCCAAAGGCAGACTTGTACTTATATACTACGCATGCGCGAGTGTAGAATTTTAATTTAAAATTACGGCTAATTAATAAAATATTTGAACAAACGAATGGACGATAACAAATCTGTGGCCAAATATCTTTCATTTAAAAAAAATATTGGTGTAATTTGATGCAGTGGTTTCTTCTCACGGACAGTCGCAAGAAAACGCTTAGTATTTTAAATATTTAGATAATTATATAAATTAAGGTATTTGGAGACATACTTATTAAAATATTTACTAATTTGCAATATTTTAGCGTAAAACAGCCACACGGCAGTAGTTTTTACTTGTATTGCAGATATGCAACAGAAGAAAAGATTGACGTACTATATGAAAAATGTATCTCTGATTTTTTCATTATTTTTCCTGTGTAATAAACCTTTCAGAGAATCATATATAATTTTTTCGAAACAAAATAAAAAATCGCGTATTTAAGGGTAATATGTACAAATTACAATGAGCCCGAAAAAAAACTACATCATACAGGGAAGACGTGTCTGGCAACCGCAAGTCAACAGATGACACCACATGGGAGCCACAGATTGGACACTATGCAGTTGAGAAACTTAAGGCTGTTCTTAACTACTTCTCTGTTCAACAAGCGCAAAACGTTTTCACATATTTACTAATTCATTTTTTAACGGAAAGATATAAAATTGGAAAGCCAGGCCATGGAAGCGATTTGGAATTGAACTGTTTTTTCCATATTTTGATCAATCCATTATCTATTGAGTTATAAGCGAATTCGATCACGTGACGAACCCGTTTTTCGCCCGCTCTTGAGTGCTCTTTCTCCCTTCGCGCGGAAATTCGGTTCAAAACGCCCACTTTGACTCTATTTTCTGAAAAGTCTATTGCGTTTCCAAAAAAATGGAAAAAACAGCTCAATTACATAGTTTCTGAATAACAACACCGGCTAGTTTCATGTATTTTCAAACAAAAATAAATTAAAACTTATGTCAGAAAGTTGCCCTTTTGGATTTGAGAACACCCTTAAATATGCTATTTAATTAATAAGGTAATAAAAATTTATTATTTTTAAAGATCAAAAATAACTGTTCGCGAAATGGGATATATTGACGTCACAATAATTTAGATTCGCATATGACGATTGTATTTGTTCTTTGGTAACAGAGTGCTACAATTGTGGTTTTCGGCAGCAGACAAGGAAAGAGATGAACGACGACGCTTCCACCGATCTCGCATGTCACGTGATCAAGGTAGGTTGAAAAATATTTCGACAATTGGTGAGGACCACCCTATGTTGATCACGTGTGACAGCCGAGAAGAGTGGTAGTGCCGCGGCATGCCTCTTTCTTTGGTTGTATCTAGGCCTCTTTAGAATTTGAGAGCATAAAATGAGAGCAGTAAAAGTTTTTATAAGTAAAAAGTTCCTAAATTGAAACCAACAGGAAGCGAGTATTGTACTCAAATGGGGTTAAAAATGTTTGAATTGTCGCTTGTGAATCATCAGAAATATTTTTTATATGAAAGTGAAGTCTCTTTCAGATCGTTTTTCTAAATGCTGACATTACACGATAACTGAAAAATAAAATTAATTTTAGATAAAGGCTTAAATGTATTGATCAGTTAGGTCTCAAAATTCTTTCGCTAATTTTAAATTTATAGTCGTGGAATGCGTTCTTTATTTTTGGATATCTCATACAGAAATTTATATTTTTTATTATTTTTTTCTGCGTGAGGATGTCTCTTTCCTTTTTAGCTGATAAAATATTTCTAAAATATATACTTTAAAGTGTTAAATCTTATTCACAGCTCATCAGATTCGCTGAGATTTTAACAGGTAAAATATAAAATTAAGCATAGATTTTAGAAATATTTTGTCAACTAAAAAAGAAAGAGACATCCATAAAGACACATAAAAAAAGTGGTGACAACCGAATAAAATCGCGTATGGAAGGAGCACTTTGACCGCAAAGGGTTAATTCTTCGAAAGGCGGTGGGATATTATATGTATCACTTAATTTTAATCCGCAATGCCACAGAATTTTGAAAAAAGAAATTGTTTTTATAATATGCATGAAAAAAAGCTTTTACTTATTTCCAAATAAATTTGAGAAGAGGACGAAAAAAAAAAAATTAAATTCCGTATGAGATATTTTAAAAATAACAATACATTCCGCACCCCTAGACTTAACATTTTCGATTCCGTATGAGATATTTTAAAAATAACAATACATTCCGCACCCCTAGACTTAACATTTTCGAAATAAATTTGGTATCTGATTGACCAATACCTTTCACATTTAATAACATCCGACATTTTTATCCTTAACGGTCGAAGTATTAAAAAAAAAATTACTTCGAAATATAGTGGTGCGAATAGAATATAAAAATAAAATAATGTATATAAAGCTTGGCCGGCTAGTGCCGGCACTCGACCGCAAAGGATTACTAAATATCTTTATGGATCATTTCACAATACAGATTAAAAATTTCTCCCATGATTAAAATAGTCTAAGTCGAAAAAAAATAACAGATATCTGGCTCTGTTTGACACTCGATGATAAAGTGGGAGTAGTAAAAGGCGCTGTCATGCATGTTTGATATCGGCAGAAAAGAAGTGAGCGAGTCATCGTGATATTTTACAGCCAATGTCGATCGTGTCATGCTTAAATATTATCCTCTTCTAAAGAAAAGCACCTTCTCATTCACGTGATGTCATTAAAAACCGATGAAACCACCGAGAAGTCATTCACTTGGAATATCCACAGTGTGACACTTGAAAAATTACGTCCCGAAAAACCGGTGATCTATTGTCATCTTTAACCGAGTTGAAGAATCACCTTCTGGAGATAACCAGAGCAAAAAGGTATAGAGCGGTTTTAAAACCACATTCAAAAGACAGATATATCTTTTCAAAAGTGACTTTTCAAAAGTTTATCGTCGAAAAATGGTATATCCCAGCGAACAAAAACCAAAAAATTACCACCGACCAATTTTTCATCCCCTTTTCTCTTTTCCGACCATTGTGCAGTGCAAAAGCCGTGTGGGAAGATAATAGTAATGATAATAAAAATAGAAAAGTTAAAAAAAAAAAAAGACAGTAAGTAAAAATTTTCTAGCCAAAAATGGGGGGCTAAACCGTTATATACTTTCGCTATTGTTAAAAGGAACATTTTCAATCGACAAGCGCAAGAAAATTGAAGAAGTTTGCGAGGTTCTAACAGTCGTTATCATCAATCAGGAGTAAGGAGTCACTCCTTTTTCTCCTGATCCATACGTCTTTTGCTGCCAATATTTCGATCGCAGCCACCCCTTTTTTAGCCCCCTACGCCCCTTTGTAAGGGAGAGGTAAATGTTTGAATGGATTTCATTGAAACCACAGAATGATTCGGTGATGGAATTACAAGATGCACGTATTTAATATATATATATATATAAAAGTTAAAATTGCAGCATTACAAAATTGTAAAAAATATCAACAAACATGATTTTAAACTATCCTCAAAGGGTATTTTTATTTACGACTCAATGCTATTTACGAGAAGACACTCGCAAGCTAATGTTAAACCAATGGCACCGTCCTTTTCAAATTTCTGGCTTGTACTTCAATGTTTGTAATCGATTTTTTTGTTTCATAGGATAGCTAAGTTCAATCTTTAACCGGATACTTTACTTTTTTAATTTCCATTGCTTTTTTTTTTTTTTTTATGGGATACTTTCACGTTCGAAACCAGTTTTGAAATAGAAGTGACCCCATTAAAAATTAATAAATAAATAAATAAAAAAGTACCCGATTAGACATCGACCTCAGGTACCTTATGCAAAATAAATAAATAAATAAATAAATAAATAATGATAAATAAGTAAATAAATGAAGAAAAATAAATATAGAAAATTAAAGAAAGAAAATTTAAAAAAAAATAAAATTTAAAAAATTAAAAGTAAAAATAAAATAATAAATCATTTGAAAATATTCAAATGCAACCGAGAAATCGGAAAAGAACGCAGTTATTGGTTTAATATAAGCTTACAAGTGTCTTCGTGTGACTAGTATAGGCTCTTAAGAGGAAACCATATTTTATTACATAATTGATTGTTTGACTAGTTTTTGACACTGTATGATTATGATCAGTCATGGTTAAAGTCACTTAAATCTATCAAACACCAAAGTATCTTTATAATTTAAATAGCCTATTCATGTCCGAAATATAGTTTCAAAAATGAATACATAAATTAAAAATAAAATAAAATCATATAAAACTGGCCTACTGGCAAATTTCTTTAATGTTTGTTTTAAAACACACATTTTTGTGTCTTCTGGTGCGTAAATTAAATCTGCACTCAAAGTTTTTATTGATTTCAATTCACAATATTTTTAGAGTTTTTCTTCGACCACTTTATTCGTGGTGCCTGTCTGTTTTCTCTCTGATCTAGATTTTTTGTTTCTTCCTATAGAGTGGCATGCAAACCATATCTTTAACACTAGATTACTATCCTTGTATCTGTAAGATACACAGTGACTTTTTTTCTGACTGCAAAGTTGTCTTTTGAGGCCGGGGACACCTTCAATATCTACCTTTCTTACGCACGGTGCGTAGCTGAAAACTTTAACGCTTTTGCTCACTACTAAAATTTAATTGTAAATTTTGCCTTATTAATTTTCAAAAATATAATTGAGTGAGTTAAAATTTTCTTTCAAAGTTTAGTGCTAAGTAAAAAAAGCTGGCAGCAAAGCCATTGACAGTGACTAGCTGGGTTCCATTGGTCAGTTTTTGAAAACCAGTAAAATTTAAGAAAAAAATTCGTGGTAGGTTTCTGCAACTATTTCAAGAAAAACGCCGTTCTCGGTAAGTTTCTACGAAATTTATAAAGAAGATTTTTCATTGAAAAATAGTGGTATTCAAAAAACGGACCAAGTGGGAGCCCTGGGCTAAACATCAAATGCGTAATAAATTACGTTATGCATCTTACAGCTACAACGTTAGTTTTCTGAGGATAACAGTCGAGTGTTACAAATGTAAGTATAAATAACAGTAATAATAAATCGAGTGTTAAAATAAATATTTTAAAAATCATTATGATTTAGTTACAAGAAAAATAGGATATAGCTAAAACAAAATCACACATTTTATTCAAAATTTTGATTAATCGCGCAAGGATTAGTTTGAATTAATATATATACACAGTCCGTTCCAAAACTTCGCGGACTGGTTAAATTACCGACCAATAGATGGACACAGTCCGTTCCAAAACTTCACGGACTGGTTAAATTACCGACCAATAGATGGAACTGCGTGTACGCAGGTGATGTCGAAAGCACAAGTCACTTCGTCTTGTAAAGCGGTACAATTTCACGAATGGAGTTATGAATAAAGAGGAGTAGACATATAGTGTACTGTCTACCACTTGCGAGTGAAGTAACTGAGGAGGTTGTCACAAGATGGCGGCTGCTTTCTTTTAAATTGGATCTGCAGTTTCAAAATACCGCCGGGGCAAACTTCCCACCTGTATAATTCAATAAAACATTTCGTCTTATTTAAGCGTCTTATTCATGGAAATACTTCCTCACAAATATTTTTTAGTTCAAGTTGTCAGTTTGACAGGTAAAACAGTCAGATTGCATCACCGGTTGTCACAATATGGCAGAAATGAAGGACCTGACTACCGCAAAAGTAACCTTCACCAGTTAAAATTAAAATCACTTTCTGCCATTATTTATAACTGAAATTTTGCATTAATAACGCCTTTAAATACCGAGAAAATTTCTATATAAATTTACTGGTGGAACCTTCGACCGAAGGTAATCAGACCTTGTGAAAGCGGTTACAGTTGAAACTTCACTATTTTAAGGATGTGTCATTTCCTTTTTATTAGTAGTTCCATGATTTCACGTTGCTATCTGTTGTGTGATGCTAAGTGCATCCGGTTTGTTATAACAGTGTAACATTATCATGCCGGAGCTCGTGAAGGTCGAACTACAAATCATTCACAGGGAGTTCATTTCTGAAAGTACTGTTGTTACTGGACGTTGTTATTTGGAAGTGTTGAAGCATTTCATGGCCCGAGTACGCAGAGTTCGTCCTCGGTACCCACAGCAAGGTCGTTCGTTCACGACAACGTACCAACACACACTTTGAGCATTGTGCATGAGTTTCTGGTTTCTAAAGGGGTCGTCGAGTTCAACCATCCTCCCTACTCCCCAGATTTATCACCCTGTGACTATTTTTTGTTCTCCAAGTTGAAATTGCACGTAAAGGGGATCACCTTTAACGACATTTCCAAGCTCCTACATGATCACGGTGCATTGTTACCACAAACCGGATGCACTTAGCATCACACAACAGATAGCGACGTGAAATTGTATTGCTTTTCAATAAGAAGTGTAGTCGTGCTTTCGACATCACCTGCGTACACGCAATGCCATTTATTAGCCTGTAATTTAACCAGTCCCGGAAATTTTGGGACAGACTGCGTATATATATCCCGATTGAAATAAGGCATTTAAATTGATGACTTTTTCATAACCAGGCTGTCCTATAACATTTGATAACAATGCGTTTTACAGAAACAACTACAACATCAACAAAAGTAGCTACTTTGTCACACAAAAAAAAAAGATGATGAAGAAGAATGATGAGGGTTTTTTATCCATGATCAAAATGTCTTATCATAAATCTGACACAATTTCTGGTTATTGAGAACAACAAATACCCTGTCACCAACAACTTTTAAAAGTTTATAATTAGATTAATTTATTTTTATTTTTATTGACTAATTTAATATTTTTCAAACTGTGGTCAGCGGATTACTGGTGGTTCTCGAGGCCCATGTTCTCTTAGATTAAATAAACAGTAAAAATAAAATTTGATTGAATTGTATTGCACTTACTATAGCTGAAAATATATGAGAATAACGAAAGAGGAAAAATTAGTATAAAAGTTGTCTCAAGAGTATTCATAATACAAAAGTGGAAGTCCCCCTTTAAAAAAAAGTTTGGGTAACGCTGTATTAAACATATTTGTGTTATATTTTAGAAATAAAACTCATACTTCGTTTGTATAACTTAAAATGTCTTGAAAACATTTTGCATTAAATTCTTGGCGCGTCTTGATATGATAGTCAGAAATTTTAATGTTTTCTATAAGTCAGAAATCGTTTTCGCAAAGATAATTTCTTTAGATTTTCAACACATATATACTCTTTCTGTAAACATATTGAATAGCTAATTATAAGTAATAATAAATAACTGCTTTACTAATTAATAAGCCCCGTTTATGCGCTCTTTCCTCTATATACATTCTTTCGTTAAAAAAAAAAAGAAAACAGCAACTTAAAAACAATAAAAAAAAATCCTTAAACTTAACATTCGAAGACAAAACTAATTGTCAATAGATTAAAACAGCTGATAACGAGAGACAAATTTGTATGCTTAAAAATCATAGGATACAAAATTCTATTCCATTTAACTGGAGTAACACGTTTTTTTAGATTTCTTGCGCACGAGCGAGATTTTTATCATATTCCACAAGACATAGGAAATTCAATTAAATGAAACAAAACAAACGAGTTAGTTTAAAAAGAAAAAACAATTGACTTTCACTGTGATTTTACAAACACGATCATATTGACAGTTACATTCGTTACGTTATATGATTTAAGGGGGAAAAAAAAACTTCTTTATCGTCTGCGGACTTCATGAATCGTGCATTGTTCAAAAGGAAGCAATGGGAATATTTCAGTTTGAGAAAAATCTACATATATTGCAATTCGCTGATTAATTAACATCGACAAATGATAATTTGTGGCACGAATTCGGCTCAGTGAATTAACTGCAGATAAGAATCTCGCAGCGAAAAGGTCTGGTCATGAGCTTTGGAGAAGATGAATTGGAAGATGAATAAAAGGCAAGAATTGAATGGAAAAGGAATTTTTCATTCTATTGAAATGTTTGGGTAGATATGAACTATATGTTAATGTTCGTTTGAATCCCATTTGTTTTATAAATCATGCTTCGCTTAGCGGATTCTATCTAATATATTTAATTCTGTTCATTAATAACAGGGAATTCTAATATTTGTCGGTATTTATAATCTGCATTTTTTGATGCATTTTTTATTATAAGGAGAAAACAGATATAGGAATTTTATGAATTAAATGGGAAATTTCACCTTTTTTATTTATTTCCGAACATAGCTTTTCTATGTAAGCTATTTTTACATAGCTTTTGATTTTTTCTGCTCCAAGTTCAATTTTTATTACTGAATTCTCAGTCACTTCCAGGAAATGGATTTATTTTGCTTGTAAGATAGTTCCAATATTCTATTAATAACAATGCTATAATGCAATATTTTATCGATTTTGTGTAATTTAATTTCAATTTTTCTGTCTTTTTTCCTCCTGATTTTTACCTCTCTATTAATTAAGGTTCATAAAATATTTCATTTAGGTAAGATTATAAAAACTTTAAAAACTAGATTCTGCTGTGTTTTTAAACGAAATTAGTAATAGTCAATGAATTAGACTTTTTTACACAGACTCGCTCCAAAACTGCTTTTTATAAATATAGATACGCGATACCAGCAAGTACACTGTAAAAAAAAAAGGACTAAAATACGGAAATTGTACTGGAAATCACGCCAGTAGTATTTTCGTATTTTAACGGAAAAATTCTCCCATAAATTCCAGAAAAACGGAAATTTTCCTGTAATTTACGGGGAAATTTTTCCTTTAAAATACGGAAATAGTACTGGCGTCTCGATTGCCAGTACAATTTCCATATTTTAGTCCTTTTTTTTCTTTTTTTTTCTTTTTTTTATACAGTGTAGGAATATTTTAGTTTGAGAAAATCTACATGTATTGCAATTCGTTTATTAATTAACATCGACCAATGATAATTTGTGGCACGAATTCGCCTCAGTGAATTAACTGTAGATAAGAATCTGTCTACTAAAAGGTCTGGTCAGGAGCTTTGGAGAAGATGAATAAAAGGCAAGAATTGAATGGAAAAGGAATTTTTCATTCTATTGAAATGTTTGGGCGGATATGAACTATATGTTCATGTTTATTTGAATCTCATTTGTTTTATAAATCATGCTTCGCTTTGTGGATTCAATGTAATACATTTAATTATGTTCATTGATTTCAGGGAATTTCTAATAACTATCGGTATTTCTAATCTTTACTTTTCGGTAAATCTAAAGGTTATAAGGAGGGTGAAAAGATCAGGAATTTTATATTTTATTTGCCGTTATTTATGCACATAGCTGTTTACTCTGAATCACTTTAAATCTTATTATTAAAATTCTGGTCATTCTATTGATAACAATGCATCGACGCAGTATTTTATCGATTTTAATCGAAAAATAATTTCAGTTACCTTGACCGCTTATCAGTTCTTCTCTCTCTCCCATTCATTCTGAAAGTATATAAAAATTCTTTAACAAGACAAAATAAAAATTAAAAATGCTCGTAAATTTTGTTATACTTAATCTTTTGTAATTAGCCTTTTCTATACTGTTATAGTTATTTTTTTTTTCAAGAACTAAGATAACATAATTATACAATAGATAGTACAAAATCATTAAAAAGTATTCGATAGGTTATGCCAGACAAATGAAGCCCAAAATAAGCTAATTCCTCTAAAGAGCGCAATCATATCGGAAAATTGACAAAAACAATTCATAAATGGTAAAAATGTGCCTTAACTTTGAAATTGATTATATATAAACTTAAAATTACACTATGTGCAAAATATTTTGCACATAGTGTAATTTTAATTTTAACTTTTTAAAAATGAATTTAGCATTCTATTTGTTTATTTGTTGATTATGCTTTATATATTTTTTTCTAAACAGTGTTATAGCTCTTTTTGAAATAATTATAATACCAAGTTTATACAAAAGGTATACAAAATAATTAAAACGATTTTAGAAGTACATTCCAATTTAAAATTTAAAAGTCCCAATTTCTGTAATGGTCGTAATCGAATCTGGAATTTGAACCAGTATATAGTTCGTAAAGGGTGAAAATGTCTCTTAACTCTGCCGGTTATTGGGATTCGTGAATTATTTTTTGAATATGGTTATAGCTCTTTTTAAAAGAAACGAAATCAGATAAATATAAATAGATCATAGTAAATCATTAAAAATATTTCTGAAGGATACGTTGGATAAGAATAAAGCCTCAGTCTAGTTAATTTCCTAAATGAACACGATCATGTAGTGAAATTGGGCCAATACAGCTTTCAAAGATTACAGCTTTCAAAGATTCAAAATATGTCTTAACTTTTTAAACGATTGTGATTCGTAACTCATCTATTCTACAATTTTATAGATTTTTTTTTTGAAAGAATTACAATAAAATAACACTGACCAACACACTTTTCGGAACAGATTAGTCAATGAGTGTTTTATATAGCATTTTAAAATCTGAAATAGAAAATGTACTGAAAAATGCTCTATCACATCAGGTTTTCTAATAATATAACTATAAAGATCCCTATTATGTCCCTATTATGTGCGTAAACGAACATCTGCTATCTTGCACAACTAAAATAAGACTAAAAGACATCTACAGGAAACCAATAAATAATAAGTAAACCACACGGAACCAATGAACAACGCTTTAATCAATGAGTCATCACCGTAGAACCTGTTTGAATTCACGCCTCTTTCAGTGTGACTAAAGCCATTTGAAGATGTGGTTGTGTCTGGTAATCCGTAATAAATTCTGCGAGTTCAGCAAGTGTTCTTTATTTCTTTTGATTACGCATGTTTAGTTGACTTGATTTTGTATAATTTCATATACCAGTAAACTTGGCCACTTTGAAAATTTTATATTTTTCCAGAAATTTCTCAAGGTTACATAACAAAATGATTAGTGACAGCTAAATTATGACAATTTAATTAATTATGACAGCTAAATGCATGATTAGTGTTGCCAGATTTCTCGCGTAAATCAGGGTTCTAAATGCTCTGGACACCACTAATTCCTTACCGTTTATTTCGCCATCTTTAATCGCAGATAATTCTGCATTAGGAAAAACGAAGAAAATTACTTTAAAATACTGGTGTCCAGCGCATTTGGAGCCCCGATTTTACGTGTCACACCTGGCATGATGGAGAAAAAACTGACTTCCTTTTCAGATTCAGAGTTAACAAAAGCATAAAATTCAATAATTGCATGTTCGAGTCTGAAAATTATTTTGTAATATGCAGACTAGTATAATTATACTATAGATCATAGAAAATCATTAAAGAGATTCTTAAAGGATATGCTAGATACGGTCTCCAAAACTAACTAATTTCTCTAATGAGCACAATCATATCGGGAAATTGGGCCAATACAGCTCGTAAAGGGTGAAAGTTAGAAGGAAGATGAGAAGGAAAAAAAACTAATCTAGATGGCGCTCTGGACATCCATTCTCCTTTACCCCACACGAAAAAGAGATGCCCTTCATATCTGATCAAAGCAAAACACTTAGGGAGCCATCCATTTAGTCTTTGTATGGTGACAAAACCCTGAAAATAATATCCACGTCTCCGATAGACATCTACATTGGAGGGAAAACGTTCCGCTTTTGTTTCCAAAAAGACGAGAAGCGAGGGAAAAAACGAAAATTAATTGGCAGCGGATCAATGTGGAGAACTGATACGATTATTAATAGTTGTCAGTCATATTTTATCAAAGAAAAGGGTGGGTGTAGGGAGATGTGCCTCTCGCAAGTTTTTGGTGTTTTGTGCCTGACGGATTGAATGATGGCAATCAAAGATTTATGGAGACGCCCATTTTGGTCATACTCGCTTTTTAAGGAAAGTATTCTTTTAATTGTGAAGTAGAAGATGGTGATGAATGTGGGCGGAGACATAAATCAATTTCCTGTAATTTGTTTTGAAAGAAACAAGATTGGTGTCTATCTTCGACGTTGATTTTTATTTTTCGGAATTTTGAAGAAAGCCTTTTCTTTTGTGAGTTCGACCGCAAAATCGTTAATTTTGTGAGCGTTTTTCAGTTATGAATGACTAATATCGATAAAAGTCGTGAAAGCTTTATAAAAGGAATAATGGCATGAAATGTTAAGCAATTTATCTAAAAGAGGAATCGTGCACAGCAAGAAGAAGTGCATGATTCTTTTCCTTCTAAAATATAAAGTTTTGCTTTGTAAAACGAATCCATTTTCGTCTATTTAGAACTTTTGAGCAAAAAATTATGGTAACGTCATGAAACCAGCTATTTAATCATTTATATATTTCCGTACTATGAGTGGCTATATTAATGCTTGGAAAATTTCCAGAGAGAAACATTCGCCTTGTACACAATATTTCAAATGAAAAACAAATTTCAAATTAATTGCTTAAAAGGCGCAAAGGCCAACCTTACGAAAAATATTCCATACCGGAACTCGAATCCGGGCCATTAGTACAGCGCATTGACATTCTACCGACTAAACCACATGGAACGGTACCCAGCCTGGAACTTCTCACTATAACATGTTGGCAAGGCTGTTGTTGAACGCAGCACGAGATGGAATATTTTTCCGTAAGCCACCAACATAGGACAAACACGAAACTTAATTGAATCTAGCATCGATTGAAACTATATTAATTCTTGGAAATTTTTCAGAGAGAAACATTCGCCTTGCATACAATATTTCAAATGAAAAACAAACTCCATAAATCTTTTCATTTGAAATACTATGAGTAGCCTCTATTTAGTTTTTTCCTAATAAAATCATTATATATATATAAAAAAAAAAAATAGAAAGTGGGCGGGGTAAAATTTAGGCAAGTTTTCTAACAACATCTAAATTTAAAATTTATATAAATTTAATCCTTCCGCCACGAGCGACATATATATGTGCCGTATACCGCATGCAAAATCATTAAATTTGGATACCAGCATTAACGCGCAGAAAAGTTCAAGTTGTGTAATTACAAACCGTGCTATGCAGCAGAGTTGCCAATTTGGCTTCCATTTTTATACAGAAATTTAGTGTTCATACCAGAAATAAAGAATAGTATTTTATACTACTTTATTTAATAAGAGACGTCCACCGATCACACAAAGTAAAAATTCATATTTCGACATTTTTGGAGTGAATTTAAAATTTCGGATTAACCCCTTGAGGGGCAAGCAATAACGCTTGTGAATTGCTGAATTCCCACCGGAATCTTTGAAAAATTCTATTTCAAAATAAGTAAAAGCTATTTTACGGCTTTTTCCCACCAAAGTTAGAAAAGTAAAATTTAATAAAATTTTTCTGGTGTAAAACTTCATTAGTCGTAGGTGGTATATAATATATACCGGTGCCTCTCAAGGGGTTAAAATCTGGAGGCCAAATTGGCAAACCTGCTAAAAAGTGTAAGCAGCTTGGTGAGTTTCCCAGTTGCCATCAACTTCAAACCCAGTCGAAAGATAGTACAAGACTTGCCAATGTATGAGTCAGTAGGAAGAAATAAAGTCGAACTGCAGAAAAATTCTACCTTTGAAAGGAATAGTCTACGAGAGAAGAAATAAAGTATAAAGTCGAGCAGTAGAAAAATTCTACCTTTGAGAGGAAAAACCTGTGAGGGAAAAACAGAACTGAGCGATTCTTTACAACAAAATGTGGTGCCAATAAAATAAAAGAAACGTAATTCATACTGGTCGCGAAGCGTTTAACCACTTCGGAATGCATAAGGTGCTCAGAATCATTGATTTTTCTCACCAGTTATTTTTTTACCGTAAATTTTACCGTATTTAATCAAAGCATTGTCTCGATTCAATAAGGCAAATATTTCTGTTTTGAAAAACCGTTGATAAAGATTAAAAAATCTGTAAAAGATGCTCCTCGTGAAGAGGTTAATAGTCTTATTACACTAAATCCTCTTCTTAAGGTTTTGTAAATGAAGAGTTTAGATGATAAACGTGGTATGAGACAAAAAAAAAAAAAAAAGTTAAACATGTGATTGAAGATAATCAATGGTCCTTTACCATCTGTTAAAATACTATTTGGAAAAACTCACTGAGGTTTTAATTTATAAATGAGGCATTTGGCAATAAACGTAAATAGATATTTGGAACTTTACAGCCCATTTTCTCAAAATTACAATTTTGTCCCTTACCGCCTTTATCATCTGAACTTTTCAGATATTTTCCGTGACATTTTATTTATATATTTCTATTATTACAATTTAAGATGCTACTTGGTTATCGACCAAAAATCTACCACCAAACTATAAGATTAAATGCCAATAATGGTTGATCGTAAATGTCACATTCACTTGACTTTAAGCGAGTTACACGTGTTTACGTCAAGTGATTTTTTTTTCGACTTTTATTTGTATTTTTATTAATGTTATACTAATTTATTTGTTCTTTCGTCATTTAAAATAAAAATTATGTCAATTTGTATAATTCGGCGATTTATATAATTTGGCGAAATTGGTCGACGGTATAACTAAGAAGTACCTAATTTAGTAACTCTTCCAACATGTTAGTTTGATTTTACGAATTTTGCGACAATTTCTACATATTGTTGTTATTTATTTTAAACTTTTCCCCCCCCCATTAAATACAACCGATTTTTATTATTAACTAGAATCTGAATTAATATTTATTACATTTTAAAGCATATGAAACTGAAAATTATTTCACTTCATGCCGTAGAAATTAACAGATTTGGATTTTAGAAATTAAATTATACGACAAAATCTGGTCAGAAAAAGTGGTGACAAAACATAATCGGAAACATTTTATTTAGAAACAAAAAATTTATTGTCGTGAATATGGTGACAATCGTTCGTTAAGTGTTAATTAGTCACGACTTGAAAAATATAGGCAGTGGGCGTTTGCGGAGAGTTTATGACACGCCTATTGATAAGCGTAATATTTTTATTTGCCAAATTTTCTTTAACTCTTTCCGGCGCAGTGTGTCCAGTCTGAACACACCTAATTTTAATTCCAACCTTGCAAATGGCACTAAGAATATTTAACAAAATTTTGTTTTTACAGTGAAAACTTAATTTAAGGAGTTTTTATTTTCTAAAAGAAATCGTTTGCAATTTCCGGTGTTAGTCAATATTTTCTCATTTTGTGAATAGAATTTGTCTGTGCCGGAAAGGGTTAAATAATCTAATGAAATGTGCCCAATTGTATCTGCTAAGCCTTTCAAAATGAACATATAAAAATCAGTGAATGTTTATTTAAGTATCTTGACTGATTTCTTTGAAAATCGTTGTCTAAAGTTGATCTCAATTCGACGAAGCATCACTTCCTGTTCACTAGAATGTCCATTATCATGAAATAACCCTCTTTTATTGCATTTCCTTGTAATATTTTATCGGCAATGTTTCGTTTATGTCCAGTCAAAAGGATATCCGTCATTAAAACCTCATTTTATACAGCTAAGCATTCTGCAGATTTTTTAATTTAGGATTTACTTGGCATCATAAGCATTTTATATTAACCCTTATCGGTCCTATGTCACCTCACACGTGACATCGGTAGTTTGTCGTACCGCACGTGTAAGGTGGCAAGATTAATCCATAAAGGACTGCCATCTGTTTATTCAGTCAATTTTATTCAGTCAGTGACACCTTGAACAGTTGATCATCTTTTAAGGGCTTCCTAGTTGCAGCCAACTTTACGCCCAGTCTGAGTGTGAAATGTCTTGCAAAAATAAATGAGCCATTGGGGGAAAGATAAAAAGTTGTTAAAAACTACTTAAAAAATCAAGAAGAAATTAAAGAAAAAGTAAAAAAGTGTAAAAAATAGGGTATAATGAGGGGAACGAATATTTTTTCCAACTGGATTAAATCATATTCAAAATAAGAGGGAATTATGTCAGCCAGGCATCGTCCGGATAGCCTAACAGGTAAGGCATTGTCACGGCACGCCAAGTATCCAGGTTCGATTCCTGGTCTGGACATTTTTCGCTCTGTTGGAATAAGCTTCAACTGTGCTACTCCGACTTTGAATATGAAAAAATAGGGTATTTTCAAAAATACCGAAAAAAAAAAGAAAAGAAATAAAGAAACTTTGAACTTACATTCAGTTTACATAAAGTTAGCCTATGATTTAAAATAATGGGTTCAGCTGTAAGTTAATAAACTACTGCGTAGTGTAACAGGTGAACAGCATTGAGCAAAAATGTGAATGAGAAAATAATTCAAAATTTACTTCTAAAATACAGTGGTGCGAATAGAATAAAAATAGTCGTTTGTGGCAGACCTGCGTATATTCATTTAATACAATTGAGGACGCGAGTTTCAAAACTCGACTTACACAAAATTCAAAAAATCGTGCTTACTCTATCATTCTATTTTATTGATAAATCTGTATCGAAAAAATACAACAATATGCAAAAAAAAAAAAAAAAACAGTTTTGCCTTGTATTTCTGGCATTGTAAAATCTTGGCTTTTTAATGAAAGCCGATGGACATAAAGGTTTTTGGCGATTTCTCAAAATTTGATTTTCTCGATAAAGCTAGTTTTGAAATTCACGTCCTAAATTATGACCTAGTGCTGAATCATGTATAAAAAGCTAGCGTACGATAAGGGTTAAGAAGTGACTAAGTGCAATTTTTCAACGGTATACTGAATTTTCAAGCCTTAAAGTATTAATTTATTAATATCATGAATGGAATGTTGTCTGTTTTTCATTTTTTTCTCTATTGTAAAGTTATAAGGAAATTTTATTCCGTATTTTTCTAGGCTAGAGAAGGTAGATAAAATGGCCTTGGCTAGAGAAGGAAATTTAGCAACGTATTTTCTGATAACCTGTTCAATGTTTCAAACATTTTTTTCAACATTTATACAATTTATTTAATATAAAGATGCTATTTGTCTATTTTTATGTACAAACAGAAGTAAATCGTATATTAAAAAGCAATAATAATAATACATAATATGAATAAAATGTTTTTATATTTAAATACATATATAAACTAGTAAATCTACAGATCTGGAGCCTCAACGTCAGCTATCATTGTTTTTAGACACACTTTGGTAATATTCAATTTCCTGCAAACCGCAATTTAAAGTTTTCAAATTATGTAATTATTTATAAGAATAAAAAATACGAAGTTTTCAGACATTAGAAGCATTAAATTAAAAACGTTGTTATGGAAGGATATTTCGAAATTTCCATGAGCTGCTAATTCTGGTATTTTTTTAAATAATAAAGTAGATTTCTTCAGGGGGACTCCACCCCCCTGAACCCCCCGTGGTCTTATTAATTTACATACGTAACTTTTTATTGATTGCGCTAATGGTTTTCGCAAATATTAGATTTCTTTTTACACTTCGGAGCCTTATTTTTCAATACTGGTGAACAGAAAATGATTTACATTGGCGCAATTATATTAAAAGTGTAGGTTTTATGAATGAAAATGTAATTTCCCTTAAAAATAAAATAATTTTCATTCATATTTTCTGAAATGAGGCGGCATTAGAAGTAACACTCGTCAAAAAATATTTTTTCAGGCAATCTAGTTAATGCTTGGTTTTTAAGAATGGAAATATTTATTTCCCGATACAATGACGTCATTTTCGACAGCGATAATTTTATGGTGTATAATTTTGATATTTTCTATATATTTGATTTTCAAAAGTTCTTTTTTTCTCATTGGAATTTTCGATTAAAAATTAACATTTCTGTTAGCTGTGAGCAGACGATAAACCATGAGATATAAGTAACATTTTTTTTTTTTTTTTTTTTTTTTTTTTTTTTTTTATAGTAAGAATCAATATCATAACACAAGCCCCTTTTATTTCAACCTCAAAGCGTATTCGTGTTATTTTTTATATATGAGATCAAATTCACCTTATTTTCGTATTTTCGCTTTTTTTCTAATATGAAGGCATATTCATGTCTATTTTTTATTTCATTTTCCTCTTGCACATGGAAATCTTTCAAATAAAAATTAACTGTTTAGGATAAATTTTTATTCATTCCGAAATGGAATTTTCTTGGCAACGGTGAAAAAAAAATGTTTGTTAAATTTCATAGCAAACTGTCGATTTATTCCTTAGGAAAATAATGAACTTTTTAATTTAAAAGAAAAATATTTGAACAAAATAAATAGAACATAGTCTTCCTGTATTTCTGGGGTAAATTCCATCTATATGTAAAGACACAAAGGCATTAATTCGTCCCTTTTGACTTTGATTTGTCTTCAAACAATTACACATACTTTCACATTTACGATAGTTTTAGGTGTAGTTCGTTGCTAGGTAACAGTTAAAAGAAAATAAAAACAACTAAATATGTGCTTAAAAAGTAAATTTATATGCAAAAAATATTTTATATTATTGAAACACACATAAAAAATCCCTCCATAAGTTATACACCGAATTTAATAACTCTGACATATGTATACACAAAATTTCAAACTAATATGAATAATGTATGGTTCTAATTATGGATCTAATAATAATTCATCCTTAATTTAACATTTAAATACTTCAATCATATGAGCCATTTCCTTTCAACAAATAAAAATGGAAAAATCGTCTGAATTGCGATAGGAAAGCATTAAGTTGCAAAATAAAATGTTCTATATATTCCGAACGAATGAACCAAATTTAACCAAAAACTATACAGCTAAAAGCGGAGATTTCACAAACATGCATCCTGAATTTTAAGCTAATCGGATGCTTTTTACGGCAGTTATCGCGGAACAGACAGACAGACACAAACGGAAGCCAAAACTTTTCGTGTCTCCACAGTAAGCCTTCACTGACGTTTCGGCAACAAGCGTAGAAGTACATGAGGTTTGTTTTCATAATTGTTTATACTAGTAAATCTGCAGATCAGGAGCCTCAACGTCAGCCCTGCAAGTCTTTTTTTAAACACAATTTTGTAATATTCAATTTCCTGCAAAACGCAATTTAAATTTCTCGAATTACGTAATTATTTATAAGAATAAAAAAATACGAAGTTTTCAGACATTAGAAGCGTTAAATTGAAAACTTTGTTATGTAAGAATATTTTGAAATTTTCATGAGCTACTAATTCTGGTATTTTTTTAGATAATAAAGTAGATTTCTTCAGGGGGCGGAACCCCCCTGAACCCTCCCATGGTCTCATTAAATTTACATATATAACTTTTTATTGATTGCGCTAATGGTTATTGTAAATCTTAGATTTCTTTTTACACTTCCGAGCCTTATTTTTCAATACCGGTGGACAGAAAATGATTTACATTGAGGTTATTATATTAAAAGTTTAGGTTTTATGAACGAAAATGTAATTTACTTTAAAAAATAAAATACTTTTCATTCATATTTTCTGAAATGAGGCTGCATTAAGAAGTAACACTCGTCAAAAAATATTTTTTCAGGCAATCTAGTTAATGTTTGGTTTTTAAGAATGAAAATATTTATTTCCCGATACAGTGACGTCATTTTCGACAGAGATCATTTGCGGTGCATAATTTTGACATTTACTATCTATTTGTTTTTCAAAAGATTTTTTTTTTCTCATTGAAATTTTCGATTAAAAATTAAACATTTCTGTTAGCCGTGCAGACGATAAAACGTGAGATATTGGCAATTTTTTTTTTAATAATAAGAATTAATATCATAACACAAGGCCCTTTTATTTCAACCTCAAAGCGTATTCCTTTCAGTTTTGATATATGGGGTCAAATTCACCTTCTTTTCGTACATTCGAATTAATTTCCAATATGAAGACGTATTCATGCCTATTTTTTATTTCATTTTACTCTTGCACATGAAAATTTTTTAATTCAAAATTAACTGTTTAGGATAAATTATTATTCCGCGATCAGATTTCCTTGGCAACGGTAAATAAAAAGATATTTTATAGCAAAATGTCAATTTATTCCTTATGAAAATAGTGAGCTTTTTAATTTAAAAGAAAAACATTTGGACAAAATAAATAGAACACAACTTGTCTTTATTTCTGGGATAAATTCCATCTATATGTAAAGACACAAAGGCATTAATTAATTCATCCCTTTTGACGTTGATTTGACTTCAAAGAATTACACACACTTTCACATTTACGATATTTTTAGGTGTAATTCCGTTGCTAGGTAACAATTAAAAGAAAATTAAAACAATGAAATATGGGCATTTATTTTAATTAAATTTGTAAAAGAGAATATTTTATATTATTGGAACAAACATATAAACTCCCTCCATATGTTATACACCGAAAAAAAAACTCTGACAAATGTATACACAAAATTTCAAACTAATATGAATAATGTATGTTTCTAATTAGGAAATTTCATCATCCATAATTTACCATTTAAATCCTTCAATCATATTAGCCATTTCCTTTCAACAAATGAAAATGGAAAAATCGCCTGAATTGCTATAGAAAAGCATTATTGCGCAAAATAAAATATTCTATATTTTCCGAACGAATGAACCAAATATAACAAAAAACTATACAGCTAAATCCGGGTACTTCACCAACATACCCACTTAATTTCAAGCTAATTGGATGCTTTTTGTGGCAGTTATCGCGGAACAGACAGACAGACTAACGGAAACCAAAACTTTTCGTGTCTCCACAGTAAGCCTTCACTGACGTTTCGGCAACTAGTAAATCTGCAGATCAGGAGCCTCAACGTCAGCTCTGCAAGTCATTGTTTTTAGACTCACTTTGGTAATATTCAGTTTCCTGCAAACCGCAATTTAAAGTTTTCAAATTATGTAATTATTTATAAGAATAAAAAATACGAAGTTTTCAGACATTAGAAGCATTAAATTAAAAACGTTATGGAAGGATATTTCGAAATTTTCATGAGCTGTTAATTCTGGTATATATTTTAAATAATAAAGTAGATTTCTTCAGGGGGGCTCCGCTCCCCTGAACCCCCGTGGTCTTATTAATTTACATACGTAACTTTTTATTGATTGCGCTAATGGTTAGCGCAAATCTTAGATTTCTTTTTACACTTCCGAGCCTTATTTTTCAATTCTGGTAACACAGAAAATGATTTACATTGACGCAATTATATTAAACGTTTAGGTTTTATGAATGAAAATGTAATTTCCTTTAAAAATAAAATAATTTTCATTCATATTTTCTGAAATGATGCGGCATTAAGAAGTAACACCCGTCAAAAAACATTTTTTCAGGCAATCTAGTTAATGCTTGGTTTTTAAGGATGAAAATATTTATTTCCCGATACAATGACGTCATTTTCGACAGCGATAATTTTGCGGTGCATAATTTTGATATTTACTATATATTTGCTCTTCAAAAGTTTTTTTTTCCTCATTGGAATTTTCGATTAAGAATTAACATTTCTGTTAGCTGTGCGCAGACGATAAACCATGAAATATTAGTAACATTTTTTTTTAATAATAAGAATTAATATCATAACACAAGCCCCTTTTATTTCAACCTCAAAGCGTATTCGTTTTATTTTTGATATATGAGATCAAATTCACCTTCTTTTCGTATTTTCACTTTATTTCTAATATGCGTATTCATGTCTATTTTTTATTTCATTTTCCTCTCGCACATAAAAATCTTTCAAATCAAAATTAACTGTTTAGGATAAATTTTTATTCCGGGATTAAATTTTTGTGGCAACGGCAAAAAAAAAATGATTGTTAAATTTCATAGCAAAATGTCGATTTATTCCTTATGAAAATAATGAACTTTTTAATTTAAAAGAAGAATATTTCAACAAAATAAATAAAACATAGTCTTTCTTTATTTCTGTGATAAATTCCATCTATATGTAAAGACACAAAGGCATTAATTCGTCCCTTTTGACTTTGATTTAACTTCAAACAATTACACATACTTTCCCATTTACGATATTTTTATGTGTAGTTCGCTGCTAGGTAACAGTTAAAAGATAATAAAAACAATTAAATATGTGCTTAAAAAGAAAATTTATATTAAAAAAAATATTTTATATTATTGAAACACATATATAAAATCCCTCCATAAAAGTTATACACCGAATTTAAAAACTCTGACAAATGTATACACAAAATTTCAAACTAATATGAATAATGTATGGTTCTAATTAGGAAATTTCATCATCCTTAATTTAGCATTTAATTCCGTTAATCATATGAGCCATTTCTTTTCAACAAATAAAAATGGAAAAATCGTCTGAATTGCTATAGGAAAGCATTAAGTCGCAAAATAAAATGTTCTATATATTCCGAACGAATGAACCAAATTTAACCAAAAACTATACAGCTAAATCCGGGGATTTTACCAACATGCATCCTTAATTTTAAGATAATCGGATGCTTTTTACGGCAGTTATCGCGGAACAGACAGACAGACTAACAGACAGACAGACTAACGGAAACCAAAACTTTTCGTGTCTCCACAGTAAGCCTTCACTGACGTTTCGGCAACTAGTAAATCTGCAGATCAGGAGCCTCAACGTCATATTTGCAAGTCATTGTTTTTTAACACTCATTGCATAATATTCAACTTCCTACAAATCGCTTTTTAAAGTTTTCAAATTACATAAATATTTATGAGCATACAAGATACTTCGTAAAGTTTTAGAAATTAAAAGTGTTAAACAAGTGATTGTACATTAATGTTCTGAAATTCTGATGAGCTACTTATTCTGGTAACTTTTTAAATCAAAAATTGCATTTCTTCAGGGGGGCTCTGCCCCCCTGAACCCCCCGTAGTCTATTTAAATTTACATTCGCAATTTTGTATTGATTGTGCGGATGGTTATAGTATATCTTAGCTTTTTTTTACGCTGTGATTTATAACGATAAGCATAAGTTTTTTTAATAAATTAATAAAATTTAAATTTAAAATAAAATATTCATGTTAACCGTACACAGACAATAAATATTGAAGTGACGCCTAAAATCCGCTACATTCGGCACAACACAACAACGTGCTTAAAAAAAAAAAAAAAAAAAAAAAAAAAAAAAAAAAAAAACGGATGAAGTCAAAGAATTTGGTCCCTGTTCCACGTGCTTGTTTTGTTTGGACCGAATGAGAGCATTTAAATCTGAGCGATAACGCACATCGTATTGCAAACTGTTTTTACGGCATACTGCATCTCCATCTATCTCTTTCCTCCGTGAATAATAGTTAATTTTATTTTACCCAAGATCTTTTTATTCCAGCATCTTTGTTTTCGATAAATGACGTCTAATTCACCTGCTATGCTTACTTACTCAAAACTTTTCATCTTGTTATATTAAGAAATACTCGAGAGTTTTTTTTTTTATTTTTAATATGCCGCCATATTAATTTTTTTATTCTTAATTTTATTTTTCATTTTCCTGTTTCACGACAAAACATTTCAATTGAAAATTGTTTAAAAGAAAATATTATTCCGGGTTTTGATTTTCTTGGCAACAATTAAAGAAATATTGGTAAATGTTATGGGAAAATGTTACGTTATTCTCTATGAAAATAATGAACTTTTGTATTTTTAAGCAAAATATTTCAATAAAATAAATAAAATAAATGAAATATTGCCTATTTTTATTTCTGGGCTAAAATCCGTCTATATGCAAAGATACAAATGCATTAATTCATCTGTTTTGACGTTGGCTTTACTCAAGCATTATGCACGCAATTATACTAATATTATTTGGACCAAATTCGTTTCTAGGCAACAGAGAAAGAAAAGGAAAAAAATGAAATATGCATTATGTCAATTTGATAAAACAAAATCCTTTATATTATTGGAAAACATGCATAAAATTCCCCCCAATATTATAAACCTAATTAAAAAAATTTCGCAAATATATTGACATAATTTATTGGAATAATTTAATAATGTTATTTAAAAATTTCAGCATCAAAAATTCACCATTTAAATCCATTTTTCATATGAGCCATTTCTTTCAACAAATGAAAATCTGAAAATCGTCTGACTTGCCATTGAAAAGCATTATAGAGCAAAATAAAATGTTCCATATTTCCGGAACGAATGAACCAAATTTAACCAAAAACTATACAGCTAAGTCCGGGTACCTCATCAATATGCCCAGTGAATTTCAAGCCGATCGGATGCTTTTTGCGGCAGTTATCGCGGAACAGACAGACAGACTAACAGACAGACAAACAGAAACCAAAACTTTTCGTGTCTCCACAGTAAGCCTTCACTGACGTTTCGGCAATAATTTTGAAATAAATCTCAGTTTATGAAGCCCGAACTGCGCAGAACTTTAAATAAATCTACCCTATCTATATAAAATTCTAATGAAACGAATTTATGAAACGAATATATGAAACGCCTGAAATGTATCGATTCTTTGAATCGACCGATTAAACAACTGATTTTGTTTCACGGCGATTTCTCCTAAAATATGGAATACTTTCCGATGAAATTAACACCAAAAATCCGTGTTGATCCACAGATCTCAAAACTGGTATTAGAATTTTTAAATTCGAATTAGTTTTCGAAATATTAATTTTTTTCTAATTTTAAATACATTTTTCTAATGATGGCAACTCAAATTTTAATCATAACAGATTTTTTTTTTTTTCATAATTCAGAAAAGGTTACTATTTTAAATTAATTTGGCGACAGTTTGGCCTCCTTTAAATCGATGCTAAGAACAATGTTTTTTTGTATTTCGTTATCATTTTATTAAATATAAAACTTTCATTTAAAAATGAAACATTTAAATTGATGGCTTTCACTTCTTTAAAAAAAAAAAAAAAAAAAAAAAAAAAAAAAAAAAAAAAAAAACGAAAAGAAAAATATTAGACACAGATGTCATATACGCACCGGAGTACCTAATTGACGCACAAATGGCATTATTTTGATAGACATGGTAACCCGGCTATTGTTGTTTATTTAATAATAAATGTATATCTACTTTTATTTCTTTTTAAAATGTATATAAATTATTTTGTTCTATATTAATTAATTATTTTTTTGCTATTTCCTTTTGAAAATAACAGAAAATAATTAAAAAATACGGTACAATGTAGTAGTTATTCCGTCACCCAATTTCGCAAATTATATAAATCGCCAAACCACTCGCCAAATTGTACAGATTGACAAAATTTTTATTTTAAATAACAAAAGAACAAATAAATTAGTATAACATTAATAAATATAAAAATAAAACGTCGAAATAAAAATCACTTGATGACGTAAACACGTGTAACTTGCTAAAAGTCAAGTGAATGTGACATTTACGATCAAGCATTATTGACTTTTAATCTTATAGTTCGCGATACATTTTTTGTCGACGGGATAACTAAGTAGTACCAAAAATACATATGTAACTGGTATTCGAAAACGAGGCTTTCGCCAAATTTTCGTTAAAAAAAAAAAAAAAAAAAAGAAAAAAGAAAATCATGCCAAACATGCGTATAACATGTATATGACATCTGGCGAAATATTAAATTATGTAACAAACCATGGCATTTAATTTCAACTTCAAATCAATGTTTTAATTTACCACTCGAACAATAAAAAAAATGCTAACTGGCGAGTTGAAAAAAAAGATATTGGCGAGATTTGCACCCGGCTTTTTTTTCTTTCGGCACAGATGTCATATACGGCCCCATATTGGCGCGATTTTTTTCTGACGCTAATGTCATATACGCAACGGGTACTTAACTGGCGCCAAAGTATCGTTATTTTGCTTGATATGGTAAGCCGGATGTTGTTGTTTATGCTGTTTATGCGTTCCCTAAATTGGCGTTGGAAAAAAATCGCGCCAATATGGGGGCGTATATGACATTTGTTCCAAACTTTCATATGAAAGGCGAAGGGATCAGATCGTGTTTGTTTATTGCATTTGATGACTTGAACTATTATAATATAGATGAAATGATGGGGATAGAATAATATTTGGCGACTTATCACCTGTGCCTGGATAACATTAAAGTATCAAAATGGCACCTAGAGTATAAAAAGCAAAGTGTTCCGCCCGGAACTGTTGATGATAGTCACATAATTTAGGCTATTGTTATAGAGATTGTTTTAAAATATCGGTTGACAAAGACTCTGAATGCTTAATTCATTTTATTTTAGCTTCTTTTCAAATGTTTAACTGATCCTCTTTAATCAAAAGCGAAAACAACCATTGGATGTCTTAACAGCAACTGATTCTCCGTTAAATTTTTGCAATCAAAGGGAATTGAATGGAAACCCGTTTACAGGGAGATCTGCACAGCTTTTTCAGTATAATTTAATCTTCTCTAATATTTTTAAAACCCATTGGATTTTTAGATTTTCAGATTCTGCGGTGTCTGAACGGGGGTAGGCGAGCATAGCTTGCAGGGGGCAGAGCCCCCTAGTAAATAATAATAATAATAAAAAGCCGCCGAGGCCGTTAGAGTAGAAAAGTATCTTTAATTCCTACACTTCTTTGGTATTCATTTGGCTACTTCAAATGTACACCCCTTTCCCCAATTACTTTAAATGCTATATGACAAGAATTTATTTATTTATTTATTTATCTACAAACGTTAAGGGTGTATTCCGATTCAAACTGCTTATTTTCTGATTCATTTTCAAATTCATTTTTGCTCTCAAACGCATCAAACTGGGAAATTCTCTTATTTAGAAACTACATAATGTGCCGTGCTTCTCGATTTTTTGATAAATGCAGAAAATATTGTAAAAAATGCTGTCAAAATCGGCGTTTTGAACCGAAATTTCCGGAAGCGGGTGATCTGGGGATGAAAAAGATGGTCATACCGAGAAAATAATTGCTTAAAAATCAAATTCTAATTAATTGAGCGAAAAATGAAATCACACGGCACCTTATACAACTCTTCAAAAATCACCCCAGCAAGTTTCACGTTTTTACTTTTAAAAATGAATCTGAAAATGTCTCAGAAAATTTCGAGCTATTGAGGGTGGAAAAATATTTTTTCGAATACACCCTTAACGCTAGAACTACCGCCGGCTATTTTACTCAAGTTTTAAAAAAGTGTTTCATACCAGAATTTTTATTTAAAAAAAATTAACTGATTCAATTAGCCTATTATTATGGTGCGTGCATTGAACATATCTTTTAAAGAAATTTCTGGTTCGAATCGACTATTATCAATTTGGCAGGGGTCAAAATGGCCTCTAATGCGGTTCTAGTGTTAAAAATAACCTTCATAGCGATATATAAAGTGATCCAAAAGTTTCTGACAGATTTTTAAAAATAATATAAAATCAAGTAATTGGTGTGCGGGAGTGCGGTTTGTACAAAAATGCTTTTCACGATAAAGTTTCCTTGAAGCGAATAAAAAAATTAGTTCCAAACTTCGCCCATAGATGGCGCTATATCTTAAATTATCTGAAAGAAGCATCAAAAACTGAATACAATTACATATAATTTATTATGTAACAAGCAGTTACAGAGTATTTATTTTGATCTACCTACAAAGGGTCCACACATTGAAATATGGTAATAGATTGCACAAAATAAATGCTCTGTAGCTGCTTTGCTTCTGACAAAATAAATGATCTATGACTGATTGTTTTCAGTTTTTAATGCTTCTTTATTATAATTTAAGGTGCAGCGCCATCTTCGAAGAAGTTTAGAACTTATTTCATTATTATTATTATTTGCTTAAAGAAAACTTTCATCGTTCATTTAGATATGGCGTTCATTAAAAGTGGTGTTCAAAAAACAGACCTAGTGGGGGTATTTTTTTTTTTTTTTTTTTTTTTTTTTTTTTTTTCGCTGCAAGAAAATTTTTCATGGTGATAAGAAGTTTTGTCCAAATAGCATTACCGTACGACAATTACTTCGTTTTATATTGGATTATAAAATGTGTGACGGACTTTTAAACCGCCCTGTTTTATTTTTTCGTTTTGTATTTAATTTGTAAAATACGGTGAGATACAAAAATCAGATAATTTCAATGAAGAGCTACATAACATTTGCATCATTTTGTAATTTAAAGCTGCTGCAAAAACATGAAAATTCAGCAACATTGGAAATTAGTTAAATATTCTTTATATCTGATGCGTTTGTTTTATCTGCGATAGCATTTCTTTCTTTTTCTTTTTTTAATATAAATAAGCTCACAATGAAAACATATTCTTACTTTTTAATTTTTTGATAAATTTGCGCTAACTGTTAGTCGAAGCGGATAAAACACATTCTTCAGTTTCTAAAACCAAAATCGGCACAAAGAAACTTCTTTTAAATAGTACATTAACAAATGTAAATCTTATCACATACAAGCTCATACGAAGTATTTTTTCATTTTTAATATTTATCTGGAGTCACTTAAGTATTATCTGCTTTGAAGAACAAATGTATTTTTCAAACTGCAGATAGCCAATGTTGTATTGCAGAAGTTGCTTTTCCGTAATCCGATATAGTTACTTTGATAAAATAAAATGCAGCTTTCGGAGTAAAAGGGTTGTGAGCTGATGTTGAACAGATGGCTGTTAAGAGAAATGTCTCATTTCAATGGTATAAATCTAAATCCTTGATTATTTTCATAAATGCAATAATCTAGCACAAATCCACTTAGTTAGTGTTGCCAATATAGTACGTTTCTTTATATTGAAAACATCTACCAGAATTATCTATTAGTAATCTTTGCTTTATTTAATAACAGACTTTCCATGACTAACCCCTTAACTTTCGCTCCCGTGATATTCACGGTCTGTGTCTTTTATTCAGATTGTTTGATTCCCACCAGTTTTATAAAATAGTGTAATTGGCTTTATTATGGTATCATTTTACCTGTCATTAAATAAGGTGAATATTTCTTTTTCAAAAAAGTGGTGCCATTAAGTAATTTGAATTTTTAAACCGTAATTTAAGGCGACCATTAAAGGGTTAAATAAAACTTCTGATTATTATTTTAAAAAATCTGTTAGATGTTTTAATAATAATAATAATTATTATTATTATTGAAATAAAAACTTGGTAAAGTGACAATACTGCCCATTTTGGATTTTAGAATTTTACAGACTGGTTAGCTTTTTAAAAACTGCCTTTAACGCATTAAAAAATATTGCAATGAACAGGGTTCGCACAGTTTTACCACTAAATTTTTACAGTATTTCCAAAGTATTTCACTGCAGAAAAATACTGCAAAATCTGTGAATAAAGGCGGTGTTTGCGAATTCTGTGTTTTAAAAGTTAAATGTAAATTTTCTTATCATTAATATTGGTGCCAGAGTCCTTGGAAATTCCAAGGAGTGTGCGAACCTTGAATGAAGTATAAAGAAGCTTACCTTATTTATTTTCTTTGCATATTGTACGCTAGAAACTTGTTATTACGCCTTCTATAACCGTCCATCTCTGCTGCCTCGCATCTTCACTCTACCCATCGCAGGGCTCCCACTGGTCCGTTTTTTGTAAACCAATATTTTTTTCAGGAAAAAAATTGTGATAGATTTTTTCTGCAACAATTGCTAGAAAGACGCCTTTCGAGGGTAAGTTTCTACAAAATTTATAAAGATTTTTCTTTGAAAAAAAGTAGTGTTCAAAAAAAGGACCTAGTGGGAGCCCTGCCATCGCTAATAATATGATACGCATTCCTTTATACAATTATAGTATACTATAGATATCAGTGTCATGTAAAATGGGCGGGGCATAGTATTAAATACTGGCGTCACTAAGGTTTCGTGCAATCCTTATTTTTGGGTACCACTTCTTCCGAATAGCTTTCTCACTTAATAATGTTTTTCTTTGATTAAAAAAGGCGAAAATTACAATTCCGATCTAGTGTTACTCGTAAATAAGGATCGTACGAGCCTTGAGGGATGAGCTGAGCTCGTTTATAACATCCATTCAAACGGGGCTAAATATCAATTCCTATTAAATACCGTCGTAAAATGTGTTTAACAAAAATGAAACCCATCAACTAACAGGATGAAATCGACTATGAATTATGCAAAGAAGAAAATAACTTTATTTTAACTCCTCCCACTCACTCAAATTCCTATTGCATTCATGTGTTAAACCGCCTACTGATGATTCAGTCTAACGAAAAGACCCGTCTAAAGATATGACATTCACAAAGACAAAACTGATTATTTTATGTTAACTGTATGATATTAACACGATACAGGCCGCAAACAGTTTGGCCGAATCTGGCGCGCTTTTTATTAAGAAATTTCGATTTCAAACCAGAAAATTTTTAATACTAATCTTGATTTAGTTTATTCACCAAGTTCTCCAAAGGGATATTCAAACTTTCTAGAAAGATTTTAGAATTTCTTAACGATAGTCCTATAAATGACGCATAAATGCGTCAATCTGCCTGTTAATAATAGTAATTAGTTTAGTTGTGTGTTTGTATGTTTAAGATTTTTATTATCCTCACGGGTACTACGAAAAACGGTTAACCCCTCGAAGGGCGGTGATGCTGTCACGGCATCACATAATTTTAATCCCTAATTGCCACATTGGCACCGGAATTCTATAATGAAAATTTCACCTTTATTAAATACGCAAAAATACACTTTTACTTGTTTACAAATAAATTCTCTAGTAGATACTGGTGTCATTAAATTATTTCAACATTTTACGAATAAAAGTACCTTGCCCCTGAAAGGGTTAATACACGAAATTTTATTATTAACTTGCTTCTCGTGTTAGCCGAGCTCTACAGTATATAAAATGCAAAAGTATTAGCAGTGGGTGGAGTTACACAAATCTAAAAGACGCAATTTCGTGTTAGCAGCCATCACGGATATGTTAGTATACTACCTTAAATAGGTTGGCTTGACATATTTGCCTTTTTATACACACGCTTAAATGTGTAAAAATACTATTGAGTTGCTCTTTTCACTTTAAAAAGCATGATTTTTTTCTGGATGTTTTCCTTCCTTTAAGACCGCTTTCGAGATACCAGTAATCCTTGCAATAACCTTGTTATACCATTGTTTAAACGTTAAGATCCTTTGAGGCAACGTTACTCTAATTTTATTTGTTATTTGGGACATCAAAGTTTGTTGACAATGAAAGCTAAATCATTGCAAAATTTTTAAAGTCTTTATCAGGAATACCTTAGCTTACCTAATAAAATATTCTAAAATTATTAATTAGAGTATGTAATCTAAATCGTCACTTTAACACTAGAATCTCCATTAGGGGTCATTTTGACCCATGCCAAATTGATAATAGTCGATTCGGACCAGAAATTTTTTCATAAGGTATGTTTAATGTATGCGGCACAATAATAGGCTAATTAAATAAGTTAAATAAATAGTTTTGAAGAAAAATTCTGGTGTGAAATAATTTTTATAAAACTTGAGTAAAATTGCCGGCGGTTCTAGTGTTAAAATTATACTTCACCTATTCAAGAACCAAATAAAGCCCGTAAATTCCTCAACATTTACTTTTCAAATACATCTTCATTTTGCATTTGAATAAACTTGTCATGCTTGTAAAGTACGGTTAATGTTCAGAAATTTTTAATTATCGAAAACTATTTTCTGTTTTAATTTGGAAATTTGCTTTTTAATCAATCATACTGTTGAATTTTGTAAATGAAAAGTGGCAACGAGAGAGAGAATTTCAATTTTTATGAATAACCATGTTTCTCTGTCACTTCCTTCCTCAAATTAATTAAACAATGCAGCCCCGCGTGCACAGCAACTCTTTCTTCCTTTTCAGTGTAAAATTTTAAAATGCACTCTTCGGCTTCTTGTCAGAGAGATTCAAACAAAATGGCTCCGAGAGCTTATCGGATTCCATTCCAAATAAAAGATTTCCATTTCCGGCTTCCGGTTTTACGCTCAGATATTTCAGTTCCACCCTTTTGTCCTGTGGTGAGGCGCGGCCACAGATAGGCCACTGAAGAGACAAGTACAGTTTAAAAGTATATCTTGCTTGCAGATTTATGTTAGTGAGATTGAACTCAATTATCCAGTTGCTCTGTGTTAATTGTTAAGGAACAATGGTGCTTTGATTTCGCGCCTTTTTTGTGTCCCGCACAAAGGGGTTCGAGTGCAGCGTTTTGTTTGTAGGCCTAAAACAGAAATGAAGTTGCCCTTGCTTGATACGATGGATGAATGTTTTGGAGTAAAGCCAAAAGGTTTAATTAAGTATGAGTTGTAAAATTTGTATGGTTATAGAAATTTAAATTATCGTATTGTAATTTCTGTTTTTACCTTTCCCTGGTCGTATGCAATATAATAAAAAGTGCGTCATATACGAAAGATAAGGAATGCTTTCTTTAGCAACAATTGTTATTTATTCCCCATATTACATAACAAAAATTAAGTTATGTTGGAAATAAATATAAGGCTTTATGAGACAAAAGCCCTATAATAACTTCATATTTCCGAAAAAAGAGATTAAAATTAAATATATTTTTTTTGTTATTTTAATAAAGAATACGCGAAGTAGTTTCTCATTTAAATGCAAATTTAAAACTTGATTGAACTTTGTTGTCTTGCATCAAAGCAAGAACGGGTCTAGATCGAAGGTTCATGAGTGTAGTCATGATCTACCATCTATTATACTCAACTAATGTAAGTTTCATAAAACAAAGCTTTTATTTTTTTAGAAAAATGCATATTAATACTGAAAACTATCGATTGATAGATTATTGATAGATTTGGTCACTTCTTCTTCCCAAATTAAAGGCCTCATAGACTTAAGGATTACCTAAAATTTCAAAGAAATGTTCCATACCAGAAGTGCTTCGTCTGTAGTGGGGGATTATTATTAATACTATACAGACCGCAAACAGTGTTGCCAAGTCTAACGAGGTTTTTATTCAAACATGTCGAGTTTACACCAGAAAATTTTTAATACTAATTTTTATTTATTTTATTCACGAAATATTTATCATTACAACCAGTTCCACTGGAGTCTCAATCCTTTCTGTTTCTCGATTTTTTCCGGCAGTTTCATTCGTTGCGCTTCGCTTCCTCATTGGCTGCTGAAGTTAACCGTCAAATCCTTGCCGTTTTCTTTCCAAAATCTGTTATTTTAACTGTAAACTTCTATTTTTATTAACGTTTTCTAATCCTATCTTAGTTTATTTTGATATACTTAATTTATATACATATATATATATAAAATGTATGGCTCTGGGGCCTTTTTCTCCTTCCCCACGAACCCTGGCTTACTTTCTACCATTCCAATGCTAAGGAATTCCATTTGTGCTGAACATCGAAGCATTAACACCTTGAGGGGCAAGTAATTGTGTTTCTGTAATGTCAAATTGACACCGGGATCTGCAAAAAGATTTATTGCAAAATAAGGAAAAGCAATTTTACGACCTTTTTCCCACCAAAATTAGAAAAGTAAAATTTAACAAAATTTTTCTTGTGCAAATCTTCCTTAATCGTAGGTGGGATAAAATATATCCCACCGCCCCTCAAGGGGTTAAGAAGAATCGATTGATCACCGTCGACTGAGATAGACTGAAGCATTGCGACTCCAGTAGGCACTCAATACTTCTGCTTTGGTACATTGGTACAATCAAAAGTAACTATTCAAACCTTTTGGGGAAAGTTTAGAATTTCTTAACCCCTTGAGGGGATATATTTTATCCCATTTACGATTAACGAAGATTTGCACTAGAAAAATTTTATTAAATTTTACTTTTCTAACTTTGGTGGGGAAAAGGCCGTACAATTGCTTTTCTTTAATTTGCAATAAATCTTTTTGCAGATTTCGGTGTGAATTTGACATTTCAAAAACACAATTACTTGCCCCTCAAGGGATTGAAGGTAGTTTTATAAATGACGCTGTATAATGTTACCAAAGAAGCATAGCAGTCGAAAAGATATCCCACAAAAAATCAATGAACAATACGTGTGTAAACAAAATTTCTAGTCAATAATAAGTTCAACACTAACCGGGCTTTGCCCGACAACACTGTCGTTTTTGTTCGCTAGTGTAAGAAAGGTAAAATGTTCAATTAAGAATCTTTTTATCAGTGTCCATGTTTAAATATTCACCTTTTCAAAATGATAGATAAACTATGTTAAACATAATTTCATTTAGCGGGTAACAGCAAAACTGAGTAAAAATAATAATCTTTGTTAAAGCGCTTTTTAGGTTTAACCTTACTTCATTAAAGTGTTAAATAGACGGGGTTCATGATGCCAAAATAAATAAATAAATAAATTTTCGTTTTATGCATTTTTTTCGTTTTAGATAGGAAATTTTACCTCATTAAACTGTTATACAGATTGGCGAAGATACGGTGCTGAAAAAAAGATTGTCGGTTTTCCTTATAGACAGAGAAAAAAACCTCCTCTTAAAAGTTTCACTTTATTTCATTAAACTATTGGAAGACGAGCGAAGACCGGCTCTGCGTTGACAAAAAAATAATAATCATATTTCGCTTTATAGATATTCTTTGTACAGGTTTTTAGCAGATTTAACATTACTACATTAACCCTCTCGATGCGCAGCCCGATATATGCTCGGGCATGCATTTTTCCGTCAAATTAATACTATTTGTTTATTCCCACCGGTTATTTTCTAGCGAAAACTTTGTCTGATTTAATCAGGGCATTTTCCCTGATTACGATAGTCAAAAATTTCTGCTTTAAAGAACCGGTGATAAAGGATTAAAAATTCTGTAAAAGACACTCATCGCGAAGAATTACGCAGCGAGAGGGTTAAAAGGCTGGGCAGACAGGGGAAGCTCTGTTCTACGCTGCCAAAAATAATAAGTTTTCGTTTTACGCAGAATTCCGTTATAGTCAAGTTCAGTCTTAACAGATTTAACATTACTTCATTAAGCTGTTAGATAGATTTGCGTAGTTAAGAATCATTATACCTGTGTTATGTTAAAAATTTTACCATTTTATAATAGCTTAATAATAAACAGACCAAAAAATAATAATTAATGACATACTTTGTGAAATATGATTAAAAAAAGAATGCCCAATTTTTTATTGAGAGACATACAAAAAAAGTTGTTTTTAAAGAGTAAAATCGTAAAAATTATATATTTTAAATATATTTAAATCGGAAAACTTTTATATAGGCGTCGCCCCATTTTTATTGGAATTAGCCAGATTAGCTTGCAGTCTAAATATATCCGTTGCAATTTTTTTCTTTTCTTTTTTAGTAAAGTGTGAGTATGCGTTTGATTTTTAAGATTAATATTAAATGTAATATGATAAATTTAGTTGGACATTGAAGAGTTGGGTTCTCAATTTATGACCTGATGCACGTTCCCACTCCTCCAAAAAAAGTAACCCTAAACTTTTGGTTGTATTGCGTTCGGATGTTATAAACATTAAAACAGAATAAAAGTATTTACATACAACTTAATTAAAACTATATGAAAACTGTATTCTATAAGATGTATTAATAATACAGAAAATCCTTTGGGGAACAGTTTTTAAAACCTCAAAGTGAAATTTGAAAAACTGAAAAATGTATTGAAATTATAATTAATTAATCATTTAAAAATAGCCTCAATATTTAATTATCTCAATTCCTTCCATAGATAATACAGTCCTATACGCATGGGAATAATTTGGAATTTTCCATTGAGCAGTATATATATATATTTTTTTATCTTATGAATCTTTATAAAAACGATCGCTTTTAGAAAATCAAGCGTAAATTTTTATTCCATTGGAAAATTAAAGCAAATGAATCTAGTTGTTTTGGGGTATATCTCCAGATCTATTATAAATTTTTAAATGTGTAATTTTTTTTTTTTTTTTTTTTTTTTTTTTTTTTACGCGATTCGGAATTTGTTGCAGAATAAAAATAAAAAATAATCTTTTTTTTTTTCGATTTTTTGAAGATTTTAAAAAGCAGGAGACACCTTGAATTAATTGAATTTTTCTCAAGCTTGGAGAATTCACACAATTGTGTCAAAACTTAATACATATTTCTTTCTCAACCAGTCCGAAATTTCTTCAGGAGAAATAAAAAAAAAAGGTCTGATCTACCATGAACTACGAACAAAAGAGGTCTCTAGTCAAAACGAAATCTGCGAACACGTCTTTTTCAAATTTTTTACGAAATCCATACGTGGACATCGAACTGGCCGCTATGCATCAAAGTCCGCCGACTATTTTTCTTTTTTAACAGCGATTCTACTAAAGTAAGAGAAAGGTTTTGCTTCCTATAAACTTTAGAAACCATCTATCGTCTGTTACAAACCATTTACAGAATGTGAAAAGGTTTCAACGTGAAACCGTTTATTTTAAAGAAATTGAATTTTTATCTCTGTACTCTACTGAAGTAAAAAGGTAAAAAATCGAAAAATGTGAAAAGCAGATTCACAACCTAGCAGTGTTGGACTACGTGAGGATATGGGAGGGAATTTGAAATATTAGGTTTTATACAAAAGATGAAATTTTTAAAAGTATTTTTGAAGAAACAGAACTGACTGTTCGTGGCGTACATCCGTCTAATGTCTTGCTGTCTACTAGTGAAATTTGTGAATAAGCAGCCTGAGGAAAACGTGGTGATATTAAGACGTTCAACGTGAAGTGATAACAGAAAAAATGATCTAAGCTAAGAAAGAAATGTGTCACACTATTTTAAAGATAAAACATATAACTGGAACTTACTGTTATACAATTTAAATGGTATGTTAAAGGGTACATTAGGTGTTTAGGACATGCATTGTTGCTACTGATTTTCAATGCTCTAATGGCAAATGGAATTTGAAAGAGGTTTTATATTAAAAAGGAAATTTTTAAAAGTATTTTTTGAATTAAGAGAAATGAATTTTCGTAGCGTACATTTACCTAAAATCTTTCTGTTTTTAATAATATTTGTGAATCAGCCAGAGTTGCCCAATTGGGGACTTTTTTGTCCCCAGATTGTTGATTGTCACCGGTTTTTTAAAATAGAAATATTCGGCCTATTTAAAAATAGATTAAAAATTCTGAAAAATAAGGCGAATTATATTATTTTAAAAAAGTGGTGACAGTCAAATAACCCGAATTTAAAAAGTCCCCAATCTGGTAACACTGGAATAAGTAGTGCAGAAAATTCGTGGTGATATTAACCCTGCTCGGACGCTAACTTTTGATACGTGATTCGCCCCTAGGTTGTAATTGTTATTTAGTGAAAATTCGCAGGCTCAGGCTGCCATATACGGCTGTTTTAGTTTCTATTCACACCAGTGCTGCCAAATGGGCTATTTTTTTTTTTTTAATTCAGATTCTTGATTCGCACCACTTTTTTGAAATGGTAAAATGCGACTTATTTAATAACATATTAATTAAATCGGAAACAAAGAGAATTTTATCGTTTCAAAAAAGTGGTGCCAATCAAGAAATGTGAATTTAAAAAAAGTAGCCCACTGGCAACACTGATTCACGCCACTATATTTTAAATAAAAAAAAATTTAGTATATTTTCTTCCACATGCTGCAAAAATGCTACTGAAAGGGTTGCTTTTAAAAAAAAGGGTGTGTGAACTGAATAAAATTCGCGTGAGAGATGTTGGTCCCGATCGGGTTACCCCAGATAGCATTTTTAATTTGCAGAAAATTAGCAGCAGTCTTGCTTTGAAAACCTGCGAAGTTGCAGCAAGCTCAGCATGACAAGACTGCAGCAAGATAACACAAACGTCGAAGTCACCACACTTTGAACTTGCAGCTAACTTGTCGTGCAAGTTAAATTCATGCTGTATCAAATTTATTGCAAATTAACGGCAAACAAGTAATCAAAAATACTGCAAAGTAGTAATCTTTCCACGCCCCACTATCTGTTTGCAACTGTTACACTGTAAGCTTAACCCTACGGAGGGGCCCATAGACCTGATCAGGTCTATTCATGCAAACACACCATCAGAAGGAGCATGCATCGCTTTCATCCCCATAAACCAGGTATTTATACTTTTCAACACGAGCTCTTTTTTGGCATTTGAAAAGCATAATGTTTAGAAAAAGCGGTGCCAACTGAATAAAATTTCTGCGTATGTGCTGATTGAATATTCTCTCAACAGAGGGACTCCTTGCTTTCTTCTTCACTTTCGTGAATTAATGACGGTCTTGCCATCAGTTTCACAACAAACTACTCATGCAAGTGGAGGATGGTATACCTTGCAGGAAATTTGCTGCGAGTTTCTCAATTCAAATTTGTCACTGCAAGATAATGTCAGAAAAAATCAAACTTGCTGCTAATGTTCATGCTATCTGGGACTCTTGTCGCCTCACACGTCCCATACGACAAAATAACGATGTCACGTGGGAGGTGGCATAGGACCGGTAGGCGTTAAGACATTCAATGTGAAGGAGTAAGTAAAAATAAGATTAAGGTAATAGAAGAAGAAGAGAGATTAATTTTTTAGAGCAGTTTCCAGGACATGAATACCAAAGGGGCAAACTTCCACCAGTAAAAAGGAAAATATGTTTTTTTTAATTCATGACAGTAATTTTCCCTAAATAGGGCATTTAAATAAAATGAAAATTTATATTAAAATTTACTTCTGGAGTTTACCCCGTTAATAATCGGGCCCTGTCAGTTTCTTTGAAAAGCGATTCTTATAAATCTACTCCCACTTTTTATTTATTTTGAATGATTTGATTCCTAAGATGTCAATTTCTATTAACTACTGATTCTCATGAGCGCACAGGTACAATTTTATTTTATTGCGAATGGTTTGATTTCTAAATTGGCAGCTTCGTTTAATTATTTTTTCTTATAAGGCAGCTACTTTCTTTTATTGCTAGAGGATTCTGAATTTTCCTTCTGAAGTATTTAATTTATAAAATGGCAAATTCTACTAGCCAGTGATTTCTATAAACACAGCTAATTATTTTCTATTTATTCTACATGATTTTATTCCTAAATTGGCAGCTTCGTTTCATTATTTTTTTCTTATAAGCGCAGCTACTTTATTTTTCTTTCTATTCATTCTGAAGGATTTAATTTATAAAATGGCAGATTCTACTAGCCAGTGATTCCTATAAGCACAGCAAATTATTTTCTATTTATTCTGGATGATTTGATTCCTAAATTGACAGCTTCGTTTAATTATTTTTTTTTCTTATAAGCGCAACTACTCTCTTTTCTTTCTATTCCTTCTGGAGGATTTAATTTATACAATAGCAGATTATGCAAGCCAGTGATTCCTATAAGCACAGGTAATTATTCTCTCTTTATTCTGGATAATTTGATTCATTAAATTACTGATTCTACTAACCCGTGCTTCTTTCTGATAAACACATTTACTTTTTCCATTTTTTTTTTTCTGATTATGTGTGTTTTGCTAAGAATTATCTCAGAAATCATCGAAGAAATGATAAACGCAGGGCTACCACCGGCGACTATTTTCTAATTCTACCGCACACCACTTTCTCAAAACAAAAATTATTGACATACTGTTCGAGAACATTTGCAAGAGAAATATACTACAAAATCTTTTTTTTTTTAATAGTGGTGCGAATAGAATAGAAAAATAGTCGTCTGTGGCAGCCCTGTAAACGTCCATGTAGAGATAATAAATGTAAAATACAGTTAGTGTCACTTCTCAAAACAGGGCTGCCAGTTTGGCCTCAACTTTTAATTAGAAATTTCCAGTTCATGCCACAAATAAAGAATATTATTTTATGATTTATTTAACCCTTTGAGGGGCAAGTAATTGTGTTTCTGTAATGTCGAATTCACACCGGAATCTGCAAAAAAATTTATTGCAAAATACGGAAAAGCAATTTTACGGCTTTTTTCCTCCAAAGTTAGAAAGGTAAAATTTAATAATTTTTTTTTTCTGGTACAAATCTTCATTAATCGTAGGTGGGATAAAATATATATCCTACCGCCCCACAAGGGGTTCATGAGATAAAATTTAGCGATCATATAAAGTAATAATTCTTCTTTCTAAATTTCCGGTATGAATATGAAATTTCGGATTAAAATTTGGTCCAAACTGGTAACTTTTTCTTCAAATCACATTTATGAATTCGCACATTATTCAATTAAGCAAATGATCTCAATGCATAAAAAAAAACTGTGACTGGTATTTCTTTCTAAATCATTTGATTATTAAAAATGGCTGAAGCTAGTGATTTCAAAAGACGTTACTTTCTATGTCACTATGACTCTATGGCATTTTGACAAAAATTTTCAAACACGTGTCGTTTCTAAAAAATTTGACACAAAAAACGAACATTTCAATGAACGTTACTTTTATATCATTTATGACTCTAAAACATTCCCTCAAACATTTTCAAACCATCATCGTTTCTAAAAATTTGACATAAAAAACGAAAATTTCAAACTTTTTCATCACAAATCTTTTAACAAAATAAACAGAAAAAAATGCAGTAAATCCCGAAAAGAAAAAAAAAAAACACTAGATATAAAACTAGACGAGTAGGGGAAAAAATAAAATCATCCAAAATATGAAATCTGTGAGGTAAAAACAAGGGGGTGAGAGACTCCATATGGGGGAGGGGGGGATGAGGGGTGTTTTGCCCGAAGATGGATTCTGTTACTGACTCGGTCACGAATTTCTGGATAAACGGGAACTGTTTTCCGAGATAAACGGTATGCACGAATGCGTCTGGAAATAGCGAATGCTTTTTTATATGTCGACAGTCCACTATTTTCTTCTTCTTTTTTTTCCAGGAGATCTATTTTTCCTTGTTCTTTCTTCTCTTCAGTATTCCTGATCGCATCCGAACGGTCATAGATAAATAATGGACTGGACGCGGGGAATTTGTGTTTTTTGTTCCTCTGTTAGATTTTCCTCCATCGTACTGCATGGAGAATTGTTTGATTCTCCCGGTTTTGACAGTTTTATAGATTTTAAGGGTCTAAGTTAGCTGAAATTGTCCTTCTTGATATTTATTTTTATTGAGGAACAAGTAAAAATTAAATTAAAAAAATCAAAAAACCCGACTGCGTTAAAAGCGAACTAATTAATTATTTCTCATTAATGTGAAACTATTTTTTATATTACTTACCTTTTTTTTTTTTTTTTTTTTTTTTTTTTTTTTTACTTGTATTGATGACTTTTAAGTTGTGTTTAATTGTTAGCTCCTATCTATTAACACTGTTTAGACGAGACCTATAGATGTCTACGAAGGTTAGAAATGCAGTAAAGCTAGAGATCCTACCTACACAGTTTCCAGGTTGTGTAATTTTTAAACGGAACTTCTCACTGTAAAATAGTCAATGAAACATCGTCTTTATTTTGAAAGACCTATCCAATGATATGCTACTTAATAGGATGCGTAAAAATTTGTTTTCGTCTCTACTGCCATTTTGAATTTATAAAAACAACACCTAGCCTATAGCCATCAGACGGTTAAGACGATTTGATAGAGACCTCATTCATTAAAATCCACCCAGCCGTTGTGTTGCTTCGAAAATCCACATAGCCAGATACGCGTGAAACACATAACCCTTCTTGGCAGTCGGGTAAAAAAGAATGATGCTAAGTTGACGATTCCCTTGTTAATTAACCCCTTAACTGTTTTGTCCGAGCAGTGTTGCCAGTGAGCTACTTTTTAAAAATTCAGATTTCTTGATTGGCAACACTTTTCTGAAATGGTAAAATTCCCCTTGTTTTCGCCTTAATTAATATTTCATTAAATAAGGCGAATTTTACTATTTCAAAAAAATGGTGCCAATCAAAAAATCTGAATTTTAAAAAAGTAGTCCACTGGCAAACTGTGTCCGAGTACCGCTCGGGCAAAAAGAGTTTGCTATCTTTGATACTAAAAGCTTTTGTGTACCACTTAATTTTAACTGTAATCTTTGGTTTGTTAAATGGCATACGTTATCCGATTGTACAAAGCCTAATATTTTAGTATAAAAAAACTGGTGTAGTTCCTTATTCCATTCCTACTATTAGCTCACACTCTCCCTATATTTATTTATATATTTATATATTTATCTTGCACAAATTTTCAATCGTTAATAAAATACTCATTATTCATCCTATCAGGTTGAAATAATTTTTTTTTAAACTTGTACTGGATGACAATTGATGTTAATAAAGTTTTTTCAAATATTAATTAATTAATTAATTTTAGTTTTGCATGGGAAACAAAATGGCCGCCATTGGTTATTGAATTTCAATTAAAGTATTTTCAATAAGGGTTACCATAGGGGGGGACCCTGTTCTGTCGCCAAATACCGCCAAGTTTGTCGCCAACTTGGCGATATATCGCCAAATTTGGCGGCCAAAATGAGTCGCCAAAAGTGACGCCAACTTGGCGATATCTGTAATATTTCGCCAAATTCCCATAGAGTTCCATTGTAAACCTACTTGCTTATAGAAAATCAACAAATTGAGATATTTTAATGCAACAAAAGCTCATATTAGCTTGATTATATTAAATTTTTCTTTGATGGCCTAAGTAGGAATTGACTTTAAAAACAAAATTTTTATATTACTTGTTTTTATTTTATTGTGTCGAAAAAAAGAAACAATTAAGGGGTTAAGCATAAATGAAACCTCCGATACAAAAGCAAAGCAGTTTCTCTTCGCTTTTTTTTCCTAGAATTCGTTCAATTACAATTTTTTTAGATCTTTATAACTCTTTTGAATTACTTGCCACTCCTCAATAAGGATAAAGATAAATTCGATTTTTTAAAAAAGTTTTTGACAGTTTTGGACATTTTTAAAGATATGGGAAAGTTAAAATTGTTGTTTTTATATATTAATTGTAGAACTTGATGTTAGGCTCAATAATCCTATTTGCATTTGGTAAAAGAGGAAATTACAACGAAAAATTAAAGCAGATATATATTTTCTAGTGTGTGTTTATCCGTCTTACTTGTACGTCTTTATACGCAACTCTTTGGGATCTTTATAGATTGGGACGGTTTTATAGATTTTAAGACCAATGTCAGACGGGCGTCTTTTTTTCTGCTTTTTTGCTTAAGTATTATCCATTCACAATGCTAGCATTGCAAATTCCTTTTGTTAATTAAGCATAAATGAAAACTCCGATACAAAAGCAAAGCAGTTGCTCTACTTTTTTTTCTTTTAGAATTCGTTCAATTACGATTTTTTTTAAAGATTTTTATAATTATTTTGAATTGCTTCCCACACCTCAGTGCATGGTTAACAAAATTCGATTTTTTTAGTTTTTGACATTTTTGTGCATTTTAAAGATATTGGAAAGTTAAAGTTGTTGTTTTTTATATTAATTATATATAACTTTGTGTTAGGTTTAATAATTGTATTTTTCTTTAGGCAAAAGTGGAAATTGCAATGAAAAATTAAAACAGATATATATTTTCCAGAGTTCATACGTTTATACGATCTACTTTTACGTCTTTATATGTAACTCTTTGGGATCTTTGTCTGCGTTTTAATGTTTCTATATTAGTTCCTATAGTATTTTTCTATTTTTTATATGAACAAAACTGGTAAATTTAATCTCTGCCTATTTTTTCACGCAGTATTATAATACATTTAAGAGAAATATTTATTTTTAATTGAATTAGATTTACATTATTTAAAACCATCATTTTAAAGGGGAATTCCTTCAATACGGGGAGGGAGAAATTCTTTGATATCGTGCTTTGAGTTTTCCATCCCTTTCCTTATAAACCATTAGAGAATACCTTAATATGCCATGTAAAAAAATTACAATATTAAAAATTACAAAGAAATAAAATGTTTTTCTTTAAAACAGCTTTAATAACAAGTTTTTGGCAAAAGTTTATTTAACCCTTTAGTGCGCAGCTGTGCATGTATGCAAACAACAGTGTTTTGAATTTAATAGACTTTTTTTTTATTCGTATATACTTAATTAGCACCAGAAAATTAAAATAGAAATATTGGCTTTAATTAATAACAGGCATTTCGTATTTAAATAAAGCGAAATTAAATATTGCAATTTTCTGGTGTAAAGTCAGATTCTCTGAACTACGGAATTTCTAGAACGTATTCTATCATGGGAATTAAAGTGTTCAAGGTTAAGTTTTATAAAATAAATAATTATGTAAAGTATGGTATTTGGAGGCATAATTATTAAAATATTTACCAATTTGCAATGTTTTAGCGTAAAACAACCACACGACAGTAGTTTTTACTTGTATTGTAGATGTGCAATAAAAGAAAAGATTGACGTATTATATAAAAATTGTATCTCTGATTTTTTTCACTATTTTCCTGTGTAATAAACCTTTTAGAGAAACATATATATTTTTTTCGAAACAAAATAAAAAATCGCGCATTTAAGGGTTAAATGATTTTTCCTGGCAATTTCGCTGTCCATTTTTTTACAGTTTCACCGGAATATTTTTTTACGCTATATATTCAATATAGATTTTTGATTCAATATAGATATTCAATAGATAATTTGCATTATCTGGCCTTAAAATCTTGGGCTGTCTAACGATAAATATGTCAACATGAATGATGAGCAAGAAGCATTATTTTAGGTTCATGCCAACTTTGGAAAAAAAAAATAAATAAATATCCACATATCTAAACGCAACTTTGAACAAATGTCAAAATTTGAAGCGTAACACTAAAAATTCAGGTTTTAACAGAGCATTAAAGCCCATTTTCATTATTTAACTTATACTCCTTTTTTAATCGTTACTAATCGCTGATAGAACATCATCGCTGCCAACATCTATCAGAGAGAGTTTTTTTTCTTGTTCCAACATGTTCTGGATCATTTCTCATGATAAGTCACAAGCACGGCTGCTCATGAAAATGGATATTTTTTTACGCCTTTCCTGTCACACCTGTGCCACGTTATTTTGTCTATCTGTCCATCCGAGCGTCGACCATTATTCCTGATGGCTAATGGACAGATTGATCCCAGATTCTTGACTGATCCTTGACTGGGTATCGATTTAGTCGGATGGATGACATTCTTGAAGGAATTGCTGTAGAGAGTAGGATGATAAATCTCTTGCGATGTGTTACAAATGAGCTTGCTGCGGGAATTATAGTGAGGAAAATATTAAAAACTTATGTTTTGTATTAATTTTGATGTATTAATTTTGATATAGAGTATGAATGTTGCAAAGTCTTATGATTGAGTTACGAAGCATTAGAGTTGAATTACGAAATCTTGCACTTGCAGCATATTTGCGAATTCTTTTGCTCACCGCTACGAGGTTGTTTCTTAATCGGTAGTAAATTTCGATATCATTCATGGAGTTATTTAGTTTATTATGTCACCACTTAGAATTATAAAATAAATCTCTGTAGTTTTAAACATCGATAGTGAAATTCAAAAGTATGGACTTTTTTCGGTAATGATCATACAAAGTTTTTAGTAAATTGTTGATTGAAGTTGGAACTGTTATTTTGAAGTGTTGTAAATGAATTTTATAAAATTTTAGTTTCTTAACAACTTTTTTTAGTTATTGTTATTCTTTCCGAATCTTCTTTCATTTTCCCACGTATGGATGGCTTTTCTTGAAGGAAATTCAACGGTCTGTGTGACACATGCAAACGGACATGTGTCCAATGGTCCCAATTACCGGAGAGACAAATTTCAATCGGTATTTTATTATAAAAAAATTCGCCTTTTTAAAATAAAACGCAGGATATTTGTTTAAATAAGTCCTCCAAAATATTATGAAATACAGGTGGGAATTTGCCCCTGTGTTAATAGGGCTGTGCCAATGGACTACACAATTTGAACTTGGAAGTTTTTGTGTATTATTCCGCATTCTGTACTTTACAGGTAGTAGCTATAGCCACTAGTACAATATTATAATATAAAACAATATTGTAATATTACACATGAGCGTTATATACATTAGGTAATTTTTAATTATGAATTTTTATTTTTATTGCAATATGAAAATATCGTAGATAGATTTTCTAATCAAGAAATGAGATTGAAATATATGGCTGTTTTCAAACCGTTAAAAGTAGCTGAAAAGTAATTTAAAATTACTATAATAGTGTATTTTAGCAACGGAGTTGCTATTTACTTTTAATCGATGAAAAATTGTTAGGTAATTTATGATAAAAGCATCCCAATCATGGAAATAAACCGTTTTTGAAGCGATTATTTTGTTGTAGATTTTAATAATAAAACATTTCTCATTAGACACTATTACTTTAATTTTTTTTAAAAATAAGGATGCTATGTCTAATATATGTATTGAAAGCTGTTCGGCCCAGGAATGTATTTTATAAGATAGGTGAAATTATATAACATGATTGAAGTACGTTGAATAGACGTAAACATGTAAGACGCATCTATTAGTAAGGAAAATGAGACTATATACGTAGACAAAAATTCAATTTTCAGGATGAGAGTAATTAAATTTAAAAGGTGTTTATTAATTTTTCAATTTAAATATAATTTTCATTTTATTTTCAGTTGCATGCTTTTGCTTCCATATAATCCTGCATGATTTTCCATTTTCCGTCTCATTGATATTTTACCTACCCTAAGCAACAGGCTGCATCGATAGAATTATCTTAATCTTGCAGCATTTTCTGAAGGGTTTTTCGCTCTGTAACGTCATCATACATCATCTTGATGGTGGAGATTTTTTTCGATAGAAGGTGAAAAGAAATAAGGTGTTGCAGAAGAGTGATTGTATACTTAAGAAAGTAACCTTTTCTCAGGACCAATAGTTTTTCCGTTACAGAAAATCTAATGTTTTTAAGAGGTTTTAAATAATCGTTTGTTGTTCTAAACTGGAATTATTAAATGCGTTGTCATTTTAATAATTTACCTCTTATTAACCCCTGATATGCTATTTCTTTCTCCCTGCAATTAAAGTGTTGTTTCCAAAAAAAATAACCTTCCGTTGTATAAGTCAACCGTAAAACCAAAGCAGATGTATCATTGTAATGTTAAATACTCTACTGCAATTTTTTAAACTTCTAAGCATTACACATTTTTAATTTTTATATCGTCGTATTGGGAAGAAAAAGGTACCTTTTTAATGCAATTTGTTTGAAAACTGCATCTCATTTTATTTTTGAGATATTAATTTTTTTGTAGTTTTTAGCGCCATTTCTTTACTTTTGGCAACTTAAGTACTCCATTTCTGTAGAAAGTAAAGAAAAAATAGTTAGAAAATATTAATTATATCTTTTTGTTGCCATTTTCCCCAGAACTACTGAAAAAAAAAAATGTAATTAAAATACGTGCTATTTTGAAAAAATATAAATGAATGATCTCTGATAAAACATGGAGCTATTATAAACTATATTTAATTTAATTATCTCTATTTCAAACAAATGAAGGCATATGAATCATCAGATAGCCGATTTTTTTGCCAAGTTTCTTGAGTGACATCTTTATTTATTTATTTATTTTTGTATTATTCAGTGATAGTGACATGATATGAACACTTTACTATAGATGTTGTTTAAGACTGGATCGTCAATGAGGAATTCTTCAGAGGATGCGAATGACGTCGTTTTATATAAAATAAAAGCATGTGTTTTAAGTCTTAAAACTGAAATATGTTTTGTATTATCTATATTTTTACATATTTTTTTTTCACCGGGGGGGGGGGGGGGGGGGCGACACTAAATTCTGAAAAAGCAGAATTCCTGTTTTCTAGTTCATTAAGTCTTAACTGTCACAATTTTCTCTCTCTCTTTTTTTTTTTTTTTTTTTCTTTTAACTTTTCCGTTCATAGAAGATCTAGTGTTTTTAGGAAGTTTTGAATAATCTTTTGTTGTTATAAACTGGAATAACTAAAGATGTTGTCGTTTTAGTAATCTGCTTCTTATTTATTAAGACTTAACTATCATAATTTTCTTCTATATATATATATATTTTTAATGTTTTGTAACAGGTTTGGTGCAATGGCAGTAATTCATCTGCACGTGTGCTAAGTGCAACACATTCTAAGATTATGATAATACGTGAGCGATTTATAGATTACACTATTGTGATAGTTAAATTCAATTTTTATTTTCGCCATATTAAAAAATGTATTAAATTATCAGAACTTTGGTTTTCGCAAAGAGACTAATTAAGGGGTCTCAAGACTCTTAAAATTGGAAAAAAATGAAAAAGAAAGAGACCATTTTCAATATTTAATATCTTAAAATGTATATGATTTCAAGACACAACAATCGACGAGCAGAAAATTGGCATAACATATTACTCGCAGGATTACAAAATAAATTTTGGAACTAGAATGAAAATTTTAGTGCCTACTTAAACTTCAGATTACAATAATTCCCTGAACCTAAATAAATTTGTATTTAAAGCATTTTCAAAATTTTAATACAAAGTTGTATTTAGCTAATGCAAACTTTTTAAAGTTTCAACAGTATAATCACCTAAAAAAATATTTTTTTGAACAATAAAGAAGATATTTTAGGTTCAGTTTCTACACCCTAACATGAAACAGATGTTTTAAAAATTTCGTGAAAAAATATTCAGAAATTTTTAAATATCATGCGTGTTATGCCCAAAAACGTCATTTGGAGAAAAATGATTTCGGAGTTTCAAAAACGCCGCTTCAGCTATTGAGCGGGTATAATTCTGCTTCTTATAATACTACTTATACTACTAATAACTTCTGTTCTAATGGGAATTTCAAGGAAACATTTATATTAAAATGTTCAGAAAAGATAGATGTTTAACTTCTAAAAAAATTAAAATTTCGAAAATTTTAAAGCTTTAAGAGTCTTGAGACCCCTTAAGGGTGTTCTCAAATCCAAAAAGGCAACTTTCTGACAGAAGTTTTAATTTATTCTTGTTCTAAAATGCATGAAACTAGCTGGTGTTGTTGTTTAGAAACTGTGTCATCAAAAGTAAAATTTATGTAAATGATTTTTGTGCGTCATTGTATCCAAACTAAACGAAATGTATGCAAATGATTATTATATTATTATAATAAATAATATAATTATATGACGCACAAAAATCATTTACATAAATTTTACGTTTGATTTTGGATAGCGTGACACAAAAGATAAATCAAATTTTTCATATAAATACATTACAGTGCATTGTGTAGGTTCAGTGAGAGTGATATTTTTAATAGTGTTGGTAAATTACAAGTTTTGGTTACATGTGTAAATATATTTAGCCAAACCGAAAACAATTGAAATTGAATTTTAAAACAAATTGTTTAAAGCTACATCAAGGCGTCACTTAAATTTTGATATCATATCTTTTAAAACTCATATTTTGAATTTATGAAAGATGTGATTGAGAAAGCATCAATGAATAAATTTTTATACCTCCTTTTAAATTTAACATAATTATTACACATGCAATTATAAGCAAAACAAAAATAAAATGATGAAATAAATAATATAAATGTATATATATATATATACATTAATTAATAGCATAGCGTCACTTAAAATTTGATATAATTATTTTTAAGTTCCATATTTAAAATTCTTAATAAGATAAAGTGCTGCGTCACAAACTATTTAACCCGTTAAGGGTTTTTTGTGTTGATCATATATTGCGTTCAGATAGACAAGATAAAGGTGAAGCTGGATAGGCCTTCTTTTTGAGAAATCTTTTGAAATAAAATTTTCATTTTATTTTCACTTGCTTGCCTTTGTTACCAAATAATCCTGCATGATTTTCCTTTTTCCGTCTCACTGATAGTTTACCTACCTCAAGCGCCCCACCAGTGGCCGAGAGGTTCTGCTCTTGAAGCTGGTAGACGGGAGGTGCTGAGTTCGAACCCAATCACACCCGCCGGCTTAACCGTTCGGAGTTTTCGTGGTTTTTCGAACCTTGGGATACCTTGCGTAAATACGGGTTAGGTTCCCTTAGGAAGCCCCCCCCCCCTTCACAACGGAGGGCACTCCCCCTTATCACTCGCTTATATCCCTCGTGCAAATAATCGGCCGTCATAAGTAACACCAACAGCTACCTCAAGCAACAGGCTGCATCGATAGAATTATCTTAATCTTGCAGCATTTTCTGAAGGGTTTCTCTCTCGGTAACGTCGTCATGCATCATCTTGATGGTGGAGATTTTTGTAGATAGAAGGAGAAGAGAAATAAGGTGTTACAGAAGAGCTGTATACTTAAAACAGTGACTTTTTCTCAGAACCAATAGCTTTTCCGTTTGTAGAAAATCTAATATTTTTAGGAAGTTTTCAATAATCTTTTCAGGATTCGTAAGGTTCAAGGACCTTTACAAGAATTTTCGTAAAGTAATATTTGCCTTATTTAATGAAAAAAATTTCTATCTTCAGATATAGCGATTTTACGAAATTACGGGTACTAAAACACCTAAAATTTGCAGAGTCCCTTGAAGCGTACGAACCCTGCTTTTGGTTCTAAATGTGAGTTCTGAATGTTAAAGAGAAATGTTCTAAACTGGAATAACTAAAGGCTTTGTCATTGTAGTAATCTACCTCTTATTTATTAAGTCTAAGATCCAATGTATTAAGTTTAACATCCTATGATGGCTCCCTTGATCAATGCTCCAATGGCTATAATACTGAAGATGTTCTTGATGTATCTGTTGCTATCCCTGACATTTTCCTTTACTATAACTGGAGCGTCTGATAAAGTATCAGCAGTGATGATTTACCTATTTTAGTGGAAGAAAAGAGAAGACAAAAAACTCATTTAAATAGGAAAAATTACTAGAATTTTAAAAAGGACAAGAGAGAGATATATTAACTTTTTGACTGCGGCAGTCTCACAGAATCTCCCACAGTTGTACACAATAGTTGGAAGGTGCGTCACTTAAAATTTGATATAATTATTTTTAAGTTCCATATTTAAAATTCTTAATAAGATAAAGTGCTGCGTCACAAACTATTTAACCCGTTAAGGGTTTTTTGTGTTGATCATATATTGCGTTCAGATAGACAAGATAAAGGTGAAGCTGGATAGGCCTTCTTTTTGAGAAATCTTTTGAAATAAAATTTTCATTTTATTTTCACTTGCTTGCCTTTGTTACCAAATAATCCTGCATGATTTTCCTTTTTCCGTCTCACTGATAGTTTACCTACCTCAAGCGCCCCACCAGTGGCCGAGAGGTTCTGCTCTTGAAGCTGGTAGACGGGAGGTGCTGAGTTCGAACCCAATCACACCCGCCGGCTTAACCGTTCGGAGTTTTCGTGGTTTTTCGAACCTTGGGATACCTTGCGTAAATACGGGTTAGGTTCCCTTAGGAAGCCCCCCCCCCTTCACAACGGAGGGCACTCCCCCTTATCACTCGCTTATATCCCTCGTGCAAATAATCGGCCGTCATAAGTAACACCAACAGCTACCTCAAGCAACAGGCTGCATCGATAGAATTATCTTAATCTTGCAGCATTTTCTGAAGGGTTTCTCTCTCGGTAACGTCGTCATGCATCATCTTGATGGTGGAGATTTTTGTAGATAGAAGGAGAAGAGAAATAAGGTGTTACAGAAGAGCTGTATACTTAAAACAGTGACTTTTTCTCAGAACCAATAGCTTTTCCGTTTGTAGAAAATCTAATATTTTTAGGAAGTTTTCAATAATCTTTTCAGGATTCGTAAGGTTCAAGGACCTTTACAAGAATTTTCGTAAAGTAATATTTGCCTTATTTAATGAAAAAAATTTCTATCTTCAGATATAGCGATTTTACGAAATTACGGGTACTAAAACACCTAAAATTTGCAGAGTCCCTTGAAGCGTACGAACCCTGCTTTTGGTTCTAAATGTGAGTTCTGAATGTTAAAGAGAAATGTTCTAAACTGGAATAACTAAAGGCTTTGTCATTGTAGTAATCTACCTCTTATTTATTAAGTCTAAGATCCAATGTATTAAGTTTAACATCCTATGATGGCTCCCTTGATCAATGCTCCAATGGCTATAATACTGAAGATGTTCTTGATGTATCTGTTGCTATCCCTGACATTTTCCTTTACTATAACTGGAGCGTCTGATAAAGTATCAGCAGTGATGATTTACCTATTTTAGTGGAAGAAAAGAGAAGACAAAAAACTCATTTAAATAGGAAAAATTACTAGAATTTTAAAAAGGACAAGAGAGAGATATATTAACTTTTTGACTGCGGCAGTCTCACAGAATCTCCCACAGTTGTACACAATAGTTGGAAGGTGCGTCACTTAAAATTTGATATAATTATTTTTAAGTTCCATATTTAAAATTCTTAATAAGATAAAGTGCTGCGTCACAAACTATTTAACCCGTTAAGGGTTTTTTGTGTTGATCATATATTGCGTTCAGATAGACAAGATAAAGGTGAAGCTGGATAGGCCTTCTTTTTGAGAAATCTTTTGAAATAAAATTTTCATTTTATTTTCACTTGCTTGCCTTTGTTACCAAATAATCCTGCATGATTTTCCTTTTTCCGTCTCACTGATAGTTTACCTACCTCAAGCGCCCCACCAGTGGCCGAGAGGTTCTGCTCTTGAAGCTGGTAGACGGGAGGTGCTGAGTTCGAACCCAATCACACCCGCCGGCTTAACCGTTCGGAGTTTTCGTGGTTTTTCGAACCTTGGGATACCTTGCGTAAATACGGGTTAGGTTCCCTTAGGAAGCCCCCCCCCCTTCACAACGGAGGGCACTCCCCCTTATCACTCGCTTATATCCCTCGTGCAAATAATCGGCCGTCATAAGTAACACCAACAGCTACCTCAAGCAACAGGCTGCATCGATAGAATTATCTTAATCTTGCAGCATTTTCTGAAGGGTTTCTCTCTCGGTAACGTCGTCATGCATCATCTTGATGGTGGAGATTTTTGTAGATAGAAGGAGAAGAGAAATAAGGTGTTACAGAAGAGCTGTATACTTAAAACAGTGACTTTTTCTCAGAACCAATAGCTTTTCCGTTTGTAGAAAATCTAATATTTTTAGGAAGTTTTCAATAATCTTTTCAGGATTCGTAAGGTTCAAGGACCTTTACAAGAATTTTCGTAAAGTAATATTTGCCTTATTTAATGAAAAAAATTTCTATCTTCAGATATAGCGATTTTACGAAATTACGGGTACTAAAACACCTAAAATTTGCAGAGTCCCTTGAAGCGTACGAACCCTGCTTTTGGTTCTAAATGTGAGTTCTGAATGTTAAAGAGAAATGTTCTAAACTGGAATAACTAAAGGCTTTGTCATTGTAGTAATCTACCTCTTATTTATTAAGTCTAAGATCCAATGTATTAAGTTTAACATCCTATGATGGCTCCCTTGATCAATGCTCCAATGGCTATAATACTGAAGATGTTCTTGATGTATCTGTTGCTATCCCTGACATTTTCCTTTACTATAACTGGAGCGTCTGATAAAGTATCAGCAGTGATGATTTACCTATTTTAGTGGAAGAAAAGAGAAGACAAAAAACTCATTTAAATAGGAAAAATTACTAGAATTTTAAAAAGGACAAGAGAGAGATATATTAACTTTTTGACTGCGGCAGTCTCACAGAATCTCCCACAGTTGTACACAATAGTTGGAAGGTGCGTCACTTAAAATTTGATATAATTATTTTTAAGTTCCATATTTAAAATTCTTAATAAGATAAAGTGCTGCGTCACAAACTATTTAACCCGTTAAGGGTTTTTTGTGTTGATCATATATTGCGTTCAGATAGACAAGATAAAGGTGAAGCTGGATAGGCCTTCTTTTTGAGAAATCTTTTGAAATAAAATTTTCATTTTATTTTCACTTGCTTGCCTTTGTTACCAAATAATCCTGCATGATTTTCCTTTTTCCGTCTCACTGATAGTTTACCTACCTCAAGCGCCCCACCAGTGGCCGAGAGGTTCTGCTCTTGAAGCTGGTAGACGGGAGGTGCTGAGTTCGAACCCAATCACACCCGCCGGCTTAACCCTTCGGAGTTTTCGTGGTTTTTCGAACCTTGGGATACCTTGCGTAAATACGGGTTAGGTTCCCTTAGGAAGCCCCCCCCCTTCACAACGGAGGGCACTCCCCCTTATCACTCGCTTATATCCCTCGTGCAAATAATCGGCCGTCATAAGTAACACCAACAGCTACCTCAAGCAACAGGCTGCATCGATAGAATTATCTTAATCTTGCAGCATTTTCTGAAGGGTTTCTCTCTCGGTAACGTCGTCATGCATCATCTTGATGGTGGAGATTTTTGTAGATAGAAGGAGAAGAGAAATAAGGTGTTACAGAAGAGCTGTATACTTAAAACAGTGACTTTTTCTCAGAACCAATAGCTTTTCCGTTTGTAGAAAATCTAATATTTTTAGGAAGTTTTCAATAATCTTTTCAGGATTCGTAAGGTTCAAGGACCTTTACAAGAATTTTCGTAAAGTAATATTTGCCTTATTTAATGAAAAAAATTTCTATCTTCAGATATAGCGATTTTACGAAATTACGGGTACTAAAACACCTAAAATTTGCAGAGTCCCTTGAAGCGTACGAACCCTGCTTTTGGTTCTAAATGTGAGTTCTGAATGTTAAAGAGAAATGTTCTAAACTGGAATAACTAAAGGCTTTGTCATTGTAGTAATCTACCTCTTATTTATTAAGTCTAAGATCCAATGTATTAAGTTTAACATCCTATGATGGCTCCCTTGATCAATGCTCCAATGGCTATAATACTGAAGATGTTCTTGATGTATCTGTTGCTATCCCTGACATTTTCCTTTACTATAACTGGAGCGTCTGATAAAGTATCAGCAGTGATGATTTACCTATTTTAGTGGAAGAAAAGAGAAGACAAAAAAATCATTTAAATAGGAAAAATTACTAGAATTTTAAAAAGGACAAGAGAGAGATATATTAACTTTTTGACTGCGGCAGTCTCACAGAATCTCCCACAGTTGTACACAATAGTTGGAAGGTCTTGATGCAAATTGGTTTGCTTTCAAAAATATCATTTTTAGATTTGCCAGTCAGCCTATTCCTACGGATAATTATAACAGCTTCACCCCTTTCTTTATGCACAGATCACCATTATTAAATCCTCTCTTGGAAAAAAAAGAGATAAATTACGCCAGGAGCTAAAGACCTCTAATGAAGCCTCTCACAGAGGCTTATTACTGACCCTAAATAATGTAAACCGAAATGAAAAGAACCTTCGTTTTACTCAAAACAAAGAAGTGGAATAAATTATACAAAAGTAATGATGCTCTAAGTCTTTGAACAAAAAGTAGTGACAACAAGAGGAATGAAGTTTTGTTGTTGGTGAGAACGAACATCATTGTGTTAAAGACAAGGCCCTGTGTTGGATTCGTGATATTAAATTGATAAACGGATTATAGTACAGTTTAATAACACTTTATCTTAAACTTTTAAACTAAGTCTGAATCGGGTGGTTGCTGCACAAACCATCCCCTCATGGAGTTGACAGCTGAAATTTCAGAATTAGTTAAAACTCGATTCGCATATTAAATGCAACTGGTCTGCCAAGTCATATTTTGGTGGAAAACACCCGCAAACCAGATTTTAGTTGTTGACTGGTAGGTTTATCATTGTATTTCCCAGCTCCCAGTCCTCCATGTTTTCATACATTTGGGTTCAGGAAAACACAATGATAAACCTATACATCAGCCACTAAAATCGGATCTGAAGGTGGTTTCCACCAAGATATACCTTGGCAGATCAGTTGCATTTTAATATACTAATCAAGTTCTGTTAAATCCTGGAATTTCAAAAGTCTGCGAAGCCGCCTCTCTGTCTAGTAGAAACTTCAAACCACCAAAGATTGTAAAATATTGGAGTGTACCACTTTACCAACTATCCTTATAAGAAAATGCAACATGACGTTTTGAATGAAGAAATTAAACGAGCAATTGAAATTTAAGGCTCTTTTTCAAATGTTAATTCGCTTACTACGGAATAATTTTTGCGGAAACAGAAAAAAGAAATTAAAAACAAGTCTTTAGCATCTTAGGTGTTTGAAAATTGTCTTTTCTTTTTCTGGTAGGGTAAAGTGCCCATATTTCGTTGTCTCTCCTAATTTCGACACCCTTAACTTCTCCGCTTCTGCGAAAGTGGCGCCACTTACGACACAAGGCACAGGGAACGGGAGGTAAAAGGGGTCAGCGTTGAAAGTTTCGTTCTCCAAGACGCAAACATAAATTTAAGACGACGAACTTCCTATTTTTAGAAGACCCGATTTCTTATTGCGCCATTTGTAGAACGTTATTTACTGTACTGTAAGTATTTAATTCTTCTTAATTGCATGCATTTTACGTTGGTAAAATGCTGACTGTATGCATACAGTGAGCTTTAGAACGCTCAGTTCTTCTTACGGAACTGAAGCTCCGCCATATTGGGAAATAGCGTGGTCCCAATTTCGCCCCCCTTGCAGTTCTTATTTTCGTCCCGGGGACAAAATTAGGAATGCTTTTTCATGACTTTTTTTTCATCAGGTTTGGATGGCTAATGTTTCGTTATGTTATTCTTCCACTGATAATTAGTACATTTCTTTGTGCCTTACTTTAATGTAAATTAAATTACTTACTCGTTTTGAAATAAATTTTGATTTAGTTATAAGTTAAGCCTCGGCGTATTGGATTTTTTGAGGGGACGAAATTGGGAACTTTTTTTTTTTTTTTTTTTTTTTTTTTTGCATTTTTTAGATACTTTTGAAAAAACAATTTTTCCCATTGTTAAAATTTTTTTGTACGATATCTGACTATGTTTCTATGTGCGTGCGTAGTTAGTCCATGTAAAATCCAAATTTGGTAGATTTTCTCTGAAAATTACAACTTCCAAGGGCCTAAAAGTGACTGGGGACGATAATAGGGCACCTTACCCTATGTCCTATTGTAATTCTCAAAAAACAATTCCGTATCATTTTCCTTGTCTTTTTTTCGATCTCTGTGATGTATCTACTTCTGCAACAGGCAGCATCGATAGAATTGTCTTAATCTAGCAACATTTTCTGGAAGAGGTTTCTCTTTCTAGCGCCATCATACATCATCTTGATGGCTGAGATTTTCTTGATAGAAGGTAGAGAAATAAAAGTCTACGTAAGTGATATATACTTGAGAATATGGCTTTTTTTCCGGAACCAATAACTTTTTGTTTACTAAAGGTTCAAACTTCTTAGGAAAATTTCAACGGTCTTTTGATATAGTCTCACACTAAGATAACTGAAGACGTTATCATTACAATCTACGTTTATTTATTCACAGTTTTTATAATCGCGTTTTTCTCTAATAAAATTTCTAAATGAAAACTCTTAATAACTTGGAGCAATGATAATTTGTAAAATGACCAAGTGCACAGCTATTAAATTTATGTTAGCCAGTAGTGTGATAAGTACAAGGTGTCTATACAAGAAGTCCTAGTTATAAATTTTAAAGTATCCACTGTAAGCGTTCTAGAGTGTTGGTTCAAGGTCATAAATAAAGAGTTAAGCTGCTATCAGATTCACCAATTTTTCTAGCAATTTTTGAGCCAACTCTTGATTTCCTCCAACTTTTCGCGAAATATTGCCTCAACACCCAGTGTGATAACAAACAGGAATATCCCCAACTTTTTATCCACAGCTCTAAAAAAGTCTGCGCTAGACTCGACTCCCCCCCCCCCCCCCCAACTTTCAACATTTCAGCCAATCAGAGATAAGCGATTGATACGAATAGACGATCGGCTGGTACTAGTAGTACCGGTTTTCCTCCAACTTTAGCAACGGCAATAACCCTTTTCTCCCTTTGAACGGGAAAAAGTTGGGGTTAAAATCGGCTGAAAAGTTGGTTGCTCAAAAAGTTGGCGAATCTGATAGCAGCTTATTTCAAACAGTTTTAGATAAGCGCATGCTCCAGTACTGCTTTGTTAATGACTCACTTGCGGTGCCACATACGCAAAATGACGACTCCTGAGAGTAAAGTGTTTTATGCTCTGCAGTTTGCTAAGGGTCTTCTGTAATTTCAGTTCAACGTGCGTTTTGTTTAAAGTTTAATTCTGATGCCCCATGTGGCAAAAACACACAGAATTGAAGAGGCTATTGCTTCTATTACTCCGGACTTGTTAACCGGAGTGTGAAAAGAATTGGACTTTAGATTGGATGTGTGCTGTGTAATTAAAGGTACACATATTGAAAATTTGTAAGAAAAACTAGGTTAGTTTACCTTCAGTTTGATGTATGCTTTGTTGTAAATAGTCTAAATTAAACTGTTATAATACGGGGTATTTCTAAATGAATATCGGGGTTTTAACGCTTGGTAGTATTTATTACATAAAACATAAAATTATAATTAATACATAAACTGAAAGAGCAACTCAAACAGTTTTACCTACAAGCTTACAAGTGTTCAATATGAGCACCTTTCGTCACATGGCGCACATCAAGTCGATAGCTCAGTTCTTCCCAAACGTTGATTAGTGTTGGTGGGGTCATTTTTGCAACAGCTGCAATGGTCAGCTGGTAGTGGAGGCACATACACACGATCCTTTATGATCCCCCACATGTAGAAATCCCATGGCGTCAGACCGGATGAGCGTCTGAACAGAACTTCTTTGCTAATACACGTTTGGGAAGAACTGAGCTATCGACTTGATGTGTGCCGTGTGACGAAAGGTGCTCACATTGAACACTTGTAAGCTTGTAGGTAAAAGTGTTTGAGTTGCTCTTTCATTTTATGTATTAATTATAATTTTAAGTTTTATGTAGTAAATACTACCAACCGTTAAAACTCCGATATTCATTTCTAAACACAACTTATACCATTGAAACTGGAACATTATTTTATGGACAAGTTATATTAGTAGGTGCCACGATAAAGAGATTATTCCTGCACGAATGCTTTTAATTACGCGCTGTTTATAGCAGATCGGTATGCAAAACTTAGATGAAATTCATCGTTTTCACACCAGACCTTTTACTATTTTTCAGTCGTTTGATGCACGTAAATTTTAGTAAAGAGAAATTAGTAAGCAATGTGTTAGATGTAATGAACTAAACATATAACTATAAACAGATATCATAATAACATTTATTTAGAGCTATCGTATTCTGAAATTTGAAATCTGTAGACCCTTTTATTAATAATTCCGTAAAATCTAAAATACAAAGATACTAAAAGTGCGACCATAACTACACAGAGCTGAAGAATGAATTCACAAACTTTAAATTAAAACATAAAAAATTATGAATCAGAGTTAAATTTTAAATGTAATATCGAACTCATATAGGGTGACCGCTCCAGTAGTTGATAAAATTTTTGAAATATTGCGTAATTTCAGGCGGAAATGAGTTTTACACGTAGCACTAGACATAATATTTTTGTTTGAATGTTGAAGCACCTGTTGTCAGCTGTCTGCTGTAAGGTTGGTTGTATTTATGTCGGCCAATTATCAGCACGTGGGATATAGGCCCTGAGTGGGGGGGGGAGTGCCTTTCGTGGAGGTCTTTCTAAGGGAACCTAACCCGTATTAACGCTTGGAGAACCAAGGTTCGAAGAAAACCACGAAAACTCCGAACGATTAGGCCGACGGGCGCGATTGGGATCGAACCCAGCACCTCACGTCTACCAGCTTCGAGAGCAGAACCTCTCGGCCACTGGTGGCTGTCTGCTGTAAGAAAAGGCATTTTATGAATTTTTTAATTAGAAAATGCCAAAACTTAGTTTTGATTAGTTGGAGATAATGACGTTAAGTTAAAATAATCCACTTCCATCTTGCTTATTTCAAACAATAGTTTTATATGAATTATTGAAATCTGTAGAGCCTTTTGTTAATAATTCCGTAAAATCTAAAATACAAAGATACTAAAAGTGCGACCATAACTACACAGAGCTGAAGAATGAATCACAATCTTTAAATTAAAACATAAAACATTATGAATCTGAGTTAGATTTTAAATGTAATATCGAACTCATATAGGATGACCGCTCCAGTAGTTGATAAAATTTTGAAATATTGCGTAATTTCAGGCGGAAATGAGTTTTACACGTGGCACTAGACATAATATTTTTGTTTGAATGTTGGAGCACCTGTTGTCACATTATTGTCAGCTGTCTGCTGTAAGAGAAGGCATTTTATGAATTTTTTTAATTAGAAAATGCCAAAACTTAGTTTTGATTAGTTGGAGATAATGACGGCAAGTTAAAATAATCCACTTCCATCTTGCTTATTTCAAACAATAGTTTTATATGAATTATTGTTAATCACAGCTTAAGGGGACCGGAATAGCCCTATCTCTGCCATGTTAAATTCATCAAAGATATGTACCTTTTTCTCAGAAATGGTGAAAGATAGAGGCCTACATTTTTTAGAATAGTTAAAATAACATGATTTACGTATTTTAACGGACCATTTTCTTTCTAAGTGAAACTCAAAATTAATTATTTATTTTAAGTCATTTTTAAATTGGCATTTTTGGTAAGATTTCACTACCTAAAATAAATAATTCTCAACAAATCATTAAATCCCTTTTTTAAAAATATACAATATAACATAATATAAGTATTAAATAAAAATCTGAGTTCTCAAGTTTAAGAGGCTACTTCAGTCAAGGGAAAAGGCGCCCGTTCGCTAATGCTAATCCTATGGAAGAAATTTATAAAGATATCTCGGTTGCATTTCAATATTTTTAAATGTTTTTTTTTTTTTTTTTTTTTTTTTGCATTGGATAGCTGAGATCGGTCTGTATGCAGGCCGTTTTCTACTTTTTCGATTTCAATTGCAGATTTTTTTTTTTTATGGGGATGCTTTCAGTTTCAAAACCGGTTCCGAAAATGAAAGTGTCCTCATTAAAAATATCTGTATATAAAATCGAAAAAGTAAAAAACAGCCTTTGTACAGACCGATCTTAGCTATCCAATGCAAAAAAAATCATTTAAAAATATTAAAATGCAACCGAGATATCTTTATAAATTTCTTCCATAGGATTAGCATTAGCGAACGGGTCTTTTCACTTGACTGAAGTAGCCTCTTAATAGATATTGAAAAAAAGAAACATAAACATGAAAAACCCAAGTTTTTGAGAAAAAGTCCATTAAAGATTTAAATGGCCATTAAGCAGTGAAGTACTCTTAGAAAGAATGAATAATTTCAACACTTATTTTATATATATATATATATATAAACATGTGTGATACATCGTTGGAAAGATAAAAGAAACTATTTAATGATATAGAAAAGTAAAAATCGATTTTTTGGTTGAATTTTGCTTTCGCGGTCCCCTTAAGCATGATATTTTAAAGATTAATTTTGGAATTTTTGACTGATTTCTTCGATTGATCAACTACTGGGGAAATGGAAATTAAAGAAACTATTTGCTTATAATTTTGTTGTTATTTAATTTCAGCAGATTTCATTTTTGTCCATTATAGGACATTCATTAAGAGTTGTAGCAATCACCTTAGTTTACTTCTAAAACTTAAAAGGAAGCAAATATAATACAAACTCCGTAGCACCTACCTTATTTGAACAACTACATGCTCGTGCACCCGATTTGCGAAAAAAGAAATCTCAGTCAAAAAGTTTTTAGTGGCTCATGCTAAAAAAATATGTAATGATTTAGGCTTTCCTTATACGGAAACGAGAATTCGAATCGTTCTCCTGTCAAAAGTTCTTTAAGATACTTCTCTTAATCCAATGGTACCCAAAACTGACTTCTTGGTTAAAATCTCTCTCTGCCTTCTCTAAAGAAGAAAACTATAAACTAGCTAAGATGGCAAACGCTATGAGCTCCGAGACTTAAGGGCCCCAAAACCTCCTGTTTTCGTGTATGTGTGCAATTAAAAATAAAAGACACATAAAGCAATTTTGTAAAGAGACTCCCTTAGTTCAGTTGCATTTTTTATCCTCCATTTACAATGCAAAAATTAAAAGTTAATGCAAAATAATGTAAAATCAGATATTTGTCTCCTCCTACAACTTTTATAAAAAAATTCCATTCAATCCACATCATTTGTTTTCAGTCACAGAGCTTTGTTCTCACACACTCTTTTCATTTTTCAAAACTGATGAAATACTTTAAAACATCCTATAGATGCTTGTATTGAAATCTTTAATCCTTTTCTTTGATATAACAAACACCCGCATAAAACTAGCACTTATCATCTATTATGCTCATATTCACCATCTTACCTCAACCTAGAAACCCTGGGTCGGACGCTTAAGGGGGCTGGTCACTCAGCTACCAATTTCTCCTTGTAAAGCCTATGGGCATTTGATGCATTCGTATATTTAAAATATTTCCTCGGGAAATTAATATTTTTAACCTTTTTTTTGTGTACACTTCCTAAAAGATGTATCTTTTCTTCTTAGTTCTCAAAATACACTGGCCTCCAAAAGTTAAGGTACAGTGTCTGGATGCTTTCGATTGCACACATTTTGTCGAATATCTACAAAAATTATTGGCGAATTGTTCTTGAACTTCTGGAATGAAAATAACATGTTTGATTTCATATTTCTCTGTGAGGATTTAGTCGGGGGTACAATTAGGGGGCTAATAATAAATTTAATAATAAAATAATATTTGCGATCACCTATGTAACAGGAAAGGCTGGAAATGGTTTGTCACTGTGGTAAATGACTATTTGGGTCCTGTTCAACGTTTGTATGCATTTGTGTAAGCATAGCCCTCATATTCGTGAAGATGTTAACGTTTTTGTGAAATACTCAAACGGTTTTTTTTTTATAGCATACAGAGTTTTCAACCAAATTTAACACAACTTTCCAAAAATCTGATAAAAAACAGTAGAAACAGTATACTGCAATTAAAACATGAATATATTGAATATTTGATGAGATATGGGCATTTTTATGAGATAATTTTTAACTGCGCATGCGCGGAAGATTTCAAAATTTTTATTTCATAATTTGGTACTCAGTATTTTGGGGCAACTTCTATAAAAAGTCCTGTCAAATGTTGTGAAAACTTAGGAAGATGTAGTGAGCTGATTGAAAAGTTGTATAAAATCCCTTATAATAAAGCTATTTTTAGGAAGCAACTCTCTATATCGACCCCATCTTTGTGAATTTTCGCGATATTTGTCTGGACTTTTTATATAAGTTGCCCTAAATAGCTGACTACCAAATTCTGAAATAAAAATTTTGAAATCTTCCGCGCATGCGCAGTTAAAAATTATCTCATAAAAATGCCCATATCTCATCAAATATTCAATATATTCATGTTTTAATTGCAGTATACTGTTTCTACTGTTCTTTGTCAGATTTTTGGAAAGTTGTGTTAAATTTGGTTGAAAACTCTGTATGCTATAAAAAAAAACCCGCTTGAGTATTTCACAAAAACGTTAACATCTTCAGGAATATGAGTGCTATGCTTACACAAATGCATACAAATGTTGAACAGGACTCAAATAATCATTTACCACAGTGACAAATCATTTCCAGTCTTTCCTGTTACATAGGTGATCGCAAATATTATTTTATTATTAAATTTATTATTAGCCCCCTAATTGTACCCCCGACTAAATCTTCACCGAGAAATATGAAATCAAACATGTTCTTTTCATCCCAGAAGTTCAAGAACAATTCGCCAATAATTTTTGTAGATATTCGACAAAACGTGTGTAATCGAAAGCATCCAGTCCCTGTACCTTAACTTTTGGAGGCCAGTGTATTTCTGCATAGACTTAATTTTATATGAGGTGTTAAAATCTTATTAACAGTTCGCCCGCTTTTAACACATAAAATGTTAAATTCAGCATAGATTTTAGAAATATTTTGAAAACTAAGGAAAAAAGAGACATCTTTTAAGAAGAGTACACAGAAAAAAGATGTTAAAGATATGAATTTCCCGAGAAGATATTTTAAATATACGAATGCATCAAAAGTCCATAGACTTAACATTACGGAGGAGAATTCCGAAGCTGAGTGACCAGCCCCCTTAAATGGCATTCATCATTAATCTGATTCGACATCGTCTGCGATCACGCTCAATCAGGTTAATCAGGTTAAGCGACATTTCATTTGAGTGTTTCAATTCAATTCAATTGTTTTTTAAATATATTGCATTGCTTTTGTAATTTGCATTAATCAAAACAAATTTTCGTTAACACATTATCTTTTTATTTATTTATTTATTAAATGCATATCCAGTTGCTTCTTATGACATTTTCCATGATCAGGATAGCTAAATGAAATCTTAAATTTACTAATATTTGAAAATGCTTAGTACTGGCAAGTTTTCAGTTACATTACTGAGTACTTAATATATATATATATATATATATATATATATATTTTTTTTTTTTTTTTTTTTTTTTTTTTTTTTTTTTTTTTTTTTTTTTGCTTGGAATTGTTTCAAAGTTTATTTTTATTATTTTTCTATTTTCATTTAAACTTTTGCTTTCTTGATAGATTGATATTCTTCTGTATAACTTTTGAACAATTTTTTTTTTTTTTTTTTTTCTTTTTGCGATTTTACAACAATTTTATTTTTGTTTATTTTCCTTAATTTAGTGCATACAGAAATTTTACATTGAAACTTTTTCAAAAAATAGGAACAACAGTGAATTCTGATTGCTCAACTGATGCTCAACTCGTTTCAGGTTTCCTAGGTTGAGATAGAGGGTGAAAACGAGCATTAGAGTAGCGAACGAAAGAAGGTGTCATTTTCCCGAAGAATTTAACATAGCATCTTCATGGAGTGCTTTTAGCATTCTTCTTTCGATTTTACTTTCGATATTACCTCACATCAGTATGTCTGGAGGCATTTTCACCAGGTAGAATGAGATATTTCTCTTTACCGCAAACGTGAAGCGTAAAGGAATATGAATAAGTTATGTCCTTGTTTAATACAGACTAAATTTCAGGCTCCAAACACATTGTTAAATATCCATTTTTATGAAGAAACACTGCTCAACTCGTCTTGTAGAGTGTTTGCCAGATATGTAAGTATAGAGCAGAAGTTGGTTATTTCTAGTCTGCGTGGTCCAAACAAGAACAATATGTAGGATTTTCGGATTTACCTTTTACGAAAACAGGAATTCGAATCACCTTTGCCTCAAAAACGCTATTTGAAGCGATCTCTTTTAAGGGGGCTGGTTACTCAGCTTCCGATTTCTCCTCACTAATGTAAAGTCTATGGGCATTTGATGCATTCGTCTATTTAAAATATCTCCTTGGGAAATTAATAATTTTAACTCTTATTTTTAGTGTACACTTTCTAAAAGATCTCTCTTTTTTTTTTTTTTTTTTTTACTTGTCAAAATATATCTAAAGTATAGACTTAATTTTAAATGAAGTGTTAAAATCTTACTCACAGTTCACCCGCTTTTAACATACGAAATATTAAATTCAGCATAGATTTTAGAAATATTTTGAAAACTAAGAAAAAAAGAGACATTCTTTAAGAAGAATACATAGAAAAAAGATGTTAAAAATACGAATTTCCCGAAAAGATATTTTAAATATACGAATGCATCAAAAGTCCGTAGACATAACATTACGGAGGAGAATTCCGAAGCTGAGTGATCAGGCCCTTAAGGTATGAGCCTACCCTCAAATCGTTTTTGGGAAAATTTACTTTTTGTTTTTATTATTTTAAATTAAAGTTCAAACACTTAGGATTCCAAATATGCCTTACTTTTGGTTCACGATAATTGGAAGCAAAGTTATAGCCCAAAATATAAACCTTTATACATACGTTTTTGTGCTATATTGAAGTCTTAACTTGCGATTTTCATTGCTTACGCTTACAAACGTTACGTTTTACTTTTTTAATTTTGCCTGATGTTGAAAAAAAAAAAAAAAAAAAAAAAAAAAAAAAAAAAAAAAAAAAGGAAAAAAAAAGGCGGACGGTTAAAGCGGAGTTCCGGTTAAAAGGGAGGCTACTGCACACATTCATTGCTTTTATATAAGCAAAATTACACCACATATGACAGAAAAAATCATTTTTCTGGCATTAATACATTAAGAGACCTGGTAATTTAGGTTCACAAATAGGGATTTAAAACTACTTGCCCCATTAAAATATCAATTTAATTATCAATAACCTAGATTTACGCAATAAAAAATTGAAGTGTTTTAAACAATTGATAAATATTTAAAAAAATTATAAAGGTTTTAAATTAAATAATTATGGAATTTTCATACTTTGTTGTCCACGGAATTTTCAAGGAATTTTGCACTCTCAGATAGAAATAACATTTATTTTATGAGGAAATAAGCATTAGCTGTGTCATTTATTGGTTTTGTACCAATGCCAAAACGCATTCAGCTATATAGAATAAAAGTAAAAATATTTAAAAAAATTAAACAATTTAGTTTTTATGAGGAAAATAATAGAGATCCACATTTGTGTATTTCAGAACTAAAGAGATTAAAAATGAATATTAAAAGTTAAAAAAAAAACAAAAAAAAACGCCATTTCATAAATAGTCAGTGACTCTTCTTACGCCTTGAACTGTCATAGAAAATTCTCTTTAATCTCCATCATCTGTTTCAATCACTGCGCTTTCTCAAACTCTTTCGATTTTATCAAAACTGATGACGTCCTTAAAAAGCATCAGATATTCGTAATCAAATCTTCAATCTCTTACTCCAAGAAAACATTCACATGAAATGTTCATCTATCACCTATCAGAGTAAAAATTTTCATACTTTGTTGTTCACGCTGTCTCGAAGACATTTTGCAAACCCAGATAAAAGTAACATTTATTTTATGAGGAAATAAGCATAGGACGTGTCATTTATTAGTGTTGTTCCAAAGCAAAAAATATTCACCTATATATAATAAGTAAAGTAAAAATGTAAAAAAAACCCAACAGTATAGTTTTTATGAGAAAAAGAACAGAGGTCGACATTTGTGTACCTTAAGGTCTTAAGAGATTAAAAATAAATATTAAAAGTTTTCAAAAATAACGCCATTCCACAGTTTAGTTATTTATGAGAAAATAATAGAGATCCACATTTGAGTACCTCGGGTCTGAAGAGATTAAAAACAAATATTAAAAATTTTTCAAAAATAACGCCATTCAATAGTTTAGATTTTATGTTGAAAAGAATGGAGATTCATATTTGTGTATCTCAGGTCTAAAGAGATTAAAAATAAATATTAAAAGTTTTCAAAAATAACACCATTCAATAGTTTAGTTTTTATGAGGAAAAGAATAGAGGTTCATATTTGTGTGTACCTCAGGTCTCTAGAGATTAAAAGTAAACATTAAAAGTTTTCAAAAATTACGCCATTCAACTGTTTAGTTTTTATGGAGTAAAGAATAAAGGTCCACACCTCAGGTCGGTTCACTTTTGTGTACCTAAGGTTTGAAGAGATTATAAATAAATATTAAAAGTTTTCAAAAATAGTGTCATTCAACAGTTTAGTTTTTATGAGGAAAAGAATAAAGGTTCATATTTGTGTACCTCAGGTCTGAAGAGGTTAAAATAAATATTAAAAGTTTTCAAAAATAACGCCATGCAATAGTTTAGTTTTTTTTAGGAAAAAAATAGAAGTTCCAGTAGTGGAAAATTGGCGCAGAGGAGGAGCTTATTGACACCGCTAATTGTTTATTGTATTCTTCATCTTAATAAAAACTCGGAAATTCCGTTATCAGATAAGCCGAAAAATGCTACTAAAATTTAGTGGTATCAGTAGGCTCCGCCTCTGCGCCAATTTTCCACCACTGAAGTTCATATTTGTGTACCTCAAGTCTGTATAGATTAAAAATAAATATTAAAAGTTTTCAAAAATAACGCCCTTCAACAATTTAGATTTTATGGGGTAAAGAATAGAGGTTCACATTTGTGTACATCAGGTCTGTAGAGATTAAAAATAAATATTAAAAGTTTTCAAAAATAACGTCATTCAATAGTTTAGTTCTTATGAGGAACAATAATAGAGGTCCACATTTGTGTACGTCAGATCTGAAGATATTAAAAATAAATAATAAAAGTTTTCAAATATAACGCCATTCAGTAAATAGTCAGTGATTCTTCTTACGCCTTGAACTGTCATAGAAAATTGTCTTTAATCTCCATCATCTGTTTCCAATCACTGCGCTTTCTCAAACTCTTTCGATTTTATCAAAACTGATGAAGTCCTTTAAAAGCATCAGATATTCGTAATCAAATCTTCAATCTCTTACTCCAAGAAAACACTCACATGAAATGTTCATCTATCACCTATTACAGTAGAGAGTGAGAGAAGGTGTCATTTTTCCTAGGTCTTTAATCTAACACCTCCACGGGGTGCTTCTAGCATTTTTCTTTCGTTTATACTTTCGATATTATCTCACAACAGTGTCTCTGGAGGCATTTGCAACAGGTGGAATGAGATCGTTCCTTTTTTCCATTGCCAAAATGTTATGAAGAGGTGTTATGTTACAGGCCTATACATTATAGCTGTCTTCAGTCCAATTTTTCATTTGATATATGAAACTTCTGACATTTGTTGCGGTTGTGGAATTATAATTTAGATGCTGTTGCTGGAAATATATTATGACGTTTACAGTGATCTTCATTTGCTCCGAAAAAGTTTGATAAACTCTTAGTTTTAGAAAAATAAAACGCGATAATAGATTATTAAAAATTGGTATGAACTGATGACCTTTGTTTTGTTTGGTTTGTATAAATCGTTTTAATGATTTAGTTTCCTTTTTTTTTTTTTTTTTTAAAGTGTAGTGAAAAAAATATCCATGTGACTTACACGTTTGATAAAATTATTACCAAACAATTAACATTTAAACCATAACATTTTGTTTTAACAGAACAAAATGTTATGAAATGTGAATTCCATAACATTCATTGCCAACATGTTATAAAGAGGTGTTATGTTACAGGCTTATACATTATAGCTGTATTCAGTCTAATTTTTCCTTTGATATACGAAACTTCTGATATTTGTTGCAGTTGTGGGATTATAATTTAGATACTGTTGTTGAAAATATATTATGACGTTTACAGTGATCCTCATTAGCTCCGTAAAAGTTTGATAAACTTTTAGTTTTAGAAAAATAAAACGCGATAATACATTATTAAAAATTGGTATGAACTGATGAATTTTGTTTTGTTTGGCTTGTATAAATCGATTTAATGATTTTTAGTTTCCATTTTATTTTTTAAAAATGTAGTGAAAGAATATCCAAGTGACTTACACGTTTGATAAAATTATTACCAAACAAATAACATTTGAACCATAACATCTTGTTTTAAAAGAACAAAATGTTATGAAATATTAATTTGGACTATTCCATTGCCAAAATGTTATGAAGAGGTGTTATGTTACAGGCCTATACATTATAGCTGTCTTCAGTCCAATTTTTCATTTGATATATGAAACTTCTGACATTTGTTGCGGTTGTGGAATTATAATTTAGATGCTGTTGTTGAAAATATATTATGACGTTTACAGTTATCTTCATTTGCTCAGTAAAAATTTGATAAACTTTTAGTTTCAGAAAAACAAAACGAGATATAGATGATTAAAAATTGGCATATTTTTAATGCTATTTTAAAGTACATTTACACTATTGTACGCATACATTTAAACGTCCAGATTAGCACAAGATTAATTTATTCTATGAGAGACACTGAAATTTTCAGAAGCGTCACATCACACTCCAATAAATTTTATTTTGAGAATACTTCAAATAATTTGCAATTATTTAATATACGCATACCACAGCATAGCTGCCAACTTTTACGTTTTAACCTATCGCTAATTTTGAAAAAAAAAAAATTGTCTTATTTAGTGAAAAAATTAGACTTAAATAAGGCAAATTTTTCTCTTCCAAAATAGTGGTAGGAAAACAATCATAAAAGTTGGCAGCTATGCTACCATGTAATATAGGTTTATTTTTATCAAATAAGTGACAGAAATATATTATTTCACTGAAGGGGTCTTATAACTTTTAAAATCCCAAAACGCCAGTTCAAAAACAGATGTAGTTCTGAGTTATAATAACTTTTTAAATACTTAATGAAATTACATAAATATTTGTAAAATTTTTAAACCATATTTAAGGATTTATAAAATATAAAAATAAACACTTATAATATAAGTGTCATAATAATAAATACAGTGCAATTAATTTTGAATTTTTTTTCCACATGGAATGTTAATGTTACAGTCCACATGATAAATTAACATAGAATAAATATATTGACATAAAACTTATGTTGAAATGAACTTTGAACTATAGCAATTTGTTTCATTTTAACGCTATAGATGACAGCATCTCAAAATACGGCCTTTTTTCTAGGATTAATTTTATATTTAAAAAGTGCTCAATTTTTTTTTAACTTAAATATGGAATTCTTTTTGTGCTCTTAAAAATTACAGTTTTCTGAAAATGAAGCACCCGTTTTCCTCAATATCCTTGTGGTATTAATTCATAATTTTGTATATAATCCAAACTCATTTTTTGAGCATATCTAAGTAAAACCCCGCTTAGCGCATTGTATTTCAAACCCGCCACTAGATGACAGCACTACAAATTATTAAATCTCTCACATTTAGTTTGCACAGAAAAATGGTAACTTTTTGTATTTTCTTATAGTAAACAAGAGAGCGATGCATGATGCAATGCTACAAGGAATTTGCAGTGGGGCCCCCGAAACAGGGTTTATATTAAAAAAAAAAATTCCAAAGATATAAAATCATACAAAGTTCAGTTTTGTTTTAGGTTATTATAACGGGCCCTGGCCAACGCCGGGCAGTCAGCTAGTAATGAATATTTTGTACTTTTAGATAAGATTATACACAAAAAATATTTGATCTAAAAATATTTATCTAGTTATATATTGGTATCTGTATTCTAAGACATAAAATATGTTAATATTTTTGAGACTATGTGGAGCCCCGAATGAATACCAGGAACTGGACTGATCTCTTTGGTCTGATTGGGTCTCATTCGAAACTGGTGTAATTGGTGTAAAATAGACACATTTCCTAGATAGCATGAACATTAACAGCAAGTTTGATTTTTTCTGACATTATCTTGCCGTGATAAATTTAAAATTGTGAAAATTGCAGCAAATTTCCCGCAAGTTATACCATCCTCCACTTGCATGAGTAGTTTGTTGTGAAACTGATGGCAAGACCGTCATTAATTCACGAACGTGACGAAAGCAAGGAGTCCCTCTGTTGAGAGAATAGACAATCAGCACATACGCAGAAATGCTGAAATTTTATTCGGTTGACACCGCTTTTTCTAATGCCTATAGGGTCAGATGGGGTATTATGACCAGTGGGTAATTATGACCGCTGTCATACTGGAGATAACTGTGATGGTAAAATTTTATTTCAAGCTTAGATATTAACCTCATAATGTATATTTCATCTTAGGTATTCTTTATTACTAGTCTGAAGCCTTTTTGAGATCAAAATAGCAATTTGAAACAAAGTCTATAAAATTTTGGATAAACGGATTTGTTACTTTGCAAAGTGGTCATAATTACCCCAAACATATGTGTATTGGCAAGTATAAAGAGAAGATATAGTGGTCATAATTTCCCCACTAGTGGTCTTAATTACCCCAAACTGATGTGATTGTGAGTTTTTGGTGGGGTAATTATAACCACCCTTTTAACTTTAAAAGAAAAACAGCTATGATAATTAAAACTTTTAAATGTGTTCTTAAAGGATCAAAGTTACTTATTATGTACTAAAAACAGCACTTTTCCAAATAGAAATAAGCAAAAAAAAAAATAGCAAAGTTGAAAATGTAAAAAGTGGTCATAATTACCCCTTCTGACTATACTTATCAAATACAAAAAAAGGCTCGTATTGAAAAGTACAAATATTACCTTAACGTGTTTATGGTGATGAAAACGATGCATGCGCCTTTTGACAGTGTGTTCGCATCAATAGACCTGATGAGGTCTATGGACCCCTCCAAAAGGGTTAAACGTGGAAAACGTGGAAAACGTGGGCCGTGGAAAGATTGCTACTTTGCAGCATGTTTTATTACTTGTTCGCAGTTAATTTGCAATAAATTTGATACAGCATGAATTTAACTTGCACGATAAGTTAACTGCAAGTTCAAAATGCGGTGACTTCGACGTTTGCGTTATCTTGCTGCAGTCTTGTTATGAACTTACAGTCTGGTCATGCTGAGCTTGCTGCAACTTTGCAGGTTTTCAAAGCAAGACTGCTGCTAATTTTCTGCTAACTAAAAATGCTATCTGGGTTGTTGGTTGGTACAAGACTTTTGAACTCATCTTAAGAAGAGACTAACGATTACAGTTGATGCTCCTTTTGCATTATTTTCGCTGAAGAATCACATACACATAACCCACATAGCATTTTTAGCTTGCAGAAAAATTGCAGACGTCTTGCTTTGAAAACCTGCAAAGTTGCAGCAAGCTCAGCATAACAAGACTGAAAGTTCATAACAAGACTGCAGCAAGATAACGCAAAAGCCGAAGTCACCACACTTCGAACTTGCAGCTAACTTGTCATGCAAGTTAAATTCATTCTGTATCAATTTTATTGCAAATTAACGGCAAACAAGTAATCAAAAATAATGCAAAGTCGTAATCTTTCCAACTGTTTACAGCCGTTACACTATAAGGTTAACCCCTTCGAAGGGATCCATAGACCTGATCAGGTCTATAGATGCATACGTGTTGGAGTTTAAGTGGCCTATTAAGCCAAAAGCACTCCATTCTCGATAGCAGGAATTCGCTGTCTCATATTTAAACAATTAGAAAAAATCTCTTGTGGCTATGCTGCTTTTGAAATGGAAATAGGTAAAATGCTCTTACCTGGGATTCATCAATATCGCGATGACGTATAACTTCATCGGTGTGGCGTGGTCAGGGATTTATCCAAAAGCTTCTTGAAGAAATTATTTTTATTTGTTTATGCGAAGCATTATTTATCCTTTGAAGTATCCTTTGAGAGCTTAATATGAATCGCTAAATCCATGGGAAGATATAATGTAATATGAATTAGTATTGTGTGTTTTTACGATAAAGAAAGATTCAACTTTTAGCTTTAAATACTTATAATTAAACATATTACTGGAGTTTAAGAAACTCCGTCTTAACAGAGAAGCTACATGATTAAGAGTGAGTATACATAAAGCTGCTAAAACACATATTCGCAGCGTAGAAAAAATATATAATAATTAAAGGTGTCTGGCAACAGTCAAAATGTCCAGATGTTCCTTTTTGGTTACATATGAGTGGTGAAATCTTAGTTATTAGCACATATGCTTTAGAGAGTTACTCAAGTGGTCTGTAATAGCACTCATTATCAAATGCGGAAGTAAAGAAACAGTTCGTAAATTTGCTTGTTAAAATGATCTGTGTTTAGTAACAAGTTCTTTCTTTTCTTTTTTTTTTAATCACTTTTAGCAGTTGCCGAAGAACATCTGGGGAATTAAATTTAACACCCCTCCTTAATCTCCTCAGATGGATAAGGTAACAAGTTCATAGTCTTGATGTCACACAAAAGTTGAGGTTTGGGTGTGGGCTTCGTCAAGCAGTCAGCAATCATGTATTGCGTGGGACAATATTTTAATTCGATAATTTTATCTTCCTTTAATTGTCTTATGGCGTGAAAGCGGATATCAATGTGTTTTGTCCGCTTCGAAAATTTTTCATTTTCTATCATCTTTATACTGCTTTGGTTGTCATGGTAAAGTAAAATAGGTTTTACTTGATACAAGTTAAGATCTTCTAGCAGTTTTAATAGCCATAAAATTTCTTGTCCTGCGGTTGCTGCAGCAACATATTCCGCTTCAGCGGAAGAATATGCAATGCTTGACTGTAATTTTGTAGTCCATTGAATGGGATTATCACCCAGAAAAAAAATATTGCCGGTGGTTGATTTTCTATTTTTAGTGTCCCCAGCCCAATCAGCATCAGCATACGCGATGAGTATTGGTGGTTTATTTTTGCTTATTGTTAGGCATAGGTTTTTTGTGCAATTGAGGTAAATAATAATTCTTTTTGCCGCTTTCCAATCCTTCTCGCGTGGCGTTGCACTTCTCCTACTAAGTATATTTACTGGTGCCATAATGTCGGGTCGAGTGACTGTGGCAATATACAAGAGCGAACCGATCGCTTGCCTAAACTTTGTATTGTTCGGAAGTAAATTGTCGCTATCTTCTAATTTATAGAAACCTACTTCCATCGGTGTACCAATAGGTCTTGCATCTGTTAAATTTAACTTTCTAACCAAATCTTCTATTTTTGACTTTTGGTTTAATTTGTAACCATCATTCGTTTTGATTATGTTGGTTCCTAGGTACTGACTTATTTCGCCTAAGTCTTTTACTCCGTACTCATTTTGCAATTGTTTTATTACATCTTTAATTATTTCACTTTTACTCGCGATTAAAATATCGTCAACGTAGACGATGATATAAGTGAAATTTTCCTTTTCTTTTCTAGTAAACAAACATGAGTCAGCAGTGCTTTGCACAAAATTCATGTTTTTTAATGATTCTGCGATCTTTTTGTGCCAGGCTCTAGCTGCCTGCTTTAAGCCGTAGATTGTTTTATTCAGTTTACACACTTTGTTTTCACAATTTTTTTCTATAAAACCCTCTGGTTGTTTCATGAAAATTTCTTCTTCTATTTCGCCGTGAAGAAATGCAGTGTCGATGTCAATGTGTTGAACAGAAAGATTTTTATATGCCGCTGAGGCTAAAAATGTGCGGATTGTTGTGTGTGAAACTACGGGTGCGAAGGTTTCATCATAATCTTCGCCGTACTTCTGATTATATCCTTTCGCTACTAAACGGGCCTTGTATTTTTGTACATTTCCTAAATTATCTAACTTTCTCTTAAAAATCCACTTGCAACCAATAATTTTCTTATTTGGTGGGGGATCCACTAAGTCCCAAGTTTTATTTTTCTTTAATGAGTGGATTTCTTGTTGAGCGGCTTTGAGCCAATTTTCTTTTTCTACTGGGTTGTTCATGTTTGCTATGTCATAAAAATCGGATGGTTCGAATGTGTCATTTGTTTTTACGTGACATACGTATCTGTCGGGTGGTACTCCTCTATTTGACCTCTGAGACCTTCTCGGTTCTACGTCGGGTTGTTTGGACGCGGTTGGTTCTTCGTCCGAATTACTTAACTCTGTTTGAATGTAGTTGTTGTCATTGTCTGAGTTTTCTACCTCTTCGCTTTCTTTTAAGTTGTTTTCACTATTTTCTATAAATTTAACTGTTCTCGCTATTATTATTTTGTTTTCTTTTGTAAATATACGGTAACCTTTTGATTTATTGTCATACCCCACAAGTATTCCTTCCTGCGCTCTATCATCTAATTTGTTTCGCTGATGTTTTTGTATATAGGCATAAGCTTTACAGCCGAATGTACGCAGGTAGTGTAAGGTGGGTTTTCGGTTGAACCAAATTTCGAACGGTGTTTTGTTTGTTATTTTGGTTGGTAGCCTATTCTGCAGGTGATTGGCGGTATTTATGGCTTCTCCCCAGAATTTTTGAGGTAAGCCTGCTTCGGAGAGTAGACTCCTACACTGTTAAAAATCTGCAGCATTTGCTGCATAGTCACTCCACCGCTTGTATAGAAAACGGTTACTTGACTACATTATGGAGCATTCTCATTGGTCAGAATAGAGATATTCCATAATAGTGGCGGAGTGACTATGCAGCAAATGCTGCAGATTTTTAACAGTGTAGTCATATCTAATAATGACCTATTCTTTCTTTCCGCTACGCCGTTTTGGCTCGGACAAAATGGTACAGTAAACTGGTGTTGGATACCTCTTGCCCTTAGGTATTCTTCCGTTTGTTTACCTAAATATTCCCCTCCATTATCGGATCTAATAGCTTTAGGGAATCTGCCGAATTGGGTTTTCACCATGGCTACATAATCTTTTAACTTTTCGTGAACTTCATTTTTATGCGAAAGTAAGTAAATTACTGTGAACCTTGAATAGTCGTCTATAAAAGTGACGAACATTGTTTTTCCCCCGATAGTAGGTGTACCGATAGATGTGCACACGTCCGTGTGTATCAGATCGAGCACTTTGCCTGTTTTGGGACAGTTTGTTGATTTCGGATATGGGGCATCACTTATTTTTGTTTGGATACATATTTCACATAATGCATTATGATTACAGTTATTTATTTTTATACCGTCTGCTAAGTTTTTATTTATTAATTCTTTTATCGCATTATAGTTACGATGGCCAAGCCGTTTGTGCCAAACTTCTATGCAATTTTTATTTTTACATTCATGTGCAATGTTTACTTTATTAGTTTCAGCGCTTTCTAATAATTCGACTTGATATAAATTATTTTTCATTCTTGCTTCAAGATAAATATTCCCGTTTCGGGATAACGTGCATTTTTCTTTATCGAAAATTAATTTATAGCCATTCTGTGTTGCTTTGCTTACCGATATGAGGTTCGATTCTAATTCTGGTACATATAATACTTCTTTTAATGTGATTGTGTTTATCCCTCCATCGGATGTTTTTGTTTTAAATGTCGTTTCACCTGTACCGTGTGAATTCAGCGTTTTTCCATTGGCAATGATGACTGTCGTCTTTTCAGTGTCGTTAAACTTAGTGAATGCATCTTTACTGTTTAGAATGTGTGTCGATGAACCTGAGTCTATTATCCAGGTTTGTTTTCCTGGTTTCTGGACTAAAAAAGCTGCGTCGCTGCCTTTTCCTGAATTGCCCTGTGTTTTGTTAATTCGAATTGGTTCTGTTTCACGGTTTTTGTTTTCTCTATAATGGTTTGCGTCTTCATAACATAACGATGATGTGTAATACTTGGATTGCGGCTGTTGTTTTTGTGACGGTGAGTAAGTGTTTCTGTTCTTAAGATGCCAGCACTCTCTGTATGTATGGTTTTTTAATTTACAGTATGTGCACTGTTTGTCCTTTTTATTATAGTGTTCAGCCGGAAACCTTTTATGCGTTTTAAACGCTTTTGAGGAATTCTCGCTCTGATCTGTGTTTTCTAAACGTCTTGTATATTCATCAGTGAGTTTTCCTTTTATAAACTCTGAATTAAGTTCATTTTCTGGACGGGCCTCGAGGGCTATAATTAAGGTGTTGTAGCTAGGTGGTAATGAACAAAGTAACAGAGCTGAAATGTGCGAGTCATTAATAGTTTCGCCTATGGCTGAAAGTTTATCAACAAGTTCTAAAATATGTGTAATGTGTTTTATTAGATTGCCATTTTCTGGGAGTTTTGCTCCGTATAATTTTCTCAGCAAATATAACTTGCTTGAGAGATTAGCCCTTTCATGAATTGTTTTTAAAGCTTGCCAGGTTTCTCTGGCAGTGTTTAAGTGCTTTACATGCACGATCTGTGAGTCTTCAATACTCAAGTTGATAATTGCACGTGCTTTACGGTCCCTCTTCGTCCAGTCCGTGTTAATTGGATCTGGGGGATTTTCTGTTATTACATCAAACAATTCTTCTTTTATTCAAATCATTTCTGCGCGAAATTTCCAATTTGAGTAATTTGTCGAATTTAATTTTTCGACTATTTGGATGTCTTTTATCCCTGCCATGTTTATTTTTATTTATATATGCGACGAACCTATTTCCTTTTTATTTATTTATTTACTGTAAAATGTAAAATGAACGATTTCTTTTTTTATTATTATTATTACTCACAACCAACAAATTGTTCATTCACTAATTATTTAAATGTTCATTACATAAAACATAAATATATAAATGTTTCTTTTTCATTCACCTTTATATTTCTGGTACAATAACATTCATAATTTTATTCAATGCAGCATCTTTTTATTTTTTTATTCAGAACATGAATATTTTTAATATTTATAATCTAAGCCACTATATAAAATTTTTCTTCTTTTTCGCTAAACATGAGCACTTTATCTGTCTCATTAATCTTTTTGTTGGAGTTTAAGTGGCCTATTAAGCCAAAAGCACTCCATTCTCGATAGCAGGAATTCGCTGTCTCATATTTAAACAATTAGAAAAAATCTCTTGTGGCTATGCTGCTTTTGAAATGGAAATAGGTAAAATGCTCTTACCTGGGATTCATCAATATCGCGATGACGTATAACTTCATCGGTGTGGCGTGGTCAGGGATTTATCCAAAAGCTTCTTGAAGAAATTATTTTTATTTGTTTATGCGAAGCATTATTTATCCTTTGAAGTATCCTTTGAGAGCTTAATATGAATCGCTAAATCCATGGGAAGATATAATGTAATATGAATTAGTATTGTGTGTTTTTACGATAAAGAAAGATTCAACTTTTAGCTTTAAATACTTATAATTAAACATATTACTGGAGTTTAAGAAACTCCGTCTTAACAGAGAAGCTACATGATTAAGAGTGAGTATACATAAAGCTGCTAAAACACATATTCGCAGCGTAGAAAAAATATATAATAATTAAAGGTGTCTGGCAACAGTCAAAATGTCCAGATGTTCCTTTTTGGTTACATATGAGTGGTGAAATCTTAGTTATTAGCACATATGCTTTAGAGAGTTACTCAAGTGGTCTGTAATAGCACTCATTATCAAATGCGGAAGTAAAGAAACAGTTCGTAAATTTGCTTGTTAAAATGATCTGTGTTTAGTAACAAGTTCTTTCTTTTCTTTTTTTTTTAATCACTTTTAGCAGTTGCCGAAGAACATCTGGGGAATTAAATTTAACAATACGCACCGTTTTTACCACCATAAACAAGTTATGGTAACAATTGTACTTTTCAATTCAACCCTTTTTTTGATATTTGATAAGCATAGGCTTTAAAAAATGCGGTGCCAACCGATTAAAACTTCTGCAATTTCTGATTATCTGCTGATTGTCTATTCTCTCAACAGAGCGATTTTTTGCTTTCGTCACTTTCGGGAATTAAAGACAGTCTTGCCATCAGTTTCACAACAAACTACTCTTGCAAGTGGGTGAAGGTATAGTTTGCTTGAGATTTGTTGCGAATTTCTCAATTCAAATTTGTCACGGCAAGGTAATATCAGAAAAAATCAAACTTGCTGCTGATGTTCATTCTATCTGGGTAAACATTTAAGAATCTCATATTTATACCCAGATAGCATGAACATTAGCAGCAAGTTTGATTTTTTCTGAAATTATCTTGCAGTGACAAATTTGAATTGAGAAACTCGCAGCAAATTTCCTGCAAGGTATACCATCCTCCACTTGCATGAGTAGCTTGTTGTGAAACTGATGACAAGACCGTCATTAATTCACGAAAGTGACGAAAGCAAGGCGTCCCTCTGTTGAGAGAATAGACAATCAGCACATACGCAGAAATGCAGAAATTTTATTCAGTTGGCACCGCTTTTTCTAAACATTATGCTTTTCAAATGCCAAAAAGAGCTCGTGTTGAAAAGTACAAATACCTGGTTTATGGGGATGAAAACGATGCATGCTCCTTCTGATGGTGTGTTTGCATGCATAGACCTGATCAGGTCTATGGGCCCCTCCGTAGGGTTAAGCTTATACTGTAACAGTTGCAAACAGATAGTGGGGCGTGGAAAGATTACTACTTTGCAGTATTTTTGATTACTTGTTTGCCGTTAATTTGCAATAAATTTGACACAGCATGAATTTAACTTGCACGACAAGTTAGCTGCAAGTTCAAAGTGTGGTGACTTCGACGTTTGCGTTATCTTGCTGCAGTCTTGTTATGAAATTTCAGTCTTGTCATGCTGAGCTTGCTGCAACTTCGCAGGTTTTCAAAGCAAGACTGCTGCTAATTTTCTGCAAATTAAAAATGCTATCTGGGAACCATCGCGTTCTACGTTGCAGTCAATCTAAATATTTTGAAAATGTTTTTCTTAATCAGTGTGCTGCACTCGGCTTGTAACGCTATCGTTTTTTGTCAATTCTGTGTTTTACACACTTGTACGTGAAAATTACAAAAATTGGAATTTCAACATATGTTAATTAAGCTGGGAAATGCTAAATATTTCTTAATTTTTCTTTGTCCCAAACAGGGCTTACACGCGTTTTATTTTTGAATGCCACTGTTTTTTAATAGTATAAACTTCACTTTATTTAATGACCGAAATTTTGCGATTAAAGAAATGGAAATTTGTTATTCGGCAATAGTGGAGCTCAAACGTAAGAACTATGTAATCTCCTCTTAAATCTTATTCCTTCATTAGTTTTTATTAATAAATGTGGAAATTATATACATGATAATGCATATGGAGCAAGAAAATCAATTCCAAGGATATACACGGCATTATTTTTCCCCTGTTAGCTGGTGTATTTATACTTTTAATACAATGGAGTAGTTTGTGTTATACATTTTTTTTTTAATCTTTTGATTTTTCGGAAGAAACTGCAAGTCAAAACGTCAGAAAAAAAATATTTTAAAGAAAAAAATCGATTTTTTGCTGCCTAGTAAACCAAAACGTTCCTAAAAAAAATTCAGTGAAAATATTTATTTCTTCTAGCTTTCTAGCTGGTAAATATTTCGTTTATTAAAGTAAACACATTTTCTAAATATAATGTGCTTTTGCAACCGCATATATTAAAATTAAAAATTCTTGATAATATTTTTTGACGCGGTTAATTATAACGAAAATAAATAACACACATGAAATAAAATAAATATATTTATTACATTTAAATATAACTGTTTGAATTTCGCAACTTCTCCTCCTATGATATGGTATATTGGCAATGAAATGAATACCAGTTATTCGCGTGGAGTCGAGGATGTCATGATCATTTAAAAAATTGAATTAGTTTCTGAGATATTAATTTTTTGTAACTTTTTATGACATTTCTGTAATGATGGCAACAAAATTCCCCTTTAAACAAAAGAAAAAGAAAGAAAAACAATTGGTAAATCATCGGATATCGTCTGCTATCCGAACTGATGAAGTTTGTTTTTGTTTTGTTTTATAAATTTGATTTAATGATTCTTAGTTTACTTTTTTACTTTTTAAGTAGTGTAAAGAATATTCACGTGACTTACACGTTTAATAAAATTAACACCAAAAACTGAAAGATCAATATTATTGATCCGTATGAAATAAAATTTTCCGAATTTATTCAAAATTTAGATGAATAGAAGTTCGATAGAACAATGAAGTTTTGATCGTCTAGTCTGAATATACGCACAGGGTATATGCTAAGAGATTAAAAGTTTTTGTCCAAACCATAGCAAACCACACTACAGAACTAAGTTTTTATTCCAAATCCTCTCGAACTATGAAATTTTACTGCCCATATATCGCCATTATCTTACAGTAGTATTCTATTATATTTGCATCAAAAATCGAGTGCATTTCTGTCTATTGGCAAAAACTGCTAAAACTGAATTTTCAACTATGTTAATAATTTTCGCACTTTACTAAATTTTAGCAGCTATGTAGTGCATATTCAAATGTATAGATCATCTACAGCGCTACACAAAATAATTTAACTACTTCTTTGACTACAGATGGCAATTACTGGATTTTTAAATGCGTTATGTGTTTCCTAAACTGCTTATTTACATACCTTCTTTTACCTTATTTAACGGGAAAGTTCCTTTATAGTTTTTGGATGTGTGGAAAAGTGGTTCATTATCTATTCTTGGTTCTTTTTTTATTATTAAAAATATGTCGAAAGCTGTACATATACACTGTAAAAAGAAAAAAAAAAAAAGTGTAATTCTACAGATGTAAAGTTACAGAAATCAGTATGCTTACTAAAATTTTATCTGTACACTGTAACTGTACAAAAAAAGTTGTAAATCAACAAAACTAGTTTTTGTAAAAAAATCTGCTAAAATTACAGTAATCTTACTAAAATTTTATCTGTAACCCGGGTTGCAGTTACATAAAAAGCTCTAGGCATCCCAGTTTCCTAAAACAGTCTTAGTAACATTACAGATATTTTGATTTACGGTGCAAAAGTGTATCTATTACATAAATGTTTGTTGTTGCCGTTGCATAAAATTTTCTAGGAATCCCCGTTTCCTAGAAAAATTTTAGTAACTTTGAGGATATTTTTTACAGTGTAGTGTTTACGTGCGTAAAATGCCACATGTATTCAAAATTTTGGGCCAAAAATTGAGGGCGCGGAGCATACACGTTTTTGTCAGATATATGTTAGCGTCGACATGGTTAATATTTTCGACCACTATTTCCAAACAATAATTTAGATTTTAGTTTTATCTTGCAAATATTGTACAAAACTACCACAGAGGTTATTTTTCTTGAATTATAAATTATTGGAATTATAATTATTAGCTATGTTGTGTGGGTTGCAAAATGTAATTTTAATACTTTTCAGTTAATTTACATTGTAAATATGATTTCTTGCTCATAAAATAAATTTAAAAAATGTTATAATATAAAGTTATAATATTAGATTTTTTTTTCTAATAAAAAATTAGATTGATTTTCTCTTTAAAATTCTAAAAATCTCATTTAATACAATTGGAATATATCAGGTCGTTACGCCAGCTAGTGAAATAAATAAATTAAGAAATAAATAAAACTACTCTTGAAAAAGTCAATATTTACTTATTAGATGAACATCAGTACGGCAAAAAACAAAATTAATGACATTCAGGGAACCTTAATGAAATTTCTTTAATACGCATTCTACTCCGCGATTAAGGGAACGACACATTTTTCGCCTCATCCGAAAATCTCATCTCTTTAAATGGTCAGTCTCTAGAAATCAGTAAAGAAAAGCAAAAGAAAAAAAAAAACCTCTCACCGGAAAAAAATAACTGAAAGATAAAATCTCTAAATTAGATTTTAAACGGGTTGATGCTGTTCATCTTATTTCAGCTATTTCTCGCACATTGATGGTTTTTTTTCTTATTTTTTCTTTTTCTTTCTTTGGCATCAAACAGTAACCTCGCTTTAAAGTAATAGTTGTAAATAGAAAGAAGTGAAGCTGTCAAATGCTCAACTAAATCATCCGACATTATGTTGCCAAAAATATAGGTTTATCTCAAATACATCGATTGCGATTTCAAGATTGGTATGAGTTCAAAAGTTCTTTTATTAACCGACTTTCAACGAAAGAGATTATACGTTCTATTTTTATTTTATTTTTTATTTTATTTATTTATTTTACTTTATGCGTATTCGATTTTCATGTTTTTTGCTTTTGGTAGTAAGATCTCGGTTTGCAGATGGGCCCGTTCTAATATCATTAGAATCTTAAAACGATATGTTTGTCTTTCTCTCTTTTTCTTATCTTTTAGATAGATTTCGTATGAAATACTACCTATTACATTCTCCCCTATGTTGGAATTTCTGAAAAATTTTTGCAGATCTACACCGATCATGACCCTTAGAACCGAAAACCTCCCTCAGTAAAAAACTTTATCTATCTATCTATCTATCTATCTATCTATCTCTCTCTCTCTCTATATATATATATATATATATATGCATATATATTTCCCTTTCTTCTGGACACGATAACTTCCACAATTTTGCACAAATCTCTTCCAAACTGATACATAAAATCAAGGGGCATAAAATCTCGGTCAAGTTCGTTAACGGGCAAAATCGGACCAAGGGGGTGGAAATAGGGAGGTGTTTTGGGAAAACTGAAAAGGCCCCATAACTTCTTAATTTTTTATATATCATATCAGTTTAAAGTTTTTATTACTTCTAAAAATAGGGCCAAAAATTTATGTATAACAGATTTTTGATCAAATTAAAAATGGGGTCAAGGAGCGCAAAAAATAGGGTTTTTGGGAGAAAAAAATTCATAACTTCGTCAATTCTCAAGATATCAAACCCAATTAATTTTATTATAAATCTCCTTAATATTATCTACAACTTTTATATTCACAAGTTTTTGATAGGACCAATTCGTAAGGCAAAAAAAAAAAAAAAAAGAAAAAAAAAAGGGGGTTGGTTGAAGAAGAAAAAATCCATAACTCCGACAATTTACAAGATATAAAATTCCCATGAATTTATCATATATCTTCTTAATATTGTCTACAGCATTTATACAGACAAGTTTTTGATAGGATCAATTCTTACAGCAAAAACTAATTGAAAATACATAGCGGTTGAAGAAAAAAATCTTATTAAGGGTGTTTAAATCCAAACTGCTTATTTTCTGACTCATTTTTAAATTCATTTTTGCTCTCAAACGCATCCAATTGGTAGATTCTCTTATCCAGAAACTATATAATGTACCGTAATGATCGATTTTTTGATAGAGGCAGAATATATTTCAAAAAATGATGTCAAAGTGGGCCTTTTGAACAGAAATTTCCGGAAGCGATTGTGTTAGAAACGAAAAATATTATCCTACAGAGAAAATAATTGTTCATAAATCAAGTTTTAATTAATTGAACGAAAAATAGAAACACAGGTCTTTTATAAATCTCTTCAAAAAGCACGTCAGCAAGTTTAATATTTTTTCTATTGAAAATGAATCTGAAAATGTGCCAGAAAATTTCGAGTTGTTGAGCATGAAAACATATATTTTTTAATACCTCCTTAAGATGATTCTGATAAAACCAGCTATTATATAAAAATGAAATAAAAACTCCTCAAAAGCAGCCAGATAAAATTGTTAAAGTGGATAAATCTCTAATCATGATTTAGTTTTTGTTGGTGAAATTAGTAATACTTAACTTCGGAATCTACCTCCGCCTGCAGGCCGGGCCGGCAGGGATTTTTTTAATATGGGTTTTAACTTTTGTTAAAATTGACCAATTGTGACGAAATTTTAATATGGTGTTAAGATACACAGTAGTACTTTGCATTTTCAATATAGTTGTCATATCGTGTATAGATTTTTCCACTTTTTACAGGGTCAAAAATTTTAAAATTTTAATTATCAAAATTTTAATATGTTTTCGTCTATTGTGCGTCTATATATGCATTTTTGAAAATTATGAGACTTAAAATGAATATGGATTACACTCTCGTATAAGGTCGGGTAATGTAAACTTACCCGAAATCGATCTGCCACGCCCGCAGTTTGGATCGGATCGGGTCAGTTATTTGGCTCTAATTTTTCGTTTTCGGATAAGGCTTTTTTTTTTTTTTTTAAGAATTCCACAATATTATTTAAGATGAATAAACTACATATTTGAATATAAATGATTACATAAGAGATAAAATGTATATTAGAAGTATAATTAGATCGTATTTTTTTTTCGTAATTGCATTAAAATATGGAATAATACATTAAAATATATTGTTGAAGTACGTCGAGTTCGTAGTCGAGTTTTGGGATGAATTAAAATAGTATTTTCGGGTTCGGGTTGGTTTGACTCTAGACATGCAAGACTCTAATGTGGATAACAATGCAAAATTGCCACAAAAACGCAAAGATAGAAACAATCCTTTTAAATCAGTTTCATTTTTTGTAAAAAATTACTTGTTAGTTTTATTTTTAATGACTATATTTTCTTGAATGGATTATATTCTCTCTTCATTAAGTCACATTAACTTAAAATTTGTCACTCGTGCATTTATTTTATGATAATGCGTGAATAAAGAAATAGACCAGTACGTGCATAAACACAAGAATGCATTATCCCCTCATACACAGAATGCATGCACTCGCTTTTGTGCCAAAAAAATAATTAAAAATTCCCCCAAATTCAAAGTGCCATAACTCGGTAAATTTTGATGGTAGAAGAATGGAATTTACACTGTTTTATTTATTAAAACATGAAAAAAGTTTTCTAAATATTACTTATAAGATTACAATTTAAATTTCGTACCTTTAAAACTATTTAGACTGCGCTTTTGATACGATGAAGAATACAACTGAAATATTTTCATAATTGGAACTATACCTCTAAAATTAGAGATTTAGGAATTAGCTCATGGATAATGATAACGATAAGAGAGGACATCCTACACTGCAAATGAAAATGTCTGAAATTCAGACATTTAAGTGTCTGAAACGCAGTGTTCAATTTTCAGACGTTTTAAAATGTCTTAAAATTTTCAGACACTTCTTGCGTCTGAATTTCAGACACTTAAGTGTCTGAAACAGGAGTGTTCAATTTTAAGACGTTTTAAAGTGTCTTAAATTTTTCAGACACTTCTTACGTCTGAATTTCAGACATTTCAAATGTCTTAATTGCGGCCATCTTTGAGCCTTTTTTTTTTTTCTAGCCAATATGAAGCCATCTTTGACCACTTTTCTTTCTAAGCCATATACGCAGCCATGTTTGACCACATTGAATCCTTTTTTATAAATGGGAATAATTTGTTACCATACAGCAGAGCTGATTGCAGCGTGGGAAAACTGGGGTGCTTCTCTGCCCCCTGATTTTAGGGTACCCCAAATTGGGTATGAAATTTTCATAAAGCTGATATTTTAAATCAGTTTTGACCTTATGAGGATTGTAATCAGTATTTTGTAGTTTTAGAATAGGATAATATATATATTTTTTTTCACCTAAATATGTATTTATGTGTTATCATATATGCCCTACGGCATCAAAAATGTTTATAACTTTTAGTGAGAACTTCAAATTGCTGCTAGTCCAAAGACCTAGTATTCATTCACCCCCTCCCCCTATTGCCTACACATACTGTTACAAAAAAAATTAAGCCTATTCTATGCCGTCAAATACATATTTGGATAAATATACCATTTTCTTTAGCCTAATCATGTTCTAAAAATGCAAAATATTTATTAAAATAAGTGTAAGATCAAACCAAATTTAAAATATCAGCTTTATGGAAATTTCGTACCAAATTTAGGGGCCCGTACAGCTAAAGGCCCATAGAAACAGCCCAGTTTGCCCATGCTGCAATCAGCTCTGCTTTATGGTAACAAATTACTCCCATTTATAAAAAATGATTCACTTCTTCAGAAAGAATCCCATCCCTGCTATGTTATGCAATTTTTTCCCATTTAAATAAGATATTCCCAGTAAATTAGTTTAAGCATTTTTATTTCTGTGTTAAATAAAATCTTACACTGGATTCCCCCAAATTTACAGTATATGAGTATTATATTGTAATATTTATTAATCAATATTTATTATTAACCAATATTATGAATTTCTAGAGTAGAATAAGGTTAAAAACAAAATATATTTGTCTTAATACAGTAAAACCTGTCAATAGCGGGTACCTCGGAACCGTGGAATTTGTCGACGTTCGGAGGTGTCTGCTTTTCTGAGGTATAAGTGTATAAAAATTTTGCATATTTTCAATAAAAAATGTGTTTCCTAAATAGTGGCGTCCTTTATTTAGGAGTGTCCGTTATGGAGAGTTTACTGCAAAGCCTTCATACGAACAGTTGTCTTTAGCGAACACTCACCTTTATAAATATACAGTAAAACCTCCCTAAAGCGACCACTTCCGTTCCAATAAAAATTGGTCGCTCCGAAAGGTGGTCTCTTAATGGAGGTCATATTAAAATCTAGATTTTAATTGTTGAAAAAATGTAACAATTAATGTTACTAATATTATATTTTTGAAATTAAGAAAACATATGAAAATTTAAGTATCAAAACAAAAGTTAATTACATAAGTTAATTACTGCAGAGTTTAAAAAATGAATACATTGACGTTTGCTTTGCTTTTATGGTTTTATCTACTATAAATTTTATTTCCAAGTCCTTTCGAAATTCAGTAAATAAATTCTTTTTTTTTTTTTTTTTTTTTTTTTTTTTTTGGTCTGGAACAAATTAAGACGATTTCATTACTTTATCTGTTCCTTTGAGCGTTTCCTGACAGAATAGGGCAGGGGAGTTTATTGACCGTCATCCTTAATTTGTCATCAGAGTTAAATTCATTGCCTAAAAAGGAACAAAGCGGTTTAAACACTTAAAAGTTACCGGAATAAATAAAAATTCTAAACTTAGTTTAGAAGTTTGATAAATAATGCGCTCTCCGGAATTATTATTCTAATAAAACCTTTTTCAAGCGACCCGGAAAAAACGGAATTTGTTTCATTTTCTTCAAAGAAATGGGTCGTTCATGGAGGGAGTTCAACTGGGGTGGTCTCTGAATAGAGGTAAAATTAGTATTCAACCTATGGGAATAAATTTCGTTCCATGAAAAAAATGGTCGTTCAGGGAGGTGGTCGCACAGGGAGGTTTCACTGTATGTAGACAACCTCATAAAAGCTAACACAATCGAATAGCAGACAGATTCAGCGTTCTGAAGGTGCCCGCGATTAAGAGTTTTTATTGTATTTAAAATTTTTTGTACTTAACTTTTAATCTTATTCTACTTTTTAAGTTCAAAATACTGATTATAACCAATATACAATGTCCAAACATATTTAACGTATAAGCTTTAAAAAAATTGCGTATCAAATTTGGGGCAGCAAAAATCGTAGGTGATGGTGGTGGGGGCGGGGGTGGGGGATGTGCCAAAGTTTACCCGTGCTTTCATCAAGTCCTTCTAGAAAAATCCCAAATCTGCATTGTGATTCGGTAAATATAGAATAATTCAGCTTTAAGTGCAAAATCTAGTAGTTATGCTCAAGTAAATATAGTATAAAATTCTATCTTTTTACTGATATTCATTTTAAATTTCAGATTTCTTTTTTACTAAAAATAATCAAAAAATCAATATTATAATTGATTTCAAATGAAATATAGCTGTATATATTTACCGTATTTTTACAATTATGTTAACAGCACATAATTACATGAATTTAAGAATCTACAAATAATCATGACTAATACAGAGATAAGGCGAGAACATTTTCTAAATCGTTAAATAAAAAGATTTATTGGCGACGCCAACAAAATTTTCTCCCCTTCTACGTCTACAGATTTCAGACGATTTCTGATGAGTCTTCAAATTGTGGTGTGAATCACCGGGCTTGAAAATGAAAACATCTGAAGTTGACTACTTTCAATATAGCAAATATAATAGTTCTAAAATGCTCGGAAACAACAAAAGTATATAGCAGAAGGAAAAAACAGATTCCATGACCGGATTTAATGAGTTTTATCAGTCAAAACAGTTTAAAATAAATAAATGAACACAAGTAATTCGCTGTATGTAAGCGGGAATTAATGATATGGGTAAATGGAAGGATTTTCGAACTATATTCTTTTAAATAACTTAAAATTTATCGCGGTGTATAAAATATGACACGCAAGAAAACGTCATCAGACATGAAAAGCATACATAATAAATAAAAGCATACATAATAAATAAAAATTAAATAAGGATGTTTACTATAAAGAGTTGGGAATTTCAGTACATATCACATATTAAACCTATGGGAAATGTAAAACCGATGTGAACGTTACAAATGCTGTCGCATTAAATGCTTATAAAAATATTGTATTCATAAATAAAACCCATATAAAAGGTACTCCGGTGTAATAATTACTCTAAAAAAACACTGTTAAGATAGTCTTGATGGTAGTTAAGAAATTATGAGCCAATCAACAGGTGCTGTCACTGCTATTTTTAAAGTAATGGCGTGCGAGTATACAGAGAAAGAAGGCTTAGGATGGTGTATCTCAGTAGATTCAGTAACCACTAATGCACCATGCAGACACGCCAAAACTTATTTTAAGGATAACATTGGATGGAAAATAATGCAGAAACATGATTGCAGATGATTTGAATAGTAGATATTTAAATTTTAGCAAAATAAAATTTTAACATGGAAATACCATAGGCAAAATGATTTGAACATATTTTGGCATAACTCAGGAACTAATAAAGCTATAGACTCGTGTGAGGTATCCATTTAAAGATAAAATGCAGAAACATGATTGCAGATGATTTGAATAGTAGATATTTAAATTTTAGCAAAATAAAATTTTAACATGGAAATACCATAGGCAAAATGATTTGAACATATTTTGGCATAACTCAGGAACTAATAAAGCTATAGACTCGTGTGAGGTATCCATTTAAAGATAAAACATTTACAGAGAGTTTTAAATACATAGTTAAGACCCCACTTACCTGGGAAAAGGTCTGATTATTCCAAACGCACATTCGCCCAGACGACGTCCGGATTGAAGGCTACGTTAGTATCCGTTAGTTAGGCAGAGTTTGATGTTTAAAAAATAAAATCCCCTTGCACATCCGGCTAGCTCTGTTAAAAGAACGGAAAATTTCCATCCTGAAAACATAGCCCGCCAGACAACAGTTCTCTTTACAAATTTGACGAGATGAAGAACACTATATTAGTGTTATAGATAAATATTAATACGGAGTACCACTATGTCGATAGAAATTAAATCCCGGAACTTCACATTCCGCAAAAAAACAATCAAGTCAAAATAAATTATTAGTTAAAATGTACGCGTACATAAAAACAAACATTCAGTTTGAATTACAAACGAACATCGAGTTCGAAAGGAAGACGCATGCGCAACTGAGAGTGCCCCCTAGTGAATGCGGAGCGGAGTTACAAAGTGTCTTAAAATTAGACACTTGCAGATTTTTTAGACACATTTCTCAGTTCGTTTACACCATGATCATAGTAAGACACTTATATGTTTTAAATTAAGACATCTATCATGACTGAATTTTCAGATTCAGATACTTAAGTGTCTTAAATTCCTTTTCAGTCACATATATGTCTTAATTTAAGATGCCTCTATTTGCAGTGTATATATCTAAAACTATATATTGCTTATTCAACGAATACATTTTTATAATAATAAAACAAAAATATTCTGTATGTGCAAAGATGTTGCAGCTATATAAACTAGGGGCTACTTCAGTCAGTAGCAAGCTTTTGTTAAACCTATGGGAGGGCTCTTTTATAATATGTCGTCTGCATTTCAATATTTAAAAAATGCATTCGGTAGCTTAGGTTGGTCGATACAAAAGTCGTTTTTTAATTTTTTCAATTTTGGTTTCAGTTTTTTTTTCTTTTTATGAGGATACTTTCACTTTAGGAACCGATTTCAAATCATTTTGAGAACAATTCTATATGGAAAATCACCAAGAAAATATAATGTCTCCATTTTCAAAACCGGAGGTCCAGTGTTCGAATCCAGACGATTCCATTGTAGAAAAAATTTTTATAGGTTACGCTCGCTACAACGCTTTTGTACTTTTTGAGCTCCGAAAGTCATGTGAAGTCATTCGAGACATTTTTTTGTCTAGAAAACTGGGATCCTACCCATTTTTCAATAAAAGATACAGGGTATCACATTTCAATTTGAACTCTAATTTTGTTCGTAACTTTAATAATACAAAAAACTTCCTATTATCCGCCATTCATTCAATTGTCACACCCCACAACCCACTTATTTTTTACTTAAAAAAAAAAAAAAATCAAAAACGAACAATGAAAATTCAAATGCACATAAACTCAAGTGAGATTTTGAATAAAATGCTTGTCTGATTTTAGGAACAGCAGCTTGAAAATATTTCTGCGGATGAAATCGTAGAATGACAACCCTCTCGCTGCGCAAGCCGAGTATTTCTTGGGAATGCATTTTTCAGTCTAATTAATCCTTTGATTATTTCCACTATTTATTTATTTATTTATTTATTTGTAAGTTTTGCCCTATTTAATCGGAGCATTTTCCCGATTAAATTAGACAAAAAATTTTGTTTTGAAAAACCGGTGGCAAAAGAAGCTATTTTAATTATTTTGAAGCTATTTTAATAAAACAAATTACTCAGCGAGAGGGTTAAGGCTGTTCTCAAATCTAAAAGGGCAACTTTGACACACAAGTTTTAATTTATTTTTGTTCGGAAATGCATGAAACTAGCAAGTGTTCTTGTTCATAAACTATGTAATCGAGCTGTTTTTTTTTTTTTTTCGTTTTTTTGCAAGCGCAATAGATCTTTCAGAAAATAGTGTCAAAGTGGGCGTTTTGAACCGAATTTCCGCGCGAAAGACAAATAAGAGCTCCAGAATGTGTGAAAAACTGTGTTTGTCACGTGATCAAAATCGCTTATAACCCAATAGATAATCTATCGATCAAAAAATGGGAAACACAGCTCTCTTCCAAATCGCTTCCATGGTCAGGATTTCCAATTTTATATCTTTCCGTTAAAAAATGAATTTATAAATGTGTCAAAACGTTTTACGCTTGTTGAGCAGAGCAGTTAAGGGTGTATTCGAAAAAATATTTTTCCACCTTCAACAGCTCGAAATTTTCTGAGACATTTTCAGACTCATTTTTAAAAGTAAAAACATGAAACTTCCTGAGGTGATTCTTGAAGAGATGTTTAAGAGGCCGTGTGATTTCATTTTTCGCTCAATTCATTAGAATTTGATTTTTAAACAATTATTTTCTCAGTATGACCATTCATTTCATTCCCAGATCTCCCGCTCCGGAAAATTCGGTTCAAAACGCCAACTTTGACAGCCTTTTTTACAATATTTTCTGCATTTATCAAAAAATCGATAAGCACGGCACATTCTGTAGTTTCTAAAAAAGAGAATTTACCAGTTTGATGCGATTGATAGCAAAAATGAATTTAAAAATAAATCAGAAAATAAGCAGCTTGGATTAGAATACACCCTTAAGAACAGCCTTAAATGCGGCAAGAATGACGTTGTTTTTAAAAAATTAACGGATGCGAAATTAATTAGAATCCAGAGAAACCTGAAGCGGATAAGTGTGATGAATCGGGGAATGATCATTCAGGAGTTACTCATGCAGACCATGATCTCTAAATCGAGTTATTTTCTTCTGTTGGACTGATGGATTCTATTATTATGAAACAGCCATTATAAATGAAGTGTTAGGTGAAGATGAAAGAGCGGCCGTAAAAAGTTAGAACTCTGATTTTCTTGTCAGAATGGGGGAAAAAAAATGGCCATTTTTTTTTTTTTTTTTTTTTTTTTTTTTTTGAAAAAAAAATTATAGCCATTTTTTTTCCATAATTTTCATCCATTTAAAAGTACTTTTTTTTTCGCTATTCAACTGTATAAAAAGTGAAAATGTGCGATGCTTAGAAGTTTAAAAAAATTCTGTTGAGTATTTAAGCGTTTTACGGCTGGTTTATACAACGTAACGTTATTTTTTGCAAAATTTTCCATAATCATTTTTTTTTTTTTCATTCTGACCAGAAAATCAGAGTTCTAACTTTTTACGCCTGCTCTTTGATCTTCACCTAACACTTCATTTATAAAAATTGCTGTAGAGCATTTAAGCGTTTTACGGCTGCCATATACAATGTAACGTTATTTTTTCCATAATTATAAAAAAAAAAAAATAATGGCCATTTTTTTCCATTCTGACCAGAAAATCAGAGTTCTAACTTTTTACGGCTGCTCTTTCATCTTCACCTAACACTTCATTTATAATGGTTGTTTCATAATAATAGAAGCCATCAGTCCATCAGAAGAAAATAACTCGGTTAAAGCGGAAACTCGGTTAAGCGGGACTCTACTGTAGTTCAATTTTAAGACTTAAAACACGCGATTTTATTTTATATAAAACGAAGTCATCCGAATCCGCTGAAGAGTTCCTTATTTACGATCCAGTCATAAACAGCATCTACAACAAAGTATGCATAGGACGACGTTATCTCAGAATAATACACAAATCCAGCAAAAAGAAATCAGCAAGAAACTCGACAAAAAATATTCGGCTATCTAATGATTAATATGCCTTCATGTCTTTGTATTATTAATATAGATACTTAAAATTAAATTTATTTTATAATAGCTCTATGTTTTATCAGAAATCATTTATTTATATATTTCTCAAAATAGCATGCATTTTAATTACATTCTTTTCAGTTTTTATGGGAAAATGGCAATAAAAAGATATAATTACTATTTTCCAACTATTTTTCCTTTACTTTCTATAAAAATGGAGTACTTCCGTTGCCAATATTAAGCAAATGGGTCTAAAAACTACAAAAAAAAAATTAATATCTCAGACATAAATTGAGATGCAGTTTTCAAACAAATTGCATTAAAAAGTACTTTTTTCCCAATACGACGGTATAAAAATTAAAAATGTGCGATGCTTAGAAGTCAAAAAAGTTGCTGAGCGTTTTTACGGCTGGCTTATACAACGTAACGTTATTTTTTGGAGACGACACAAAACAAGCTGGGAGAAAGAAATAGCATACCGGGGGCTAAAAAATTATAATGGGTTACTTTTGATGAAAACAAGTACTAGATATTTATTCAATAAAATTCTCAATTTGTCTGATAAATAGATTTCTTATTATCAGTTATTCTTTTTATAAACGATAGTAGTACACAAATAAAAAAATATCTTTTAAGGGGGTCCAGGACACACTTTAAAATATTTTTTATTTATTGAGTTAAAATTTTGAACTTTTTGTGATGGTTAACCATATCATTTGTAAACAAAATCACATGATAAAACTTCTCATAATTTAAAAAAAAAAAATTAAAAATTAAAAATTTATTATAAAAGTGGGGTAGTTTAAAATCGTTATAACTCGAAATATTATTTGTAGAATTTCAATTTTTTATCATTTAAATAAACAGAAATATATAAGTTTTAATTTAGATTCAGCATTTTTTAAAATATTAATTAAAAAAATATTAAAAATATTTAAAGTAAAAATTAAAGAAAAAATGATGTAACTTTAAAAAAAAAAATCATATTTTCAAAAGTAAATATTTTTTTCAAATTTGCTGAATCAAAATTAAAGTAAACTAATTGAAAAAGACATGTTCAAAGTTTGAACCAAAACACATTTTCAAAAGAAGTCGTTTGCATGACAACCATTGCTTGACAGCTAGATTTTTAAAACAAACCGAAACGAAAAAATTAATATATTCTGCTCTAATAAGGATATAAACATGATTTAAGCAGAGAAAAGCAGAGAATTTTTTACTGCAATAAAATATTTTTTAGAAAATTTGAAGATCTTTGTGTCCCCTTATAGAAAGATAAAAGATAAAATTAAAACTCTGGATTAAAGGGAGGGGGAGGGAGACAGAGAGCCTGAAAGGCGTACCTCACAGCTCGACTTGATTTCGCCGTTGACAGTCGAGCTGTGAGGTACGCCTTTCTGGTTCTCTGTCTTCTTCCCCCTGCCTTTAATCCAGAGTTTTAATTTTAATTTTATCTTTAATTTTAAGCACTGTTGATGAAACCTTAGAGGTTTCGAAACAGCTGTATGCATTTTATACATATTTATATATGTGCCTTTCTACGTTGTTTTTCCTTCTTAATACTTTAAAGTTTTTTTTTTTTTTTCAAAATGTTGATAATATGCTTTTTTAAAATTCTGTACAAGATTTCTCTTGAACCACTTAATATTTTTACGTGCAATCTTCACTGATTTGCAGACTACATACACTGGTGCGCAAAAATTAAGGACGAGGCAAATAAATTAGCATAAAAGCCGAACAAGAGAAGAGAACGGATTCTTTAAATAGTTTTGATCACTTGTCCCATATTGTCATATCTTGGAGATCTTATGGTATGATTTCGGTCGATGTGGAAAACTTCTGCACGACGATGCATTCGAAAAATCATCTCGTCCTTAATTTTTGCACACTAGTGTATAAGACTGACTCTAAATATGTTTATTGTTTCACCAACAACAACAAAAAATTGCAGAGTTAAACTCTGAAAAAAATAATATGCAGTACATTCAAATTTATTTTTGAAATATAAATTTTGCTATAATGTACTCATGTCTAGGTTCAATCTTGAGATATGATCTATATAAATCCGTAAAGATTGCATGTAAAAATATTTGATTCAAGAGAAATCTTGCGCGCAATTTTAAAAATTCACATTTTTAATATTTTGAAATAACCGACTTTAAAGTATTATTTTAACAGTGGCGCAGCCAGGGTGGGGGTTTTGAGGCACAGGATACCACTATTTTTTTAAAGTTTTTTTTCGTTTTATTAAATCAAAAAAATTTTACAAGTAAATTTTACAAAGTTAACTGAATGAAAATAGTGGTACATTGAGCTTAAAACCCCCCACCCTGGCTGCGCCACTGCTTTTAAGCATTGATTACAATGGAGTCACGTGTTGTGTTTCTAATCATAACTCACGTAGGCACAGGAATTTTTGTATGCGGTTGGTTTTAAAATTCGTTAGAGACGTTGCTCATTCATATTTATGCTTGAAATATCACATTTTTGACTCTTTAAGAGTAGTAAACCTCCTTAAACGCAAAACAAAATCCCAATGAAAAAAATACTTCCAAGACGAAAATTTGTATAAAGCTGAATTTTTCAGGTCGCTAGCAATTCTGTCTTCATACGTTACACTGTATTTATTTCATAGCCAAATGTCAATTGGCAGATTATGTTGTCATAAGAAACAACATGGCGTTTGAGACACAGTTTGTATTTGCAGCAGTTTTTAAGTAACCAGAGCGCCATCTTTGTTTTTAATACATTTATTTTTTATTCCAACGGCTTAAAACCTTTTTCCAGAAAGATAGGATGTCTGTCTCATAGTTTATGGGGGTGTATCTCTCTGCGGAGCCATTTTCTTTTATCTAAAATGCCTGAAATTGCGCATTTTTTTCTTCTATCTTATTCTTGGAAGCATTCATTAACGGAGTTCGCGACCCCTATCCTAACAAGATCTTGATTATTTTGGAAAATGTGCGTATGCATACTTTATGCGAGCGTTTTAAACATCGATATTGGAGTTATCGCGTTGACACTTAATGCATGATATGTTTTTGCTGAAGTATGTCATACTTAACTCTTTGCTGTCACACTTCCAATGTTGAGCTTTGTGTTCGAAGAGTAGTTCTTGTTGTAGATCTTAATTTGAGACTCATGTGATATATTTCTTTTTTTTTAGAAAGTTATAAACTTTTTTAAGTTTCCGAGTTGTTTGTTGATTTCAATCGTATGAAAAACGTCCATTCATCTATAATAAAAGCACTTGGAAAATGGAAAAAAACATTCTTTCAAAAATTGCTGTATTCTGAAATAAGACCGTGAACGATTCATCATTTTTCACAATTACTTCCAGATATTAATAAAAAAGTTGATATATTTATTGAATGCATTGAAAATTATGACATGTAAGCATGCGTGCTATATATGATTCATGCACTATATTATATCTAAAATGCCTGAAATTACGCATCTTATTCTTGGAAGCATTCATTAACGGAGTTCGCGACCCCTATCCTAACAAGATCTTGATTATTTTAGAAAATGTGCGCATGCGTATTTTATGCAAGCATTTTAAATATCGATATTTAAAGACAGCCAGAGGGGTTATCACGTTGGCACTTAATGTATGATGTGTGTTCGTTGTCATACTTAACTCTTTGCTTTGAAACTTCCAATGTTGAACTACGTATTCGAAGAGTCACTTTATTGTAATTTTTGATTTGAGAGCCATATGATAATATTATTATATATTTTTGGAAACTTGTGAAGATTTTTAAGTGTCCGAGTTCTTTGTTGATTTCAATCAACGAAAAGCAAATCTCTTGAATCATGGAAAAAACATTCTTGCAACGACTGTTGCATAGAGTATTCCTTCATATTCACAATTACAATCAGTTGCTGAAAGAAAAGTATAAGATGTAAGGGGGGAAAGATGCAAGGCAAAAAACATTTTTTTATTTTTGTTCAAAAATGTTTGTATAACAACTGGAAAGATGCAATGCATCTACATTCATCAATAAATAAACAACAACAAAAACCGCTAGCTTGACCGGGAGGAGGTAGCAAGCATAGACAATCACCTCATCGAGTTCACGGCTGAAATTCCAGAATTAATTAACCCTTTTCGGCACAGGAAAATTCTGTTCGTAAAATGATGAAATGATTGACTGACACCAGAATTTACAAACGAACTTCTTGGAAAATAAATGCCTGTTGTTTTAATCTTTCATTACAAAAACAAATTTTTACTAAAATATTCTTGGTGCCGTTCGTAAATTTGGAATTAAAATTAGGTGGTCCCACAGTGGGACCACTGGGCCGAAAATGGTTAAAACTCGATTCGCATATTAAAATGCAATCGGCCTGCCAAGTCATATCTTGGTGGAAAACACCTGAAAACACGATTTTAGCGGTTGTATCGTAGGTTTATCATTGTGTTTTCCTGTGCCCAAAGGTATGAAAACATGAAGGACTAGGAGCAGGAAAACACAATGATAAACCTACGAGTCAACCGCTAAAATCGTGTTTTCAGGAGTTTTCCACCAAGATAGGACTTGACAGTCCCATCGTGTTTTAATATGCGAATCGAGTTTTAACTAATTCTGGAATTTCAGCCGTGAACTCGATGAGGTGACTGCCTGTGCTGCCACCTTCCGGTCTATAATGTGACAGACATGTTACTAAGCTTTCTTCCAAAATAAATTTTTCTCAATTTTCCCAATTTTCTAAGTCTGTTAAATGCGTTTTTGAAGAAAAACTTATTAAACGTTGTGTCTATTTTTTTTTATATCTATTGTTATTTTTTATGTATGGTGTTAGTACTGGATACATTTTGATATATATTTTATTATCATATTTGTATATTTATTTATTAACGACAAAATCATATTTTTTTCACAACAGAATTTTTTCGTCGTGGTCAGAAATGCGTAGATCACTTTTGGACATTTTTCAGAAAACAGGTTGTTATTTTTATCGCTCACGCGTCGCTTCTAAATATCGCAGAATTTCCTTTTTTACATCATCGAATAGGAAAAATAATTAATTGTGTATGCGAATAAAATTTGTTTGGAAACTTTTTCTCAATTTAGTGACTTTTTAAATAGTTTCAAACATGAATTTTATTTAAAATTTATCTCGAGGTAACATGTATTGGCTTAAATAATATAAGGTAACTAGTGGCAGAGTTATCACAATTAACAATTGATTACCCAAAGCAAATTAAAAACAAAAACAGCAGATTAATCATAAGATCAGATTAACCGTAAGAGACTGCACTCTGGTACTAAGCTGAAATCTGCCAACAGACAGAATTTACTTTTATGTTGAATATAAAATTAATATCACGTTAGCTTGAATTGGTTAAAAGAGATGATTCTGTAAACAATGCTCGAAATTAAACTTTGATTTTTAGGTGCGTTCGTAATTATATAAATACGTAGCGCCTACAGTCGTCGTCTGTCTGCCCAGATATAACAGCGCAAAAACTACCCAACCGAATGGTTTGAAATTTAAAATATATAATTGCTGCAGAATTTTGTCATGTCATTTCAAATTTTAGGAAAATTGAATCAAAACTTAAAAAGATATTAATAAAAGTTTTCTTCATTGTATTAAATCCTATCATACGTAATTAATTCAATATTATCCCATGTTCATGATAGCTAATGATTCTAGACTGCCATGGTAACTACGTCCTATTTAAGATGGTGTCTTAATTATTTCCATATTACTAAATTTAATATATATATCGTAATAAATTTCGTATTCATGCATTTTTGCATAAGAGTGCAACAGTTATTGCACCAAGATCTGAATATTTATAAAACAAGCTGTAGTACAAACGCACTACATTTGCCACTTTTGACGTACAATTTCCGGCTTGTTACTTTTGATTTCTTAATTTCTATGTATACGATTATCATCTGCCAAGGTTCCGGAGAATATGTTATAAATTGAATTTTAATTTCTGAAGATTATTGAGTTGCCTTCGAATTCTTGTTTTCACTCTCCTGATAATTTTATTTATTTATCTTGCAGGCCAAACTGAGGACAGTCTTGAGACCATCGCCGCCCTCCTCCGTCTTCCTCTCGACGTTTTTACAGTCCGCGACCCCCAAGATGACATCCACGAATACACTCTGTACACCAACAGACGACTGAAAACTGGCCTCACTTTCGGTCCTTACAGGGGGAAATTGGTTTCAGAAGAAAATAATGAAGGACTCCATGTCATCGAGGTGTGTGTCTTCTTTTTATTATTATTGTTCGCTATTGTTGTATTCATTTATTCTGAACATACAGTAAACTCCCGACTATCCGGCCCTCCGTACTATCTGGCCTAGTAAAAAAAAAAAAAAAAATGAGAAATGTTGCTAGCGGCCGAGACAGGCAGGTTCCCGTCCGTAGGAAAGTCCTAACTCACGACAAGAAGGAGCAAGAAGGGATTGCAGATTGCAATAGCAGAGACAGACAGAAAGGGAGGGGAGGTTAAGGCTTGATAACCTGTATCATCAGTTGTCCAATGAATGTTAACAAGTGCGAACGTTATTTTCCGCTTATCTTTGTTACTTTCGTATAGTCTTTTGGTGTGTTTCGTGTTTATATATTAAAGATTAACGAAATGGGTGACAAACGAAAACAGGTTGTAGTGATTATGGAGGAGAAACTACGAGCCAGCAGGAGGAAGCGACGCCAGCTGATATAGCTGATATTATCTGCTTGTGTAAATGGAGGGATATTGCGTCGCGGAAGAGGGCTAACAGAGAGAAGCAGTCATCTATCAATTACTTTTTCAAAAACTAAAAACTACTCTTTTGACTCTTTTACTCGTATCTTATGCATAAATTTTCATATTTGTGCAATCATTTATTAATAAACAATAAAATAAGATTTACTCTTTTTTTTTTTTTTTCTGCGAATTAGGCTTACGTTTTACGTTAATGTTTTGCTTATTTTGAAATTGTATGTACTGTATATATATAAAATTTATCTTAAAATGTGTAAATGTGTTAATATAAGAGGGGGGGGGGGGGGGTTGCAGGAAGTGAGTAAATATTTATAGAACTAACTACGGTCTATCCGGCTTTTTTGTTATCCGGCTTACCTTTCCACCACATTAAGCCGGATAGTCGGGAGTTTACTGTACTTTATATCTGAAAAATATTCAATTCTAAGACTTATCTACATTTGACGGGACAGCTAATTGGATTAAGCTCCTGGTCCACCTGATCATGTTATGCTAATGTATCATTTAATTTTTTTTTAAATGGATAAATTGCCTTCAGTATAAGTGCTATCTACAGAAATTGAGGACATCTGATCACCTTAACTTGTGCTATATATCAAAAACCATAATACTATGTGCATCTTTTTAAAAAAGTTGGGAAAGACTACTCAGCATGCGAAAAAATATGGTATATAAAATAGACGAATCAGTCTCTTTCGCAAGGTGAAAATGCAAGTATTTTCGCATATAGATAAATTTCCCTGATTGTCAAGTATTTTTACAAAGTTCTCTGACTTATCCCTGATTCCCTGATTTCCAGATTCTGTAGACACCCTGTAATTAAACATAATAACAAAGTTGAAACATAACAATAAAGCACGTATGCTCGCAAATAAACCTCCTGTTCAACTGAGGCTAGGAGCGGCCGGATATGGCTCATGTTCCTCAAATAGATATAGATCGATGCACCAGTTAGTCAGCCATTATAAAATATGCGTTTTACAGTTATTAAGTGAATTTTAATTTTTGTATTTTTGGCCAAGTTTTTGCCTCAAATGCTCCCACTGTGTAACGTGGGGGAAAACGTCTTAAAAAAATTCCAGTTGCTAAAGTATATTAATAATAATCTTCAGTTATATTGTCGAAAATAACTAGCAGGCAATATAAATTCTGAAACAATGAGAAATTTTCATCGGGAAAGAATCCTTCAAACTCGATTGATTGTTGCGAAGGCTGAATTAACGGGATGTGCGCCCGCAACAGGTCTTTGTGGTCAAATCTTCGTCAGCGACTATTCAGTGGTCAGCGAGAGCCCAGGAACTGACGCAGCGTTCGCCTAGGGGATGATGACCACAGTTCATCTGTCAAGATTAGAAAGGCAGTCGATGATTGCCGAAGTGACGAAGTTTCTAAACGCCCTCTACGAAGCAGTACATTATTCGTAGGGCTTTCGTGTTTCTAGCTATTTTTCTCTATTGTTTTAGATTATCTGATTTGTAGCTTCATAATATAAATCAGGATAAATATTATGGTCGCAGGTAGAACGAAATCTATTGAGGGAAAATATATTCGGACAGATGTGTTTGTAGTCCGCAACCTAGATCGTGTATTTTTTTTTAATTAAGGGTGTTCTCAAATCCAAAAGGGCAACTTTCTGACATAAGTTTTAATTTATTTTTGTTTGAAAATGAATGAAACTTATAGCGGGTGTTGTTGATCAGAAACTATGAAATTGAGCTATTTTTTCCATTTTTTTTTTTTGCAAACGAAATAGATCTTTCAGAAAAGAGTGTCAATGTTGGCATTTTGAGCCAAACTTCCGAACGAAAGAAGAAAATCCAGTCACTAAGGGGAGAAAAATGCCATATCACACGATCAAAATCGCTTCTAACTCAATAGGTAATTGATTGATCAAACAATGGTAAACACAGTTCGATTCCAAATCGCATCCAGGGTCAGGCTTTCCAATTTTATATCTTTCCGTTAAAAAATTAATTTGTAAATGCGTCAAAACGTTTTGCGCTTGTTGAGCAGAGCAGTTGAGAACAGCCTTAAGAAAATAAACTTGAAATAAGCTAAACTAAGAAATCTTTTTGTGAAATTCCCCCTACAAGGCAACTTTTAAACATATCAACATAAAAGGCAGTTCAGAAATTTCAACAATTCAGAAAAATTAAATATTTAACAATAAGTTCTTCCTAGCATGTTACACAATGAAAAATTAAATAGTTCACGCTTTCTTCCGTCAGGGGTTCTCTGACCTCTTGATCCCCCCCTCCACCGTCTGAGATAATTTTTAAGCATACGGACATAAAAAAAAGCAGAATTAAAAGTCGTGCTGAAAAAAAAGTCTTGGTCCTTCTTTCTCTTATTGTTTTTGTTATTTTATGTTATTTGCGTACAATAAATTTAATTTATTATTTAAACACCACAGATAACGAAAATTTTGTTAATAAATTTCGAAATCCAGGAGAGAGCAATGCCCTTTCATGGCTCCTCCCCTCCGGTCTGTGAAGACGTGCATGGCATGAAAAACGTGCTGTGTAAAAAGGAAAAAATAAAAATTATTAAAGTAATGTATCAATATTAAGACTTCAATTCCTTTTACATTAACGAAAATAGTCATCAGACAAATAAATTTGGAAAGAATTGGAACTTTTATCAGCCACCCTTCAATTTCGACTGATTGTTAAATCGGCTGACTTGACCCTTAAATGCGCAATTTTTTATTTTGTTTCGAAAAAATTATATGTGGTTCTCTGAAAGGTTTATTACACAGGAAAAATAATGAAAAAAATCAGAGATACATTTTTCATATAATACGCCAATCTTTTCTTCTGTTGCACATCTGCAATAAAAGTAAAAACTATTGTCGTGTGGCTGTTTTACGCTAAAATATTGCAAATTAGTAACTATTTTAATAAGTATGCCTCCAAATACCTTATTTTATATAATTATTTATTCTATAAAGCTTAACATTTAACCCTTTAATTCCCATTATAGAATACGTTCTAAAAATTACGTAGCCAAGAGAATCTGATTTTACACCAGAAAGTTTCAATGGTTAATTTCGCTTTATTTAAATACGGAAATTCTGATGTTATTTAAAGCAAATATTGCTATTTTAATTTTCTGGCGTGAATTAGGTATATACGAATAAAAAAAATCTATTAAATTCAAAATACTGTTGTTTGCATATATGTAAAGCTGCGCACTAAAGGGTTAAGAGTATGAAACAGTTCTTTTGAGTCGTATCTTGGTCTATGACTATCAAGTGACCTGCGAGAGCTGAGGAACTGCTACAACGTTAGCTTAGGGTAGGAGTGCACAACCTTTTTAAGAGAAGGGCCACTTTCAAAAATGTCTGGGTTGTCGAGGGCCACATCAGTCACACGAAGAGAATTCTATTTCGGGGAGGTGGGGGGGGGGGGTTACCCTTCTAGGTTTCTCTACCCAGACAACATATCCAATTCAGTTGGCAAGGATACATCAACAGTTTACGTTTGCTATATAACAAGGATTAATTTGAAAGAGTGATAATATTCCTGTACTTTATTCGGGGGAGTAAATTTTGTATTATTAAAAGTGCTAAAAGGAAACATAGGCATGAAAATGGTTGCCGCCAAAAAAAAATGCCGAATTATGCCGCTTTATGAACGAAGGGGGCAGGAAAAGCCGATCTACAAGATTTGAGATTTTTACGCGCCTGATCAACGAAATTTGTGATTTTTCCGTCCCCGATCAACCAAATTTGAGATTTTCCCGCGCTTTATCGACAAAATTAGCGATTTTTTCGCACCGGATCGACGAAATTCCCTATCTTATCGCACCTGGTCGACGAAACTCCTATTATTCTGCACCCGATCGGCGATATTTGTTATTTTTCCGCGCCTGATCGACAAAATGTGCGAGTTTTTCGTGCCCGACCAACGAAATTCGCGATTTTTCGGATCCCGATAGACAAAAACTCACGATTTTTTTCGTGCAAGAACGACGAAATTTCCGATTTTTCCACCTCTGATCGACGAGATTCGAGATTTATCGGCGAACGATCAATGAAATTCGGGATTCTTAACTGACTTTGACGAAATTTGCGATTTTTCCAAACGGTAAATTGACGAAATTTGCGATTTCGTCTCGCGATAATCTGACGGAAGTCGCAATTTTCTCGCAGCCAATCAATGAAATTTTCAATTTTTCCGCGCATCATCGAAAAAAGTAGCGTTTTTTTGTGTGCCTGACAACGAAATTTGCAATTTTTCCGTGCCAGATCGACAAATTCGCGATTTTATCGTACCAAACCAACGAAATTTGCGATTTTTCCGTGTCCGTTCGACGAAGCTTGCGATTTTTCCCGCGGCAAATTGACGAAATCCCCGATAAACGCGATTTTTCGGCACCTAATTGACAAAATTCGCGATTTTTCCACACCCGATAGACAAAATTCACGATTCCTAACTGACTGACGAAATTTGCAATTCTTTTCCGCCGCAAATTGACGAAATTCGCGGTTTTTTTTCGCGCGACTTACGAAACCCAATATTTTTTCGCAGTCGACCAAGAAAATTCGCAATTTTTTCGCGCATCATCAACAAAATTGACAATTTTTTCGTGCCCGATCAACGAAATTTGCGATTTTTCCGCTCTTGGTTGACAAAATTCGCGATTTTTATCCACGCTTTAACTCCAAAATTCACGATTTTTCGGTGACCGATCAAGAAATTTGCAATTTTTCTGCATCTGACCGACAAAATTCGCGATTTTTCCGTGTCTGATCAAAAATTCGCGATTTTTCCGAGTCTTATCGACAAAATTTGCTATTCTTCCGCACCCGATCATCGAAATTTGCGATTTTTCCGCGCCCGATCTACGAAACTCCCAAATCTTAACTCACTGATGAAATTGGCAATTTTTTCCCGCGGCAGATTGACGAAATTCGCGATATTTTCTTGCGACTGACGAAACTCACGATTTTTCCGCAGTCGATCAAGAAAATTTGCAATTTTTCCTCGCATCATCAACAAAATTTGTTTTTTTCGTCCCCGATCAACGAAATTTGCGATTTTCCCGCGCTTGATCGACAAAATTCGTGATTTTTCCGTGACCTACCAATGAAATTCGCGATTTTTCCATGCCAGAAAAAAACTCCAGATTTTTCCGAGCCCGATCCGTGAAATTTCCGGTTTTTTCCGTGTTTCATCGACCAAATTCGCGATTTTTCCGTGCCCGATCAAGGAAATTTGCGATTTTTCCGTGCCCGATCAAAGAAATTTGTGATTTTTCCGAACATCATCGACAAAATTCGCTATTTTCCTGCACGCGATCAACGAAATTCGCGATTTTTCAACGCCCTATCAACGAAATTTGCGATTCTTATTTGGCCAACGAAATTTTCAAATTTTCCCGAAGCAAACTGACGAAATTCACGATTTTTTCCTGTGCCTTTTGGACAAAAATTGCAATTTTTTCCAGTTATAAATTGACGAAGTTCGCGGGCCACACGTTAACCCACCGCGGGCCACTTTTGGCCCGCGGGCCACAGGTTGTGCATCCCTAGCTTAGGGGATTGTAGACTACTGCCAATTTGCCACCGTGTATCTGTCAAGAATAGAAGAGCAGTCGATAGTTTGAAGTGACATCGGTTCCAAATCCCTCTGCGAAATGCAATGTTCTTAGAAATTTTTACTTTTACATCTGAAGCGATTATTCTCTATTGTTTCCAATTACCTACATCAAAGATTCATATTATATGAGGTGCATTCAAGTTCTAAGGCCTCCGATTTTTTTTCTAACTAACTACCCACCCGAAAACTATGAAACTGGTGTTACTTTTCGACGTAATCTCCCTGCAGACGTGCACATTTTTCACAACGTCGACGCCATTATTCCATGGCCGCGGCGAAGGCTTCTTTAGGAGTCTGTTTTGACACTGGAAATCGCTGAAGCAAGAGCAGCACAGCTGGTGAATGTGCGGCTGCGGAGAGTGTCTTTCATTTTTGGAAACGGGAGCCAGGTCAGGTGAGTAGGGAGCATGAGAAATCACTTCAAAGTTGTTTTCACGAAGAAACTGTTGCGTAACGTTAGCCCGATGTGCGGGTGTGTTGTCTTGGTGAAACAGCACGATTTGCTTCAGCGATTTTCCAGTGGTCAAAACAGACTCCTAAAGAAGCCATCACCGCGGCCATAGAATCATGCGTCGACGTTGTGAAAAATGTGTACGTCTGCAGGGAGATTACGTCGAGAAGTAACGCCAGTTTCATAGTTTTCGGGTGAGTAGTTAGTTAGAAAAAAAAAATCGGAGGCCGTACAACTTTCATTTTCAAATGAAGAATATAAACATAAAAAAAGCTAAACTAAGAATTGTTTGTCAGTACTCCTAGTGCAAGACACCTTTTAAATAAATCATGATAAAAGGCAATACAGACATTTTAACAATTAAGAAATATTAAATATTAAAAAATAAGTTTCTACCAGCATATTTCAAAATGAAGAACTGGAAGACGTAGTACTTTTTTTCCAAGTTCACCTGAATAAATTTGAAAACATAAAAATTTGTTAAAAAAATATATAAATTTTAAATTCGCGTACATAAAAGAAAACAGAATTAAAAGTTGTATTCTACAGGCTGGGGAGGGCGTGACAGGGGTCAGAAATCTCATGGGAAAAAAAAATCTTAGATCTTTTTTGTATTAATGTTTTGTCATTTTATGTCATTTGAGAAGAAGAAATTTTATTATTTTTTCAAAATCTTCAGAGATAGAGTTAATTAAACTTCAAAATCCACGGAGTGGGGAGAATGGCCCTCCCCTAGCCCACCTTGTTGCCGGACCCTATGAGGGGCCAACATAAATTCGGAAACAATTAGAAGCTTTTATCACATTTCATATAAGCCTTCAAACTCAATTGATTGCATGCAACAGGTCTTTGTGGTGAGATCTTGGTCAGCGACTATCCAGTGGTCAGCGACAGCTCAGGAACTGACGCAGCGTTAGCTCAGAGGATGATGACCACAGTGCATCTGTCAAGATTAGAAGGGTAGTCGATGATTTGAAGTGACATTGTTTGTGAACGCCCTCTATGAAGTACATTGTTCATAGAGCTTTTGTGCCTGCATCGATTATTCTCTATTACTTTGGATTATCTAGCTTGTAGGTCATAATATAAATCACCATTAAGTACGGTATTTAGTTACCCTTGATGAAAGATTTTCTTCAAATCAGATTCAGCAGTGTTATTACAGATTAATATAAACGTGTAATGATCAAAACATGGGATACACGAAATACAAAAGAATTACATTACTCCGTTTTTTGAATACCACTGTTTGCAAATAATAATCTTCGTGGTATCTTTCTACAAAATTTTCAATGGAAAACTGCCACGAAAATTATTACTTAGAAATAGTGTTATTGATAGTTTAAAATCACCTATAGAAAGAGAGGCTTATGCTAATAAAATAACAGCATACTTGTCAACATCCGATTTAACTTTCGTAAAATGTAAGTTAATTTAAACCAGATTAAACAGGTTTCTAACCGGAAAATATTTTACTTGTATCATTAGCTATTTAATTCCCAATGCTTCTACAAGGCTTCTTGATGTCATTTCTTTAAAAAAAGAAAAAAAAAATTATGGTACGTAATATATTTAACCTGGTTTAAATTAACTCATATTTTACGGAGGTTAAATCCGAAGTTGTCAAGTATGTAACAGTGTATAATGCATTACTATATATCCAGAATTCCTGCAACAGCACACAATATTGGAAATTTTGAATTTAAACGGCATGATGCCACGAGTGAATCAGGTGTAGTAATGGCAAAAAAGGTAATGGCAACAAAAAACTGTAAAAGTTCGCAGCAATGCAAAAACATGTATATCTGGAGAAGGGTCAACAATGGGTTAATAAACCTAAGCTAAAAACACATATTTACTGCATAATACATAATAAATCATTAAAATTTCACTTAAGGTACTCATGAAAAAAAGAAATATTCTTAAAATCCATCTAAAATTTCTAATAAAATACTCCACATATAGAAATATAAAAATATCAACGTTAAAAGCACCAATAATTTTAAATTTTAAGCGTACCGGTTTCGGTAGAATATAGTGTACCGTCCGCAGTGCGGAGACGGGACTGCACAGAGGACGATACGCTATATGCTACCAAAACCGGTATGCTTAAAATTTAAAAATATTGGTGCTTTTAACATTGATATTTTTACATTTCTATTACATTGCACCAAGCTCCATCTTAATAATTATTTACTCCGCATACATTTTATGAAAATTTGAGTACATATATTCAAACATAACTAAAAATGTCTTTTTTTAATTAAAATTTTTCGTTAAATTACATAAATATTGTTTAATGTTTGTTGCGTTCTATTCGATACTATTGAGCGCATTTTTATGAAATATTTATAATATTTTGAAACATAAAATAATTCAAATATTTTGAAATGTATTAAAAAAAAAACAGTTTCTTTAAAAGTTTGAAATTTAGTTTCTACTCAGTAAACCAGTGTTAAAACAACTAAATACAAAGTCTTCAAAATGCCACAGAAAAAAAAAATGGCATAGATAGAAAAAAGAAATTCCTTAAAATCCAGCAAAACTTCTAAAAATATATTCCGTATTGCGGGAAATATTTTTTTATGGAAAATAATTTAGTAGATATATTTAATCTTATCAAACACGAACCCAGAATTAAACATTTTTTGAAACTGTTACGGTGAACATAAATACGGAGTCTAAATTTTTACTGCCGACCCAAATTGCCTGGCAGAATAAAAGGCTGATGTAACCGATTGACTCCATGAACTAACTTATCATGAACAGTACAGGGGTTACGATAACACCAACAAAGCAAACGATTCCGAATGTCCTGTGCTGGAACGATCAAATTCTTGATCACCTCCAAATGATTTCCACCCTGGTACATTCTAGAGTTATTTCCTATCTCGTATAGATCATTAACATTCAGGTTTCCCATCTACTTCTCTCTTTTTTTACACATAAATCTCTAATATGTTTCAACATTTTTCTCTTCAAAATGGATGTCAGGGAATGTAATTTTAGATATCTTTTCCTTTAATAACTGGTAGAAGAGTTAACTTTTGACAAAGAAAAATTAGATAAAAATTATTAGGACAATTAAAGATAATATAATATTTTCAAAACCTTATTTTATGATACCTGAAGTATTCTTTATAACATTTGAATTACAAAATTAGCTTCGACACATAGTTATTTATGTAATTTATGATATGTATATACAGTAGAGCGCAGATTATCCGAATGAGTCGGGACCGACCCTAATTCGGATAAGCAAAAGTTCGGATAAATGGACAGACAATTTAAGGGATGTTTCTGATTACACTAAAACATCCACACGTTATCTAAGCTTAGGACTGGCAGCAGCACTTAGTGCTGGCGTGTTTAAAATTTGTTTTAGTTTTATTTTTTCTTGTCGTTTTATTTTTATTTTTATTTTTTTACATTTTTATCATCAAACATTTTTTTTCTCTCTCTTTTTATCATTTTCTGAACTCCAGAGATTATAATTTAAGCAAAAAAGCTTTCTATTGTTGCTTGCTTCAACGAAGACATTCTTTTCGATGCTGCCATATCTCTAATTCTTTTTAAATACGTTGAATAGGATCAACGTTCTTCTGCCGTTTGAGCCATTCCATAGCTGTTTCCAGACATTCAAAGGCTTCGTTAAGGGATGGACCTGGATTATTTTCAGAGCATTCGTTTTCATTTTCTTCAATTTCTTTTTCATCACGAATTTCATCCCCAATCTCATCATCATTTAAAATCTGATATCCAGGGTCATGTATTTCACTATTTAACACTAGAATGACGGCGAGGGGTCATTTTGGCCCCAACTAAATGGATATATTTCGGTTCGAGCCAGAAATCTCTTTATAATATAAATTAAAAAAACACAATCGAAAAAAGGGCTAAATAAGTTAAAAATTTTTAAATAAAAATTCTTGTATCAAACATTTTTATAAAACTTGAGTAAAAATTCCCGTCTTTCTAGTGTTAACCATTCATTAATTTCATTTTCTTCATAGCTTAGGATTCTTCCCATACCCTTTATTGTTTTACATTTCTCATTTTCTGATCCACTATCGGTTTTTTCTTTATTTAAAATTTTATTCCAAGCCAATGGATAGTTGGGAATTCAGTTAAAAAACATTTTGGGAGAAACAGGCTGTTCGGATCACTGGAAGTTCGGTTAAATTTTTTATTTATTATTTTTTTTTTTTTTGAGAGTAATAGGCTGTTCGGATAATTGGAAGGTCGGTAAATTGCAATTCCGATAATCGGCGCTCTACTGTATATCTATGCATGTATGTTGTATATATATCTATGCATGTATGTATATAATAAAGATAAAATCACAAATATATGAACAAATTGGTAAAATTCAAAAGATAAACAAGATATGAACATTGAAAACCAGAATGTAAAATAAGAAACTATGAATAACCCACAGAATCATCAGAGGAGCTTGCAGGTTTAATTCATAGCGAAGATGCGTTATTTTATCCAATTTTGTCGGCATTAAGCCTAAAATGACAAAATTTAGCTCCTAATAGCGCATCAGAAAACAAAATAAATGATAAAAAACCAAAAGATCTAAAGAAAGCTACATCTCACACAAATATGTATTGATGATGATGACGATTTAGGTTATGTGGTTGACGGAACTATTTTGGCGGCAAAATAGATATTCTGTTAAACGAAAATATTACATTAACCGATTTCATGTTGCCAACATAAAATTTAGTTCGCTTTTATACCAGAAAAAAATTATAACTTTTATAGTGATTTAAACTTTTAAGGAAAATTGTCCTATCCTATACAAAGCATAACGTTTGCGTCCACTAGGAAACCCAAGAAATGCCTAAACCATTCAACCTCGCAATATCTGGGGGATACTTAGTATTCTATCTCAATAAGGACCTCGAACCCTAAATTAAACATTTTTTTAAACTGTTACGGCAAACATAAATAAAGAATCTATTTATTTATTGCCGACACAAATTGCCTGGCGGAATAAAAGGCTGATGTAACCGATTGACTCCATACACACGAAACGCGAAGTATAATGAACGGTACGGTGTTTACGATAACGCCAGCGAAGTAAAGGATGTTGTCCGAGTGTCCTATCGAATGTCCTGTGCTGGAACGATCAAATTCGAGACCACCTACAAATGATTTCCACCCTGGTACAGTCTAGAGTTATTTCCTATCTCATATAGATCATTAACATAGGGCTGCCACAAGCGACTATTTTTTAATTCTATTTCGCACCACTTTTTCAAAACAGAAATCGTTTACATATGCTTTGACAACATTTGTAAGCGAAATACACTACAAAATTTATTTTTAAAAAATAATGGTGCGAAAAGAATATAAAAATAGTCGTCTGTTAACATTCAGTTTTTGCATCTACTTCTCTCCTTTTTTTACACATAAATCTCTGATACATTTCAACATTTTTCTATATAATAATTCCAAAACCTTATTCTATGATAACTATAGTATTCTTTATAAAATTTGAATTGTAAAACTAAATTTGATACAGTTATTTAGGTAGTATATATATATATAACTATTAAAACGTCTGTATATATATATTAAAAGTTATGCAGATGACGCAACTATTTTCGCAAAATAATTATTCTATAAAACGAAAATATTACATTAACCCTCTCGCTGCGCAATTCTTTTATTAAAATAACTTCAAATTAATTAAAATAGCTTTTTTTCCACCGGTTTTTCAAAACAAAAATTTGTGTCTAATTTAATCGGGAAAATGCTCCGATAAAATAAGGCAAAATTTACAAATAATAATAATAATAATAATAATAATAATAATACCTGGTGGGAATAATCAAGGAGGATTAATTAGACGGAAAAAGGCATGCCCGAGAAAATCTCGGGTTGCGCAGCGAGAGGGTTAACCAGTTTCATATTGCCAAAATAAAATTTAATACACTTTTATACTAGAAAAACTTTTAAACTTTTATACAAATTTAAACTTTTATGAAATACAATTTCTCTTAGACAATGCATACAATTTGCGACAACTAGGAAACTCAAGAAATGCCTTAACCAGGGGTCGTATGCTTCGGGGAATTTTTCAGGGCAAATATAAGTATATTTTTTATAGAAAATAAATATAGGTTAAACGTGCGAAATTTTGCCTCATTTAAGAAGAGAATTATCTGTAAGAAAATACTGGTATCTAAGAATTTCCTGCTCTTGAAATTTCAGGACAAGTACGACCCCTGCTAAACTGATCAACCTTACAATATCTTGGCGATATTTTGTGTTCTATCTCAACCAGGACCTCGAACCCAAAATTAAACATTTTTTAAACTGTTACGGTGAATATAAATACGGATTCTAAATGTTTACTGCTGATCCAAAATGCCTGGCAGAATAAAAGGCTGATGTAACTGATTGACATCATGAACTACTTATCATGAACAGTACAGAGGTTACGATAACACCAACAAACTGATAGAAGAATTACTATTTGACAAAGAAAAATTATATGAAGTCCATTCATGTGAGGTGATAAAAATTATTTGGGCAATTAAAGGTAACATAATATTTTCATATGCTTGTTCTATGATAACTGGAGTATTCTTTATAACATATAGATTGTGATAATTCAATTCGAAACATAGTTATAAAAGTAATTTTTTTTAAATATATATTTTAAAATTATGCGTTATGAAACAACCATTTTGCCACAATAATTATTCTATTAAGCGAAAATATTACATAAACCAATTTCACGTTACCGAAATAAAATTTTATACCCTTATATACCAGAAAAATTTTTAAACTTTTTAGAAAAAATTGAACTTTTTTTTTTTATAGTTAAAGAAGAATCTGTCTAACAAGGAAACCACTTTTGGTGTTGCTCGCACCTAGCATCGAGACCTGGTGCGCTTTGTAGTTCCTATACATAAAAGTTAGAGAACCGAAAAACTTTCTCTGTTAAAATAATATTTTATATACTTTTTATGCTTTTAATTTTTTATTATTACATATTTATTTGTTTATTTCACGCCAAAAGTGAGTTAAGCCGTCAAATATGGCGCTACAATTTTCCCGCCCGCTTTATCCAAAGAGAAAATGTACAGAACATATTACTAGAATTACATCAGATTGCGATTTTTTTTTAATTGATAGCATAAGAAACAAATGTCAGGTTATTATTTTTTTTTCTATGCAGACGATAAATATATAAGTAATAAATATAATTCTATAAAAGCTTCGAATATCATTGAAAACTATTTTTTAGTGAAATACAAGATAAGCAAACTATTTTCTTTTGAAATCGAATGAAATAAAGTTTCTAATGTTTAACCCCTTAACGCTCGAATTAAATTCAAATTGCTTATTGGCACCACTTTTATGAAAAAGAAATATTCACCTTATTTAATGGCAGGAAAAACGACACTAAAATATAGCCAATTTCACTATTTTATAAAACTGGTGGGAATCAAACAATTTGAGTAAAAGACAAAGCCCGAGAATATGACGGGAGCGAGAATTAAGGGGTTAAAATGAAATGTTGCTGTATTAAATGGTCCTTCGGTAAAAGTAATCATAAAGTAAATTAATATTTTTACACAATTTAGAAAAATAACTGTGTCGAAATAGGTCGGACATTGCAATTTCTAGCTATTACAAATTCAGCTATGACATTTGGCTAGGGTTGCCATAAACTCTACTTTTGAAAATAAACGCTAACTGTTTCCCCGCCAAAAATATGAATATAAAGTTGCAATTTTTCAAAATCAAATTCGTGGGTTTTTGAAGGAATTTTCAATTTTTTTTCAATATTTTATACTTATTATTAACTAATTTTTATTTTTAAATGCTGTTCTTTAAAAAAATTCAATGTTAATAGTCCGATAAGTGGTCTCGAAAATTGCATTTTCAGAAAGTTATGCTGCTGTATAATCAAGAAATATTATTTTAACAGAAAATTTTTATCGATTCTGAAACTTCACAATATAGGGCTTTAAAATGCACCAAGTCTCAATGCTAAGTGCGAGCAACACCAAAAGTGGTTCCCTTGTAAGTTGTATTTAGTATTCCATCTTAACCCTTTGAGGGGCAAGCAATTGTGTTTCTATAATGTTGAATTCCCACCGGAAATTTTGAAACATTTTATTTCAAAATAACTAAAAGCAATTTTTCAGCTTTTTATTTTACCAAAGTTATAAAAGGGAAAGTTTCTGGTAAGGTAATTAAAAGTTTCTGGTACGAATCTTAATTAAAATTAGGTGGTATATGATATACCCCACTGCCCTTCAAGGGGTTAACTAGGACCTCGAGCCCAGAATTTAACATTTCTTGAAACTATTACGGTGAACCTAAAAACGGGGTCTAAATTATTATTGCCGACCTGAACTGTTTGGAAGAATAAAGGGCTGGTGTAACTGATTTATCCCATGGACAGTTCAGAAGTTACGATAACATCAACAAAGTAAAAGGTTCCGAATATTCTGTGTTGGAACTATCAAATTCTTGATCACCCCCAAATTATTTCCAACCTGGTTATTCTAGAGTTATTTCTTATCTCAAATAGATCTCGCGTATTAACATTCAGGTTTCCCATCTACTTCAGTCTTTTTTTACTCATAAATCTCAAATATGTTTCTTCATTTTTCTCTCTTCAAATTGGATGTAATTTTCGATATCTAATCTTTACCTGTAATATCTGGTAGAAGAATTAACTTTTTGACACAGAAAAAAAAGGTAAAGTCTGTTTATATGGGCGCAGAAAAAGAAGAAAAAACTTTTCTAGCAAGCCAATAAATAATTAAAATTAAAAATTATATTTTCATGGTCTTATTCTATAATAACTATGTAAGGAACCAGTAACTTTGTTACAGAGGCTCTCTAATGGTTTGAAGATAAACATAGTGTAAGACGTAACTCTAATATAGAGGCACTCTAATTGTCCGAGGTGCATTTTTAATTAGGAGTTTACTGTTCCGCGAGTTAGCGGTAACCGTATGCAAATTTATTTGTTCAGTCTGCCAGAGTATAAATAGGGGAGCAAAAATATGTTAAGTGAGTAGTTGGTTAGTCAGTGCAGTTAGACGTTGGAGAGAGTGTAAGTTGGCGTATGTAGTTTTGGTGTGGAGAAATGGCCTGTATGGTTGGAGCATGGCCTGGGAACAAGAACAGATTTAGAATCAGATGAAATCTAGACGTGGATTTGAAATGAACCCCGCCGTCGCAGCTTAAGCACGCTGCAGAGAAATGAAGTTACGTGAGTTAACCTTTGAATTTATATTTAATTAAGATTGTTTTATTGCTATCACGGAGTGAGGACCAAATTTATGAGATCTTGTCTGTCAACCCCTTGCCCGCTGTTGAATAAAAGCTCTATATTTAAAGCCTATAAGACTCCTCATGAACTCCCACCACTATAAATACGTCACAACTACTGTTCTATTTATAATGCACGGTGTCCGAAAAGCCCTAAATACATTTTAAAAATGGTATAAAATATTTCTCAAAAATTAATTTCTCACTCAACAAACTTTTGATTATCTCTTCAAAATGTGTGACAGGGAATATAATTTTAGGTACCTTTTCCTCTACTAGCCTGTAGAACTTTTTTACAAAGAGAAATTAGGTAAAGACCCTAATGTGACACGGAAAAAGTATTTTCCTCAATTAGCTTTGTTTATGATATTTTAAATGTACAAATATATATCGGGTCGTGAGTTTCAGAACTCGCCTTATCCAAAATTTAAACTAGTCAGATGTGCCAATCCCAAAACTTTCCTCTATCTGACACATGTTAATACTTCAAAATTCGCTAGAACAATGCCAAAATTAAATGGCAATATATACCCATCATGAGCATTCTGAAGATATTAAATTCCGGGCATTAGTTCTTGAGATATGACTATCGCTAAAATCGTGTAAATCATACAAAATGTAGCATAACAGCGCCAGCTGTTGAGTGGTTTACACCAAAACCTAATCAGTAACAACTTATGCCGACGTCTAATTGAATCCGAAGTTTGATGAAAATCCGTGCAGTAGTTTTTGAGATAGAGCTGTTGCGGAAATCGTGAAAAATGCAGCATAGCAGCGCCACCTGTTGGGCAATATATATCAAAAACTAATCAGCACCAGTTTATATCAAGGTCTAACTGAATCTAAATTTTTGTGAAATTCCGTTCATTAGTTCTTGAGATAGAGCGCCCACAAGATTTTTGTCACATACAGACAGACTCACAGAGTGACAGACAGTCTTACAGACAGACATTTTCTAAAAACCATCAAATTCTGTTCAAGGCCTTCTAAAACGTATAAATCCATCAAAAACCAGAAGTCTCGAAATTTTTTACGAACCCAATACTTCCTTCTTGTAAAGATAGAAGAAAGTAAAAATCGTGTATTCTCTATCAATCTATTCTATTGGTAATCTGCATCGAAAAAGCACTACAATCTGCAAAAAACTACTAGTTTTATCCTGTATTTATGCAATTGTAAAATTTTGGTTTACAATGAAAACCAATGGACGCAGTTAGAGGTATTTCGCGATTTCCCAAAATTTGATTTTCTGGATAAGGCAAGTTTTGAAATTCCCGTCTTTATATATATATATTTAATAATTTTTTAATGTATTTTTTAAATTGTTACGATAATAAATATAATTATCATTATTTAGTGTAACTAAATTTGAGTTTTTACTCATCTAGAATTCATCGCTGCCTCCTGCCAGAGAACTTTCTGATCTTCTTATTTTGTTTTAAGGGGAACTATATCATGTACTAATGGGTGTTCATATCAGGAACAACTTAATAAATGCAAAAAAAGTGATATACATCGGGATTTCAATGGGTCAGTGAATTTTAATACAGGGTTCGTACGGGTGCTTGAATTTCATGACTAAGAATTTTTTCGGTACCAGTATTTTCTTATGGAAAATCTCTCCTGAAATAAGGCGAAATTTCGTACGTTTAAAATAGATTTATTTTTTCTATTAAAAAATTCTGATATTGGGCCTTGAAAATAACGGTACCCGTACGAACCCTGTTAATAGCACTTTTTCCGAATAATAATCTTCGCCTTATTTTATCTCAGAAATTCATCATTAAATAAGGCCAATATTACTATTCGGAAATTGTGCTACAGTAAAACCTGTGTAAGTTGACCACTTGCGGTGCCGCACTTCAGTGGTCAACTTAGAGGAGTGGTCAACTTATAAAGGTTGATGATAAATTTACCTTTTTTTTACGTAATATTCATACCATATCATTTTTTCCCCACAAAAATTTTATTTATTGACAGGCTTTAAAATAATATTGTATTACCATGCATATTTCTAACACCTTATGAAAGAAAAGATTAACTACAAGAATGAATTAATAGTTTTGTATCAATTTTAAAATCAATTAGTATTACTACTATTTATTTAAAAAAAACAGTCAATCAATATACAGCCAATTAGTGATTCTTCAAACTATACTAGTTATTACACATAATTTATAAAAAACATTTAAAAAAAATATTTCTGCTTACCAAGTAGCACCCGGGGTTATTGAAAGAAGGGAAGGAATGATAAGAGAAGGGGAAATAGAAGAAAGAAATGTAGAATCAAAGAATGGAGGTGGAGGGTTGAAAAGGCAAATCCACAAGAGCAACAATGTAAGAATAGATAAGCTTTGAATTATTTACCTACACCTATCACTGCTAAAAGCATTTCTCAGGCTAAGAACTATTTCACCCTTTTAGAAATTCTAGTTTAAAAAAAACAGAAAATTTCGTGGAGAGTTACTTTTTTTTTTTAAATTCATGATTTGTTAGCTTTTTGGATGGTCAAGTTATACAGAGTTTTGATGGGCATTTTATAATAGTTCTAGTCAAATTTGTATAATTTCAGTGGTCAAGATACAAGATAGACAGGTGGTCAAGTTACAAAGGACTTGTCTTATAGTTTTGTATAGGATAAACTTGGTTCCTGGCAACAGAGGTCAATATAGACAGGTGATCAACTTTACAAGGGTGGTCAACTTTACAGGTTTTACTGTATTCAAATTTCTTGGCTCATAGCAACTCTCTACGTATCTCTCCTCTAGCGAATTAAAAAAAATCTTTCTGAGACCATCTTTTTATTATTAGAAGTAGTAGCTGTAGTATTATTAATTTTTGGTTTAATTCGATTATTCACCGTTTATACAATCACTGATTTATCGAATCAGCCGCTTTTTACTGGACAAAAATTTTATTACAGTTTGCATTTTGTTCTACGCCAGCTGAGTTATAAACGAGCCTAACGAGAAAGACAGGCTATCGCGATGCATTCCACGTATCTTTTTCTACAGGCTGCTGGAGTCACGTGATGCTTGAATGCACCAATGAAGGTGTGCGAAAAGAGCACACGTCACTCTAGCGGTCTGTAAAAAAAGACACGAGGGATGCACCGCGGTAGCCTGTCTTTCTCGTTAGCTCGAGTTATAAATCTGGTTCGTAAAAATAAATTCGTATAAACTACTTTTTTGTAAAAATAAATTCGTATAAACTACTGATTCGTAAAAATAAATTCGTATAAACTACTGATTCGTAAAAATAAATTCGTATAAACTACTGATTCGTATCGATATGTCTATTTAAGTATTGCGCGGCAGCGCAATACTTATTTATTTCCAGTGTCACTTCTCAATGTTAATTTAACATGGAAAAGCCTATGGAGATCATAACTTTTTCATTTTTTCTTCCCACCTTTTTGTCCCTGATGCCACTCATTTTTTATTCTTTACTAATTCTAATGATATTGTAAATTCAAAGTACGAAAATGTTTGCCTGACGTCAGTATCAAAACGAATGGTAAAATGCCTTTGCATATGGGTGAATTATAAACCAGAGAGAAACATGGGCCAATTTCTTTTTGCATTATTCAAATATTTTTCTTAATAATTCCAATTTTCGTTTTTTTCATTGAAAATCAACGGACATTTTTCACAGAAAATGTAACATTTTTACTTCATTGTTGCAAAAATTTCAAAAGCCGTAATAATAATTTATTTCTTTTCAGTTGAAAGATTTTCATGTGAAATATTAAATTGAGCTAGTTTTTTTTTTTTTTTTTTTTTTTTTTTTTTTTTTCAAAAATTAAAAAGGTGAATATGGCGTCATAGTGGAAATAAAAAGGATATTTTCAGAAAAAAATTTTGCTTTGGTCAAGTTTATATTTTTGTAAAAAGTTTCTAATGGATAGCTATTTTTACGCAGGTAGCGAACTTAGTAGGGAATTACATAACTTAAATTTTAAAATGCAATTTTTTTTCCGAGATGAGAACTATTTATACCCCAAGTTAAACTTAGGTAATAATTTTCTGATGTGTTTACATCATCCCTTGGGAAAAAATAAGGTTTAAAAATTTAAGTAAAACTTTTATTGTTTAGTTTTTACTATACCACAGCTATAATATTGTTAAATATTAGCAGTAAGGATTCAACACAATTCACATTTACATTCATAGCGTTCCTGAGTGGGAAATAGGGTATCTAAATTTAAGTGAAGTTAATTTTTTATGTTTTGATTATAGATTTTTTACGCAGATTGGAAGTTTTTGTCCAAACTACCACAACCTGCATTACTACAGTGGTGAAACATTTTGAATTACACATTGGTAAACTGCATCCCACATTGCGATGCATTACCGCATACATCAAAGCCTGATGATGATACTCTCTATTAATTTTGAAATGCGTTCGTCTGAGTGCTGTAGTTATTAACCCGGGAGAACTCGCTGCATGAGATTTTCTCTCACAGTCGTACTTTTTTAAGACTCTTATTTAAATCATTTTTCATTTTTATTAAAATTTCAAAATGTTTTTCAATTATTTTACCTATTTTATGAATAAAAGTACTAAGCCAACCAAAAAAAGTTGATATTATATGAATGTAAAGTAAAAGAAAAGCAATTGAGCATTCTCACTAGCGAGTTCTCCCGGGTTAAAAAACTTGACACATTAAACAAAAACATAATTTGAAGAACAAATTAAAAAAACAAAATTTATTTCCTACATTGTTTAAGCCCGAGAAGGGACATATATTAAGTTATTTCATTCAATTAGTTCTACATTTAATGTTAAATTTTTGTAGCAAATTAGGTGAGCCAATTGAAGATTAAAAAATAAAAATAAAATTCATACAATATGATACTTAAAACACCCTAAAAAATTATATTTTTTTCAAATGAAATTGAAATAAATCTTAGACTTTTTTTTTAAGTTTTGCATTTTGCATGCATCTTATCATTTGATGCACGATTGTCATAAACATAATACAAAATCTGCACTGCAATACAGATATTTTCAATTAAAAATGGAAGAAGTCGATTATTTATTTATTTCGATATCATTTGAACGAAATCTAATTTTTTAGAGTGTTTTAAGTATCATATTGTATGAATTTTATTTTTATTTTTTAATCTTCAATTGAATCAACTAATTTGTTACAAAAATTTAACATTAAATGTAGAACGAATTGAATGAAATAAGTTAATATCTGTCCCTTCTCGGGCCTAAATAATGTAGGAAATAAATTTTGTTTTTTTAATTTGTTCTTCAAATTATGTTTTTGTTTAATTATAGTTTACTTAAACAGATTTTTTTATTATTATTATTTTTTTTTTTCTTTTTTGGTAAAACTTTGTAGACAACTTTAAAAACACATTTAATTTTAATCGCAAACGGGACCTTTTCCAAAAGTTAAAATTCAAATGGATATACAGTTCGGGAGATCAAAATCACAAGTATTTTCTATATCAAAAAACTAATTAAAAGTACATAAAAACGGTTTTCCAAAGCAATTACAAAATACCAAACCTTCTACTTTTACTTTGAACTAAATGAGAATTTTTTTCTTCCTTTTTTTCTGACAAGGAAACATGCTTAACAAATATTTGAAAACCTAATCTAAGATTAAAACTCCATGTTAAACACATTTTATCGAAATAAAACTGAATTTAATATACTTTCATACCAGAAAAAAATTCCTAATAAAACACGGCAGGAATTTATGACTGTTGAGTAAATTGATGAATGCGATAAAATGACGTACACATCTTCTCCTTTGGAGAAAACTTTTTAAATTTTCCCCTCTTAAATCTTTTTTTAAAGGGTTCAGGTTTTACAAATTCCAATCTGATAAGATATTGATTATTAGCTCTCACAACTTTATCATGCCCGCAGGTAATTTTTTTCAATTTTTAGAATTCCCCCTCCCCTTTACTTTTTTTTTTACGTCTGTATTTATTTCCAGCACCTTTATAATGATTTTCTCGTTTTTTTGCCGCTTAACTTCAGCCACCAATAAGTTTTAATAGCAACTTTTCTTATCACCAAATGAAATCTTCTGTAAGAAAAATTTTTGACAGAATGAGAGAAAAAAAAAGTTAAAGAGGACAAAAATGAAAAGAAAAAAATGTAATAATCGATTAAAAAATGTATTTTATCCTTTTTGAAACATCTTTTTTTGCGAGAGGTGATATAAAGAATATAAATTTTCATTTCTTATCGAATTTGGATCAAAAAGTAATCACTTCAAAATATTCCCGCACAATAGAAACTCAGAAGTACAAATTACCTGAGATGGCATTTTTCTTGTTAATGTTTTTTTTACCCCCGCGCAAAGTTGTTCTTCGGGCAAAATTGTTTAAAAGTTAGTATATTTAGGATAGAGTTATAGTAATTTTTTTACTATTTTACTTTTTGCAAAACTCGTTTAATCTTTTTGGTTAGATCTATGGAGTGATCGAAGTGAGGTTTTCTGTACAAGTTCATCTAGAGAAAGAAAAAAAATCTTGTTTTATGAATTGTGTCAGAATTTTGTGCCTGTTCGTGCTTCTTCAGTATTTAAAGTATTCTATTAAAACTTTTATAGGAAAAAAAACTGCTTGCGGATTGTGTCATAACTTTGATCTTTAATTATTTTTTTTTATAGATGAATGCACATATTTTGAATGGAATGTAATCATTAATTAAAATTAGTTTCCTCCAATTTCAATATTTTTTAATTGCTCTTTTTTAATCTTTAAGAGGGGAGGGGGATCTTGATTTATGAATTGTGTGGCAAATTTGTGTCTGTTCGTGTTTCGTCAGTATTTAAAGTATTCTATTCAAAACTGTCTATTAAAAAATGCTTTATATATTGTGTCACATTTTTGTATCTTGTTCATTCTTCGTCAGTATTTAAGGCATTCTATTGAAGCTTATCTAAAAAAAAAAAAAATGCTTGCAGATTGTGTCACAACTTTGTTCTTTAATGGATTTTTTATAGATGAAGTAATGCACATATTTTGAATCAAATGTAATCATTAATTAAAATTAGTTTTCTCCAATTTCAATACTTTTTAATTGCACTTTTTTAACCTTTAAGAGGGGGGAAAAATCTTGATTTATGAACTGTATCGCAAATTTGTGCCTGTTCGTGTTGCGTCAGTATTTAAAGTATTCTATTCAAAACTGTCTATTAAAAAAATGTCATGGATTGTTTCACAATTTTGTATCTGGGTCATTCTTCGTCAGTATTTAAGGCATTTTTACTTTAAATATTTTTAATTTCTTTAAAATTAATATGTTTAAAAATGGTGAATCAAAATTAAAACTTACATATTTCTGCTTATTTAAATAAAAAGAAATTGAAATTCTACAAATAATATTTCGAGTTATAACGATTTTAAATTACCCCACTTTTTTAATAAATTTTAATTTTTATTATTATTATTATTATTATTATTTTTTTTTTTTTTTTTTTTATGAGAAGTTGTATCATGTGATTTTGTTTACAAATGATATGGTTAACCATCACAAAATGTCAAAATTTTAACTCGATAAATAAAAATGATTTTAAAATGTGTCTCGGACACCCTTAATCAGTGTCATGCACATTTTTAGCTCACAAGCTATGAAAGCCTGAGAGCTAATGTGCCCGCAAGTTCTGTATGTACGCGATATGTATGTACGCTATGTATGTATGTATACGCTATGTACGATATGTATGTATGTATGTACGCGAGTATTTAACGCGATAACTCTTGATAGAAACATCCGATTTGCTTCAAAAAATTTTTCTAGGTTCATTCTGATAAGGCGTTTCTCTGATTAGTTTTGGGGGTTCATTGTTAAGTATAAAGGGGGGGAACGGGGGGTTAATCCCCACCCCCCTAAAATAAATGGGTTTTTCAGGCAGAATTTTCTGATTTGGATCAAATTTTGTAAATAGGTTCATTCTGATAAGGTGCTTCTTCGATTACTTTTAAGGGTTAATTGGTTAAGTATAAAGAGGGAACGGGGGCTAACCCCCCCCCCCCCCCCTTAATTTAGATAAGTTGGTTTTTCAGGTAGAATTTTCCGATTTGCATCAAATTTTTAAATAGGTTCATTCCGATAAGGCTCTTCTTTGATTACTTTTGGAGGGTTCATTGGTTAAGTATAAAGGGGGAACAAGAGGCTAAGCCCCCCCCCCCCTTTTAATTTAGATAAATGGGTTTTCAGGCAGAATTATCGGATTTGCATCAAAATTTGTAAATATGTTAATTCTGATAAGACTGTTCCTTAATTACTTATGGGGGTTCATTGAGTAAGTATAAAGGGAGGCTTGGGGGGGGGGGTAATCCCCTTTAATTTAGATAAATTGGTTTTTTCGGCAGAATTATCCGATTTGCCTCAAATTTTGAAAATAGGTTCATTCTGATAAGGTACTTTTATTAGTTTTGGTGGTTCATTGGTTAAGTATAAAGGGGGAACGGGGGGCTAACCCTGAGTTTTTCTGTCTGATTTGCTTGAAATTTTAATATACCGGCTTATTCTGATAAGGCGCTTTCCTGATGAGATTTGGAGACTCATTGGTTAAGTATAATGATGGGAAACAGAGGGGTGGGGGCTAATCCCCCTTTAATTTATTTTTCGAGGGGCATTTTTCTTTGAAATAAGAGTATAATATACAATTACTGTGAATAGCCTGTGAGTTCAATGCCATCACTTTAACTGGGCACTTTTCAATTTATTTCTTTTCCCTTTCGAATTATTTAGGTCCCAAATTATGATCCTATGTCTCAACATAAAACTTCTAATTTGTCTGCAACTTCGTTTTCTTTCATTGTTGCTAAAGTAGTTGGATAGCTTTTACAGTATCACAAGAATTTAATGAAGATAGAATCGTCGAAAGGTTTTTAGCTTTTGACAATTCCATTCACGAAATAAAGATATGAAATCTCTCTATGAAGCAATCTCAGAAAGGGGAACAAAAAAGAGACTGATGAAAACTGCGAAAAAAAAAAAAATAGTGATTAAAAGAATCAGCAATTTTTCAAAGCTAATTTGGAGATTTTATCTGTCAATCACTCCCTCTCTGTTAATTCACTTTTTTTTTCTTATGAGTAGATACTGTATACTTGAAAGATCATTTAAAGCATTGTGATTGTTAATCATTTTTCTTTTCTTTTTCTATCCTTTTTATTTCTTTTTTTCGCTTACCATTTACAGTGTTGCTTTTCGTCAAGTATGAATCATTCTTAAAGAGTTTAGTTGTATTTGTGCTTATGGGGACTAAATGAAAGAATAAAAAAAAAAGGTAAGAAAGAAACTATCTCGTTTGATTAAATGCATTCCATTATCTTTCTGTCGCGTTTTAAGTCCTTTAACGGGTTCCTTTTTTGTTAAATCGCGTCTAGATTTTTTTTTCTTTTGTTGATTTTGGATGTTGTTCCCAAGTGGCTGTTATCGTCCTGATGTAATCGTGGAAAAACCACTCTTCGGTGACTCAACTGTAATCTGATACCAACATAATGATATATATGAACATGGCTTTAATTCTTTGATAGAATTGAAATACAGTAAATGCATTGTATTTATGATACTCAGCATCTTCAGCTTAAAATTTTATTCACAATACCTTAAATATGAATCGCGATTATTCGAAGTAATTGGGACCGACGATCTTTCTAAAAATCGAAATTTTCGGATAATCGAAAATACTTCAATTTTAAGATTAGGGACAAATATATGCGTTCTTTCTTGTTATGGTAACACGTGCTTAGTAAAAATAAAGCAACTTCAAAATAGAAACAAGAATAAATTACCTGAATTTTAATTTTGAAATTAAGTATCTTTTACATATTTCACAACGGTTTGAAACAAAGTTTTGTTTGTCGCAATTTTGATTGCCCATTCCGCAGTTTACGGGAGCTCAAATTAACTTCAAAGGAACTCTAAGAAACGGGATAAGGAATGTGATAGTAAAAAAAAAAAGTTTTAAAAATGGATTTCGGTTAACGGAAAGTTTCGGTTGAAAGAGTTTCGGATAAAAGAGGTTCTACTGTATATGTAATTATATGACTTTGAACTTTTCGTACAAAAATTGAAATAATCTTGGCTAATCGAAACGGTACTACTTAATTATCCCGTCGACCAAAAAACTATCGCCAAACTATAAGATTAAATGTCAATAATGGATTATCGTAAATGTCACATTCACTTGACATTAAACACGATACACATGTTTGTTACGTCATCAAGTGATTTTTAATTAGACATTTTATTTGTAGTTTTATTAATGTTTTATTAATTTATTTGTTCTTTCGTTATTTAAAATAAAAATTATGCCAATTTGTATAATTTGGCGAAATGTGTCTATGAGATAATGAAGTAGTACCGTAGAAACAAATTTAGAACATTTTAGAACCCTGTTTTGCTTTGCGTTTAACTATGTAAATAGGCAGATGATAGGTGCCGGAAAGGATGAGGGGGTGGGGGGGGGGATGATGAGCTAAAAACAGCTTCAAACACTATAAAAATAAGTAATACACATCGGAAGAATGAAACCTTTCTTCATCAAGCGCAAACTTGACACAAAGGGTCTTTCTCAATCTTTAGTCTTGCTCACGCTTTCTAAGTGGTAGCATGGCTTCTTTCGCTTGATGAAGATAGATTTCCTTCTTTTGAAACACGTCGAATACTACTTATTTTTATGTTGTTTTAAGAAGTTTTTACTATCTATTGTTTTACAACAATTTTATAACACCTTATCGTTATTTATTTGGCCTACTGTACTTTTGAGTTAAAAAAGAAAACTTCATTTTAGAGAAAGAAACCGAGTAAAACATTAATAAGTTGAACATTATGTATTATCTTGCTTCGAATAGTTTATTCTCTTCTATGTCTTTTACTCAACGAATAGTTTAATTTTTTTTCTGTTGGTTTTCACCCTAGTCGCTGGAATAAAATTCTTTAATAATGTATATTCATCAAATTTTGATAAGTTAATATAACTCTCTAAAAAAAAAATGCGATTTTTATATGGGTTGCAGCCCAGGCAGGTCATTTTGGTAACGAAAAGGTGACACATTGGCGAAAAAGATAATGAAAGATAAGAAAAACTCAAATTTTTTACCTCTCACTATTTCTCATTTAAAATACAGCTTAAAAAGAAAACTGTTGACAGATTGCCATGATAGATGAAATTCAATGGATACACAATACATAAAACACATAAATTCTTCCCAAAGGCTTATAGGAAACTTATTTACCACACTTGCGCATGGCCCTTTTAATACTTTTAACTATAAAAATAACAAAACTCATTAATCCGTGTGAGGTTCGTTTATCAACCTCAGATCACTATATCCTTAAATACTCATTGACAACATATAAACTTCGCAAACCCTCCTCAATACAATTAAACCAAATAACCCAATTATTTCTTCAAAATTCCGACTCTTTAAGGAAAATTAGACAATGTGCCGAACTGCTAGTGGTGAATCACTAATTTGAAAGCACTTCACTCTATTTCCCATCCCAACCGTCCCAGCACCCTTTTCCCATACTAATTGATACTGAGGACCCTCTGCCGACAAAGGGCGTTGTTGTCCTTCATCACTTACACGTAGGTTTTGTTGTATAAAGGGCGCGTCAGGTACAAATACTCAATCTCAAATACAGGGTGCGTCAGGTATTTGAGAACTCACGTTATAGGTGAGATATCACCCTGTGTATCATAGTTACAAATATTTTTCTATTACATGTAGACATATCAGAACCTAGACTAACTGAGGAAATGAAGAAGCATGCTGTTATTCGCTCATTAGCTGAAGAATATTTCGATTTAGAGATTGCCACATTCTTGAAACTCGCCCGGTCACTTTTCTTTAATGAAAATGTAAGGAACCAATAACTTTGTTACAGAAGTTCTCTAGTGGTTTGAAGGTGAACATGATGTAAGATGTACCTCTAATATAAAGACACTCTAATTGTCCGCGGTGCATTTTTAATTAGGAGTTCACTGTTTCGCAAGTTAGCGGTAACCGTATGCACATTTATTTGCTCAGTCTGCCAGAGTATAAATAAGGGAGCGAAAGTATGTTAGTTGGTTAGTCAGTGTTTAGTGGGTTAGTTAGATGTTGGAGAGAGTGTGAGTTGGCGTAAGTAGTTTTGGTGTGGAGAAACGGCCTGTATGGCTGGAGCTTAGCCTGGGAACAAGAACAGATTTAGAGTGAGGTGAAATCTAGATGTGGATTTGAATTGAACTCCGCCGTCGCAGCTTAAGCACGCTCCGGAGAAATGAAGTTATGTGAGTTAACTTTTGGCTTTATATTTAATTAAGATTGTTTTATTGCTATCACGGAGTGAGGGCGAAATTTATGAGATCTCGTCTGCCAAACCCTTTGTCCGTTGTTGAATAAAAGTTCTATATTTAAAGCCTATAAGACTCCTCATGAACTCCCACCACAATAATTACGCCACAAAAGGAAAGAACTGAAGGCTGACAGGTTTCATCTGGCAATTGTTTCATGCAGGAAACAACATTGCCAGCAAAATGAAATCATCAAAACACAGAATTCATTAGTCAAATGTATGAAAATCCTACGAAGTCGATAAGAGCTACGGAGATTCAGGTTGATGAGGCCACAATCTGATGTGTGATTCATGAGAACCTTCGTTAGAGGTCGTACGCGATGAGTAGAGTATAGTTCTTGTCCGAGAGAATAAGGGACAAGTGCCTCTTTAACAAGATGAAACATCAAAAGGAGCCAGGAATGCTTTTGTTTCTTTCCAATGAGAAAAACTTTGCCCAGGTCAAGAAAGTGATGTGCCTTACGTGCCCAAGGGCTGCCCAAGGCTGATGTGCATTGCGTGTTTTGATTGTACCTTGAGTAAACTAGAATAAGAAGCCCCGATAAACCCCGATCCTGGATTTGACAAGTTTGCGAACATCAGAGTAAGAAATTTTCTGACAAATTTTAATAGCAAGAATTTCCTTTTCACGGACCCAGTTTGGATAAGAACGGGAATTTGCTGCATGATCACTGTTACAGTTTTTGTAGCTCTCAGAGTTCTCACAAGATTTATTGTCTCGGCCGACTTCTGCGCAACGTGCACAGGTAACGGAATCAGGGCAGGTAGTTGTAGTTTGCCATAATTTTGGCATTTAAAACAATGGAGAGAGTTAGAAATATAAGGCGGACACGACAGCTCAATTAGGCAGCTTTAATTCTACTTGGTGCAGTAGGCATATTAAAATTCAGAATAATGTGCTTCGTAGGAAGCATTTACCCTTTCCGATGGATTATAATATGGTGCGCGTCTATTACATTTTTATCTTTTAAATTTCGCAGAAGTTCGTAGAAGGTTCGTAGAAGTGGGGAATAAAAGTTCAGCTTTATAGATTACACCGCGACTTGTATTTAGACTTTGATGTCCCTGAACAGAAAGGGAAAAGAACCTATTGTCGTGAAAATGGAGAAAAACTGAGACTGGTTGGATTCAGAAACTTCAAAAATCATATCTTCAGACTGCAATTTTTTAAGTGAATAATCATTTCCGAAAACATATTAGAAATGTTTTAGCGATAAGAAGCTGTGAGGTTCTCATAAAATAATTATCAGTGTGTTTGATTAGAAAGAAGCGAATAAATGAAATGTTCTGTATCATTTGTTGCTCTCCACATGGGAGATGAATAGAAGAAAGTGAAGTACTTCCATCCATGGTAGAAATGAATACAATTCAGACCTCAGGCCTCACCACACAATACCGAGCCCAACAAGGTGATGCAAATTCATGCAACAGTGCTAACCAGGACCCATACGTTCACATGACATTCCTATGTCAGTCTCCACTCTTAATGAGATCGCTTGTAAGTGCCCGCACGCTTGACCCCTAGCCAGTGAAAAATTATCTGACCAGTCGATTGTATTATACGGGACCAATATGCATTCTCTCGTTTACGTGAAACACAGGCCAAAGCAGTATGTTGGTTTTCTTCAACTGCCAGGATCCCCCTTCTATGGACACAGGTCGCCATGTACGGCTAACACGTGGGTGGTGTGGTATACAATTCTACATAAGTCGATATAGACAGAATTATACCGGCTTATGCAGAATTGCCCTCACCTCCACAAAGGAAACTACGATGCGAGTGACACAAAAAGAAAAGTATAGATAAGAGAAAATTTAGAAAAAATGAAATCAAGGAAGATCACTCAGGTGCCTGGGGTTGCAAAGCCCGTGAATATCTATAGAAGGTATCCCCATGGGGTCACAAGTGGTGACAGCTACTAAAAAAATTCTTGCAGGAGGTTTATGTAAAATCCCAGGAAATTTTTACATTCCCGGTTTTAGTTTCAAACAGCAGCGATAGATGGCGTTGCAAGCAATAGGTGCTCAATCGAGGCCAAAACCGAAATCACCCAGCATTGATGCGAAGGAAGAAGGTTTAATATATGTAATGGGTCTCATTCGTCGGCAGTCAGTCCATTTTAGGACACCTGGTGTATTATGTAAGTTGTATATGTATTATCTACACCTACTATTAATTTGAATATAGCCTGGGACACCGATATGTCCAGACCCACGGGATAGTCTAGTTGCCATGAGCCAATTGGTCATTACCGTCTCGTGGACCGTCTCATCAGCTAATGAACATAGGTATAGTTACAAGCAAATTTATCTTTTTCAAACAGATAACTTATGAAAAACAAAAATATTTTTATACAACCGTCCTCGGTTCCAATAGAATAGCAAAGTGCGTCTGCGCCTTTTTTTATTCTGTTGGAGCAATAGCAGGATTTCAGTCTGCTTCCGATAACAATTCTGCATTTAAAGGAAGTCATCTTTTCACATGTTTACTTGAAAATAAAATGGGTTTTTTCCTTTGTCCTTATATATTAGTTCCATTTAGCTGATTATGCACCTATCTGCACATTTATACCTTACTGTCATATACTTTAATCTGTACATAAACTGGAAACAGACTGTGATATCAGAAATTGTGTGTTGTCAAAAATATTACGTGACGAAATGACTGACGGAGCAGTAAATAACAACGTGTCTTAAGCACGTGCAGACAAGTAATTTTACGCATGGCCAGGTCAAATAAAAATGTTTTGAACCAGATACAGCAAAACCTATGAATGACGGACATTTTGGAAGTGCTGAATTTGTCCACTAATCAGGGGTAAAAACGTTAAAAATGTTGGGGTACGAAAAAGTTTTCACTAAACAGATATGTTCGTTATGGAGGTTTTACTATATTTTATTTAATAATAAAAGACAAACGTATGTTGCATAAAACAGGTCACATGTTATTAAATAAAATCTCCGGCATAAAGTATATATTTAAATGAACACTTATTATAAACACTCGAATTTTCGTTATTTGCTCAGAAACAGGTCGCAAACACTGTTGTCAAATCTGGCAGTTTTTTTTATTTTTTATTCAGACATTATGAGTCACACCAGAAAATCTTCAATACTATTTTCATTTATTTTATTCACGAAATATCTATCTTTATAATAATCAAAAATAACTATTCAAACTTTCTGAGGAGAATTTAGAATTTCTTAACGATAATTTTATAAATGACACATAACTCTTCGAGCGGCCTATGTAGTGCTAACCCTTTCAGGGTCAACGTATTTCTATTAGTAAAATGCTAAAATGAGTTAACACTAGAACGGCGGTAATTTTAGTCAAGTTTTATAAAAAATATTTCACATCAGAATTTTTATTTCAAACTATTTTACTTATTTATTTAAGTTATTTTTGTGCAGCGTATATTAATCTTATATTATAAAAAAATTTCTGGTTCAAATCGACATGTATTCATTCGTCAAGGGTCAAAATGACCCCTCGCCGCCGTTCTAGTGTTAATGACACCAGAATCTACAAACTAAAATTTATTTCAAATTAAACAAAAGCTTTTGTTCACTTAATACAAGAAAAAAATTATTTCAATATTCTGGTGCCAATGTGGCATTTAGGCTTTAAAATTAAATGGTCGAAAAATGAACCTCCGCCCTCGAAGGGGTTAAGTAATAATGACATAGAGATAAAAAATTATGCAAAATTATCTGTCTTTTAAGTTCAACCTACTACTTATAATTTCGAGAATCGTGTACTTCCCTAGAACCCATGGTTATGATTAAGAAATATGTATATATATATCATTTTAGGCAAATCGCTGCCACAAAATAAATTCTCTTAATGATACATATTTATCAAATTTTGACAATATCTTTTTCTACATATGACAACTTAATAAAAGATATGATTATTGAACATAGATTAAATTACAGGCAACATTAACGATTTACCTTTTTTCAAACCAATTCTAAAAGAGGAAAGTCTTTTCTAAACAACCGCCTTCGTTTCCCACAAATGCGCCTGCGCCTTTTGCTATTCTATTCGAACAATAATAGGATTTCAGTCTTCTCCTGACTAATGAAACTGCAAATAAAAATGTATCTGAACCACGTGCAGATGAGTAATTTTACGCACGGCCATGTCAAATAAAAATGTTTTGAACCAGATACAGCAAAACCTCTGAATTACGGACACTTTGGTACCGCTGAATTTGTCCACTATTCAGAGGTAAAAATATGCAAAATGTTGGGGATAGAAAAAGTGTTCGCTAAATAGAGGTGTCCGATGTAGAGGTTTTACTATATTTCATTTAATAAGAGATAAACGTATGATGCATTAAAAAGGTCACATGTTATTAAATAAACTCTCTGGTGTAAAGTGTATAGTTAAATGAACACGCATTATAAACACTCGAGCAATAGTCGCAAATAGTGTGACCAAATCTAGCGGATTTTGTATTCAGAATTTTCGAGTTCACACCAGAAAATTTTTAATACTAATTTTCTTTTATTTTATTTACAAAATAGCTATCGTTATAATAACCAAAAACAACTATTTAAACTTTCTGGGGCGAATTGAAAATTTCTTAACTATAGTTTTATAAATGACACATAAATGCGTCAAGTGACCTATATCACACTTGCCAACTTTCCCTTAAACTTTCGTAAAATGCGAGTTAAATTGACCCAGGTTAAACACGTTTAACTAGAAATTTACTAAAGAATTAATTCAAATAGATTTCATAGAGAAACATGATTTTAAATGTATAATGATGCATCAAATAAATTTTCTGGTTAGTGTCGCGTATAACCTGGGTCAAATTAACTCACATTTTACGGAAGTTTAGTTGAATGTTGGCAAGTATGCCTACATAGAATTTACATAATTGCCAATCTCTCGATTTTTTAAATACCAATATTTTTCTGCAGAAATACTTGTTTTATATAGTCGCACTATTACTGAAATTAAATAAAGCGAACATTTTTGTAAGAATTTTCTGGTATACAAAAAATAGGCGATTGGCAACTATGCAGAGACAAAAATTACACAAAATTAACTCTCTTTTAAGTTCAACCTACTATTTATAATTTCCAGAACCATGTACTTTTTCTAGAAGCCATGCTTATGATTGAAAAAAAAAAACACTTTAGGCAAATCGCTGCCACAAAATATTCTGATTACAAATAATATATTACAAAATGTTCTTAATGATACATATTTATCAAATTTTGACAATATCTTTTTCTACATATGACAACTTAATAAAAGATATGATTATTGAACATAGATTAAATTACAGGCAACATTAACGATTTACCTTTTTTCAAACAAATTCTAAAAGACGAAAATCTTTTCTAAACAACCGCCTTCGTTTCCCACAAATGCGCCTGCGCCTTTTGCTATTCTATTGGAGCAATAATAGGATTTCAGTCTGCTCCCGATAACAAATCTGCTTTTAAAGAAACATCATCTTTTCAAACCTTCTCTTGAAAGCAAAGTGAGATTTTTCAATTTTCGATCTGATAAAACATCGATCTCTTTTTTTAACTCCCAGGTATCATTTTCTTAACTTTTTTTTTTGAAAGCATCTTTTTCTAATACTTTTCAATTGTGTATGTAAAAATTATGTTGCTGTTGTGATAAAGCTCCTGACAATTTTTTTTCCTTATCGGTAAAGTTATTTTTGTTGTGATAAAAATATATATAAGTGAAAAGGAAAAAAAAATGTCTTTGTAAAAGAAGAGATTATTGAAAATAAAATGTAGTTTTCAAGTTTATTTTAACAAAGAGAAGTTGAGAATTTTTTTAAAAAACCCTTTTAATTATAGATGGTATTTTGTCAATGGTGCAGTCACATAAACTTACAGAAAAAACGCCAGAAAAATCTTAAATTTATTTGACATTTATCTCATATCTTACTTATTAACAATTTCCTTTTTATTTTTAGTGCCTTTTGAGAGTATTTCTTTAATAATAAATTTAGTAGTTACTTCTTCACTAGCAAATGTATTTTTTTTATGTTGTTGCTGTTGTTTGATTGATTGATTTTTTGCTGGTATACAATTAGCCTATTAAATATACTTTCAAGTAAAGCAGTTATAATCAGAATGATTTCTAATATATTGATTTTTATTGTGGGAAAAACACTTAAAAAATAAATATTTGTAAAACAATAATTTTAACAGTATCAAAAGTAGCGTAATAAAAATTAAGAGAGAAATCTTAACAATTTGAAAGAAAATAAAGACGTATTTTTGGATTTTATACTATAAACGTCAAGATTTATTTTTTCTTTCTTTATTTCTTTTTGTATTTTCCAATTTTGTTTGCTTTCATTTTTGCTTTCCTCTGTTATAAATGTTTGCCTAAATGTATGAGCACTATCATGCCGTTATGAATGACTATGATTTAACACTAGAACGGCGGTAATTTTAGTCAAGTTTTATAAAAAATATTTCACATCAGAATTTTTATTTCAAACTATTTTACTTATTTATTTAAGTTATTTTTGTGCAGCGTATATTAATCTTATATTATAAAAAAATTTCTGGTTCAAATCGACATGTATTCATTCGTCAAGGGTCAAAATGACCCCTCGCCGCCGTTCTAGTGTTAAGACTTTGCAGACTTCAGTATTCACTGTATCATTATTTTATACGTTAAATCAGGGGGTGGCTAACTGTGGCACGCCGCATACCACTAATTTTTTAAAGAAATAGTCGACTTCTTGAATCGCAGAGATTCGATGATTAGATACGGCAATGATTACTGTAAAATTTTAGTGGTGTCTAGGGTGCCACAGTTGGTCACCCCTGCGTTAAATATATGTGGTAAATAAGCCTAAAGAGAAACCTGCGACTGAATAGAAGTGATAAGATCATTTAATCAAATATACAGGGTGTCCATAATTAAACGAACCTACTTTAAAGTTGCCTACAGACAAAACTATTGTTCATAAAGTTGTGAAATTTCGTAAAAGACATAATAAAATGATGGGAATTCGTTTAAGCTAAAAAATATCAATAAAAATAGTTCAAAATTTCATCACCAGAGGTCGATTTTCAATAAATTACACATTTAGCATTACGATAGTTTAAAGATTTTATTTACAGGGTGTTCATAATTAATCGAGCCTATTTTAAAGTTGTCTACAGACGAAGCTGTTGTTCAGAATGTTGTGAAATTTTTTTAAGGACATAATAAAAGTATGGGAATTTGTTTGAGCGAAAAAAAATTAGGAGGCCGTTTTTTAACGAATTACACATTTAGTATACATTTACAATAGTTTAACAAATTTTGTTATAACCTAACATGTTCTGCATGACTTTCATCATTTTCAGATACCATCTGCAATCGTAAGATAGCATGTTCCACAGATGATCGCAGTGTGTTCTGGGAAATGTTTGGAACATGTCGTGAAATGCAGTCTTTAGAATAAGGTTAAGTTAATAAATAAAATTTCTAAACTATCGTAATGCTAAATGTGCAATTTATTAAAAATCGCCCTCTTGTGGCGAAATTTAGAACTATTTTTATTTATATTTTTTTAGCTTAAACAAATTCCCATCCTTTTATTACGTATTTCACAAAATTTCACAACTTTATGAACAATAGTTTCGTGTGCAGAGAACTTTAAAATAGGTTCGTTTAATTATGGACACCCTGTATGTATGTGTGTGTGCGTATGTTTGTGTGTGTGTGGTTCATAAGATGAAGTATAGCCATTCACTTTTTCAATGCTTCGAATTCTATCTTCGAAGTCACATCGAGAACTTCAGCGAGGCTAACAAAAAAGACAGGCTACCGCACTATGTTTCACGCTCGTCTCCAGTATTACCAGTGGGCTACTGTTTCAAAATTCAGATTTCTTGATTGGCATCACTTTTTTGAAATAGTGAAATTCGCATTATTTAATGATATATTAATTAAGGGGAAAACAAGGGTGTTTTACCATTTCAGAAAAGTGGTGCCAATCAAGAAATCTGAACTTTTAAAAAAGTAGCCCACTGGCAGCACTGTTCGTCTCTCTTCGGACCACTAAAGTCATGTGATGCCCTTTTCGTGCGTCTGGATTCCTGTTTTTTCCGCACCTGCGTTACGAAAAGAGCAGTGAGCGGTCTGAAAAGTGACGAACGTGTAACACAGTGCAGCATCCTGTCTTTTTTGTTAGCCTCGGTCCTCAGATAGTGACGTCACAATTTGCCCGGGGTCTTCAACAGAATCTCAAGTAGGTCTTGGCTGAAATCAAAGTTTCAGAGATTTATAGAATTCTTATTATCACCATTGATTAAATATTTTACCTGTTAAGCGAGTAATTTATTTTAAAAAATCTACTACTGGGGCGTTCATTGTTGCCAGTGAGTTACCTTTTTTTAATTCATATTATTTTTATTCTCACTACTTTTTTTAAAAGCATATAATTCGGCTTTTCTCCCATTATTTAATCTTCCATGAAATAAGGTGAATATTTCTACTTCAAAAAAGTCGTGGAAATCAAGCAATCTGAATTTTAATAAAGTAGCCCAATCGGAATTGGCTATGAAGTATATATGTTACCGTGAAAGACCGAAATTGGAGAATGTCGACTTTCACCGGTGAATGTCAACACATACCAAATACGTCGGTGAAAGAGCGAATATTTGATTATATTTTTGTACATTCGGACCATCACCGGTGAATGTCAACACATACCAAATACGTCGGTGAAAGAGCGAATATTTGATTATATTTTTGTACATTCGGACCATCACCGGTGAATGTCGACAAGCACAGATATGCTCTGGTGGAGGTCGAAAAGAGAAGCGGTGTTCATCAGAGAGGCTATGTCTGTCGCCAACTTCTTTGTTCTATTGCGAGCCAGTTAGCTTAGTCAGTTTTATGCAAGGTTTCATGCTGCGCGCAAAGTTTTCTTAAATTTTATTTTTTTATTCAATATCCTAATTTATATTCAATGGATATTGCAGTGAACCGTGATCTTTTTTTTTTTTCGAAAAATTAAATTAATTAATTGAAAGTAAACGAGAAAACAATTGTGTTTTTTTTTTACTTTTTTCAAGAAGAGTACTCTAAAATACTTTCTGAAGTGATTTCTGCCAAAACTAAGTGCATCACACCTTTCGATTACAGATGATTAAAACGTTTTTATGTTGTAAAAATTAATGATCGCGCCTGAAATACGGAGAAGTAAATGCAAATTTCCCACATATTCAACATTTACCATTAGTACATGGTGAATGTCGACATTTGCCGGTGTAAGTGAGAAATAAGGATAGTTAGCAAATATTTTGGACATACACCAAGCGACTATGGGAATGTTGACATTCACCGGTGAAAGTCGACATTCTCCAGATTTCGGTCTTTCACGGTAACATATATACGTCAAACTCACTACATTTGAACTTTTGCATGACGTATATATACGGCGAACTTGCTTAGATTTAAAAAAAAAAACGATTACCGCTATGATTCGCCAACTATATATACCATTATCGTGACGATTATTTTATAAAATTTTAGATATAAATATTCATTGTATTATTGCACATACATATGCAGTAAATACGTATGATAAACAAACCGAAAGGCATTCTGTGTGTTAAAAGAAGTTCATTAAAACAATTAAAAAAGAAACGGATAAATAAACCCCGAAAAGATTTTGTACCCAAAATCTTTTAACTATGTTGCCACTGAACACACAAATGCACGAGCATATCATTACCGTTACATTTAATATTTTGGAATTTTATAGCATTCTTAGCGATTAAATTCCAGTGATCAAATATTTAAAGAAAACCATTACCACTATCATTTGTCTATCTCAAAATAATTGCTCTTTTAAAAGTACCATTATCATGGTTACTATGCCATAAGTTTTTTAATTTGAATATTCATTATATCATTGAACATATATATACGTTAAATACATATGATAAACAAACCGAAGGACAAATCTGTGAGTTGATGGAAGTGGTAAGATCAATAAATCCACTGTTTAAAAAGAAAGCTGAAACGGTATCTAACAGATAAATTAACCTCGAAAAGTATTTGTACCCAAACTCTGCTTGATAAGACGCCACTGAACACACAAATACGCTATTATCACCACAAGACGTGCGTGCACTGGCATATACCTGGCATGTCCATCAAGATTAGGGGAGGAATAATGGATTATTAACGGGGATGAAACGTGAGGTATAATCTGCTAGAAGGATTTGGGCCTCACATCGTTGACTTGGCTTCTAGATAAGATTCGAGTACATACATTATGTTATGTTCCCAGAGAACAGTCATTAATGATCCACTAGAACATGAAGTATGAGTATAGCAATGAGGACAGACTATGTAACATTGGCGCCCGCAAGAAAAGCATAGGAGTGTAATTTCCCCTCCCTGGACTTTGAAATTTAAATGACTAAATTTTCTTTTTCTTTGATGGTTTTGAAAAAGAAATATTAAAATTTATTTTGCCAGGTCACTTTACATCTAGTGTTGAAACATGTGCTTCCTGCTTAGATTAATCTCTTCATTTCACTTCTTCTGAGAAACAAAACATAATTAGTAAATAAATAAATAGAATGCTAAATTCATCTTTAAAAAGTTAAACTTAAAATTACACTATCTGCAAAATACTTAATAGATGACAAAATATTTAAAAAGATATTAAATTATTTTAATACTTCTTAGTACTTTCAACTATATACCGGGTGTTCCAAAAATGACTGATGGATTTTAAAATTCAATAACTTACAAACGGTGACAGATATTTAAAAAATTCTTGCAGGAGTGGTATGAAAGATGTCAGGAGTTTTTATGCTGCGATTCTCAGTTTTAGTTTAAAATAGCATCGACAGATGGCACTGCAAGCAATAACCACTAAATCCAGGCTCGATTTTTCAGCCTTTCTCTTCTTCTATGCGAAAAAAGGAGCTTAAAATGTATTGAATGGATCTCGAAATACCAAAAATCGGATCTAGACTGAGCACCTAACGCTCTCAGCGCCATCTATTGTTTTCAGTTCGAACTAAAATCAAGAATCACAGTAAAAAACTCCTAACATAATACATAACCTTCCTGGAAGAATTTTTTAAATATCTGTCACCGTTTGTAAGTTATTGAATTTTAAAATCCATCAGTCATTTTTGGGACATCCAGTACGTAGCCTTCGTCAAAGAATACAGAAATGTCAGAGAATACATTCTTTTAGAAATAGAATGCTAAATTCATCTTTAAAAAGTTAAAATTACACTATGTGCAAAATACTTAAAAGAGGACAAAATATTTAAAAAGATATTAAATTAATACTTCTTAGTACTTCCAACTATATACATAGCCTTCGTCAGAGAACACAGAAACGGCAAAGAACACATTCTTTTAGAAATAGAATGCTAAATTCATCTTTAAAAAGTTAAAATTACACTATGTGTAAAATACTTAAAAGATGACAAAATATTTAAAAATATATTAAATTAATACTTCTTAGTACTTTCAACTATATACATACCCTTCGTCAGAGAATACATTCTTTTTTTGTATTCTCTGACGAAGGCTATGTATATAGTTGAAAGTACTAGGAAGTATTAAAGTAATTTAATATCTTTTAAATATTTTTTCATCTTTTAAGTATTTTCCAGATAATGTAATTTTAAGTTCAAAACATAATTGTTGCCACATACAAATGTCATATAAGGTAAATAGGTAGAATTACAATTTAAAACAAATTAGTTATCCAAGAAAGAGAGAAATACTTAAAAATATTTTTTTAAATGCTTTTTTTATACAACTAATCCGTATTTTTTTTTATATAAATATTTTTATTATTGCACTGCATTTTACATTGGTGACACGCCCTTGCTATTTACAATGCTTCTTATATTTCTAATTCAATATGATATCGAAATAAGAAGGCATAATTCAAATTTAATAAGAAACGTTGCGTGTGTGACAATTTTTAAGTGGCCTATTTATGTATTTTATTTGTATTCAGTTTATACAAAAATTATGTTGCATCATCTATGTACAAAGCTACTTTATAATCTCTGGTATTTTCAGGTTATCAATTTAACTTTCCGAGAAGAAAAAAAAAGTGTTACGTGTGTGACTAAAATAACTGGTATATATAATTTGCATAATTATCAGTTAATTAGATGACCCAATTAAATAAATTTATAGCAAGTAATTTAAGTAACTATCTTTTTTATTGACATATGGCAAATAGCAAAATTTTTTAATTTATGTCTAATTTTGAAGAGAAAAGGATTTTGGAAGTTATTCCATCAAAAGTTCCTCTATTATCGGTATTTTAAGAGTTGATATCTCTGATTAAAATATAGTTTTAAAAAAAAATCTTTAGCTCAAAACTGACACTGAAATAAGAAGGTGCATACATTCTTTTATCTAAAAACAACAATTCTTTCCATAATTTGAGAATTTATTTTTTGACACACACACACATATATATATATATATATATATATATAACCATTAATTAAACATAACCTACCACCATCAAAAACAGTAATATTATGAATTAAAGCTGTAAGTATATAAAAAAAAAGTGCCATATAATTTATTATAAGAATTATTATGGAAGAAAAAAGAAGAAAGTGGACATCGACAAATAATGGAAAAGCTTATACATTGAATTACGTTATCAAGGGCACAGAATTCAATGATATAAGCAATATGGTTGTTTTCTGTTAGAAAAATAAGCTAAAGCTAAAAATTATTTTTCTCTGTGCCCAAACAACCATTATAATCAAGTGAATAGATTAAAAATGAAAACAGAATAGAAACAAATAATATGAAATGGAAAAATCAATAAAACCTGTTTAAATATTTATAGGATATAAAATAGAAATAATACACAACATACCGATTAATATTTCAGTATTTTTCAATATATTCACTCGCACATGGCTACCAAAATATCGTAAAGATTAAGGTGAATAAAACAGTTAAGAAATCACAGTAATTGATAACAAAGGATGCAGTTAATACATTTTGAAATACCATGATAAATACAATTAATATAATATAAAATAAAATAAATAGAAAGTAATTACATTATTTAAAATAACTAAAATGCACTATTAAATTAATTAATTACTATTTAACAATATCGTCAAAATTTAGCTAAAAAATGCACCTGGTGTAGTAAATTATAACTGAAAAGGAGGTGCAAAAGACAAAATTTATAACTTATCGTCAAAAGACAAATTTTGGTGCTGCCATCTAGTAGTATTTTTATTATTCAAATGTCACAAGATAAACAATTGAAAGCCTTTGAATGTAAAAAATTTTATTAACAGCAAAACCAAACAAATCCTTATATGTAGATAATTATAAACCTAATATAAACCACACTATATATATATTTTAAATATATATATATATATTTTTTTCAAGTTATATTGCTTACCCGCAAGAAAAGTGATAGATCTCGCAAAAATTCATTCTGCTTTTTATCCCACTAATAGGTCTGTCATAGGTGTGTATTGTTACACAAAACATTTCATAAGTGCAGTTTTACGGAAAATCACTTTATTACGCTATATGTCCATTTGTGACCACAGAAGAGGGGTAGATTGTGCGGAGAAATGACATTACACAACCCTCCAAACCTCGTCCTACGTCTTCATTCTTAAGTGTTTTTTTTTTTTTATGCACGTTTTTATACCTGCATGCTATAATAGCTATAATTTCATGTTACAGTAAAATCATGCAAATTTTCTTTTGCCTCTCCTGTGCAATTTACTTTTGTCGAGATACGTCACTTTTCTTACTAGTGAGCAATGTAAGAGGAGATTCTACTTTTTTGAGTCAAAATTTTCGATATTTTATTTATTGCAGTTTTTGCATCACTCAAGTGTGTAAGATCATTGCACTCTAAAGCAGCTTCCAGGTTAATTCCTTACTATCTGTTTTGTTCGTTGAACGTAACATTATAGTAAAACTTTAAAATTGTTTTTCTCGAAACAGTATTTTTGAAACTTGGCGACCATTTTTATCGAGAACTAGTCTACCGATTTCTTCCCTTTTTATAAAAAAAAGAAAGTTAGTCGTTTTTGCTTTTAGCTCATATCACCCCCCCCCCAAAAAAATAATAATAAATTAAATAATTTTCGAGCTCGTAAAGGGTGAAATAGAAGGCAAATAAATGAACGTTTTTATTCAAATGACCGCCATTTTGTCAAAAATAAATTTCCTATGCAAAATGTTGGTATAGAAAAGTGTTAAATTTGTTATTTAACACTTTGCTAATTTGCAGAAAGTTGTGTTAAATTTGGTTGAAAACTCTGTATCTGTAGTATGCTATAAGCAAAATACTTTTGAATTTTTTACATAAAACGTTAACATCTTCACGAATATAAGTACTATGCTTACACAAATGCACACAAACGTTGAACAGGATCCAAATAATCATTTAACACAATGACAAAACATCTTCAGCATGTTCTGTTATACAAATGACCGCAAATATTATTTTATTCTTAAATTTATTATTAGCCCCCTAATTCTCCTCCCGACTAAATCTTCACTGAGAAATATGAAGTCTGTCATGTTTGAGCTTCAATTTATTAAGTATAGATGGCAGCATCAAAGCTCTCTTTCCTCCCACAATTAATTTTCAGAGAATTCTGTTCTGTTTATTTTTGTGTCATGTGACTAACGTTTGTAAGTGTTGTGATGTGTTTGTGAAGTGATTATTAAATGTTTATCTGTCTACGATATTCCTCGTCAATTAAGAGTTATGCTAAGTATTATTAATTAATTACTAAATATATAAGAAAGTCAAACGTTTTTTACACCCTAGAAATTCAAAAACAATTCGTCAAGAATTTCAGTAGGCATTCGACAAACCGTGAAAAATCGAAAGCGTCATGTCACTTATCCTTAATTTTTGGATAGGAGTGTACATTTCGTTAAAACCCATTGCTTGATTAAAAATTGCATTTAATTAAAAAGGAATAGTAAAACACATCAACAATTATTGTCAAAGATTGCAATGCAAAAGTATCACACGGTTCAGTTCCTTAAATAATATCCTGATTAACTGATATTATTTAAAATGATTATTCTAATAAGCCGAATCTACAGTATGATGCTCTGAAATAACATATTTACCTTTGAAATAACCCTATTACATCGTCGAAATTTTCTCTTTTCTTTTAAAAAGAATCGCCAATTATCAAATTCGCACAATAAAACTCGCAATTCAGCAACCTGTATTAAACATTATTGGAGAAATAATACATTAAAGCACATTCTTTCGCCAAAAACAGCGATAATTACGCCATTATGGACTGAAATTCACCTCTCTGTCATCCAACTTAAATTAAGTCCGTAAGCCATCTTTTGATGATCAATTTTCATCAGTGATACCCTCTCTTATCTAGACCACAATCTAAACTGCAAATTCATTTGTTTCACGTATTGCTTAACCCCTCATCAAAATATTAAAAAGCGCTCTAAAACTTTTCCAACACCTGACCTGTTTCGAAAATAATTTAAATTTATTATATCATAACGAAAAATCATTTCAGGGGAAAGAGATATAGCACAATTTTACATCATCTTTACCTCTCATTTAAATATATTTTTTTTCCCATGAGTTATGGAGGGGTGATGACGTTGTTATCGTAGCCTATAATGGATAACTATGAAAAATCAAGAGTCTATTAGCAGTTTCTCGCAGAGTAACGAAATTTTGTCGGGGTTACAAATCTCTCCCTGATATATATTTTTATTTTTATGTCTTTTGAAACTGGCGTAATTCTATTAGAATGTTACGTTTAAAATTGATAAGGGTGAAAAACATCTTAAATCATTATTGGAAACCGGCAGGAAAAAAATTTTCTTTCTTTTTTTTTTAAGTTTTCGTTCATCGATTTTTTTTTTTTTTCCTGTATCAGTAACTTTACTCAACTCGAAATTATGAATTTTTTCTAATATGTTTTTCTTAATTTTGGAAAAGTTTGATATCGTGTTAGCTCAAATGATGTATTTGATTTTAAAACGAATGACTATGTTGCCATTTCTATGGTAATGCGTGCAGCATTTTGAATTTTGCAGCACGTTATTTAATTTATAGTTCTTTAAATCGCAATTTATTTTTACGTTGGCAGAGAAATATGATGTATGTATATTTTTTAATCGATTAAAAGTGTGTGAATACTTTAATATATTTTCTTTCCTTTAAGGTATCTGCCGACGTTCGTAGCGCTTTTTTTAAGGGGTCTCAGGACTCTTAAAGCTTTAAAATTTTCGAAATTTAAATTTTTTTTATATTAAACTTCTGTCTTTTCTGAACATTTTGATATAATTGTTATCTTGAATATCCCATTAGAACATAAGTGATGGCTTTTAGAATTATAATACCCGCTCAATAACTGAAGCGGCGTTTCCGAAACTTTGAAGTCATTTTTCTCCAAATGACGTTTTTGTGCATAACGCGCGCGATATCTCAAAAACTTCTAAATATTTTTTCATGAAATTTTCAAAATATATGTTCCATGTTAGTCTGTATAAACTGAACCTAAAATTTCATTTTTATTGTAAAAAGAAAATATTTTTTTAGGTGATTATATTGATGAAAATTTTCTAAATTTTGCATTAGCTAAATACAACTTTGTATTGAAAATATAAAAATGCTTTAAATACAAATTTATTTAGATTCAATGTAATTATTACAATCTGAAGTATAACTAGGCACCAATATTTTCATTCTAGTTGCAAAATTCATTTTGCAATCGTGCGCGTAAGCTGTTATGCCGATTTTCTGCTGTCAGAGGTTTGACAGTTTGGAGCCCCCTGTAAATGCTAATTCTGCATCTTGCATTTTTTTTAATATTTCAAATGAAAGAACCTACATATATCTTTCGTTATCAATTAAAATTGTGTCTTAAAATCAAATACAAAGATATTTAATGTTGAAAATGGTCTTTTTTTTTTTTTTTTTCAATTTTAAGAGTCCTGAGACCCTTTAATGTATACTATTGAATAATTACGCATATTTTTTGTTCAATTATAATAGAGAATGATGAAAAACATAAAATGCCAGCAATATCCTCATAACTTTAAAAAAAAATTGGGGTGGGGGTGCCATTTTTTCTAGCAAAATTTCATGTTTACGCCAAACTGCGTTCCACTTATTTCAATTTCCTTTATACTACATACTACTAGTACACTTTCCTGTGCACTGAATTAGAAGTTTTACAATATTTTCAAAATTAACTGAAATATTTCAATATATCTCAAAAAATACTTATTTTTTATTAAAAATTACCATTTTTTTTTTTTATCTTTGCGTACCTATAAAATAACTGCATTATCACATAAAGATTAGATTCTACTTCAGAACACAGTGAATAAGATGGAAAGCATTCTTACAAAATTTCACTGAAATATGTTTAAAATATTTTATGTAACATGGAAATAACGGAAAAACTGATTTTCCAGAATTGCATTTGAAGATTTGTTATCAATATTACAGTAGAACCTCTTTTATCTAAAACTCTTTTAACCAAAACTCTCGGTTAACCGAAATCGATTTTTGAAGTTCTTTTTCTTACTATCACATTCCTTGTGAGCAAAATCCCTTTTGAAAGCTTTTTAATTTTTTTTTCCTAATTATCATATTCCTTGTGTGCAAGCGGTCTTTCCGAACTACAAGTACATGTAAATATTTTGGATCCCCTATCTTAGAGTTCCCTTGAATTTAACTTGAGCTCCCTTAAGCTGCGGAGTGGAACGAAGAAAACAAACAAATTAGTAATTCTGAAGCTTTTGAATTTTTTGTAAAAGGTTTGGCATGGCTGGGGCAGCAGAAAGACTGTGATATTGGTGAACTAATAACATTAAAAAAAAATCCGTGATACAGTTTCAAAGCAAACGCAATCGAAACTGCGACAAACAAAACATTTTTTCAAACCCTTGTGATATATGTAAAGGGTACTTCATTTCAAAATTAAAATTCAGGTAATTTATTCATGTTTCTATTTTGCTGTTGCTTTATTTTCATTAAGCACTTCTTACCATAATAAGAAATATTGCATATATTTCTCCTTAATCTTAAAATTGAAGCATTCTCGATTTTCCGAAAGATGGTAAGTCCCAATTACTTCGGATAATCGAGGTTCTACTGCATTTGTTATCTATAAAATTAATCTTGAAGTGTCAATTAAGGTTTATTAGTGTTTGTATGTAAAAAATAAGAAAATCATGCATAGAAATATTGTTTATATCTCTCCCTGCTTTCCTGCTTACTTCGGGTCATTTTGACTTAACATTTTTTGTGCCACGCTATCCAAAATTGTAAGTAAAATTTATGTAAATGTCTTATTTGTGTCATTGTATCCAAACTAAGTGAAATGTATGCTAATGCAGGGCTCGCACCGTTCCTAAAATTTTCGCGCTTTGCTACCAGTAATTTAAATTAGAATTCTTCGTGGTAGAATCCTTTAACGTTTATAATAGAAATGTACAACAAAGATTATTGTTTTAATTTAGTGGTAGCAAAGTGCAAAAATTTTAGGAACCGTGCGAGCCCTGGCTAATGGGTAGTATGACGCAAAGAAATCATTTACATAAATTTTGCTTACGATTTTGGATAGCGTGGCACAAAAGATAAATCAATTTATTGAAATAAATACATTTCAATGCATAATATAAATTCAGTGAAAGTGATATATTTAACAGCGTATTAGAAAATTAAAAGTATTGATTAGATGTGTAAATATATTTTAACCAAACCAAAAATAATTTAAATCTGCTTTTAAAACAAACATTTTAAAGCGACATCAAGGCGTCACTTAAATTTTATATCATATCTTTTAAAACTCATTTTATGAATTTATGTGAGATGCGGATGAAGGAGCATCAGCAAATAAATTTTTATATATATTTTTATGTTGAACATAACTTTTGCACATGCGACTATAAATAGAACAAAAGTAAAATGATGAAATAAATAATACAAATATATTTTATTTAATAACAAATCGCCACTCAAAATTTTACATAATTTTTTTTAAAACCCATATTGAAAATTCAAATTTGAAATTAAGATAAAGTACAGCGTTACAAACTTTTAACCCGTTAAGTTTTTTTGTATTGATATCATTACAGTTTACACGTTTCTTTGCATCATTTTCAACCATTTGTGTACATGTACATCTTTAACGTTCTGAGCAACGTAATGAGGTGAAGCAATTTCTTGATTCATAAGGGGCATAAAGGGTTAAAATTGCTACAGAATAGTCTCGATTATCCGAGTTAATATGGACCAGGCTCACCTCGGATAAGCTCGGATAAACCAGATTTACACAAATCGTCACTAACGAAGATGAAGTATAATTTTTCACTTAATTCATTAATTTTTATGGTTCTAGTAACATTTCTTTGATGTACGTTTCCGTTACTTTTAAGGAAAACGGGGAATGAAATTGTTTATTTGAAAAAGCTCTTGATAGCTTTTTGTTTGCTGAATGTCAATTTTGCTGCAATTTTCTTTTTTTTTTAATTGCTGCAGTATTATGTTACTGCATAGCTACCAATTTCAAAGATTTTTTCTAATCACGAAAACTTACCAGTAAATTTTGCCTAATTCAATCGCCGCAATCAAACAATTTTCAACGCTTAAATATGGCAAAAATTTGTATTAAATTTCAGAGGCAACAAAACCATACATATTGGTAGCTATGTGATTCTAATGTGCGTTATGAAAATTGCAGGTGTATCCTCTTCTTTCTGCTCAAAGTATTAAATAGTTTTTCTCCATTGAACTTATACCTTTGGAATGGATCATTTCCTTCTAATGGACTGATGGATTCCATTATTATGAAACAGCCATTATAAATGATGTGTTAGGTGAAGATGAAAGAGCAGCCGTAAAAATTTAGAACTCTGATTTTCTGGACAGAATGGGGGAAAAATGGCCAGAATTTTTTTTTTGAAAAAAATGGAATCCATCAGTCCATCAGAAGAAAATAACTCGGTTCAAGGTGCTGGTCACTCAGCTTCAGAATTCCCACCCGTAATGTTAAGTCTATGGACGTTTGATGCATTTTTATACTCAAAAGATCTCCTGGAGAAACTAATATTTTAAACTTCTTTTTTCTGTGTGCTCTTCTTTAAGGATGTCCCTTTTTAGGTGCGTTCGTAATTATATAAATACGTAGCACCTATAGTCGTCGTTCAGTCCGTCCGTCCGTCCGCATATAACAGAGCAAAAAACTACCCAACCGAATGGTCTGAAATTTTAAATATATGATTGTTGCAAAATTTTGTCGAGCCAATTCGAATTTTATGAAAATCGGATGGATAGTTTAATTACAGGGACATTCAAAAGTTTTTCTTTACATTACGTCCAATGGGAAAAATTATTGCAAGTGAATTTTAATGATGTTACAGTCTTCCGAATGGTCTGAAATCTTAAAGATATAATTGTTGCAAAATTTTGTCGAGCCATTTTCAATTTTATGAAAATCGGATGTATATTTTAATTACAGGGACAGTGAAGTTTTCCGTTACATTACGGCCAATGAGAAAAAATTATTGCAAGTGCATTTTAATGATGTTACAGCCTTCCGAATGGTCTGAAATTTTAAATATATAATTGCTGCAAAGTTTTGTCGAGCCATTTCAAATTTTATGAAAATCGGATGTATAGTTTAATTACAGGGACAGTCAAAAGTTTTCCGTTACATTACGGGGAATGGGAAAAAAATATTGCAAATGCATTTTAATGATGTTACAGACTATGCACATATGAAGCGCAAAAAAATATACATTCAGTACAATATGGGGTGCAAAAAATAATTATAAAACTAGTTATAGTACGAACGCACCTCATTTGCCACGTTTGACGAGCAATTTTCCTACTTGTTTACTTAGTTTTCAAAATATCTCTAAAAGCTACGCTTAATTTTATACGAAGTGTTAAAATTTTGCTCCCAGTTTGTCAGTTTTTAGAATATAAAATATTACATTAAGCTAACATTTTAGAAATATTTTGAGAACTAAGAAAAAAAGGGACATCCTTTAAGGGTGTTCTCAAATCCAAAAAGGCAACTTTCTGACATAAGTTTTAATTTATTTTTGTTTGAAAAAGCATGAAACTAGCCGGTGTTGTTGTTCAGAAACTATGTAATTCAGCTGTTTTTTCAATTTTTTTGCAAACGCAATAGATCTTTCAGAAAATAGAGTCAAAGTGGGCGTTTTGAACCGAATTTCCGCGCGAAGGGAGAAAGAGCACTCAAGAGCGGGCGAAAAACGGGTTTGTCACGTGATCGAATTCGCTTATAACTCAATAGATAATAGATTGATCAAAATATGGAAAAAAACAGTTCAGTTCCAAATCGCTTCCATGGCCAGGCTTTTCAGTTTTATATCTTTCCGTTAAAAAATTAATTTGTAAATTTGTCAAAACGTTTTGCGCTTGTTGAACGGATCAGTTAAGAACAGCCTTAACCCCTTCGCGACGGGAGCTTTGTACGAAATGTTTATTACTTTGCTACCAGTTTTAAAAAACAGAAGTTTGTGCCTATTCAAATAGGGAAAATGCTCGGATTAAATAAGGCAAATTTTACAGTAAAATTTTACTGGTGAGGATAAACGAGGATCCTTAGGCTTATTTCCGGCACGTATACGTGTCGCTCGTCCCCAAGGGGTTAAGAAGAGAACACTGAAAGAAGAAGTTAAAAATATTAATTTCCTGAGGAGATATTTTGAATATACAAATGCATCAAACGCCCATAGACTTAACATTACGGAGGGATTTTCGAAAGCTGAGTGACCAGCACCCTTAAAGTGGAAACTCGGTTGAGCGGCACTTTGATAATCGGGACTGTATTATGGAGCCGAATCTGAGTTTTCCTGAAAGGTTTTCCCATCCGAAAGAGCATCTGCGCTCCTTCGGATATCACGTTCAGGAAGGAAAATGTTTTTTTTTTTTTTTTTTTTTTTTTTTTTCCCACAAGGGAGTCGAGTTTTAAATGCAACATTGCAACTATTTTTGTTTCTTTTTTGCAGACGAAAGATCAAAATGGTGACGATGTCCAGTTTGCACTGACGGACGAGTCTGGAGGATGGCTAAAACTGCTCAGATCCGCACAGTCTTCAGACGATCCCTACAACACTGCCATATTCCACAATGGTGAGAAGAAAAAAATAAACTGATTAACCTTCCTACCCTGTTGAAATTTTACTCAACCTTAATAAAAACATTTCACACCAGAATTTTCTTTAAAAACTGTTTAATGTATTTATTTATGTTAGTTTTCGGTGCCTTTTATTTATCTTACTTTTCGAAAATATTTCTGGTTCGAATCGAATGAAATGAATTATAGAAATGAGTCGATTAAACCCATTCAGGGTAGGATTGTTAAATTTATTTCTAATTTTATGTACAGTCGTGGAAAAAAAAAGTAAACACCCCCTACTAACTCCTCAACAAATTATCGTAGACGAAAGTTACTGGTACCGAACGATTGGAAATAAAGTCTACTTTTAAATGACGTATATAAAATTTGCTTAGGGGGCCATCTACATATTAAAACGAATCCAAACTTCATTTTTTTCAATAGCAATACCCAATTTTAACGAGATATTTCAAATCTTCGGTTCAAACTATGCTTAGACACCAAATTTCAAGTCATTTGAATGATAAGTTTTTGAATTATAAACATTCAAAATTTAGTGCTTCTAATGTTAAATTACATTTTCATATTTTTATTTATATCTCCCGAAATTATGCTCCTAATGTGTTAATTTTTTTTGTAGTAATAATACTAATATACCCAAATATAAATAAGCTGAATTTGCAATTTTTATAATTTTATGACATGAATTATGAATTATGAAATTAATATTCGAAAAAATTATGAATTGCAACCTACAATTTTTTTGATGGATTTAGATTTATTAAGTCCTGCTTTATGGAAATTCAAAAATTTCACATTTTTCTTCCAAGTAGTTTTCAAATTATGCTTACAAAACGGCAAAATGATGGTTTAAGGGGCCGTCTATGATGGAAGTTAGTAGACATCTTGAAATTTATTCTGCCGTACTGAAATCTAACACGCTTCATTGACTCCTTGAGTGGCACTTAAGGTGCCTTGATCAAGGAAGGGGCTCTCTCGGTTAACAATCCAGTACGGAACTTCAATTTGGATACAGCCCTTAAAATACACTCGTTTTAAAATAATTAATTTCTCGGAAACTTATGGTACGAATTGCATAAAAATTCGTTTTTAGGCTAATTGAAGGGTGTAGAGTTCATTTATGATGTCAGAATTGGGTACTGCTATTGACAAAAACAAAGTTATGGTTCGTTTTAATATGTAGATGGCCCCCTAAGCAAATTTTATATACATCATTTAAAAATAGACTTTATTTCCAATCGTTCGGTACCAGTAACTTTCTTCTACGATAATTTGTTGAGGAGTTAGTAGGGGGTGTTTACTTTTTTTTTTCCACGACTGTACCTCATCGCAAATGTCCTGTTTAAGAAATAAGTTATTTACCAGAATTTCCCCAAAATTACGACCTCTCATATTTGCTAAAGTGCTATTCTTAGTGAATGGCAAATTCTATGTCTTGGAGAAAGATAATGATAATAATATAATTATTATAATGTGAATTATTCAGATCGTCTATGAACGTTCCGACTTTTTGTCGACATTTCTTTTCAAGCACTTGATTGCGCAATATTTGAATTTGAATATAAAAAAAATAAATACAAAAGCTGTAATTGTCACTACCAAAGGTTTTCGCAATAGATCGAAAGGTGGCAGCACAAGCCATCATCTCATCGAATTGACTGCTGAATTCTAGGATTAGACAGAACTCGATTAGCATATTAAAATGCAACTGGTCTACCAAGTCATATCTAGATGGAAAACACCCGCAAACCCGATTTTAATGGTTGTGTGGTATGTTTACCATTGTATTTTCCTGCTCCCAGTCCCGCATGATTTCATATCTTTGAGAGCAGAAAAACACAATAATAAACCTACCGATAAACCACTATAATCGGGTCTGCAGGTGGTTTCCACAAAGATATGACTTGGCAGACCATTTACCTTTTTTAAACGTAACTTTCTAGATATATGTGTTTGATAAAAAAAAAAAAAAAAAAAAAAAAAAAAAAAAAATTCAATCTTATCATTTTTGTTACTATTATTAAATATCTTGTATTTGTAACAGCGCAACTAAACGAAACATTATATCATAAAAGGCATGACGCGCTCCCGCTCGTGAGAAAAATTATAACACGCCCACTGAAATATACAATTTTAATTTATCTTCGGTATTTTAAAAAATATTAATTATTAACTTCATAATAAATTTCAGAGTGAAAAAATGGTGTTTTTAATGTGTTACTTTTGTATTAATTACCCTATTTCCACAATTGTAAAAATAATAATTAATCATTGTAAATAACAGTAAGTTGTAAATTTAACACCTTACAAAGTTCAGACACAAATCCATAGAAAATAGGCTCAAAGATTCGCGTACTTAGAATATAAAACGAAATCAGGAGAGCAACACGGTATTTCTTTATTCACACTTGCGCAACAAACACAAATACGACATTTCCCTAAAAGGACCTTCTTTTATCTCCGAAACATAGGCGAACTTTCTACGGAAAATAAGTACATAATTTGCGAAATTTAAATTTCAAACTCCTAAAAAGACATTTTACTCAAATTTCGTGTTTTTAAAGTTTTGAACCAGAATCGAGCTCTTATATCATTTGTCAAGTAAAAATTCCTCATAAATGCTTTATTTTATTTGTTGAAATGTTTCATTTAGTTCAAAATTTGTAGGTTCAATACAATCATATATATTGAAAAATAATTGTAAAAATAATAATTAATCATTGTAAATAGCATTAAGTTGTAAATTTAACTCCTTAAAAAGTTCAGACACAAATCCATAGGAAATAGGCTCAAAGATTAGGATGCGTACTTAGAATATAAAACGAAATCGGGAGAGCAACACGGCATTTCTTTATTTACACTTGCGCAACAAACACAAGTACGACTTTTCCCCAAAAAGGATCTTCTTTTATCTCCGAAACATAGACAAACAGCTCCCTATACTTCTTCAAGAGAGGCGACTCTAGTACGGAAATGAATAATTTGGGAAGCTTGAAAACCAAACCCCGACCTCCAGGAAGCCATTCTATCTCTCAACTCCACTCGTCGCGATATTTAAAATATCTGAAGGAAATGAAAACGGAGTCAGAAACATAGAAACGAATCTCTCTCTCTTACTCTCTACCACCACCACCATCCCCTCCACTTATACCCGAGCGTTCAATAATAATAAAAGACGGGGCCGGCTTGGCGATGCCGGGGCACGATAAAGGGGCGCAATAATTAGTCTTCGTGATCAGTGGCGCAAGTGATGAAAAGAGGAAGTTCGTATTGCAGTGATTTATTTGCATAATGATGATGAATGTCCCGAGAAAGGATTTAAATTCCTGGATCTCGGTCTTGTTACTAAATAGACTCCTGTTTAATAATAATTACTTTTGCGTAAACAGTTCTAACAAAGGATAACAGGAAAAAGGGAGGGGGGGCTTGAAGGTGCTGCTTACACTTACGGCTGCTGAAAATGCAACGGTGATAACGGGCACCCATTCGGGAGCTGATGATTGGAGCAGGATATAGCAACTCTTGCAGATGATTGGTTCAGAAATAACACATTTCGAGCGAAAACGAGCCACTTCTTCCGTGATCAGAGGAGCGGTCAAAGAATAATTTGCAGAATCGGTCATTTTGCGAAATTTCGATGCGAGCGGGAAATTGAAATTTAAGAATCAACTGACTATTTGAGAACATTCCGAAAGGTTGTCAGCAGACAATGGAGCGATTAAATATTTTAATGTGAATGTGTTAATAGGAGAACGGATATTATTGCTTGGAAATTAATTAAAATTTCAATTTCAATTTCTGTAAACTGAAAATACATAAATTCGTCCTGAGATGTTTTTCAGAACAATGTTGGATTAGGATTGGCATTGTTTTTATCAAACCAAGATTTGATTAATATTGTGTTTAATTTGATTTGTATTGGAAATATTCAGAGAGAACGAATATTATTGTTTGGAAATTTTGGATTTTGGAATTAAAATAAAAGTTTTAATTTCTATAAATTGAAAATGCATAAATTCGCCCTGAGGTGTTTTTAACAACAATGTTGGATTAGGATTGACATTGTTTTTATCAAACAAAGATTTGATTAATATTGTGTTTAATTTGATTTGTATTGGGAATATTCAGAGAGAACGGATATTTTTGTTTGGAAATTAATTAAAATAAAAACTTCAATTTCTGTAAACTGAAAGTGCTTAAATTCGTCCTGAGGTATTTTTTAGAACAATGTTGGATTAGGATTGGCATTGTTTTTATCAAACCAAGATTTGATTAATATTGTGTTTGATTTGATTTGTATTGGAAATATTCAGAGAGAACGGACATTATTGTTTGGAATTTAATTATAATAAAATTTCTATTTCTGTAAACTGGAAAGGCATAAATTCGTCCTGATGGTACTTATAAGTACCATCAAAATAACTTGTTATAAAATTCATTTAACCTCTTCGGACCTGGAGTATCCTATAGGATACACATCTTAACAAATTTTTTTCCTGTATATAAATGATGATTAAAAAAATGAAAATGGTGTGAATGGAATCTTAAAAGATAGTCAAACTAAAGCAAAGTATCAATTTCTTTCTTATAGTGCTTTTTTCGGCCATAAAATGGGATTTCAAAATGACTTGCAGAAAAAATGAGGGAAATATACAAAAACGAAAAGTAAATCATTTTTTTACACGTTAAAATACCATATGGAGAGTCCATTCAAAATAAAAATTTATTAAATGCATAATTATTTAATATTTTTCATTGTTTTGTCCATGCAAAACAAAAGAAAATATCCTAACAATTTGTCAAAAAATATACTTATTGAGTCCTATGTATCATATGATATATCAAATTTTATGCACAAAATATAAATTTAATTATTTTTTTTTTTTTTTTTGCTTTTCAATCTTTCTTAGTTATCACTTTGCAAACATAAATTCATAACTGAAGTAAAAATATATATGAAAATAAACCCTGGGGTCTGAAGAGGTTAATACATCGATTAGTTGTAATACTGTTTAGAATGAGTTATAGATACATTACTTTGTCTTGTTCCAAAAGCGTTATTGGTTACACAAAACAAACATATTTTTAAAAGGATGATTTCTTTTGCCTTTGCATCTTTTCAGCTTTTCTGGCGTTGGGGGAGGGGGGGGGGCGGATTTTTCAATTCGGAAATATTTCTATATTTATATTGTAAAAACATTATATTTGTACATTTCTTAATTCTACAAAATACTAAGAAAATTATTCAAAGTAAAAGATTTAAGTGGGGCTATAAATATTGCATAAAATCCCTATAAATTCGATCGTAATTATTCCTTCTAAATCCTTCAGTCCTTCTAAAATTTAATAAATGATTATGTAAATCTTCTAATGTAGTTTAAACAATTCACGATAAATGCTTTAGAAGATAAAATTTTCACAAATTCATAATTCTATACATAAAGGGTTAAGGGGCCATCTATAATAGAAGTGATTAGATATTTTGAAATTTCGTATGCTATCCTGTAATCTAGAAGTCTTCAATGACTGCTTGAGTGGCGCCTAAGATCCCTTGATCAAGAAGGGGGTTTTCTCGGTCAACAATCGAGTACCTAACTTCAATTTGGATATAGCCCCTAAAATGCGCTCGTTTTAAAATAATTAATTTCTCGGAAACTTATCGTACGAAATGGATAAAAATTTGTTTTTAGGCTAATTGAACGGTGTAGAGTTCATTTATGCCATCAGAATTGTGTACTGCTATTGAAAAAAAACAAAAAGTTATGGTACGTTTTAATCCTTTATCTACTGCATTATGATCTACTGCAATTTTTTTCATATAGTATTTTTATTTTCAGTTACTACAATAAAAATTAAAGAATAAACATAAAAAAATACTCACACGTGAGAAATTTAATTATTTAGAGGTAATTAATTAAAGTGGTACTTTAAAGTACCGTCAGTACACTATGGCTAAAATGTCGTAATAGGAATCCCACAAAGCATTTCAACTGGCTCCAGAAAATATTTTCGATTTATTAAGTATGTGAATTGTGAGCTTTTTCTTATTTACAAATAAATCTTTTGGCAAATTCTGGTACCAATCATTTATTTCAACACTTTAGAATTGAAAATGCTTTGCCCCTGAAAGTAAAAAAAAAAAACTATTTTTTTTTTTTTTTTTTTTTTTTAGGTTTCGATCTTGTTAGCAGTCTTTTAGTTATGCGATGTCTATATTCCAGGGACAACATGTTCTCTCGCATCTCCACATATGCAATATATGAATTTACATATGCCATTTCTAGCATAGCAAAAACGAGCCGGTGCCACAACTTTTTCAATTTCCTATAAAAAATAACAATGAAACAGAAAAGAAATACCAGGGAAATCATTTACTACACTAAATTTTAGTAATTCCATTTTAAAGCAGATGAAAACGATGGATAATATTACAGACGAAAAGTAAACAAGAAGTTTTTCTCCAACACCCAGTGTACTGACGGTACTTATAAGTACCACCGAGTAATTCAACTGTTAAATCAAATACATTCACCGTTCACCTAAAACAGCTAGTCAAACTGTATTCTAAGATCACAATGAACACATAAAAAAATCCAACACTTATCTTATATCCTTTACTTGTGTTGGCAGCAATAAAAAGACGAGCGTGACAATCTGTACAAAATGTCGGCACAAAACCCATCATCTGTGTCAAAGATAGGTAAAATTCCTTCCTCGCTAAAATAACAAACCTAGAACTACTGCTGCCATGTATCCGGATAAAGTGGAGTTAAAAGAGTGTTTTTGCAAAGTAACATTACAATATTAGTAATAGTCACTATGGGATGAAAGTTTAAAGTGAGTGGTACTGATAATTACCGTCAGTAGATAAGAGGTTAATAATGTAGATAGCCCTTTAAGCAAATTTTACATACATAATTTAACATTGACTTTATTACCAATCATGTGGCACCAGTAACTTACTTCTACGATAATTTTTTGCAGAGTTAGTCCACGACTGTGCATTCCTCTTCTGTAGGAATTTGATGAGTGAGAAACGCTGAGATTACTTGCGCCCAGTGCGATTTTAGCAGTTAGCGGTATGTGATTGAATGAAATCCACGTAAAAAACTTGCTTCTGCACCAGCCCTATGAAAAATCTTTTAATATTTGAATAAAATAAAATAAAAAATGCATTACAGTTGCAATTTTTTGGCCTTTTCAATAACATCGATCGATTTTATGGGGGAAAATATATAAAAAGCCATATTGAAACATTAAGTTTTGACTACATATGCGGTCAATGTCTCCAAAAAAAGTCACTTCATTGCATCGTATAGAGGTGAAAGTGGCTGTGAAGAAGTGTGTAAAATAGTGCACACCTGATTTTTTTCAAAGATGATTCAAGTGTGTTGAATTTAACGGTGGGACAAATATATCGATTGGGATAGAGACTAATATTGAGAAGTACCTCAGTAGAGTACTTTTTTAAAAATACTCAGGTTTCTTGATTGCTACCAGTTTTTTGAAACCGTAAAATTCGCCTTATTTAATAACAGATTAAATAAGGAGAAAATAAAGCAGATTATGAAATTAAAAAAAAAAGTGGTGCCAATCAAAAATTATGAATTAGAAAAAAGGAGCTGATAACACTGTAGTACCTTTGTATTTTAAAAACAGAAGAGTTCTCTATAAATATGTAGAATTAGAATGATTGACGCATGTCAGTTACTCCAGCTTTTGCATTAGTTTAGGCAGAACGTAAGAAAAGCTTTCGGGAAGGGGTAACGTATGCGTTCCATATAGAATGCGTCAATTTTTCTTTTGAATACCACTGTTTTTTATAATAATCTTCGCCTTGTCTAATCGTAACATTTCCGAATTAAATAAGGTGATTGTTGCTATTCGGAAATGCTGCTACTAAAATGTAAAACGTTGTTACAGGAGGCCTGTCCTGAAAGGGTTAACGGATTTTTTTAGTATCCAAACTTATGTAAAATCCTGTTATCATATTTCATTGTAACAAAATTATTTTCTTAAATGAATGAATTTAATTTGTACCACTATTTTTAATAGTAATTTACCTTATCTAATCGTAAAATTTTCGAATTAAATAAGGCCAAGCTTACGATTCGGAAATGCTGGTACTAAAATGTAAAACGTCGTTACAGGAGGCCCTTCATAAAAGGGTTAATTGATTTTATAAGTATCCAAATTTATGTAAAATCTTGCTATCATATTTCATTGTAACTAAACTATTTTCTTAAATGCATGAATTTAATTTGTACCACTATTTTTAATAATAATCTTCACCTTATATAATCATAAAATTTCCAAATTAAATAAGGTGAAGATTATTATTCGGAAATGCTGGTACTAAAATGTAAAACGTCGTTACAGGAGTCCCTTCATAAAAGGGTTAGCTGAATTTTTAAGTATCCAAACTTACATAGAAATCCTGTTATCATATTTCATTGTAACTAAATTATTTTCTTAAATGCATGAATTTAATTTGTACCACTATTTTTAATAGTAATTTACCTTATCTAATCGTAAAATTTTCGAATTAAATAATTCGAAGCTTACGACTCGGAAATGCTGCTACTAAAATGTAAAACGTTGTTACAGGAGGCCTGTCCTAAAAGGGTTAACTGATTTTTTAGTATCCAAACTTATGTAAAATCCTGTTATCATATTTCATTGTAACTAAATTATTTTCTTAAACGAATGAATTTAATTTGTACCACTATTTTTAATAGTAATTTACCTTATCTAATCGTAAAATTTTCGAATTAAATAAGGCGAAGCTTACGATTCGGAAATGCTGGTACTAAAATGTAAAACGTCGTTACAGGAGGCCCTTCATAAAAGGGTTAATTGATTTTATAAGTATCCAAATTTATGTAAAATCTTGCTATCATATTTCATTGTAACTAAACTATTTTCTTAAATGCATGAATTTAATTTGTACCACTATTTTTAATAATAATCTTCACCTTATATAATCATAAAATTTCCAAATTAAATAAGGTGAAGATTACTATTCGGAAATGCTGGTACTAAAATGTAAAACGTCGTTACAGGAGTCCCTTCATAAAAGGGTTAGCTGAATTTTTAAGTATCCAAACTTACATAAAAATCCTGTTATCATATTTCATTGTAATTAAATTATTTTCTTAAATGCATGAATTTAATTTGTACCACTATTTTTAATAGTAATTTACCTTATCTAATCGTAAAATTTTCGAATTAAATAAGGCGAAGCTTACGATTCGGAAATGCTGGTACTAAAATGTAAAACGTCGTTACAGGAGGCCCTTCATAAAAGGGTTAATTGATTTTATAAGTATCCAAATTTATGTAAAATCTTGCTATCATATTTCATTGTAACTAAACTATTTTCTTAAATGCATGAATTTAATTTGTACCACTATTTTTAATAATAATCTTCACCTTATATAATCATAAAATTTCCAAATTAAATAAGGTGAAGATTACTATTCGGAAATGCTGGTACTAAAATGTAAAACGTCGTTACAGGAGTCCCTTCATAAAAGGGTTAGCTGAATTTTTAAGTATCCAAACTTACATAAAAATCCTGTTATCATATTTCATTGTAATTAAATTATTTTCTTAAATGCATGAATTTAATTTGTACCACTATTTTTAATAGTAATTTACCTTATCTAATCGTAAAATTTTCGAATTAAATAAGGCGAAGCTTACGATTCGGAAATGCTGGTACTAAAATGTAAAACGTCGTTACAGGAGGCCCTTCATAAAAGGGTTAATTGATTTTATAAGTATCCAAATTTATGTAAAATCTTGCTATCATATTTCATTGTAACTAAACTATTTTCTTAAATGCATGAATTTAATTTGTACCACTATTTTTAATAATAATCTTCACCTTATATAATCATAAAATTTCCAAATTAAATAAGGTGAAGATTACTATTCGGAAATGCTGGTACTAAAATGTAAAACGTCGTTACAGGAGTCCCTTCATAAAAGGGTTAGCTGAATTTTTAAGTATCCAAACTTACATAAAAATCCTGTTATCATATTTCATTGTAATTAAATTATTTTCTTAAATGCATGAATTTAATTTGTACCACTATTTTTAATAGTAATTTACCTTATCTAATCGTAAAATTTTCGAATTAAATAAGGCGAAGATTACGATTCGGAAATGCTGGTACTAAAATGTAAAACGTCGTTACAGGAGGCCCTTCATAAAAGGGTTAATTGATTTTATAAGTATCCAAATTTATGTAAAATCTTGCTATCATATTTCATTGTAACTAAACTATTTTCTTAAATGCATGAATTTAATTTGTACCACTATTTTTAATAATAATCTTCACCTTATATAATCATAAAATTTCCAAATTAAATAAGGTGAAGATTACTATTCGGAAATGCTGGTACTAAAATGTAAAACGTCGTTACAGGAGTCCCTTCATAAAAGGGTTAGCTGAATTTTTAAGTATCCAAACTTACATAAAAATCCTGTTATCATATTTCATTGTAATTAAATTATTTTCTTAAATGCATGAATTTAATTTGTACCACTATTTTTAATAGTAATTTACCTTATCTAATCGTAAAATTTTCGAATTAAATAAGGCGAAGATTACGATTCGGAAATGCTGGTACTAAAATGTAAAACGTCGTTACAGGAGGCCCTTCATAAAAGGGTTAATTGATTTTATAAGTATCCAAATTTATGTAAAATCTTGCTATCATATTTCATTGTAACTAAACTATTTTCTTAAATGCATGAATTTAATTTGTACCACTATTTTTAATAATAATCTTCACCTTATATAATCATAAAATTTCCAAATTAAATAAGGTGAAGATTACTATTCGGAAATGCTGGTACTAAAATGTAAAACGTCGTTACAGGAGTCCCTTCATAAAAGGGTTAGCTGAATTTTTAAGTATCCAAACTTACATAAAAATCCTGTTATCATATTTCATTGTAATTAAATTATTTTCTTAAATGCATGAATTTAATTTGTACCACTATTTTTAATAGTAATTTACCTTATCTAATCGTAAAATTTTCGAATTAAATAAGGCGAAGATTACGATTCGGAAATGCTGGTACTAAAATGTAAAACGTCGTTACAGGAGGCCCTTCATAAAAGGGTTAATTGATTTTATAAGTATCCAAATTTATGTAAAATCTTGCTATCATATTTCATTGTAACTAAACTATTTTCTTAAATGCATGAATTTAATTTGTACCACTATTTTTAATAATAATCTTCACCTTATATAATCATAAAATTTCCAAATTAAATAAGGTGAAGATTACTATTCGGAAATGCTGGTACTAAAATGTAAAACGTCGTTACAGGAGTCCCTTCATAAAAGGGTTAGCTGAATTTTTAAGTATCCAAACTTACATAAAAATCCTGTTATCATATTTCATTGTAATTAAATTATTTTCTTAAATGCATGAATTTAATTTGTACCACTATTTTTAATAGTAATTTACCTTATCTAATCGTAAAATTTTCGAATTAAATAAGGCGAAGATTACGATTCGGAAATGCTGGTACTAAAATGTAAAACGTCGTTACAAAAGGCCCGTCATAAAAGCAGGGCTGCGCAGTCGGTGGGAAAAATGGACGACTCCGACCCCTGGAAATTTTAACAGATCCGACTCCGACTCTTTCGCTCAAAAATGGGCCCGACTCCGACTCCGCAGCCCTGCATAAAAGGGTTAACTGATTTTTTAAGTATCCAAACTTATAAAAAAATCCTGTTATCATATTTCATTGTAACTAAACTATTTTCTTAAATGCATGATTTTTTTTCTTCTTCAAAAGTGTGATTACATCATTATTATTATATGTTATTATACACTATTATCATTATACATACTACATTATTATACGTTATAATACACTATTATTATTATACATACTACATTATTATACGTTATTATACACATGGCTTAATTTGCGCCAGAGTCCACCGGAGCTGAGCTCCGGTACTTCTCTGTTTTCAGTAAATATTTAAATATTGGTCGGAATTCACCGGAGCTCATAAATGCAGAGCTCCGGAGTCCAAAGCAATAGCGCTTTTTTTTCATGAACGCTGCCCATTTTAAGGCTCTGCTCTGCACATTTACGAAGTCACTTTCATTTATAAGTCTATATAATTACCATGCATTGTTATTCTGATAGAAAGCAATCGAGTAGTGTTTCCCCCTTTTTGTATAAACGTATCGAATATTTCCGATAACGGTGTCAAATTTTTAATTTAATCTGATTTTCAGGGACTCAACCACAAAAGATTTTTAAGCGGAAGGAATCGATTATAGTTTCAGATATGCACCTTTTATAGGAAATTGAAAAACGCTGTTCCATTCTTCAACATATAAATATTAAATTCTATAAATTTCATTCACTTTTTCATGAAAAGGCATAACTGGCGAACTATTCCTTTTTTGCGTTAGCGCTATTTCCGAATCATAATCCTTACCATATTTAATCGCAGAATTCTACAATTAATTAACATTAAAATTAGGCAAAGATTTCTTTTCGGAAGGAGTGATAACTAAAAAGTGGATTAGTTGACAGCTAAGTATATTAAATAATTATGCATTATAAGTGTATGCTGATAGATATATTTAAAATAGATATATTTAAAATTATTTTGCTAAAGAAAAAAATGCCTTGAATTTGCAAATAATGTATGAAATATAAATATGCGGATTAAAGTGACGGGAGGGGGGTAGGGGCACGCTACGGTTGTTAGTACTGCAGAATATTAGGGCTCCGGTACTTTTTTTGTTAGAAATTAAGCCCTGATTATACACTATTATTATTATACATACGACATTATTATACGTTATTATACATTACTATTGTTATACATATCACATTATTTATACATTATTATTACTTTTTTATGCAGGCTGTGTCGTGTGGTGTACAATCATAGCTGACCTCGAATCAGATACCGAGCTTTTCGTTCGTCATCAGTGGGCTGGTGATGTCGACCCTCCCCTGTCAGATGATTATGCTCTTCGGCATCGAACGGAAGATCGGTTTCGAGTCAGCAAAACGGAGCCCCGTCGCACGCCAGAGCACGGGATAAACGATGAAGAAAGAAACTCTTCAGATACGGACAATGGTAGTCAAAGAAGTCCGAAACTCTACTGTGTAAGAATACATTCTGAATATCTTATTTGTGACTTTGATATTTGTTACGTTTTACTAGGTGAGTGATACTACAGAACCAGTGACGTAGCACTGTAGTGGGAGTCCACAGGAGAATATTTCCTCGGGCGCTAAACATTTTTGGGAGGGGCAGAAAATTATTGTATGAAGAACAGTAGCATAAAAACTATAGTAGCCACTAAGGCATGGAGCGTAATATTTTGCAATGCCTAGATTCACAAAACTTACCCTACAACACTGCTGGAGTGCTGCATCAGGCCGGATAACCGGATCCGGAGTTTATCCGAACCAGACCAGACCGGCTGCTTGGATCGGGTCGTGTTGACACGATTTTTTTTCTTTCCGGGTCGATTTCGAATCCGAATCCCCCTCACTCTAATGTTAAGTCTATGGGCGTTTGATGCATTCGTATATTTAAAATATCTTCTCTGGAAATTAATGTTTTTAATTGCTTTTTTTCTCTGTACTTTTCTTAAAAAATGTCTCTTTTTACTTTAGTTCTCAAAATATTTCTAAAATCTATGCTTAATTTAATATTTTACGTGTTAAAAGCATACTAATTGCGAGTAGGATTTTAACATTTCATATAAAATTAAATATATATTTTTGAAATATTTTGAGAACTAAGCTAAAGAGAGACATCTTTTAAGGAGAGTACAAAGAAAAAAGCAAATTAAAAACATTAAGAGCCCATTTCAGTCACGACAAAAAAGGAAAACGCTAATGTAAAGTCTATCGGGGCGTTATTTTCGAATTTCTCGCTTTGATTTTAATATTTTTGAATGATTCTTTTTGCATAGCATAGCTGAAGACGATCTACAACCGGGCTAATTTTTACTTTTTCGATTTTGGTTATAGTTTTTTTATATTATAGTAATTTTAATTTCAGAACCGGTTCAAACCTATTCTGAAAGTAAAAGCAATTTTTAAAAAAAATTCTGAAATCAAAATAAAAAAAAAAGTAAAAACTAGCCCGGATGTAGATCGTACTCAGCTATCCTGTGCAAAAAAAAAAAAAAAAAAAAAAAAAAAAAAAAAAAAAAAAATCAGTCGAAAATATCAAAATTTAGGCGAGATATTTTGAAAATAGCTTCCCCATAGGATTAACATTATCATCCGGGTCTTTTGAGTGACTAGTGTAGGCTAATAATTTCCAGTGGAGATATTTTAAATATACGAACAGTGGTGTAGTCGTAAAAAAAGCAGAGGGCATACGCTCTAAACAGAGGGTATACGGTGTTCCTTAAAAAAATCCAGAAGGTATACGCCGTTTTCCACCGTATACCCTCCACTACATCCCTGCATGCATCAAACGCCCATAGACTTAACATTACTGAGGGGAAATCGGAAGCTGAGTAAGGAGACACATGAAAAATGTCACTCGATTTCAAAGGTGTGTGTGTGAGGGTGGGCGAACTGGTTTGAAGCAGCATCCTTCTTTGTTTCGACCGTTTTTTAATCCTATGTCGAGATTCATTTTTTTACTGTCGTCTTAGTGTGCGATCTGCTAAGGGTTTCGGCTTCGAGTCGGGTTCGGATCGGATACGGGTTTTGTTCTGATTCTTTTCAATCGGGTTTGGGTTGACCCCGAATTTTCAAAAGAAAAGCAATGATTATTTTTTTATGAAAAAAACTATATTTCAATAATTATGAGTGTATATGTATTCATTTTTACACAAAAGGGATGAAATTGCTATTAGAGATATAATTGTAGGCGACTTTTCTATAATAGTATTAAAATATGATTTTTTTTTTTCGCTTTGGGTTCGGGTTTGAATATTTTGTGTTCGAGTCTGTATCAGTGTAAGTGTGGAGTTTTTGCCTGATTTCGGATTGACTTTAAACAGAATTTTCGGGTATCACAAGACTAGCCACAACGCGGAGCTATATGATTGTGTCAAGCTCTTTTGACTAATAGCTCTTTAATTGAAAAAAAGAAAAATTAAAAATATTTCACAAATTTATGTATAAAGAATGGAAAATTTTTCATATACGCTAAAAAAGAAAAAAAAAAAAAAGAATGTTTGAACATAATTTAGTATTATTTAAATTGGATCTTTAAAAACTACTTGATATTTTATTTGAAATTGAAATAACAAAAATTATTTAGTATTTTTTTATTTGATTTTCAGCTTAAATCGCAATTAGCATAAATTGTTTTTCTTTTAATTTTTGTGCACTCACTTTTTTTTCGAATTGTAAATTTCGGCTCAATTAATCCATGGAAATCTCTTATTAGATAAGGCTGACATTTCTGTTCGGAAAAAGAAGCATCAAAATTCAAGGATTCCGCGCACTGTAACATGACAAACATATGCTGCTCGCTACTCCAAAAGTTTTAAGACTTTAGAATTTGTTCTACTGCTGCCATCTATCACTGAATATAGATACTAAAGTCATTTATTAATCTCTTTTTGATGTCCGTCACGCGCACAATTATTAAAATTTCGTATCAAATTTTTCAAATAGAAATCTTTCCAAATTTAATAGAAAGAACTCTGTTATTAAATAAGCAAAAGTTGCTACCCCAAAATATTAGGCGGAAAAATTAAAGATTGTACGCAGCGTATACGTTACTATATGCGATGTTCGTTAGGCAAAAACACGCACCGGTTGATTTAATATGAACGCAAAGTTTTTTCAATGTTACAAACAATAGTCGGCAGTTGGGTCAATCGTACCAATTGTGTGTTGATAACATCCGAAGGAAGTTACATTCCATGCATAGAAGATTAGGTAAGTTTCAATATTTCATTTTTGATGTAATACTTTAAAAAAAAATCATGTGGTTGTTGAGATGATAATACTACAAATCCAAAAAATCAGTGAAGAACGGAAACTCTATAGTTTCTAGATGTCGAGTATTTCTGTATTCCTTGATTGCGTTTCTGTAAACTTTCAGCTGTCCGGTTAAACAAAACGGACTTCCCTGCATTTTTTTACTCCTTTCAGTGGGGCAAAGACACGCAGAGTAATGTTTTAAAAATTTGCGATTTCTTGCGAAATTATAATTTGACAGAATCTAGGTCAGGGATGGCGGACCTATGGCACGCGTGCCGAACTTGGCACGTAGAAAAACGTCTCTGGCACGCAAAAAAAAAAAAAAAAAAAAAAAAAAAAAAAAACTAATAGATCATATTCAGTTTATGGTGATCAATCCACTTTATGTTTTTCTTACAAAAAGTATAGTTTTGTGTAACAGCTATATAATTTACTTTAAAATAATCCGTTACTTCTGAATTAATTAAGGTATTATAAATTTTAATGAAAGCGCCTTGTAGCGTCATTTCCTGGCTAAATCATTCAACATATAGTGTTTTCTAAATCATTTTACTTCTCTATTAAATTTCAAAGGTTTTATTTTTGAAAATTGAATTTTAAGAGTTAGTTTGCATAGTAATATACCCAATTGACACGCTTCTATTTCAGATTAGGTTTTATTTTATTTAGGTTTAGGGCTTTAAGTTACTTTAGGTTTTAATATATTTAGGTTTTAACTTTGAAAATTGAATTTTAACCCCTTAACCTACAATGGCGGGCATAGCCCGCGTACGATGATCGAGCCAAATGTAAATTCTTCTTACCACTAAAATTTCACAGTAAATATAGTTTAATTTAATCGTCGAAATTCCATGATTAAACAAGGCGAAAATCTCTATTAAATTTTAGTGGTAGCTGTGGATTTGCCAAACCGTGGAGCTGTTAAAAGTAAATCGTAGGTTAAGGGGTTAACTGTTATTGTAAATAGTTATGTGTCTATTGAACCTGTTTCTACCTGAAGAACTAAAAATGATCAGATTTGGAAGTATACAATAAAACAAAAACTCATTAATAGATTATTAATACGGAATTCGATACGACATGGCTATATTATTCGTTAAAATGTTTCTGGCACGTTAGAATGTTTGTACATAATATATTTTTTTAATTTTTGGCACGCATACTCAAAAAAGGTTCGCCATCAAGGGTTAATCATAATATGACGGAAAATAATGGAACATAGCTGCACTTTTAGGACATCTCTAATAACTCACTGAAGTCTAAGATATAAGATAAGAAGTATATTTGCAATTAGGGGGGAATGTGAATCCCTACGAAAGCTTTTAATGTATTTAAAGAGCTGAACTGTCTGAGAAATTTCACCTTTGTGCCAAACATTTGTTCAGTGGATTATAGTTTTTATTACTTACGCTTATCTCAATATTTTAAACAATGCTATCCTTTGGTTTTAATCCAATCTCATAAACAAACAAACACACACACACGCATTATGTGTGTTGTGTATGCAAAGGATATCCACATCGTTACGCACTAGCTACTACTTCAACAGTTAATTACAGACATATGCTTCCTAGAATACATTGTTTCTTAAATATATGATATGGATGTAAATTACGCGGGTAGGCTGAAAAGAAATGCACACATGCTTGTAGAACACGAATATAAACAAATAGCAAGATTACGCAAAAAGTACCTTAAAGTACAATTCTTAAGCTTCAAAACCGTATATTTAATGTTCAACATAGTCACCGTTAAGGCTAATACATTTCTTCCAACGTGTAACACATATTTTTATTCCGTCACCGTAACATTCTTCCGACTTTTCTCGAATGTAGGACTTAACAGCTGTGCCTTCACCTCAGTGTGTAATGATCACCCTTGAAGTCTCTCTTGAGTAGAGGAAAAAATGAAATTTGCAAGGCGTAAGATCGAGGGAATAAGGAGGGTGTGGAATCGGTTCAAACTCCAGGTTTTGCAGAGCCTCGGCCCTGTTGTTCAATAATGAACCTGACATGTTCCTTGGATATTATAATATAGTTTGCGAGAAGCTTTTAAATGATTCACCGGTCATTTCGAATCAAATTACCGACGAGATTGCGATCTTTATCCCAATCACGAAATTTTATTGCTCATCGATTTACAGTAGATCTATCAACAGCATCGTCACCATAAACAGCTTTTAAATGACGATGAATCTGTAGCAGTCACTTTTTCAGCAGTAAAAAATTCGATAGGAGCACGCTGTTTAACACTAGAACCGCCGGAAATTTTACTCAAGTGTTATAAAAATATTTTGCACCAGAATGTTTATTTAAAACAATTTAATTTATTTATCTGTGGTACAAATTTAACTTATTTTAGAAAGAAATTTCTGGCTCGAATCAAAATATTTTTATTTGGTTCCGGTCAAAATGACCGTTATGGCGCTTCTAGTGTTAACTCGCGTTGACATAGCACTAGAACATGTCTCCATACTTCCGCTACTCAAAATACTCTGGATGATTTCAGCGACCTAAATTCTGCGCAAGCGTATAGAGTGAGAATGTTAATTCCACGTGCCACAGGGCATGCTTCTGAAGGTCATTTCGTTCGCGCTCTACAAGCATGTGTGCATTTCTTATCAGTTTACCCTCGTAGTAACAGTTAAAAAAAATACATCTAAAATTTTATACATTTACATTTACACTTTTACATTTATACATTTGTTACTGTAATTACATTTAACTAAAATACCTTTACTCTCTAACATATTTGGGGAGGTAAAATTATTTTTTTGAAATCTAAATTCACTTTCGAGTTACGAAACAGCGATTTTTTAAAATTATAAACACGCTCCATATACTGAGTAAAAACAAGAATATACAGGGTGTCCACTCTCAACGGTGTCCAAAGGCTAATTTCTAAACCGTTAGTCATAGACATATAGTTCGAATTACAATTTATAGTTCGAATTACGGGCTATTTTTTATCCCCTTCCCGTATTATACATTCGAAAGATGATTTACCTTTCGACTGAGCGTGAAGTTAATGTCAATTGGGAAGCCCATCAAGTCTCACTTTTTAACACTTGCAAATTAAATTGTTTTAATAGTTACAATTAGGGCTGGATTAATTATCAATATATCGGACAAATATTGATATTTTTTAACTATCGCAATAACAATATGTAAGCTCTGACTCTAACGATATATCCCAATAGCGATATCTAATCTCTGACACTACTTATATATCCCAATAACATTTTTTTCCCGCACCACGACTTCGAACCGCAAGAAGAAAAAGCGCCGAATATTGCGTAACCAATAACTTCTTCAAACCTTTCGCTCATCCGATAGATGCATTTATTCGCAGCCCCGCTTTATTCTAAATTCCCTCCCGTGATAATCTGTCTTTCGTTCATATCCCAGACCCAGACTAATTCATATTCTAATATATCAACATACATATGTCCGTTCGTTACTGAATAATGGTTTAATCGTCGTTGTTTTAATTTCGCTGCTACTATTGGTTTAGACATATTAGAACATATCAAGTCTTTGATACGTCCTGGCCAATGACTTCTTCAATCCTTTCTCTCATCCGATAGATGCATTTATTCGCAGCCCCGCTTTATTCTAAACTCCCTTCCTGTGATAATCTGTCTTTCGTTGATATCCCAGACCCAGAATAATTCATATTCTAATATATCAACATACATATGTCCGTTCGTTACTGAATAATGTTTTAATCGTCGTTGATTTAATTTCGCTGCTACTATTGGTCTAGACATATTAGAACATATCAAGTTTGATACGTCCTGGCCAATGACATGAGCTAGAACATCTGTTCATTGTTGAGTCAATAATTGCTATTGTCTATAGGCTTCATTCAATGCTCGTTCGTATGGTCTTCTCGAGCGAGTTATCAGCAGTGATTTTATATTTTATAGTAAGATGAACGTACGGTGTCGGGTAAATTGCCCGAATTATAATCAAGTGATTTAAAAAAAAAGAGGCTAAGAGTAACGTGTGGCAATATTTTGGATGCCCAGGTAATGAAAATGGTGAAGTAATAAATGAAAAAATTGCAGTATGCAGTATATGCGTTCGACCGGTATTTGCAAAAGCTACTTCTAATTTATGGAGCCATCTTAGCTATAATCATCCTCTACAATATGATGGACTACATTCAAGGTAAGAATTGATTTACTTTATTTTACTGATTTACTTTATTTATAAGATTTACTTTACTGATTGATTTTATTGATAATATTCACACGGGCGTGGAAATTAGTTAAACGAATTCCAGTTGTAATTTTTCAATGAAAATATATTTCTGATTTTTTTTTATTATATAATTTCTTTAATTTTAAATAAGACAAAAAAAATCGTGTTTTAAAAAATGACATAAATGAGCAAAAAGATAAAAAAGAACAATAAAAATAAAAAATATTACTACATCTGGGCCTTATTTTTAAAGTCTGTAAATATAATATTATTAAATGGCATTATACTGGATGTCTGCAAACTGGGCTGGAACGCTTGGATTAACTTCGTGTCATTAGACTGAAGCCGTGTTTGCTTTTTGCTCTGGACATGCAGGCTGGGTCGGCCTTTTTTTCTGCTCACTCGGGGTGTAGTGCGGCACGGGTCGCGTCTTACCAGAGCCAAACCCGAAAACTCTGCTTAAAGTCAACCCGACCGACACTCGGCACACTTCATCACAAACTCGAAGTGGAAGAAAATAAATTCATATTTTAATACAATATAAAAAAGAATTATTCTGTAATATCAAATTTATCTTTTTAGTACAAAATTGAATACATATACACTCATTAATGTTCAATTATATAGTTTTTTTCATAAAATATGTTCCTGACTTTCTTTTAAAATGGTTGGTCTACACGAACCGCGTGTCGGGTCGGGTTCGGGTAACCTGAGACGATGCAAGAATCTAATTTGAAGACTGGGTCGGGTTTGAACTTTTTTGTAGTATACGTCGAATTGATAGTTTCCCTTACTTTACTTTTCTCTCTCTATTTTTTTGGTAAAAATAATAGTTATATAATACATTTTTAATAGAAATTTTGAAGTTTTATTTTTGCTTAAAAAACTACAGAGTAATAATTTAAAAATCTATTTCCTTTTTTCATTGTTTAAAAGTTTGGATTTTCTTTAACCACATTTTCCTTTCATTTTAATTTACATTAAAAATTTTATAAGTTTACGTGCTTAGTGTTGACTCTAGAAAAAAAGGGCCGCCGGGCGGGAATTTTTCACATAGGGGACAATATTCTGAAAAAGGATACTTTTTCTCAAAAAGGGAATACTATTCTAATAAAAGGCCACTTTTTTTCAAAAAGGGCACACTTGTACCTTGTTTACAAAAAATATTTTGAGCTGGTTTGTTTAGAATCCCTAGAATTTGTGATATTTTTCCGAGATCAACTGAATTGCCACGGGGCGTATAGGAAGTGTTAAAAAGGCAGCCGGGCGCATCGGAAGAATTTCGAAAGAGCCGCCGGGTGCCAAAATAGAAATAAAAAGGGCCGCTGGGCGCAAAATAGAAATAAAAAGGGCCGCCAGGCGTAAAATAGAATTAAAAAGGGCCGCCGGCCGCTGAGCCCTGCTAAAGCGGCTTAGAGTCAACACTAGTGCTTATAATTGCTTAAGTGATCAGATCAAGATCACTAAAATTGATATACCATGTTCTATGGCCGGCACAGATGCACAAATAATCTGAAAAATCCAGTACTTGAATTTTTATACATAAATATGCGGTACAAAATTCGAAATCCAGCACCTATTGGACCTTGGCGATTCCGAATTTCGTTTCATTTTAATTAAATATATATATATATATCTACCGCCTCCCTCCACCCCACCTCCTCTCCCAAAATACAAAAAACAGTGCGTGATTTACGTCAAGAATGCGTTTTCAATACTAAAAAACCATAATATTAAAGCAGATGTTTTAATAGCGAATTTTTTTAATGTAAGAAAAAAAAATCTATCCACATTGAACACTCTCTTTCCCCGCAAATTATTTATATCAGAAACACGTTTACAATACTGAAAAAAGATAGTACTTAAAAATAATAAAACTAAAGTAGATATTTGAGTTAAAAAGAAAAAAATAAACAAATAAAAGCTCTATCCATGGTTTCTTTCTGCATTGAAAAACATAATGATCTGATTGTGTAAACATATGACTTCCGATTTCTCGGGGCGAGGTGAATAAACGAAAACAAACAGCAGATGCGCTCCTGCTTTTCATTCGAAGTTTCGGAAGGCGTTGTAACTTTCTAATAAATAATTAAATTTTAATAAAAATTTCTTACACAGCCTAATTTACTATTATTTCAACTAGCTGAAAATTTGAAAGAAATCGTTCAATTTACATAGGAGATATGGATATATTGATTATTATTATTTTTTTAACAGTAAGGAAAAGAACATTTTGATTTTCATTCTTTTTCTTTTTTTGTTTGCTTGCAACTGTTTTTTTTTTTCTCTCTGCACTTAAGCACTACAAACTTGATGTCACTTTCAAGGTCCCTTTTATACCATTTAAAAGAATAGAATTTGAATAATGTGTTCTCGCGCTAAAATGAGGTGGGGGGGGGGGGTGGAGTTTTCTGTCATGACGGCTTTTTAAAAAGCCATCCGGACAAGGAGTGGGTATCTATAAGATGTATATTCATTTGTAAATAATTATATAATTATTAATGTTTTAAATTTTTTTGTTTATTAATCTTTTAAAATAAATGTTATGAGTATTTTCATAAATTTATAATGCAATGATTTCTTTGAACTAACCAAAACTCTCTGATTTCGAACTTCTTGAAATCTAATGCAGAATATCGATTGTTTTGTTTATGTATTTGTTTTTGTTAGCCAATAACTTTATTTTATTTCTATTTTTTTTCATTTGCAACATTTCTTTCTTTCTTTTTTTTTTTTTTTTTTTGCTTTTAAATTCAGTGGCATTTTCGAAATAAAAAACAGATTTAAATATCAAACCGAGTATTTTGCGTAATCAAGTAGAATTTTATGGTAAGTTTTTCTTTTTTGTTAGTTTCTTTCTGGAAAAATATGTCGTTAGGGGTCTAGATGTTATTTACAAAATATTTATAAAAAAGTGAACTTTCCTTAGCATAGGTCTATTTCCAAATGGGATTTGAATATGTATATTTTAAAAATTTTAATGTTTTATTCATCCATAGATAAACAAATATGAAGGTATAAAGACAGAGAAATTTTCTTAATATTTTAACTATTAAGAATGTATTGATACTCTTAGAAAAAGATTAAAAAATAAAATTTCTGCTGCATCTGTCATTCACTGAAGACTATTTAATTACGAGTACATGCAATTATGACATTAAATCTGTTTCAGTTTTTGCTTTTCACTTATTTTAATCATTTTAAAATCATCAACGTCCTAAAATTGAGAACTTTTTAGTTTATCTAGTAAAGTTTTTTTTTTAAATAATATCCTTCGTTTACGCGATAAAATTAAATAGTTAAAAAGTTATTCATAAATAATACATAAAACAGGAATAATCGAGAACAAGCTAAAGAAAACCACTATGTAATCAATGATATAAGTGCAAATAGATAACGAATATTGGTTATTTTTTCTAAAGTATTTATTTGTATCATATATATATATATTTAAAGAATATTATGTGAGCAAATAGGTATAAAACATTAATTCTTTGCTTCCTACAGCTATTTGCAATAAAATTATTCCTACTATACCATTTGTCTTTAGCAATAAGAAATTTTTCTATTCCCTCACACTTTAAAGTAGTTATCGCGATATATCACCGATATTGATATTAACTCGTTGATATATTGCGATATTAAATTTTTGATATCGTCCAGCCCTAGTTACAATTACATTGTTTCAATAGTAGTGCTGTTTCAAAAAAGTGTAGCAATCAGCAGCTATTCCGGGTGGGAGGAGTCTACATCGTCTCCACCAACTGGAAGTTTCCTGCCTTCTTTCAAAGACCTTTTCTCTCTAACGTAATATTCTTACTACAGTTCTACTTTTTGTCTCCTTACGGCATCGTACATTGGAAAGACGATTAACCTGTTTGTTTATTTGTTTTATTGGACACATACATCAGACTTGTGTGCTTGACAAAAAGGCCCGCTTATAAGTCATCGTCGATATACAGATACGAGATAGCACAATGAAATTTACAGCACAGAGAATTTTTACATCCGGGAGCTCCACAAAGAGTGTGCAATGGAGCCAGTGGGAGTGGAACCCGACAAGCCTCCTACGCTCTAAAGCGATTAGCAGCGTGGTGTCTTAACCACTCGGCCGCGGAGGCCCCACGATTAACCTTTCGACGGAGTGTGAAGTTAATGTCAACTGGAAAGACCATCAAGCTATTCTCATGATTTAGCACTGACAGATTAAATAACGCACTGTTTCAACAGAAGTACTGTTTAAAAAAAGTGTCGCAATCAAGGAATATGAATAATAAAAAAAAAGAATGAATTCTAGAACAAATGGGTTAAACATTTATAATTCTGATCATATCGAAAACTATTCTGTGCCGCTGTGCAAGCTACCGACACAGATGATGTACTATATATTGGTGATAAATGTAACTATTCTGGCAGTAATTTGGCAATATTTTCGTAATTAAAAATATCCCTAGGCATTTTGTATATTTCTGAAAAATACATTGTGTTACTATATATATTTTCGCATTATTTCATTTTTAGTTGTTCTGTTACTTTTTGCTCACTCCGTATTTCAATTTCACGATATTGTCAATTGGGCGCGTTTTTTTATTCAAAAAATTTTCGAAGAGAAATCTTTCTTTTATTTGATGATTACATTGCGCAAATAAAAGCGAAATTTCCGTTAAACCAAAGATTATTGTACGAAAATTCTCGTGAATATTTTGAATAAAGAAGTCGTTTATTTGTCAACATTGCACTAACAGAACCTTTTTTTTAAAGTATGCATTATCTTCTTATCAGGATATGTTCAATGGGCGAATGTCTGCAGACCCGATGGTCAAGTGCGAGCCTTCCAGCCCGGCGACGCCTCCATCTACCTCGAGCATTCCCGGAGAGGATTGTCACCGAAACACAGAGGACGGCCCCGCCTACCTTAACGGGTCGAACTATGCTCCGGCATTTCCATGCGGTGGTACGACCGCCTTAACAAACTCTGGTAAGAAACTTAAGTAATTATCACTGTATTTCACTACGACCACACTGAATATTTAAGATGTCTTAGACACCAGTTTTGGAGGGTACACTCCGAGCGTCTGTTCACATCGTAGAACTAATCTAAGATAACACAATGAAAATCACTTTGTCGGAGATCTGAACAAATTAGAAGTGTGCGCATGCGCGTATGTTAAAACGTGATTCAATAGCCAATCAGTTAAAGCTAAGATCCACGGCCAATCATAGTGAGTGATAGTGGCTGTATCTAACTATAGTAATTTTCTACTCTCTATAAGTGAGTTTGTGGAACTCTCTCAGTCAGCTCGGTGGTCTGAGATATCGTAAATATCTCTTGTTAACCGGGTATTATCTCAGAGCCTATTATTGTCTAGGCCAGGGATGGCGAAATATTTTTGGAACAGTATTGATTGAGATGCTAAAATCTAAATCAAATTAGATTGGCAAAAAGGACAAACTAAGATAAGCTGGGCATGTTTAAAATCGATTGATCGGAAATTGAAGGATATTAACTGCGGTTATTGCATTCCGCTCTAATTCTATATGGACTTTAAAAATTACCAGACTAAGACACGATATCTGTACTCTAATACTAGTATTAAAGTGCTATTCCTTATTACTTGTTCCATTCAGCCTGTAAAATGGAGAGGTTGAAGTAGCTTCGTGTACTTCTTTATGCCTAACGTTAATAATTTAACCCTTTGAGGTGCAGAAAAATTCTGTTCGCAAAATGATGAAATGATTGACTGACAACGGACTTTACAAACGAGCTTCTTAGAAAATAAAAACTTGTTTTTCTAAACATTCATTATAAAAGCAAAATTTTATTAAAAAATTATTGGCGATTTTTGTCAATTTGGAATTGAAATTAGGCGGTCACGCCGTGTGACCACCCATCTTGAAAGGGTTAAGATAATCTCTTCAACAACCATTATTGCAGTAATAGGTTCCACTGCAAGAACAGTATAATTTATTTTATAATCAAGAAAAGGAAATTTTCCAATTAGATAAACCATCTTCAAGGTTAGATTAGCATGTACTGTTATTTTTAACACAATCATGTAAAGTTATCATACGAATTAAATATTTCTAACTGAGCGGGAAAATGCCCAAGCCGGGAATTGAACCCAGGTCCTTGGCTTACATTGCTAATGCTCTACCGTTTAAGCTGCCTACCAATATCTACGTACACATCGTTTATATGGAGTTCCTTTACATGCAGTTTATTCTGTCGAGCTGTCTACATGGCAGACTAGATGTTATTACCAATATGGTTATCTGAGCGAAATATGCTCGCCAGTTGTCAGCCCAGGTAGGTTGAACGGTGGAGCCTTAGCAATGTAAGCCAAGGATATGGGTTCGATTCCCGGTTTGGACATTTTTTCGCTCAGTTAGAAATATTTAATTCGTAAAGTAGCATAGTTGAGGTTTATTTCAACAGAGCGAAAAATGGCCAGACTAACACTCAAACCTGGGTCGTTGGCTTGCCGTTCCAATGTTTTTCCTACTCAGCTATCGAATGAAGTCCTGGAATACATAATTCATTCTTATTAGTTGGACACAGCTGTGAACTATGAAACTAGTATTGCAGTTTGAAACCATGTCTAACAAATAAGAGTGAATTATACCAGCCAGGCTATCGTACAGGTAGCTCACTATAAAGAGCATTGAAACGGCAAGACCCAGGTTCAAGCCCTGGCTTGGTAATTTTTCGCTCTGTTGGAAAAAAAACCTCACCTATGCTACTCCAGTCTTGAAAATAATATATTCTATTATGTTAGCATCCATTCGTATAGCCATACTAAAAAAAAAAAAAAAAGAAAATTGTTTAGAGCTCAACACTTGTAGTATAAGTTTGATTTTTTTTTTTTTAATTTTGGGAAAGATATAAGCAGCAACTTTAATACCAGCAAATGCATTTAATCAAAGATATACTTTTCTTATCAAATGCCCCAAATTATTTGTATGTTTATGAATATTCATATTAACCGTAAGCACACGCGCTTGGATAAATCTCACCCCAATCACACTTTTTCTTTAAAAAAAGGATAAATTTTTTAGGGCTTTTCTGACCTGCCTTGTGCCTTTCAAGGTCAAGGTCAAGAAGGGGTGGGTGAAACAATGTATTTTCTTTGTTCGCTAGGAGGGAAGAAATATACCTCTTGGGATTAAATGATCCCGCGCGTGTACAAACGTTTCATTTCGATACGTTGATTTCTTTTGGGATAACCCACACTTAAATAATTTTAATGAAAGACTAACATAAAAGCTACTTGTACATATTGAAGAAAGGGTATTAAATGCAAAAAAAAAAAAAAAAAGAAACGTGATTTTTACAAAAATTGTTACAAAATCTGAAAATAAATGTGAAAAGCATAATTTTCACCCTAAACGAAGTTGTACTGATGCATTTTAAAATATAGAGCAGTAGATTTGTTTTTGAAACGCATTTAGCCAAAAATGCAATGTGAGACAAAATGGTATGAGATTTATCCCACGTGTGTAGTAACGTAATGGAAATTAGCGCGTGTGTTGACGGGTTAATAAATAACCATTATAATGAATAATATAATTTATAAGCAGTATGACTCTCACCATTGCTATTACTGTTATTATTATTATTACTATTAATTGCGCAGTTCTAAAAGGTGTTTATTGTGTTTTCCAACAGAGGGTCCGGTGAGATGTGACCAGTGTGATACATTTTTCAACAGCCGGCGGATTTTAGACATGCATCAAGCGTATTACTGTCAGGGAAAAACGGTCACACAAGCTGCTAGTTCGGATACAGATACAGAAGATGCAACAAGTGCTGTTAAATCAGGTAGGTTTTCGATATTTGTCATGAAATTCAGTTATGCTTTTGTACAGGGTGAGTCAAAAGTCCTTAGAGAAATTTTAAGAATAAGACAGACGTTCAAGCACAAGTCATTTTCCCAAGGAATATAGCGGTATACGTAACAGATGACGATAGTTACAGAAAGCTCCTTGACAGCGAAGTATTCGAAATATAATTAACTCGGACAAAATGTACAACAATGGTACATTAGAATACGGGATTACCCTAACAAAACAACTCGTAAGAAACACATATTTACAGTTTCAACCACACTAAAAAAACTGTTTTGTTGAAACAACTAAATTTTGGTTATATAGCTCCAACCAAATATTTTGTTTGAAATAATCAAATTTTGGTTAGATTAACCGAATGATTTTGTTAATTCAACAAATCATTTGGTTAGTCCAACCAAAATTTCGTCATTCCAACCAAAATATTTGGTTGGAGCTATATTAACCAAAATTTAGTTGTTTCAACAAAACAGTTTTTTCCGTGATGAATAATAACGTTACATTGACAAGCATTATGTTTTATTGTGCTTACATTTATCAACAAAATACGTACAGTAAGCGTTCACTGGACTCGTCGTCCTTTACTTATACTTGAATCTTTAAACCTGTCTTATGCCTGAGTTTTGTGTTATATAAACTTGAATTACACTATAAACTGCATTGTAACACATAAACGTAATAGACCGAGAGGCTACTGCACAAACCGTCATCTCTTCGAGTTGACGGCTGAAATTCCAGGATTAGTTAAAACTCGATTTGCATATTAAAATGCAACTGGTCTGCCAAGTGATATATTGGGGGGAAAAACTTGCAAGCTCGATTTTAGTTGTTGAATTGTAAGTTTACCATTGCGTTTTCCTGCTCCCAATCCTCCTGTTTTCATATCTTTGAGTGCAGGAAAGCACAATGATAAACCTATCGATCAACCACTAAAATTGGTCTGCATGTGGTTTCCACCAAGATTTGACTTGGAATACCAGTTGCATTTTAATATATTAATCGAGTTCTGTCTAATCCTGAAATTTCAGCAGCCAACTCGATGAGGTGATGGTCAGTGCAGCTGCCTCCCGTTCTACAATTTTCTTTGTTTGTTTGTTTGTTTAACCCGCTGCCAAAAAACTCAATCTAACGGTCGTCCGTGGCGATTCCGACACATGTTTCTATAAGAAATTTACTTATGTTGTTCGTATGTTTGTACTTATCTCAGTTTGAATTAGGAACTCGCAATCGATCATCAAAATGATTTATTAGAACTTCAAACGAACCCCTTATCTTTTTAATATCTCATTCCTATGACAAATGAGCATCCCTGCTCTTAAATGTGATGGGGAATAAAAAAAAGATTGACTTTTTCATCAAAGTACGTAATTGCTATAGTTACCGCTAGGGATCACTAGGGATAAGGAGGGGAAGGGGATAAGGCATTGAATCATCTATTTTAAAGAAATGAGGTCTAGTTTGCTAGTTGTGAACTTTTGTAAAAGAAAGGCTTGTGAATGTTTAGCTCATTAGAATCTTCATATTCAGAAATATATTTCAATATATTTCTTTATTATTAACTTTCTCATTTGCGAAGTAATATCTCAACAGTTTAAACGGTGCAGATATTAGGGGCAAGTATCAAGGGTACTAGTTTAAAAAACCCATAAACAAAATTGAAAAAGTAAAAGACAATCTTTGTAGCGATCGACCCAAGTTATCGATTGCAAAATAAATAAATAATGTATATGTATATATATATAAATGCAAAAGAGATATTTCAAAAAAATTCTGCCACAGGATTAACATTGATGAGTGAGTGTTTTCGCGTGAGTGAAGTAGCTCTTTTAAAAACATTTGTATTTCTTTTACAGTGCACCATAGAAAGTAAGTTCCAAGTGGACCATTTCATGAAAAACGGATAAAATGCCCTGCACGTGACGCTTACATAAATACCTCTGTCTTATAAGATGTTAGACTATATACTATACATTAAAAGTAACAAAAAAGCTTATATTTTCAAATTAACATAGTTGTTTTAATTTGAGGATACAACAGCATTGTTAAAACAGCAGTAATATGTAGAAAAGCTGTCTCCCAAGTGATATGGAAAGGCCCTTTAAGTAGGTTTTAAAATCTTCATATTTTAAACCCTAGACCTAAGTAAGTCGCCTGTTTTTGATAAGTTAAAAAATTACTACAATTTAAATCCTATACCCAAGTAATCTGCCCGGCCATTCCATGAAAAACAATCATCCAAAAAGGCCATTCCATGTAAAACGGGCAAAATGTCCTGCGCTTGACTCTTATATAAATACCGTATTTTATGGAAGAAACGCCGCGGTGTTTACAAGTTTGAAAGTTATTTTTTTGTCAAGTGCGGCGTTTACGATTTTTTTTTCGCGCGCGTAAAATTGTGATAAAATAAAAGTTCATTAATCCCATGAATATATATTATTATAAGACTGTTTGTTCTCAAGCCCCCTCTTCAACAACACGAAACTTTCTGACTTTACCGATTATGAAAACTGTGACATTTCGGATGATGATACTGAACCATACAGGTGGACAAAGAAAATTTACTACTCTTTCACTCAGATATTGACAACTCAGAGTTTGAGGGTTTCGAGTAGAAGCTAAAAAAAGAGCTAAAGGGCATGCGACGTAAAAAGCATGCTAAGTTGCGACGGCCACTTAAAACAATGCGGAGCGCCTAAGGAGAGGGTCCTCGTCCCGTGCTCTGGATGGTTTTAATACCAATTGACGTCTTCTTAATTAAAAAAATTACATAAAAGTATTTAAAACCTGATTTAAATATTTTAAATAAAATTTTAGAATCCTAAATTATTAAAAATGAGGCACTCAGGCTGTTCAGAAAACTTTGATTAAAGTTAGGTCAATGGGACACTGTCGACAAAAGTAGCGTTCCCACAGGTGCGGCGTTTACGATATTTTAAGCTTATTTAGACCAGTTTTGAAGAATGCGGCGCTTACGACGAGTGCGGCGTTTCCATCCACCTATATCTATTAACTTAAAAGTTGTTAAAATATAAACTACACATTAAAAATAACAAAAAAAAAAAGCGTGGATTTTTGTATTAGCATAGTTGTTTTAATTTGAGGATATAATAGCATTGTTAAAACACTGTAATATGTAGAAAAGCTGTCCCACACTTGACATAGAATAGCCCTAGTAAGTTCGTCCAATTACTGTGAAAAGAGTAGTTACTTTCCCTTCCTAAGATATCTTCTCATTCCCGTCCCTTTCTTTCGTCATTTCCGCTTCTAGGATTATTTTATTCCCCAGAGCGATAAAAATAAAAACTGTTTTCATTACAAAATAAATCTTCCTTTTTTAGAAAAAATGACTGTTCACAGTCCTGGAGTATCTGAAAACGACGGCGTTAGCACCCCACCGAAAGATCTTTCTTCCATACCTCAAGAAGACGACCATTCACCGAGCTCGTTGGCTAAACGAAGGCGAGCTGCTTCGTTGAACGACATGGCCCCAACGACAAAAGCAGGAAGACCGTTTCGTTGCCAGTACTGCAGTTATTCTACAGACAAAAAAGCCAGTTTGACGAGACACATCCGAATGCATGGAGGAATGGGAAGGGCGGCCGAAGGTCCACCAGTGGCTACACCACCGATGGCTCGTTATTGTGCCAATTGTGATATACAGTTTGCCTCATACAAAAATTACCAAGTAAGTAATAACAAATACAAATTGAAAAATTTCAAAAATGAAAATGTTAAAATATATCAAAATATATCAGTCCGTTTACATTTCCAAAATTAAAAAAAATAATAATAACAAATTCTCGAATTGGAGTGACGTTTGCTCCGTAATACTTGTCAAAAAGTCAGATTATTTGTAGCAAAAAGAAGAAATAGTTCAATATTTCACCAGTAGGGCGGGGGATATTAAAATCAAAGTCATTGAAAGACAAAATGTTTTTGAGATTGTACAACACATGTTCATTTGCATATGATAATATAATACATTTTCAATCGAAGTAAATAACTGTTGAATAATATCAACATTTTTTATATCTTTTAATAATTTGAATTATAATAGAGCCATCTATTGGGGAAATTCCAAAGTATTTTTTATGTAGTCCCCAAAATGCTTCCTTTTGATAAGTCTAATGGTGAAAACCGCACTCCGATACGATAATTTGTTATTTTTTTTTCATAAATTTTTGAAATGTGAACGAACTTACGAGATAATCTGTATGTATGACCTTCATTTATTCTCCAGAAAATTAACAAAACCGCTTTCACTTGTTAAATTTCTTGAGGAAACAGAAGATTTTCTTCTTCATCATATATTTATGATTATTTATGAGTTATTAATGAGTTGTACATTCTGTTACTGTGTTGCAACACCGAAACATTAATAGAATTGCAGAGTATTTCAATTATTCCAGTTTTATTATTCTTGAAGGATCTTCGTTTTTTCTTCCAGTGTATTAATGAAACCTTTTTTGCTTTTTAATTTTTCTCCAGATTTCTAAATGGTTTACCTAGTATGAGAATATTCAAGTTAAATTATGAGCTATTAATAATCGGTATACAATTATGTAGAATATACTAATAATACGCTGTGTATTATTTGAATTGGCATACAATGCATCCGAGTAAGTATTTCGATTCCGAGCGTTGACAAAAGTTATGAGGTTTTAATAGCAGTATTGCTCATGGAAAAATAAAACTTCTCAAAAAATTCGTGGAAGCACTTAGAACCATAGTTAAAAATGTACACAAATTTCGTGATGAAGTACCGATATATGTGCTATGTTTGCAGATTTATAATTATATACTATTCTGTGTAATAACTTAATTTCAATCATATTACGGATTTAAATTTTATTCTAAGTTAAAAACTTTCATAATTTCACAAAGAACTTCATTGAAATTCAAAGCTCGTTTGAAAGTCAGTTTCCTCATCTTCTCAGAATGTAAAAATGAAATTTTTATTGCGTTTACTTCAAAACAGTGGTCTACGCAATTGGAACAATGTCGTTTCAGAGCAACGATGTATAAAAAAAATTTAATTGTGGAGTAGCGAAATACCTATGCAGATTTTTTTTACATATTTATAATGTAATACAACAGATTCTGAATAATACAAGCGGATAATCGGAATATAACATCGGATAACCGGAACTTTTCAAAATTTCCTTCAAATAGCAAAATACTTTAAGAAAATATCTTCGTACAAAGGATAATTTTCACATTCTCTTCAGCTTCGGTATAAGTGATTTCCATTGGGCTATTTTGTTTAAGGATGTATTTGTAATCATACAGGGTTCCCACAAGGTCTTTTTTTTAAATAAAACAAATCTTCTTTTAGAATTTCTTGTGTAAATCTTGCAGAAACCAATCCCAGAGTTTATTTCTATTGCAAATGTTGTAAAAACTTACCACTTAAATTTTTTTTCGGAAATACTGGTATTTAGAAATCGGACAAATAGGAGTTCTGAACATACTATAGGCCGATTTTTATTTTTTTTTATTTTTTTTTTTTTAACTGAGATAATTTTATAGGTTCACAGCGAATATATCCAAGAAAATTGTAAACAATTATGCAATCACATTAGGTGAAATGATCCTCATGTAATCACTACATACAGTCATATATCTCGATGTGAAATCTTCGGTTCGCCCAGAAAAATTGGGTAACCAATTGTGATTGTAATTGTAAATCTCACAGCAACCGAAATAAATCTCAGCAGCTTGATCAGGGACCCGACGCTCCCTCTCAGACTCTGGTTGAGAGTCGGGAGGAGTGGATGTGGTCTACCCCTCGGGATTGCACTAACACTCTAAAGCGAAAGCTGAGTTCCCGAGGTGGTCATCGCTGTCATCGCTGCAACACACGGCACATTTCAAAATTTCGTCACCAGAGGGCTATTTTTAATAAATTACACATTTAGCATTACGATGGTTTAGAAATTTTATTTACATGATGTTCATAATTAATCGACCCTATTTTAAAGTTGTCTACAGACAAAAATATTGTTCAGAATGTTGTGAAATGTTTTGGAGGACATAATAAAAGTACGGTAATTTGTTTAAGCGAAAAAAAATTAGGAGCCGTTTTTTAACGAATTGAATTACTCACTTAGCATACGTTTACGATAGTTTAACAAATTTTGTTATAACCGAACGTGTTCTGCATAACTTTCATCATTTTCAGATACCATCTGGAATCGTAAGATAGCATTTTCCACAGTTAACCGAAGTGTGCTCTGTGAAATGCTAGGAACATGGCGCGAAATGCTGTCTTTAGAATAAAATTAAGTTAATAATTAAAATTTCTAAATTATCGTAATGCTAAACGTGTAATTTATTAAAAATCGCCCTCTGGTGGCGAAATTTTGAACTATTTTTATTTTTATTTTTTTTTAGCTTAAACAAATTCCCATCCCTTTATAATGTCTTTTACAAAATTTCACAACTTTAGAACAATAGTTCCGTCTGTAGACAACTAAAAAGTAAGGTCGTTTAATTATGGACACCCTGTATGTTATTTCTGTTGTCCACATGTCTTTCTCTTAAGTAAAATGTAGTGTACACGATAAATGAGGTCTTATTGGATAGGATTTTTTTCCCACATGTGACATCGCATACTCAATTTAATTAACAGGTAGCGTACAAAGATGAATGAGGTGTCACTGGATAGGATTTTCGCCAGAAGACATTGCATACTGAATTTTCATCATACTTTTAAGTTAAGTGTCATGATATATATTATCTCTGATGTCAACATACCTTCTCTAAGCAGATACAAAACGCACCACGATAAGTAGGGTGCTATACGAAAGGTTTTTGAGCAGGTTTTGGACATAGTACACTGGTATTTTGTTAAAACAAGTCATTTGATTTCTTAAAAATCGCAGTTAATTGTAAATTAATAAAAAATGCACCAGAAAATAAATTCGAAGTTTGCTTTGCACGGATCTACTGGTTCTTTTTTATTGCTAAAAATGCGAAACCTGATGTGCTATTCTTAAATAGCGGCATGCATGTTATTGCCAGAGAATTTATTTAGTAACAATTCCGTTTTGAATGAAATGTTATCATCCACTGATAGTCCAAGAGCCGACAGCACAAAAACCTATGTTATTAAGCACAAGAAAGAAACCTTTATTTTATGGAAGAGTAGAAGTAGGGGAATCTAATGATCCATGTCTGCCAGAAATGAAGTGGTGCATAATCCAAAAACTAATACCACCGGTGGTTGACTCAGAGATTTATCATTGTTTGTCCTACAACTATCCTCCATGTTTTCATACCTTTGTTTGTAGGACAAACACAGTGATAAACCTAAGAGTCAACCACTCGTGGTATTAATTTTTGGATTATGTACCACTTCATTTCCGGCAAACATGGATCATTAGATTTCCCTACTTCGACTCTCCCATAAAATAAAGGTTTTTTTTCTTCTTGTGCTTGGTAATATAGATTTTTGTGCTGTCGGCTCTTGGACTATGGCTGTATTTACACTTGTTTATAATTTGAGTTGACATTCAATGCGTTCTAGCGAGTATTTCAAGAGTTGACAAATGTGATAAGGTTCTAATACAAGTGTTGCTCATGGAAAAATTAAACTTCCTTCTCTTCTTTCTTGAAAAATTTATCAAAATAATTAAAACCTTGTCATTAAAATATTGTATACCAATTCAATGATGGAGTAACAAGATATTCGTACGCATACTTTTATACATTTATAATTTTATACCATTTTGTATAATGATATATTTTTTTCATATTCAAGATTAAAATTTTATTCTTTAACTTGAATACTTTTTTAGGTTCATAAAGAATTTTATTGCAACACAAGGCACGTTCACAAATCAGTAAATTCATCTTCTCCAAACGCCTCACAGCAGCAACAGCAGCAACCCCAACAATCAGCAACCCCACAACAGCATCAAACTCCTGCTCAATCCCACTCTCCCAGAAATCAACCATCACCTTCAGACTCAATGTCCAAACCCGGTTACAACATGGTTCTGAATCAACCCCTCTATGCTGCCATATCCACCAGCCCGCTAATTCTAGTCCCTTGCTCTTACGTAGCTGGTGCTGGTGGTTTATCACCCAGTCTCATTCCTGCTGGAAACATTGTGATACCAAATCCACAATCCTCATCACCAGATCCCCCAAAGAGTGTGATCCCCACATTCACAGTCTTACCTGGAGCATCAGAATCTGATTCAACGCCAGCTCCAGAAGAAGCTAGTTCTACTCCAGTAGAAGCCAAAGAGAACAAAGCTCCAAAAGAGACTCAGATCATCCCAAAAGTTGAAGTTGCGAAGAGTCCCGGAAAAAGTAAAGAAGATTCTGCCGAACAACCACTTGACTTGAGTTTTCGCAAAAAAGAGAACGAGAACGCTAAACGTACTTCGCCTCATAGACCTGCAGGTTCAGGTAAAATAAAGTTGAAATGAATTTTGTCATTTTAGTTATATTATATTTCTTAGAACTACAATTCTCTGACACAATTTTTATTCATTTGAATAATTCATCAATTTAACTCTGTTTTCAAATACAAACTCACTACTTAACGACACAATTGCGAAATCATTTTATACGTTAAATGCATAAAATTTCAGATATTTCTATTCAAATTTTGAAAAATCAAATTATGTGCTTCGTTATTTTCTTTAAAATAATAATAATATTAATAATAATAATAATAAATCTCTTTCAGAAAAAAATATAAATCAAGTGCGAGTTTTACACGGGCATAAAGGGTTCCGTACAACAAAGACCTTGTAAAAAGTTTAAACTTGGCATTTTACCTAGCTCGCTTCGAAAGGAGGTCGCAAGGTTGCAACGTCACCCTTGTCCGTGCCACTTTTTTTCATATAGGTTTTTAATTAATGTCTTCGCTAATTACCGACATTTTTTTTAAAATCATTATCAATAACCCTTGAATGATTCCGCGTCGATAGATATCTCGAATGCTCCTCAACTCCTCCACTGAGCGCCCGCAATTGTAAAGTTTGTAAACGAAAAACTTCGATTTTCTTAAAAACTATGTGACCTAGAATAATGAATATAGCTTTCCAGTAAGGTTTAAATAAATTCCCACTACCCCAATTTTTTTCATAATTTTTGTTTCAGTAGATTCGGCAATAGATACGGGGGAAGGAATATTTTCGCAGTACAATTTCGACGATATCTCTGAAAATGTAAAGCAAAAGATTGAAAGAAATATATTTTTTAATTCTGTGTTACGAGATCTTCCGAACAATGACCCACATGCTATAATTTTTTTTCATGTAACTTAATAATCCCACACCCCTAAATCATCCCTAAAAAGATTTGTGAATAGATAATAATCTATAAATATATGGGTAATAACCTTCATAACTCTGACAAGTTTCAACTCTCTACGTTCCATAGTTTTCGAGAAAAACGGCTATGACAGACGGACAGACAGGCACACGAGTAATCTTATAATAATTCCATTTTCGCTTTTTTTGTACGGAACTCTAAAAAACAATATGTTTATTAAAGATTTTCTGACCGTGGCCCGTGGCCGTACCTTGTTAAGGATGCATAATTCGAAATAACGTTACCTCTGTGTAAAATAATATTTTAAATACAAATTTGTTTTTAAATGTATTTTTGGGGGGGAAGAAAGTGAATATTATTTGTATTACTTACAGCCAAAGTTGATGTACTTGCTGGAGAATCTATGGATTTGATGATTCCGAAAGTAAACGTGAACGCAAAATATAAATATTGAAAAGAATAGAAGATTTTGAGAAATTAAAAATAATTAAATGTGAAAGACGTTCCTTGTTATTTTTGATACGAGTGTGAATCAAACATAAACCGGAATTTTTGTTTTTTAATTTATTGATACAAGGTACAAAACAGAAAGTTACATATTATTTTTATATATAATCTCTTGATTTCAAAATACATTTTCCCCAACGGATTGGAAGTTTTTTTATATCGTCATCATAGAAAGAAGAGAGGCCTATCGCCAACCAATTGCGCACGAAGTCTTGAACAACAGTGTCATCGCCTAATCGTTCACCTTCTAATGCTTCTTTCAAAGGCCCAAACATGTGATAATCACAGGGGGATAAGTCAAGACTATAGGTTGGGTGTTCCAGTGTTGTCCAATGCATTCCCTCCAACTTTTCGCGAGTCAGGTTGAATGTATGGGGACGGGCATTGTCATGAAGCAAAATCACTTCTCTGATCAGAAATTCACGTCTTTTCCGCCGATATGCACGTTTTATTTCGTCCAACAGCTGGCAGTAGTAGGCAGCACTCTCGAGAATGTCCCGAACGGCGCCAATGTTTTCCTCAGACAAACTTACTGAAGGAAGGCGGGAAAGGGGGGGGACGCGTGCTCGTCCTTCCACAAACTTTCTGTGCCAGTTATATACTTGGATTTTCTTCAGACATGTCCCCCAAACTGTGCTTAAAGTATTCTTAAGATTTCAGTCAGTCTTACGCCTTCATTTATGAGAAATTTAACAACAATGCGTTGCGCAACGTTTGAGTGAACCTCTATCTCACTCATCGTGATGCCGACTGAAGAACGGCGAGAGTATCACATATCGGCACATAGATAGTCATGGGACATCCCCACCTGCTATGCGCAGAGGTTTGAGCACCCTCGCGATGACCTTCAGGCCTCCCAGCAGAAATTCCGATTCATATTTGATTCACACTTGCACGTTTTACTATTTATGCAGGCCTCGGAGTGGTCTCTTTTAAAAGAAACCGAATTTAAATTTTGCCCGCCGCTATTTCCTTACGAAATTTTTCGTTTTAGATTTGCCTTGTAAGTGTCGTAGAAAACAACTTCGTGATGAGCTTTTGCTTGCAATCGTTGTAGTAATCAGAGCTGCAGAGTCGGTGGGAAAAATGGGCGACTCCGACTCCGCAGCCCTGGTAGTAATCGACACAAACATCATTTAAAAAATTTAATGGTGGCCAAAAAAGATATTCCTGCGAGGTCTGTCTATATTATATATTATTCTATGATATGTATAATTTGAAATTCTTAGGTGAGCGGTGCTAACAGTAGAAGTCCGAAATTGCAATTTTATAGTATAGTGGAAAACTGTGTACGTCAGTTTTGGGTTTAACTGAATGCAGACTGTTTTGGTTATTATCAATGCAACAGTGAAATGTGTTTCTATAGTGTAAAGTAATAATTGTTACTGTTTAGTTTTGTGCTGGGAGTACTGTAATATACAAACGTAACAAACATTTCTTTCTTGTACTCTTATGATTACTAATTAAAGCAGTTCTTTATCTTCCACCTTGACTTATACGTTTTTAACCGCCCATAGATATCATATTTTCACTGTGAAATATGCAAATATACTGATTTCAATAAAAACTGACTTGTACTGTTAAGACCGCACACCTGAGAAATTATTAGTTCAGTACTGAAGTCGACGTTGGGTTTCGCTAAGTACTTTGCCGGTGCCCCGCGTGGTGCTACGCCAGACCGGCGTCATACACTTTTCTTTGTCCAAATAAATTTAATTTATTTCAATGACTAAACCCAAGTTTTATTTATTTATATATTCAGGTTCAGTTCAACCATCATCTTCACCTCCTTGCGAAGATGCAAGCATCCCACCTAGTCTACCAGTCATGCCTCTAATCAATCCCGACATCATGGCACGTGATGCTGGGACGACACCAGTATTGGCACCACCCGTACTAGTAAAGCAAGGTGCAAGCAAGTGCGTCGACTGCAATATCGTATTCTATAAGCACGAGAACTACTTGGTACATAAAACAAAATATTGTGCTGGAAGGGCCGGTAACAAGAGCCGGGACGGCGAATCGCCGGATAAGAGCAGAGAAGACATGGACCTTTCGGACAAAGAAGAAAGTGGTGCGTTTCGTAGAAAACAATATTTGTTTTGGTCAAATGTGAGATTTTTATTTTGCATTTTTTAATTACCAAGAAACTGTCTTAAAACGTTGAGTGCCACGTCTGTCGCCGGTGACTAACACTGAACTTTCCGTTTAGGCATCAGTCACCAATGCTGACAGTATAAAATACGATATAAAATTTAAAAAGTTACATTCTAAATAAATTTTAAGTAATTTAAGGATTGTATCATGAATGTACTAAACATTTCTTACCAAAAATTTTAATGAGTTTTATTAAAACACAGCAAATATAAAAACGGTTGTCTTTCGTAGGTATCACAAAATGTGGCAACTTGCTTAGTTAATTTGCTGGTCATTCCTCTACCAAATTGTGCCGCATTTTCTTCGTAGCATAGCTTACAATACCGTCGCACTTTAGAGACTTTTACAGTTGTTATAGATTGCGTAACAAGAATCTAATTTCGCGATCCAAACGGAAAGGCAGACGAAGTAGACTTGGCACTCAACGTGTTAAGGAGACCAGAAATGTTTGAAATTATTGAAATTGACTGAAGTTTGATCTTGGATGAGGAACCCTGCAACTAGTTTAGACTTCTTTTTGAATTTACTTATTTAGAAATAAAAATTCTTTGTTTCTAAAAATAATAATAATAATAATATTATTGTATGATAAAATTAATCTCGCAAAACTAGTTTTACCGCAATTTTGAAGAACAGGTTCCATACTTTTTAATCGTCCGTTCTTCTTAATATTGCTTATTATGTCTTCTCTCAATTATACCTAAAACAAACAAACAAGAAAAAATTTAAAATCATAATAAAATAGTCAAAATTCCTAAAATTGTATCATATTTTTATTATTATAACTTGAACTATTTTTCTTGTTTGTTTTTCAGGTGTAGTTAGTAGAGAATTTAATTTCCTTTATTTAAAAAAAAATTACTGTAAAATCCATTAACTTTTTAAAAATTTATCGTGGTAAAACCACTCGAAACACCGTTTCGAGATAATTGAGTTTAAATGTTTGCCTTCGCAAGTGTCATTGGTCTGGGCGGCGCAACATAATTTTGTGAATGTTCCTATGGGACCAACCGTACGACGACATTCTTAAAGGTTCAAACATTATAAAAATTAAAAAGTAATTTTCTTTGACATTTCAAACCTTTCTGGTAATCTTAATTAAATTTTAATCCTCCCTCCTTTTTTTTGTTTAGAATTGAAAGTTGAAGTATCACATAAGATTTACTCAGCTTTCTGACGAGAACTTTCGTTTTGTTAACACAAATGCGAACATTTGAGCGAAATTTGATTCTTCTCTGTTCGAGAAAAATTATCTGTAGTTCCTCCCCCCCCCCCCCATGATAAGAGCTTATTTATCCTTAATTCGTCTTAATACATTACCCGCTGGCGTTGTGTTGAAGCAGCAGTCAAATAATTGCTCATACTTAAATTAATTACTTTGGTACCACTATTTTAGAATTTATTTTTTTTTTTTTATTTATTGACAGAAATTTTGCTATTTTAGTAAAGTGAAAATTACCTTACTGAATTTGTGGTAGGAAACGACTTTCAATGAGAAATTTGAAAATTCCTACTTTATAGTTTTGGTGGTTAACCCCTTAAGGGGCGCTGGGATATACTATATCCCACCTACGATTAAAGAAGATTTGCACCAGAAAAAGTTTATTAAATTTTACTTTTCTAACTTCGGTGGAAAAAAAGTCGCAAAATTGCCTTTCCTTATTTTGAAAGAAAATTTTAGGGAGATTCCAGTGGGAATTCGACATTACAGCAACGCAATTATTTGCCCTGAAATGGTTAAACTGGTGTTATTACTTCAGAGTTGTGACATGTGACTATTTTTTTACTATTTGTCTACCGCAATTTATAGAAAATAATTTTGGTAGTGTATTTCTACTGGAAACCTACCACGGAGGTTTTGTTTGGAAATAATGGTATCAATAAGGCAAATAGTTGCGTGAAGAAACTCAGTTACTTACTCTGCAACAATTACTATTATATGGGAGATATTTTTCATTTCCTAAATACCACAAACGTTGGTCTGAAATTTGTCACTTAGAATCGATCTAAATTAAATCTGTAATCAAATTTATAGATATGAGAATAACTTTAACTTATGTTACATTGTCTTGCGGTTTTCGCGCATTTCTTCCCAAATGTGTAAACTTGCGAGAAGGTGTTCGCTACGTTGATTTAACATGTATCAAATATCGCGTTTGTCTCATATGTAAATCAATGTTTTTAGAAATATTTGTCCAGCGTTTATATATATATAAATATAAGTGCATCAAATTTGCTTATTTAAGGAAAATGATAATGTGTAATTTGAATCGTTGCATCACACTCATACTTAAGACATTAACATTACTTTAAAATTTAAAATACTATACAATTTCTACGTAATTAGTGTATTGAATTATTTTTACAAAATGCATTTTATTGAACTAACACAACTTTATGGATTATTGTCATTTTCATTCCTATAATTATTGCTTTGTAACTATCAGAAAAGTCACATTAAAAATGTTTTATAGTTGAATTAATAGTACTAAAAATATTTGCCTAGCACTTATATATATAGATAGATATAAGTGCGTCAAATTTGCTTATTTAAAGAAAATGACAATGTGTAATTTAAATTGTTGCATCACATTCATGCTTAGACATTACTTTAAAATTTAAAATACAGTCGAACCTCGTTATTCCGACACTCAAATGACCAGAAAAAAGTGTCGTCATAAGCGGAGTGTCGTGGTAACCGAAGTTGGAGAAAAATATGTTTATAAAAAGCTGTATTTTTAATTAATTTAGTACAGTTTTAAATTCATAGCTGTTCTTGCAGTTTTAAGCAATAAAACATTATTATTAAACAAAATAAACACAAAAACAAAATTGAAAAGAATAAAAAATAGATTTATGATGACTTTGTTTTTATTGTTGCATGAAATATTGATCGATTAAAATGTGTTTATCCCTAGATGTGCTTCCTCTAATTCTCTTTTTTTTCAGTATCACACAATGAATTGTAATCAGTTTTCGTTGTTTCAGAAATGGATGTTAGATAATTTGTGATTGTTTCAGTGCAATGCAATGCTTCGGTTTTAGTCGGATGAAAAACGCCGTGAAGCAATAAGCGCCACGAAAGCGCCGCCTGACCAGAACAAAAAGACCGCGAGTAGATTGATACGTCTATCTGGAGCTTAAGTGTGTCATTCATAGTGTGTGGGTTTATTTATTCAGATAAAGGATTGAAGTAAAATTTCTCATTTATTTATGTGTATTTTAGAACTTTTTTGTGAAAAGTTTGGCTAAGACATTTCTTACCGCTTAGTTTCCGTGCTTATAAGATGGATTAGGAAAAATGGACAATTTTCCTAAACCGTCGGGATATCCGGAGTTGAAAATTATTGAACGACGTAAAATCCGGAGTTTATTTGCATTAAAATTATATACAGAAAATCGGGAACTTTGAAAAACTGGCGTGATAAGCGGAGTGACGTGAAAACCGGGTGTCTGGATAACGAGGTCTAACTGTACTACACAATTTCTACGTAATTAGCGTATTGTATTATTTTTAAAAAATACATTTTATTGAACTAACACAACTTTATGGATTGTTGTCATTTTCATCCCTATAATTATTGCTATAACTATCAGAAAAGTGGCGTTAAAAAAAGTTATAGTTGTACTAATAGTGCTAAAAATATATTATAGCTGAGTTTTCCTTTATTATTTATCCTTTAAATGAATTGCATAATTGCAGGAAAACATTTTTAAAATTAATTCTAAGTAATAAAAGAAAAGTCTGTGTCTGATTTTGCGCGATGGTACGTGAAATGAATTGCACATAGAGGTCTTAAAATATAGATAACAATAGAGGAAAATAGGTTCGAATGCACCCGAGACTCAGATTTTTCTTTTTTTTCTTTTTTTGTACTTAGCCGAGATTTTAATTAAATCCCCTCATCAAACGCAAATGAACAAGCTTCAGTTTTCCTCAGTGCACTAGCGTTATGATCGCTTCCTCGTATGTCCTCCATGAAAACGTACACTGTACAAAAAGACAGGTAGAAAAAAGATGTAAACGTTCCGTTTTTTTCTGCATTTGAAATCACAATCACTGGGACTCCTATTATATTACATACAAAAAAATATTTCCTTGTTCGTGGTACCTTTCTGGTACTGATGGTACTTTTCATTAAAAAATATGAATATTTAATATTTCAAAAATAAATTTTCTGAGGTTCTTTTTCACATTTTCCTTTTTTTATGGATTTTCCAATGTAATCCCCGGGCTCCGAATGGAGTTATATATGTAAAAAAAATTCTACTTTTAAGTGATGCCTTGACCGTTGAAACGGTATCTTTTGTTTTAAAAAAGTAATAATAATATTTACTATTTTTAAAGAATCTGGAGGTCGTTTTCATATTTTACATGTTTTTTCAGCAGTTTTAAATTTCTTTATTAAATTACCGTACTTTAATTTACTTGCACCGTAAACTATCTTTACTTGGACACCTCCCCTCCCCACATACACACTCACACGAAAAAAAAGGGATTAAATCAGTTCTGGAGCCTACTGTATTGAGAGTATTGGCGTGATTGCTGGTATATCGTTGAATTATGCCAATATTCTCAACACAGTAGAACCATGATTATTTATTATTATTATTATTATTATTATTATTATTATTATTATTATTATTATTATTATTATTGTAATTGTGGCACTAAGTAACCTCAGTTTATGTACATGATATTTTAGCTACCCTTGTTCCCTTTAAATATGAAATATTAATTTTACTTTCGCTTTATAATGTGTTAAATGTGTCACTTCTTTTGCAGGGAAATTGAATCAAAAGAGTCCTATCTCTTCTCCAAGAGTGAATAACAGCCGGACACCTCCAGTGAGCGATTCAGATCCTTGTGACTCAAATCCTCTTGCTCCAGTGGTTCAGTATTATTGTATGGCCTGTGGGATCAAATATTCATCTTTGGACAACCTTAGAGCTCACCAAATCTATTACTGTCCAAAGAGAGAAGTGCAACCACTGGCTCTTGTCCCTTCATACCCAGGTCTTCAACATACCGGTTCTAGAACACCTACGCACGATTTCAAATGCAGTAAATGCAAAAATGCTTACCCAACAGATGAACTTCTGAGGCAACATCCATGCATGGTTCAAAGGAAATGTCCTTACTGTGATGTTTATTGTCCAACTCTTAGTGCCGCTCAGAGACATCTGGTCACACATACTGGTATCAAATCTTTTAGGTGTTCTCTATGTGGATATAAAGGTCATACACTAAGAGGAATGAGAACTCACATTAGAATTCACTTAGACAAAAACAATTCTACGCCTGAAGAGGCATACATTCTGTGCATGGACGAAGGTGGTACAGAAATAGGCTGTGCTGGAAAAAAGTCATCAGGTGTAAGAGTTAATTCTGAGAGAATAAAATCCGTAATATCCACCGAACCACCTATAACTGACATGGGCATGGCAGTAAGTCCCGTGTCAATACCTCCTGCGAACATCATGCCGACAGACATTTTAGCTATCAAAGCTGTTCCAGACGATCCTGTAGCTACGGGTGATACAACACACTGGTGCCAAATATGTGGCTACTCGTCATCTTATAAAGGGAATGTCGTACGGCACGTGAAATTAGTTCATAAAGACTTGGTTTCTACACAAGCGATGTCAAATATTGTCAACAGTCGACCTACAACTGAAAGTTTAATGAAACAAAGCGAACAAATCGATCATTCGAGTAGGGCTTCTTCTCAAGAAGCTATCTTAACGACTGATCATAGCAACAGTTCGTCAAGTATGGACGTTAAACCAATGGTGAATGGACTCGTGCCCAAGTCTGATCCAGTATTAAGGCTAGAAGAGAAGCCTTTGATGCTTAAGGCTGAGACAACTTCACCACCTCCATCGTCGGTCGCTGGTAGTTCTTCGAAAGCCATTAAACGTCCTCACTCTGAGGATGGACAATGTGGTGCTTTCATTTCTAAGTCGGGACCAAAGTATTGCAAATCTTGCGACATATCGTTTAACTTTCTTTCAAACTTTCTTGCACATAAAAAGTTTTACTGTACACCGAAACAAAATGACGTATCGGCTCAGGAATCAACGTCGATTCAACCTGTACAGTAGCTAATAATGTGCAAGTTTTGTTCAAAAGACAACTTAGAATTGTATTGTGGATAGGTGCAATGTTCAACATGGAACACGTTTCAATTCCATGACTGTGTTAATATTTTACATAAAACTTTTTTTTTTTTTTTTTTCAAATAAATCTATGATACAGTAGTTACGAACACTTACATACTGAAAGGAAAATTTTAAAATAATGATGATCACACGTCTCTTCATAGTCTCCTCTTTAATACATATGTGAAATATGAAGTAAACTGCGTAGATTAAAAATCTGTAACAATGCATTATGTCAGCGTATGGTATAAGCCATGATAAACCAAAGCAAGAAGAAACATTTCTTAGAATAATAATCTAGAAAAAAGAATAGTTGTAACATATGACAGCATATTTTAATTATTTTACGCTAATTATCTTCTATGTTTATCACCATTATTGCCTGATAATTAGAAATAATTATAAAATCAAACCACTTAATCAATGGAACATGACATATAATGGCATTATGATTATTTTATATATAATTATGTTTAACCCCTTTGCTCCCATGTATCCACTAGTGAATGCGTGCGATGTAACGTGTTACAACACATGTATCATCTAGTATCTAGTATATATGATCTTTAAAAGATAAAAATTTGAGATTGAAGTGAGCACTAAGGTAACTCCATCTGGGGACGAAGGGGTTAATTACAGTATTTTTCCTACAAGTATTTGTTTAAGTTTAAAATATAAATAATTGTATTATAATGTTACATAAAAAAGAGCTTGATTTATTTTTTGTAGCAACAATTATTTCATATATTTGATAAAATTACGAATATATTTAATGATATGTTTTACCCAATAATTTATTTATGAAAGTTTCATGTAATATATTTTTTTTGCATTAAGGTTTATGTGATTGTTAAACTTATTTGTAACATTTGTGTTAAATAATACTTATAAATATTTAAAGGAGAATTTTAAAATGATGCTAAAGTAGTTTTTAAATATTAATTTTTTTTGTTTGTTTTTTTCAATAAGCGAACACATAATAAGTGCGTTAGTCTTTTTTTAAAAAAATTATTGCAATATACACAATATCCACAAAAACAGACTGCAGAAAGTTTTAACTTTGGAATATTCTGTTATAAAATTACAACTTTTAAATGTATCATAATTGTTTTTATTCACTCCGCTAGACATAAGATATGCATGTGAAACTGGTACCAAAATGTTGTGAAACTAACCAGTTTTAATGGGCACAAGGAAACTTATCAATAAGTCTCCCACGTGAGCGTTCTTGGTAGCACGTAGCACATCTAGTCTATAGTCAATTTTATGTCCATATACAGTAGCCTCCCGCTTAACTGGCCTACACGGACCGAGGGTAAGCCGGTTAAGAGAAAATCCGGTTAAAACGTAGAAGTAAAAAACAAATTTAATAATATCGGCGTAATTTAATTAATTAAACCCGTAAGGATACATTTAGTTTTTAAATTTGGGTAGTTTTAAAAAAGAACATATTTTCTATATTTTGTGAAATGAATATTATCTATAATTAACGGAACTGAAAGAAAAATATCACCGATAAGAAATAATGAAAAATATTTAACACAAATTAAATTGTTGAAAATCGTGTCACATACTTTTATAAGAAGTTGAAATTGTTCTACATTATGTATATTTAAGTTAATCAAACATAAAGAAATCAGCGACCTTCTTCTGTTGAAGGCAAGATGCCCGGCATTTTGCAGCATTATCTCTCCATCTCTTTAACATCATAAGTTTAACCGAGGAAGCTGTTAGACGCAGCACAACTCTATTGCTTTTACCTCTTCCGTATGAGGAATTTTAGCAGTGTCAACTTTAACTGGATCATCATCAAGATCGTCTTCGTATTGAACAACATCAGTTACTGCCCTAATTATATCCTCGTCAAATAATGTTTCATGCTTGAGATTTTTATCAAACTCAAACAACTCTTATACATCTACGGTAATCTGTTCTCATCCCTCAAGCTTTTTAAACGTTTGTACAAAACAGTTTGCAGATAGATCTGACATTATAGAGTTCCAGGTGGGGGATTGCACTTTTGACCATTAAAAACACAAAATCTCAAATCTTCCGAGGGGACATCTCATTGTTCCTGGAGGGAACGTCTTCCCCTCCCCGGGCCACACCCTTAATTCAACACTGTTGAAGCTCAACGCGTATCCATTTAGAACAGATGTTCTCCTTCCTGAATTCTACTTCCTTTCCCTCGAGATTGCGCTTCAACTGGAAAGCGTAAGCTGAATTCCTGAGGTCGTCATGCTTGAATTTTGCCTGATGTTGAGGAAAAAAGTCAGCCGGTTAAAGCGGAGTTCCGGTTAAGAGGGAGGCCACTTATTAGCAAACATCACAGTAGGGATCGATGTAATGACTATGGATATCCGTTGTCGCAATATAACCTTACAGAAAAAATCTAATGGGATTATGTCTAGAGAACATGCGCAGTTTTTGAACATTTCTGGTTCCCTTCACACTGACACTGGTACACTAAAGCCACAAACCTGCAACGAAAAAAAAAAAAACTTTGTTAGTTTTCCAAAATATTGGCAGCAGTTTCACATTTCTATCTTATATAAAGCGGATATGAATAAATTTTGCAATCTGAAAAAGATTTTCCGGACACTTTGTAAATTTAAATGCAATGTTCCCATGATTTTTTCTTTTTTTCTCTGAATAAAACACACTGATTTATACCGCGTCGTTAACTGGCTACCTTATTCTAAGTGCACAACAAACTATTAGTCCGAGAGCCAGCAACAGATTTTGATGACCAAGTTCTTCTCGGCCGATAATTTGTAAAATGCTTCAGAAAGTTGTATCATGAAGCTCTGTGAACTTCAGCTGCGGTTCCGTGGGTGGGTTGAGCAGCGGTAGCCTCCCACGCGCGTAAATAAATAAATAAATAAATAAATAAATAAATTAGTCATTTCCTCCCGGTTGAAAATTCGTCAAATTATAGCTAAGCCAATATCTTGAAGAAGAAAAAAAAGTCAGCTGATTATAAAGTGGTGGTTAATACGTCAGCTGGTCACCCGAACATGAAAAAAATATACAGGGTGCAAAGGAAAGTCCTTTTAACCTGAAAATACTTGCGAACGGAGAGAGCTAAAGCTGAGGAAGGGAGGAAACGGTATAGTAAAGTGACTACGCCCGATTTAATGCAAACGACGGCAGCTCCCCTGGTGGCGAAATTTGGAAGATAGCCATTGCAAATCGAAAACGAAAAGAGATAGAGCAAAATTTCCAGTTAGAAAGTTTTAGCGCATCAATTAATTAGTACGAAACAACATTTGGTTTACATGGATAAGATAAATCTTCGCCTGTGTACCCAAACGTCTACATTCGTCTGTGTACCGATGCACTCTATTTTGTGTAAACGTTTGAATGGAATAGCCAGAAGTATGAAGAAATACGCACAATTTATGCTATAAATACGTTTTTATCTCAATACATTTTAATAACAACACACAAAAAAACAAAAAAAACAAACTGTTTCACAGTGATAAAAAGTTAATATTCAGTATGTTCGAAAAGTTCGCCATTGCTCACGATACACGTTTGTATTTGTGCGAGTAATTCTACATGTCACATTTCTCAGCATGGAACGTCTATTGTTAGCCTCTTCAATTCGACGACATAGATTTAATCTAAAATTTTAAATGCATTGGAAATTAAATTTTTACAGACATAGCACAGTACAACGTCACAATCTGAAATTGTGCACTGCTACATTTACGGAATGTGAATATGCAAAGTAGAATCGTCGCTCATCAATTATGGACATTTTTGGATATACAGGCGACGATTTATCTTATCCGTGTGAACCAAATCTCGTTTCGTACTAATTAATTGATGCTCTAAAACTTTCTAATTTGAAATTTATCTCTATCTCTTTTCGTTTACGATTTTCAATAGCTATCTTCCAAATTTCTCCACTAGGGGGCTCTGCTGTCGTTTGAATTAGTTCGGGCGTAGTCGCTTTACAATACCATTACCTTACTTCCATAGCTGTAGCTCTCTCCATTCGCAGGTATTTTCAGGCTAAAGGGACTTTCCTTTGCACCCTGTATATTTTTTTCATGCTCGTGTGACCAGCTGACGCATTAACCACCACTTTATAATCAGCTGACTTTTTTTTTTCTTCAAGATATTGGGATAGCTATAATTTGACAAATTTTCAACCGCGAGAAAATGACTAATTTTTTTTTTTTTTTTTTTTTTTTTTTTTTTTACGTGCGTGGGAGGCTACCGCTGCTCAACCCACCCACAGAACCGCAGCTGAAGTTCACAGAGCTTCATAATACAACTCTCTGAAGCATTTTACAAATTATCGGCAGAGAGGAAATAACTGACAAAATTTTCACCTGGCTTGGGGACTATATCGCTCATACTTAATAATCTACTGGTGTTCTTGCTACACCCATGATACAGAAGTTTATAATACGTCTCAAATTGCGTATAACTAGCTGGAAGGAAGTGGTAAAAACCGTGTGTACAAGACTTAATTGTGTAAGATGTACAATTTTAAGACTTGTATTCATTCAGATGGCTATATTTCCAATAACAAAATTTACACGTACAAATATATCTTCCTTTATAATAACAATTGATATATTAATAGATTGAGCGCCTCTTATATTTCTAGTAACAGTAATAATAATTTCAAAATTAATTATTCCATTTAGAAAGTACTATATTCCTAACAAAGTAGAAAGCAATTAATTTTTTTTCTTATATTAGGTTTATCAGTATGAATTCTTATCATTAATAATAATCTATTCGTAATCCTTCTAGTCTGAGATGGTTTAGATATCTCCTCTTATATTCTAGTAGTATATAAGATTAAGGGGCTAGTTCTGTCACGGGAAAACATCCGTTCTCTCATGTTAACCCAATGGGAGAAATCTTTTACGATATCTAGTTTGCATTTCGATAATTTGAAATTATTTTATTTTATTTACTTTTTATCTTATTATTATTATTATTATTATTTTTGCATTAGATATCTGAAGTCGATCTCTACAAAGGTAGTTTCTTGGTTTTTCGATTTTGTTTCCAGGCTTTTTTTCATGAGGATGCTTTCACTTTCGAAACCGTTTCCGAAAGTGAAAGTGTCCTCATTAAAAATACCTGTAAACAAAATCAAAATATAAAAAACAGCCTTTGTAGAGATCCTCATTTGTAGCCTTTACAGAGTGAACAGCCTTTGTAGATCGACCTCAGCTATCCAATGCAAAGAAAATCATACAAAAATTTTGAAATGCAAATGCAAACGAGATATCTTAAACGATCTTCTCCCATTGGATTAACATGAGCGAACAAGTGTTTTCGTGTGACTGAAATAGTCACTTAACTCATCGACTTCTGGTGATTGATTAATGATTAGTTCAGTCACCCCAATTAATAATTTGCAGCTAAAGCTTTCTCCAGCCTTCTTTTTTTTGTGTATCCTTACGTAATTGCTTATGTAAGCATCATGAAATATTCATTTAGGATTAACGAAGTATTTTTACATCATAACTGCCAACTTTTACGCTTTTTTCTTACCACTACTCTTGAATAAAAATAATTGCCTTATTTAAGGCGATTCTTATATTTCCTGCTCAAGAAACGCTAAACTTTCTGGCGCATTTTCTGACTGATTTTTACCCATAAATGTATAAAATTGGCAGACCGAACTATTAAAGCGATTTGGAATCGCATGCCGTTTTCAATTTTTCGATAAATGAATAACGTATTGAGATATAAGCGAAATTTTGTTACGTGACTACAGGTTTTTCTCCTTTCCCACGCTGTCTTTCCGGAAATACGGTTAAAAACACACCTTTGACACTATTTTGTAAAAAATCTTTTGCCTTTACCAAAAAATGGAACCCATCGTTCGATTACATATTTCTGAATAAGAACACCAGCCAGTTTCATGCGTTTCCGAACAAAAAATGAATTCAGAAATGTGTCAGAAAGTAACTCATTTGGATTTGAGAATAGCCTTAATCTCAGAAAAATTCCAAATTGCTAATCTATTATAAATAAGAGAAATGTTTCTATTGAAAAATAGGGGTAAGAAAAAACCCGCAAAAGATGTTTTTAGATTAACCATGGTCAGTGTTTTGCGACTAGTCTTTCCGCACTTTAAATTCAGGACTGGTTTTAAAAATTATCTGCCATATAAAGTGGCTTATTTTAACAAAAACATGAAAAAGGAAACGTGAATGAAAAAGAGTTTAGAAGGAAGACTGAAAATAATAATAATAATAGTAAATAGTCAATTTCATAAAATTATAACAAAACGTTTTTTTATAATTTTATGCAAATTAAAATATAGAAGTTTAAAAATTCCTTTGAAATCCTTTCCATGTAGAAGCATGCTCTATCTGTACTTCTTTCCAAAATTATTTTTGTCTTGAAAAAATACATATATTGTTTTGTTTTTTTTTCACTTCTAACTATGCGAGGTTTTTTTAGATTATAATTTCCTCCTGTGCATTCTCACTTTGTTAAGCCAGCAAGTTACCATTGTAATGACTTTTAATCAGAATTCCTTTTAATGTGAGTTTATTTTTCGAAATAACTCATTTTTGTGTTCAATTTTTATCCAGTATTTATTTTAATATGTATTTCTTTCCAAAAATCTTATTTGAAAAAAAAAAAAAAAAAAAAAAAAAAAAAAAAAAAACAAGTAATTTTTGGTTCTTTAAAGTTAGTTAAGTAAATGTGAATAATTTTCTCTGTTATCATTTTTAACAAAGAGCTAATTTTGTTTATTTTAAAAGCTAGTCTTTGTTATTCAATCAAATTAACCATTCTAATAAAGGTTTTAATCAGAATTCATTTTTAGTGTTTTTTTTTTGTTTTTTTTTTTTCAGAATAACTCACTTTTATGCTGTGTTTTGATTCCGTGTTTATTTCAGCCTATATATTTCTTCTGAAAACCTTAGATGTATTTTTTACTTAATTAAACTAGTTTTTATTAAATATATATGCGTTATTGTTCCGAGTATCATTTTCAACAAAGAACCAGTTCTGTTAATTCAGAAAAGCCAGTCTTTGTTATACCATCAAATTAACATTTGTGATAGTTTTCAATCAAAATTTAATCTGATGTGAATTTTCACTAGAAAATCATTTTTATGTGCAGTTTTTAACTAGAATTTATTTCAACTCTGTATTTCCTCCGAAAAATATTGTTATTTGAGAAAAAAAAACCCTGTAATTTTTGTTTAACTTGTTTTTATTAAACAAATGTACGTTCATTTCTCTGTTATTATTTTCAACAAAAAAACAGTCCTGGTTTATGCTCAAAGCTAGTCTTTGTTATGCCATCAAATTAACCATTCAGATAAAGTTAATCAGAATTCATTTTAATGTGAATTTCTTTCAGAATAACTCACTTTTATGTTCAGTTTTTAACCCGGGAATGCTCGCGCATATCCAGAATATGAACGATTAACACTTTGCCACCAATAAATTCAAACAAAAATCGTCATTTTATTTAATCGTTGACATTGCTCACAAAAATAATTTAACGACTACTTTTTGAAAATTAGTTGTGAGAAAGTGCCCAGCCTGGGTATGACATACCCTGCGCGAGCAATCTCGGGTTAAACAGTATTTATTTTAATATGCATTTTTTTTTCTAAAAATGTTATTTAAAAAAAGTAATTTATATTTCTTTAAACTAGAGATGTAAATAATTTTCTCCATTACTATTTCCAACAATAAACCAGCTCCGTTCATTATCAAAGCTAGTCTTTGTTATGCCATCAAATTAACAATTCTAATAAATTTTTTAATCAGTGTTCAATTTAGTGTTTTTTCTTTCTTTTTTTCGGAATTACTCACTTCTACGCTGTATTTTAAATTTAGTATTTATTTCAGTCTATATATTTCCTTCCAAAAATCTTGTTAAAATGTATTTTTTATTTCTTTTAACTGGTTTTTATTAAATAAATGTGCGTTATTTTTTCAACTATCATTTCCAATAAAGAACCAGTTCTGTTCATTTAAAACAGCTGGTCATTGTTATGCCATCAAATTAACCTTTCAGATGGTTTTCAATCAAAATTCAATTTGATGTGAATTTTCACGAAAAAAATCATTTTTATGTTCAGTTTTTATTTAGAATTTAATTCAACACTATATTTTCTTCCAAAATTCTTGTTATTTGGAAAAGAGGAAGTAATTTTTGTTTAAATAATTTTTATTAAACAAATGTACTGTAATTTTTCGGTTACCATTTTCAACAAAAAACCAGTCCTGTTTATGCTCAAAGCTAGTCTTCGCTATGCCATCAAATTAACCATTGTGATAAAGTTGTTATTCAGAATTAATCATAATATTATTATTATTATTTTTTTTTTTTTGTATAACTCACTTTTGTGTTCAATTTTGAAACAGTATTTATTTGCTATGTATTTCTTTCTAAAAATCTTATTTGAAAAAGCAATTTTGGTTTCTTTAAGCTAGTGAAATAAATGTAAATAATTTTCTCCATTATCATTTTCAACAATGAACCGTTTCTGTTCATTCTCAAAGCTAGTCTTTGTTATGCCATCAAATTAACTAATCTAATAAAGTTTTTAATCTGTGTTCATTTTAGCGGGTTTTTTTCTTTTCGAAATAACTGACTTCTTTTCTATGTTTTAGTACTTATTTCAGCCTATATTTCCTTCCAAAAATCTTATTTGAATTTTTTTTTTTTTTTTTTTTTTTTTTTTTTTTTTTTTTTTTTTTACGCGCTTTTACAACAGAGATCTAATTCTGTTCATTCAAAAAAGCTACAGTCAATCAGGGTAACTTTGATCCGCATTTTCTCTATTTTCATATGCCACACTCTTATTTGAAGAATATTGTCGCAACTATGGGCATAAAAGAGAAAAAATGATCCTAAATTATTGTTTGACTATCAAAAATTAAGGAATAAGGATAAAAGCAATAAAAAATGGATTTTTATCTTGATTCAAAGTTACCCCAGCCATTTAGATAACTTTGCCCCATATGATAAATTTTTATATAAAATAATTAATTATAAAAAAAGTATTGTAGTCATGACAACTTTAAACCCCCAAAAATGTTTTCAGATATGTAAAGACTGCAAATTTACATTTCCTAACATCACAAGATTTGTATAATTTATGATATTACAACAAATATCAGGCATAAGAAAAGTGGAAAAAGAGAACAATGAACATTAAAAAAAACCTGTTTGTTGTTCATATAAAACATAAAAATGCATTGGAAAACAATTTTCAGTGTTTTAACTCAATAATATATCCATAGTTACAGTAATACATACAAGTATTAGTATTATTCAAAGAAGAATAAAAAATGTCGAATGTATGAAATGTCAAATTTGAGTAGCTCCGCCCGAAAAACGCCTTTAAATGGATTTTATGTATTTTATACATATTTGTGAAAATATTTACATGTTATATATAATGTTCAATTTCGGCATTTATATAAGATATACCTGCAAATATGGGAAATTTTTGACAGTAGCACCTATAATTAGTGAATTATAAGCATCAGTATAACTTTGAGCCGGCTCAAAGTTACCCTGAAAATGTGTTAAAATGTTAGTGCCTTCTTATTTTACATTTTATTAACTATTAATAAATGAATAATCACAAAATATTAACACATTTACAACATTTAGATAATAATATGTCTTATAAATGAGTATATTGTTACTTACTATGAAAGTTTAATTGGATTACAACAACTTCAAAACAGCATTCAAAATTAACTTGAAAACAGTACTTTACAAAAATAGATGATGCAATTAATTGCGCATAATATTGCTAATTTATTTTCTAAAATAAAGAGTAGAAATTAGAAATCCCAGTTTAGAACCTTGCGAACAGAGCACAGTTCTGGAGTTTATTTAGTCTGTTAGAGTCAAAAATATTGAAAAATAGGAGGTGGTGCAAAGTTACACCCCGTGGTTCAAAGTTACCCTGATTGACTGTAGTATTTGTTATACCATCAAATTAACCTTTCTGATAGTTTTCAATCAAAATCCAATTAGATGCGAGTTTTCACGAAATAAGTCATTTTTATGTTCAGTTTTTATTTAGAATTTATTTCTTTTCTGTAATTCCTTCCAAAAATCTTGTTATTGAAAAAAAAAGTAATTTTTGTTTAACTAGTTTTTATTAAACAAATGTGCGTTAATTTCTCGATTATCATTTTCAACAAAAACCAGTCCTGTTTGTGCTCAAAGCCAGTGTTTGTTATGTCATCAAATTAACCATTCTGATAAAGTTGTTAATCAGAATTCATTTTACTGTGATTTTTTTTTTCAGAATAACTCACTTTTGTGTTCAGTTTTTAAATAGTATTTTTTTTTTAATATGTATTTCTTTCTAAAGATGTTATTTGAAAAATGTAGTTTTTGCTTCTTTAAACTAGTGAAATAAATGTAAATAATTTTCTTCATTATCATTACCAAAACTGAACCAGTTCTGTTCATTCTCAAAGCTAACCTTTGTTATGATATCGAATTAACCTTTCTGATAATTTTCAATCAAAATTCCTTTTAAAGTGAATTTTCACAAAATAACATATTTTTATGACAGCTTTAACCCCTTAATTCTCGTTCCCGTAATATTCACGGGCTGTGTGTTTTATTCAGATTGTTTGATTCCCACCAGCTTTTTAAAATTGGCTTTATTCTGGTATCCTTTTACTTGTCATCAAATAAGGTGAATATTTCTTTTTAAAAAAAAATGATGGCAATAAGCAATCTGAATTTTTAAACCGTAATTTAATGCGACCGTTAAGGGGTTAATTGAGAAATTATTTTAGCTCTGCATTCCCTTAAAATATCTTGTTATATGAAAAAAAGTAATTTTCGTTTAATTACTTTAAAAAAGAAAAACAAATGTATGTTAATTTCTCAGTTTCCATTTTCAATAAAAAAAGCCAGTCCTGTTCATGCTCAAAGCTAGTCTTTGTTATGCCATCAAGTTAATCATTCTGAAAAGTTATTAATCAGAAGTCATTTTAATGTGAGGGTTTTTTTTTTCTTAAGAATAACTCCCTTTTGTGTTCAGTTTTGAAACAGTATATATTTGAATATGTATTTCTGTCTAAAAATCTTATTTAAAAAAAGTTTTGTTTCTTTAAGCTGTGGTGGGTGAATTTCTTCAAAATTCCCAAATGTCATATTGGCACCAGTATTTTGCAAATAAGAAATTGAGTTTACAATATACGCGAAAAAATGCATTAAACTTTTTTCAAATAAATTTGGTCGAATATTCCGGTGTCATTGTGACATTTCGGAATTAAAATTAAGTGGGAAGAGATTCCACCACCAGAGCTCAAAGGGTGTGAAATAAATGTAAATAATTCTCTCCATTACCATTTCCAACAGTGAACCCGTTCTGTTCATTCTCAAAGCTAGTATTTGTTATGCCATCAAATTAACTATTCTAATACAGTTTTTAATCAGTGTTCATTTATTTATTATTTTTTTTTAATAACTTACTTTTACACAGTGTTTTAAATTTAGTATTTATTTCAGACTATATCTGTACCTTGGAACAAAAAGGGCCAGTGTCCAAAATTGAGAAATTTGAGTTAAATGCACGAATGAATTCAGGATGCGATATAAAGCAATTGTTAAAAGGGCCAAAGTCCTCCCAATATTAGATCATTGAAAACAAAATATTTTGTCGAGGCTAATGTTACTTACTGTTAATGTAAAAATGGCCAATTTAAAATGTAAAAAATAAACTAAATCAATTTAACATTAGATTGTAGTGAGAAAAACATTACTGAATTGAAAGGTACAACTTTGAAAAATAATAGTACAGAAATCGTAGCAAGATTCTTAAACTTCCTCAAACTTAAATTGGGTTTCCTGCCATTTGAGAAAAATGGATATTGGACCTTCTTGTTCCAAGGTACAGATATTTTCTAATAAAAATCTTATTTGAAATATAATTTTTACTCCTTTTAACTAATTTTTATTAAATAAATATGCGTTATTTATTTATTTATTTTTTTTTTTTTTACTAACATTTCCAACAAAGATCCAGTTCTGTTCATTCAAAAAAGCTGGTATTTGTTATGCCATTAAATTAACCTTTCTGATAGTTTTCAATCAAAATTAATTTTAATGTGAATTTTCATGAAATTTCTAATTTTTAAGTTCACTTTTACTTCAGAAATTGTTTAGTTCCGTACATATTTCCTTTCAAAAATGTGATTTTTGTTTGTTTTTTAAACTAGTTTTTATTAAATGAATGTGGGTTATTTTCTTCGTTATAATTTTCAACAAATTACTAAATCCTGTTCATTCTTAAAGCTAGTCTTTGTTATGCCATCAAATTAAACATTCTGATTAAGTCGTTAATCAGAATAAATTTTAATGTGAGTTTTTCAGTTTTGAAATAACTCTGTTTTATGTTCAATTTTATCCCGTATAATTTTTTCAATAAATCATTGTTATTTGAAAAAAATAATTTAGTTTCTTTTAACTATTTTTATTAAATAAAAAATACATATATTATTTATTTTTACTTTTAACTATACGTAATTTCATCCGTTATCATTTCCAACGAAGTACCAGTCCTGCTCATTTTCAAAGCAAATCTCTGCTATGCCACCACTTAAGCATTTTGATAAAGTTTTCAAATAGAATTCATTTAAATATAAATTTCTTTTACAGAAAAACTCATTTTCATGTTAATTTTTTCAAATATACCTCATAATTGGGGGTGAAACAGCTGCGTGAATTTTTGATAGAGTATTTTTAATGCAATTATAGATCGTTTTGTGCCAAAGTTTTTATTTTTATGACACCTTTTAATTAAATAGATTTACCTTTCTATTTTTACGAACAAATTAATTGATTTTTTTAATTAAATTTTTTTCTTATTATTATTGCCTGCATTGTGCGTGTACATATATTTTTATTTTAAAGATTCTCTTAAAAAATTAAATTAACACATTTCGAGACAAATGTAAAAATTAAAAATGTCTTCCGAACTCTTCTGAGTGTTGTCAGAAGAAATATAATGTGAAATTTCAGTTTTATTTTTATTAAAAAGATGTATATATATATAAGTTCGATTTTATTTGGTTTTCTTGAGCTATTAGTCACTTTTTGCTCACAATGACGTAATAAATCACTGAGTAACGTATACAGATATAGAGAACACATAGTATCTAACATAAAGAGGCTCCCAATAATAATAATAATAATAATAATAATAATAATAAATTTCTCCGCTCAACAACGTGAAACTTTCTGACTCATTTTTGGATTCTTTCGTTATTATGTAAATACGTAGCACCTATTGTCGTCGCCTGGTTCGTCCGTCTGTCTGTCTGTCTGTCCGTCTGACCGCATATAACAGCGCAAAAGCTACCCAACCGAATGGTTTGAAAGTTAATACAGTCGACGCTCGTTATAACGACCACCTATTATAGCGACCGTTCTATTATAACGACCGTTGCAAAATGTCCAGAAATATATCCCCTTTATGCTATGTTATTTTTACATCCAATATAACGTTCGACAAGCAGCTTCGTTCCCAATACAGCGACCGAACTGACCTTTCCTTCGGATTTTTTTCCAAGAAAATATTATCATTTACCATTTTCTTTCACCAAGGACTAATTGTAGAGTTCATAATTAAGATCTGGAGGGAGCAAAAAGAATATATTTCTTCATGGGATGAAATTTAGTGATAACTCGCGCTTTAAGCTGATTTTCTTTGTCATAAGCATATGCGGAGCATACTCGCTCGCACGAGCATTCAATTTGTTGGATGTGTGCATTTTCCCAAGATGGCTGTTTCAAATAAACGAAATGCTATTCTCTTGGATGCAAAATTAAAAGTTTTGACAGCGGTTGTTGAAAAATTGGTGTGTAAATCAGAAATTGCTAAAACATTTAACATGCCAAAAGTACTTTATTTACGATCATTCAAAATTTTTAAATAATTTAAGTATTCTAGAATTTTCTCTAAAACCTTAATTTTCCTGCATCTGATTAGAGTTTATTAATTTTTTTTCTTTAACTTTCGTTATAGCGACCTTCCATTATAACGACCCTTTTCTTTGGTACACGAGGGGTCGTTATAATGAGCGTCGACTGTATATATAATCGTTGGAGAATTTTGTCGAGTCATTTACAATTTTATGAAAATCGAATCAAAACTTAAAAAGATATTAATGAAAATATTCTTCATTCTATTAAATACTATTATACGTAATTAATTCAGTGATATCCCATGATAGGTGATAATTCTAGATTGCATGATGATGCAGTCCTATTTAAAATGAAGTCCTATAATTTCCGTATTACCGAATTTAATATTTATAATCGTATTAAATTTAATGCAATCATTTTTGCATAAGAGTGAAACAGCTATTGCACCAAGATTTGAATGTTTATTAAACTTGTTATAGTATGAACGCACCTCATTTGCCACGTTTGACGTACAATTTCCGACTTGTTAAATGTAAAAGCATGATACTTGCAAGCACGATTACTGAAGTGATTTATAATCGAACAATAGTTTTCATTTTTCGATAAAGAAATTATATCTTGAGTTATAAATTATTGTTATCTCATGATGGCAATGTTTTTCTTTTTCTTCGCTGCCGCGTCCGGAAATTTGGTTTAAAACTTTGACGGCTTTTTCTGAAAATTTTTTTGACAAACTTTTACCAAACATATCGTAATTTGCACGTTAGATGTGACAAATGAGGTGCGTTGTACTATAACTGGTTTTATAAATATTTAGATCTTGGTGCAATAGCTGTTGCACTCTTATGCAAAAATGGATGAATACAAAATTCATTACGATTATACATATTAAATTCAGTAATACGGATATAATAGGACTCTATCTTGAATTAGACGTCGTCACTATGGGAACCTACAATCATTACCTATCATGAGATATCATTGAATTAATTACTTATGATAGGATTTAATAGAACGAAGAAAACTTTTTCTAGTATCATTTTAAGTTTTGATTCGATTTTCGTAAAATTTTAAATGACCCCACAAAATTGTGAAACGATTATATATATTAAATTTCATACCATTCGTTTGGGTAGCTTTTGCGCTGTTACACGTGGACAGACGGACTGACAGACGGCGACTATAGTTGCTAGGTACTTATATAATTACGAATATGATGCGCTTGCGAAAAAAAAGCGAAAAAAAAAAGTGTCAGAAAGTAGCCTGTTTGGATTTAAAACAGCCTTAATACTATTATACTTACGGTGATGACTTACGGGCAGTGAGATTTAATCTTGAAGAATATTTAGGACACAAAGGGAATAAGCTATAACTTAGCATATTGGTGTATCCGTAATTACAATGCATCTTATATGACCTAAATCTGACTCAAACATTATTAAATACTTTATTTTCACTTGAGAGAAATTATTTCCCCTGTATCTTTGAGCACAAAACGATCTGCTACAGATTGATGGTGGTGCCAATTGTACAGTCTTTGTAGAGCTTTCTTGAATTAAAAAAGAAAATGTATTGTACAGTTGAAATATTTGTTTTTGTTTTGTTTGTTTCTTGAATATTGTTTACATGCATTTCCTGTAATGTAGTTAAAGTCATCATGTGATGATTTCTCCACTTGTAAAAAATAAAAACGAAATATTATTCACTCTTCTCTATTTTGTGTTCTGATTCCTTTTTGAATACTTAAAACAGGAAGAAAAAATCATGCGTCAAGCATAGATTATGAAACACTTTCCAACGTTGACCTAATATTTTTTAGGCATCTGTGTAATTTCGGAACATTTTTTAAAATTATTTGTAAGTTTTAAGTTTAAAATTGCTAACTATTATTAAAAATGTCATAAAAATATGATATAAACATACAAATAAGTAGTTTAATTTTTATTTTTATTTTTTATTTAATAAATGGTGCCTACCTGTCAACTTTTGACTTATCTTTCGTAAAATGTGAGTTAACTTAAACCAGGTTAAACATGTTTCGAACCAAATTTTTTAAAAAAGAAATAATATCAAACAAGTTCCACATAGAAACAAGATATTAAATTGCTAATGATACATGTAAAATATTTTCCTGTTAGAAATCTGTTTAACCTCGCTTAAATTAATTCACATTTTACGGAAGTTAAGTCTGAAGTTGGCAAGTATGATAGTGTAAAATTTAAAGAAAAATGCCCTAACATATATAGGTCAGTTGCACTATTAAATATAATAAATAAGATGCATACGTTAAAAACACATAAATTTGCTCAACGGTACACATAAACAAGAACATTTTTATGAACTTGTGCAAATAAAATTAACGATAAAACATAATATCTACGTTTCGAACAGCTTTTGCAGTCGTCTTCAGGATAAATATGATGTTGAAATGTTTCAAAAGTCTAGAAACGAAAGCTTCCTGTCGAGTCTTGATCAATTATAAGAAAAATTCCTATCTCCTTGAAACTATTTAAATTTAAAACTATTCAATATGAATGCATTTGATAAATTTCATAATAAATATAACAATGTTATACAGGAACTAGATTATTTTTATGACAATAACAAGAATATTTTGAAAGTTATACACATAAAAGGATAAACAACGCTGAAAATTCCTGAAAAAAGTTAATAATTCATAAATTAAAACTGTGTAACTCATAAACTTTTCAATAAACCGCCATATGAAAAGTCTACTTTCTTTGAATATATGTGTAATATTGGAAAATTTTGTGGTAATTAATCTATTATTTATTGAGTTATAGCAATTTTTTGACACAATTTTACAAAAATTTTGTTGAATTTTTGTAAATGTTAAGTTTAAAATTACCAACTATTATTAAAAGTATCATAAAAATGTGACACAAACATACAAATAAGTAATTCATTTTTTTGTAATTTTTTATTTAAAAAATACTATAAAATTAACAGAAAAAATGCTATCTCCTTAAAACTATTTAAATTTAAAACTATTAAATATAAATACATTTTATGAATTTCATAATAAATATAATAATATTAAGCAGGAACTAGACTATTTTTAGGACAATAAATTATTGCAGTGAAGACATAATAGTCTTATAAGATTTCTATTCAAGACCACATACACTCTAAAGAGTAGAATTCTCGTGCTGAGTACATAAGAAGGAGAGCATAATAGACTCCTGTACGATTCGTTTTATACTCGACCCGATCTCGAAATTTCTGCTTAAAGTAAACTAGAGAGAAAAAAAAAATCCGTCAACCCGAACACTTGAAACCGAACTCGAGGTAGTCAAAACAGAGCACGAAGTGAAAGGAAATTAATCCATAATTTAATACAAATATAGAACAGTATGATTACGAGACCATTATTATACAATTGAGATCTAAAAATAAAAAACGCTAAAAGTACTAAAAAATCGATTTTTTTTTTTTTTTTTTTTTTTTTTTTTTACGAAAAAAATATTTTAAATGCCAAAATTAAGAAATAGGAGAACGCTTGAAGTGCTAACCCTAGTAGTAATAGTTCAAACAAGTCGGAAAAAATTGTACATCAAACGCCGCAATAGGAAATCAAAAGCATATCTGAAGGTTTTTATTGGTTTAATCCGCATTTTATTCGTTTTCTGATTGGTCTATACAGTCATCTGTATTTCCCTTTACTTTCAACAGAGATGGATTACTTCTGTTGCCACTATGAAAAAAAAGTAATAAAAACGACAAAAAAAAAAAAAAAGAAAATTAATAACTCAGAAACAAATTGAGATACAACTTTCAAACAAATTGCATTTAAAGGTAAATTTTTTTTTCTCCATACGACGGTGTAAAAAGTAATAGTGTGGGATGTTTAGAAGTTTAAGAATGAAATTTCATTTAAAATGGGTCGTCAGATTTCTTGGAAATCTGACGATGGAAAAGCCTTTTCCCGAGCAGCCAATGAAATGCTTGGATAATACGTAAGTTTCAAGAAATCTTGCAATTTTTACGTGTAATAACACTATTAATCATATCATAATATTAAAATAGACTTACTAATCGCACTTATTTATATTTGTAACACTATTAATGTTTAATTCATGTCGTACGTAATGTATGATAAACTCGTGTGATTTTTTATGCCTTAAATTTTAGTCTTTGAAAAAATCATTTTCCAAATGGTCGTTGTAATTTGTTAAATTGATTTCTTTTATTTTTTATTTAACGCTTTATGACCCAACGCTACTTTAAAGTACCATTAACATAATTTGTTATAAAATTCATTTAATCCTTCGATTAGTAGTAAAAAGTAAAGTTTAGAATAACCTATAGATACTTTACTTTATCTTGTGGCAAAAGCATTATTGGTTGCATGAAACAAAAACATTTTTAAAAGGACGATTTCTTTTGCCTTTTCACCTTTTCAGCTTTCTTGGCGTTTAAAGATTGGTGGGGGGAGGGTTTCAGTTCCGAAATATTTCTATATTTCTATTGTAAGCACATTATATTTGTACATTTCCTAATTCTGTAGAATACTAAAAAAAGAAAAAACAAATAAATAAAAGACTTGAGTGGAGTTATAAATATTGCACAAAATCCCTATAAATTCAAATTAAATTAATTAATTTTAATTGGCAAAATTCTTCTAAAATTTATTAAATGATTTTGTAAATCTGCTAATGTAGCTTCAAAAATTCACGAAAAGTGGCTTTACAAGATGAAATTTTTATGAATCCTTAATTTGGAACATAAAGGGTTAAGAGGCTACTTCAGTCATGTGAAAAGACCCGGTCACTAATGCTAATCCTATGGAAGAAATTTTCAAAGATATCTCGTTTGCATTTCAGTTTTTTTATACAATTCTTTTCGCATTGGTTTAGCTTAGATCAATCTGTACAAAGGGCGTTTTTTACTTTTCGATTTTGTGTACAGATATTTTTAATGAGGATACTTTCATTTCGGAACCGGTTTTTAAAGTGAAAGCATTCTCTTGAAAAAAATCTGCAAAAAGTAAAAAAGGGCCGATGTAGAAATCAATCTCAGCTATCCAATGCAAAAAATTCATTTAAAAATATTAAAATGCAAACGAGATATCTAAAAAAACTTCTTCCATAAGATTAGCATTAGCGAGTGAGTCTTTGCAGGTGACTGAAGTAGCCCCTTAAATGAAAAAGAAAGAAATAATGGTAGGATACGGAACGAAAGGATTCTTATTGTGTTTTGTACTGAACCATGCGACAAATATAAATATTTAAGGGTGTTCTTAAATCCAAAAGAGCAACTTTCTGACATAAGATTTAATTTATTTTTGTTCGAAAAGGCATGAAACTAGCTGGTGTTGTTGTTCAGAAACTATGTAATTGAGCTGTTTTTTTCCATTTTTATGCAAACGCAATAGATCTTTCATAAAATAGCGTCAAAGTGGGCGTTTGGAACCGAATTTCCGTGCGAAGGGAGAAAGAGTACTCAAGAGCGGGCGAAAAAGGTGTTTGTCACGTGATCGAAATCGCTTATAACTCAATAGGTAATTGATTGATCAAAAAATGGAAAAAACAGTTCGATTCCAAATCGCTTCCACGGCCAGGCTTTCCAATTTTATAGCTTTCCGTTAAAAAATGAATTTGTAAATGTGTCAAAACGTTTTGCGCTTGTTGAGCAAAGCAGTTAAGAACAGCCTTAAGAAACACTGAATGAATTTGCTTCCAAATAGTCTTATAAAAATTAATATAACCAAAAAGTGGTCTACGAGATGAAAAGGAATGTATATGCGTTTATTTTACCGTCAATCGTCGTACAAATTCTGGTGTTTCCAGTCAACTTAGTTTTTCATGTCTAAATTATGACTCCTGCTTTTCGTTCTCATTTATCTATGATTTGTAGAGGTATGGTTCTTGGCTCAATATTTATTCTTTCTATATTCTTTCTTTTGTGACTTTAATTTGGCACATTATGACCAAATAACTAAAAGCATCAATCTTAATAGGCTACTTCACTCACGTGAATACACCAGCTGTCTAATGTTAATCCTAGGAATTTTAAAAATATCTCCTTCGCATTTCCATATTTTTAAATGCTTTTTATTTATTTTTTTTTTCCTTCATTGGATATCTCAAGTCGATCTCTACAAAGCCCGATTTTTACTTTTTCGATTTTATGTGGAGTCTTTTTTAGGTGCGTTCGTAATTATATAAATACGTAGCACCTATAGTTGTCGTCTGTCTGTCCGTAAGTCCGCATATAACAGGGGAAAAACTACACAACCGAATGGTTTTTAATTCAATATATAGAATCGTTTCAGAATTTTATCGAGTCATTTTGAAATTTTATGAAAATCGAGTCAAATCTTAAAAAAGATATTAATTAAAGTTTTCTTCATTCCATTAAATCCTATCATACGTAATTAGTTCAATGATATCCCATGATAGCTAATGATTCTAGGTTATCATGGTGATCACGTCCTATTTGTGATGGAGTCCTATTATTTTCGTATTACTGAAATTAATATATAGAATCGTAATACATTTTGTATTCGTGCATTGTTGCACAAGAGTGCAACAACTATTGCAGCAAGTTCTGAATATTTATAAAACTATAGTTATAGTACGAACGCATCTCATTGCCCACGTTTAACGTACAATTTCCGACTTTTTTTTAGGATACTGTATCTTTTGGAATCAGTTTCCAAAATCAGAGTATTCTCCTAAAAAGAAACTGGAAACAAAATCGAAACAGTAAAAATCGGCCTTTGTAGAGAGCGACCAATGAAAAAACTTATTTAAAAATATGGAAATGCAAATTAGATATTTAACAAACATCTCCTATAGGATTAACATTAATGACCGGGTGTTTTCGCGAGAGTGAATTAGCTTCTTAAGAACTGTCGTAGTAACGTAAAAATTTCATGTTTATTTCCTACTATTTCCTAAGTACAGTAGAACCCCGTTAATCCGAAATTCCGGTTAATCCGAACCGATTTTATTTTCTATTTTTTTTTTATCTCGACTTTATTCTAGACTATTCTCTTTTATTATATTAGTTCTGAACTTGAAGCACGCCGAATTCCGAAATTTTCCGGATTACAGGGTGAATGTCGGGAACAACGTGTAGAAGTTAGAATTAAACAAAAAAATAGCAGTAAAGCATATTTTTTATCCTTTAAATAGTTTGAATAGAATGAAAAAAATACTCAATAATGTAAAAGTGCAATATATGAAAACGTATAGAAAAATCATAACGTACACTGTAGGCCTACTCGTAGAAGTCATCTAAAAAAAAAAAAAGTCTCGAATATCAGTTTGTTTGCCAGTCACTATAAAATTATTTTCTAAAATGCAAAAAGTATTTAATTATAGTGTTCGTACGGATACCGTTATTTTCAAGGCCCCAAATCAGAATTTTTTTCCAGAAAAAAAAAAATCTAGTTTAAACGGACGAAATTTCGCCTTATTTCAGGAGAGATTTTCCATAAGAAAATACTGGTACCGAAGAATTTCTTAGTCATGAAATTCAAGCACCCGTACGAACCCTGAATTATGATGATAAAAATTTATTTTTTCCTCATAATTAAAAATCTTACGATACTCATCAGCGTACATGTAAATAAAAACTATATTAAAAACACATTACAAATTATTCCCAACGTTTCGTGCGCTTTTTAACGAGCCATCATCAGGGGAGAGAGTCCTTGACCTCCTCGAAGCGAAGTTTCAAACAGCACAGTCACATTCACGACATCACCTCAACTGTTTTTCTTATTTATTTTTCCTTTCAACAGTTTGATTTCGCAAATTATCTACAGAATGTTTTTTTATTCCCCCCTCGTCGATGTGGTGACTGAGCTATATATAAATTCGCGATTTTGAACCGTTTGTAATGGGTTTGTACGTAATTTCTCATTCTGAAGTTCCATTGGATTATTATAAACCTCAGGAGTGATTAAACAAGGAATAATATTTTTTTTCCGAAAGTCGCTTCGGATTACCCAACATGCCGGACCTTAGGTTGCCGGATTAGAGGATTTTTACTGTACTACTGAGTACTTATAACATACATTTTTTTAGCATGCATCTTTTCTTTTCTATTTTTATCGGAATTTCTGGTAATCCGAATTTTTTTGTAATCCGAACAGGCATCGGCCCCAATTAGTTCGGATTAACGGGTTTCTACTGTATTAGCAAACATTTGTACATAATGAGCCCAACATTACTGACAGACTTTAAACCTCAATAACAAGTCAAATAATATAAGTACAAGTATATTAAATGCGATTTTGACGAAACTGCTTAACTTGATCAAATGTTTTGCTTAAACAAATTAAAACAAGTTGGAAACTGCACGTCAAACGTGGCAAATGAGGTGCGTTCGAACTATAACTAGTTTTATAAATATTTTTCTCACGGCATATTGTACTGAATGTATATTTTAGTGCACTTCATAAGTGCATATCAATTTAATTCTGTTCGAAAGGATGTAACATCATTAAAATGCACTTGAAATAATTTTTTCCTATTGGCTGTCATGTAACGGAAACTTTTGACTGTCCCTGTCATTAAACTATTCATCCGATTTTCGTAAAATTTGAAATGACTCAACAAAATTATGCAACAACAATATATTTTAAATTTCAAACGATTCGGTCGGGTAGTTTTTGCGCTGTTATATGCGGACTGGCAGACAGACGGACTGAACGATGACTATAGGTACTATGTATTTATATAATTACGAATGCACCTAAAAAGTACGTCTCATAACTTACCATAGATGACGCTGCAACTCCAAAACTACCCAGAAATGCATAAATATACACACAGGAGAAAAAAAAGAAAAGAGAAAGAAAAGCGAAAACTCTTTAGAAAATACAGGATAAGTCAAAATGAATATAGCGATTACAAACGGCTATAACTATTTAATGGAAAAGAATTTATCAATAAGATTAACACAGAATGTAGACGGAACTTCAAAATTTCTTTACGTAAGGCACAGGTGCAGTGAAGCTGAAGCCTACGCATGCGCGATTTGAAACTTTGCAACGACAAGAAATCTGTTCATTGCGGCCCTCTCATTAGTGAAATTGCCCATTATGACGGTAAAAATGGCTGATTTTTTTCAATGGGGTATGTGAAAGACAAGGTACCTCCCATGCCCAAAAGAATTGAAGAACTCAAAGTACGCATTTGTAATGCGCTTGCGTCGGTGACTGAACAATTGCTTCAGAATGTATGGCGTGAAATGGACTACTTGTCCGTGTGACCAAGCAAAGTGACATAGAACATCTATGACTTATGCATAAAAATTTTTGAAGTTCCGTCTACATTCTGTGTTAATCTTATTGATAAATTCTTTTCGATTAAATAGATATAACCGTTTGTAATCGCTATATTCATTTTGACTTACCCTGTATATTTAATTGCACGACAAATGACAATCGCTAAACTTTCCGCTAAAAATTCCGTTTTGCTCCAGAATCAAATCCGCCGTTTTCAGATTGGACCTCTAGCGTACAAACACAACTAATGTACAGGATGTCCCAAAATGAATACCCTGATTTAAAGGGCGTATTTTTAAATACGCACATTTAATATCGTCGTAAACTCGTAAAATAGGTTTTATTGCTATTTTACGAGTATTTACAAGTATCCTATTTTTACCACAGACACACAACATTTGATCATGTTTTATTTAAGGCACTCGATATGAGCTGCGCGAGTTACACACAAAATGTCCAACCTGTAGTTTTCGGTCCTTTTCTGTACCTGTCTGGACTGTACCTGTTACTAAAAATGTTTGCATCCAAGATTTTACGAACTGGACGTCTGGTGGTTGTTTTCCATAGCGAGTTTGAATCTTCCTTTCATCATTTTAGATGATTTGGCCTCAGCCAGCCACACAACATACTGTGCGCATTTACCCAGATAGCATGAACATTAGCAGCAAGTTTGATTTTTTCTGACATTATCTTGCCATGACAAATTTGAATTGAAAAATTCGCGGAAAATTTCCCGCAAGGTATACCATCCCCTACTTGCATGAGTAGTTGGTTATGAAACTGATGGCAAGACTGTCTTTAATTCACGAAAGTGACGAAACCAAAAATCCCTCTGTTGAGAAAATACACAATCAGCACATACACAGAAATTGCAGAAATTTTATTCGGTTGGTACCCCTTTTTCTAAACGTTATACTTATCAAATATAAAAAAAGGCTCGCATTGAAAAGTACAAATATTGCCTTAACTTGTTTATGGTGATGAAAACGATGCATGGACTTTCTGACGGTATGTTCGCATCAATAAACCTGATCAGGTCCATCGATCTCTCCGAAGGGGTTATACTTATAGTGTAACAGTTTTAAACAGATAGTGAGGCGTGGAAAGATTACTACTTTGCAGTAAATTTGTATTATTTTTGATTACTAGTTTGCCGTCAATTTGCAATACATTTGATACAGCATGAATTTAATTTGCACGACAAGTTAGCTGCAAGTTCAAAGTGTGGTGACTTCGGCGTTTGCGTTTTCTTGCTGCAGTCTTGTTATGAACTTTCAGTCTTGTCACACTGAGCTTACTGCAACTTTGCAGTTTTTCAAAGCAAGACTGCTGCAAATTTTCTGAAAATTAAAAATGCTATCTGGGTAATGTGTAGAAGCCATGTTTTCTGATTGCAGCAGCAGCGCTCCTAGTGACGAACCTTCATATTAATATCGCACAGCTAGAAAAACTTGACGATTGGTCGAATACATCTGCAAAAGAAAAATCAAAATCAGTACAATCATTGAATAATAGGAACATTATAAAATCGGGGTAAATATTTTGAGATACCCTATATAATATCTTTGATGAAGGTAAGTTGTTAGCTACCGAAACCGGTGTGAAATATTTGGTGAATCTTCTAGCGATCTAAACGTAGTTTTATATGCTTATTCTGTATATCTCCAAATCTCTTTTAATTTTTCAAACACTTTGAATTTTTAATTTTGTAATAATAATCAGATTTTGGCGGAAATTTTAGACTGGTAAAAATGATTTCATGTTTAACGGAAAACATATTTTGAATTTACTGTAATCAGTGGTGTAGTCGTAAAAAAAACAGAGGGTATACGTTCTAAGCAGGGGGTATACGCTCAAGGCAGAGGGAATACCCTAGTGTATAGCCTAGTGTATACCCTAGTGTAATACCATAGCTTTCTTGAAAAACACAGGGTATACGGTGTTCCTTAAAAAAATCCAGAAGGTATACGGCGTATACCCCCGTATACCCTCCACTACATCCCTGACTGTAATATAACTGCATTAAATAAATTTATATGTCCCTGTTGTCATTTTGTGCGTTCTAAGAGTAAATTTCCTGTTACTTTTATGTGCCTTTTCATATATTTATTTTAAACAAAGATTTTTAACGAAACGTATTTTCAGTAATTATTATATTTAATATATAGTAGAATATTTTGGCATTTGGGAAAGAAAAAATGACTGAAAATTACACCAATTTAACTGAATCATGATAACATTATTAAGTTTTGTTCATTTAAATTTCCGTTTCGTTTTAATAATAATAATAATAATAATAGTAAAAAATGCACGTTCTATAAATAAATATGACATCAATTTAGCATTTAAAAACTATATATAAACTGCACTTTTATTAGAAGATTTTTGTCCTTTGCCCACTTTTTTCTAAGATGCGGAGGAGACTGTCAAAGATTCTGACAAAATTACTAAAAGTGTGAGAGCGATTGTTAAAATCCACAGTTGTCTTTATCGAGAGAACTTTCAGAGGTTTGCAGCTCTGTTTCAGTATTAGAAAGGAATTTTGATATTTTTCAAGGAACAATGCCTTTCATAGTATTTAAATAACATCAATATAAGTATCTCTTTCCTTTAAAAGTTAATTTTTCTTTTAAAATATCGCCACTTAAAAATTGAAAGTTGAAAAAAATCAATACACAAACAACCATATTAATTTTCACAGACAATAATTTAGTGCTGCCATCTGCAGTAAAATATTAAAGTTAATTTATTACAACTAATAGAGTTTTGGTGCTGCCACCTATTAGAAGTAATTGAAATACAAAATTTCAAAATATGTATCTTAAAAATGAAGGTATACAGTATAAATTATTTGTTTCTGTAAGGTCTGAATAAACCCAGGGTCGGACTGGGTCAGTGTAAAGGGCGCAGACCTTGGATTTTCAGAGGGCGCAAAAATTTTAGCGAATCAAGTCAATTTTACTTGCTTGTGTTGTATCTGGTTTGACGAGGTTTAACACACTCGCATAGCACCAAGTAAATGATAATGGCTTAAATTATATCTCTAACTCTGGATAGAAGACTTCGCTATATTCTTCGTGCATGTTTAAAGCTCCATCAATCCTACACAAGCAATTCCTACTAAGCAATTTTGTAAAGCAAATCATATAACATCTAAAACTCCAGCAAGTTGAACACAGATTACCTTGTAGTAGATTACTGATATCAAGACTAGAGCTTTCTCATTTTCTTCTTCTACCTGTAGACACCTTGCAGAAAAAAAAAGTGATCACCCCTACCAATTTTCTTGAAAATGACTGTATAAAAAAGTCATAGGATACCAATTGATTAGGAATAATATTTACTATTAAATGCTTTTCATAAATTTTGCTTTGGAGGCTGTCTACATATAAAAAAATACGCGAATGTTGATTTTTCAAATGGTAACATCCACTTTTGACACCCTTTTTGAGTTCCTTTCTAGCCAGGAGAGAGATATAGTTTATATGTTTTTCTTAATACTTAATACATTTATAAAACAAAATGTGTTAGGGGTTTATCCCTAAATTTCGGAAAATAAATTGAAGATCTTACAAGAAAAAGTACCAAAATCTCTCAATTAGTCACCAGTAAAATTTTACAAGTATTATAAATTTATTAAAAACTTATTTTACATCAAAGAAAATCCTACAAAATATTTCTGGTAAGTTTTTACTATTTTTTCTGTGGTACCTTTGATAGCGGAATACGACCCCCTTAAATTATGGAAAAGGAAAATTTTCTCCATATCTCGAAAATTAATTATTCAAATGAGCTGTACACATCGATGTTTTAACAATTGTGGTTTGTTCCTTATATATATTTTTTTTAATATGACTTTAATAATAGCTTTCTAACTAAGAAAAATGTTTGAATAGAAAAAAAAGTCTGGAATAAGTTTGGGAATCGGTATAACTTTAATTAATTAATAAATCTGTATCTGTATAATTAATTAATTAATCTGTATATCTTTAATTAATTAATAAAAAATCAATCAGATAATTTTTATGAAGATAAAAATTAAGTTTCTCAAATGGATTTAGCTTTACTATACTCAAATTTAAACTCTTCTAACCCCATCAAGATTTAAGATAATGCATATAAAATATGCCTTTTCACGGGCTGTCTCGATCCAAGAAACTCAAATAAGGTGTCAAAAATGAGTGTTGTTTGAAATTTCAAAGTTGGTACAATTCTTAATAAGTAGATGACTTCAGAAACATATTTTATACATAACAATAACTAGTAGATATTATTTCCAGTCGATTGGTACCTACATATTTTTTTACGATTATTTTTAGCAGAATTAGTTAGGAGTAACCACATTCTTTTTCTGATCACCATTGATGCACTGAGGTTCTTTAGAAAAGCTAACAAGTTTTTTTCGCACCAGGCGCCAAATAGAGTTGTCGCGGTACTGCTAAGGTGCTGCTGTAATATGAATTAGTTATCAAGTTAGTTAAAAATCTCATAAATTTAATTTCTGTTGCATAATCTGAGAACAACTACTTTTTATTTACTACTGCTTTATTACGATTAATATTATTAACTAAGTAGTATTTTTAAATGTGGTATCTGCAGGTATCTCCTTCAACACACACAAGAAACATTCAGTGTGTAAACTTCGTTTAGAAAACATTTATGTTTAAAACAAAAATATACTCTCCGTATGGCAATAGAAATTTTAAAAACTAAATCTCATGCTTCTTTTGTTCTTTTATAAAACTACCACATATTACAGGGTATTGGAATGCTGAAATATAGGGCTATTTGAATGTAAAAATAATACTTGCTTGTGAAAACAATTGGTATTTTTTATCCTTAAAAAATGACTTTATGCATCCATAAAGAGCTGAATTGATATCACTTTATAAAAAAGTTTCTACAGAAAAAGTACATCCTAAAACAATCACTTTGCTAGTCTAAAATCGCTTAAATAATTTAGTAAATTTACTATTCTCATCACACTCTTCCCATGATTTGCAAAACTTTTACCATTGTTATAGATCAAGGGAAGGGAAATATTTAAGTTTCCCTACTTGAGTGTTTTGAGAAGGTTCTCATTTCGATGCATATGTATTTTTTTTATGTATTTTTACTGATTACTCCTAAACTATGCGCGAAATTACTATCCGAAAATAATGGTAGATTTTGTGAATGAGAAAACGCTGCCCGCGAGATCCCACAGCTTGCAGGATTGTAATCTAAAAGTATCATCAACTTTGTATTCCCCGAAAAGAAAAAGATTGTGTTTTACAATCAACAACAACAAAATCCATACAAAAAGTTTTTTGACTTCTGATATACTTCTCTCTTTTTTTTTTCACTCAAGTTGCTTTTAAAAAGCACGATTATAGGTACATTCAGGGGCAGCTATAAAGGAGGCCGGCGCAAAGTACTAAAAGAAAAAGGACTGAAAGTATGCAAAATATTTGGTTTAAATCTAAAAGATATCATTCAAAGAAGCGATGAAAGAAATTAAGTCCAGGGCGCCATGGCTACTACAGCTCTCGTTGGGTGCATGTTTTATCTTTCAATCGCATGCAAAGATGTACTTTTTGGTTCCCGATTTTGAAATTGCTACGATAATAATAATAAAAAATACTTCTCTTGTGCTGTCAGTCTAGTGATTGTTGATTACTCGCTAAACGAATTCTCGAAATTTAGTACGCTAATCAGAATGTATGTCTACAACAAGTGAAAAATTATTGGAGCGGCTTAGGCACTTAGGGGTGCGAAGTTTTCCCTGGACCAGGGCGCACCGGCCCTCGGGCCGATGGGCCGGCGGGCCAGTCCGAGCCTGGAATAAACTAAATGCAAATACCGGTTTATAAAAAACTTCAAGATGGCTCTTTCACGATTGCCCCCTCCCCCCCACACACAAGTTACGGAAATTACCTTAAATAATTAATGTATATATTAAAAAAAACTCAACTTATAACGTAAAAAAATAGATAAACTGGAGGATCTTGGGAGTGTACGTACTTAAATAAATAAAGTATAATACATAATATAAATAAAGACAAATTGCTAATTGAAATGTCGTTTAATTAGTAAAAGTTATTAAATTGTAATAGTGTGTTTTAATGCTATTTATGTTTATTCAACAGTTGTATTTCATTAATTTGGCCAAAAAAAAAAAAAAAAAAAAAAAAACCTGCTGTATCTATTTATAAGTTAACTATTAATGGGTAACTTTAAATAAAACGAAGAAATCAATAATATTTCGAACTTGTAATTGCTTATTTATTTATAATGTGTTACATATAAGAATTAGGATTAAATTGCTGAAATAAAGAGGAGAAATCATAATGCAAAATTACTATAAGCATAAATAATTAATGTACTATAAAGTTTCCAGATGAACAATTTCAACATGTTCCATAGGAAATAGGTATAAAATTTTTAAATGTATCAGTAGTAAAATGTGTAAAATAAATGAATAAATAAATAAAATAAGAACATAACTATAAAATTAAAATCGATTTTTCCTTTTTCTTGTCCAAATTTCAGCTTAATGCCAAAGCGCCGTATTTTACGGTTAAGACTCTTGTCCCGTCAGGTGAAGATACTTGCGAGCTAATGCTAATCCTATGCGGAGATTCTTTGCCAATATCTCGTTTGCATTTCGACATAATTTTTTTTTTCATTGGACAGCTGAAGTCGATCCCTAGAGTCGCCCTGTTTTACTTTTTCGATATACTTTCGGACTTTTCGACACTTTCGGAATCGGTTCCGACAGTGAAAGTGTCATCATAAAAAATAATAAAAAACTGCAACTAAAACCGAAAAAGTAAAAAAAGGGGCGATTGTTAGGATCGACCTCACATGTCCAATGCAATATATATATATATATATATATATATATATATATATACATACATATTTTAAAATGTCGAAATTCAAACGAGATAGGGGCAAAAATTCCGCGAACAATAATTTTAAAATAGTGTTCTGGTTCATGGATTTTTCCATTTCAAACCCTGGAATTTTTTATATAGATATGCTAAGTTATATCAAATCAAAAGTAATGTAAATTTATTTAGTAATAAATCAGCTGTAATAGCCAAAAGAGAATGATTAACAAAAAATTTAGTAATAAACACATTGCGGTAATCGCCGATTTCGGCGCCATCTTGGATTTTGTTCCTGCAACTTAACTGTAAATTTCATTGTTTACATCTGAAAAAATTCGCGGATTTTAGAAACTCGTGGATTTTAGGGTTGCGATTTAAGGGAGTCTACTGTATTCACAAGCATTTTAAATGATATTGTAGATTTACTGAAGTTTAAAGATTATGTCATTGTCTGAAATCTTAGGAATGTACTTGTTTTGTGTGCTATTCAATTCTTATTTATATAATAATAGGTTAAGGATATGATGTTATAGAACAGTTATAGAGCAAATTCACATTTGTAGAAAAGCCATCATGCGAGAATTCTGTGTCTTAATGTTTGTTTTACACCATACCAAATAATGCGAATAAAACCTTTATTTTTCACATCTTAGATCTTTATTTATCATCATCACACAAAATTTTACAATTAATATTTGTAATAATACATATACATTAAATTTTGATTATTAATAATTTTTTTGAGTGTGGTGTATTTCAAAACATGCAATATGAAGTAGTTTTTGCAGACGTTTGGAAAATATCGTATTACAACAGGGTTTAACAGATAGTACAATTTTCTAATGTTTTTTGCGTTTCATCACACAAGATTCGTTCAGAAAAGTAACTTGTATTTTAAATTTAAATAGTGAAATACATGTATATAATAAAGGAATCGCCAATGGCGCAAAGAGAATTAAGAAAACTTTTATTATTATTGTTATTACTAAATGCCAAAATATAAATGAAGTAATAAGAAAGGCATAGCCATATACTATCATTACTATATGAAGATAGTAAAAATAGCAATTGTTAAGACAAAGTAATACTCAATGAAAATACTTCTACTATTAATAGTATACTAACCCAAAAGGGTTAGACTAACTTCCTTTTTTTAAAACTCTGTTAAAATAATAACAATAATAAAACATAAGAAAAAGACTTGACTCAACTGTAATCCAATGCTTGAAATTTGTGCTTAAAATTGCACGAATAAAGGAAGAGAAAACAAGTCAGAAATTGCACGTCAAACGTGGCAAATAAGGTGCGTTCGTACTGTAGCTAGTTCTGTAAATATTCAGAGCTTGGTGCAATAGCTGTTGCACTCTTATGCAAACATGCATGAATATGAAATTTATTACGATTATATACATTAAATTCAGTAATACGAAAATAATAGGATTCAACATTAAATAGGATGTAATCACCATGGCAACCTAGAATCATAACCTGTCGTGGGATATCATCGAATTAATTACGTATGATAGGAGTTAATAGAATGAAGAAACCTTTTATTAATACATTTTTAAGTTTTTATTCGATTTTCATAAAATTTGAAATGACTCAACAAAATTCTACAACGATTATATACATTAAATTTCAAACCATTCGGTTGAGTAGTTTTTGCACTGTTATATGCGGACAGACGGACAGACAGACGGACGGACCAGACGACGATTATAGGTGCTATATAGGTATATAATTACGAATGCACCTACAAAATCCGTTTTAATAGAATGTGTCACAAATCATATCTCAAAAACCATTTAACAACAACAACAACAACAACACCCTCAATAATAATAATAAATAATAATAATAGTGCATTTAATTGTTATTGTTATTATTACTTCAGATTTAGAGCAAGTTTCCGATCAATCCCTTAAACGCATTTTCGTTTCTTTTTCTTCCCCCTTTTTTTTTTTTTTTTACAGTTTCTTAAGGGAAAAGATTGTTAATAGTCTTAAGACTGAACTTTACTGTAACCAAAAGATTTAAATTATCTCTTTCTTACGTGGCTAAAAAAACAAACAAACTTTGCTTTGGCACAAATGTGAATGTAAATATCTAACACAAACAATATACAAAGAATCTTTTAATGCAGTTTGTAAAAAAAAATATATTTAACTGAAACACACTTTAAATAATAATAATAACAATGCATAATGCTGCATTTCATTCATTAGTGAATTATTTTCTACACGTTCAGATCAGTTTTATGACCACACCCCTTGACACGCTTACATTGTTTCTTTTTTTTTCTTTCTTTTATTTTTCTTTATTTTTTTTTTATTAAAAATAAATAAATAAATAAAAAATGATAATACTAATTCTAAGATCGAATTCTACTGCCATCGAAAGCTTGAAATTCGAAATTTCATCTGTAAAAAGATTTTTTTAAAAAATCTTCTCTTCTGGCACAAATTACACTTAAAATGGGGGAACGTAGCCTAAAATGATTCCCTTAAGGGAAAAACTTGTCTAAAATAACATAAATGATTAAATGAAACTTTAGCCCTATGCTAATATGTTTTACACTATATTTTGCATTATAAACATGTTTTAATAATATTTTAAACTCAAATTGAGTAACGAAAAAAATAGATTTTTGAAAAAGTGTCCAAAGGATCATTTTACCCTGACCCAAGGGCAAAATGATCCTTCATTTAAAAATAATTGTAAATTGTTTTTTTATCGGCAAAATAAAGGATATAAAAGTAATTATGACAGTACATAATGAAATAAAATAAATTTTGCAAAAAAAAAAAAAAAAAAGTGTTACAGGTAATTTTGAAAAAACAATAAAATGGAATATTTGAAAATTATGATCGTAGGATAACACATGGGCTCAAAGTGAAAAGTTTGGATAGTCTAGTCACACATTTGGCTCCCATGAAGACTAGGACGCGGTACCGGATTTTCTTCAGCCAATGAAATGGTAGTAAAATGATCCACATATTGGATCATTTTACCCGGCAACATGGTCGTCTATTTATTAATATATCTAGAAGGGGTGAGTTCGCGATTAGCGTGTAGCTAAAGACCCAGTATAAATATAAAATAATTATATCAAAAGTTATTTCATTAATAATGAAAGATAGAAATTTATTTTCTTACCTTTCTGGTAAAGCAGACATATGCTGGTTTGCTGCATGTGAAAACAAACTATGTATTTTATTTATTTATTGGATGTGAAAAATATCTTCTTAGAATGATGGGAAGGCACTTGTACAGAGAAAACTATTTAATGCACGACGATGTCTAGATTACACGGACGAACACATACACACTAAAAAAAGGAATAAAATAAAAGAGTTAAGTGTGGGTACTATAGAAGTAATAACACTAAAATCCAGTAGGAGATGCAAATCTTCCATTGGACAGAGAGTTAACGCACTAAAAAACCGTGCGTCTTGGCCTCACGAGATCGGGCCTAGAAGTGTAGAAGTAATAGGGGCCCACAAGAGTTAAAACAAAGTAAAAGAAACTTGAAACAATACAGTCTGCTTAATAAGCAAAAAGGTTCTATTTAAAATCAGTTTATCAGGAAATTTCTGTGGTGCTGCGATCTATTGACGCCTTTTCGAAACACAAGTCTTTTACACAATCCTTCTTTAGTTTGTGACCTTACGCTGCGATGACTCACGGAAGTGTCGCCATCTTGGAACATATTTCACAACTAAAAGAGACGCGTTGCACGTATCACGAAGAAATCGTCATTTCACAAGCGAAGCGATGTTTGACATAAAATTACTTACACTGTTACGTTTTCCAACACCCCCGCTTTTTATGTCAAACCGACGAGCGTAGAATGTTTAACTTGTTTCTCAAACACTCGAAATGAGGCTTAGGCAACGGCTTGGTGAGCACGTCTGCCAGCATTAACTTCGATGGGCAATAAGTTATTTTGATTATACCATTCTGGCATAGATGTCTGATGTGGTGATACTTAACTTCCACGTGTTTAGTCCTTGTCTGTGCCTTTTCGTTTTCGGTCAATCTTATGGCTGATAAGTTATCTTCGTACAACGTTACGGGTAGTTGTTGACGCAGTTCGAGGTCATTTAATAGGTCTAACAACCACGAAATCTCTTGACCTGCATTAGAGGCAGCGATATATTCAGCCTCCGTGGAGGAGAGTGCTGTGCAACTCTGCTTCCTCGATGACCATGCCAATATATTATTTCCTAATTTGAACAAGTTTCCAGTGGTGGATTTCCTGTCTATTCTGTCGTTTCCCCAATCGGCATCGCTATATGCCGTTAGGATCGGAGGTTTTGTTTTATCTATGACGAATTTAAGATCTTTGGTAGTAAGCAGATATCTAATTAATTTCTCGATAGCTTGCCAATCGACTTCCCTTGGGGATTCATTCCTTCTTCCCAGGATGTTAACGACTGATGCTATGTCGGGTCTAGTTAAAGTTGCAATGTATAGAAGCCCTCCTATAGCCTGTCTAAATTTTACGTTATCTCCCATTAGTTTCCCGTTTGGATCTAGATTAAAGTAGTTAGTATTCATGGGTGTATACGTAGGCTTACCATTTAACAAATTGAATTTTTCTGCGATTTGTATTATTTTGTGTTCCTGGTCTAACTCTAGATTACCGTTTGCTTTTTCCTTTATGTTTATGCCTAAATATTGTGTGACTTGACCCAAATTTTTGATTTCGTATTGCTTTGATAATTCAGTGTATATTTCGTGTGTGTCTGTTTTGTCTCCTGCGACTAAGATGTCATCAACATACACTATTATGTATGCGATTTTTCCATCTTGGACTCTTTTGTACAGACATTTGTCTGACGCGCATTCAACGAAATTTAGTTCTTTTAGAGATTTACTTATTTTTTGGTTCCATGCCCTAGCTGCCTGCTTAAGGCCGTAAATCGCTTTGTTTAAACTACAGACTTTATCTTCTTCCCCTTTTGTTATGTATCCCTCTGGCTGATGCATATAGACCTCCTCTTCTAAATCGCCATGTAAGAAAGCAGTTTTGACATCTAGGTGAGTTATTTTAAGATCTTTGTACACCGCTGCGTTTAAGAATGCTCGTAGGGTGGTATGCGCTACAACGGGTGCGTAGGTCTCGTCGAAATCGCTTCCATATTTTTGAGCATATCCCTTAGCGACCAATCTGGCTTTATATCGCTCTATAGACCCGTTCGCTCCCCTTTTTGCCTTAAACGTCCACCTACAACCTATGACGCGTTTTCCCGGGATAGGTTTTATTAATCTCCAAGTATTATTTTGCTTCAGAGAATCTATTTCCTCACTAGTGGCTTTTAGCCATTTATCTTTAGTTTCTGCGTCATTGATATTTTGTAGGTCTGTCCATGACTTTGGCTCCTGAATGTGACACAGGTTTGCGCTTATTCCATAACGGTTAGGTGGTACACCACGATTTTGTCTCTGCGATCTTCTCGGCTCAAGGGATGTGTTGGTCGGGGTGTTATTCTGATTATCGTCGCGCTCTTCTAGATCAATTTCAATATTATCTGCGGGAGTTTGTTCGATGTTTTGATTTTCTTTGGCGGGTATAATTTCCTCATCTTTTATACCTTCTTCGAAGAATTTTACGGTTCTAGATATTATAATTTTATTTTCACCCGTATATATCCTATAGCCCTTGCTTCTGAAATCATATCCCAACATTATTCCCTCGATGGCTTTCTCATCTAATTTATTTCTTTTAGGTTTGTCGACATAGGCAAATGCCTTACATCCGAATGTTTTGATGTTCGAGAGATCGGGTTTTCTTTTATGCCAAAGTTCATAGGGTGTCATGTTATTTTTGTTAGCCTTTGTTGGTAGACGGTTGATGAGGTAGGTGGCGGACATGACAGCTTCCCCCCAGAATTGCTTAGGTAACTTGGCGTCCGACAACATGGTTCTAGCCATTTCCATTATCGTTCTATGCTTTCTTTCTGAAACACCGTTCTGTGGGCTAGAATAGGGAACACTCAATTGACGCTCTATCCCGTTTTCTATCAGGCAGTTTTCAAATTCGTCACTGATATACTCTTTTGCGTTATCGGACCTGATTGCCTTTATCAACTTGCCAAATTTATTTTTTGTTAGCGCTATGTATTCTTTCAGTTTGATAACGGCTTCCGACTTATGCGCGATTAAGTATGTTATTGTGTACCTGCTATAATCATCCGTGAATGTTATAAAGTACCTTTTCCCTCCTATCGTTTCAGTATTCATGGGGCCACATATATCGGAATGTGCGAGGGTACCGATGTCTTTGCTTCTGTTTGTGGCTACTTTAGGGTAGGGCAGAGCCGAAAGTTTCCCTTCAATGCACTTGGTGCATCGCGTGTCATGTTTACATTTGTTAATTGTTATCCCATTGGCTAATTCATGATTAACAAGGTATTTAATATCATCAAAATTTTTGTGTCCGAGTCTTCGGTGCCACAATGAAATACAATTTGTATTGTTACAGAAAGTTTGAGTACTTATAGTATAGCCGTAATCATCTTCAGGGTTTAATACGTAGAGATTATCATTTAATTTAGCTGTCAAGATTATATTATCATCTTTGACAAATAAACATGCATTTTTCTCGAAAATTACCTTTATATTATTTTCAGTGGCTTTCTTAACTGACAATAAATTGCCCTTTAGTTCTGGACAGTACAAGACGTTTCTTAGTGTAATGTAGTGGTTTTTGTCTGTTTTTATTTTTACGTCGCCCATACCTTCCGAATTAAGCCTTTTTCCATTAGCGATTGTTATATTCCCAAAATTCCCGGCTGTGAATGTAGCAAAATTTGTTTTTGCTGATGCAACGTGCCTGGTGCAACCCGAGTCAATGATATATGTGTTTGGATCTGTTGTTTGTGTTTGGTTAATTTTTACTGACTCAATTTCAAAATTGTTTTCCACTGGGAAGAGAGGAATGATCGATTGGTTGACCTCATCCTCTATATTTGATTTGCTGTTAAAGCAAAAATTCGAGGAGTCTGTTTTACTACCATTGTGCTGATTTTTGGGGTTTACCGAATTGGCCTTAAAGTTGGCATGGTTGTTAAATTTATTACTGTTATAATTTTCACTTCTTTGGTAATTGTTTTTCTGTTTGTTTTTTAATTTGTAACACTCTGAACGAGCGTGCCCATCTCGTTGACAGTAGCTGCAATACTTTTTGCTACCTTTATTTACAATTTTATATGCTGTGTCCCTTGGTCGTGTGCTGGTGTTTTTGTATTCGGTTCGATGAGAGTACTCGTCGATGAGTTTGTTCTTCACAAACTCGAGGTCTAGATCCTTTTCGTCTCTAGCCTCCATGCTCGTTATAAGAGGAGCATATGACTGAGGCAAGCTGCAAAGCATAAGAGCCACGATGTGCGAATCATTTATGAGCTCTCCAATGGCAGCGAGTTTGTCGCGGATAGTTAAAATATTGTTGATATGTAGATTTAAGTCTCCGCCCTCATTGAGCCTTTGCGAATATAGTTTCCTCAAAAGGAATAATTTGGATGATAAATTCGCCCTTTGGTGAACACTTTTTAATCTTTCCCAAATTTCTTTGGGAGATGTCAAATGTCTAATATGCACGATTTGTGTGTTTTCAATGCACAAACAAATTATGGCTTTCGCCTTAGCCGCGTTTTTAGTATATGTATCATCGGGTGTGGCAGGTGGAGATTCTGTTATATATTTAAATAAATCGTCTTTAATTAACAGATTTTCTAATTTGAAACACCAATGATTGTAATTATTATCATTTAGTTTCTCCACTGCCGTAATTTCTTTTGTGGCTGACATAGCGTGTTATTCAAGTTTTATAAATTCTTTGATAACAAATATATTTACTATAAGAAGTTTGTGACTTTCTTAAAATAATTTCTTAGAATATATTCATAAATATAAATAAAATGATCAGTTATTCACAATAATCAATCAATATTCGTTCACAATAATACTCTTTTTGCGATATTATATATATCGTTATTTATTCATGCACATTTATTTTTATTTTCATGTATATAGTTCAATATTTCATATCTCATATGTGCATCTGGTTCATCATTTTATCACAATCAGATAAACAAATTTTTATTACTGGGTTTTTTTTTTTTTTTTTTTTTTTATTTATTTACTTTCCCCTTCAATTCATCTCTCATAATCTATTAATATATCTAGAAGGGGTGAGTTCGCGATTAGCGTGTAGCTAAAGACCCAGTATAAATATAAAATAATTATATCAAAAGTTATTTCATTAATAATGAAAGATAGAAATTTATTTTCTTACCTTTCTGGTAAAGCAGACATATGCTGGTTTGCTGCATGTGAAAACAAACTATGTATTTTATTTATTTATTGGATGTGAAAAATATCTTCTTAGAATGATGGGAAGGCACTTGTACAGAGAAAACTATTTAATGCACGACGATGTCAGGTTACATTGGACGAACACATACACACTAAAAAAAGGAATAAAATAAAAGAGTTAAGTGTGGGTACTATAGAAGTAATAACACTAAAATCCAGTAGGAGATGCAAATCTTCCATTGGACAGAGAGTTAACGCACTAAAAAACCGTGCGTCTTGGCCTCACGAGATCGGGCCTAGAAGTGTAGAAGTAATAGGGGCCCACAAGAGTTAAAACAAAGTAAAAGAAACTTGAAACAATACAGTCTGCTTAATAAGCAAAAAGGTTCTATTTAAAATCAGTTTATCAGGAAATTTCTGTGGTGCTGCGATCTATTGACGCCTTTTCGAAACACAAGTCTTTTACACAATCCTTCTTTAGTTTGTGACCTTACGCTGCGATGACTCACGGAAGTGTCGCCATCTTGGAACATATTTCACAACTAAAAGAGACGCGTTGCACGTATCACGAAGAAATCGTCATTTCACAAGCGAAGCGATGTTTGACATAAAATTACTTACACTGTTACGTTTTCCAACACTATTTCAGGTCATATAACTGGATGACGCCGTGAAACATAACAAACTTAGCAAGTGTAATTCACATCTAAAAACATACTCTATTAAGTAAACCAAGTCATATTTCTGTACATGAAAGACTGTATACCTAAATAAATATTAAAGTTAGCGTGTTATAAAAACCACTTTTATAAAGAATTCTTTTCAGGCGTGTATAACTGCGATCGCTTGAATACCGTCATTGCTTCTTCTTCACTTGGCACAACTAGTTTATGTGTTACCCTGTACATAGCGCAACCTGTCTGGAAGAAAACATATGTGGATCGTTTTGCCCGCTAGGACCATTTTAGGCCACCTTACCCTATCTATTTCCAAACACCATTAAAAAAAAACTAATCCGATATGCCAATCCCAAAACTTTCTTCTATCTTACACATGTTAATACTTTAAAATTCGCTATAGCAGTGCCAAAATTAAATGGCAATCTATGCCCATCATGAGGATTCTAAACATATGAAATTCCGTGCATTAGTTCTTGAGATATGACTGCCGCTAAAATCGTGTAAATCCTTCAAAATGTAACATAGCAGCACCACCTGTTGGGTGATTTACACCGAAACCTTATCAGCAACAACTTATGTCACGTTTTACCGAATTTGAAGTTGGATGAAAATCCGTGAATTAGTTTTTGAGATCCTTCCTCCTCTATTGCGAAAATCTTCAGAAATCCAGCATAGCAGAGCCACCTATTAGGTAATTAACACCAAAACCTAATCAGCAACAAGTTGTGTCAACATCTAAGTGAATCTGAAGTAGATGAAAATTCGTGCATTAGTTCTTGAAATAGAGCTACTGCAGAAATCGTGAAAAATGCAGCATAGCAGTGCCACCTCTTGGATGACTTACATCAAAATATAATCAGCACCAATATTTATCAAGGTATACCTGAATCTGAAGTTTGATGAAAATTCGTGCATTAGTTTTTGAGATAGAGCTATTGCAGAAATGGTGAAAAATGCAGCATAGCAGCACCACCTGTAGGGAGATTTACACAAAAAGGTAATCAGCACCAATTCGTATTAAGAACTAACTGAATCTGAATTTTGATGAAAATCTGGGCATTATTTCTTGAGATAGAGCTGTTGCGGAAATCGTGAAGAATGCAGCATAGCAGTGCCGCTTGTTGGGCGATTTATATCAAAAACTAATCAGCACCAATTTATACCAGGGACTAACTGAATATAATTTTTGATTAAATATTATTTCTTGAGATAGAACCCTCATAAAATTTGTGACACATATAGACAGACAGATAGAGTCACAGACTCATAGGCAGACATTTTGTAAATACTCTTTTTTTTTTTTAATCTCTGACCCCTAAAACGCATAAATACGTCGAAAACCGGAAGTCGAAAATTTTCACGAATCCAGTACTTTCTTCTTGTAAAGATAGAAGAAAGTAATATTGAAAGCTATAATGAATTTCACCCAAATTGTGTTTTTCTTTCACGTGTAGATCAGTTTTTTTTTTTTTTTCCACCCCTTAAACGCACCTACACTGATGTATCATTGTTCGACACGATAAACTGAGATACGTAATTGTTGCTTGCGTGGAAACAAATTGCTCTTAAGTTACGTAATGTTATGAACGCAGAGATAAACACTACAATGCTTTGTGGTGGAAAAATCATTTTCTATTTTCTGGTCCATGTCAAAGTGGATTCACCAGTCAGCTGAAAGTGACGAAACATAAAATCGATTTATTTCTGAAAACTCAAATAAGAGAACATACTAAAAGATCTTACAAAGGCACGCTTTAATTCAGCTGTTTGTGTTTCGAACAGAAATTCATTTACGAATGTAAGAATTTATCATTTGAAAGAGGTGTATTTTTTATTTACTATTTTTTTTTTTTTTTTTTTTTTTTTTTTCAAAGCGGCGGCTGTCTCAATTTTCTAAAATTAAATATAAAGGTTGAACGAATTATAAATATAATGTATATTTTTTACAAGTAAATTATCTGGCGATAATAACTTATAATTAAAGAGTGGAGTGGATTATTAATTAGTTCAAGAAAGTGTGAAAATTGGAAGGTAAGCAAAATATCATTATTTAGCAATAGTTGAATACAATGTGTGCTGTATATTTATTACCGTAATTTCCGGCGTATAATCCGCGGATCAAACAATCATGTCTGGACCCAGAAATTTTATATTATAAAATGTAACTTGTTAGATTGCGGTAAATACTTGACTTCAATTATTAAATAAAATTTCTGGGTCCAGAAATAATTGTTGGATATGTGGATTATACGCCGGAAATTACGATAATAAGAAAAGAGCTTTATTCACGTCCACATTTTATAAGTGGTTTCCTTCGACATTTTATAAGTGGTTATTCTTTCTTTTTGCCTCCACTAGAGGTCTGCACGGGCCGGAATTTCCAGGCTCGGGCCCGGCCCGAACGAAAGCTATCTTGGCCCGGCCCGGCCCGGTGTAAAATTGTAAGTTCGGCCCGAGCCCGGCCCGGTCCGACACAATTTCTACAAAAAAAAGAAAAAAAATCCGTTTTTTCTCAACATACAAATAAGATTCTTTTAATGAATACTACATACATATTTATGGAAACATTTTACAGTATATTTTACATTACTATGACGTTCGCAAAACAGAAAGCACACAATAGTAAACATTAACGATTACTTACAGTGTTTTAGTCATCGTGTCTACAGACATTTCAAAATGGAAATAAGGATTCATTAAAAGATTAATGTAGTTCAGAATAAAGGATTAAAAACATAATAACTTTTGAAGCTGTATAATAAAAAGTAGATTTGTGAAAATATATCTCTCATTTTTAAGGTTTTTCTCAAATCCGAAGGAGCTACATTTCGACACATTTATGAATTCTTTTCTTTTCGGAAACGCGTAAGATTGGCAGGTATTTCTTATTCAGAAGCTATGTAAATGTCGTTTTTTTTTATAGATAAAAGCAATACATCTTTCTGAAAATACTGTCAAAGTTAGCGTTTTGAATCGAATTTCCGGAAGCAATAGCACAGGAAAGGAGAAAAACGTACAGTCACGTGGCAGGAATCTCTGTTATCTCTGTAAGAAATTTATCAAATATGGAAAAAGCTATTCGTTTCCAAATGCCTTCAATAGGCAGGCCTGTCAATTTTATTCCTTTATAGTTAAAAATTTTGTCAGAAAATGTGTCTGAAAGCTTCGCATTGTTGAGCAGTGAATATGAGAACCACCATATTTCCAAAGATACTGTTAAGAGAAGTTCATTATCACTATTAATACTACAAAACACAATGACTGTTCTACACATCCTGAGATCGATTAAGACCAGTTCCATCCCGGCACGAGTCTGCTGAAAAAAATTAAACTCGGAATCAGACATCTCGTAACTGTACGATGCCGATCTCTACGATGGACATGTTAAATTTCTTTTTTGATGTTGTTAAACTCGCATCGGCTCGTGACGCACATTTATACTTCTCGAGAAAATCATATTCATTGAAAATGGCTCGTATTTTATCTGCTTCGCTTAAATTCTTATATCGGGCCGATAGCCTTGATTAATTTTTTTGCCGGCCCGGCCCGGCCCGTTGAAAAAAATTTCCTAATTCTGCCGGCCCGGCCCGTTTGAAAATTCGCCTTCATTCCTCCGGCTCGGCCCGGGTACGGGCCTCGGGCCAAGCCCGGGCCCGTGCAGACCTCTAGCCTTCCACCCCCTTTTCAGGCCCGACTTCATTCTTCCTACCGAGCCCATGTAGGGCTGGACATTTTATTTATTTATTTATTTTTATAAAAATAATAGTGATGTTGCACATTTGTTTAGCCAAATCTATGGGAATCTAACTTAATTAAAAAAATTAAAGGGCTGAAAGAATTATACATATATATGGCTTACAAGTAAATTATCTCGCGATAATATTCTAATGATTGGATTATGATTGTAAGTGTGGAGTGGATTATTAATTTGTTCAAGAAAGTATGAAAATTGAACGGAAAGCAAAATATCATTATTTAGCAATAAGGAAATATAATGTAATGCATTATATTTATTAATGCGAAATGAGTTTTATTCACGTCTACATCTTTTCAAGTGATTTCTTTCGTTTATTTTTTCTTTTTGTCCTCACTTCCTTTTCAGGCCCGACTTTATTCTTCATACTGAGCCCGTGTTGGGCTGGGCATTTTATTTATTTATTTATTTTTATAAAAATAATAGTGATGTTTTACATTTGTTTAGCCAAATCTTTAGAAATCTAATTTGATTTTTAAAAAATTAATGTGATGAGAGAATTATACATTATATATTTCTTACAAGTAAATTATCTCGCGATAATAATCTAATGATTGGATTATAATTCTAAGAGTGGAGTGGATTATTAATTAGTTCAAGGAAATGTGAAAATTTAAAGGTAAGCAAAATATCATTATTCAGAAATAGTGGAATATAATGTATGTAGTATATTTATTAATAAGAAACGAGTTTTATTTACGTACACATCTTACAAAGTGTTTCGTTTCATTTATTCTTTCTTTTGTGCCCTATACTTTCCAGGTCCAGGCTGGGCTTGAATTTCATTCTTCGCACCGAGTCCGTGTTGGGCTGGCATTTTATTTATTATTTATTTATTTATATATAAATAATAGTGATGATCTACATTTGTTTAGCCAAATCTTTAGAAATCTAATTGGATTAAAAAAATGGAAGGAAATGCTTTTAAAAGTCTACTTTTTTCTTTGTAGAGTTTTAAGATAATGATTTTCTTTAACCATATTTTGCTTTCATTCTCAGGGGCGCGCCAGAAGTATCCAGCGCCTGTGTGCAGAACTTCAATTGGCGCCCCACATTCCCCCCCCCCCCCCCCAAAAAAAAGAAATAAAAAAAATATTTTTTTTTCAATGAGCATAAATGCATAGCTGCCAAGCCAACCTTCCGGTAGTTTTCTCCAGATCAAATAAAATAATTTGAACCAGAAAATTTATTTAATGAAATGTGTCTTGTTTCTACAGGGTTTTTTTTTTTTATTTCATTTATTAAATTAAATTTCTGGTTTAAAATACTGTTGTTTGACTTTAAAAATAAGAAATGTTGGCAGCTATACAAATAACGAACATCTCTAAAAAGTGGGTGCTTCAGCTGTTTGCTCCCCCTCCCCACAAATGGCATACCTCCTACATAAATCAGCTTCTTTTACCCCCATTACTCCCGGAATTTTTAAGATCTGACCTTTATTTATATTTATACTTAAAACTTAAAACAGTTCAAATAAACTTTAATTTGGAAATATAGCTGTGTTGAATTAATCAATGGTAGCACTATGACACAAAGAAAGGAGTGCTCGTAATACGGTAAATACTCATAAAAGTAGAAAAATATTTTCTCAAATTAATGGTGTCCGTATTACAACGGAGCTTGTTATAGTACTTTTATTTCTTTTAAAATAATGTAACATCAATTAAGATGCGCCTTAAGCAATTACCACACGTAGATTATAATCAAGGGTGCATTCGAAAATGTTCCAGTCCGGAACATTTGATTTTATATTAGCAAATACAGAACCCCTGTGCAATCCCCTATAACAATTGTTATGAAAAGTGCATATTCATTTTGACGTTTACATTGCTAAGAAGCGAAACGTATCTTTACTTTGTCACACTCTTAACCCTTCCCTCTCTGTCAGATTTTTTTATTTTTCGAATTCCCACTTTTCGTGCAATGAATCCAAGTTCTAAATTAAAAATACTAATAAAACAAAGTTTTGCTCTGTGTGGCGATGGCTAGCAGAATCTACGGCACGTACGAGGCTCAAAATTTTTGTGAGGATAGTCGAAAGCCTGTCCTAGTGCACCCAGTGATGTAAAATAACCACTTTGGGTATTTTTCTGGGTATTTATTTTTCAGTTAAATATAGCTGTGAAAAAAATTATGATGGATTGCTGAAAAAGAATGAAAATTTAGAACATTAGACTTCCTACAACTCTTAAATTTTAAAGAACCTCAACATTTTACATTGAAATATTGAATTTAAATGTCTTTTTTTTATTATAATGAAGAGTGTAAAAAAAATAATGTATTAATTCAGATCAATTTTATTAAAAAAACAATTTTAATTAAATTTGTGTAACAGGTGCACTTAATACATGTGCAATACTGATTCAGCTAATGTATATTAGTAGTACTATATAGGTCACTTCAAGCATTGCCACGGTAATACTGTATTACGATGGTAGTTCTCCGTTAATGGGGACACATTCTCTAATTTTTCCTCAGAAGACTTTTCTTTCCCTGATACTCTTTTTCTCTGCAAATAACTACATCAGTCTAAGATGAGTGCTCTCTAATTTCATATGATGGCCAATTTCATGAATAAATATCCTTTGTATCAGACGGTTTAAAGGTGCAGTCGGTCAAATGAAATAATGACCCCATACATTTTACTCACCAAATTTTTCCTGAAAACAATTAGATAAACATTCGATAGGAAATTATGTATTCTTCAAAGTTAAATAAAAAAAATCTTAAGGCTCATCTTCATACTTCTAAAATTGTACCGAACTCTGAAATTTTCAATACAAACGCAGCAATTTTTACATCATATTTGGCTTTGTCATTAAATTTTACTTAAGAAAACTAAACAGAAAGGCATTTAGTGAAGTAGTTTGGGGCCGTTCAAATATTACGTAATCATATTTTTAGTCATTCTGTACCCCTCCCTCCCCCTTGTAAGGAAAAAATAAGCAAATACTAGACCTCCCCCCGCCCCCTTTGCTTACGTAAGATTTTATGATATTCTAACATCAACACTATTTGCCATAAAAAATTACAATTAGCGATAAATTGCATTATTAATCCAGCAAATTTACATAAACAGATGGGTATGGTATTGAAGGGGAAAAAAATCAGTTTAACATATTGTTACTTATGGCATTAAACAATTCACAGAATACAAAATAGTTTTTATATATTATTATTTATCGCACTGAACAACAACAACAAAAAAAAAACTTAAGAAATACAACCGGCCCTAACTTATTTAGGCACATAATTAAAAATTTTAACAAGAATCAGGAATATTATGTGTTTGGCGTTCACATTTCCAGTCTGGTGTCTAAGATCTTTGAATCCATGTTTCTGCATTGTCTATTATTAAGTTTTCAATGTAGTGGTGGGCTGGAATGATCCTCGTTTCCAGTCCTTGTTTACTCAATATCTTTATTCTCAAGTTGTTCAACATCCGAAGAACGCTCATCTAAATCATGCTCTTTTGCTTTTTGTTGTTAAACTATATAGTTGCTTCGTTGTCTAATGCTTACGTAAGAATTTTCGTGACCCCCTTCTCCCCATTGTCAGCAAAAATAAGCAGACGCTGGACCCCCCCCCCCTCCCCACTTACTGCTTACATAATACTTGAACGACCCCTTTAGGAATTGTGGAGATTTAAAATTTGAATCTCCAAATGTTAAATTAATTTTTAATCATTGCAAAACAGATTGCGATTGCTAATGTTCTATAAGTCTTGATACTTCTAACTTTGACAACTACTGTGTGATAAACAGGAAGGACCATTTAGCGTTTTGCTGCGTATTGTAATTTTAAAATACGACAAAAATATAATGCAATTTGTTATTTCGAAGACTCGTGGAAGTACCACTAAAGACAAAACAGACAGGCACGCATTTTGCTTTTGTGAAACTTTGATTTGAGTTTTTATATAGGCTTTTAACGTGAAAAAATATTTTTCACATTCTTTTAAGAAATCGGGTCAACCCGAACCTGACCCGCAAGAGTCAAAAAGCCAACCCGAACCCGAAACAATGAAAACCAACCCGACCCGCAACGCGAAAATATAGCGCCGAGTGCGGGTCGTGTCGGGTTCGGGTAAAAGCGGGTAACCCGACCCGATGCAGGGCTTTACCCCAGACTATTAGGTGGCATTCCCCTCGTGGGGGAGAAAATTAATTTTTTCATGTGACATATTGTTTTAAAGATTTTGGCCTAGATATTACTAAACACTCGCTCCTCTCCTCTTAACTCTTTTTTTTTTTTTTATCAGTAGAGGTTATTTTAAAGTTTTAATTTGTTCATTACTACCCCATACAATTTTCCAAAAATTAAGAAAAACATTTACATAAAAAATCTCATCAATTAGCAGCTTCTCCCCCATTTTCACACAGTGAACGGGTACGTATTTAAGGCAAAATTGGGGGGGGGGGGGGTCGTTCGAAAAACCTCGTAACGTAGAACTCAAAAATATATACAATAATAGATACAATTATATTTTCAGAAATTCGTCGAAAATGTATGGCAGAATTGTGTCTCCCCTTACTTTTTCCAAATCTACTGAAAATAAAATTACGAAAAAAATTGGAAGTAGTAGGAATTTATTTAAACCTTTCAGGAAAACTATAGAGATTATCTTACTAGGTCCTACAATTTTTCAGAAAATCGCAGTTTTCCTTTATACATAAACTTTATCTTGCTGGCGCTCAGCGGGGGAGTTGAGGAGAGTTCGAGGTACCTATTGACGATAAATTATCCAAGGACTGTCGATAATGATTTTCCAAAAGAATTGTCGGTAATTAGCTGAGATATTAATTGAAAACTTACCTAAAACAACGTGGCACAGACCAAAGTGGCCATCCAACTTTGTAACCAGGGGCGTAGCTACTGTGGAGCAGTTGGAGCAAACTGCTCCAGGCGCACGAGTCCTAAGGGCGCAAAATTAGAAAGAGCGAAATAAAGATTTTTAAAAATATTTGCATTTTTTTTCATTATTAATCAGAAATTATAGATTAATCATGTTACTATTATCATATTTCTATGATATTTTACCTTGTGTTTAACCTCAATTATTTCGATTTAAAACATGTTTTTATACGCAGTTAAAAGAAATTTCTTCTATTCGCGAAGTTTTAATTTTAATTCGTACCATATTGCAGCCTCAGGTAATTTCTCAAACACCATTTCAGCATGCCGGATTTTTTTGCTTGTGACTTTTTCGTAGAGGACAGTTTAAGATTTTCAAATTTTTGAGTAATCAAAACTTATTTACAGGGTTCTCATTGGTCACTTTATTGGCTACCACTATTTCCAAACAATAATCTTCATGGTACATTTCTATAAATTATGTTTTAGAAATGTATCATGATTATTACTGTACGCAAATAATGGTAGCCAAACAAGTCACCGCCGTGGAAAAATCCATCCAGCCGTTGGGATGTTTCGAGGGTATAAAGAAATCCACATACCCAGATACACGTGAAACCCATAACCCTTCTTGGCAGTCGGGTAAAAATAGGATTCTACCAAATTAAGTCACATCCTGGCCCGCCGGGCAACCGAGCTGCGGGTTGGTGAGCCCTAAACCAGGTAAAGCTGCGCTCTCTCAGAGTTGAAACTAATACTTGCAAAATTTTCTATAAGCATTAGATTTGAAGTGTGTTAAATTATTTAATAATAATAATAAAAAAAATCACTTTTTTGAAGCATTTTCTTTATTAATGATTTTTTTCTCTTTGCAAAGCAGAATTGAATATTTTTTGTGAAAGTTTTTTTCGTTTCAAAGGAACATGAGTCGCCTCTATTTCAAAAAATACATACAAAAAATTTTTATTTAGTTTTTTGTAAAATCATTTATTATGTGATTAAAAAGTGTAGGTTTCGTGTATTTGTAAAATGCTGTGATTATAATTTAACCTATAAAAATGTTTATTATATTGATTTTTGTGCTTGATGCACAAAAATATTTATAAAGAATATATGTTCTCAAAAAAAAAAAAAAAAGATAAGCCAAACACAGTTTTTTTCTATTCTAAAAAAAAGTAGCTAACGCCGCTGTTTTTTAATTTTTTGTGACCTGGGGGTCTTTCTTCGTTAATAACAAAAATATTAAAATCAGTAGTATTATAGAGAAATGTCTGATAAACACGTTGATGCAGACAGTTTTTAAATCGAATAATTATTTTAAGAGATATTTAATGTTAAAGTGGGTCAAAATCATTCCATTAAAAAAGTTTTATAGGAGCAAAAACTATACATAAGAATTTAATCATTTTTAGATCATTTTATACATTAGAAGTTCCCGGTGTCAGACTGCACTTATTTTTTTTATTTGACTCCTTTTTGAGGATTTATTTCCATTTTAAATTCAAATTTTCACCATTTCGAGAGATATTTTTTGCATCTTTTAGAAAACGGTATTATTTAAAATTGTTGCCAATTTAAAAAAAACAGCGCAAAGAATAACATTTCCTTCAAATAAAAAATTTATTTACACATGACTATTATAAACACAAAAAAACTTTCAAATTAGAATTAAATTATTACATATTAAAAGCAGGAAAATATTGAAAATTACGTCATAAAAACTATATTCACACTTGAATTTTAAAAGAAAAAGAAAATTGTAAAATAATAAATTCATTAATATGCATTAAGAGTCGTAAATAGAGAAAATTGCGATACACTTAAAATGGCCAAACAATATATAATATTGCCAAACAGTTTAAATTTAAAAATATATTTGCGCGAGACATTTATTTTATCTTTTGAGATAATCTTTTAAACTATTGTTGTGAATTCTAAGACAGCGCAAATAATATTTCCTTTCTAACAACAAAAGTATTTTCACGTGAATATCAAAAAGGGAAAGAAAACTTACGTCATATTTAAAACGATACATTTAAAATGTCTTATTTAAAAGAGCTTTCTTATATGTTTGTTATAAAATACTGGGAGACAAAGACTCTGTTTACTTAATTAATTTTATATTAGCTCATTTTCAAATGCTTCACTGATCGGATTTAATCAAAGACGAAAACAGCTCATTAAGGGTGTTCTCAAATCCAGAAAAGTAACTTTCTGACATAAGTTTTATTTTATTTTTGTTCGAAAATGCATGAAACTACCTCGTGTTGTTGTTCCGAAACTATGTCATTGAGCTTCTTTTTCCATTTTTTTTGCAAACGCAATAGATCTTTCAGAAATAGTGTCGAAGTTGACGTTTTGAACCGAATTTCCGCGCGAAGGAAGAAAGAGCCTCAAGAGCGGGCGAAAAACATGTTTGTCACGTGATCAAATTTGCTTATAACTCAATAGGTAATTGATTGATCAAAAAATGGAAAAAACAGTTCAATTCCAAATCGCTTCCATGGCCAGGCTTTCCAATTTTATACCTTTCTGTTAAAAAACGAATTTGTAAATGTGTCAAAACGTTTTGCGCTTGTTGAGAAGATCAGTTAAGAACCGCCTTAACAGGGAAATCCGCACTGTTTTTTTAATTCAGTCTTCGGAATTTTTTTTTTTTTTTTAAAGCCGATCAAATTAGCGTGTTTTTGGAATTTGCGATGTCTGGACGGGGATTGGCGAGCATAGCTCGTAGGGTGTGGAACCCCCTAGTTTAATTAAAAATTACACTTTAATATGAAAACGTTTCAACGTGTTTCAATATTGTCTATAAATGTGATGATCATAACTGCGGTCTGCTGTTTTGTATGTACGTAAAAACAAGACTGTTCAAGCCTTTGAAGGTTCTTTTTGCACCCCATCGATTATACCTTGTTGCTAGAGTTTTTTTAATACAGTACATTCTGCTTAAGGCAGATTCTGCATAAGACGAAAATCTGTCTTATATAGAGCTTCAGACAGAGTTTACCCTATAAAATCTATATAAAATTTTAAAGATACTTTGATTTACAATCAAATTAAATATTCGCACGTTTCTTTTTATTGCTACCAGCATTAAGATTTTTATCCTCCCGCTGCAAAAAAAAAGTTTAAAATAGGTTTAATTAATCATTCTTATTTAGTACTAAAATTCTTCTAAACTTAAAATCCTACACTAGTCATTCGCAAAAATTTACAAATCAAGAGCTTGGAGCAGGGAGAGACCAAGTTAACTTAACAATATCTCAAAACTGCGGCCTTAATATTGAACAAAAATATTAAGTGTAGGTACTCATTTTACTCAGAATTTTAGGCTCTACAACTTTTGTACTGACAATGTTTTGATAGAGTTAGCTGTTTTGAGCTATTGTTAAGTTAACTTTGTCTATCTTGGCTTCAAGCTCTTGATTTGCGATTAAGGCAAAATTTTGAAATAGAATTACGACCTTAATGTTGAACGAAAATATTAATGATGGTACTCATTTAATTCAGAATTTTAAGCTCTATAACATTTGTATTGACAATGTTTTTGATAGAGTTAGCTGTTTTGAGATATTGTTAAGTTAACTTTGTCTATCTTGGCTTCAAGCTCTTGATTAGCGATTAAGGCAAAATTTTGAAATAGAATTACGACCTTAATGTTGAACAAAAATATTAATGATGGTACTCATTTAATTCAGAATTTTAAGCTCTACAACATTTGTATTGACAATGTTTTTTATAGAGTTAGCTGTTTTGAGGTATTGTTAAGGTAATTAAAAAAAACGTGCTTTTCGAAAATAAATATGTACATATTTTCCAACATTCACCGAAGTACGAGGAAGAAAACTTGGTTCATTTTAGACTTAAACTGAAGGGATTAAAACAATTTCCAGTTTTCTCCTAATTAATTCTAAGTTCAACCTCCTGACCACGCGTCTAAAACTTTAAACCTGGAATTGTGACCTTAATGTTCAACAAAAATATTAAGTGTAGGTACTCATTTTACTCAGAATTTTAAGATGTACAACATTTGTATTGACAATGTTTTTAACAGAGTTAGCTGTTTGAAGATATTGTTATGGTATGTAAAAAACGTGTTTTTTTTGCAATAAATCTATACATATTTCCTAATGCTCACCTAGTACGAGAGGGAAAACATAGCATATTTATTCTAGAGCTAAACTGAAGGGATTAAAACAATTTCCAGCTTTCCCCTAATTAATGCAAAATTCAGCTTTTTTTTGCTCCCCTACCACTGGGCTACTGGCCATATTGACAGTTTTAAAACAAAAATCGCACCCAATTCGGAGAAAATATTGGTAGGTACTCCATACTTAAAGAATTATAATTCATTTCATTATTCATTATTATTTTTAATTATTTGTATTTAATACGTGTTGAAATAATCTAACTTTCAAATAAAAGTAAGATTTTAAATCAAATTAAGAATGGTATATAAATATTTTTAAGTTAAAAAAATGCGCAGAACTTTTTCGAGTGACAAGAGGGCGCACCAACTTTACTTGCTCCAGGGCGCTGAATATGTAGCTACGCCACTGTTTGTAACCTCCTTTCGAAGCGTACTTGGCACAATGGCAATATTAAACTTTGTACAAGGCCTGTGTTTTAGTTAAGACGGATCACAGTGATAAATAGTCAGCGTTTTTCATTCCAATTGAATTCAATTATTGAAAAATATTTAATAAAATAATTCCGAGTTATTTGCAAAGTCTTATTATTCGTTTAACAACTATATTTTGTAAGATTGTAGTTAGAAATTAATAAATTTATTGGATGAACTCTCTGTACGCGAGTGAAACTAGCGCTTGATCTATTATAATTTGTTCGAAGCAAATCTATAAAATATTCATTTAAAATTTCAATAAAACGTTTTGAACATTTAACGTTGATGACAACGTTTAAAAACGTTGAACAAACGTTTTTAAAACATTTTGAGGTTGTTCTCAAAAACAGGTTTCCCTACTGTAATGACATGAAACTTTCTTACATGCTCATGGGCTCATTTTTATGCGTAAAAGCATACTATGTTAGGCATGGCTATTAAATTGGGTTGGAATCGAATGGAGTTTTTCATTTTTTTTTTTTTTTTTTTTTTTTTTTTTTTTTTTTTTTTAATGCATTGCATTTTGAGCTCCATCCTGTTTTATTTATTTGTTTTTGTTATAATGTAGCCGATTGCTGCTATTGATTTGGTCTTTTTTCGGCAATTTGCTTTTACATGGGAATCGTGCATAACCTGGGGGGTTGAGCTGATTTACAATTGTGCCATTCAATATACTACTCGTTTTTATGTGGCCAGTATGTGTATCACTACCAATACTACAGTAAGACAGAAGTGTTATATATTTTCAATTATTTGAATAATGGAGCCTTCCATGTTTGCCCCCAGCTGTAGTGCGCCCTGTTTTCTGAAAAGTTGGACAGGTCTCATCTAGAGCAGGGATGTCAAAAAGGGCATTCGCGGTCGCCCTTTCGATTTTTTTTTATGCTTCTAGCGCTTTTTTAAAATTTATTTTAGGGGCATGACGGCGCCCTTAAGACTTCCGTGGCGCCTTACGACCGTTGCTTCCCCCAGGGACTGCACTAAAACTCTAAAGCATTTGCTTGGTTTCCCTGGGTAGCCATCCTCATCCTTACGACCGTGACCTTTCGACACCATAGCGCCTTTCGGTTTGCGACTCCCCCCTACCCTAAAGCTACGCGTGCTGACGAGCATATGCAAATTTCATATATCTTAAAAGTAAAAATGAACTCATAAATGTGTCATCAGAAATGACACACTTTCGATTTTAAATACCGCTTTAATAAATTTAAATTGGATAAAAGCTTTTCAAAATTTTCAGCTTCGTCTAAACTATTTGGCGCCTTTACTATTATGGCGCCTGTGTGCGATGCACACTTTGCACACTGGGTCGACGCGCCCCTGTTCATTCTAAACTATAAGGGCTTTGCATATACAACGTTATCACTTTAGGAGGAAGGAGGAATCTCTGGGGGAGAGGGTGATGCTTTATGATATCGTTATTATTTTTAATCCAACCAAACTCTTCTTTTTTTCAACAATTTTTTCTTTACATCCAAATAGTTTGTTACCTTTATTATTATTGCTATTATTTTTATAATTTTTTATAACAATACAAAGCTATTATTAAAGCCATTAAATGTTCATAAAATCATTTCATTCCAAAATTTGGAATACCCCAACGTTTGGCATTCCTGTTCTTCTGCCATATGCGTATGTAATTCGTTGTTACAGAAATTAGGAGCATAATATGTAAGAAATGATACTTTCGTTTACCAGTAAAGAAAGACAAATAATGTTGTCCACTGTTTTGTTGATATGTTCTGCTTTTAATTTCCCTGGGCAGAGAGTAAGTGTGGGAGTAAGTGCAAGAAGACAATATTATTATTGAATGCATTATGTACCAATAAACTATTATTAAATATTTTTAAATAGTAACTTAGTTATTTAGATGATGTTAGATGTAAATTTATTCCATGTATTAATATTTTATTGACTTTTTGAACCTGTAAAGTCTGCAACTAATAAATGTATAATCATATGTGTATATCATTGCAATCGTATAAAAAGAAAGAAAAAGAATCTAAAAATAAAATAACTTTTAGGCATTGATGACGATATTATCGGGTGGGGGAAGGGGGGAGTCGACGAATGATAATGTATGATATCGTAAGGGGGGAGGGGGGTCCAAAATTACAAAAAATATTGATAACGTTATTTAGAGATGAGACTGGTTCACCTCGAGCCCAACCCTGAGCCCGACGCGGGCTCGGGCTACATTTTTATACCAACCTTCGGACCTGGGCTGGCCCGGCCTCATTCCTTCTGAAATTGAAAATTTTATTTATTTTCGTATAGAAAAATATAAAAACAACTTTTTTTTCCTTAAAAATTACTTATCGCATTTCAATTCATTTTAGTGCTATATTTTGATAAAAATGAAGAAAAAAGAGAAATTGTGGTGTTTTTTTTTTTTTTTTTTTTTTTTTTTTTTTTTTTTTTTTTTGTATTTTTACTTTTTTCTATCTTCAATAGAAGAAAGTATTGTAATCGAAATTTTTTCGACTTCCAGTTTCCGACGGATTTACACATTTTAGGGGTCAGAGATCACAAAAAACATGTTTATACAAAATGTCTGTCTGTCAGTCTGTGTGTCCGTCTGTCCGTGTGTCCGTATGTCCGTGTGTCGCCATTGTACCATAAAAAATTGTATGAAGTTATGCATAGAATTGAACCAATTATTTTTTAAGTTTTTGGCTATGGCAAGCAGGTCCTCCATTAATTTGGAAAAAATCCGTCGGTAGGGGGCGCTGTAATAGCGATTTTTGTGCATTTTGAATATTGTACCACCGAAAGTGTATGAAGTTGTGTATAGAATTGAACCAAATTTTTTGTGTCTGTTTTTGGCGATGGCAAGAAGGTCCTCCCTGAATTTGGAAAAAATCCGCCGGTAGGGGGCGCTGTAATAGCGATTTTTGTGTATTTTGAATATTGCACCATCGAAAAGTGTATGAAGTTATGCATAGAATTGAACCAAATTTTTTGTGTCTGTTTTTGGCGATGGCAAGAAGGTCCTCCCTGAATTTGGAAAAAATCCGCCGGTAGGGGGCGCTGTAATAGCGATTTTTGTGTATTTTGAATATTGCACCATCGAAAAGTGTATGAAGTTATGCATAGAATTGAACCAAATTTTTTGTGTCTGTTTTTGGCGATGGCAAGAAGGTCCTCCCTGAATTTGGAAAAAATCCGCTGGTAGGGGGCGCTGTAATAGCGATTTTTGTACAATTTTCAATATTGTACAATCGAAAAGTGTATGGAGTTATGCTTAATTTTAATAAAAATACTAATAAAACTAATTATAATGAAATATTGACATGAGATAGAAGAAAGTTTTGGGATTGGCACATCCAACTAGTAGTAATATTAGAATGCTATTTAAAAAAAAAAAAAATGCTGCAAATTTATGTCTGGAGTTGATGGCGAGGTGCTGAAGTTGTTTTTGTCGGCGACGTTCATTCTGAATCCCTCATCAGCTATTTCTTATCGTTATCAATGATACCTATATAAGTCATACTAAGGTGTTAAAGTTCAACAAACAGAAAAACATTAAATCAAGTTAACAAAGTGAAAATCATAGTTAAAACAAAACTGAATATTCTATTGGTAGAGTTGCAGTCCCGTTAATTGCTAAATCAGCAGTTCTAGTGTACCAAGCTTCCAAAAAAAATACGACTTGCATAAATGCTGTAGTTGGATCTAATTATAAAAGCATTCTCAAAGTTTTTCACATCTCTCAGTTTTTGTTTTATTTAATTACCATTATTTTATTTATTTATTCAGCCTCCATGGAGTTGCCTAAAATTTGGAAAGAGATGCTTTGCAGAATAAAAAACAACAGCAAAAAATAATTCATTTTCACAAATGTCCATTTTTATTAAAGCACTTGATTTCATTATACGTGTGATCTCGTCTTTTCTGTTTGCTAGTTTCATTTGAAGAATTTTGCGGAAATATTTGTATCAGCTTAGGTCTTGAAAAAGTCGCTGTTTCAGCGATGAAACATGTAGACCGGAATAAAGGTATTTGTACTCCTTTTAAATATACAGTCGTGGGAAAAATAGTAAACACCTCTGCTAACTCTGCAACAAATTATCATAGAAGAAAATTACAGGTACCAAAAGATTGGAAACAAAGTCTACCTTTAAATGATGTATGTAAAATTTCCTTAGGGGGCTATCTACGTATCAAAACGAACCCAAACTTTGTTTTTTCGATGGCAATACCCAAGTTTGACGCCTTAAATAAATTCTACACCTTTCAATTAGCCGAAATCCAAATTTCCATGAAATTCGTACGATTAGTTTACGAGAAATTAATTATTTTAAAATGTACATATTTTAGGGGCTGCATCCAAATTAAAGTTTGCTACGCGATTGTTGAAATGTTACAGAATGACTATGTCACTTCTATTTAGGGATGCACCGAATAGTGATTTTGGCCGAATACCGAATATTCGGCCTACAGGCGAACCGAATGCCGAATATTCGGCTAGCCGAATAGTAACTGCTAGGCCGAATACTGAATATTCGGCCTGCAGAATAGTAACTATTCGGCCGAATACCGAATAAATTGACTTGACAAATACTTTTATATTTCAAAGTTTAAAGGCATTAAAATGTCAAATTTTAAAACAATTTTACATAATATTTAAACAGAAACTTTTATTCTAATAAAAAGCTTTTTTCAAGTAAACTTTATGCTGAAAAAAATGTGCTTTGCGTTATTTAAGAAGAGGATAGTTATAAAAAATTTTTAATTATTAAAATTTTAAATTTCATGGCTTCTTCTGAGAATTAAAGCAAATGAATAAAATTTTCTTAAATTCTGAACTAAACATTTTAAAATCAATGAGAAATTGTGAAAAAAATTGGAAGAAAAATGGTACAGGGTCATATATTATTTGTTTGTCAGGAAGAGACTAAAGTAAAATTAAATAAATAATACAATCTATTCAAATTTTATATGGTGGCAAATTAGCAAGAATAACTGTTCTCCCTTTATTTAAGCAACGAAGTTTTTAAATGCATCCTAGATCAGTGTCTCGAATAGCCAATCATTTTCAGAGATAGTAGCCGTTGTTCTTAAAATCTTAGCAAGAAACAAATTATTTACTGGACAATGTTCGGGAACTTGCATTTGTACATAATTAATTACTATGAAAATCCTCATAGTTGGTTAATTTCCTTAAATAATACTTAACAAACAACAAATAAATAATGTAAAAACATTCTCTTTTACTTAAATATGATTCTGTTTCTAATTATGCTGAATATCTTTATAAGTTGACTGTTAAACGTAGAAGTTGTACAAGGTTTTTAAAAATATATTTTAAATTTTTTTAAGTGTTCGGTTCGGCCGAATATTTCGATATTCGGCCAAACCGAATATTCGGTAATATAGCCGAATAGACCGAATACCGAATACCGAATACCAAATATTCGGTGTATTCCTACTTCTATTAATATATTATTTCTTGCCAATATGACCATTTCACTCGCTTGATATGTTCCGACTATTGCCAACCCAAATATTTCAATAAAATCAGTAAAATATATTTTTTCAAATTATGCTTTTCTGCACATCATAGGCCCCTTACACCGTCATTTTGACGTTTTTTAATGATAATCTGAAAACTACTTGAAAGAAAAATTTGAAATTGAGAATTCGCATAAAGCAAGATATAATAAATATAAATATATCAAAAAAATTGTTGGTTGCAATTCATATTTTTTTCGATTTTTAATTTCATAATTCATATTATAAAATTTTTTAAATTACAAATCCAATGTATTTATGTTTGGGTTTTTTAGTATTATAACCACACGCAAAATTATCACATTAAGAGTATAATTTCAGGAGATATTAATAAAAATATGAAAATGTAATGTAACATTAGTAGCTCTAAATTTTGAAAAATTATAATTGAAAAACTTATCATCCAAATGAATAGAAATTTCGTTTCTTGTCATTGTTTGAACCGTAGATTTAAAATATATTGTCTAAATTGGGGTTGCCATCGAAAAAAACAAAGTTTGGTCTGGTTTTGATGTGTAGATCGCCCCCTAAGCAAATTTTATGTACATCATTTAAAAGAAGACTTTATTTCCAGTGACTTTCTTCTATTATAATTAGTTGCAGAGTTAGTATCGGACCTTTACTTTTACAACTGTACTTTTGTTACTTTTACTGACTCAGGCGACTGTTTTTCTATTCCATTCCCTACTCACTATCTAAAAAAAAAAAAAAAAAAAAAAAAAAAAAAAAAAAACAAAGAGGTGTGAGGTAGAATTAAAAAATAGTCGCTTGTGACAGCCCTGTATGTATTAACTTAGTTTAAGTATATAGGTTTTCATTTTTATATAGAAAAAGAATATTGATATTGTAGGTTACATTTCCATAACTATATTAAAATATATGATTAATTTTACATCACTTTTGGTTCAGGGCCAATTTTGGGTTGATTTTTACCCACGTAGGATCAATAATAGCATTTGTTTCTTAGCCATCACTTTCCAACATAGTTGAAAAGTGTTTATGAATTCGGTTTGTTTGTCTGTCTGTCCGTGTTGTTCGTATACTCGTTTAAATATAGTCTGATTGCCATGAAATTGATATATGTTATAAGGGTGTGTTCAGCATAGAAAATGAAATGTATAGTATTCATGGTTCGTTTACAGGGAAACTCGAAAGCATTCCGTTATATTACGGTTTATGGGGAAAAATCGTTTGACGTGTATTTTAATGATATTACAATATTTTAACCTTTTATGTACTGAATTATGAATTTATGAAACTTTTATCTTCTAAACTACGTTACAAGATTTACATAATCATTTAATAAATTTTAGAAGGATTTTAGAAGGATTGAAGGATTTAGAAGGATTAACTAAATTTGAATTTATAGGGATTTTGTGCAATATTTATAACCCCACTCAAGTCTTTTATTTTAAATATTTTTCTTAGTATTTTGCAGAATTAACAAATGTACAAATATAATGTTCTTACTATAGAAATATTTCCGAATTGAAAAATCCCCCCCCCCCCCTCCCAACGCTAAGAAAGCTGAAAAGATGCAAAGGCAAAAGAAATCATCCTTTTGAAAATATTTTTGTTTTGTGTAACCCATAATGCTTTTGGAACAAGATAAAGTAATGTATCTATAACTCATTCTAAACTGTTTTACAACTAATCGATGTATTAAATGAATTTTATAACAAGTTATTTTAATGGTACTTATAAGTACCGTCAGTAGATAAAGGGTAAATTGAATTAAATTTTAGCGTACTATGTAGTACAGATACAAATATAGATCATATCAGGGTCGTACTGGCATAACTGAGAGGGCGGTGGCAAAATGGATAAAAAGGGCGCCGATTGCCTTACAAAAGGGCGCAAATGTTTATATATATATACATACACATACACACGCACATACTATATAAATTATGCATAAAAAATCACTTTAAAAATATATACGAGTATATTGCTATAGCGAAAACTTTATTCCTAAAATAATTATGTCACCCAAATTAGTATTTTACACTACAGAAATGTAATATGCACAAAAATAGTTCCCCGCAAGACATTGCACTTAAAAAAAAATCTGATGTTAGATCAGTGTTGCCAATTTAGAGGTATTTTTTTCCACCACACTTTTCTAAGAAAGCTATCTCTATTTTCGAATTTCGCTCACCATATCTAATGAGTTAATTCAAACTTTATCCAGAATATTTGAATAACAATCTCCATACAATTATCTCCAAATGGAAAATGAAATATTGAAATAAAACAAACAAAAACAATTTCGTTGGGTCAAAACTCAAAAGTGCAAAACATTATTTAATACAATTCAATAATATTTTATATAATACAATCTCTAGAATACAAATACTAATTATGGTGTATAAAATTTCAAGAAAGTTATTTTTGTTTAGTTCAAGAGTGACGTCTATTTTACGTGAAATATTTTAAAAATATGTTTTATTTCTTTATTTTTTCAACATTCAAAAGATATCATAGATTTTTTTTTTCTTTTAATTATGGCCATTTTTTTTTTCCATTCTGATCAGAAACAAAATTTTGGCCATTTTTTTTTTCATCCTGACCAGAAAAAAAAAAAAATTATGACCATTTTTTTTTTCTTTTCTGACCAGAAAATCAGAGTTCTAACTTTTTACGACAGCTCTTTCATCTTCACCAACACTTCATTTATAACGGTTGTTTCATAATAATGGATGGCACCAGTCCATCAGAAGAAAATGATCCATTCCAAAGGTATAAGTTCGATTGAAAAAAACTATTTAATACTTTGAGCAGAAAGAAGAGGCTACACCTAGAATTTTTATGACACTAATAGAATCCCATAGCTGCCAATGTGTACGGTTTAGTTACCTCTAAAATTTAACACAAATTTTTGCCATATTTAACCGTTGACAGTTGTTAGACTTTCTAAACTGAAATTCCGGAAGTGACAGCCAATTGTTCCCTTGCGACGACATTTCTGTGGCTTCAACTCGTAAAACTTGGCTAAAAGTGCTATCTTTGACAACATTTTCTGAATCTGAATGAATTAATATTTTAAAAATAAATTGAGATGCAGTTTACAAACAAATTGCGTTTAAAAGTACTTTTTTTCCCAATACGACGGTATAAAAATTGAAAATATGCGATGCTTAAAAGTTAAAAAAATTGCAGTAGAGTATTTAACCGTACAATGATACATCTGCTTTGTTTTACGTCTGGCTTATACAACGGAAGTTATTTTTTTGAGACGACACCTTAATAGCTGGGAGAAAGAAATAGCATACCGGGGACTAAAAAGTAATTTTCGAAAATTACTGCACTTTTTAAATGTGTTTAAAATTTAAAATGTGCTCATATTTGAACCAGACCACGTTACATAAAGCACTTCCCTAATCGATTATTTTAACTATTATTATCTGAATAGAACTGGTAAATTTTATGCATTTACAAACAGAAAATGTAATTTTGATAACGTGTCATAAAACAGTCAGTTTGGAATTGTGGACGAAGAAAAATCGTAAGATATAAAAATTTATATTATACCGATATGACCCTTCCCTACAAAAAGAGGCACATGACACACAGACTCCACCTCATCTACAAGGAAAGCTGGATCCACCCGTGGTGCAAATCACAAATGCCTAGACGCAACTTTAATAAACTATATTACTAAATAAAAGTTATACCATCTTTTTCGGTTTCAGTGTAATTAACAGTTTCAATAGTTTCATAAATGTGTTCTGATTAATTAAAATATTTATTTTTTAATTTTGTGCAATTTAATTCAGCATTTGTAATAGAAAAATGTAAAATCTGTTACTTACATTCCCATTTAATAAAATAAATAAGTTTTGCGCCTCTTAGTACTAATAACATCTGTTACTTCAATCTTAGTTTTAAACATCGAACTATAGATGAGATTTTCTTTCAAATTTTTGAAAATGGTACATATTGTTTACATAAATAATTAATTAATTTTTTTATACACAGTTATTCAAAATGAAAAAGAAATTCATTAAACGTAATTTATGTTACAACGATTTTACATTTTTTATTCCAAATGCAACTTTAACTAGAATAAAAATCATGCGCCATGCATAGAATATGAAATATTTTCTAATACTATCAAAAATATTTTATTATAATTATTTTTTTCATACAAGGGACAGCGATGCGTTAATAGACATTTTAGAAAATACTTAACAAAGTTAAAAGCCTTATCTCAGTAATTACTGTCTAGACTGAAGTATTCCCTAAAGACATTAAGGGACTACTTCACTCACGGGAACTGAATTCGCTTACTAATGCTAAACCTATGGGAGAATTTTTTTAAAAGATATATCGTTTGCATGTCAAAATTTTTAAATGTTTTTTGCATTGGATAGCCAAGGTCGATTTTCATAATGCCCGTTTTTTACTTTTTCGATTTTGTTCGCAGTCTTTTTTATGAGGATAGGTCGACTTTCGAAACCGGTTCCGAAAGTAAAATTATCTAAATTGGAAAAAAAAAAAAAAAAAAAAAAATCGGAAAAAAAAAAAAAAAAAAAAAAAAAAAAAAAAGATTCAGCCTTTGTAGAGATTGGCCTCAGCTATCTAATGAAAAAAAATCTTTTACAAATATTAAAAGTCAAACAAAAAAAGAAAAAAAAAATCTTCCATATGATTAACATTAGAAAGCGGGTGTGAAGAATTTGCGTGTGTTAACATGCAAAATCTTCAGTAATATAATCCTTGTATTTTATGCATACCACACAGTAAAACTAAAAGTCTAATTAAATAGAACAACGCTTTTCACTAAAAAAAAGGTTTTTACCGTTCATTGACGACAATATTTGTGTATCCATGTCTTTTGTGCAGTCCTATGCATGAATTTATTTATATTATATTCACACAGTAAGACTTAGTTGTGCTAAAAAACAAATAACACTCTTGAAAATGCATTTTCATCAAATCCCGCCCACACAATTTAAATATTTTGAATTGTTGCACTGCATATAATTTGTAGAATTCATTCCACAGAATTTAATAAAAATTAGTTGAGATTGAAAAAGCACGTCTTACAATGTTACTTATAGACTGTTAAAGAAAATTGATATGATATATTCCCTATGCTTTCTGTGGATGACGTTATCTCCCTCCTCAATAACGTATATAAATTTCAAAAAAACGCTTTTCAAACAATTACCGTCATTAGTGAATTCAGGAGGTGGCCCGGAGGGGACATTCCCCCGGAATATTTGAGATTTCGTGTTTTGAATGGTCAAAAAGTGTAATCCCCCTCGGAACTCTATAATGTCACCCCCAGAGCCACAGAAATCCCTTCTCCCCCCCCCCCCCCGAGGAAAGTGTCTGAATTCAACACTGATTACTGTAATCCGAGATTAATACAATGTAATTTATTTCTATATCCCTGTAAATAAACGAAAGAAGCTACACGATACGTATTCTATATTAAGCGTGTTGTTGTACCCTTCAGTGATGTATATCAATTTCTTTATGTTTGAAGTAGTGCAACATCATTAAAATACAAAATAAAGAATTTTCTTTCCATAGGACATAATTTAACGGAACATTTTTTTATGTATACCTGCAAACGAACTATAAGTGCTAAACACTTCATTTTCATTAAAGAATCTTTGTAGTAAGTAGTAAATCATAATAATGTATATAAATAGAGTGGCAATCCAAGTTTATTTACGGGCAATCGGAATGACGAACCAAAGTCATAAACTTTTCAACTATGTTAGAAAGTGTTAAAATGTTGCAGTTTAATTTTGTATTGTTTATGCTACTGCAAATTTTATTGAGATTGCAGACATTTTCAAACAATATTGCCGTTATTAAATAAAATCTATATTTTATTTTAAAACAAAGTATTTTAGAAATATAACAAATAAAACGCATATTAAAAACTCCTAAATTAAACTTCTATCAGCTTTTTTTTTTATATAAAAGGAACTAGTGAAACATATTACTATTTTTTTTTCTGCACATCTGATATATTTTAATCGGTGGTTTAGAAAAAAAAAATACACAAACATAAAAGAAACACAGAACTAAAAATAATCTTTTACGGGGGCTTCAGGAGGACAGACCCTCTCCCTGATAAATAATTCTTGATATCCTTTCTTTTACTGTTCAATTACTTTAAATCCTATGCGAAGAACAAACTTTGTTATTTTTTGAAATTTTCGAGAGGGAAAGAAAATTTAGTTAATTAAATTTGAAAATCTAAAGAGGGGCAATTCTGCTCAACTACCATTTCTGGCACCTATGTTTTCTTTCCATCCCATTGTACAAAAGATATAATTTTATACAAAAACATATTGATATTTGGAAAATATGAAACCCTTATCAAAGATTCATGGTATAACATAGCATATAATTAAAAATATTATTGATCAAAACTCAAAATATGCTTACGATTCTCTTGCATCGGACTTTTGATCTTCAATTGTGCTCGACAATTTCGTATCTATCATCACTGCATTGTTATACTATCATCGACGACCAACGTTTCGAAAAAATTATAAAACTTTCCAATTTTGGCTGCCTATATCGTTTCATTGTTATTTTTTCCTTCAAAAATTGAAATTTTGATGCAAAATACTTATGGCTAGAATTTAAAAAACAGATACTTCAGAGATATTCGCTGGAATTCAAAATAATCCAATGCTTGTAGTTTATTCCTGTCTAAAGAAGTAAAGTAATCCCCGAATAGTAATCCCCGAATAGTAAACCAAGAAATAATTGTCAATGTGAATGATACAGGAAGATAGGAGAAAGGGGGATAATGATTTTGTGGGGGTTTCTTGGCACTGCAATATATCAGAAGTTGTCGGTCTACATTGGTGTCCCTTTTGTTGATTTATTCTGTATTCGATTGCAGACACCGTACCAGTTATCTGAGGACCCCTACTAACCAACAGTATGTGACAGATATGACAATTACCCCGAACGTCTTTAAATACCTTATTTACTGACTAATGGAAACATGCTGTTGTTAATTACAATGTGAGAAAAACATGACCAGTCTTTCAAAACTGAAACATCTGGATATTTTTTAAACGGAGACTGCGGTGTATAAAGATCTTTTTCAAAGAGCTTTTGTGGTCTTTATGTTAGGAAAAGGAGGAAGATAATAGTTTTCGATTAGAAGATTCCAAGTAAAACTAATGTATGCATCTGAAGGAACTAATGTTAGTGCGGTATTTCAGGTGTTTCACTACTGTTAATTATGGTGAAACGGCAAGTAAATATCCCTTTCTTCCCAATTCCTTTCAGTTTGTTTTCTGAATACTCAAAGAAAACTCAAATAGTTTTAAAAATCAATTCTTTACTTCATAAAATTCTTAATTTATTAAAGTGCTTTTTATTTTAAACATTTAATAAATCAGGAAGATCTGCGTCCCCTCGCGCCCTTAGCGTCCCCTTGAAAAAAAAAAAAAAAAAAAAGTAAGTGGACGCTTGAAATAAAATAAAAAAGTGGGAGGACGCCATCCTCTTGCGTCCCCCCTCGACTACACCACTGAATGCATGAGAATTTAATCATTTTTAGATCATTTTATGCGTTATAAGTTCCCGGTGTGCGGATTGCGTTTATTTTTTTTATTCGACTCATTTTTTTGAGGTTTTATTTCTATTTTAAATTCAAATTTTCAGCTTTTCGAGAGATATTTTTTATATATTTTAGAAAATGTTATTAATTTAAACTGTTGCCAATTGTATAAACAGCGAAACAATGTTTACTTCAAATTAAATATCTATTTACACGTGACTATTGTAAACAGAAATGAAAACTTTAAAATTAGAATTAAATGATCACATGTTAAAAGCAGGAAAATTACGTCATAAGAACCATATTCACACATTTAATTTTAAAAGAGAAACAAAATGTTAAAATAAAAAAATTATTATGCGCTAAAACTTGTAAAGGGAAGAAATTACATCATATTTAAAATGGCCAAAAATATGGTAAAACAATTTAAATTAAAAAATATATTTGCGCGAGATATTTTGAGATAATCTTTTCAACTGTTATCGTGAATTCGAAGACAGCGCAAATAATATTTCCTTCTAACAACTAAAGTATTCACCTGAATATTAATAAGAGAAATAAAACTTTGGTGTAAATTAAGTCAGATTTAAAACGATACATTTAAAATGAATTATTTAAAAGAACTATCTTATAGCGCTGTTAAAAAATACCGGGAGACAAGGGCACTGTTTACTTAATTCATTTTACATTAGCTTATTTTCAAATGTTTAACTAATTTTTTAATTAAATACGTAAACAGCCATTGAATCTCTTAACAGCAGCAGATTTGGTCTTCAAAATCCCCAATCCAAGGAAAACGAATGGTAACCCGTTTACAGAAAAATCACTACTGTTTTTTTTTGTTTTTTTTTTAAATTCAATATTTTTAAAGCCGATCAAATTAGCGTGCTTTTTGGATTTTGGTGTGCCTGAACGGGGGTTGGCGAGCGTAGCTCTTAGGGGGCAGAGCCCCCTAGTTTCTTATATAATTATGCAGTGCATTAAGGATTTTTTTTTTTTTTTTTTTTTTTTTTTTTGTCAATCATCAAAAATCAGCATTTTTCTGCGATAAAAGTTGAATACCGTCTTCAAATAATCAGCTTTAAGGGGAAAAAAAAAAGAGAGAGAGAGCTTTTCATAATTTCCACCCTTTGTCTCGTCTAGTCACTAAAATAAGTCATATTTAATTAAAAATTACTGTTTATTTTAATTTCAGATAAGCCAAATTTAAACTACAATGGTTGTCGCAACTCACACGCACAAAAAAAAAAAAAAAAAAAAACAGCGCGTCGTGTCGCGCATGTGTCGTGTGTTAATTAGTATTTCATGGGAAAATACCTCTACATCCGCCGATTTCTATTTTCTTCAGAAAGATAGAGAGCTCCAGAATACGGTATAATAATAATAATAATAAAAGTGTCACATCTGGTATTATTACAGAAACCACTGGGTATCTATAGAATCGATTTGAAACCTCGCCGAAATGGTAATTTGTCTTCTTAGGAACTTCCACGTTACTGACTAACAGCATTGAAAACTGAACCCAAATACATCTGCACTTCTCTTTATTTATATTTATCCATTCTTTTGTAAAAGGACTTTTACAATTTTAGTGGTTTATCTATTTATTTTAATTACATATGTATTTTTCAATTTATATATCGGGGTGGTGTTTGAAGTTTAAAGAGGTTAAGTAGATCCGGTTAAAAAAAAAAGTTTTTACATATTGGCTTTTTCGGATGCTAAAAATATTATCGAATTTTTAAATAGATATAAAAAAAGGAACATTTTCTTCTTTCAAAAGCAAAATTTACATAAGTTTCCATTGCAAAATCTTGTGAAGAATTAGTCTTGGCGCCCTTGGCGGTCTAACACTTATATTATCATTAAGAAATTATGGAATGCTCCACTTTAGTAGAACTAAGGGCATCAATTTATGTGTGTATTTGTGGGGAGTGTACGTGTGTGTGTGTGGAGGGGGGGGGGGGGGGGCTTGCTATTACAAAAACACGATACTACTTATTTCCAAGTTATTTTTACAGAGGCGCTGGAAAAAATCTGGCCAAGTCACCAAGGGCGCCATGATTACAAAAACACGGTATTAGTTTTTTTAAACTTATTTTTACAGAGGCGCTAAAAAAATCTGTCCAAGGGCGCCATGATTACAAAAACACGATGATAGTTTTTTGAAAGTTATTTTTACAGAGGCGTTGAAAAATATCTGTCCAAGGGCGCCATGATTACAAATACACGACATTAGTTTTTTAAAACTTATTTTTACAGAGGCGCTGAAAAAAATCCGACTAAGGGCGCCGTAATTAAAAAACACGATATTAAGTTTTCGAAATTTATTTTTACAGATGCGCTGAAAAAAATCTCTCTAAGGGCGCCATGATTAAAAAAACACGATAATAGTTTTTCAAAATTATTTTTACAGAGGCGCTGAAAAAATCTGACCAAGGGCGCCATGATTACAAAAGCATGATATTAGTTTTCTGAAAGTTATTTTTACAGGGCGCTGAAAAAATCTCACCAAGAGCGCATTGATTACGAAAACACGACATTAGTTTTTTGAAAGTTATTTTTACTGAGAGGCGCTGAAAATAAATCTGATCAAGGGCGCCATGATTACAAAATTACGATATTAGTTTTTTGAAAGTTATTTTTACAGAGAGGCGCTGAAAAATAAATCTGCCCAAGGGCGCCATGAGTACAAAAACCCGATAATAGCTTTATGAAAGGCATTTTTACAGCGGCGCTGAAAAATATCTGACCAAGGGCACCATGATTACAAAAACACGATATTAGTTTTTTAAAACTTATTTTTACAGAGGCGCTGAAAAAATCTGACCAAGGGCGCCATGATTACAAAAACACGATATTAGTTTTTTAAAACTTATTTTTACAGAGGCGCTAAAAAAATCTGACCAAGGGCGCCATGATTACAAAAGCATGATATTAGTTTTCTGTAAGTTATTTTTACAGGGCGCTGAAAAAATCTCACCAAGAGCGCATTAATTACGAAAACACGACATTAGTTTTTTGAAAGTTCTTTTTACAGAGGCGCTGGAAATAAATCTGACCAAGGGCGTCATGATTACAAAAATACGATATTAGTTTTTTTAAAGTTATTTTTATAGAGAGGCGCTGAAAAAAAAATCTGTCCAAGGGCGCCATAATTACAAAAACACGATGTAGTTTTTGAAATTTATTTTTACAGAGGCGCTGAAAAAATTCCCTCCAAGGGCGCCGTGATTACAAAAACACGATGTAGTTTTTTGAAATTTATTTTTACAGAGGCGCTGAAAAAATCTGACTAAGGGCGCCATTATTAAGAAAACACGATATTGTTTTTTTTAAACTTATTTTTACAGATTCCCTAAACAAATCTGTCCAAGGGCACCATGATTAGAGAAACACGATGACAGTTCTTTTAAAGGGATTTTTACAGAGGCGCTGAAAAAAAAAAATCTGACTAAGTGATTAAAAAATACGGTATTAAGTTTTTGAAATTTATTTTTACAGAGGCGCTGAAAAAATTCTCTCCAAGGGCGCCATGATTAGAAAAACACGATAATAGTTTTTTGAAAAGCATTTTTACAGAGGCACTGAAAAAAATCTGACCAAGGGCGCCATGATTACAAAAACACGATATTAGTTTTTTGAAATTTATTTTTACAGAGGCATTGAAAAAATCTGACCAAGGGCGCCATTATTACGAAAACACAATATTAATTTTTTTTAAACTTATTTTTACAGATGCGCTAAAAAAATTGTCCAAGGGCGCCATGATTACCAAAGCCGCCTCTGACAAAGGGACCAAATGAAATTAAAATGAAAATGACCTGTATTAAATTGGCATTTTTTTTGTTTTGTTTTTTGTACTTTCACAAAAAACAGAAATACCAAATTACCGGGCAGCCACCCAGGGCGCTGAATATTTGACAGAAAATATACTAAATACATCATTAATACCAATATTAATTTATGTAGAAGTTACTATACTTCGGGGTACTGAATAAAATCTGGACCAGGGCGTCATGACTATCAAAGTCTCTGTGAATGAATCCATTTAAAATGAGAATATGTTTCTTATACAGTGTTTCGTCGTTTATACTTGCACAAAAGGCAGAAATACAAAAATACCTCACAACACCAGGGGCGCTAAATACTTAGACGCAGAAAATATGCAAACGTATTAGACGCAGACTTATTAGACACTTATTAGAAGAATTCCTAGAACAGAAATTATTTAGGCGTATATCTAAATAAGTGAGTACTTAATATTATTTTTCTTAGAATTTATCATTAATACAGGCTTTGAAACAGAGTCTGGTCCTGCATGCAATGTGTAACAATGGCATATCTGATTGTCGATAACTTATGTTATCTCGAAATTGGTTTATCTAATTGTCTTTCATCACACATAGTTTGCTTATGCTATACTTTAAAAAATAAAAAGCATTACTTTTTAATTTTCCAAATGAAAATCTTTGAAAATTTTATGCCTTTCAAAATGCGTGCTTAAAAAAAAAAAAAAAAAAAAAAAAAGAAAAGAAAAAAAAAGAAAAAAAAAGAAAAAAGTGACGATGGGCGCACCGGGCATTTGCCTCGTTGCCCGGTGGGCCAGTACGACCCTGGATCATATATAGAGCAGTACAAATAAATTCGGATATTTTAACCGACTATTGATGCTAATTTCAGAAATTGGGTTTTTAAATGCGTTAATGAATTTTCTAAATTATTTATTTAGACATATTTTACCTGAATAAACTGTACAGTTTTATTACAGTATTCTGAAATATTCGGTTGGTTTGTCTGCCTGTCCTTGCTTTAAATCGCGTAAATATATTCCAATTGACATACAATTTATACATGATATTAAGATTGAGTGTAGCATGCTCGGTATTGAAAATGAAGTGTGCATGATTTATACTTCGTTTACAGGAACACTCAAAGGACTTCCATTACATTATGGTCTGTGGGGAAAAATTGTTTTTGGGGTATTTTATTATTTTTTACACTATTTTAAACAATTGAAATTAGTATACAGGGCTGTTCTAAAACTCTACCTAGAAATTAAGAGGGGTAACAGAAGAGATCAAGAGTATGAAAAATTACCATAGAAGAGGTAATCGAAAATCGTGTATTTAATCACAAATACAGGGTGTTTCATCCTAACTGAACTTGCGTTGACGATAATAAGTTTGGGAAAAATCAAAATATTACATTGAAAATGCACCGATATGTACCTTATTTTGTGCAAAATGTTATAACATCACGAAAAGTTCTGGAAAATCAGGGTGCTCTTGCAATCGATGATACCGTATGAACTGTGTGCGAACTTCGGAAACGTGGTAGCGAGCGGGTTAAGGCTTGTTTCGAAGGGGAGTAATTCAGATTATAACTCAGTTGATGAAGAATAAAAATTAAATTTATTAATTTGAAATGACAATAAAAAATTCTTGTGATTTGAGTTGTTCTTGAATACTTCTACGCAACAATAATTGTTTGCGTACAAATTCGAGAAAGTCTTAGGTTGAAGGTGGCAGCCTTAAAACAGAGTTCAAATATTGTTCGTTAGTAGACTGTCCAATCAGACCACTTAGTCTATTCAATCCTCGATGATCTACGGTGAAAATGTCGTCTCGGCTGGGAGATCTAATCTCCCGTTGTAAATAAAATGCAGCGTACTCCCGGTCTAACCACAGTACCTTTTGCTTGTCATGAGGCCAGTTGTTCACAAAAGAACGTGTGGACCGCAGACCCGGTCTGCTCGCTTCTCTCAGGGTGAGAGGCTTAATGAAACCTGGAGAATCTATTTCTCCGTAAAAAACTCGGCAGAAACCTGCAAGCCCAACTTGCTATCTCGCCTTCATGTCATTAACTGACTACTCATTAAGAACTCCCTTCTAAATTCAAAAATTGTCTCTCTTGTGCGTCGGGGGTTCAGCCAGTCCCTGTTCTCTCTATTTCTGACTTGCACGTGTGATTTCAGGAGGACTACACCCTCTTTTCCCACGCTTCCGGGGGCCATATGTTTCAAAGTGAAAGTCGGCTGATCACAGGAATAGCTTAGAAGCTTTGCGAATTAAGTGTTTTCACAGCCTGTCTCGACACTGAAATTGATCACTGATCAGTGATCGTTTATCTGGTTTCCGAAGGGACTAAGTTCTTCTGTCACAGCTGTCGAGTCTATAGGATAGATTGTGATCTATCGAAACTTCAGATGTTTTCCGGCGATTAGTGGACTTAGAGAGAATATTCAGAAATTTGCACGACTGGCAATCGCAGTTCAAAATGTGGAGCGCAGAGTGCATACTGCTAGCGCGCATAATGAAAACTTCTACCACTTTTTTCGTTCTTATCACATTTACGACAAAGGTGAGAATGTCAATTAAAAGTTTTATTATAGTATACTTCAGTTTTCTGAAACTTCCCTCATAGCATACATGGTCACGGTGACGTCGTTGTGACGTCACTGTAAGTCACTGTAGTCACGTCACATCTGTGACCAAAATGCCACCACTCAGTGATGTCACATTGTCACTGAGATGTGAACTTCTTAGAAAACTTTAAAAAATTACGAAAATTCTTTAAAACATGTTATTTACTGTAAAATTATGTTTTTCTGGCAATTAAAAAAAAATGTGAGGTCACTGTTATGTCACTTCTATGTAACGTACGGTCACATATGTGACAAAAAAACCACCATATTGTAAAACTTCAAAAATCTTTGAAAATGAAGGGAAATATTTTAAACAGTCACGAGTTACATGGCATAAGGAATAAAATATATTAGTGGATAGCAAATGGTAAATTCTGTCACTAAAGGGGAGGGGGGGGGGCATAATAAATAAAGTGCACGATTAATAATATTAATAAACTAAACCATTAATAAACTAAATTTTCAGGCTATATTTTATCAATTTGATATCTAAGATAGTGAATGTATACTTTTTCATGATTTCAATTTTATCTAGCATTTGGATAATATATTTAGAATTAGGAATATTAAATTTATACACTTTACATATTTAGTTTGCTGGGAGGAAATTTATTTATTTATTTCTTTTTTTACCGACCAGGATTATTCGAAACACTTCTGTCGTTTCAAAATAAAAACTTTCTATTACAGTTAAATCTGCACCTTTTAATGAGCACGTAGAAAGAGTCTTCAGAGTTTAGTCATCTATGCATTTCTTGCTTTAGAATATTTTTATAATTTGTATTCAAGTCATAAATTCTACTTCTTTCAGACTTTTTAAATTAAATTAGCATTTTCCGAAAATAAAAGAAATATACAAAATTTGTGCAAAATAAACTTTACTTAAAAAAAAAGAAAAAAAAAGGGGGGGGGGGGGCTCGTTATTACCATTAAATTTATTTTTACACCTTTTGAAAATTTAAACAATGGTATATCTACTAAACTCTAATTATGAATATTATTATTATAATTATTTAGAAAAAAGGAACTTTACAATACATTTTAAATTGTGTTATTTGGTACGGATAAAAAGAAAAGGTTAAATACATTGGACACTTCTTCAAATACAAAATTTTAATTAACCATACTTTCAGAAAATTACTGCGCATTCAAGTTTCATATCTCTTGCATGCAAAAACAAATAATCTGTACCAGACCATCTGCTTGAAAATCGTCTGCCCACAAAAAAATAAACATGAGAAGACGCGGGAAATAAATAGTTCACTGTTTTTAGAACATCACCTTCACCACGTCTACAACACTTTATGATAAGGAAATGACCATTTTAGGATACACGGATATTAATAGAACGTATATGTAAGTTTTATTTAATTTAAATATTTTGTTCCTGATTTGTATATTATGAGTTAAATAGTTTTATGTTATATTTGTAAGAGACTGATCTTTAACTATCAGAAGCTATATTTTCAAATTCGATAACTGTAAAGAAAAATATCTTAATCTGCCATCGCTTGAAAAAAAAAAAAAAAAACTGCGCAGAGACTGTGCATGCCTACATTCATACTGGAATTAATATAAACATTAATTTACTCTTACTTGAGATTGAAAATGTATGGAACGACAATGATTTGGAATTATTTTATCGGCTTCTTACTATTTTTTGATTACTAACACTTATAGTTATTATTATTTTGGGGTTAAATATAAAGTTCGATTATCATGAGATTACGAAACTGTTTCAGACTAGAAATTACCATTATACTGGGAAAATGTATTTTTACATATTACAGTAGTGAAACATTTGAAAGAATTTTTTTTTAGTGCTAATAATATTTTAAATTATCTTTCAAAATCCTAAATCTTCAAACCAATGTTTTCAGATTTAACATTTGCCGAAATTATAAAATAATAGGAATTCCTTATACCATATGGAAATATTTTTGAGATATTGTTAAATCTAATAATGCATTTAATTTATCTATTGAGTTTGCTGTTGTTTAATAGTACAATTATAAATACTAATTATTATTTTTAGTGTTTTTCAAATTGGTATATTTATTTTTTTAAATTGTATGTAAGCATTTTTTCTGTTTGTGATTTTAATCAAACATTTAATTATAGACATTCTGAATCGGTTATTAAATTTTCTTCAATTGTAAATTCATTTTCTACGTTTATGATACGCGTAATTATTGGCACTAAAAAGTAAAATATGACATTTAAGCATTGAAACAAAGTGTTTTTCATGCCTGATGGGAAGTTATAGATTAAACTGCTTTAGTATATATTTTTTAAAAGTTCATATAATCCAGGATACATAATATAGGACACAAGTTGAAAAGTGCTTATGACTTCGGTTTGTCTATCCGTCTGTCCGTCTAGCAGTCTGTCCGTACTCTAACTCTCGAAAATATACTCGGATTGCCCTGAAATTTTTGGATGTTATTGACGTTTACCATAGCACGGTACCTATTTGTAATGAAGTTTGTAGCATGCTTTGTTCATTTACAGGGACAGCCAAAAGTTTTCCGTTACATTGCAGCCTATGGGAAAAAATCGTTTCAAATGATTTTTTATGATTTTACGCACGCTTTCAAACAGAATAAAATTTATATGCATTTATGAAGTGCACTAAAATATGCATTCTGTTGACTATGCGATGCAAAGAATAGTTATTGTTCATTTACAGGGCTAAAAAAGAAATTCAAATACATAATGATATAGGGGTGGAGGGAATTGTTTGCGGCATACTTTAATTATGTTAATCTATTTCATATATAATGAAATTGATATATGTCGCTGAGGTTTACATACAATAAATTATTTCATGTATAATACGAATAATACGTATATAGCATTTACAGGGACACACAAAATATTTCAGATACTATATTGTAACCGAAGTACTGTTCATTAGCGATGATTGCTGGAAATGTATTTTTAATTATGGTATGCGCTTTTATGATTCACTATATTTATGTATAGTATATGGTGTATATAAATGCTATAAATCCTATACAAGGCTACACAAAAGTATTCGTAAGGATTACTGGGTATGGGCGCAAATTGCTTAAAGGTTGTTTTTAAATGAGTTATGCTTTTTTTTTGCTGAACTGCATTTAATTTACCAAGAAATGTTTGTAGAATATAGATAAAATGATATACAGGGTCACGTAAAGAATTGGATACATGGCCGTCTATAAATTATAATTTCTGGAAATGTGATTTCAGCAGTTTTAAGAGTCTTTGTTTGAATTAAATTTTAACTAAATAGTGGCGTGTAATAAAGATTCTAGGTAAACTACAGGGTTGTACAAAAGTATTCAAGTATGTTTCCATACATTAGTATAAATTGCTGAAAAATAATTTCAACCTGTTAGGCGTTTTCTTGCTAAACTAGATTTTCCCATTGTATAGTATATATACACTTAAAAAAATGGGAAGTCAAAATTGAGTAAAAAGTACTCAATTTTAAATGCGTCACATACTCAAAATAGCTCCGATCCAAATATACTCAAAGTTGAGAAACACATGTACTCATTTTTTATTCATTGGTTGTGATCAAATATGAATCGTTATGTACTGCCCCCCCCCCCCAAAAAAAAAGAAAAACCTAAAATTTAAAGTAAAAATGTACTGACATTTATTTCCCGTTCAAAGTTCTTAACAAGAAATGTTTAATTGATTATTTATTAAGAATAATAGCAAAATTCTTAACAAGATACTCAAATCGAATATTTTTATGACAAGAGCATTTTTTCCAAGCACTTTTAAATTATTTTTAAAATGCTGTGCATAATTTAATATTTACATTAATAAACATCATTTATGCCGCCATAAATGAAATGAACCATTACAGGGTACAAAACTATTCGTTTGTTTGTGTTTGATAACATGTGATGTTTCAAAATAGAGAAAGCATGGGTTCATTTTTGATCCAAAAATATTCAATTCGATATGAGTACGTCGGTTTACTTATTTTTGAGTACTTCATTTTTCTCAGTGTATCAACCTACAGATCAAATACAGGGCTGTTCAAAAGAATTGGAAAAATTATTTGGCTACGGACGGTAACTGCTGAAATCAATTTTTCAAATGTTTTATGAATTTTCTAAAATGTTTACTTAGTTATCTTATTTACGTCATTTCCCTAAATTACGATGTCTTGTTAAAGCATTCAGAAAGTGTTGGAAAGTATTTTATAATCTATGATTAACGCATGATTTTTCTTACTCGTTTTTTTTTTTCTATTTCCCAGATCAGTCTTTTCCTATAAAACATACCAAATCTATTTAGCTCATATTCACAAAATACAATATACACGGGAATAAAAAATTTAAATAAATATCGCTTATCATGCCGCTCTATAAATAATAGTTGTATTAATATCCGTTAGCCTCCATGTTCGTATTTAATAAAGCAATGACAAATCACAACAAATTAAAAAATTTACACATTCTAAATATCAAGCTTGAACTCAATATCAAGCATAGAACTTAATATCAAGCATAGAACTGAATAAAAAAATATGTCAGTTGATAAGCATTGTTTTTTAAGTGGAAAAATTTAAAAATGTTTTAGAAGAATAGGACTCCAAAATAGCGATATTTTGCTAAAAAGTACGGTAAAAAGATAAGATTTTATATTTACAGGAAAAGGTTATTTCAAAATTCATCGCTGCATTAATACTTAGAAATTTTTCCAGAGAGAATCCTTCGCCTTATATACAATATTTCAAATGAAAATCAAATATCAAATTAATTGCTTAAAAGGCGCAAAGGCCAACACAGTGAAAAAGATTCAATGTCGGGACTCGAACCCGTGCCATCAGTATAGCACACTGACATTCTACCGACTAAACCACATGGAACGACGCCCAGTCTGTAAAATTTCTCACTATTACAGGTTGGCAAGGCTACAAAAGCAGCACAAGATGGAATATTTATCGTGAGCCACCGACATGGAGTAAACACGAAACTTAATGAAATCCAGCATCGATTGAAACTATATTAATAATTGGAAATTTTTCCAGGGAGAAACATTCGCCTTGCATACAACATTTCAAATTAAAATTGCCTTTTAAGCAATTAATTTGAAATTTGATTTTCATTTGAAATATTGTATGCAAGGCGAATGGTTCTCTCTGGAAAAATTTCCAAGTATTAATATAATTTCAATCGATGCTGGATTTAATTAAGTTTCGTGTTTGCATCATGTTGGTGGCTCACGCTAAATATTCCATCTTGTGCTGAGTTTGTAGCCTCGCCATTATGTAATAGTGAGAAAATTTCCACCCTGGGTATCGTTCCATGTGATTTAGTCGGTAGATTGTTAGTGCGCTGTACTAATGGCCCGGGTTCGAGTCCCAGCATGGAATCTTTTTCACTATTTGCGTCTTTTAAGCAATTAATTTGAAATTTGATTTTCATTTGAAATCACAGTGTTTATGACAAGTTCGTCACAAATGACACATATTTCACAAATTGGTCACAGTGTGACTTCAAAGCATTGTCGCTTTTGTCACAGGTTCGTCACAAAGTTAATGCCAAAATAGTCACAAATGACACACTTTTCACAAATGTGTCACACCGTGACTTCACAGAGTGGTCACAATGTGACGTCACAAACGACCTCTAAAACGGCCATAACGACCTCGCATTCTATTCACTATGACGTCACATCGACGTCACGTGACGTCACATCGACGGTCACAAAATCACAGTGTGACATCACAACGACGTCGCCGTGACGTTACCATGCCTTACGGTTTATCACTGTCAATACAAATTGAATTAGGGCAGAAAACCCTGTATTTTTGATTAAATACGTGGTTTGCGACCCCACGTTCTATGGTAATTTTTCTAACCTCTTGATGCCTTCCACCATCCCTCTTAATTTGTCGCCGAATTTTGGAGCACTATGTATATCACTGAATTACACAACAAGAGGATTTCTATGGAATATGGCGGGCATATCATCGTTCACTTACAGTATTACACAAAAGATTTCGGTTATAGTACTACATGTGAACAATAACTGCTAGAAGGGCGTTTTTAGTAGTGGTACCAGTTTTTAAATGTAACTAATTGTTTACCTATGACATGGTGTATAAATTATATCATATACAGGATAGCACAAAAGATATCGAGTATGTTTCCTTTTTTTGACGGAAATTGCTGAAGGTAAGGCTAATGTCAGACGAACGTCTTTTTGCACGCTTTTTTAGTTATGTATTATCCCTACACAATGTGAAGGGATAATACGTCAGTAAAAAAGCGTGCAAAAAGACGTCCGTCTGACATTAGCCTAAGTTTTCAACTGCGCTGAGCGTTTTTGAGCTGAATTAAATGTATCATACTAGGGTGATCCAGTCAGTAGTTGATCAAATAAGGTCGGTACTACAGGGTTTTTTTATTATATTTCCTTCCTTTTAAGTTTTAGAAGTAAATTAACATGATTGCTACAACCCTTAATGAATGTCCTATAATGGGCAAAAATGAAATCTGCTGAAATTAAATAGCAACAAAATTACAAGTAAATAGTTTCTTTATTTGCCATTTTCAATCAGTTGATCAATCAAAGAAATCAGTCAAAAATTCAAAAATTAATCTTTAAAATATCATGCTTAAGCTGTGATTAACAATAATTCATATAAAACTATTATTTGAAATAAGTAAGATGGAAGTGGATTATTTTAATTTACCGCAATTGTCTCCAACTAATCAAAAACTAAATTTTTACATTTTCTAATAAAAAAAATTCATAAAATGGCTTCTCTTATAGCTGGCAGCTGACAACAATGTGACAACAAGTGCTCCAACGTTCCGACAAAAATATTATGTCTAATGCCACATGTAAAACTCATTTCCGCCTGAAATGACGCAATATTTCAAAGATTTCATCAACTAATGGAAGGGTACCAGCTACTGGCGTGATCACCATATGTAGTACAGTAGACTCCCTCAAATCCGCACAGCTTGGGACAAGAGGTTTTGCGGATTTCTGGTCATTGATTTGTTTACATTTTTGAAACATTAATTTCATTGGTAGTTAAGCAAGGGAAATTATAATGAATGCTTACAATAAAGTGAAACATTAAAATAAGTAAAATATTAAAATAATTTATTAGTTTAAAAGTAAGTAATTTTTAAAATAATTATGTAAAATTAAAATTTAGAAAATATTAAATTATTACGAATGAAATCGATTCAATTCGATTCCAAAAAGTCCTATGCTGCCATCTAATGATAGCAAGGAGAACAGTGTTAATGCTATTATTAGTATATACGAGGTGGAACCCGTCGAATTTCGACAAAAGAAAATGTTTACAAAGGAACTGTTGCATCAAATTTATAATACATCGACAACAATAATTACAATAAAAAATCCATCTTACACTTGTTAATTTAACTCTCCAAAGACATATTTTAACCTAAGATTAACAAAATACTTTTTTCATAAACTTCAACTGTTAAAATTATTGAAAAATTAAACTTTATTCATATACGTAATCAGTAACATATAATCAAGATAAGTAATTTTGATTAAGTTATCAATTGATGCTTGGTATTACGGAATGAAAAAATCAGCAAAAATGATTTCACCTTGCCATAATCATAGAATTTTTCCCTCTTTAAATCTAAAAAAATAAAGTCATTTTCAACGTTTCACATCAATATTAATCATTTAAAAACATTTTAACGCGCAATAAGTTATTGATAAATATATTTTCAAGCTTTAAGTCACGTTTATCAACTATTACAACTTCCCATGTTAAAATTCCCACTCGTGATTTGAGGTCTTAGAATAATCTCTGAACCTGCGCGTAAAAATTCCAGAAATTTATAACTTTTAGACGTATTCATGGGGAAATATCTCGATTTATAAAATAAAATTATCGGTTTCTTTTAAATATGACGTCATTTTCAGTCGCTGAAATATTTTGCCTATTGCCTCAAACTCAATGTCAGCGAAATGAAAAAATAGTGAAATATAACAGCATCATCAGGAAAATTGTGTCTTTTTTAAAGCATAACGTGAATTTCTGTTCAAATTTTTTAAAAATATATTTTTAACTGTAATGAGAAAATGGCATCAGTAAGAATATAATCAATAAACATAACTAAACCACTTTTAATAGAAATGAAGTACTTCAGTTGCCACGATTAGAAAATTAGTATTAAAAACTATAAAAAAATTAATATCTCAAAAATAAATTGAGGTACAGCTTTCAAACAAATTGCATTTAAAAGTGCATTTTTTTTGCATACTACGGTGTAAACATTTAAAACGTGGTATGTTTAGAAGTTTTAAAATTTGCAGTAGCGAAAATTGCAAAACCAAAATTTTATTTCAAATTTCAAAGTGTTGCCATTCGCAGAATGACGTATGCGTTACGCACAGATATGTTTGTCCTTTATAATATAGACAATTACAATTTAGACATAGTTTACATTTTCTAATAAAAAAAATACATAAAATGGCTTCTCTTATAGCTGGCAGCTGACAACAATGTGACAACAAGTGCTCCAACGTTCCGACAAAAATATTATGGCTAGTGCCACATGTAAAACTCATTTCCGCCTGAAATGACGCAATATTTCAAAGATTTCATCAACTAATGGAAGGGTACCAACTACTGGCGTGATCACCATATGTAGTACAGTAGACTCTCTCAAATCCTCACAGCTTGGGACCAGAGGTTTTGCGGATTTCTGGTCATTGATTTGTTTACATTTTTGAAACATTAATTTCATTGGTAGTTAAGCAAGGGAAGTTATAATGAATGCTTACAATAAAGTGAAACATTAAAATAAGTAAAATATTAAAATAATTTATTAGTTTAAAAGTAAGTAATTTTTAAAATAATTATGTAAAATTAAAATTTAGAAAATATTAAATTATTACGAATGAAATCGATTCAATTCGATTCCAAAAAGTCCTATGCTGCCATCTAGTGATAGCAAGGAGAACAGTGTTAATGCTATTATTAGTATATACGAGGTGGAACCCGTCGAATTTCGACGAAAGAAAATGTTTACAAAGGAACTGTTGCATCAAATTTATAATACATCGACAACAATAATTACAATAAAAAATCCATCTTACACTTGTTAATTTAACTCTCCAAAGACATATTTTAACCTAAGATTAACAAAATACTTTTTTCATAAACATTAACTGTTAAAATTATTGAAAAATTAAACTTTATTCATATACGTAATCAGTAACATATAATCAAGATAAGTAATTTTGATTAAGTTATCAATTGATGCTTGGTATTACGGAATGAAAAAATCAGCAAAAATGATTTCACCTTGACATAATCATAGAATTTTTCCCCCTTTAAATCTAAAAAAATAAAGTCATTTTCAACGTTTCACATCAATATTAATCATTTAAAAACATTTTAACGCGCAATAAGTTATTGATAAATATATTTTCAAGCTTTAAGTCACGTTTATCAACTATTACAACTTCCTATGTTAAAATTCCCACTCGTGATTTGAGGTCTTAGAATAATCTCTGTACCTGCGCGCAAAAATTCCTGAAATTTATAACTTTTAGACGTATTCATGGGGAAATATCTCGATTTATCAAATAAAATTATCGGTTTCTTTTAAATATGACGTCATTTTCAGTCGCTGAAATATTTTGCCTATTGCCTCAAACTCAATGTCAGCGAAATGAAAAAATAGTGAAATATAACAGCATCATCAGGAAAATTGTGTCTTTTTTAAAGCATAACGTGAATTCCTGTTCAAATTTTTTAAAAATATATTTTTAATTGTGATGAGAAAATGGCATCAGTAAGAATATAATCAATAAACATAACTAAACCACTTTTAATAGAAATGAAGTACTTCAGTTGCCACGATTAGAAAATTAGTATTAAAAACTATAAAAAAATTAATATCTCAAAAATAAATTGAGGTACAGCTTTCAAACAAATTGCATTTAAAAGTGCATATTTTTTGCATACGACTGTGTAAACATTTAAAACGTGGTATGTTTAGAAATTTAAAAATTTGCAGTAGCGAAAATTGCAAAACCAAAATTTTATTTCAAATTTCAAAGTGTTGCCATTCGCAGAATGACGTATGCGTTACGCACAGATATGTTTGTCCTTTATAATATAGACAGTTACAATTTAGACATAGTTTACATTTTCTAATAAAAAAAATACATAAAATGGCTTCTCTTATAGCTGGCAGCTGACAACAATGTGACAACAAGTGCTCCAACGTTCCGACAAAAATATTATGGCTAGTGCCACATGTAAAACTCATTTCCGCCTGAAATGACGCAATATTTCAAAGATTTCATCAACTAATGGAAGGGTACCAACTACTGGCGTGATCACCATATGTAGTACAGTAGACTACCTCAAATCCTCACAGCTTGGGACCAGAGGTTTTGCGGATTTCTGGTCATTGATTTGTTTACATTTTTGAAACATTAATTTCATTGGTAGTTAAGCAAGGGAAATTATAATGAATGCTTACAATAAAGTGAAACATTAAAATAAGTAAAATATTAAAATAATTTATTAGTTTAAAAGTAAGTAATTTTTAAAATAATTATGTAAAATTAAAATTTAGAAAATATTAAATTATTTCGAATGAAATCGATTCAATTCGATTCCAAAAAGTCCTATGCTGCCATCTAGTGATAGCAAGGAGAACAGTGTTAATGCTATTATTAGTATATACGAGGTGGAACCCGTCGAATTTCGACGAAAGAAAATGTTTACAAAGGAACTGTTGCATCAAATTTATAATACATCGACAACAATAATTACAATAAAAAATCCATCTTACACTTGTTAATTTAACTCTCCAAAGACATATTTTAACCTAAGATTAACAAAATACTTTTTTCATAAACTTCAACTGTTAAAATTATTGAAAAATTAAACTTTATTCATATACGTAATCAGTAACATATAATCAAGATAAGTAATTTTGATTAAGTTATCAATTGATGCTTGGTATTACGGAATGAAACAAGTGGGTAAGTGTGATCACAGATCGCACAGAGGGTTTCGTTTAATATTCCTTTCAAAACACTTTATCCTTTTGAAAAATCTGTTAATTCTAAATTTCGCAACCAGGGGCGCACTCTATTCTAAACAAACCTCTATCTGAACTAATCTCCGTTTTACATACTATCCGTATATATATTAGTCGAAGGGATTGGGCCCATAGCACCCGAGATAAGTATGCGCTCCTGGCGGTAAAAAGTGGAACTAAAATATGTAAGGCTATGGTGCATAATATGAAAGAATGGTCAAAGGGGTGTCGCAAAAGTTCGAAAAGTGCTCCCAGGGTGAAAAGGGCGGAGGTTAGAGAAATTGCTTAAAATATACAAGTTAGAGCACGGAGAAGTAAATAATATAAGACTTTTTGAAAATTTTATGATTTGTCGTGTGGTCTGAGGTATTGAGGTATACGTATGCAAAAATTCATGTCTCCAACTTAATTAGGGGATCTCTTAGAAAGAATTGCTTAAAATACATATGTGGTAGCTCAAAGGGTTAAACGTAAGACTTTTTCAAGATTTTATGATTTGTCACTTGGCCTCAGGTGTTCTGCTATAAGTATGCAAAATTTCAAATCTCCAAATTAATAAGGGGCTCAATTAGAAAGAATTGCTTAAAATACGCATGTGGGAGCCCAGAGGGTTAAGGGTGTATTCCGATCCAAACTGCTTATTTTCTGATTCCTTTTCAAATTCATTTTTGCTCTCAAACGCATCAAACTGGGAAATTCTCTTATTTAGAAACTACATAATGTGCCGTGCTTCTCGATTTTTTAATAAATGCAGAAAATATTGTAAAAAATGCTGTCAAAATCGGCGTTTTGAACCGAAATTTCCGGAAGCGGGTGATCTGGGGATGAAAAAGATGGTCATACTAAGAAAATAATTGCTTAAAAATCAAATTCTAATTAATTGAGCGAAAAATGAAATCACACGGCACCTTATACAACTCTTCAAAAATCACCACAGCAAGTTTCACGTTTTTACTTTTAAAAATGAATCTGAAAATATCTCAGAAAATTTCGAGCTGTTGAGGGTGGAAAAATATTTTTTCGAGTACATCCTTAAATGTACGACTTTTTCAAATTTTTATGATTTGTCGCATGATGGTGTTCAGCTATAAGTATGCAAAATTTCACGCTTCCAACCTAAATATGGTGTCACTTAGAAAGAATTGTTTAAAATACACATGTAGGAGCCCAAAAGGTTAAATGTATGACTTTTTCAAAATTTTATGATTTGTCGTTCGATGCGAGGTGCTCAGCTATAAGTATGTAAAATTTCACGCCTCCAACCTAATTAGGGGCTCACTTAGAAAGAATTGTTTAAAATACACATGTGGGAGCCCAAAGAGTTAAATGTGCGACTTTTTCAAAATTTTATGGTTTGTCATTTGATGTGAGGTGTTCAGCTATAAGTATACAAAATTTCACGCCTCCAACCTAATTAGAGGCTCACATAGAAATAATTCTTTAAAATACACATGTGGGAGCCCGAAGGGTTAAATGTACGACTTTTTCAAAATTTTATGATTTGTCGTTTGATCTGAGATGTCCATCTATAAGTAAGCAAAATTTCACGCCTGCAACCTAATTAGGGACTCACTTAGAAAGATTTGTTTAAAATACACATGTGGAAGCCCAAAGGGTTAAATGTACGACTTTTTCAAAGTTTTATGATTTTTCGTTTGATGTGTGGTGTTCATCTATAAGCATACAGAATTTCAAGTCTCCAACATGTATAGTTTCTGAGAACGGGCTCTGTGACGGACAGACAGACTGACAGAGGAGCGAGACGAATAGGGTTTCGTCACATGAACGAAACCCTAAAAATCAGCAAAAATGATTTCACCTTGACATAATCATAGAATTTTTCCCCCTTTAAATCTAAACAAATAAAGTCATTTTCAACGTTTCACATCAATATTAATCATTTAAAAACATTTTAACGCGCAATAAGTTATTGATAAATATATTTTCAAGCTTTAAGTCACGTTTATCAACTATTACAACTTCCCATGTTAAAATTCCCACTCGTGATTTGAGGTCTTAGAATAATCTCTGTACCTGCGCGTAAAAATTCCTGAAATGTATAACTTTTAGACGTATTCATGAGGAAATATCTCGATTTATCAAATAACATTATCGGTTTCTTTTAAATATGACGTCATTTTCAGTCGCTGAAATATTTTGCCTATTGCCTCAAACTCAATGTCTGCGAAATGAAAAAATAGTGAAATATAACAGCATCATCAGGAAAATAGTGTCTTTTTTAAAGCATAACGTGAATTTCTGTTCAAATTTTTTAAAAAAATATTTTTAATTGTAATGAGAAAATGGCATCAGTAAGAATATAATCAATAAACATAACTAAACCACTTTTAATAGAAATGAAGTACTTCAGTTGCCACGATTAGAAAATTAGTATTAAAAACTATAAAAAAATTAATATCTCAAAAATAAATTGAGGTACAGCTTTCAAACAAATTGCATTTAAAAGTGCATTTTTTTTGCATACTACGGTGTAAACATTTAAAACGTGGTATGTTTAGAAGTTTAAAAATTTGCAGTAGCGAAAATTGCAAAACCAAAATTTTATTTCAAATTTCAAAGTGTTGCCATTCGCAGAATGACGTATGCGTTACGCACAGATATGTTTGTCCTTTATAATATAGACAATTACAATTTAGACATAGTTTACATTTTCTAATAAAAAAAATACATAAAATGGCTTCTCTTATAGCTGGCAGCTGACAACAATGTGACAACAAGTGCTCCAACGTTCCGACAAAAATATTATGGCTAGTGCCACATGTAAAACTCATTTCCGCCTGAAATGACGCAATATTTCAAAGATTTCATCAACTAATGGAAGGGTACCAACTACTGGCGTGATCACCATATGTAGTACAGTAGACTCCCTCAAATCCTCACAGCTTGGGACCAGAGGTTTTGTGGATTTCTGGTCATTGATTTGTTTACATTTTTGAAACATTAATTTCATTGGTAGTTAAGCAAGGGAAATTATAATGAATGCTTACAATAAAGTGAAACATTAAAGTAAGTAAAATATTAAAATAATTTATTAGTTTAAAAGTAAGTAATTTTTAAAATAATTATGTAAAATTAAAATTTAGAAAATATTAAATTATTACGAATGAAATCGATTCAATTCGATTCCAAAAAGTCCTATGCTGCCATCTAATGATAGCAAGGAGAACAGTGTTAATGCTATTATAAGTATATACGAGGTGGAACCCGTCGAATTTCGACAAAAGAAAATGTTTACAAAGAAACTGTTGCATCAAATTTATAATACATCGACAACAATAATTACAATAAAAAATCCATCTTACACTTGTTAATTTAACTCTCCAAAGACATATTTTAACCTAAGATTAACAAAATACTTTTTTCACAAACTTCAACTGTTAAAATTATTGAAAAATTAAACTTTATTCATATACGTAATCAGTAACATATAATCAAGATAAGTAATTTTGATTAAGTTATCAATTGATGCTTGGTATTACGGAATGAAAAAATCAGCAAAAATGATTTCACCTCTACATAATCATAGAATTTTTCCCTCTTTAAATCTAAAAAAATAAAGTCATTTTCAACGTTTCACATCAATATTAATCATTTAAAAACATTTTAACGCGCAATAAGTTATTGATAAATATATTTTCAAGCTTTAAGTCACGTTTATCAACTATTACAACTTCCCATGTTAAAATTCCCACTCGTGATTTGAGGTCTTAGAATAATCTCTGTGCCTGCGCGTAAAAATTCCAGAAATTTATAACTTTTAGACGTATTCATGGGGAAATATCTCGATTTATCAAATAAAATTATCGGTTTCTTTTAAATATGACGTCATTTTCAGTCGCTGAAATATTTTGCCTATTGCCTCAAACTCAATGTCAGCGAAATGAAAAAATAGTGAAATATAACAGCATCATCAGGAAAATTGTGTCTTTTTTAAAGCATAACGTGAATTTCTGTTCAAATTTTTAAAAAATATATTTTTAATTGTAATGAGAAAATGGCATCAGTAAGAATATAATCAATAAACATAACTAAACCACTTTCAATAGAAATGAAGTACTGCAGTTGTCACGATTAGAAAATTAGTATTAAAAACTATAAAAAAATTAATATCTCAAAAATAAATTGAGGTACAGCTTTCAAACAAATTGCATTTAAAAGTGCATTTTTTTTTTTTTTTGCATACTACGGTGTAAACATTTAAAACGTGGTATGTTTAGAAGTTTAAAAATTTGCATTAGCGAAAATTGCAAAACCAAAATTTTATTTCAAATTTCAAAGTGTTGCCATTCGCAGAATGACGTATGCGTTACGCACAGATACGCACCTTTATAATATAGACAGTTACAATTTAGACGTAGTTTACATTTTCTAATAAAAAAAATACATAAAATGGCTTCTCTTATAGCTGGCAGCTGACAACAATGTGACAACAAGTGCTCCAACGTTCCGACAAAAATATTATGTCTAGTGCCACATGTAAAATTCATTTCCGCCTGAAATGACGCAATATTTCAAAGTTTTCATCAACTAATGGAAGGGTACCAACTACTGGAATGATCACCATATGTAGTACAGTAGACTCCCTCAAATCCGCACAGCTTGGGACCAGAGGTTTTGCGGATTTCTGGTCATTGATTTGTTTACATTTTTGAAACATTAATTTCATTGGTAGTTAAGCAAGGGAAATTATAATGAATGCTTACAATAAAGTGAAACATTAAAATAAGTAAAATATTAAAATAATTTATTAGTTTAAAAGTAAGTAATTTTTAAAATAATTATGTAAAATTAAAATTTAGAAAATATTAAATTATTACGAATGAAATCGATTCAATTCGATTCCAAAAAGTCCTATGCTGCCATCTAGTGATAGCAAGGAGAACAGTGTTAATGCTATTATTAGTATATACGAGGTGGAACCCGTCGAATTTCGACGAAAGAAAATGTTTACAAAGGAACTGTTGCATCAAATTTATAATACATCGACAACAATAATTACAATAAAAAATCCATCTTACACTTGTTAATTTAACTCTCCAAAGACATATTTTAACCTAAGATTAACAAAATACTTTTTTCATAAACTTCAACTGTTAAAATTATTGAAAAATTAAACTTTATTCATATACGTAATCAGTAACATATAATCAAGATAAGTAATTTTGATTAAGTTATCAATTGATGCTTGGTATTACGGAATGAAAAAATCAGCAAAAATGATTTCACCTTGACATAATCATAGAATTTTCCCCCCTTTAAATCTAAAAAAATAAAGTCATTTTCAACGTTTCACATCAATATTAATCATTTAAAAACATTTTAACGCGCAATAAGTTATTGATAAATATATTTTCAAGCTTTAAGTCACGTTTATCAACTATTACAACTTCCCATGTTAAAATTCCCACTCGTGATTTGAGGTCTTAGAATAATCTCTGTACCTGCGCGTAAAAATTCCTGAAATTTATAACTTTTAGACGTATTCATGGGGAAATATCTCGATTTATCAAATAAAATTATCGGTTTCTTTTAAATATGACGTCATTTTCAGTCGCTGAAATATTTTGCCTATTGCCTCAAACTCAATGTCAGCGAAATGAAAAAATAGTGAAATATAACAGCATCATCAGGAAAATTGTGTCTTTTTTAAAGCATAACGTGAATTTATGTTCAAATTTTTAAAAAATATATTTTTAATTGTAATGAGAAAATGGCATCAGTAAGAATATAATCAATAAACATAACTAAACCACTTTTAATAGAAATGAAGTACTTCAGTTGCCACGATTAGAAAATTAGTATTAAAAACTATAAAAAAATGAATATCTCAAAAATAAATTGAGGTACAGCTTTCAAACAAATTGCATTTAAAAGTGCATTTTTTTTTTTTTGCATACTACGGTGTAAACATTTAAAACGTGGTATGTTTAGAAGTTTAAAAATTTGCAGTAGCGAAAATTGCAAAACCAAAATTTTATTTCAAATTTCAAAGTGTTGCCATTCGCAGAATGACGTATGCGTTACGCACAGATATGTTTGTCCTTTATAATATAGACAGTTACAATTTAGACATAGTTTACATTTTCTAATAAAAAAAATACATAAAATGGCTTCTCTTATAGCTGGCAGCTGACAACAATGTGACAACAAGTGCTCCAACGCTCCGTCAAAAATATTATGTCTAGTGCCACATGTAAAACTCATTTCCGCCTGAAATGACGCAATATTTCAAAGATTTCATCAACTAATGGAAGGGTACCAACTACTGGCGTGATCACCATATGTAGTACAGTAGACTCCCTCAAATCCGCACAGCTTGGGACCAGAGGTTTTGCGGATTTCTGGTCATTGATTTGTTTACATTTTTGAAACATTAATTTCATTGGTAGTTAAGCAAGGGAAATTATAATGAATGCTTACAATAAAGTGAAACATTAAAATAAGTAAAATATTAAAATAATTTATTAGTTTAAAAGTAAGTAATTTTTAAAATAATTATGTAAAATTAAAATTTAGAAAATATTAAATTATTACGAATGAAATCGATTCAATTCGATTCCAAAAAGTCCTATGCTGCCATCTAGTGATAGCAAGGAGAACAGTGTTAATGCTATTATTAGTATATACGAGGTGGAACCCGTCGAATTTCGACGAAAGAAAATGTTTACAAAGGAACTGTTGCATCAAATTTATAATACATCGACAACAATAATTACAATAAAAAATCCATCTTACACTTGTTAATTTAACTCTCCAAAGACATATTTTAACCTAAGATTAACAAAATACTTTTTTCATAAACTTCAACTGTTAAAATTATTGAAAAATTAAACTTTATTCATATACGTAATCAGTAACATATAATCAAGATAAGTAATTTTGATTAAGTTATCAATTGATGCTTGGTATTACGGAATGAAACAAGTGGGTAAGTGTGATCACAGATCGCACAGAGGGTTTCGTTTAATATTCCTTTCAAAACACTTTATCCTTTTGAAAAATCTGTTAATTCTAAATTTCGCAACCAGGGGCGCACTCTTTTCTAAACAAACCTCTATCTGAACTAATCTCCGTTTTACATACTATCCGTATATATATTAGTCGAAGGGATTGGGCCCATAACACCCGAGATAAGTAGGCGCTCCTGGCGGTAAAAAGTGGAACTAAAATATGTAAGGCTATGGTGCATAATATGAAAGAATGGTCAAAAGGGTGTCGCAAAAGTTGGAAAAGTGCTCCCAGGGTGAAAAGGGCGGAGGTTAGAGAAATTGCTTAAAATATACAAGTTAGAGCACGGAGAAGTAAATAATATAAGACTTTTTGAAAATTTTATGATTTGTCGTGTGGTCTGAGGTATTGAGGTATACGTATGCAAAAATTCATGTCTCCAACTTAATTAGGGGATCTCTTAGAAAGAATTGCTTAAAATACATATGTGGTAGCTCAAAGGGTTAAACGTAAGACTTTTTAAAGATTTTATGATTTGTCACTTGGCCTCAGGTGTTCTGCTATAAGTATGCAAAATTTCAAATCTCCAAATTAATAAGGGGCTCAATTAGAAAGTATTGCTTAAAATAAGCATGTGGGAGCCCAGAGGGTTAAGGGTGTATTCCGATCCAAACTGCTTATTTTCTGATTCCTTTTCAAATTCATTTTTGCTCTCAAACGCATCAAACTGGGAAATTCTCTTATTTAGAAACTACATAATGTGCCGTGCTTCTCGATTTTTTAATAAATGCAGAAAATATTGTAAAAAATGCTGTCAAAATCGGCGTTTTGAACCGAAATTTCCGGAAGCGGGTGATCTGGGGATGAAAAAGATGGTCATACTAAGAAAATAATTACTTAAAAATCAAATTCTAATTAATTGAGCGAAAAATGAAATCACACGGCACCTTATACAACTCTTCAAAAATCACCACAGCAAGTTTCACGTTTTTACTTTTAAAAATGAATCTGAAAATATCTCAGAAAATTTCGAGCTGTTGAGGGTGGAAAAATATTTTTTCGAATACACCCTTAAATGTACGACTTTTTCAAATTTTTATGATTTGTCGCATGATGGTGTTCAGCTATAAGTATGCAAAATTTCACGCTTCCAACCTAAATATGGTGTCACTTAGAAAGAATTGTTTAAAATACACATGTAGGAGCCCAAAAGGTTAAATGTATGACTTTTTCAAAATTTTATGATTTGTCGTTCGATGCGAGGTGCTCAGCTATAAGTATGTAAAATTTCACGCCTCCAACCTAATTAGGGGCTCACTTAGAAAGAATTGTTTAAAATACACATGTGGGAGCCCAAAGAGTTAAATGTGCGACTTTTTCAAAATTTTATGGTTTGTCATTTGATGTGAGGTGTTCAGCTATAAGTATACAAAATTTCACGCCTCCAACCTAATTAGAGGCTCACATAGAAATAATTGTTTAAAATACACATGTAGGAGCCCGAAGGGTTAAATGTACGACTTTTTCAAAATTTTATGATTTGTCGTTTGATCTGAGATGTCCATCTATAAGTAAGAAAAATTTCACGCCTGCAACCTAATTAGGGACTCACTTAGAAAGATTTGTTTAAAATACACATGTGGAAGCCCAAAGGGTTAAATGTACGACTTTTTCAAAGTTTTATGATTTTTCGTATGATGTGTGGTGTTCATCTATAAGTATACAGAATTTCAAGTCTCCAACATGTATAGTTTCTGAGAACGGGCTCTGTGACGGACAGACAGACTGACAGAGGAGCGAGACGAATAGGGTTTCGTCAGATGAACGAAACCCTAAAAATCAGCAAAAATGATTTCACCTTGACATAATCATAGAATTTTTCCCCCTTTAAATCTAAACAAATAAAGTCATTTTCAACGTTTCACATCAATATTAATCATTTAAAAACATTTTAACGCGCAATAAGTTATTGATAAATATATTTTCAAGCTTTAAGTCACGTTTATCAACTATTACAACTTCCCATGTTAAAATTCCCACTCGTGATTTGAGGTCTTAGAATAATCTCTGTACCTGCGCGTAAAAATTCCTGAAATGTATAACTTTTAGACGTATTCATGAGGAAATATCTCGATTTATCAAATAACATTATCGGTTTCTTTTAAATATGACGTCATTTTCAGTCGCTGAAATATTTTGCCTATTGCCTCAAACTCAATGTCAGCGAAATGAAAAAATAGTGAAATATAACAGCATCATCAGGAAAATTGTGTCTTTTTTAAAGCATAACGTGAATTTCTGTTCAAATTTTTTAAAAAAATATTTTTAATTGTAATGAGAAAATGGCATCAGTAAGAATATAATCAATAAACATAACTAAACCACTTTTAATAGAAATGAAGTACTTCAGTTGCCACGATTAGAAAATTAGTATTAAAAACTATAAAAAAATTAATATCTCAAAAATAAATTGAGGTACAGCTTTCAAACGAATTGCATTTAAAAGTGCATTTTTTTTGCATACTACGGTGTAAACATTTAAAACGTGGTATGTTTAGAAGTTTAAAAATTTGCAGTAGCGAAAATTGCAAAACCAAAATTTTATTTCAAATTTCAAAGTGTTGCCATTCGCAGAATGACGTATGCGTTACGCACAGATATGTTTGTCCTTTATAATATAGACAATTACAATTTAGACATAGTTTACATTTTCTAATAAAAAAAATACATAAAATGGCTTCTCTTATAGCTGGCAGCTGACAACAATGTGACAACAAGTGCTCCAACGTTCCGACAAAAATATTATGGCTAGTGCCACATGTAAAACTCATTTCCGCCTGAAATGACGCAATATTTCAAAGATTTCATCAACTAATGGAAGGGTACCAACTACTGGCGTGATCACCATATGTAGTACAGTAGACTCCCTCAAATCCTCACAGCTTGGGACCAGAGGTTTTGCGGATTTCTGGTCATTGATTTGTTTACATTTTTGAAACATTAATTTCATTGGTAGTTAAGCAAGGGAAATTATAATGAATGCTTACAATAAAGTGAAACATTAAAGTAAGTAAAATATTAAAATAATTTATTAGTTTAAAAGTAAGTAATTTTTTAAATAATTATGTAAAATTAAAATTTAGAAAATATTAAATTATTACGAATGAAATCGATTCAATTCGATTCCAAAAAGTCCTATGCTGCCATCTAATGATAGCAAGTAGAACAGTGTTAATGCTATTATAAGTATATACGAGGTGGAACCCGTCGAATTTCGACAAAAGAAAATGTTTACAAAGAAACTGTTGCATCAAATTTATAATACATCGACAACAATAATTACAATAAAAAATCCATCTTACACTTGTTAATTTAACTCTCCAAAGACATATTTTAACCTAAGATTAACAAAATACTTTTTTCACAAACTTCAACTGTTAAAATTATTGAAAAATTAAACTTTATTCATATACGTAATCAGTAACATATAATCAAGATAAGTAATTTTGATTAAGTTATCAATTGATGCTTGGTATTACGGAATGAAAAAATCAGCAAAAATGATTTCACCTTGACATAATCATAGAATTTTTCCCTCTTTAAATCTAAAAAAATAAAGTCATTTTCAACGTTTCACATCAATATTAATCATTTAAAAACATTTTAACGCGCAATAAGTTATTGATAAATATATTTTCAAGCTTTAAGTCACGTTTATCAACTATTACAACTTCCCATGTTAAAATTCCCACTCGTGATTTGAGGTCTTAGAATAATCTCTGTACCTGCGCGTAAAAATTCCTGAAATTTATAACTTTTAGACGTATTCATGGGGAAATATCTCGATTTATCAAATAAAATTATCGGTTTCTTTTAAATATGACGTCATTTTCAGTCGCTGAAATATTTTGCCTATTGCCTCAAACTCAATGTCAGCGAAATGAAAAAATAGTGAAATATAACAGCATCATCAGGAAAATTGTGTCTTTTTTAAAGCATAACGTGAATTTCTGTTCAAATTTTTAAAAAATATATTTTTAATTGTAATGAGAAAATGGCATCAGTAAGAATATAATCAATAAACATAACTAAACCACTTTTAATAGAAATGAAGTACTTCAGTTGCCACGATTAGAAAATTAGTATTAAAAACTATAAAAAAATGAATATCTCAAAAATAAATTGAGGTACAGCTTTCAAACAAATTGCATTTAAAAGTGCATTTTTTTTTTTTTTTTTTTTTTTTTGCATACTACGGTGTAAACATTTAAAACGTGGTATGTTTAGAAGTTTAAAAATTTGCAGTAGCGAAAATTGCAAAATCAAAATTTTATTTCAAATTTCAAAGTGTTGCATTCGCAGAATGACGTATGCGTTACGCACAGATATGTTTGTCCTTTATAATATAGACAGTTACAATTTAGACATAGTTTACATTTTCTAATAAAAAAAATACATAAAATGGCTTCTCTTATAGCTGGCAGCTGAGAACAATGTGACAACAAGTGCTCCAACGTTCCGTCAAAAATATTATGTCTAGTGCCACATGTAAAACTCATTTCCGCCTGAAATGACGCAATATTTCAAAGATTTCATCAACTAATGGAAGGGTACCAACTACTGGCGTGATCACCATATGTAGTACAGTAGACTCCCTCAAATCCGCACAGCTTGGGACCAGAGGTTTTGCGGATTTCTGGTCATTGATTTGTTTACATTTTTGAAACATTAATTTCATTGGTAGTTAAGCAAGGGAAATTATAATGAATGCTTACAATAAAGTGAAACATTAAAATAAGTAAAATATTAAAATAATTTATTAGTTTAAAAGTAAGTAATTTTTAAAATAATTATGTAAAATTAAAATTTAGAAAATATTAAATTATTACGAATGAAATCGATTCAATTCGATTCCAAAAAGTCCTATGCTGCCATCTAGTGGTAGCAAGGAGAACAGTGTTAATGCTATTATTAGTATATACGAGGTGGAACCCGTCGAATTTCGACGAAAGAAAATGTTTACAAAGGAACTGTTGCATCAAATTTATAATACATCGACAACAATAATTACAATAAAAAATCCATCTTACACTTGTTAATTTAACTCTCCAAAGACATATTTTAACCTAAGATTAACAAAATACTTTTTTCATAAACTTCAACTGTTAAAATTATTGAAAAATTAAACTTTATTCATATACGTAATCAGTAACATATAATCTAGATAAGTAATTTTTATTAAGTTATCAATTGATGCTTGGTATTACGGAATGAAACAAGTGGGTAAGTGTGATCACAGATCGCACAGAGGGTTTCGTTTAATATTCCTTTCAAAACACTTTATCCTTTTGAAAAATCTGTTAATTCTAAATTTCGCAACCAGGGGCGCACTCTTTTCTAAACAAACCTCTATCTGAACTAATCTCCGTTTTACATACTATCCGTATATATATTAGTCGAAGGGATTGGGCCCATAGCACCCGAGATAAGTAGGCGCTCCTGGCGGTAAAAAGTGGAACTAAAATATGTAAGGCTATGGTGCATAATATGAAAGAATGGTCAAAGGGGTGTCGCAAAAGTTGGAAAAGTGCTCCCAGGGTGAAAAGGGCGGAGGTTAGAGAAATTGCTTAAAATATACAAGTTAGAGCACGGAGAAGTAAATAATATAAGACTTTTTGAAAATTTTATGATTTGTCGTGTGGTCTGAGGTATTCAGGTATACGTATGCAAAAATTCATGTCTCCAACTTAATTAGGGGATCTCTTAGAAAGAATTGCTTAAAATACATATGTGGTAGCTCAAAGGGTTAAACGTAAGACTTTTTAAAGATTTTATGATTTGTCACTTGGCCTCAGGTGTTCTGCTATAAGTATGCAAAATTTCAAATCTCCAAATTAATAAGGGGCTCAATTAGAAAGAATTGCTTAAAATACGCATGTGGGAGCCCAGAGGGTTAAGGGTGTATTCCGATCCAAACTGCTTATTTTCTGATTCCTTTTCAAATTCATTTTTGCTCTCAAACGCATCAAACTGGGAAATTCTCTTATTTAGAAACTACATAATGTGCCGTGCTTCTCGATTTTTTAATAAATGCAGAAAATATTGTAAAAAATGCTGTCAAAATCGGCGTTTTGAACCGAAATTTCCGGAAGCGGGTGATCTGGGGATGAAAAAGATGGTCATACTAAGAAAATACTTACTTAAAAATCAAATTCTAATTAATTGAGCGAAAAATGAAATCACACGGCACCTTATACAACTCTTCAAAAATCACCACAGCAAGTTTCACGTTTTTACTTTTAAAAATGAATCTGAAAATATCTCAGAAAATTTCGAGCTGTTGAGGGTGGAAAAATATTTTTTCGAATACACCCTTAAATGTACGACTTTTTCAAATTTTTATGATTTGTCGCATGATGGTGTTCAGCTATAAGTATGCAAAATTTCACGCTTCCAACCTAAATATGGTGTCACTTAGAAAGAATTGTTTAAAATACACATGTAGGAGCCCAAAAGGTTAAATGTATGACTTTTTCAAAATTTTATGATTTGTCGTTCGATGCGAGGTGCTCAGCTATAAGTATGTAAAATTTCACGCCTCCAACCTAATTAGGGGCTCACTTAGAAAGAATTGTTTAAAATACACATGTGGGAGCCCAAAGAGTTAAATGTGCGACTTTTTCAAAATTTTATGGTTTGTCATTTGATGTGAGGTGTTCAGCTATAAGTATACAAAATTTCACGCCTCCAACCTAATTAGAGGCTCACATAGAAATAATTGTTTAAAATACACATGTGGGAGCCCGAAGGGTTAAATGTACGACTTTTTCAAAATTTTATGATTTGTCGTTTGATATATAATAATTCATTAAAATATATTTTTAATTGTAATGAGAAAATGGCATCAGTAAGAATATAATCAATAAACATAACTAAACCACTTTCAATAGAAATGAAGTACTTCAGTTGCCACGATTAGAAAATTAGTATTAAAAACTATAAAAAAATTAATATCTCAAAAATAAATTGAGGTACAGCTTTCAAACAAATTGCATTTAAAAGTGCATTTTTTTTTTTTTTTTTTGCATACGACGTTGTAAACATTTAAAACGTGGAATGTTTAGAAGTTTAAAAATTTGCAGTAGCGAAAATTGCAAAACCAAAATTTTATTTCAAATTTCAAAGTGTTGCCATTCGCAGAATGACGTATGCGTTACGCACAGATATGTTTGTCCTTTATAATATAGATAGCTTATTGCGCTCACTGTAACTTTTTTCATTGTTATTTAGAATATTGAAACCTTTTGAATGTTATTGAATGCTTTTCTTATACTGCTTTGTATGTTTAGAAATAAATTTATCTATAATTTAAAAAAAAAATTCCGCGAAAAATAATTTTAAAATAGTGTTCCGGTTCATGGATTTTTCCATTTCGAACCCTGGAATTTTTGATATAGATATGCTAATTTATATCAAAATCAAAAGTAATGTAAATTTATTTAGTAATAAATCAGCTGTAATAGCCAAAAGAGAATGATTAACAAAAAATTTCGTAAAAAAAACATTGCGGTAGTCGCTGATTTCGGCGCCATCTTGAATTTTGTTCCTGCAACTTAACTGTAAATTTTATTGTTTACATCTGAAAAAATACGCGGATTTTAGGCGTTCGCTGATTTTAGGGTCGCGGATTTGAGGGAGTCTACTGTATATATATACAGGTTGCCCGAGCTAAAAGTATTCAAAAGTTATGGCTTATTATTACGAAACTACCCGTTAGAATATATTAGCCTGACTGCTCCTCCGTGGATTGAAAAGCCCTCCGAGATTGTTTTGGCTCTGCACCGTTCAGCCGCGCATGCGTACAGTAGTCAGCAATCGGCACGAAGGCCAATTGCCTGGACGCTAAGGTCTCCGGATTTAACTCTATTAGACTTTTTTACTTGGGGATTCATTAAATCTGTTGTGTATAAACAAAAAATTGAAACTGTGAATGAGTTGAAGAAGCGTATCACTTAAGGGTGTATTCCGATCCAAACTGCTAATTTTCTGATTCATTTTAAAATTCATTTTTGCTCTCAAGCGCATCAAACTTGGAAATTCTCTTATTTAGAAACTATATAATGTGTGGTGCTTCTTAAGTTTTTGATAAATGCAGAAAATACTGTAAAAAAACGCTGTCAAAGTTGGCATTTTGAACCGAATTTTCCGAAGCGGGCAATCTGGGAGTGAAAAAAATGGTCATACTGAGAAAATAATTGTTTAAAAATCAAATTGTAATTAATTGAGCTGAAAATGAAATCACACGGCATGTTAAACATGTCTTCAGAAATCACCCCAGCAAGTTTCAAGTTTTTGCTTTTAAAAATGAGTCTGAAAATGTCTCAGAAAATTTCAAGCTGTTGAGGGTGGAAAAATATTTTTTCGAATACACCCTTAAGCAATTCGTCTAATAACTCCTGATACGCTACAAAACACTTGGAGAGAACTGGATTACTGTTCAGATGTTTGTCGCACTGCAAAAATGAACACATTGAAATCTATTAATATTAAAGCTTGGTGAGATGTTCGTTCTATTTAAATATTTATAAAAATTTCTAATGGATAGTTCCGTAAAAATAAGCCATAACTTTTGCATACTTTTTGCCCGGACACCCTGTATATAAATCTATAGATCATATATACAGGAGTATACAAAAGAATTCGAATATTTTTCTCGCTATTGATGGTAATTTCTGGAATTGGGTTTTCAAATCCGTTATGTATTTTCTGAATTGTTTGTTTAGACATATTTCACCTAGTTTTATTACAGTATTCTGCGTGTGTTAAAAAGTGTTTCATAATCTATCCTAGATCTATGATTTTTCGTTCTCGTTATTTTATTTTCTGAATTTGTAAATTACGTAAATCCAAACTATTTATTAATTTATTTTCAGACAATATTAAGCCTTGAGATCATGCCAGAAACTGGAACGATAGATGAAGTATATTCATCTCCAAAATCTGTGAGATGGAATATTGGAAATTTCTTTCTACTACCTAAGAGAATCGGCTACTTAGCTGCAAGCCCAAAATTTAATTTTCGGGAATATAATTGCCGAATAATAGTATTTCCAAATGGTACCGACAGTCTACCTGAAATCATGATGGTTACGGTTACAGGAATCGGCAAAGCTGGAACTGTCAAATGGGAATTGGAGATTCGTCGTACAGATAGTACAGTTTTAAGAACGTGTGGTGGATGGAAAAAAGATGGAATCGAGGTTGAAATGTCTATGCTAATTCCGTACAAAGAAGTTGAGATAGGGTGCTATGCTACGGGGTTTATGAGAATAACATGCACGCTGTACACCGAGGACGACATCTTCAGAGAAAGAAAACAAAGGAAATTTAAAGAAATTGGCTCCCAAACTGAAGAAACTTTAAGTAAGAACCCTTTATTTTTCTCATTCTACATTGTTTTTACACTATTTATTTCAATTAAGGGTCTCAGGATTCTTAAAGCTTCAAAATTTTCGAAATTTTAATTTTTTGAGATGTAAAACTCCTATTTTTTCGGAACATTTTGATATAATTCTTTCCTTGCAATTCCCATTGGAACAGAAGTGATTGCTTTTAGAATTATACACGCCCAATAGCTGAAGTGGCATTTCCGAAACTGTGAAATCACTTTTCTCCAAATGACGTTTTTCGGAATAACGCGCAGGATATCTCAAAAACATCTGAATATTTTTTCATGAAATTTTCGAAACATATGTTACATGTTAGTGTGTATAAACTGGATCTAAAATTTCGTTTTTAATGCTCAAAAGAACATATTTTTTAGGTGATTATACTGTTGAAATTTTCAAATTTTTGTATTACCTAAATACAACTTTGTATTAAAAATATAAGAATGCTTTAAATACAAATTTATTTAGGTTCAGTGTAATTATTACAGTCTGAAGTATAAGTAGGCACCAAAATTTTTATTCCAGTTGCAATATTCATTCTGTAATCTTGCGCGTAAGCTGTTATACCAATTTTCTGTTCGTGAAATGTCTGACAGTTTGGAGCCCCCTATAAATGCCAATTCGTCATCTTGCAATTTTTTAAATACACTAAATGAAAGAACATAATTATATCTTTCATCTCAATAAAAGTTGTGTCTTAAAATCACATACTTTTTAAGATATTAAATGTTGAATGTGGGCTTTATTTTTCATTTTTTCCAATTTTAAGAGTCCTGAGACCCCTTAACACTAAAACTGCCGTAGCGGTTATTTTGACCGATAAAAATTGAAAATATTTCGATTCGAACCAGAATTTTTTTTCTAAAATAAATTAAATATGTACCACGGAGAAATAAGTTAAATAGATAGGTTAAATAGTTTAAAATTAAAATTCTGGTGTAAAACAGTTTTATAACACTTGCGCAAAATTTCCGGCGGTTCTAGAGTTAAGGCGGTTTTCAAAACCCTACTCAATAAACCGCAACTTTCTGACATGTTTTCTGACTCATTTTTAAATGTACAGTCATAAAATTGGCAGACGTGCACTCTAAAAAATAAATGCGTAAATTTACACTTTAAAACAGGTATACTGACGATACCAAAACGATTTGTCTATATGTGTAAAACAGCGTGTAAATTGCCAAATATACACCTGGTATGAGTGTCTTGCTTAAGTGTGTGAAGTTATCTGCTTAACTGTGTAAAAAGTTATCAAATAACCCAGAAATACACAGTTTAAAGCGTAAATTGCACGTGAGTACAAATATATCTGTTTAATAAACAAAAACGATGGATTTTATATACCTGGTACATAACCTTATGGTTTGGGGTGTAAATTTTGAATTAAACAGTTTTATGGACGCAAAACAAATTTGCATGAAAAACAAACTCCTGTGCTTGTTCTCTTACCAGCAGATTTGTTTTAAGACCACAAAATAGTGTAACCGTAATTTACAAGAAACAGGATCGTCTGAAATTATATTTACTACATGCCATCTCTCTGTTAGAGCTGCTTTGAAGCCCTAAAATAGTATACTCGGAATTTATGAACAGAACCTGTATAATCTGAATAAATACACTGTAAAATAAAATTTTTTACGGAATGAAATCGTGATGCCAGTACTATTTCCGTATTTTGCCCAATTTTTTGTTCTATCAGTTTCAGTCAAGAGTTTTCAAAGATACATCTACATCAAGAGGCGAAATTCGCTATTTAACCCTTTATCTACTGACGGTACTTATAAGTACCATTAAAATATCTTGTTATAAAATTCATTTAATACATCGATTAGTTGTAATACAGTTTACAATGAGTTATAGATGCATTACTTTATCTTGTTCTAAAAGCATTATGGATTGCACAAAACAAAAATATTTTTAGAAGGATGATTTCTTTTGCCTTTGCATCTTTTCAGCTTTCTTTGGCGTTGGAGGGATTTTTCAATTCGGAAATATTTCTATATTTCTATTGTAAAAACATTATATTTGTGCCTTTCCCTAATTCTACAAAATACCAAGAAAAATATTTAAGATAAAAGATTTGAGTGAGGTTATAAATATTGCACAAAATCGCTATAAACTCAAATTTAATGAATCCTTCTAAATCCTTCAATCTTTCTAAAATTTATTAACTGTTTATGTAAATCTTTAAACAATTTACGTTTAAACAATTCACGAAAAATGCTTTAGAAAATAAAATTTTCATGAATTCATAATTCAGTACATAAAGGATTTATTCAATGTACAGTAAACAAGCAATACTTACCGAGACGGGATACGAAATCAGAAACTGCAGCTTTCCACAGTATTACCTTGACCACTCAGCTACTATTACACAAACCAAATTTTAAAGTATCCATATATATGGTGTTCATATAAGTACACATATTTATGTGTAATATCCTGTTCTTACACATATTTATGTGTAATATTATTACACATAATCCAGTGTGATATTCTGTTCTTACACATATACCATATACCTGTTTAATATCCGTACGCATATTTCTGAGTAATATTCTGTTTTTGCGCAGATATTTGTGTAATATTACTACACATATTTAGGTGTAATATGCAAAATACACGAATATTTATGTAATGTGTGATATGTGTAAATTTATATTAACACACCCATTCGGGTAAATCCGTACAATTTTCTACCACTTACCCACTTGATGACAAGGGTGTAAATTTTACAACAAAGGAGGTGTAATTTTACGTATTTACACATATACTAAAAGTGACTAATTTACACATTTATTTTTTAGAGTGGGACTAATGAAACGCTTTCGAATCAAAATGATTTTTCCGTTCTTTGATTAATAAATAACTTATCGAGTTATAAGCAATTGTGGTCACGGCAATTGTGGTTAAAAGCAATTGTGGTGTTTCTCTTTTCTCGCGGAGTCGGGCTCAGAAATTTGGGTCAATTTTGGCAGTATTTTCTGAAAGATCTTTTGCGTTTACCAAAAATGGAAAACGTCTTTTGATTACATAGTTTCTGAATAACAACACCTGCTAATTTTATGCGTTTCCGAACAAACTGAATTTAAAAATGTGTCAGATAGTAACTCCTTTGGATTTGAGTACAGCCTTCATTTGCTTTTTGTATGTAAATATGTGATTTGGTAATCGATTCCTCACTCACTTCCTGTAATGCTAAAATTATAAAAAATATGTACGCAGCTTTGTTTCCGATTACAATATGACATTTTAATATTTTTAGAATTAATTATAAATTAATAAATAATTTTATGTATTTTTCCATGACCCGGCCGCAGGTTATAAATCGCCAAACATTCTTTATGATTGTTAAAAAAAAACAGTAGATTTAATTGTGTGTCAAAACACGATTGCAAAAATAAGCCAACTGGCTGTGATACTGCAACAACAAAAAATTTTAAACTCTCAAAAGTAGAAAATATTAATAAAAACTACAGAGTGTAATATATATACAGGGGTGGGAAAATATATGATTTTACTCGCCACTAGTGAGTGGATTTTTTGACGGGGCGAGTGAATTTTTCGATTGTTTTTGAAAAAATGTAGGCGATAGAGATGTGCCCAAAAACCTTCATTTTTTTTACTAATTAGCTATATTTTGCAACATTCTAAATTTACGCGATGTAAACATAGTAGAGTGGGTGATCAGTTAACGAACTTAATCCGTTCCAAAACAGTGTTCGCTAACGGAATTGTTCGTTAACCGTAATACATTTTGTATTGATTAGTATGGGAATTCAATTAATTCGTTCTTAAAAGCTAAATGTATAAAAATAATATAAATCTCGCCTTTTTAATAGGGTTTACATATGTCCTTAGTTAATATGCACAGATCATTTTTTGATGGCTTTGTCTGTGCGGTAGCGTATTACAAAAAAAAAAAAAAAAAAATAAGAAAGAAAAAAAATCATGCGTCAAGCATAGTTTATGAAACACTTTCCAACACATTCAGAATAATATAAAAAAATTGCACAGTTAAAAATTTTTTAAATATTACGTCTAATTCAACCATATGGAAACGCATGTCACATTTCAAAACCCAATTTCAGCTGTTCTCATCTACAATCGGAAAATTATCCGAATTTTTTCAGCAGCCCTGTATAGGATATATAGATTTGTATCTACTAACTGCATGCATATCAAAATTTAGTTCACTTAAGAAATACATATACTTCAGTTGAAAATTCCCCTTCAGCAATTTCCTCTAATAAGGAGAATGGCACGTGAATACTTTTGTGCAGCCCTGTGTATGAGGAATAGAATTTATACATAGTGAGTAAGACGCAAAAAATTAATTACATTTAAAAACGCATAACCGAATTTTAAACCGTACACTCCAGCTATTATTACATTTAGGGAACATCCAGCATTAAAGGCAGTATTATGTAACGGATTTCTTTTAGTATTGTAACGGATTTCTTTTGTGTGAAACGTAAATGAATAAAAAACGCTATGAATGCCCTGTTCTAACGTGATCGTAGTAAAATTCAGTGATTTATATCCATTTCAATACATGTGAAATAGCGTAAAATCATTAAAATACTCTGCAAACGATTTTTCCCCCTATACCATAATGTAATGGAATACTTTTGAGTGCCCCTGTAAATGAACTATTAATCCTACAAACTTCATATACAATACCAAACATGCTTTGGTGACCCTAAATAACCTTTTCTCATTTGCATGAAAATCCGAGTATATTTAAGGGAGTTAGAGCGTGGACAGACGGAGAGAAAAACCGAATGCATAAACACTTTTCAACTTTGTTGGAAAGTGTTAAAAATGATGATATACCCTTTTTTAAGTTATTTAGGATTACATACATTGACTACGGCATTAAATCAAATCAATTTGCCTCTCTGAACTTTCAAACACTCCTTACAAGGAAGGTCTCCTTACTGGGCATACTCAGAATATTTTGAAAAAAATGCTAGTTAAACTACTCATGTATGTAATAAGGGATCAGTCAAATTTAATGGCGGAATTTCAGTAGAAAGTCTGTAAAAAAATAAAATACTTTCGAATATTTGGCGCGAAAATACGAAAGTGACACGCGATTTGGCGAGCAGGATTTTTCCTCGCCAAAAGCAAACGATTTTAATGCATCTGAAAATTGTTTATTTATTGTTTTTTAGAATGCATGGTTTTTAATGAATTTAAATTTAATCAATGAAAGAGGTTATCATATATTTTTTATATTACATACATATGTTGCTTGTTGCTGTAGTTATTTAATTTTATCACTGTAAAAATATTTTCTGTGCTTTGCAAGTTGCAAATATCTATTTTAAGTTATAGTCAGCTGGCATGTGATTGCCATAATACATTTCCATGTCGAAGACGAATTCGTTTCCATAGCAACAAAATCAAATCGACAGTATTCTATCTGCCTTATTTTTGAGCTTGAAATAATTTAAATCAATTTAAATTTTGTTTTAAATCGTAAAATATGATATTTAAATTTTATTATAAGTACATAAATATATATAACAAACTATAGTTAAACAAACTAAAAATGACAAAACTAAAGTTATTTTAAAGTAAACTTATATAAACAAATTCAATATAAAATGTTTTTTCCTACATAAAGGAGTATTTCTTTTTTCATCGCCAACCGGTGATAAATCGCCAAATAAACGAAAATTTCTTTATTTTTTTACGGTAGCTGTATCGGGGTTCCGCCAAAATTATTTTTATAAACATATATATCCATATGAGAAGAACATTCGGTAATTGTTTCAGATTTTTCTGAGTATGCCCGTATGGAGACCTTCCTTGTCAGTTAAATAAAAGATCGTGTTTACTGCAAGGTCGGTAAAGCTCAAAGGGAGCCTAGAAATTGTTAATAATTTGTGAACAAAATTTCAATTCAAATAATTTGTTTGCAATTGAAAATATTTCTTTATAAAGGGACACAAAATATAAAAATCAATGTTTATAATCTGTTCATTCTGCTTTTAGGGCGCTAAAATGTAGTGTCCGAACCTCCAGTAGCTCATGAATTAATTAGGCCATAGGTATACAACTGTTAAAATGTTCTCTAAGTCGACAATAGATGCAATTAAATACAGATCGGCAAATCTGAAACACAGCATTGCTTCTTCTTGACTTTGTTTACTGAGATGTTCGTTAACAGATCAACCACTGTACTAAGTCTTATCCTATACTAAAATTTCCACTGTATATATATTTTTTATTTTACTAGCTGACCCGCCCGGCGTTGCCCGGGCCCGTAATAATATTCTTAAATGAATCTGAAATTTTTAATTGCAGGTCCGTTCAGAGGGGTCGGGTGGATAGGGTGCAAATTACCAGGGACTGACTCTTGTTCAGTTCCTAAGTTGTGTAAAGTCAAAGGTTAAGTTTTTAAATTTTCATGTCTCATACTTTAAACTTTTTTATTCCAAATTAACTGATGAATTTAATTAAAATGTAATTATATTTTATATAATTTAATTTTTTATTTAAAATCTTTATATGAAAAAGCAATTACAAATATAACAAAGTGTAATACTGAAAAAGAAATAATAAAATTGTAAGCAAATATTACTATATAGAATTTTTTTAAAGCACCATCCAGCAAATTTATTTTCTAATAGAGTAAAGCCTGTTTATAACTGAATCCTGCAATAAACGAAAAAAAAATGTTCCAGCTCTCCCCCCTCCCCCCCCAAAAAAATGCTATTATGCTTTGTTCAATTTAAATAACCTGCATAAAACGGAATTTATCACTGGTCGTTTTCGTTTCCGTCTAAGCAGGTTTTATTGTATATTACTTCTGGGGAGCCCGTAATAATATTCTTAAATGAACCTGAAATTCGTATCGCAGGTCCGTACAGTTTAAACTACCTGTCCTTACAAAATTACTTTTTACGTCATGACAACATTTTGTAAACTTCTTGCTGCTGTTTAATTCGCATTTCCAATACAGTGCTTTGCAGAAATTGCACGTTTCACCCACAGTTATGCATGCCCCGAGATGTTTAAATCAGTAATTTGGATTTCAGAAGCAACGCGCGCATGCTACAGTTATTAAGCCTATTTTGCCGATCGCTTTACGACGTTCTCGACCAATTCTATTTGGATTTCGAATCTATTTCGATTCGACTCGAATTCGGCTTCTTCACTTTCAAGCATTCACCGAGATTTTTTACAGGCATTTCAAATGATATTATGAATCTACATAATTGCAGCGAAACGTAAACAAACACGATCGCCCTAAATCCTGCCAAGGACTCTTACACAATAACCAATCAGATGCGTTTCTCGGGAGTTGCCATTGAACAATAACAAATAATCGCGATTTGTGTGCCACGTACGTTAGCGTAATATATATATAGATAGAAAAGTTTACGAATTATATGCATCGCTAACAAGGAAGGTCTCCATACGGGCATATTAAGAAAAATCTGAAAAAATTACAGAATGTTCTTCTCATATGGATATATATATTTATAAAAAAAAATTTGGCGGAACCCCGATACAGCGTCCGTAAAAAAATAACGAAATTTTCGTTTATTTGGCGATTTATCACTGGTTGGCGATGAAAAAAAATACGGTTTTATGTAGGAAAAACTTTTTATGTTGAATTTTTTTATACAAGTTTAATTTAAATAACTTTAGTTTTGTCATTTTTAATTTGTTTTAACAATAGTTCTGTCATTTTTAATTTGTTTTAACAATAGTTTTGTCATTTTTAGTTTGTTTTAACTATTGTTTGTGATACATATTTATAATAAAATTTAAATATCATATTTTACGATTTAAAACAAAATTTAAATTGATTTAAATTATTTCAAGCTCAAAAATAAGGCAGATAGAACCTGTCGACTTGATTTTGTTGCTATGGAAACGACTTCCTCTGCGATAGGGAAATGTTAAATCAAATGTCAGCTGACTATAACTTAAAATAGATATTTTCAACTTGCAAAGCATAGAAAATATTTTTACAGTGATGAAATTAAATAACTACAGCAATAAGCAACATATATATGTAATATAAAAAAAAATATAATAACCTCTTTAATTGATTAAGTTTGAATTCATTAAAAACCGTGCATTCTAAAAAACAATTAATAAATTTTCAGATGCATTAAAATCGTTTGCTTTTGGCTAGGAAAAATCCTGCTCGCCAAATCGCGTGTCACTTTCGTATTTTCGCGCCAAATATTCGAAAGTATTTTATTTTTTTACAGACTTTCTACTGAAATTCCGCCGTTAAATTTGACTGATCCCTTATTACATACATGACTAGTTTCACTAGCATTTTTTTCAACATATTCTGAGTATGCCCTGTATGGAGACCTTCCTTGTAAGTTGGATTACAATATGCTTTACCAGGAGTATATGATAACTCGCATTTAAAATTCGTTTACAGGGTCGCACAAAATAATTGCCTTTCATTATAATCTTTGGAGAAAAATCGTTTGCTGTGTATTTTAATAATGTTAGACTGTTTCAATAAAATTGATATACATTACTGTAGTGCGTTACAGCATGTTTTCTATAAATTATTGAGTACGTAGAATTTATTGCTTATTTACAGTCACATTCAAAAGAATTTGTTTATAGGACCGAGAATGAGCCATAACTATTGGATGTGTGTTTTCATCTGTGATATGTATTTTAAAACTGTAAGTATAGGATCAGGGGAGGTAATTATGACCACTTTTTATATTTTCAACTTTGTTATTATTATTATTATTATTATTATTATTATTTGCTTATTTCTATTTGGAAAAGTGGTATTTTTAGTACATAGGAAGTAACTTTGATCCTTTAAAAAACCTTTTAAAAGTTTTAATTTTCATAGCTGTTTTTTTTTAAGTTAAAAGAATGGTTATAATTACCCCAACAAAAACTCACAATCACATAAGTTTGGGGTAATTAAGGCCACTAATGGGCAAATTATGACCACTATATTTCCTCTTTATACTTGCCAATACGCATTTGTTTGGGGTAATTGAGACCACTTTAAACTCCAAAGTGACAAATCCGTTTATCAAAAATTTTGATAGACAGTTTCAAATTGCTATTCGGATCTCAAAAAGGCTTAAGACTAGTGATAAAGAATATCTAAGATGAAATATACATTATGCACTCTAAATTAAAATGTCTGAAATTCAGACACTTGTCTGAAATGGAGTGTTCAATTTTCAGACATTTTAAAATGTCTGAATTTTTTCAGTCACTTTTTGCGTCTGAATTTCAGACACTTCAAACGTCTGAATCGCATCCATTTTTTTGTAAGCATCATACGTAGCCATGTTTGACCACGTTGAATCCTGGAAAAATATTTGGCTGTGGTCCTGCCCCTCCCCCCCCCCCAATACAGCCTGATTTTTTTGGTGCTCTCAGTTTTGGTATACAATTTTCGTTACGTTGATAATTTAAATCTTTTACGACATTGTACTGATTATAATCAATATCTTGAACTTCAGGAGTAGAACAAGATTAAAAAACAAAAAATATTTATCTAAATATTAGATTTTTTAAAATTTATTTTGTTTTTAACCTTATTTTACTTTAAAAGTTCAAAATATTGATTATAATCAGTACAATTTCGAAACAGATTTAAAATATAAGCTTTACAAATATTGCACATCAAATTTGGGGGCACTACAGTCGTAGGGGGACGGGGCACTTCCCAGTTTGCCCTTCCTTTAATCAAGAAGTACTTTTGCAAAAAACGCAACCCTGCATTATAGTTGTCTAAATTGAGATGTCCGGTATTCGGGAGTATCCGTTGTGGAGGTTAATAGACATTCTCGAATAGCGAACACCTCTATTTAACGAATACTTTTTTAATCAGCAGACATACATATTTGTATATTTTTACCTCAAAAAAGTAGACATCTCCAATTATCGGACAAATTCTGCGGTCCCGAAGTGTTCGCTATTAAGGGCTTTTAAGGTACATAGATAAATATATATATATATATATTTTATAATCTTGTCCTACTCTAAAAGTTCAAAATATTTATTATACTCGGTTGAATGTGGAAAAAGATTTAAAATATCAGATGTACGAAAATTGCAAAAATCCCCCCCCCCCCCAAAAAAAAAAATGAAAATATAAAAAAATATATTGCCACATAGGCAATTTTACATATGCATCACTTGATAATCACAACAGCCATTTAACTATGAATAATGAAAATAAATAAATAAATATTCTACTTTAATAACATTGGGGGAAAAAATGGCTTTGGTATTTTGTTAAATATATTTGCGTTTTTAAACTTGTCCTACTCTAAAAGTTCAAAACTTTCATTATAATCAGTGCAAGATTTAAGATATCAGCTTTACAAAAATTCATGCAAAATCCCCCCCTCCCCCCCCAAAAAAAATGAAAATACTTATTTAAAAATTATGTTTTTAAAAAATTTATATTTCCACATGGGCAAGTTTTTATGTAGATCAGAGGGTACTCACAAAAGTTATTCAACTATCAATAAAAACAAATAAGTATATATTCTATATTAAAAACATGAGGAAAAAATAACTTATGATTTCCAAACTTCTTTCGTCTTAAATATATACAGTAACATCTGTCATTTTTGCATTTTTCGTATAAGTGCATATAAATAAAGTTACCACAATTTTAAATACGAAATCTAGTTAGAGGTTTTTACTTTTTCCCATTATAAATTTCAAATTACTTTTTTATTAAAAATAATAAAAAAATCAGTATTAGAGTTGATTGCAAATCAAATACATATGTATATTTTTACAGGCAGCTTCATATAATAGACGAGTCTCATTTACTTTATTTATCTTTTTTTAATCTGCGGTTTTATGCCAGGAACTAAGAAAGCATTAGGTCATCTTTCAAAGTTTTTTTTTCTTTACTTCCTTGTGGCCGTCATTTACTGCGAGATAAAAATTATCCATTGAAACTAAGAACTGACATTGAATGTATAATTCGTAATAAAAAAGAACGTCATAAGTTAAAAAATATATACTTCTAGAATTAGTGGGGTTTTTTGCGAACAGATTCAAAACTAATTAAATTTCATGCAGGATTTTGTTTAGTACAATAAATAAAATCATAAAATACACTAATTTTACTACTATAAAGACACTTACTTGAGTTGCTGCAAGAGGTAAGAAATATTCCTCGATTTGAAATTTTAAAAACTACCACAACCACAGTGAGGGAGAAAGACTTTCATCAGTTTAAAAGGTAATCCCATAATACATCCGACTAGCCATATTTAAAGAATGAGATGTTTCATCCTAAAAACAGGACCCGCCAGACAAAAGTTTCTTTTTTTTGCCAGCTTCGACAGGACGAAGATGAATAACACAATATTATTGATATAAATTGATACGAGTTAACACTAAGCCCATTGCACACGCTTTGTAGAATTTCCGGGCGTAATCTTCAACCGTCGTCTACTTCTGTTCTGTGTCTATCCCGCCCTTGTATCGACGACAGCTTCTAAGAGACATTTGATGTCGAGCCCACACGTCAGATGTATGTATTCAATAAATAAATAATCCAAGTTAATACGAATTAAAATCACAGTACTTCACATTTCGCAAAAAACGAATTAAAATACACGCGTACATAAAAACAAACTTTGTTTGAATTACAACGTATACCACTTCGAACGAAGACGTCTAAAACGCATGCGCAACTCGGAGTGCTAGTGCCCCCTGGTGGTTATTGCGTCGAAAGAATCAAAACGTCTTAAATTAAGACACGTTTAAAGCAATGAAGTGTCTTAAAATAAGACGTTTGCGGGTATTTTAGACATTATTCTCAGTTCGTTTACACCATGGTCATAGTAAGACGCTTATGTATCTTAAATTAAGACATCTATAGTGTCTTAATTTTCAGATTTAGACACTTAAGTGTCTAAAATTCTTTTTCAGTCACATATGTGTCTAAATTTAAGACGCTTCTATTTGCAGTGTGAGGTTACTATCTAAGTTTGAAACAAAATTTTACCATGCACAGTTTTCTCCAATATGACGGCGGTCATAATTACCCCCTGGTCATAATTACCTCACCTGACCTTATTATTTCTGTGTATTACGAGTTTTGTAGATCATATACAGGTCTGTACGAAAGTATTTGCTCACATTAGAGGATATGGATAGCAATTGTTGAAAATGGATGTTTACCGTGTTATGTGTTTCTTAAGGGTTTAAGATTTCACCCTTTAAGATTTCAAATCCAAAAGGGTAATTTTCTGACATAAGTTTTAATTTATTTTTGTTCTAAAATGCATGAAACTAGCTGGTGTTGTTGTTCAGAAACTATGTCATTGAGCTGTTTTTTTTTTTTTTCAATTTTTTTGCAAACGCAATAGATCTTTCAGAAAATAGAGTCAAAGTGGGCGTTTTGAACCGAATTTCTAAACGAAGGATTAAGAGTACTCAAGAGCGGTCGAAAAACGTGTTTGTCACGTGATCGAATTCGCTTATAACTCAATAGCTAATTGATTGATCAAAAAATGGAAAAAACAGTTCAATTCCAAATCGCTTCCATGGCCAGTCTTTCTAATTTTATATCTTTCCGTTAAAAAATGAATTAGTAAATATGTCTAAACGTTTTACGCTTGTTGAGCAGAGTAGTTAAGAACAGCCTTAAATTGAATATCTAATATCTAATTTCACCGTATAAAAAAGAACTGTATGAAAAATTCTTAATAATATTCTGTTCACGTTGGAAAATGTTTCCCAATCTATACATGATTTTTCTTTCTTGTTTTTAATTTAGCCCTTTTATTTTCTGTTACAGGGACTGACAAATTATCTAACGATTTAGAAGAATTGTTCCTTAGTGAAGACGACAGCGATGTGACCATCAGAGTAGAAGGTCAAGAGTTCAAAGCACATAAGGGCATTCTTGGAGCTCGTACTCCTGTCTTTACCTCCATGTTCAAACATAAAATGTCTGAAAACGTTACCGGTGTGGTAGATATATATGACTGCGACGCAATCGCGTTTCGAGAATTCCTACGTTACTTGTACACGGGGAGAGTGGCGAAATTCTCTCCAAACAACGTATTTAGTCTTTACAGAGTAGCAGACAAATACCAAGTGATCGAACTAAAAGCATACTGCTTGGAATACATAATGAACAATCTGTGCGTTGATATGTTTTGCGACGCCATAATATTGTCAGTACATTTTGACGAAGAAGAGTTGATGGACATAGCTATAAAATTCCTATCAGAAAATATGACAGACATCATGGACACAGAGAAATGGCAAACCTTCTTGTCTGAAAACCCGTCAGAATCCAATAAATTGCTCTTAGAAGCGTTAAAAATGCAGAAACCAAGTTAATAACAACATAAATTTAATTCAAAAGTTAAATTATAAATTATTTAAAATGCGGTGTTATATCATAGTAATTTCATATTACAAAATTTTATTTTGTCTATGAGAAAAAGAAGTTCTACAGGCAATATGATTGATTTGTATGGAGTATGTGATATATATGATTTTTATGATTTGTAATTTTATATCTATATCTTTATTTCAATAAAAGCAAATGAAATTCTAATTCATTTTGGGGGTTCACCTGTACACTCATAATAAAATAATAAAAATTTTCTGAATTAAAACAATTTGAAATTGGTTATTTCTTTTGTATGGATCATTTTGTATGGACAATCTAACATAAATATTTATGTATGACATAAATGTATGACATATTAATTCTGGTAGAATTTGAAAGCCTTCTGCATGGAAACTCACAATAAAAATTTGCATGGTTCATAAATAAAATGATTTTCAAATACATACAATTTTCTACAATTTTCAGGAACAAAGTTCAAGTTTAAAGTTTCAGACTCAGTTTTTAGATTTTAATTTAATTTTATTGTGGTTTATTTTGTTGTGCTGTTTCGAATGACAGCCCAGATTTCATGACTAAATAGTTGTTCTGAGCGAATATTGTGTTGGTTGGGATGTCGTCCAGATAGCTCAAATGGAAGAGTATTGGCAATTAAAACCAATGATTCCGGGTTAGAATCCCAGTCTAGACATATTTTCGCTCAGATGGAAAAATTACTACTCAGTTTTTTTTTTTTTTTTAGATTTTAAAATCTTATTGAATTTTTGAAGAGTAGCAAAATTCTCCCCAAACAACGTATTTACCCTGTACAGAGTAGCAGACAAATACCAAGTGATCGAACTAAAAGCATTATTGCTTGGAATATATAATGAACAATCTGTGCATTGATATGTTTTGCGACGCCATAATATTGTCAGTACATTATGACGAAGAAGAGTTGATGGACAGCTATAAAATTTCTATCAGAAAATATGACAGATATCATGGACACAGAGAAATGGCAAACCTTCTTGACCGGAAACCCGTCAGAATCCAATAAATTGCTCTTAGAAGTGTTAAAAATGCAGAAACCAAGTGAATAACAGCATAAATTCAATTCAAAAGTTAAATTATCAATGATTAAAAATTTTGTTTTGTATCATACTAATTTCACATTACAGAAATTTACTTTGACTATGAGACAGAGAAATTTTACAATATGATTGATTTATACGGAGTACATGATATGTATGATTTTTATGATTTGTAAAATTCTACATTGATATTTTTAGTTCAATAAAAGCAAATGAAATTCTAATTCATTTTGGGGAACCATCTGTAAACTCATAATAAAAATGTTCTGAATTGAACCAATTGGAAATTGGTTGTTTCTTTTGTATGGATGAAAAACAATCTAACATAACTATTTATGTATGACATAAATGTAATGACATATTAATTCTGGTAGAATTTAAAAGCCTCCTGCATGGAAATTCACAATAAAAATTTCTTAATGAACCTTGGATAAATAAAATTACTTTAAAATGCACAGATGTCCCCAATTTTCACGAACAAAGTTCAGATTTAAAGGACATAGCTATAAAATTCCTATGAGAAAATATAGCATGGGCACAGAAAAATGGCTAACCTTCTTGGCTGAAAACCCGCCAGAATCCAAAAAATTGTCTCAAGAAGCGTTAAAAATACAGATACAAAGCGAATAGCAGCATAAATTTAATTCGAAAGTTAAAAAGTTTAAATTATAAATGATTTAAAATGCAGTGTTGCGTTATGCTAATTTTACTTTACAAAATTTTAACACTTCATAAACTGACTTTATAAAGTATATATCTAGTCTACTCGGAACGATGAATTTACCTTTCTTTTACTATTTAAAATATGACAACATTCATAAAAAATCATCCATTAAAATGTATTACTAAAATAGGTGTTGATGAAACATGTACAAAAATGTTCTAACTTGAAGCAGTTCGAACCATAAAAACGGTATTTGGTATGACAAAACGTTGTCGTTACAGCAGTGTTTGCTTGTCATACCGAATACCGCGTAGATTTATTTTGAACTATTTTAAGGGGTCTCAGGACTTAAAATTAGAAAAAAAGAAAAAAAAAGACCACTTTCAAGATTTAATATCTTAAAATATATATAATTTAAAAACACATTTTTTATTGGGATGAAGGATATATAATATATGGTATAAGGTAATAATAATAAGATATAATATAAGGTATGTTATTCTTTCATTTCATGTATTTAAAAAATTACAAGATGCAGAACAAGCATTTATAGGAGGCTCCAAGCTGTCAGACAATAGTTGAGCAGAAAATCTGTATAACAGCTTACGCGCAGGTTTACAAAATTTTGCAACTAGAAAGAAATTTTTTGTGTCGTGTTTTTGTGTGTTTAATGAAATTATACATTAGATTATAATAATTATCTTGAACCTAAATAAATCTGTATTTAAAGCATTTTTATATTTTTAATACAAAATCGTTTTTAGCTAACACAAAATTTGTGAAATTTTAACAGTATAGCCCAAAAACATCAATTGGAGAAAAATGACTTCAAAGTTTCGGAAACGCCGCTTCAACTGTTGGGCGGGTATAATTCTAAAAGCCATAATGCCTGTTCTAATGGGAATTTCATAGAAACAATTATATCAAAGTGTTCAGAAAAGATGGAGTTTAACATATAAAAAATTAAAATTTCTAAAATTTTGAAGCTTTAAAAGTTTTGAGACAGCTTAAGTTACAGGAGAGTTTGGTCTCCCGAGTGAATCGTGAGTTTCACCTTTCTTTACATCTCTCCCCCTCATTATTAGTGGTTTCGACCGCTTACAATACTTTTTGAAGAAGTTTCCTGTCGTCTGGTGTCAGTCAGCATCGAGCTTTTCTCCACTGGTGTCCTCCTTGATAATGGCTTAGCTTTAGCCAAAAGTGCTCGGAGAACTTTATGTTCTTTTAACGTCTAGGGTTTTTAATTTTTGAAAACCTTTTTGTATATATTTCATCAGCACCTGCTTTAATAAAAAATTTCAATGAATCATTTTTATGTCTTTTTTTTTTTTTCATATTTTATTTACAAAATTCTACTTTGACTATGGAGAGAAAGAAACATTACAAGAAATATGATTGATTTATATATGGAGTATATGATATATATGATACCTAAACTTCTTGAACTGTCTTACTTGTCAGTAAATGTCTTTTGAGTGACTTGGGTAGTAATTCATCAAACCTTCCTGTCTCAAAAATCACCAGAATCAAATAACTTGCTTTTAGAAGTGCTAAAACTTCCGAACTAAAGGAATAACAGCCTAGTCTTAATTTAAAATTAAATTACAAATGATTTAGAACATAGTGTTGCATCGTGTTAATCTCACATGGCAGTTGATATTCTTAGCCGCGTTACTGAAAGATTGATGTTGCTTTACATGTTCAATCGCACCGTGCCATTTACATTGTTCTATTTATAGAGATACTGATTCAACACCAATTGAGTTTAGCAACAGGCAAAGACAAAGAAAGGATTATGCGATAGGTATTTCTCTATTGTCAGTTAATCACTATCTAGGCGCCAGCGTCGCGGCAGTAAAAACCCAAACAAAATTATTCGCATTAAGCGCCAAATTGAGAAATTTTTGCTGGAATGCGGTGTTGAAATTAGCCATTTACCCATACTATTTATTAAATGTATGCAAAGTATCATTGGCCATTCAAATTTTTTCAGTCGGTTAAGTGTCGAAATCTCATAGAAATTTTTAGTGTATATTTTCACAACACAAAATCAAAGATTGCTGTTTTAAATTTTTATTTAGACAGTTAAAAGAATGTCTGAAATATTTACACATTTAGAAGACATTTACAATGTACTTATTTTTAATAGTTTCTGTAACGGATAGTTGAATTTCTATTGAAGCAATTACAAAAAATTAGGTTATTTTAAAACACATTGAAAAAAAAGGGATACAATAAAGGATTAAAGATAGATTTTTCAGTGTTTCAAACCAGAATCTATTTTGCTAACATTTCTGTTCATTTGGCTACTGTTTTTCTATTTCTCATTCGCCAAATCACTAATAATGGTCAAAAGCCAGCAAGAACACTGGTTCGGAGTAATGGAAGCAATAGTCTTTTCAATTCTGTGTCTCAACTCTGGAAAATCATTATGCAGCGGCGGAACGTAGACACGATATTTTATAAAGCTCCAAAAATCCAAGATAAAATCGCATGTCTCTAACGGCTTTTATATCCTCAGCCCAGCAATAACGCTTTACGCTTACGCCATTTTGCGTACGTGGCACTGCAAGTGAGTCAATAACAAAGCAGTACTGGCGCATGCGCTTATCTAAAACTGTTTGAGTTACACTTTATTTGTGATGTTGAACCAACACTCTACAAAGCTGACAGTTGATACTATTAAAATTTATAACTGGGCCATCCTTTTATACGAGCCTTGTACTTTAAGTCATTCTGTCAAGTAGTTTAAGAATTATGCAGGTTTAAAGTTTGGAACTCCTAATGTTACATACATTTTTACTTTCTTCTATCTTTACAAGAAGAAAGTATTGGATTCATAAAAATTTTCGACTTCCGGTTTTCGACGGATTGACACGCTTTAGAGGTCAGAGATTCTGAAAAACATGTTTTTACAAAATGTCTGTCTGTGAGTCTGTCTGTGTGTATGTGACACAAATTTTGTGGGCGCAAGAACTAACGCACGGAATTTAATAAAATTTATATTCAAGTAGTCCCTAATATAAATTGGTGCTGATTAGTTTTTGGTGTAAATCGCCCAACAGGTACCGCTGTTATGCTGCATTTTTCGCGATTTCTGCACTAGCTCTATCTCAAGAACTAACGCATGGATTTTCATCAAACTTCAGATTCAGTTAATCCTTGATATGAATTGGTGTTGGTAACGTTTTGGTGCAAATCGCCCAACAGATGGCGCTGCTATGCTGCATTTACACGATTTTCGTAATAGCTCTATCTCAAGAAATAATGCACGGATTTTCATCAAACTTCAGATTCAGTTAGTGCTTGACATGAATTGACGTTTTGCACCAAATGGTCGTTGTAACTTGTTAAATTGCATTTTTTTTTTTTTTTTTTCATTAATTACTTGTAAGATTATGTGGGGCAACTGGGCCATGATTTTACAATGTGACTCTGGAGATTCTGGAAATTCAGCTTCAAAAAAGTAATGTTCATTTAAATTAAAGTCTGAACTTTTGTAAATGTGTTCAGTTAGTTTCCCTCTTTCAGACAGAAATGCTCAAAATTACATTTTATTATTAAAAAAAAAAAAAAATGATATTTCATTTTTTTTCCTCATGAGTCTAGTTGCCCTATAAAAATGGGGAAAGTGAACCAGGAGCGTCGTGTTCCACACGCGTTTATTTATTTATTTTTATTTTTTTCATATGGGATATCAGATCCTGTTTGAAAAAGTATAAACAACTTAAAAAAATTTAAACCAGGCAGATCATGTAAATTATATATCAACTAATGAGCATTGTAAGGGAAACTTTTGCTGTCAATGTGTCCAAAAAAAGCACTAAAAGTGAAAATATTAGATTTTTATTTATACCAAAAACATAAAAATTATGTAAGTACTTATGCATTTTAGTATAGGTAATAAGTAAAAAAGTTACATAGGTATTTTAAGGAAAAACATAACAAGGTAAATCTATGAACAAACGGCTATGTAAGTACTGACGTACTTCATCTGTATCGTACAATTTCAAGGTTTGGCTATCTCGCTTTCAGGGGCAAGGTACTTGTATTCGTAAAATGTTAAAATAATTTAATGACACCAGTATTTACAAAAGAATTTATTTGTAAACAAGCAAAAGTATATTTTCGCGTACTTAATAAAGGTCAAACTTTCATTATAAAATTATAGTGCCAATGTGGCAATTGGGGATTAAAATTATGTGATGGCATAACTGCATCACCGGCCTTCAAGGGGTTAAGAAATTTGGTTTGATACCAGTGTTGCCAGATTGGGGACTTTTTTTGCCCCCAGATTGTTGATTGTCACCGATTTTTTGAAATAGAAATATTCAGCTTATTTAAAAATAGATTAAAAATTCTGAAAAATAAGACGAATTATACTATTTTGAAAAAGTGGTGACAGTCAAATAATCTGAATTAAAAAAAAGTCCCCAATCTGGCAACACTGTTGGATACCACCCAATATGCTTTTTAGGTGCGTTCGTAATTATATAAATACGTAGCACCTATAGTCGTCGTTCAGTCCGTCTGTCTGTCCGTCCGTCTGTCCGCATATAACAGAGCAAAAACTACTCGACCGAATGGTCTGAAATTTTAAATATATAATTGTTGCACAATTTTGTCGAGTCATTTCAAATTTTATGAAAATCGGATGGATAGTTTAATTACAGGGACAGTCAAAAGTTTTCCGTTACATTACGGCCAATGGGAATAACTTATTGCAAGCGCAGTTTAATGATGTTACAGCTTTCCGAATGGTCTGAAATTTTAAATATATAATTGTTGCAAAATTTTGTCAAATCATATCAAATTTTATGAAAATCGGACGTATAGTTTAAATACAGGGACAGTCAAAAGTTTTCCGTTACATGACGGCCAATGGGAATAAATTATTGCAAGTGCATTTTAATGATGTTACAGTCTTCCGAATGGTCTGGAATTTTAAATATATAATTGTTTCAAAATTTTGTCGAGTCATTTTAGATTTTATGAAAATCGGATGTATAGTTTAATGACTGTTGACAGTCAAAAGTTTACCGTTTACATGACGGCCAATGGGAAAAAAATATTTCATGCGCATTTTAATGATATTACAGTCTTTCGAACAGAATGAAATGAATATGGATATGCACTTATTGAAGTACACTAAAATATACATTCAGTACAATATGCGATCAAAAATATTTATAAAAATAGTTATAGTACGAACGCACCTTATTTGCCACGTTTGACGAGCAATTGCCAACTTGTTTTAATTTTAATACGTAATTTTAATAAGGTATTCTATAATTTTCTTTATTGTGAGCATAAAACAACGGAGAAATTTATTTCCCGCAGTAAAAGAAACTAAAAAAAAATTATTTATAACTATTGGGGTAACTGGATCAAACATGGCCCAGTTACCTCTATTTATGTCCCAGTTACATCATTGTTGAAAAATTTATGGGGTAACTGGGACACCGGGCTTACATTTGAAATATGAAGTAAATATATATAGATACCTAATAATATTGGTATAGTTATTTGCCTAATCTTAAAAAAAAAAGATTGTTTAATAAATGTATATGCAGTATTTTAATAAAAAGTCGAGGAAGTTCAACCAAATTGACGTTGTTTTTAAGAAAAGAAACGTAAATTTTCGACAACCTACCACAGAAAAGTGAGAGTTATAATTGAGTTGACACACGTTGTTTTAGGAAGTAGAGATTAAGGGGCATTGTTCACAAAAGCTAAAGCTTAAAAAACATCAACGGTTTTTTAGAAAATAACCTATGGCCCAGTTACCTCGTGGGTCCAGTTACCTCAGCTAACCCTATGGAATGTTTTGACAAAAAATTCTTCGTTTAACTTATTCTATCTCTCTATTATCAATTTAACCCGTTTAAATTTGCCGGTATATTATATATACCCACTAATTTTAATTCTTAAATGCTACCATTGGTACACGAATTTTAAATCTAAATGTTGCTTTAAGTAATTTACGTGAAGATATGATTATATTTTAATATAATTTTTCTAGTAAATACAGGCGTCAATAAATCATTTCAAAATTTTTGCAGCAGCAGTACTTTTCCTTGAAAGGGTTAAAAATCTGGAGCCTTAGCACGAGACTTCAGGTAATCTGTTTCAATATCTTCTTCCTCTCTTGATTTTCTTCTATCAATCGAAGTCAGACCACTGATCTTGAAATTTTTTAAAGCTTATCTTATTCTAACCTAAGGACTTTGTTACGATTAAGAAGGTGAAGTTCAGTGTTGCCAGATTGGAGACTTTTTTTTCATTCAAATTATTTGACTGTCACCACTTTTTTTAAATAGTATAATTTGGCTTATTTTTCAGAACTTTCAATCTATTTTTAAATAGGCCGAATATTTCTATTTAAAAAAAGCGGTGACAATCAACAATCTAGAGACAAGAAAATCCCCAAATCCCCAATCTGGCAACACTGGTGCAGTTACAGTTTAAATTTAGTATAAAAACCTGTATTGCATATCTACCTACATAAGGATTCTTCCATTAATTACGTCACGATTTAAGTAGGGGGGGGGGAGGGAAGAATCCACAATGTGTGACATAGTTTAGCAGGATGAGGAGAAGAGTTAACAATTTGGGGACGAGCAACACGTATACGTGCCGCATAAGGTGCTCAGAATCCTTGATTATTCCAACCAGTTATTTTGTATTGTAAATTTTGCTTAGGTTAATCAGGGCATTAATGTCCCAAATTATGATTTCATGAAAATTTCATCTTTTAAGGGGGTTTGGGACACATTTTAAAATAATTTTTATTTATTGAGTTAAAATTCTGAATATTTTTGTGATGTTACCTTGTCATTTGTAAAAAAAATCACATGATAAAACTTCTCACAATTTTTTTTTAAATTTTAATTTAAAATTTATTAAAAAGAGATATAATTTAAAATCGTTATAACTCGAAATATTATCTATAGAATTTCATTTTTATTTTCATTTAAATAAACAGAAATATATAAGTTTTAATTTTGAATCAGCATTTTTAAAAATATTAAATTAAAAAAAAATAAAAATGTTTAACGAAAAAATTTAAAAAAAGTGGTGCAACTTATTAAAAAAAAACAAAACAAAACAAAAAAAAACATATTTTTAAAAGTAAATATTTTTTTCAAATAGGCTGAATCAAAATTAAAATTAAACAATTGAAAAAAATATGTTCCAAGTTTGAACCCTTTTTCTTTAACGGTTCTCGAGTTATGAGAATTTAAATAAGAGAAATGGTGAAAAACCTATCATGAAGAAAAAGACATTTTTACAAGAAGTCGTTTCCATTACAGCCATTGCTTTAAAGCTAGATTTTGAAAACATACCAAAACGGAAAAATTAATATTTTTGTTCTAACTCAGATAGAAACATGATTTAAATGTCATTTTAAGCAAAACAAAACAGAGAAATTTTTAATAATTTTTTTTTTTTTTTTTTTTTTTTTTTTTTTTTTTTTTTTCAAAATTTGCAGATTTTTGTGTCTCGGACCCACTTAAAATATTTTTCTCAAAATGTTTAAACTGTATTAGAAGATATATAATTTTAATTAATTTTCAGAAGCTGCATTTGCAGCCTTACCAACATATGTGAGTGAAAAATGCTAAGCCGGGTATCATACTCGTAACTTAAATTGTAGAACACTTTGAGTGTTTTTCCAAGCGTCCCGGGTTCGATTTCCGGCTTGGACATTTTTCACTCTGTTGGTTCTACGCTATAATGTGATAAATCACGCGTTAAATGAGGGGCTGATAACCATAGTAGACCAAGCTCATTTTGAAAACTAATATGTTGTGGGCATCACAAAACTTTCTTCTATATAAATCACATCAATTAAATCATTTAAATAGTACAAGAAATTAGATCAATTTAGCACCAGTTCACATCAAAGTATATCTGAATTTGAAGTTTGATGAATATTCGTGCATTAGTTCTTGAGATAGAGCTATAGCGGAAATGCTGAAAAATGTAGCATAGCAGCGCCACCTGTTGAGCGATTTACACTAAAACATAAAAAGCACTAACTGATATTAATGTATACCTGAATCTGAAGTTTGATGAAAATTCGTGCATTAGTTATTGAGATAGGGCTATAGTGGAAAGTCTGAAAAATGCAGCATAGCAGCGCCACCTGTTGAGCAATTTGCACCAAAAAATAAACAGCACTAACTCATATCAAGGTATACCTGAATCTGAAGTTCATTGAAAATCCAAGCATTAGTTCTTGAGATCGAGCTATTGCGGAAATCGCAAAAACAGCATAGCAGCGCCACCTGGTGAGAGATTTACACCAAAATGTATAAAATGTCGATCCTTGTCAAAGAATAACTGAATCTAAAGTTTCATGAAAATCCGTGCAATAGTTCTGAAGATTAAGCAATTGCAAAAATCATGAAAAATGTTGCATAGCAGCGTCACCTGTTGAGCGATTTGCACCAAAAACTAATCAGGACCAGGAGGCCTACCACGAACAGATCGAGTTCCTTCCGAAGCGAGAAGAACCCGAGGTCGAATTTACATGTTTCTCGAAAATTTTTTCCGATACACAGATTAAGTGCTACCACAAAGAGCTCGGCAAAAGCTCACGGATTCTAGATTCCTTTTCAAGTAGGCATCGGAAAAAACTAGATTGACCACTTCAGTTACGAGACAATTCTCACTGACCTTCCCTCTTTTTCTCCCGTTTCAAAAGAAAACAAATGTTTAATTTTGCTTTCTGTGTTTATTAAAAATGCCATCTTCACACACCTAATTAAGATATTTTCATAATCTTTCTTTTTAACGAATGTAAAATATACAGATTTTTAGCTGTTAAAAGCTCAAAATCATACGACCGGTAGATCTTTAGAAAATGATAAATAAAAATGAAATTAGCTTTTTTTGACTAAGCGGGAGCTTTTCTTTAAAAATTAATAAAAAATAACAAATTACTCTAGAGATATTTAATAACTATCATAAGAAAGGCCTTACTCTAAACTTTAAAATGATATGAAAATAATTTTTTTGTGAGTTTTTGTTAAGTAAATATTAGCATAAATACCCAAAAATTTCAAGAAATTCTGCTTAAATACAAAATAAACGGGAAAATATTTAAGCTTTGAAACTCATTTTAAACACTACTAATAAATGTACTTTGAAAATATTGCATGCAGTTTTTGGTAGATTTAGATTGATGCAGTATGGAGCCCGTGTTTGTAATGAAAATTCAACGCAAAATTAAAAAAATAAATTCTAATGTGAATTAAAAAAATAATAATTGCAGTACATATTAAAATATAGTTTAACAAAATATCGTGTGTAAGTTTATTAATTTCCTTTAAATAAACAGCGTGTTATGCTAAGAAAACTCTAATTATACAATGGTTGTCGCATAAAAAAATTAGCAGAGAAAACATGCTGTGCTTACTAGAAAATAATTGACTAGATATTTTTGCTAAAACTTCTTTATAGTAAATATAACATTTCTGAAAATATCGAAGCCCACTATCCTTGTTTACCCAAATAAATCAAATATTCAAAATTTCCAAATATTTATTTATATAGATTATTAAATGTTGTATCAGTTTTAAGATTTGTTATTTGTTGCTTAAATAACAAAATACTTTAGTAAATAGATAGAGAATTTCTTTTTAGAACAAGATAAAAATATTAAATTAAAAAAATTTTGCGCAAAAAAAGAAAAAAAAAGAAGTAAATATCTTTGGAAAGTATTGCAGGATTTTGAATACTTTAAGATACTACATTTTTTATACTTCATATTTCATTGGATATAAAATAAATTGTAAAGTTTCTAATAACATAAAATAGCAACTTATTTCATAGTAACTTTACAGTAAATTTAGAAAAGATAAAAAATATATTATTTGAAGATGATGTGAATCAATCTTCTTAGATTTTTACTTTTTTGTCTCCGCCTTTAATTTCTATATAAAACTAATCTTTCAAAATATAAGTTAAATATTACTCAATCTACACACACACACACACACACACACAAAAAAAAAAAAAGAAAAAAAAAGAGGACTCTTTGGCGATAATAATATTAAGCTTTATTTAATATCGAAACTTCCCTTTTTTTTTTTTTTTTTTTTTTTTTTTTTTTTTGTTAATTTGAGCAATAATTATTTTATATTCCGAAAAAATAGTTTTATAATCAAAGGCAGAAAAAAAAAAAAAAATGAAAAGTGAAGAAGACTGATTCACATCATCTTCAAACAATATGTATATATATATTTTATTTTGTTTGAACGTTTTCGAAATTTATTGTAAAAAAGTTATGAGGAAATACGTTGTTTTTTGATGACCTTAGAAACGCTACAATTTATTTAAATTCCATAATAAAATATGCCGTTCAAAAACAGGCAAAACTTTCTAAGATTTTTTCTTTTTGATTACTGAAAATTTTGAAATTTTGAAACTGAAATTTCGAAAACTTTTTGATTAAATATTTCGATTTTGTACTAATCGGAAATTCTCATTGGATGTTATTAAAAGATTTTATATATTTATATATAGATATATATATTATACAACAAGTCATTAAAATTAATACAGCAAGCATTTAATAATAATTTTAAAAAAAGAAAAGGAAAATCTTTTGGAAATTTTGGATAATTATTTTGTTTGAGTAAACAACGATAGAGCGCACGTGGGCTTAAATATTAGCATAAATGTTATATTTAGTATACAGAAGATTTAGTAAAAGTATATGGTCAATTATTTTTGGGGCATATGCAGTGCTTGGTCACACTGCTAATTATTTGTGCAAGAACTATGATATAATTAGCTTTCTGGGTATTGCGCGTTGTTTATTTAAAGCAGATTAATAAGATTGTGCGTGATGATTTGTTAAACTATGTTTTAATAAGCATTTCAATTACTTTTTTTCAAATTAGTATTAGTTTTTGTTATTTTAAGTTAACATTTCATTTTAAAAAGATAGCGTATCACAAAGAAAAATCAATCTAAATCTACAAAAAATTGTTTGCAGTATTTGCAAAAAAAAAAAAAAAAAAAAAAAAAAAAAAAAAAAGTTTATTGTTAGTGCTAAAAATTAGTTTCAAAACTTATAATATTTTCCCAGTTATTTTATATTTAAGTAGAATTTCTTGAAATTTTGGCGTATTTATACCCATATTTGCTTAAGAAGAACTTATAAAACTTTTCTTTTCATACCATTTAAAAATCTAGAATAAGATCTTTCTTATGATACTAATTAAATATTTGTAGGTTAACATGTTAATTTTTTATTAATTTTCAAAGAAAAACCCTTGCTTGGTTAAAAAAACAAATTTCATTTTTATTTTCCATTTTATAAATAACTATTCGTCATATCACTTTGAGATTTTGAAAACTGAAAATCTGAACATTTCACTCTCGTTTAAAAAAAAGATTATGAAAATATCTTAATTAGGCGTGTGTGGATGGTATTTTTACTAAACAGAGAAAACAATATCAACCGCTTTAAAATCTCTCCCCAAAGACGCACTTCCGACAATATATGCTTTTCTCACTCCCTTCAATGGGGTCGGAAGTTTTCGTCGAGATCTCGATGACAGTAATCCGATGGAAGACGTTCTCGATTGTGTCGTGGTAGCATTTATTTCAGGGTCATCGGAATGCAACGTCACATCGGGAATTGCAGAAGATTTTACGAGAAAGGGGAGAATTCGATCTGTTCGTGGTAGGCCTCCAGTTCATATCAAGGTCTAATTGAATCAGAAGTTTTGTGAAATTCCGTGCATTAGTTCTTGAGATAGAGCGCTCACAAATTTTGTGTCACATACAGACACACAGAGTGACAGAGCGACAGACAGAGACAGACGTTTTCTAAAAACCATCAAATCGTGTTCAGGACATTCTAAAACGTATAAATCCGTCAAAAACCGGAAGTCGAAAATTTTCACGAATCCAATACTTTTTTCTTGTAAAGATAGAAGGAAGTAAAAAATGAGATGGTCCATTTAGAAGGTGTATAATATCTGTTTTATCCACTCCGGCAGTGAACCAAGTCTGTTTTTACATACTTTATCATATATGGCATTTGTTTACAGACTTGGTTTACTGTGGGAGTGGATAAAACTGATTTTATGCACATTCTAAATGGACTATCTCATTTTTTACTTTCTTATATCTTTACATGAAGAAAGTATTGATTCGTAAAAATTTTCGACTTCCGGTTTTCGACGGATTTATACGTTTTAGAATGTCCTGAACACGATTTGATGGTTTTTAGAAAATTTCTGTTTGTGAGTCTGTCTGTCACTCTGTGAGTCTGTATGTGACAAAAATTTTGTGGGCACTCTATCGCAAGAACTAATGCACGGAATTTCATAAAAATTTTGATTCAGTTAGACCTTGATATAAACTGGTCCTGATTAGTTTTTGATGGAAATCGCCCAACAGGTGACGCTGCTATGCGCATTTTTCACGATTTCTGCAATAGCTCTATCTCAGGAACTACTGCACGGATTTTCATGAAACTTCAGATTCAGTTAGTCCAGGATATAGTTAGGTGCTGATTACAATTTGGTGAAAATCGCCCAACAGATGGCGCTGCTATGCTGCATTATTCATGATTATCGCAATAGTTCTAACTCAAGAAAAAATGCACGAATTTTCATCAAACTTCAGATTCAGTTAATATAAATGATATAAATTACTACCTGATATAAATTAGCACTGTTGAATTTTTGATGCAAATCGCCCAGCAGGTGGCGCTGCTGTGCTGCATTTTTCACGATTTCCGCATATTTCAAGAACTAATGCATGAATTTTCATCAAGCTTCAGATTCAGTTACTTCCTGGTATAAATTGGTCCTAATTAGTTTTTGGTGTAAATTGCCTAACAGGTGGCGCTGTTATGCAGAAATTTTTATAATTTCCGCAATAGCTCTATCTAAAAAACTAATGCACGGATTTTCATCAAACTTCAGATTCAGTTAGAAATTGTCAAAGTTGTTGATAATTAGATTTTGGTGTAAATCATCTAACAGGTGGTGCTGATATGCTGCATTTTTCAGGAAGCATTAACATGTATGAGATAAAAGAAAGTTTTGGGATTGCCACATCTGACTAGTTTTAACAAGTTGGAAATTGCTCGTCAAACGTGGCAAATGAGGTGCGTTCGTACTATAACTAGTTTTATAATTATTTTTTGCATTCCATATTGTACTGAATGTATAATTTTTTTGCACTTCATAAAGTGCATAGTCTGTAACATCATAAAAATGCACTTCCAATAATTTTTTCCCTATTCCCCGTAATGTAACGGAACACTTTTGACTGTCCTGTAATTAAACTATACATCCGATTTTCCTAAAATTTGAAATGGCTCGACAAAATTTTGCAACAATTATATCTTTAAAATTTCAGACCATTCGGAAGGCTGTAACATCATTAAAATGCACTTGTAATAATTTTTCCCATTGGCCGTAATGTAAAGAAAAACTTTTGACTGTCCCTGTAATTAAACTATACATCCGATTTTCATAAAATTTGAAATAGCTCGACAAAATTTTGCAACAATCATATATTAAAAATTTCAGACCATTCGGTTGGGTAGTTTTTGCTCTGTTATATGCGGACAGACAGACGGACGGACTGAACGACGACTATAGGTGCTACGTATTTATATAATTACGAACGCACCTAAAAATGGACTTGGTCTACTAATGGAGTTAAGAATAAAGAGGAGGAGACATATAGTGTACTGTCTATCAGTTGCGAGTGAAGTAACTGAGGAGGTTGTCACAAGATGGCGGCTGCCTTTTTTTAATTCGGATCTTCAGTTTCTGATTACCGCCAGGTCAAACACCCCACCGGTAAAATTGAATAGAAAATTTCGTCTTAATTAAGCATGTTATTCACGGAAATTCTTCTCAAAAATGTCGTAAAAATTTCAAATTGTTTTTACTGGTGTCAATATGCCCTGTAAAACTGTCAGTTTGCTACCCTGGTTGTCACAATATAGCGGAAACGCAGAGCTTTACTACCACCAAAGTAAACTCATACCAGTAAAAATGAAAACCTGTTACTATAATTATTTATGACTGAAATTTTATAATTATAAGGTGTTTAAATAAGTTGAAAATTTTTATATAAATCTACTGGTGGAAGTTTTCAACGGCGGTAAACAACTCCTGCAATAGCGGTTACAGTTGAAGCTTCACTATTTTAAGAATTTGTCAGTTCCTCTGTATTAATAGTTCCATGGTGAGCTCCTCAAATATTCACTACATTAGAAGATTTACACAATCATTTAATACATTTTAGAAGGATTTTGCCAAATAAAATTTAACTTTATAAGGATTTTGCGCAATATTTATAACTGCACTAACATCTTTTATTTTAAATATATTTTTAGTATTTTATAGAATTCGGAATTGCATAAATATAAGGCTCTTACAATAGAAATATGGAGAAATTTCCGAGCTGAAACTTTTGCCCCACAATCTTTCAACGTCAAGAAAGCTGATAAGATGAAAATGAAAAAAAAAATCATCCTTTTAAAAACATTTTTGTTTGTGCAACCAATAATGCTTTTGGAACAAGATAAAATAAAGCACCGGGTGAGCAAAAAGTCCGTATAAACTTTAAAAATTCATAAAACCCGAAAAAATAACTGAAATGAAAAACTGTTTGCAGGATTAGCATCTATAGGTCACGGGAATTTTTTTAAGACGGGAATTTTTTTTAATAAAAATAACTCAAAAAACAGTCGCCAGATGGCGCTGGATCTTGCGATTTTGGTGGAAATATGTAAATGAAACGGCTAAAAGAGCTCGCGCTCCTAATCCAGAACTAGTTCACGTAAAGTAACTTCACCAGCAAAGCTTTTATCCTTCATACTCAACATCCTTGATCAAGTACACGGCTCACAACGGTGAATAAGTTCTGGATTAAGAGCGCAAGTTCTTATAACCATTTCATTTGCATATTTCCACCGAAATCGCACGAACCAGCGCCATCTGTCGGCTGTTTTTTGAGTTATTTTTTATTTCTGTCTTAAAAAAATTCCCGTGACCTATAGATGCTAATTCTGCAAACAGTTTTTCATTTCGGTTACTTTTTCGGTTTTTATGAATCTTTAAAGTTTAAACGGAGTTTTATCTATAACTCGTTCTAAACTATATTACTACTAATCGATGCATTAAATTAATTTTATAATAAGTTATTTTCACGGTACTTTAAAGTTACCTTCTTGGCATAAAGGGTTAAAATAGGCAAAATTTTCTGTTTTGAAAAACCACAGATTAAAGATTAAAAATTCCGTAAAAAAACGCTCGTCCCGAAGGGGGTAACTCGTTGTGACGTCAAGTCTAAAGTATGGAAACGATTGGGTATGCAATACAGGCTTTTATACATCTTTTGAAAGTAGGATAATAAAGTTCATAAAATAAAATTCTATTTAGATAGCACTAGAAATACTTTTTTATTTTACTTTGAATTGAAACAGTTTGAAGTGAAATCACACAAAATCATAACAATTTTTAACACTTTCCAACATAATTGAAAACACTTCATTTGGTCAGTCTGTCCGTTCTCTAACTCTTGTAAAAATAGTCAGGTCACATGAATATTGATATACGTTATTGACATTCACAATGGCATGTTTTGTATTGAAAATGTAGCGTACAGCACTTATAATTCCTTTACAGGGACATTCAAAAGAATTCCGTTACATTACGGGATAAGTGGGGAAATCGTTAGCGGTGGTTTTTAATTATGCATCATAATTTCAAGCACAATGAAATTTATGCATATCTTTGAAGTGCACTGCAAGATACAAACTATGGGATTTGGTATGGATAGCATTAATCGTTCATTTCCAAGGACACTCAAAAGAATTCCGTTACACGGCGGTCTAATGAGGGAAAAAACGTTTGTGGTGGATTTTATTCAAGTTACACGATTTCAAACATTTTGAAATTGATATACAGGGGTTAGACAAAATATGTAAACACCTCCTGAAATGCATGCTTGAACGTAAATGTTGATTCTACCCAATCCTGTGGGTAGCGCTGTTGTATTTTCCAACTAACGCCACCTGTACAATGCCCTCAATACATTGCAAGGGTCAGTCGTTGTTAAAACAGTGTTCTGTGTAGTTGTGAGCGATCTAGATTTCCTCTGTGATTCCCAGGTTTTGATCTGTTTTATAACAGGACATGGTGCATTCCCATCCTATCGACACAAAATTGGGAAGCGTGCAAATGACAAATGTGACTGCGGAAAACGTGGGGATCCTGGCCATTACATTTTTGAAAGTTGCCGAATCTCGAGGGACTCATTTGTGTATATCCAGAATAGAACCGAGGAATGGAATATGCGAAATGTGCTCATGACGTGGTCGAACTGCAAAAAATTGAAAGTTATTTATAATGATCTCAATAAGAACTATTCTTTCATTAAGTATATTTTTTTAACTCTTCTGAACTTACAAAGAACTTTCAGGAATATCCATTATGTCTTCTGTCAAGTCTGACAGTGTTCATTTAGCAGATTAAGGTTTTTTGATTGTTTAATTACTTTAAGTTTGTGTTTTTTAGGTTCTATAAGCAGACAATTGGAAAGCTTGTCAAAAATCGCCTATAAATCTTGTCTGCCCTATTATTCAAGTACAGACATATGTTACAAGTTGTAAATGTCTTTAGTTTCTGTATATTTTTTATATTTGGTTAGTGTTTGGTGGTAGTGTCAGGGCACTTATTTTATATTTTTTGTTCATTTCATTTAGAAGTTTATTAATAGTTCGTTGATTTTCTGAGCTGCATTGCCCTGGCTGGGCTGAGTTGGATGGTAGAGGGGATTTTCCACCTAGGGTTAAACACCTATGCCAGATTTTGGTGAGTGCCTGGGTTGGGTGATTCTAGTCCCTTCTAGTTGTGAGCGCTTTGCATCTGAACCAAGTGAATTCGAACTTGGACAAATTGTTGGTGCTCGTATGGTTGATGCTACCGTTACCAAGATAGCGGAAATTTTTCATGTTTCAAGAGGCATCATATCGAAGATTTATACCGCATACAGGAAAAGCAATAAACATCATCCGTTAAGTCACAATGCGGACAAAAGTGTATGTTGGATGATCGTGACAGACGGTCATTAAAGTTCATTGTGACGAAAAATAAGAAGACGACAACTGCAAAAGTCACTCCTGAACTAAATGTCAAACTCATAAAGCCCGTCAGCACCAAAACTATAAGAAGGTAGCTCCGTAAGAAGGGGTTTTCAGGGCATGATATGTTTTTTTAGGTGTTACTCTATTTTTGTCCAAACCCCGTATGTCTCCGAGATGCACTGCAATATACTTACCTCAAAATATGGTGTGCATGTGCGGGATGGAACTGAGGATAGTGCCATTTTTGAAGAAGATGGCGATGAAGATGACATTGAATTAGACACTGATGATATTCATCCTGATATACAAGTGAAGGAAAGCGATTTTTTGGAGTTGCTTTAAAATTCTGATAATGACTTAGATTGTGAATGATGACTGGTGACTAATTTTTATTTGAGGAAAATCGATTGGACGGAAGTGGTTCAAAAATCAACGGTTCCTGGCATTTAAACAAACGGCAAAAGAATTTAAATAAAGACGTGTAACAAATATAATTGTTACATGTGTGATATGTAATTTTTTTACAACTCTTCTGTAAAAATGCAGATATGTAGATAAGTAAAAAAAAACTTCTGCTGGTGATATATGCAGGCATAAAATTAACTCTATTTCAAGATTGTTTTTTTTAGATGCGACATCACGACAGCATGGAACTATTAATAAAAAAGAACTGGCATATCCTTAAAATAGTGAAGCTTCAACTGTAACCGCTATCGAGGGATTCGTTTACCGCCGGTGGAAACTTCCACCAGTAGATTTATTTAGAAATTTCAACTTATTTTAAAGCCATATTATTAAAAAATTTCAGTCATAAATAATAGAATAAACATATTTTCATTTTTACTAGTAGGAGTTTACTTTGCTGGTAGTTAGGTCCTGCGTTTCCGCCATACTGTGACAACCAGGGAATCAAACTGATAGTTTTACAAGGCATACTGACACCAGTAAAAACAAATAGAAATTTTCACGAGATTTCTGAGAAAAATTTTCATGGATAAGACGTTTAATTTAAACTAAATTTTCTATTCAATTTTACTGGTGGGATGTTTGCATAGGCGGTAAGCAGAAACTGAAAATCCGATTAAAAAAAACCATCTGTCATCTTGTGACAACCTCCTCAGTTACTTCACTCGAAACTGGTAGACAGTACACTATATGCCCCTCCTTTTTATTCAAAACTCCATTCATGACAGGGGTGAAGAATGAATGGTATTACTCGAGTATTTTCGCCACAAGAAAAACAACACAGATTTCGTGACGTAATTATGAATTTAAGCTAAGGTCTTTAATGAGTCTGATGACGCAGATGCAGTTTCATTTAGGTAATCTTTATTTTCACAAATGTGCGACATTTTTGTAGTATACAATTTCAGAGAACGTTTTTCAAGAAATATTTTATAGCGTACATCAGAAGCGGAAGTTTTTTTTACTTGTCTATATATCTGCATTTTTACAGAAGAGTTATAAAAAATTCCATATCACACTTGTGACAAGTATATATTTTTTTACACGTCTTTATTTAAATTCTTTTGCGTTTGCTTGGATGCCAGGGACCAATGATTTTTGATCCAGTGCCGTTACTTAAAAGGGAACACAAACATATATCTTGAGATCTTTCAAACGCACACGCGTTCATTTTCATCTAACCGCTACTCTTCAATAATCCGTGAATCCATTGAGATTTTACAAAGGAGGGATAAAATTTGTAACGATGTCCTTTCTTATAATATTCCCGCGATTTGGTATGATATCCTAATTATTTCAAGAACTCCTGAAAATATGAACGGATCTTTTCACCCATCTGTAAAAGAATGGACTGAACTTCGCTTGCGCATGCGTAGTATTTTGTTTTTGTTTTTAAATTTGCTTTCTATTCAGTCAGTCATTTTTCCCTTTGAAAATGAACCCGTGTGCGTTTGAAATATCTCGGTATTGCATTATATAATATCTTTATATCTTTGTGTTACCTTTTAAGTAATTATAAGTATGTTTTAAAGTTTTATATTAATAACAAGGTGAAAATTTCTTCACGATACTAGCTTTTATACCGTGTTTTGACTCTATTGTATACAAATTTATTGGCAATGACAATCCAATATTCAACTATTTTGAGGGCTGTACCTTATGAAGGAGCAAAAAAAAAAAAAAAAAAAACCACTCTTCACCAAGGTGGCAAATAATACAGAAACAAGCCAAACATGATTGATAATAGCAGCAGTAGAGACAGAACAATGGTTAGAAGAATGAAAATAATTTTGGACCAAATCACAATTGTTTAAATACAGCAACAATAAGGTTTTAAATATATGAATATGACAATTAAGTAAAACAAGGAAGTTCTTCAATAAAACTGTATTACTTAATTTTTTTAATCTATATTTCTTCTTTCATTAAAGTGTGTGCGGGGAATTCGGCTTAACCCTTTCAGGGGAAAAGCACTTCTGTTGCTAAAATGATTGATTGAAAACGGTATTTATGAACAACTTTATATGAAACTAAGTAAAAGCTTTTCTTCGCGTGCATAACATAAAACAAAATTTAATTCCTAAATTGTGGTGTGAATATGGCATTTGGGAATTAAATTTAAGTGGTATATAACATGTGTCTTTCAAGGGGTTAATGTACGACTTCTTGAATTTTTTTTTCTTTCATACTAAGCATACGAAAGGACTTTCATTCATATGAACTTGAAAATGTAATTTTATAGACTAATTGATTCGAAAAACTTTTCTGCATACTACACAATTGTAAGACTTCCCCATGATCTCTTCGCGATCATCTCTGTATGTAAAAGTTTGAGAAAACCCGGTACTAGAAATGTCACATACACATGGTTTTCCTTTGTATGAGTACGATGCTGCTCTTTTGCGTAGGATTTACGGAAAATACTTTATTTCACATCTTACAAACATAATTTTTTTCTTGTGTATGACAAATAAGGTGCACTGTCATAATACTCTTTGTAGAAAAGGTTGCACCACTGTTTCACAAACCTTTATCTCTGCTTTTGTATGAAAATGTCGTTTCAGTTAAGAATTTAAAATAAATGCTTTATTACATACTTCACGAACAAACAGTTTTTCTTTAATATGAATCCAGCGCTGCTAATTTAATAACAAACTTTGAAAAAAAATCCCTTATTTCTTATATCATTAATACGGGATTTTTCTTTTATGTGGGTATAAAGGTGATTTTTCAAACTTTGTTTAAAAAGAAAAACTGTATCACATATATAACAAATGAGAACTTTCTCTTTTGCACCGCATATTTCACAAAACCATATAGTTTTTATTTGTACTTGTATGCGTACGAAAATGTCGTTTCAGGTAAGACTTTAACCCTCTAGAGCGCAGCTTTGCATATATGCAAACAACAGTGTTTTGAATATAATAGATTTTTTTATTCATATATACCAAATTCATACTGTAACAAATATTTAAATATTGCTACACTAGATGGCAGCACTAAACGATAATCATGTCATTAGCGGGCTGCCAGATAGGTTTTTCCCATGATTCCATGCGGATTTAACTTTCCCGCAGAGTTATCGGAGACACGCAATGTAGACGGTCCAAAATACAAGCTGCTTGCTTGATATTTTTTCCTCCCGGAGTTTTGAGAGCAGGGAAATGATAAAATGTTTTCTTCGAACCAGTGGATTTCTTCTGAGCTATGCGATGTAAATATGTACAGTAATCCTGTAAATAATATGTCTTGTAGTACAGAGATTCATTAAACATTACTTTGTACTAAAGTACAGAGTGGCGTTTCCTATTTGAAGTGATGAGTCCATTTTTAAAGATTGTAGCGTCTACTTATGGAAAGTACAAAGCTATAACACCACAAAATTAAAATAGCAGTATATACTTTAATTAATAACAGACATTCCGTACTTAAATAAAGCGAAATGATTCATTGAAACTTTCTGGTGTAAAGTCAGATTCTCTGATCTACGTAATTTCTTGAACGTATTCTGTCACGGTAGTTAAAGGGTTAAAATAAATTCTTTATTACATACTTCACAAACAAACGATTATTCTTTAGTATGAATCCGACGATGCTTTTTTAATAACAGATTTTGAGAAAAACTCTTATTGCATATATCTCAAATGTGGGATTTTTCTATGTGGGTATAAAGGTGTCTTTTTAATGTATTTTTAAAAGAAAAACCTTTATTGCAGATATAACAAAAATTCGACGTTTTCCTAGTATGAGTCTGAGCATGTCTTTTAAGGTCAAAGCAATTAGCGAATCTCTTCTCACACATCTTACAGGCAAAATGATTTTTATTCGTATGAATACGACGGTGCTTAATTAAGCTACTTTTATCAGAAAAGCTTTTTTCACATTTTTCACGCACTTCTGGTTTTTCATTGGTGTGGGTAAGCATATGCCTCCTCAAATTATCCTTCTGTGAGAAACTTCTTTTGCATACCTCACAGACATAAGGTTTCTCTTTTGTATGCACACGTAAATGTCGACGTAAATTGGAATGTTGAGAAAATCCTTTTTTACAAATGTAGCACATAAGAGGTTTTTCTTTTGTGTGAGAACGCATGTGAGAAGTCAGCGCGTATTTTACAGCAAATCCTCTAGAGCACACTTCACATGCATATGGTTTTTCTTTTGTGTGAGTGCGAAGGTGAGTTCTGAGATCATGGTTTTCTGAAAATGCTTTTTCACATATCATACATGTGAATTTTTTTTCTTTTGTGTGACTGTAATGATGTCGTTTTAAATGACCTTTCAGTGAAAATGCTTTATTGCACACTTCACAAACGTAAGGTTTTTCTTTGGTATGAACACGTAAGTGACATTTTAATTGGCTCTTCATACGAAAACTTTTTTTGCACACATCACAAACATGAGGTCTTACTTCAGTATGAATAGATAAGTGAATTTTCAAAGTGCTCTTCGTACTGAAACATTTTTTGCATATATCACAAACGTGAAATTTTCGTGGTAACTTAAAATTTTTGGTATGAGTCTGGGCATGTCTTTTAAGGTTACCGCTAATATAGAATCTTTTTTCACATATCTCGCAAGCATAAGGTTTTTCATTAGTGTGAATGCGACGGTGCACAACTAAACTACCATAAGTTGCAAAGGTTTTACCACATATTTCACAATTGTTTGATCTGTTTTTTGTGCGAGATATTTTTTCTTTGACGTGGATACGCATATGAGTTCGCATATTGTCCTTCTGAGAGAAACCTTTCTTGCATATTTCACAAATGTAAGGTTTTTCTTTTGTATGCACACGCAAATGTCGACGCAAATTGTTCGGTTGATTAAATCCTTTTTTACAAATGTCACAAATGAAAGGTTTTTCTTTTGTATGAGTACGCATGTGAACAGTCAGTACGGATTTTACAGAAAACCCTCTAAAGCACACGTCACATGTAAAAGGTTTTTCTTTTGTGTGACTGCGAAGATGTTGTCTTAGATCGCATTTTGTAGTAAATGCTTTTTCACATACCACACATGTAAATCTTTTTTCCTTCGTATGAGTGTAAAGATGATGCCGTTTTAAATGAGCATGCGTAGAAAATGCTTTATCGCACACTTCGCAGGTGTAAGGTTTTTCTTTAGTATGAACAAGTAAGTGTTTTTTCAAATTTCCTTGTACACTAAAATGTTTTTTGCACACATCACAAACGTAAGGTTTTTCTTTGGTATGAACACGTGAGTGAATTAACAATTTGCTCTTTCGACTACATGTTTTTTTGCACACTCCGCAAACATAAGTTTTTGATTTGGTATGAAGAGACATATTCTATAGGAACATACAGTCTTTCACTTTAACCTGGAGTATCAAAAGTTTATTTTAAGTTTATATAAGAAATGCCTCCTGGGCAAACAAATTTAATTAACTTTTTTAAAGGGTTGACGAAATCAAATATACCCCACCTGTTTGGACTTAAGAGTAGGTACAAAAATATTAATTGTTTTGATTGCTTTCTATGCTAAGTGTTTTTCTTCTTTATTGCAAATAATTCAGTCAAGCTCGAGGTGTGTGCGTAAGAAAACAGGCTGGCGAAAGACAATAGTAAAATATTAAAATGCCCTTTACTTCACGCGTCTTTACATACGTGAAACCTTAGATTATTAAAACCAGAAGTTTAAAGAAGATTGTGAAGTAATGAAAAACCGTCTTTATAGACATTTGTATGTTATGTGACTGTTTTAAAACTTAGGATAAGAGGTCGTAATCTGCTTTCCAATACAACTGAAAACATTCGAGTTTTTTTTTTTTTTTTTTTTTTTTTTTTTTGTAACGTGGAAGTGGTTACAGTTAGTGCCAAGCAGCACACATATAATTATTTTTTTATTCTTTATTAATTTATTGGCTTTTCTTCAAGAAGTTTTAAAAGCTAATTTTAATATTCTTTAACTTGTTATTTCTTCTCATCACCAATAGACACTTCTATCTGGATGTCTCCAGGAACTGCAATATCTGAAATAAATAAAAAGAAATAAGTTTTTTTTAAATTATACATGGCATGCTTACACACTTCTCTTCTTTAACCTAATAATCCTCAAATTATTTAACATATTGAGTGCCACGGTGACAGACACTCAAGCTGAAAAATTTACAATGTTTAAAATAAGTTTTAAGAAAGTATAATTCTGTAATAAATAAAAGAAAAGTAAATTTTAAATAAATTTTCAGTAATTGCTTAAAGCTGTATATATATTTTTAGTTTTATATCATATTTTAGACCGTCAGTCATGGATGAATGACGCGTTCGAAACGGAAATTTCAGTGTCAGTCACCGGTGACTGACGTGCCGCTTAACGTGTTAAAGTTTGAATTTAAGCGATATATTTTCAGAATCTGTTTATAAGGATTTTGTCTCATTTCCATTAGCCTATTTCTCAGCAGAACACGAATTTGTAAAAAAAAAAGTCTTCTTAGAATGGTCAGGTTTTAACTGATAAATGCATCCGCTATCAAACAATCTACTGACAAGGAAGGTCTCCTTCAAACGCATACTCAGGTTTGTTTTTTTTTTTTTAAAGCGCTAATGAAAAAACTCACGTACGTAATAAAAGCTCATTCAAATTTAACAACGCAGTCCCAGTAGAAAATCTGTAAAAATATAAAATACTTTCGAGTATTTGGCGCGAAAAGACGAAGCTCCACACGATTTGGCGAGCAATACCTTTCCTCACCAATTGCGGACGATTTTAGTACATTTGAAAATTTCTGGTTTAGTGAGTGTTTAACTAATAGTTTATTATTTTTTTAAGAAGCTTATATACAGGGCGTCCACTCTTAACGGTATCCGATGGCTTATTCCTAAGCTGTTAGTCATAGACCTATAGTTCCAATTATAAAACTGTTTGAAATGGGGTAAAGAAATATTTTAAAAACGATTTGGGCCAATAAAAACATTTCTTTAAAAAATTACGAAATTTAAATTTTTATATGGTCCCCGGTCCTATAAGTTACTTTTAGTAAAACTTTCCTATTACACTGACAAGTAAAACAAAAAAAGTCCCGTTCATATAACCCTAAAATTGACCGAGTTATGAAACTTAGAAAATGCATCACTTATACCATTTTTCTGCATCTGAACACAAATGAGTTCGGTAGCGCTTTAAGAGGTCATATAGCAAGTGCTTAAAGTATTCGAAAAACTTATTTCATGTGTATCTGCGCTTTGAAAAAAATCGTACAAGTATTACGATTGAGGCAACTTTTATTAAGTTTCAGATTCGCTAAAATAATTGTATTTTAACATGTGTTTTATTTTGTAAGGATTTAAGACCGTTTCTTTTCATGATTTCTTTTAACAAAAATTATGTTATTTTTATAAGTTTTTTTTTTTTAACTTCAACGATCGTATGTATGTTTCTCCAGTTCTCGAACTTTAGCTCACTTTCAAATATCCGATCGAGAATATATTTTACATACTGACGTAAATACGATGACAATCTAATATTATTATGATTTTCGGTGGTTACCATTTATAGACCATTTTACAGGATAGCACAAAAACATTCGGATAGATTACCGCCAAAAAGTTTAAGAAAAAGTTTTAGATTAGATAACACAAGACTGGGATGGTTGTGTTTTTTAATTTTTATGTATTTTTTATCACTGAAGCCGAAAATTACCTTAGTTTTTAACCATCATGTCAGAATTTTTCACAAATCATAATCTGTCTAAGTTGAAAATTAACAAAAATCGGATACTATAAAATAGAGGAGATGGCTGTGTTTTTTAACTTTTGATAATTGATTTTTATGTAACTTTCAGCACTCAATCTGAAAATGATTTTCATTTTTAACCATCACTTTAGAATTTTCTTGCAAATCGTAAATGTCAGAGTTAAAATATAGCGAAAATCTGACAATATAAAACAGATGTAAAACTTTATCTTTTAATTAATTTTATTTAATTGATTAATTCATTCAGTTTTTTGGCTTATACTGAGATTTTTACAGATAAACAGCTGAGATGTCCAATGAGGTGGGGGGAGGGGGGGAGGTTCAATTTTAACTTTCAAATTTACAGTTTGCGAAAAATCGTGACGTTTTGGTTAAAAATTAAGGTCATTTTCTGATTCAGCTGTAAAAAATACATAAAAAACAATTATTACAAGTTAAAAACATAACAATCACATCTATTTTAAAGTATCAAATTTTCGCTATTTCTTCTTTTTTTTAACTTCAAAATTTATGATTTGCAAAAAATCTTTACGTGATGGTAAAAAATGAAGGCCAATAGGTAAAAAATGAAGGACATAACCCAACTTTAGTAGGGTAGTGCAATCTACAGTAGAACCTCGATTATCCGAAGTAATTGGGTCCGACCCTCTTTCGGAAAATCGAAATTTTAGAATAATCGAGAATGCTTCAATTTTAAGATTAAGGAGAAATATATGCAATATTTTTTATTATGGTAAGAAATGCTTAATAAAAATAAAGGTATAGCAAAATTAATAGAAACAAGAATAAATTACCTGAATTTTAATTTTGAAATTAAGTACTTTTTATATATATCACAAGTGTTTGAAAAAATGTTTTGTTTGTCGCAGTTTCGATTGCCTTTGCTTTGAAGCTCTATCACGGAGTCTTTTAATATTATTAGTTCACCGGTATCCTTTCTGCTGCTCCAGCCAAGCCAAACCTTTTACAAAACATTCAAAAGCTTCAGAATAGCTAATTTGTTCGTTTTCTTCGTTCCACTCCGATGCTTAAAGGAGACCAAGTTAAATTCAAAGAAACTCTAAGTAAGGGGATCGAAAATAGTGATGTTTTTGTAGTTCGGAAAGGACCACTTGCACACAAGGAATATAATAGCTAAAAAAAAAAAAAAAAAAAAAAAAAACTTTGAAAATGGATTAATAATTTTTGGATTAGTTATTGCAATTAATAATTGCTGGATTTTGCACACAAGGAATGTGATAGTAAAAAAAAAAAAGCTTTAACATGGATTTCGGTTAACAGGGAGTTTCGGTTAAAAGAGTCTCGGATAAAAGAGGTTCTACTGCACTAACATTTTAAAATATTTATTATTTTGTAAAGAATTGAGGCTGTAAATTTTCATTATTTTATTTAACAAAAATTCTGTTTTTTTTCTATGTTTATTAAAAATTGTATATTTTGCATTAATATGTTAGAATGAATATTGATTTCAAATTTATATTGCAATGTTAATTATACTCTCAACCATTTTTTTTTTTATTATATCTGATAAAATTATATTTCTACTAAATTTGGGAATGAGCTCTAATTTTCAACAAAAAATATGCTCCAACTTTAAACAGCTATTACTCGGTCAATTTTAATCGTAAAGTAACGGGACTTTTTTTTTTTTTTGTCTTACTTGTCAGTGCAACTGGAAAATTTTACTAAATATAACTTATAGAACCGGGGGACCGTATAAAAATTTAAAGTTTGTAACTTTTAAAAAAATGTTTTTATTGACCCAAACGGCTTTTAATATACTTCATTACCACATTTAAAACATTTTTGTAATTCGAACTATATGTCTATGACTAACGATTTAGGAATTAACCATTGGACATCGTTGACAGTGGACACCCTGCATATTAGTTGCGTGTTACTGAAGTTATTTAATTTTGCACGGTTTAACCGGCTGGGTAGCTTTTAAGTGTATTTTAAAAGTAATTGTCCGATTAAGAACGCTCTCTTTCTATACTTTTCGATATTGAATAAGTCATTGTTTACACAGAAAAAGATACTTTTCTATTGTTGTCTACGACACAAGAGATACAAATATCAAAATCAGATTGACCTCAGAATCAAACTTAAATTTTGAATTTGAAACTATTTTAACCAAATTAAATTTTTTTCTTAACAAGCATTAAATAATTGTAAATTGCATTATATAGGGTAGGGGAGTACACAGTGAGACATGGTACACAGTGAGACAGCAGCCATTTTGACATATAATTATAACTTTTTCTCCTAGCTGGAACTCACACTGAACCACCTCATCTTATGCAACACGTAGATGTAGTTTCGGCACTTCGGTTACTCGTCCAACAAAATAGTAAGTAATTATTTATTTTACAGGTGTTAAAGTTACATAAACGTCCATTTCAGACTTTATTTATTTCATTATGGCATATATTTACTTAACCAAACCTAGCTATATCTAATGATAGACTATGTCGACAAAACGACACAAGAATTTAAAGCTATGAAACTGATGATGAAACAGTTATGGCATCCGTTTTGTTACAACGTAACGAAAGTACACAGTTCTGATACATAGTGAGACGTGCGTCATTGTGTATCTACTATACGGTTCTGACGTAAAAAAAGTTATTTAGTAATAAAAGAAGGATTTTTTTCTCTCTCTCTATCTCTGTGTGTGGGGGGCCGTGCGATGGTTAGTGAAATCTACTAAACGTAAGAGGCTGAAAGTTTGCATGAAGGTAGCCCAATGTCTGTCATTGTCCAACCGAGGCTCATATTTTTAAACTTTTTTTAATCTAGAAATATTAATTAGAACCCACACAACCAAAGACTTCCGTAGAACATCCTATAAAGATACTACAGATCCTAAAGTTTTCATATCCTGAATAAGACAAAAGTTGATATCGTCTGGACGTCATACATAGGAAGAATTCGGAAGAACTGTCCTTAAAACACAGAAAGACATCTTCTGGCCCGAATAACATGCGCACATGCGCAGAACTTGTACCAGAAGCGAAATACTTCTCAAATTTTAGCTATCCGACCGCCATTATTTGGCAGTCGCTTTTTACCGCGTCACTTCTCAAACAGACCACGTTTTTTATTTCAAATTATTTTACTTCTCCTGCACTTCGCACTTCCATTTTTATCAGGATTTAAGGAATTATTTCCTATTAATTTTGAAATCCAAGGTAAGTAAATTTTCGAAATTTCTATATTTTTTAAAGTTTAACTAATTTATCTTCTGTCAAACACATATCCTGTCAAAAAATATTTGTTTGATTACGGTAGCAGTAAATTTATATTAAAAGTTTTAATGAATACCTAAATATCTTGTAAGGTATTTAACCTTGCACTACCCGCATCATTTTGCACGCACGAGCAAAACGCTCACATTCTGTGAAAAATTTTAATTCTCGTTGCAATAACATTGAAAATTAAAAGCGGGAATATTATCCTCCCTATCCATCTTCCATATCCTATTTTTATCCTTTATAAGTCATAAAATATCTAAATAGAATCTTGTGATTATCCTAAAGACATACTAGAAATTCCTAAAACTATCCTACTTATTCTTAAAAGCATCCTATTTATTCCAGAAAATATCCTATTTTTATCCTTCATATGTCAAAAAAGTTCAAAATGTATCCTAAAATTGTCTTATTATGGACACACAGAAGATGTTAACAAGTGGGACATTTTGACTGCCCGAAGGAGTCTTTAGGACGTCTATAAGAAATTTCAGGATGTCGGATTCTGGACGTCACAACATCCTACATGTGACATCTTCTGGCTTCCTTGAGGACGTCCTTGTGTTGTGTGGGAAGTCATAAACTGCAGAAAATTATTGATAGAGTATAAAAATGTATGATTTATGAAAATAGATACATTGTCTCACTGTGTACCACTTGTGGTAGACAGTGAGACAATTTTCGATACTCCTTTATGCTGCTTCTGTGCTTTTATAAATAACTTTCTTAAAACCATTTATACATTAATGTGTAGCGAATTTGTGTAGCTTAAAGTTGTAGCAAAAAACTTTTCAAAAGAATAAAAATCGTTGTCATTTGCTAAGTAATAATAATTTTCGTCTCACTGTGTACTACCCTCCCCTACACCGTGGTGCAAAACGATCACGTAATTATATTAAAAAATATCTAATTATATTAATCTACATATAAACCATATAAATTTAATTTATAAAATTAAATAGCCAATATAAACATAAGAAAACATTCTAAAAATATTGTTATAAATATAATATAATACGTTGTATTTTTACTCGATATTCGCTGGGAGCAAAATGATAAGACGGAACAGATTTTTCTAAATTATAGAAATATTACATGTCAACTGGGCTTCTTTTGTGTTTAATAATTTCAATGCAACATTGTAGCATAGAGTTTACATATTTTCTAACTTGTCGAGGTGACAAAACATTCATATCTCCCATAAAATTTGGATTCTTAATTCTTCTTTCGGGTTATATTGCACGATTCGTCCATTTTTCGTTATATATCGCGTACTATAATACCCCAAATATCCTTCATGGTATTTAGGTTTGGAGCATTAGCTGGCCAATCAAGCTTGAGAGTCTTATTTATGTTCAAACCACTTTTTGGGTCTTTTTCGGGGTCAAATTAGGCATTGTTTTGTTGAAAATTTTGCTAAAGCCGGTGATCTTTTCACCCAGGTTCAACAAATCGCATTCTAACATGTAAATATAAGTATGTATATTTTGTTTATCCGTCTAGAAAAGCAATTCTGAACTTACCTTCTACGAAAAAAAGCAGCCCAAACCATTAGGGAGCCTCCTCCTAATTGACGTGGGAAAATACGTGCTTTTCCTTCAGAAGACGCCCCGCCAGTGGCCGAGAGGTTCTGCTCTCGAAGCTGGTAGACGGGAGGTGCTGGGTTCGATCCCAATCGCGCCCGTCGGCCTAATCGTTCGGAGTTTTCGTGGTTTTCTTCGAGCCGTGAATCTTCCATGCGTTAATACGGATTAGGTTCCCTTAGAAAGACCCCCACGGAGGGCACTCGCCCCGGGCCTATATCCCTCGTGTAGATAATTGGCCGTCAAAAATCAACCCAACCCAACCCTTCAGAAGACCATGCCAATATGAATGAATAAATACTATCCGGATTATCGAAATTAAAATTCTTTTCAGCACTGAGAATAATTTTAGACCAAATCTTTTGTTGCTTCAGGTGTTTATTTGCAAACGGAATGCGAGCTTTTTTATTGTCAGATGTTAAACGCGAACACCGAGGAGATTTTAGATTATTTAGAACTCCCGACATTTTTATTGTTTCCGTACAGTCGATACTGATGCTGGCGTCTTTCTCAGGTTTCAAGTTTCCTTTGCTGACATTCTTTTATTTGGAACCGTGCGAACAATCAAATTTTCGGATCGAAAGATATTTTGGCTTCCCTGTAGATATTGTGGTAACATAAATAGCTGAATTCTGTAAGAAATTACAAATGACAGTCTTTGAATGTTTAATTTTATCAGTAATTCTTTAAGGGAAATTTCGATGTTGTTAAAAGCTAGAATTTGCATTCTTTTGAAATCACAAAGCATTTTGCTTCACCCTGTAGTCGAAATGTTTTGCGAATTAAACGAATGTCCTCAGAATATATTGTAAATGCGGTTTTAAATGATAATCAAAATTACCCGCTAATCACGTTCGCGGTTTCGAAATATTTACTGCGTTCTTATCATTTTGCTCTTGCGTAAATTTAGCAAAATACATATTTTTAAATAAGGTGTCCTGGGGTAATTACGCCACGTTTCTGTTCTGCCAATTTTTAGGCTTAGTTTTAGAATTTCTTTTTCAAACAAATATAGGATATGATACAGCAACTTATATATTAGGTATACGAGAAAGAATATTTTAGTAGATTTGTATTCATAAAATGTAATGGTGGGATTTCTTCACCAGTGCAATGTAGAGAAACTCCAACTTGTAAGAGAAATGTCATGAGCGCAGGTGCGCATGCTCTGTGGAAGAAAAGTGTCCCTTGGAAGAAAAAATCATGCAAAGCTCATTTTCCACGCTTGGCGAATTCTCGCGCTTTGGTTACTTTTATTATTATTATTATTATTATTATTATTATTTTAATGCGCGTTCTTGCGAAATGGAACAGAGTAAAAAAAATAATTTTCCTGATATTTTAGAACGAATCAAAATATTGCAAATTGTGGATTTATTTCTGTTTTTGTGCATATTATAATAGAAGTTGCTCTAAGGGAAATTTCTCTATTCATAAACACATTTAATATTGATTTTAAATTGATTATTTAGAATCTAACAATAGATATTTATTTATTGACTTTCTCATTAGACTTTTCATAAAAATATGGTAAATCAAATCACTCAACTCATCGAATTGAATAACTGAAATTACACATTTCAGTACTATTTTACAATACATTTTTAAAGGAATAAAAAACTATCCATGCTCTTATGCAAATTTTTAATCAATAAAATTTTTCTAGCATTTCTTCGCTTGCGGGAAGGGGGGGGGGGGGGGGGGGCGTATGGTTTATCGTTAATTTTCTAAACCTTTTGAATTTAACAACCATCTATGTTAACTTTTGTGTGTCTGTGAATCTATTTGGGCCGAAAAATACAAAATATAAATGTTAACCCCAAGCATTTTTTAAAACAATTATTTTTTACATTTTTATATATAGCATATATTTTAAAAGCACTCAAAAATTTAATATCTCCATTTAATTGTCTCCATCCCTATAATTTGTATTAAACAAACATATATTAAAAGAAATAGGATCACTAAGTGATCTTACAAAAACAGAATTCATAATCGCATTAATAATCAGTAACATTTTTTAATATTCCTCGAACTTCGGGATTTTGATAACGAAATTTTAGCGTTTATTTTTAAAACTTTATAAATTTAGCATCCTTCAACTAAAATGGATATTTTTATGAATATTCAAATTTAGAACATATCTCCTATATATTGTCCAAAATATAAAAAAAACTATGAACATATGCCATTTACCAATGTATTTAAAGGTGGTCTTTTTTTTTGGGGGGGGGGGGTATTGTGCTTTCCCAAAAATGCCGATCTCTTTCGCCAAACAATGGCACTGCGTTTTCCATTTTCCTAAAAATTTGACACACCTTCAATTACAATAAATTAGTCGACTATGACGAACTTTTCATGACTGTAGTGCCTTACAAATTGATGTGCAATTCTTATTGCCATTTTAGGAGAAGACTTTTCTATTTATCGAAAAACGGGAAAAGCTATTCGATTTCTCACAACTGGAAAAGAATATTTGCAAATTCGCATACTTTTGCGGATAAAAATAACCTCGTGAATATGGTAGAAAGTAATTAGTTTGAATTTGAAAACAACCTTCAAAATTCCCGAGGAAAAAAGAAAAAAAATTGTAAAATACTTAAAAAAAAAAAAAAAAAAAAATACTTGTATTCTATTTATATTGGTTGTCTTCATCCTTAATTTACTTAAGGGTGTTCTCAAATCCAAAAGGGAAACTTTCTGACATAAGTTTTAATTTATTTTTGTTTGAAAATACGTGAAACTAGTTGGTGTTGTTGTTCAGAAACTATGTAATTGAGTTGTTTTTTTCCATTTTTTTGCAAACGCAATAGATCTTTCAGAAAATAATGTCAAAGTGGGTGTTTTGAACCGAATTTCCGCGCGAAGGAAGAAAGAGCACTCAAAAAAGTCGAAAAAAGTGTTTGTCACGTGATCGAAATTGCTTATAACTCAATAGGTAATTGATTGATCAAAAAATGGAAAAAACAGCTCGATTCCAAATCGCTTCCATGACCAGGCTTTGCAATTTTATACCTTTCCATTAAAAAATGAATTTGTAAATGTGTCAAAACGTTTTGCGCTTGTTGAGCAGAGCAGTTAAGAACAGCCTTAAGGCGATTCTCCAAAGAAGAATTCCATCATTGAACAACGCGAAACTTTCTGAATCATTTTTAAACATAAAAGCACGATTCTTCATGTACGATTATTAAAGGGATTTTCAATGTAACAGTTTTTTTTTTATTTTTCTTATAAGCGAATTACATCTTGAATTATAAGTTATTGCTGTCTCAGAAGGCAACGTTTCCCTTTTCTGCGGTGTCGCATCCGGAAATTCAGTCCAATGGTTTAATATGCCTTGCACTTAGATAAAATGTATTCATATATTTATGCATTTTAATATTATTTTACAATATATTAAAAAAAAATTATTTCTATATTTTCAGGAGTTTCTTAGTGTTAATTTTTAAAACTATGGGAATTTAAACGGCCATAAATGTTTATATTTTTTCTTGGGGGGGGGGGGGGGGAGGGGGGATTTTGTGGTTAAGGCTTAGAACTTAGCTCATACATATATTTGCATATACATATTGCTCATAAATATATACTTCAACCGACATTACATAAAAAACTTAATTTATTTCTTACACTCCTGAAATGCATAGGAAACAAAATGAAAAAAAAAAAATGTATAATCCCCCTCTAAAATGTATATTGGTTATCTCCATACACAATTTATTTTAAGGATGCCTAGGAAATTAATAAATAATTATATAAATAAACATATTTCACGAAGTCACACATTCAGGATCTCATATCTCATGGTGTGTCTTAAAATGCATGAAATTTGCAGGTAGTCATGCATGAAATTTTATATTCCAGTTCTTTAGAATCGAATATCGTTTTTAGTTTTCCTATAAATATATTACATTTTTAATTATAATCGATCGCTCCACAATGATGACTGGTAACACAGATTTATTTGTCGAATGGAGAGAGCAACTTCGTTTAAATTTTTTTAACTCCCTTTTTTTTCTCTATTTGGTATTGTGCAGTAAGATAAGAAGAACAAAAAATGATCTTCTAAATTAACACTTCAGAAAATTTCCACCTTTAATCTCCTTTGACATCCCTCCCCTATCATATATATATATATATATATATTAAATTTCCAACTTAATACATACGTACCCATCCTCCCAAAATTCTTTTGAATTTATATGCGTATTTGATGTATGAAGCATTATTCTTAATTTAATAAAAATGAATACTATATTATGTTACTTCTAGTGATTAGATATTTTTATGTTATTAAAATTACGACATAAACATATTTTAAATTCATAAACATATTTTAAATTGTAATTTTATTCGATGTTATTGCATTAAAATATATGTTTGTTTTTAATTATTAAAATATAGCCCTTGGGTGATATTAAATACAAAAACTTAGTTTTATTAAGAAGAACCGATTTAAAAAATTATAATATTTTATTAACTGATAACAAATTATCAAAAATAAATATATAAATAAATTTAGTTTTATTGACAAGAATCGATTAAAAAAAATCAGAGTAACTGGTAACAAATCAATAAAGAAACAAAATTTTAAAAGTCGAAGCCAAGAGGATCGAACCCGCTACCTTTAACTTACCAGACATGCACTTTAACCATTACCCCAAATCATCTACGTGAAGTTTACGAAACGACTCTATTACTCCAGAGATAAGTTCATAGGAGGATTTCGCGCTTGGCGATTTTTCATTCTTCGCCAACACCTATTTTCATTACTGATGACAGAAAATAGGAAAAAAAAAATACTTGTGATTCGATTACACTGAAACAAAGCAAAGATATATGTACATTTCAGTCATAGAAATAAAAATAATCCAAATTATATATATATATCTTAAAATATAACCAGAAAAAGAAAGAATAATGCTGGTGCTGACAGAATGAAAACGAAACTTAAGGAAGGAAAAAAATATTTGTTCAAGAAAATTGCGAAATTCTTAGGCAAAATTGTGCTTATATCCATAATATAAACATTTCTGAGCCTGAAAATTGGTGTTAAAAATCTAAACAAGCGTCAAAATATTATGAATTACATAAATTTAAAAACTCTCTATTTTCGTCCTGTGTAATGTCTATGGAAGCGCTGCAGTCGATCGCCCGCGGCGGTTGAAAACAGCTTTGGACCAATCAGAATTTATTGCCATCATGTCGTTTCTCTTATCCATTGGAGTTTCTCTAGTGCAATGTGGTGTTATTACCCACATAGGTGGGTAATAACGCCATGCGAACAAGACTGTAAAATAAGATGGAATAATGGCACGTAAATTGTCCATTCCTAAAGTTACAAAATCTACAGCCCAAGAAATAGACAAATTTCTCTTACTTACCATTAATTGCGATATCAGGACGCAGTAATAATCCTTTGATATTTTATTCTTCTGACATTCAAAAATTAGCAGCAATTAGGACATACGGATTTCTCTTTATCTTTTTTGGTTTTCAACAATGACAATAACGCTCTCTCATGTATAAGAAAAAAATAAACCCTCTTCGGATGTAGTTCCAGCACTAAAAATAATCAAACGGAGTAATTACACCAGTGGATGGGTTATTACCCCAGTGTGCTTATTGCACAGTATATTTTAAACTACAAACTGCCTTGCGAACACATCCAAAATCTTTCACAAAATTTTGAAATTACGTGAAATAAACTATAAATTTATGTAATAAACAAAGTATTTCCTAATAAATATCTAGTCTTCAGATCACAGAAATTAACTTGCAATTTTTCGATTGGGCGTTGACTCTTTAGTGCTTCTTCCAGCGATAAGATTTACAAATAGAACAAATTAACTTTTAGCGGTTGTTTGTGATTCAGGTGACTCAGAGCCCTTTTGCGCAGAACCCGTAGGTGCCATCTCCCCGATTCCTTCATAATTACGCGTAATATTAGCTCTTGGCTTTATTACTCAACCTGGCGTTATTACCACAGGACACCTTATATATACAATTTTTGTAAACGATAACTTTAATATTAATTGGAATATCATGCATTTTAATTTAACACCAGGATTTGCACTTTTGCATTGCAAATGCGATCTGTTTTCTTTGGTTTTGTATCGTTTCTATCATTTTGTACCCCCCACTGTATAGAAAGAAATGTATATGAGAAAATTGTAGTTATAAATGCGTATTTATTTAAGTTAAACTTACTTAACCATTTCGGAACATATGACGGCTGAGACTCGTCATGCAATTAATTCGAAATTGCTGCAACTGGCGACTATTTTTATATTCTATTTATGCCATTAGTTTTAAAATATTTTATTTAAGTTATATTTCTTTTGAAATTGTCCTGGAAATGCATAATAAAATTTCTGGTTTTAAAAAAGGTGGTTTTAGAATTAAAAAAAAATAATTGCCAGTACAGCAATTTCTAATCAAAGATAAATTCGTACTCAAAGAGTTAAGATAATTCAGTACGAGGAGTAGAAAAGGTTTTTCCCTTATGAGTATATCATAAAAGCGTACTTCTTTTTAAATTTCGTTGTGTCTCTAACCACCAACAAATCGCGAAGAAAACGAAAATTTCATTATTTTCTTCGCTTTTCTCTTACTTTCATTGTTTATTCGGATACTATATCGACGTTTCGCAGGAATTTTTTTATAAACCGATATATCCTCATGACAAAAATATTCCGCACTGTAAAGAAAATCCGACCAGTTTTCCTGTAGGAATCGGAAAAATAGTTGCTCTTATCGTACCGGAAAATTTTGCGACCCAGCTCGGAATGAAATCCGTAAAAGAAGGAAATAGTCAATAAAACGGTATCTTACAGATTTTATTCCGATTTTATGGATTTTATTCCGAGCTGGGTCGGAAATTTTTCCGGTACGATAAAGGCAACTATTTTTCCGATTCCTACAGGAAAACTGGTCGTATTTTTTTTACAGTGTGCAATTTTTTCAACTTTTTCTCAGTATGAGGTTATGTAGACCTTCCTTCTGCGTACACTGTAAAAAAAATAATGCCAGTTTTCCGGTAGGAATCGGAAAAATAGTTGCCCTTAGCATATCGGAATAATTTCCAACCCAGCTCAGAATAAAATCCGTAAAATACCGTTTTACTGACTATTTCCTTATTTTTACGAATTTTAATCCGAGCTGGGTCGGAAATTATTCCAGTACGATAAGGGCAACCATTTTTCTGATTCCTACCGGCAGTATTTTTTTTTACAGTGTAGTTTTGTCAGGTCCAAAGTCATAAAAAGCAAGACAAGGAGATAAAAAAAGCGAGACGGGGTCTTCTAAATTGGGACATAAAAATACAGTAAATTCTTTAAAAAGGAACCTGTCTATAACGGAATCCTGTCTGAAAAGAACAAAATTCCTGTTCCTTACAACAATAATACAATACAATTACACTAAATAAGACGGAAACCTATCTAAAATGGAATTTTTACCTCCGGTCGCTTGAGATTCAGTTTTAGTTGGTTTTACTATACTAAATAAAAAGAACTATTCGGATGTGTCAATCCCAAAACTTTCTGCTATCTCATGCATGTTAATACTTTAACCCTTTGCACTCCAAGCTTTTTTTCCATGGCGGAACTAGCAACTCCGCGACATTTTTAAAGAAAATAAAATGTGGTCTTATATAGTCAAATTGAAATTTTTTTTTTTTTGAATGTTTTATGTACTTTTACATGTTAGAAATATAATATTTAAATCGTATGCTCTATAGTTCTGTTGGGTGTGGTATTTTATAAAGCACTGACCAAGGTGCATTGCACAGGCTTTTCGGGACAAGCGTCACAAAAGTATGTCGTTGATGTCTTTTACCTTTTCCTGTTCTGTGAGAGCAGACTCGACAATCTTTGACTCTACCTGTTAGCATTACACGAAACCCTCTATTTAATCGAAGACTTCTATGGGTATCAGTGGATGTTGAAGCCCCACGGCTTCTTTGAAAATCTCCTTTCCATTGATTAATCAATAGTTTGACGTATTTTAAATGGCCGAGAGGACGCTCATTTCTCTGTTGTTTTACAAGTTTATATTCAACAAAAATAATTATTATCTATTCAAAAAATATGCCTCCACGTGTTTTTTCTTTAAACAAAATTTATTAACTAATCAGTACGTTCGAATGCCACGACAATATTATACTGAGTGAGTACCAGTTTTATTTTTTTTTTATATTGTTATAACATTACTTTGTCAAAAAAGAGCAATTTTGGATACTTCCTTTTATTACATTTGTACAGATTCCAATTAGATCCCTTCATTAATGTAAATAATAGAACAGTAAGTAAGAAGCAAGGTTGTAATTAATGTAAATTGTTCATGTAAATTAAGATGGTGAGTGAGACTCACCGTTGGAGTGCAAAGGGTTAGAATTCGCTACCACAGTGTACAAAATTAAATGAAAACCCATGCCCATCATGATGATTCTAAAGATATGAAATTACGTCCATTAGTTCTTGAGGTATGCCTACCGGTAAAATCGTGTAAATCGTGAAAAATTCTGCATAGCATTGCCACCTGTTGGGCGATTTACATCAAAAACTAATCAGCACGAATTTGTATAAGGGACTAACTGAATCTCAAGTTTGATGGGAATTCGAGCATTAGTTCTTAAGGCAGAGATATTGGGGAAATAGTGAAAAATGCAGGAATGAAACAGATGGCAAAGCCATCTGTTGGGCGATTTACGCCAAAACGTAACCAGCACCAAATTATATCAAGGTATAACTGAATATAAAGTTTGATGAAAATCTGTTCTTTAGTTCTTGAGATATTAGCAATTGCGGAAATCATGAATAATGCAGCATGGCAGTGCCACCTGTTGGGCGAATTACACCAAAAACCAATCAGTTCCAATTTATATCAGGGACTAACTGAATCTAAATTTTTATTTAAATTCCGTTCGATAGAGCGCCCACAAAATTTCAGACATTTTGCAAAAAGATGTTTTTCGAGATCTCTCACCCCTAAAACGTGTAAATCCGTCAAAAACCGGAATTCGAAAATTTTCACGAATCCAATACTTTCTTCTTGTAAAGACAGAAGAAAGTAATAATTAATCTTATGAATGAAATCCACGAAAGCACATTGCTAAAAACCGAAAAAAATTTCGTTTTGAAGAGATTTCTGATTGCACAGTTGTGTGACATTCCTTGCAAACAAAACAATGAAATTTTTACTTTTATTAGACAACATTCCTTTATAAACAGGTCGTTTTAACAGGTTTTATTAAAGAAGTACAAGAAAAAAAACGGAATCGACTGCGATTGAAACAATATTCCGTATTTGACATGATTCTGTCTTACCAAATATATTTTTACGGTATTATTTTCGGCACATCATAGACAAATTCCGTTATTGGCAGGTTCTTTTTTCACTGGTTGCAAGGGATGCAGGGTGTTTCAAAAGTCTCTTGACATTTTCCTGAAAAGTGCATTTAATAAAGAACATGCTACTCGGTAGAAAAAAAAAAAAAAAAAATCTGTAATTCTACAGACGTAAAGTTACAAAAATTCTGTATGCTTATTAAAATTTTACTTGTACATTGTACGAAAAAAAAAAAAGATGTAAATCTACAAAACTAGTTTTTGCAAAGCTACAGAAATCTGTAGTTTTACACAATAATCTACTAAAATTGCAGTAATCTTACTAAAATTTTATCCGTGGTTGCTGTTACATAAAAAGTTCTAGGCATCGCAGTTTCCTAAAAAATTCACCAGATTTTTTGCTTTACGGTGCAAAAATGTATCTGTTCCATGAACTTTTGTTGTTACCGTTACATGAAAAGTTCTAAGAATCCCAGCTTCCTAGAAAAATTTTAGTAACTTTACAGATTTTTTTTTTTTTTTTTTTTTTTTTTTTTTTTACAGTGTAGTTCAATTAAGAATTACATGGCATAATCAATGCATTTCAGTGTGGTTGCCCTGTGAGTCTAAGCATAGACTTCACTTTTCTTGGGTGGCACGAAAGACGTCTGCAGGCATATGTGGTGCTATTTTTTCTGCTGTATCAGTTATTCCTTGTTTTAGTTGTTCAACTGTGTGGATCTTCACTACATACACTGTAAAAAAAAAAAAAAAAAAAAAAAAAAAAAAAAAAAAAAAAAAAAAAAACTGGAGTACTACTAGAAAATCTATAGCCAACTGGGATTCCATGAAATTTTCTAGTAACCAATACAGCTTCTTCTTAAGGCTGTTCTCAAATCCAAATGGGCAACTTTATGACATAAGTTTTAATTTATTTTTGTTCGGAAATGCATTAATCTAGCAGGTGTTGTTGCTGAGAAACCGTGTCATCGAGCTGTTTTTTTTTTTTTTTTTTTTTTTTTTTTTTTTTTTTTTAGATCTTTTAGAAAATAGTGTCCAAGTAGGCGTTTTGAAGCGAATTTCCGCGCGAAAGGAGAAAGACCGTTCAAGAAAGGGCGAAAAACGTGTTTGTCAAGTGATCAAAATCGTTTATAACTCAATAAGTAATTGACTGACCAAAAAATAGAAAGCACAGTTCGATTCCGAATCGTTTCCCTGGTCAAGCTTTTCAGTTTTATATCTTTCCGTTAAAAAGTGAGTTTGTAAATGTGTCAGAACGTTTTGCGCTTGTTGAGCAGAGCAGTTGAGAACAGTCTTAAGTAACATTACTGCATTTAACATAGTAAACAGCACATAGACTTCCTAAGTGAACGTACTAAGAAATCGTTAGTAGCCATTACAGGCGCTTTTTTAGTATGTACACTAAGAAAGTGTTAACAGTATAGAGATACTTCTCTTGTATCTTCACTAAGAAATTGTGTAAACTGAATTGTGCAAGAAAAGGGAAAAAAGACGCTGGGGGCACCATCTTTGGAAAAATTTCGAAAGCACCTATATTTATTAGTGGGGGAGATTTATGCCGGATTTTTTTACTCTGTGAAAGACAGAACTCACTATCTGGGGTTTGGGAGCCGAGAGTTCTACATACCTTGGTACTGGAGCTGTGTTTGTAAATGATTTTAAATGCGAGTAATGGATGATGAAGCTGATTCTGCTGTGTGTTGATATTTTTATAGGACTGAGCGTAAATTTATTGATGCTATTATAATTCCTCCAAGTTTCAATTAATAAGCATAATTTTTTATTATGATTATTCAATGGTTAATGGATGATTAGAATATGGCTTGATTGATATAATTCATTACAGGAATTTTCTTTGCTTAATGAATGGTTTGAATATATGTTCTGAATTATTTGTTGCAGAAAAATAAACAATTTCGAAGTGTATTTTGGATAGAATAAATTTCAGGTAAATTTAATTTCAGGTAGGGGTCAAGATTTTATGGCAAATTTTAAGGACAAAGAAAGACGCATGCGCAATAAACATTCAGTTACAGCTATTTTCGTTGTAATATTGCTAGTGACTGGTTACAGATGACTTTCTAGTAACTGCTTTAATATCTGTAATGATACTATGTATTTTTTAGTAAAATCACATACTTTTTTTTTTCAGTGTACACGTTCGACTTTTTGAACCCACGCACCAAAGTATCAAGGGGTGTTAAATCAGGAGAGCGCGGTTTCCACATAACAGTCTGCGTGAAACCCCGACCTATCCACCTACCAGAGAATTATTCATCGAGGAATTACTAGACTTTTTTATGCGAGGGTCGTCGAAGGAGTACACAATGAAGATCCACACACTTGAACAACTAAAGCAACGAATAACTGATGCAGCAACACAGATAACACCACATATGCTTGCAGATGTCTTTCGAGCCACCCAAGAAAGGTGAAACCTATGCTCAGACTTACAGGGCAACCACGTTGAAATGCCTTTATTATACCTCGTATTTCTTGTTTGTAGTAACAAGTTCCTTATGAACCCCTTAATTCTTGCTCCCGCCAATATCACGGGCTGAGGTGTCGTTCGTTATTTCTCGTGCCCGTCATATTTCCGGGCTGGAGATTTAATTGCTGGAATAAACTTCTGAAACCAGGAAAATTTAACTGGCATTTCCATGTGAAGTCTTTGAATATGTTTATTTGGTTTTGATTTTTGGCGCTAATTGTGATGTTGGACTTTGTATTGCATATTTCAAAATATATCGCCCTAAAAAAGAAAAAAAATTAATATTCAAAATTTAATGTATATAGATTATTTCAAATATTATTTGTAAAAATTTGTGTGATAATGATAAATAAAGATCTAAGACGTGAAAAATAAAGGTCTTATTCGCATTAATTTGTATGATGTAAAACAAACAATAAGACACAGAATTCTCGCAAGATGGCTTTTCTACAAATATAAATTTGTTCTATAACATCTTTTTTTTTTTTTTTTTTTTTTTTTTTTTGCCTTAAAACAACTAATTGCATATTTTATTTAGTAACCTCATAATTATTCATTTTCAGTAATAAAAAAATTAGGTACTTTTTTGATGGTTTTTCCAAATATTAAGGGATCCTTAAGGGGTTAAAACACTTTTCAGGAAAATGTCAAGAAACTTTTGAAACACCCTGTACTAAGTTCCACTCCATGAAGATTAACGAATAGCATATGATATGAATAGAAATTTAAGTGAATTTGTTCACCCTGAAAAAATCAGGATTTTGGCGTCTGGCGCAATAGTTACGCGAGATGGGTCTTGGAACTCCTGAAAATCAGGACATCCAGGATAAATCGGGACACCGGACAACATTACTTATGAGTGTCTTTAGTCTATTCTATTTTTTAATTAGATTAGAAATCTTAATGTATAGAATTTTTGTTTTTTCATTTTTTTAATAAATTCAGATTTTAGTATTAATAGAGCGCATGCGTGCTAGGAATGAAAGGAATTTCTTCCTCTTTTTCAGACTTTTCGGAAGAATTCATGGATAAAATATGTTTTCTAGGAGTACAGGAATTATTTGTTAAAAAATGAGGAATAATTTAGTGTAAATTGGCAAGTTTTTCTGACAGCGCATAGAGAAATTCCGTTATTGACAGGTTTTGTTTTAACTGTTTTTACTATATTAAGTTTCACTTGATGAAGATTAACGAATAGCATACTGTATGAATAGAAATTTAAGCGAATTTGTGCATTCCGAAAAATCGGGATTTTAGTGTCCCGCGAAATGGTTACTCAGGAAAGGTCTTGGAATTCCTAAAAATCGGGACAGCAAGCGTAAATCAGGACACCTGAGAAAATTACTTATGAGTGTCTTTAACCTTTTCTACAATTTGAAATGACATTCAATGCTTTGTATCACGCCTTTCAAGAGTTAGCTGATATAAAAATGTTCTCACGACAGTGTTACATATATAGATATGAAACATTCAGGGATTTCAGAATAAAACTTAAAAATAGATGGCTATAATTTTAGACCTTCTATGCAAAAACAAAATTAAAATCATTAAAATGCAAACGAGATATTTGTGGAGAACGCTTCTGTTGGGTTAAGAACACCTTTATATATATTTTTTTTTTTGAAAAAAAAAAATTATATATATATATGTATATTGGAGTGATGAAATCAGAAAAGTAGCCGGTGTAAATTGGATGACTAAAGCACTAGACAGGAAACATTGGAAAAATCTGGGGGAGACCTACATCCAGCAGTGGATTGAAAACGGTTGATGATGATGATGATGATATATATATATAGCCATAATATAATTACAAATCATCATCTAATCCTATAAAATAAATAATTTAATAAATTTAACAGAAATTATAACTGTAACATTATACTAAATACAGATGGAACCCTATACATGTAATATTAATTAAGCATAATCCACAAATATATATATATATATATATATATATGGCCATTTTTCTCCCCATTCTGACCAGAGTTCTAACTTTTCATGGCTGCTCTTTCATCTTCCCCTAACACTTCATTTATAATGTTGTTTCATAATAATGGAATCCAACAGTACATCAGATGAAAATGATCCATTCCAAAGGTATAAGTTTGAATGAAAAACACTATTTAATACTTTGAGCAGAAAGAAGTGGTTACACATGCAATTTTCATGACACAAATATAATCACATAGTTTCCAATTTGTACGGTTTTGTTACTTCTAAAATTGAAAACAAATTTTTGCCATATTTAATCATTGACAATTGTTAGATTTCGGAGAATGAATTAGGCAAAATTTACTGGTAAGTTTTAGTGGTAAGAAAAAGTCTTAGAAATTGGTAGCTAAGTAGTAGCGTAATAATGCAGCAAAAAAGAAAAAAAAAAAAAAAAAAAAAAAGGTGCATAATTGACATTCAACAAACCGTCAAGCATAAATAAACAATTTCATTCCCCGTTTTTCTTAAAAGTAACGTAAATGTACATGAAAGAAATGTTACTAGTGCCATAAAAATTACGAATTAAGTGAAAATTTATGTTTCATCGCCGTAGTTCGTGACGATTTGTGTAAATCCGGTTTATCCGAGTTTTTTGCTTATCCGAGGTAAGTTTGGTCTATATTAACTCTGATAATCGAGACTATACTGTATTATGTTTTAGAAAATAAAGAAAATTTTAAAATTAAAGCTTCCGAAAACATAAAGTGTTCAGATTTTATAATGGGAACTGAATGATCTGGTATTACATGGTACGAAATAATATTGAAAATGACCTAAGCAAACTTTTACGGCATTTATTTTCCTTTGAGAAAAAACAGTTGTGGTTTTAAATATAGCCCGCCTCCTATTTGGATTCCATTTCCTCCGACTTATTTTTTAGCTGCGATCGTAATTATATAAATACGTAGCACCATAGTCGTCGTCGGGTCCGTCCGTCTGTCTGTCTGTTCGCATATACCGGCGCGAAAACTACCCAACCGAATGATTTGAAATTTAAAATACATAATTAATGCATATTTTTTTCGAGTCTTTTCAAAATTTATGAAAATCGGATGTCTAGTTCAATTACAGAGGCTGTCAAAAGTACTCCGTTACATTACAGCCAATGGGAAAAATAGTTTCAAGTGCATTTTAATGATGTTACCCCTTTCGAACATGATGAAATTGATATATATTTAAAGGAAGTACACTAAAATATACATTCTGTAGAATATGAGGTATAAAGAATGTTTATTATTAATTTACAAGGCCACACAAAAGTATTCCGTTACTTAATAGTGTAGTTCATAAGAGTGCAACAGCTATTGCACCAAGATCTGAATATTTATAAAATTCCGTTATAGTACAAACGCACCTCATTTGCCACGTTTGTCGTACATTTTCCGACTTGTTTTTTAGCTGCGATCGTAATTATATAAATACGTAGCACCTGTAATCGTCGTCTGGCCCTTTAATCCCTCTGTCTGTCTGTCTGCATATAACAGCACAAAAATTATCCAACCGAATGGTTCCAAATATAATATATATAATCGCTGCGGAATTTTGTTGAGTTATTTCAAATTTTATGAAAGCAGAATCAAAACTTAAAAACATATTAATGAAAGTGAAAGTTTTCTTCATTCTATAAAATCCTATCATACGTAATTAATTCAATGATATCCCATGATAGGTAATGATTTTAGATTGCTATGGTGATGACGTCCTATTTAAGATTGAGTCCTATTATTTCCGTGTTATTGAATTTAATATATAGAATCGTAACAAATTTTATAATTATGCATTTTTGCATAAGACTGCAACCAGCTATTGCACCAAGATATGAATACTTATAAAACGAGTTATAGTACGAACATTTCTCATTTGCGACATTTGACGTATAATTTCCGACTTGTTGTTTTTTAATACAATTTTCAAGATATGAATACTTATAAAACGAGTTATAGTACGAACATTTCTCATTTGCGACATTTGACGTATAATTTCCGACTTGTTGTTTTTTAATACACTAGGGGGCTCTGCCCCCTACGAGCTATGCTCGTCAACCCCCGTTCAGACACCGCAGACTCTAACAGCACGCTAATTTGATCGCCTTTAAAAAGATTTCGCAAGATTGAATTATAATTTGAATCTGACAATTATAATCTGACGTAATTTTCACCAAACGTTTCTTTCTCTTTTTAATATTCACGTCAAAATACTTTTGTTAGAAATGAAATATTATGATCATCTTAAAATGTCAAGAAAAATGTCTCGCGCAATTTTTAAATTAAAACTGTTTTGCAATATTATTTTTTGTTCATTTTACGTAATAAGTGTAATATGACGTAAATTCTCCTATTTAGGACTTCTAACGCATGTTGCTGAATTTATTATTTTACAATATTCTTTCTCATTTAAAATTCATGCGTAAGTATAGTTTTTATGACGTAATTTTCAACGAATTCCTGCTTTTTATATTTTTTGTTTATGATAGTCACGTGTAAAATAAATTTTTAATTTGAAGCAAACATTACTGTTTCCGGTGTTTATACTGTTGGCAACAGTTTAAATTAATACAATTTTCTAAAATTTGTAAAAAATATCTCTCGAAATACTGAAAATTTGAATTTAAAATAGAAATAAAACCTCGAAAAATTATTCAAATTAAAAAACTAACTGCAATCTGCACACCAGGAAATTCTGACGCATAAAATGATCTAAAAATGATTAAATTCCTATGTAGAGTTTTTGCTCCTATAAAACTTTTTAATGGAACGATTTTGTCCAACTTTGGCATTAAATAACTCTTAAAATAATCCTTCGATTTGAAAACTGTCTGCATCAGCGTGTTTATCAAACATTTCTCTATAATACTACCGATTTTCATATTTTTGTATGCAACAGTTTTTTTAATATTAACGAAGAAAGACCTCCGGTCACAAAAAATTCAAAACCGGCGGCGGCGGTGACAGCGGTAGTTACTTTTTTTTAGAATAGAGAGATTTTTCAAGATATGAATACTTATAAAACGAGTTATAGTACGAACATTTCTCATTTGCGACATTTGACGTATAATTTCCGACTTGTTGTTTTTTAATACAATTTTCAACATTTGGAATATTTCGAGCCTGGACGAAGTTGACAGAAAACACAAGAATTTGTAAAGAAAATGTTTCCCTTATTTTTATGCATTTGGGTAAATAATTCATTATGCATATAGTCAGTCCAAGAGCTGAAAGCACAAAAACCTATGTTATCAAGCACAAGAAAAAAAAAAAAAACCTTTATTTTATGGGAGAGTAGAAGTATGGGAATCTGATGATTCATGTCTGCCGGAAGTGAAGTGGGGCATAAGCCAAAAATCAATACCACTAGTGGTTGACTTATAGGTTTCTCACTGTGTTTGTCCTACAATTATCCTCCATGTTTTCATGCCTTTGTTTGTCGGGCAAACACAACGATAAACCTACGAGTCAAACACTGGTGGTATTCATTTTTGGCTTATGTACCACTTCCCTTCCGGCAGACATGGATCATTACTCATTAGATTCCCTTTCTTCTACTCTTCCATAAAATAAAGGTTTTTTACTTGTACTTGATAACATAGACATAGACAGGGTTGCCACACTTCAGGGAATTTCCAGACCAGGAAATTCTTCGGTACCAGTATTTTCTTATAGAAAATCTCTCCTTAAATAAGGTGAAATTTCGTTCATTTAACCTAGATTTATTTTTCTATAAACAAATACTGATATTTCACCTGGAAAATTCCCTGAAGCGTGGCAACCCTGATAGATTTTTGTGCTGTCGGCTCTTGGACTAATATAAAGGCTTTAATTTTTTAGTGAAGTTTTAATTTTAATTTGTTGACTTTTGTGAAATAAAGGGTAAAACAAGTGGTTAAGTGTGATCGAAGATAGCACAGAGAATTTCGTTTAATATTCGTATCAAAACTATCCTTTCATTAATAAATCATTTATAATTATTAAATCCTTAACCTTTTTTAGTAAGAGCATAGATGGCAACACCATTAAATTTAATTTCTTAATTATTACAATTGGGAGATTTTTTTAAATCAAATTAAAAATATTCAAGAACGGGCAATTGTAACAGCACATGTCTGCATATCTAAAAAAGAATATTTAATTACATGATTTAATTTTAGCTATAAAAACGAAATCCCTAAAATGGCAAAAAAATACTAAAGTTCTTTTAATTAACCCTTTATGTCCCAAATTATGAATTCATGATAATTTCATCTTCTAAAGCATTTTTCATGAATTTTTGAAACTACATTAGAAGATTTACACAATCATTTAATAAATTTTAGAAGGATTTTGCCAAATAAAATAAATCTATTAAATTTGTATTTATAGGGATTTTGCGCGATATTTATAACTTCACTCAAATCTTTTATTTAAAATATTTATTTTTTGTTATTTTATACAATTAGGAAATACACAAATACAAATGCTCTTGCAATAGAAATATATAATAATTCCGAACTGAAAATTTACACCCACAGTTCAAGTCAAAAAAGCTGAAGCGATACTAATGAAAAAGAAATCATTCTTTAAAAAATATTTTTATTTTATTTGAATTAAGGTTCTACCAATTTTCACGGCTTAGTTATAGAATTTTTTTTTTTTTTTCAAACAAATGTAGGATTTAATACAGCAACTTATTGACTATGTATACTAGAAAGAATATTTTAGCAAATAAATATGTATTCATAAAATGTAGTGGCGTGATTTCTTGACCAATGCTATTTGGCATTATTACGCACCTATGCGGATGCCATGCAAATTTAATAACGCCATGCAAACAAAACTATAAAATAAGATGGAATAATGGCATGTATATTGTCCAATTCTAAAGGTACGAACTCTACAGCTCTAGAAATTGACAAATTGCTTTTACTTACCATTAACTGCGATATCAGGATGCAATAATAATCATTTGATATTTTATTCTTCTGACGTGAAAAAATTAGCAGCATTTAAGACATACAAATTTATCTTTATCAGTTTTAGTTTTCAACAATGACAATAATGGTTTCTCGTGCATAAAAAATATAAAAAATAAAAATAAATAAAATAAAAAATGTAGTTCCGCCTCTGAAAAGAATCAATCGGGGTAATAACATCAGTGGATGGCATTATTATCCCAGTATGCATTTTGCGCAGCATGTTTTAAACTACAAGCTGCCTCGCGAACACATCCGAAGTCTCCCACAACATTTTGAATGTACATGAAATACACTACAAACTTGTGTAATAAACAAAGTATTTCTTAATAAATATATAGTCTTCATATCACAGAACTTTTAGATCGCGCGTTGACCCTTACGTGCTTATGCCAGTGATAAGGTCTACAAATGTAACAAAACTTTTAGCGGTTGTTTGTGACTCAGATGGCTGAGAGCCTCTCAGCGCAAAACCCGTAGTGCCATTTTTCCGGATTCCTTCATAACTATGCGTAATATTAGCACTTGGCGTTATTACCACATCCACAGGAGAGCTTACTACTAATCTATGTATTAAATTAATTTTATAACAATTTTTTTTTAGGTACCATTTAAGCGTCATACAGAATTTTTCATGTTACGTTTAATGATTCAAAAAATAATAGCTATAAAAAGTATTTGTATGAGAATCTTTTTATGATTACTTTACATATTTATCTTATGCACTACAAAAAAATAACATTAATATGAATTTTGTGTTAAATCAGCCCTTGAATTCAAAGATTATATGACGGGAAAACACGGTTAGGACGCTTAAAAGGTTAAAGTACAGTCGGGTATAAATGGTTAAATTCATCGGACAATAAAATGTAGTCCATTTAAATTTCGAAATTTCGCAAAAAAAGAATTTTCAAATTAAAAAATAATTGATAAAATATTTTACAACTTTTAACCTTGTGCGAACTTCGGAACGTGGTAGCGGGAGCGGGTTAAGGCTTGTTTTGAAGGGGAGTAAATCAGATTATAACTCAATTGATTGATGAAGAATAAAAATGAAATTTATTTATTTAATTGACAAAGAAAATTCTCGTAATTTGAGTTGTTCTTGTTGCTCCTACGCAAGAATAATTGTTTGCGTACAAATTTGAGAAAGTCCTAGGTTGAAGGTGGCAGCCTTAAGTTCTTAAAACAGAGTTCAATATTGTTCATTAGTTGACTGCCCAATCAGACCACTTGGTCTATTCGATCCTCATTGATCTGCGGTGAAATGTCGTCCCGGCTGGGAGATCTAATCTCCCGTTGGAAATAAATTGCAGCATACTCCCGGTCTAACCGCAGTACCTTCTGTTTGTTAGGAGGCTAGATGTTTCGAAAGAACGTGTGGACCGCAGACCCAATCTGCCCGTTGCTCTCACAGAGAGAGGCTTAATGAAAACCTGCAGAATCTATTTCTCCGTCAAAAATCGGCGAAACTCGCAAGTCTAACTTGCTATCTCCCCTTCTGTCATTGACTACTCATTAAGAACTTCCTCCTAAACTCTCTTAGGCGTCGTGAGTTCAAGCAATCATTGTCCTCTCTCTTTCTGATTCGCTCGCGTGATTTCAGGTGGGTCACACCCTATTTTCCCACGCTTCTAGGACTATATGTTTCAAAGTGAAAGTCGGCTGGATCACAGAAATAGCTTAGAGGCTTGAGAATTAGGAGTGCTTTCACGGCCTGTCCTGGCACTGAAATTGATTACTGACCAGCGATAGCTCATCTGGTTTCCTAAGGGCATCTCGGCTAAGTGCTTCTGTCCCAGCTGTCGAGTCTAGAGGATAGATTGTGATCTATCGAAACTTCAGATGTTTTCCGGCGATTAGTGGACTTAGAGTTGGCAGATTGTCTTTTTTAATACGTGCCATATAGTGAATATTCAGGAGTTTGTACAACCTTATAATGAAAAAAAAACCCGCAAAATTAAATCTTTTAGATAAGAGGCCTTCCACAAATGATGTCACGCTTGGAGGGGGGAGGGGGTTCATGAAATTGTGACAATTTGTGACAAGGGGGTGGGAGGGGGTAAGAAGAAGTGTGAAATTACACAATTTGGTTAAAATAAAAACATTAAAAATCTGCAGATTAAATTTTGAAGTTATTTTGAATTTTAATGTATTTTGTATTCATAAAGTAAAGACAAGATTTAAAGCCAAATATATTAAATTCCTTTTAAAATTTCAAAATACTACTGTTTTCAATTGTTCTTTCATATTAATATTTTATTACTATTGTATATTAATTGTTTTTTGTTGTAAACGTTAACCTTATTTTATACAAAATAAGTACACGAATCATTTTTATTGTTATGCTCACAAATTTTATTAAAACACATAGTTCAAGTTTAACCCCTTGCGAACGAGCGACACGTATACGTGCCGCATGAAGCGCTCAGAATCCTTGATTTTTCTCACCAGTAAAATTTTACTGTAAAAATTGCCTTATTTAATCAGCGCATTTTCTCGATTCAAGAAGACACAAATTTCTGTTTCAAAAAAACGGTGAAAAAAGATTAAAAATTTCGTAAAAGGCTCCCGTCCCGAAGGGGTTAAAAATAAAATTTGAAATATGATCTATAATGTAGCGCTTTGTTTCTGAACTGAAAGTATATGTTTAAGTAATATAGCGTAACATGTGATAAGGGGGTGGAAGGGGGGTATGGTGAGTAAGGAAGAAATAAAAGTTAGACCCCAACAGGTGCATTGTGGATTGAGAGGATTGAGGAGGATGGAGTATTCCACCTTCTGGAGACAGGATGTGGGTGGAAAGGGAGGCTCATCTAATCATCCTATAGTAGAAGGGGCTAAATTTTTTAGGGGAGCTTAATTTTTGAGGGAGTTTAAATTTTTTTTAAAGTAGAGAATTGCTCCCTTGAGAATAAAAATTGTGGAAACGGTTAGAGGGTCTCTCCTCCCCCCCCTCTCCTACTCGTAATTTTTTAAAAGTTCCTTAAAATTCTGAATTTTCAAAGACGGGATTCAAGGAGTCTGAAATAATAAAAATAACAATTTAAAAAGTATCAATATTTGTGGTCATTAGCTAAGAACTTTGCATTTAGTCAAAATGAATTTAGTCTGAGTGACGAATGTCAAATTGGTAAAATGCATAGTTCCCATTGCCCAGGTTTAACCGCGAGGAGGATGACCACTCTAAGCCCGCACACTCACATTCACACACACACATTTTTGAAAATTCTGTTTTTCTCAATAAATTTCATGTGCTATTTACACACATTATATATATATATATATATGGAATCTATTTTGAAAATCTATTCGGTAAGTTGTGTAAGATTTTTATTGCTATAAATTAAATATTTAATGGGTTGTAGTGTTTTTTTCTATTTCATGCCATTTGATAATGTTCTGTTTTCATCTTGAGACTATTCTTTTGGATCCATTGGTTGTTCGAGTACAGGAGAAAAAAAAAATTTCAGCTTTAAGCTTTTTTCTCACAGAAAACAACCGATTTGCTTATTTCATTGAATTCTGTACTCTTGAAAACGTAATTCAATATATAAGTTTTTCCTTTTTTTTTCGGAATCCATATTCTTCTTTTTTTATTCTTCCTTATTAATTCGTGTAATTAAGTATAAGGTACTTCATTTTGTACATACAGTTCTATATTATAGGTTTGTGGCATCCATTTTTATTGTCAATCATTCTCAATAATGCGGTTTTTGATGATGGTCGGTAATGTTTAATTAATGGTTATATATATATATATATATATATATATATACAAATTTTATTTTCTATTTACACATTTAATTTTTTCCATATACATTTCCTTTTCTATTTACTCTCTGAAATTATTTTCCATTTTCATGAATTTCAGAAATTTTAAGATGACCGTAGGCTAGGCTCGTTATTCCATCTTGTATTAAATACCGTTTATCATCAAACACCGAAAACATTTTTTGTTGTATTGCACGGTATATAACTGATGCAAACGCTGGCCAATTTTCGTCTGTATTTCATACGTTGTCTTTTGTTTCATCAGACAGTTTAGATAATCTTCATGTTTGAGCTTGTTTTTAAGAACCCTTCTTAATATCCCCTTGGCACGTTTTTTTTTCTTCTAGAGAGAACTTTATACTGTACATTTTCGATTTTAGACCTACAAATTGATAGGCAGCTGCTCCATTTAATTCATCCTTAAATTTCCCCAAAACTTTCTTATTCATAGTAGAATAGGGTTTATGGTCTTTGGGATAACCAGAAAAATCAAAGCGAGAGCTGTGGGTTTCCATATCCTTTTGTAGATCCTTTGTTCGAATGTGATAAATCAGAGAGTTCGTATCTGTGAAAAGAAGGATTGCATGATTTCCAGAATAAATTGTTTTCACAAAATTATGATGAAAATCATACATGAGTTCTTTGGATAACTCGAGTATCGCAAATCCGACATAAACGGATCGGTTCATGTGGATACTGTTTCTCTTTCTTTCCACAGCTACGAGACCCTCGTCAAATATCTTGTGGCCTTTATAGTTTGGAAATGCCACTAACTTTTCACATATCCTCGTTTGGTTGGTCCACTCGGTATTTCTTCTTTTCCTCAAATTCTCAATGCCTTTCCCATATATTGAATTGTTGAGGACATGGACCAACAATACAGGTTGTTCACATCCCAATATATGATATGCGAATTGTATTGAGATGAATCATAGCCTGAACAAAACTCATTATTTGCAGTTTCCAACCTGTGGGATATTTGTGATATACCTCCAGGCACACCCTGCTCGATGAAAACCAACATGTTAGAAGTTATAATTGACATCTGTCATTTTTAGTCAAGCATGCCACGACAGACTGGGTAATGTTGTAAGATGGGCAGGATCTAAATTATAAAATATGGTTACATCATTTTCGAAAATTTTCGAAGACATCAACAAGCAAAATTACGTCAGTTTTCACATAAAAATCATCGTATTCACCGAGCGATTGAATGTTGAATGCTTCCCAAACGTGAAGAACATGATTATATTCCTCATCACTAATATCTTCATTAGTCAACATGCAGAAAAAAGCAGTTTTTTCGGGTAGCTTGGTTTCATCAAAATTTTGGAAACTTGAGAGATATTCGTACGGATAAGTACCTTTTTTCTCAACATTTCCAAATCCGTATTCTCAGGAAAGTTCTCATTTAAAATCTCAGACTGGTGTGACTGGAGATCTGAGGTCAGTTTTTCTAGGGAAGCCGTGAGGAATTGGTAGGAGTCAATGAAAGACAGACTAATCGATGATAATGTTTCTTTAATTTAAAACTTATATATTGTTCGAGAGTACTCGCAATTACTCCAATCTTATAATCTTTAGAACGGCCTATCCTACTCATTAAAATGTGGGCATCATATCTTTTCAGGTTGTGAAAAATCACTGGGATTGTTTTAGATTGTTTATATTGGAGGTTGCAAAAGGGGCGAGCAGCTCCTCTGTATTCTGAAGTCACATGATCGTGATCACGAATTTTTTTTTCTCCCAATGCTTTTCCGAAAATATAGCAAATTGTTGCCGCATGATGTTTGCGCTGCTGTTCTTCGCTTAATTGCATTGGCGTAACAGTTACAAGTTTTTTCGCAAGCTCATCTTTTATATGAATTAAAGTGTCAAGAAAATGATCCACCGCATCTTCCCCGCGATAAACTCTCACACCTTCATCCATAGGATAAAGTCGATATATGTGGTTATCAGGACCTATAATCATTAATGCATATCCACACGGCACATGATGTGCGATATCTATTTGGTTTGGTTTAGTTTCGGTGGTTTTGGTGGGGTTGAGTGGAGCAACGATAGATTCAAAATCTGTGGAGGTTTCGGTTGGGTCGAGTGGGACAATGATGGATTCGAAATCTGCTTATATCACAAATGATACAGGCGCTTGTAAATGAGTTCCTTGAAACTGGAGTATGTTTTTGCCTTCCTGCGGCATGTTTATGACTTGCTGTGTTTGTTGACTGTAATAAGGCGTGTGTTTATCTATCAAATCTTGACGACAAAATCCATGTAAGCATCTGTAGCAAAAAAAAAAATTGCGCCGTTATGTTTGGTTCTGTGTCCCAAAAATCTGGAGAAGTCCCTTATTAAACAGTAGTGTGTGTTGTCACCATTACTTGTGATTAATAAGTTCATTACATCTTGATTTGTTTTTTCAGATGCATATAAAACATAAAGTTCGCCTTCTTCAAACCCATAAATAATAATACGCAAATCATGTTGCGACTCTATTTGTGGGGTTTTATGATATGGGACTGGGTAGGTGATCCCTTTCATATTAACCCCTTTTCAAAGGGTAGATATTTGATGACCCGCTCTGCATGCTCATTTTCATTTAGTTTCATTCGATGTGCCAGGAGGCACTAGAGGTAACATTTGTTATCTTCGAAATTCTGGATATTTAGAATGGCATTTTTCCCTCTTAACTCCTTGGGTAAATGAATGAAACTACTGCCCTTTAAAGGTGCGTGCCTCTCAATTTGTAATTTGAAATGGTGAATTTCACGAATTACCCACCCAGAACCCTTCTGCATAAATTTTTTGAAGCTGTTATCAATTTTTTTGTGGGCTAGTGCGAGATTATCCTCGATGAAATCATTCGTATATTCTGCATATGTATCCGACCAAATATATGTTGACAACACTTCTACTTCACCATCCGGCGATGTTTTCTCTAGGAGAAGTTTGATTATTAATCGCCATTTGATAGCCTGCTTTTCCTCAACGGCTTTTCCCAAAATATCCAAAAGTTCCGATCGCATCGAATAAAATAAAAACGAAATGTCAAATTTGAATTCCTCTTCTGGATTTAAGAAAATTGATTCAAACATATCAACGGCTTGAATTTGTTTTCTTGGTTTCCTATTTTCTTGATGATCTGTTTTTGTTTTTGACGGACATGAGGTTTTCAAGCTGATTTTCATGAATGGTCCGCGTATGTTGTTTCAAATTAGGTTTTGTACTAAATTTTTGCTCACAAAAATAACAACTGTATTGTGGTTGTTCGTGCGATTTTAAATGCTGCTTGAGATTATCCATGCGACTAAATTCTTTAGTACAGAGATTACAAATATATGTTTTACTAGTCTCTTCATGAATAAGTGTGTGACGTTTTAAAGCGTCAATCCTCGTAAAGGTTTTCTTACACTTTATACACCAGTGAACACCCTAAAAAAAGAAGAAGAAATCTTCTTGAGTTTTTTTATTAAATATCTTTTTAACACAATTTCCTGCTTAAATGTTAGTTTAAAACAATCTAAAGTGAGAAGAAAACTCTTCTTAATTTTTTTAACTATTAAATATGTTTTTAACACAATTTTCCTGCTTACATGTTAGTTTAGATCAGACTAAAATGAGAAGAAAAAGTTTTCTTAAGTTTTTAAATTTAGTACAAAATTTTTATTAAAAACACGCGACAACCTAAAAATAAATAATAATAATAATAAATAAATATAGTAAAAAATTCATACCTGCATTAAAACAGCATTTTACTTAAAAACAGTAAATTAGGCAGTTAAATAATATTCATAGAAAATAGAAACCAAATAAAAGCCAAATTTTTTGATTATGAATTGTTATTTGTGTTTATGTTTGTAAATTACCGAAAAAACTTTACTTGTATTTCGTTTCTATTTTTTAAAAATATTATTTAACTAGCTAATTTACTGTTTTTAAGTAAAAATATTATTTAACTAGCTAATTTACTGTTTTTAAGTAAAAATATTATTTAAAAGCATTATTAAATGTTTCTCTTCTAAAATATTATTTGTTTATTTTATTTCGTTTCTATTTTCTATGAATATTATTTAATTGCCTAATTTACTGCTTTTAAGTAAAAATGTTTTATAAAAGTATTTAAATTTTATTTCGTTTCTATTTTTTTTAATATTATTTAACTAGCTAATTTACTGTTTTTAAGTAAAAATATTATTTAAAAGTATTATTAAATGTTTCGCTTCTTAAATATTATTTGTTTATTTTATTTCGTTTCTATTTTCTGTGAAAAATATTTAACTGTCTAATTTACTGCTTTTAAGTAAAATATTTTATAAAAGTACCTAAATTTTCTTTCGTTTCCATTTTTTTTAAAAATATTATTTAACTGCCTAATTTACTGCTTTTGAGTAAAAATATTTTATAAAAGTGTTTAAATTTTATTTCGTTTCTATTTTTTAAATATATTATTTAACTAGCTAATTTACTGTTTTTAAGTAAAAATATTATTTAAAAATATTATTAAATGTTTCTCTTCGTAAATATTATTTGTTTATTTTATTTCGTTTCTATTTTCTACGGATATTATTTAACTGCCTAATTTACTGCTTTTAAGTAAAAATATTATTTAAAAGTATTATTAAATGTTTCTCTTCTTAAATATTATTTGTTTATTTTATTTCGTTTCTATTTTTTATAAGTATTAAGTACCTAATTTACTGCTTTTAAGTAAAAATATTTTATAAAAGTATTTAAATTTTATTTCGTTTCTATTTTCTATGAATATTATTTAACTGCATAATTTACTGCTTTTAAGTAAAAATATTTTATAAAAGTATTTAAATTTTATTTCGTTTCTATTTTTTTTTTTTATATTATTTAACTGCCTAATTTACTGCTTTTAAGTAAAAATATTTTATAAAAGTATTTAAATTTTATTTCGTTTCTATTTTTAAAAAATATTATTAAACTTGCTAATTTACTGTTTTTAAGTAAAAATATTATTTAAAAGTATTATTAAATGTTTTTCTTCTTAAATGATATTTGTATATTTTATTTTGTTTCTATCTTCTATGAATATTATTTAACTGCTTTTAAGTAAAAATATTATTTAAAAGTATTATTAATTGTTTCTCTTCTTAAATATTATTTGTTTATTTTATTTCGTTTCTAATTTTTATAAATATTAAGTACCTAATTTACTGCTTTTAAGTAAAAATATTATTTAAAAGTATTATTAAATGTTTCTCTTCTTAAATATTATTTCGTTTCTATTTTCTATGAATATTATTTAAGTACCTAATTTACTGCTTTTTAGTAAAAATATTATTTAAAAGTATTATTAAATGTTTCTCTTCTTAAATATTATTTGTTTATTTTATTTCGTTTCTATTTTTTACAAATATTAAGTACAAATTTATTGCTTTTAAGTAAAAATATTATTTAAAAGTATTATTAAATGTTTCTCATCTTAAATATTATTTGTTTATTTTATTTCGTTTCTATTTTCTATGAATATTATTTTACTGCCTAATTTACTGATTTTAAGTACAAATATATTTTTAAAGTATTATTAAATGATATTATCCAAATATCCAGACTCGATTCCTCGGCTGAACATTTTTTGCTACCTTGGAATAAACTTCAATTGTGCTACTCCAGCCTTTAATATGCTTTATTCTACACTGCTCAAAAAAATTAGGGGATCAAGCAAAAAAGTGAAGAGAACAGTACAAGACAGCCATGTATGGGCATAAAATGGATAGTACAAGTGTATCAATGCGCAATACAGAAAAAAAGAAGCAAAAAAATTGTATGGGAGCTTTTATTCTTTGAAAAGATGAAAAGAACATGAAAAGATGGTTTAGGGCAACAATTTGGTTTCATGTAAATGATAAAAAAAAGTATTGTTTAGAAATGATGGAAGTTTTTTAACATGGCGTGTGGTCTCCTCGAACAGCTAAGACTGCTGCACAAATGTTTTCCATTTATGCGATGAGACTTTGGGGAATACTTTCGACTGCTCAAGAATTACAATCTCCAAATCCCGGACAGTAAAAGGAGGCCTCGGTCTTGCAGAAATGAGTCGTCTGAGTATGTCCCAAACATACTCGATCGGATTTAGGTCAGGAGAGCATGCTGGTCATTCAATACGCTGTATTGTTTTAGCTTCAAGCATGTTTTCCACAAGACGAACTGCATGAAGTCTGGCATTATCATCCATGGAAAAAAAGAAATCACTAATTACTGCAACATAAAATACGACTTGAGGTCTCGGTATCTCGTCTGTATTACTTCAGACCGTCAAAGTGCCATTCCGAATGATATACAGGCCCGCACGCCCACCTATGCTGATTCCAGCCAATAGTATTAACCCCCCTCGTCTGTAATATGATCTTTCACGAACGAATGTAAGATTAGTTTGAGTGCCTCATTCTCTCCATGCCAAAACACACCAGATGTCACATCCAGACTGCATCGGGACTCGTCTGTAAACAGAATTTGACTCCAACAACGTTGCCTCCAAACTCGATGTTCAATTCCCCACTTTCTTTGGGCCGCACAGTGGCTTGAGGTCAACAGAATACAGACCATTAGCTTACGTGTATAGAGACCACCCTGATGAAGCCTATTTCGGACTGTTTGGCTGGACACCCTTCGTCCTGTGGCCAAGAACAACTGTGTTTGCAGCTGAGTAGCATTGCTCGTTCCGTCTCGACGAGCTGTTTACAGGATATATCGGTCATCAGTTTCTGTGTTAGCACATTTTCGACCTTGCACTTGTCAAGGACTACCATTCCATGTGTCTTGGAATCGATTCCACAGCCTTTTATGGAGACTTCTTGCGACTCCAACAGCGTCCACTACCCTTCGTTGTGTTTCCCCAAATTCAACTGTCCCGATAATACGCCAGGCCATGGATTGCGGTAAATCATGTTGTTGTCATATTTTCAAGCCACCTTTTCTCAAAACACAAGCTGAGCAATTGAATTTTACAACTGAGGCAGTGAAACCGACGTTTCTGCAAAATACCTATTTCTGCACTTAACTCCTTTTTCTTGTTTTTGACGTCAAAAACTTTAATTTACATGTGAAGTTTTCTTATTCTCTTTTCTACAGCACTTTAAATTATGGATGTTTTATTTTACGTTACTTATCGGTACAAATATTTGCGTAATTTCGTTAAAACCATGTGCTCCCCTAATTGTTTTGAGCAGTGAAGTTGGAAAAAATATCGTCATTATTATATTATTAAATGTTTCTCTTCTTAAAGTTTATTTACATTTTATTTTTTCAAAAATATCATACTAGTAATATTTACATAAATTTATATTTTAGAATTTTCTAAACATACCAATCTAATGTTTTAACAGTAACGATTTAAAAAATTTCTTTTAACTAGTTTAAAAATAAAAGCCTAACAAACACGATAGTTTTTAGATTTATTTAAATAAGTGTATTAAAATGAGAAGATATATCAAACTTTTAAAAATATTTGGGTAGAAAAAAGGTTCTATTATTTATATTTTAGAGTCTAAGATGTGTAATTTGCTTCAAAAAATTTTCAAGATCTGATAATTTGAAGTGTCATCTAAAGCAACATCAATCACAGGGTTCAGAATCTTCAAAAAGCCCATTCCTGGTATGTTAAAAAAAAAAAAAAAAAAAAAAAAAAAAAAAAAAAAAAAATCATATTATTTTACAAAGTTTTGAGAAAAACTGAATTTACATAATTTTTTATTTTTATTTTTATTAGATTAATGAAGATGTGATTCGGGAGATGACTGACTCAAATCCTGAATGGGAGCTCCCCCAAAATGAAACAGGTTTTCTTGAAATAGAGTCAAATGCTGAATGTCCTTCATCTTCTGCACAAGAAGCGAAAACAAAGATAGAAATTTATCTTTTGGGAGATTAATTTTATAGGGTGTGGTAAAAAATGAATAGTTTAAAAAAATTGGGTTAATTTATTTGTAGGTATTTCCATCCAATGAATATGGAAAATTTATTGCATTAAAACACAACTTAACACGACATTTCAAGTCTCAATTATAACTTCTAACGGATAACAACATATTGGTTTTCATCAAGCAGGGAGTGCGTGGAGGTAAATCACAAATATCCCACAGATTGGCAACTGCAAACAATGAGTTTTGTCCAGACTATGATTCATCTCAAGACATTTCACATATCATATATTGGGATGCGAACAACCTGTATTGTTGGTGCATGTCCAAGCATCTACCACATGGGGGTTTCGGTGAGTCAATCCAGGAAGTTTCACCACCGAAAAAGTTTTAAAGTTAAAGGATGATGACCCAATTGGGTTTATATTCGAGGTGGATTTGAAGTATCCTCATTAAATCACAAACTCCACAATGAATTGCCTTTAGCTGCTGAAAAACTTTCAGTGATACATGAAATGTTGTCACCGTATGCAAAAAGTCTGATACAAAAGGGATATAAGGGTGTTCCAAAACTAATCCCAAATTTATTTGATAAAAGTAAATACATGTGCCATTATAGAAATTTAAATTGTATGTTCAACTTGGTCTAGAAATAACAAAATTTCACAAAGAATTACAATTCGATCAATGGCTCAAGAAATATGTTTCTTTTAACACAGAGAAAAGGAAGCAAGCCACGAACAGTTTTGAGAGTGATTTTTTCAAGCTCCTCAACAATTCAATGTATGGGAAATGCATTTAGAATTTGAGGAAAAGAAGAAATATCGAATTGACCAACAAAACGAGGAGAGGTGAAAAGTTAGTGGCATCTCCAAACTATAAAGGATACAAGATATTTGACGAGGGTCTCGTAGCTGTGGAATCAAAGAAAAACAGTATCCTCATGAACCGACCTGCTTATGTCGGATTTGCGATACTGGAGTTATCCAAAGAACTCATGTATGATTTTCATTATAATTTTGTGAAAACAATTTATCCTGGAAATCATGCAATCCTTCTTTTCACAGATACGAATTCTCTGATTTATCACATTCGAACAAAGGATCTACAAAAGGATATGGAAACCCACAGCTCTCGCTTTGATTTTTCTGGTTATCCTAAAGACCATAAACCCTATGAATAAGAAAGTTTTGGGAAAATTTAAAGATGAATTAAATGGAGCAGCTGCCTATCAATTTGTAGGTCTAAAATCGAAAATGTACAGTATAAAGTTCTCTCTAGAAGAAAAAAACATGCCAAGGGGATATTAAGAAGGGTTGTTAAAAACAAACTCAAACATGAAGATTATCTAAACTGTCTGATGAAACAAAAGACAACATATGAAATACAGACGAAAATTGGCCAGCGTTTGCATCAGTTATGTACCGTGCAATACAACAAAAAGAGTTTGTCGGTGTTTGATGATAAATGAAATTTGTATATATATATAAAATGTGTGTAAATAGAAAATGAAATTTATTGAGAAAAAACAGAATTTAAAAAAAAAGTGTGTGTGTGAATGTGAGTGTGTGGGCTTAGAGTGGTCAACCTCCTCGCGGTTAAGCCTGGGCAATGAGAACTATGGATTTTACCGATTTGACTTTCGTCACTCAGACTAAATTTATTTTGATAAAATGCAAAGTTCTTAGCTAATGACCACAAATATTGATACGTTTTTAATTGTTATTTTTATTATTTCAGACTCCTTGAATCCAGTCTTTGAAATCAAGAATGGTAAGAATTTTTTTTTAATTCGGTTGGAGGGGGTGGGGAAGAAGGAGAAACCCTCTAACCGTTTACACAATTTTCATTCTCAAGGGAGCGATTCTCTACTTTAAAAAAAATTAAGCCCTCTCAAAAATTTATCCCCTCCTACTATAGGATGATTAGATAACCCTTTACACCCAAAGGTGGATTCCACTCGCAACCTCTATCCAGAAGGTGGATTACTCCCTCCTTATCAATCCTCCCAATCCACAATCCACCTGTTTGGGTCTAATTCTCCTTTCTTCCCTACTATGTTGAAGTTTGATACTTTGTGACAAAGAGGGGGAGGGTGCAAAAATATTGAAAAAAAGTGTGACATCGTTTATGGACAGCCCTAATGAAATCTATTGCGGGGGAAATTTTCAAACTCCGATGCCGAATAATTTTGGATAATTTTAATTAAATTTCTAAATGGCGATTTTTGCAGCTATTTTTTTTTTTACTTTTTTAACATGTACAAGCTTTTTAAAGCTTTTCGCTCGAAGAAAAACACACATATAAATTTATTGAGGTATTATTGCACACTTTTATACCAGTAAAATTTTTTTTAAAAATGTGTGTTCAAGAGGTTAATGAAAAGTTTCTAAAACTTAAAAACGGAGAAAAAAAAAAAAAGAAAAAAAAAAAAAACCAGAAAATGTGCAGCAAAACCAACAACAATCTGTATAAAATGTAATGTTTGACAATGCCTTAGATGCTTTCTCCTATTCCACATAAGTAACGGTGAATATTAGCGGATTTTACCATCGTCCTTTTTTGGGGACAACCTGTACCGATCAAACTAATAACAGTCTGAATGTGTATACATAGGATCAGAGAAACATATATTTAATATTTTATATAAAATATATATATATTAATTTTTTCAATGCTTGGTCCTATATGGGTTAATGAAAAATTAATTGTACTATTTTATTTTTTTCTCATTTTCACTTGGCAGTCTCCTAGCAACTATTTATCAAACTCCTATCAAAGAAAAGAAAATCCATTAAATATCCAAAAGTTTTCCAGTAAATAGACAAAATTTAAAATGGAACAAGTAAAAATTAAATTTAAAAAAATCAAAAAACCCGCGAACTAATTATTTATTTCTCATCAATGTGAAACTATTTTTTATATTACTTACCTTTTTTTTTATTTACTTGTATTGATGACTTTTAAGTTGCATTTAATTGTTAGTTCCTATCTATAAACACTGTTTTGATGAGGCCTATAAATGTCCATGATGGTTAGAGTTGCGGTATAGTTAGAGATCCTACCTACATAACTTCCAGGTTGTGTAATATTTAAACGGAGCTTCTGACTGTAAAATAGTCAATGAAACATCGTCTTCATTTTGAAAGACCTATCCAATGATATGCCACTCAACAGGGTGCGTAATTTTTTTTCTCTACCGCCATTTTGTATTTTACGGCCGCCATTTTGAATTTTTTTAAACAAAACATAGCCTATAACCATCGGACGATTAAGACGAATCTATAGAAACCTCAGTCATTAAAATCCATCCAGTCGTTGAGAAATTTCGAGGGTATAAAGAAATCCACATACCCGATATGCGTGAAACACATAACCCTTCTTGGTAGTCGGGCAAAAAATAGAATATCAACTAGAAAACGGGAATTCTGCTTTTTCAGAATTTAATGTCACCTCCGATAAAAAAAAATAAACTTGTATAAATATAGAAGTACATAATATATTTCAATTTTACGACTTAAAATACACGTTTTTATTTTAAATACAATGACGTCGTTTGCATCCGCTGAAGAATTCTACGATCCAGTTTTAAGGGTGTATTCGAAAAAATATTTTTCCACCCTCAACAGCTCGAAATTTTCTGAGACATTTTCAGACTCATTTTTAAAAGTAAAAACTTGAAACTTGCTGGGGGGATTTCTGAAGACATGTTTAACATGCCGTGTGATTTCATTTTCAGCTCAATTAATTACAATTTGATTTTTAAACAATTATTTTCTCAGTATGACCATTTTTTTCACTCCCAGATTGCCCGCTTCAAAAAATTCGGTTCAAAATGCCAACTTTGACAGCGTTTTTTTACAGTATTTTCTGCATTTATCAAAAAATTAAGAAGCACCACACATTATATAGTTTCTAAATAAGAGAATTTCCAAGTTTGATGCGTTTGAGAGCAAAAATGAGTTTTAAAATGAATCAGAAAATTAGCAGTTTGGATCGGAATACACCCTTAAGCAACATCTATAGAAAAGTATGCATATGACGCCACAATAATACACAAACCCAGTAAAAAGCGATGTCGTCATTCAAGGACTTGACAGAAAATCGGATATCTTATGATTCATAAGCCTTCATATGTTTGTAAAATTAATATGGATACTACAAATTAAATATAGTTTATAATAGCTTCATATGTTTTATCAGAAAAGCTATTTTTTCAAAATTTGGAAAATGTTATTATACACACGGATTAATAAAATTACATTCTTTCAGCTTTTTGATGGGAATTAAGTAAATGCGGAGAAAAAAATGTCACACATATATACTTTAAAATACAATTTTATAGCAGACGATATTCTCTCTTTTTTTCAGTTTCTATGAGAAAATGGCAACAAAAATATATAGAAATCTACTGACTATTTTTCCTTTGCTTTCTACAGGAATGGGGTACTTCAGTTACTACAATTAAGGAGACAGTTTACCTCAAAGTTTGTCAAGAAAATCAATTATATTTTTTAATGTTAAATAAAAGCTTGTTTTATTGTAAATATTTTGAGACCTCATTTTTACCCATACGACAATTATATCGCGAGATATTGTAAATTTTGTTAATACATCCAGCGCAATTCCTATAGAAATGAAAACTTTAATTGGCTTTTTCTCCATGTTCATATTTTCGCCACTTTCCTGTTTTAAAAATGCTAAGGTTTTTTTCGTATTTCAGACAGAGATTTAAACTTTTTTATACATGCTATTTATTATATATAAATCTGCGAATGGAATTAGCCCTCAGGCTTTTGTTATTTTTAAAAAAATAAAAGCACACGAAGATGCTTTAGATTTCATCGTTTTACACTATATATAGATACCAGTAAAAAATTATATTAAATGTAATATTAGATTTATTTAAAAATCCATACGCAGTCTTGTATAATACACATTTAAAAATCTTAAAAAAATATTGTACAAAAATATCAATATTTAAAAAAGTAATAGGGATTTTTTTAAATGCCATTTTTAAAAAGCATTTTTAAATTTTAATTATGTATGCAGTTAATTTTTTTTTTCAAAATTCACTTTTAGTTGACCATTGAAATGCAGTGAGTTCACCATTTGAAGCATATTTTCTACGTATCTCAACGGTGTCCAATGATTCGTAAACCGTTAACCCATGTTGGACCGCTGTCCTATAAATAGGACAGCTAATAAAAACATTTTTTAAAATAAAATTGGTAAAGATTTTTTGGATGCATTTTGTTATTACGTCTTTAAAATACATAAAAGTATAAAATATAAACAGAAAAACAAGTAACCAATTAAAATTTAATTGAAAAAAATCTAATTCTTTAAGAATTGTGATCTTATAATCTAGAATTTTACCGTTATTATTATCTTTTTATTGGAGTAATCATAGAGTATTTTTGTACAACATAAATAGTATTTTTAAAGTAAAATAAAATATTTGCTCATAAAATTAGTTTATGGATGTATTTTATATGTCCTTACTATGTGTCCTACTAATGTGTCCTGTTTAGGACAACTAGTTACTTAAAAAATTAAAAACTTGTTTTCAAAATTTTGTTAGTATCTACTTAATTACACCATATTAATGACATAATTGAAGTTTTAAAAATTTTTAAAAATATTTAATCGGTGTGGTCCAATATGGGTTAATCATAGACATATAGTTCCAATTGCAAAAATGTTTTAAATCAGGTAAAGAAAACTTTTAAAAGCGATTTGGGTAAAAAAAAATTTTTTTTCTTAAAAAATTAGGAAATTAAAATTTTTACGGTCCCTGAGTCCTATAAATTATATTTAGTAAAATTTCCCTGTTACACTGACAAGTAAGACAAAAAAAAAATGTCCCGTTATTCTACGATTAAAATTGACCGAGTAATAGCGATTTACAGTTGGAGCACATTTTATGCTGCAAATTAGAGGTCATTCGCAAATTTTGTAGAAATATAATTTTGTCAGATATATTAAAAAAATGGTTGAGAGTTAAATTAACACTGCAATATAAATTTGAAATCTTTAATCTTTCTGACATATTAATGCAAAATATAAAATTTGTAATAAAGATATTATAAGGAAAAGAAAAAGCCAGAATTTTTGTTAAATACAATGATGAAAATTAACAGCCTCAATTCTTTACAAAATTATGCTTATTTTAAAATGCTGTTAGATTACACTAGCCTGCAAATGTTGAGCTATGTCATATTTTTAGCTTTTGGTGATTGATTCTTGTGTATTCTGTACCTCTGAATTCGAAAGTCACCTTCATTTTTTACCATCACGTAAAGCTTTTTTGTAAATCGTAAATTTTAAAGTTAAAAAAAGAAAAAAAAATAGATGTGATTGCTGTGTTTTTAACTTTTGATGACTGATTTTTATGTATTTTTTACTGCTGAATCCGAAAGTGACCTTCATTTTTAACCATCATGTCAGGATTTTATGCAAATTGTAAATTTCAAAGTTAAAATGTCCAAAGTTAAAATTGAATCTTCTCCCCCACCTCATCGAACCCCTCAGCTGTTTAGCTGCAAGAATCCCAGTCTAAGCCAAAAAATTGAATAAATTATTGAATGAAATAAAATAAAATAAAATAAAGAAAGTTTTACATCTGTTTTACAGCATCATATATTCGCTATATTTTAACTGTGTCACATTTACGATTTGCAAACAAATTCTAACGTGATGGTTAAAAATGAAGGTCATTTTCAGATTCAGTGCTAAAAAGTACATCAAAATAAATTATCAAAAGTTAAAAAATACAGCCATCTCCTCTATTTCAAAGTATCCGATTTTCGTATTTTTTTACCTTTGACAACTTACGCTTTGCGAAAAATCCTGACATGATGGTTAAAAATTAAGGTAATTTTCGAATTCAGTGCTAAAAAATACACAAAAGTTAAAAAACACAACCATCGTAGCCTTGTGTTATCTAACCTAAAACTTTTTCTTAACCTTCTTGGCGGTAATCTATCCAAACTTTTTGGTGTTATCCTGTAAAATCCTGTAAAGTGTAAGTGGTAACCACCGAAATTCATAATAATATTAGAATATCATCGGATTTACGTCAGTATGTAAAATTTAATCTCGATCGGATATTTGAAAGTGAGTTAAAGTTCGAGTACAAATTTTGAACTGGAAAAACATACATACGATCGTTGAAGTTAAATAAAAACTTATAAAAATAAGATAATTTTTTGTTAAAAGAAATCATGAAAAGAAACTGTCTCAAATCCTTAGAAAATAAAACATATGTTAAAATACAATTATTTTAGCCAATCTGAAACTTAATTAAAGTTAACTGAATCATAATATTTGTACGATTTTTTTCAAAGCGCAGATACACATGAAATGAGTTCTTCGAATACTTTAAGCATTTGATATATGACCCCTCAAACCATGAACTAGCTGATCTGTGTTCAGATGTGGGAAAGTAGTACGAGTCATGCATTTTTTAAGTTTCATAAATCGGTCAATTTTAGTGTTATATGAACGGGACTTTTTCTTGTCTTACTTCGCAGTGTAATAGGAAAAGTTTACTAAATAACATAGGACCGGGGGACCGTATAAAAATTTAAATTTTGTAATTAAAAAATATATTTTTAATGACCCAATTCGCATTTAAAATGTTTCTTTACCGCATTTAAAACATTTTTGAAATTGGAACTATATGTCTATGACTAACGGTTTAGGAATTAGCCATTAAACACCGTTGAAAGTGGACAACCTGTATATAAAATACAAATGGAAATTTCGTTCCGGCTGCTTATAACTCGAGTTCAAGTGAATGCATTTTGATGGAACTTGCAATGTTATATAGATATTATTTCTGTGAAGAAGGTTTTAGTACATAATAACATATCGTTCTACATAACTTATTTATAGAATAATGATGGAAAGTTCTGTTATTTTGGATGAAAAGTTTGCCATTGGCGTAAATTATTAATCTTGGCGATTGCATATTATCTATCTCTTTGTTAAAGAACTGAAACATTTATATCAATTAGAAATTAAAATATATTAGCAGCCCGAAAAATAAAATAATAAAACTATTACTGATAACATTAGAAATACAAATAAATACTTTTTTAATGATAAATAATAGAATAAAACGAAAATATTTAATTTAAATATGAAAAAAATATGCTTGTGCAGCTTAAAAGAAATATTCCTTTTTGTTGCCTATATTTGGCACTAGGATAAGAATATATTTTCTGAAATTGTATTAAAATAATGGAGCATATTTTTTTCAGCCCCCCCCCCCCTACCCCGGATATGCTACTTCTTTCGGCCAACAATTAAAGTGTCGTCTCTAAAAAAATAACGTTCCGTTATATAAGCCTGCCGTAAAACAAAGCAGATGTATCATTGTACGGGATAATCTCTACTGCAATTTTTTTAACTTCTAAGCATCGCACATTTTCAATTTTTATACCGTCGTATAGTGGAGAAAATTACTTTTAAGCGCAATTTGTTTGAAAACTGCATCTCAATTTATTTTTGAGATATTATTATTATTTTTATTTATTTATTTATTTATTTATTTTGTAGTTTTCAACGAAATTTTTATTTTGGCAAAGTACTCTATTTCTGTAGAAAGTAAAGGAAAAATAGTTGGAAAATAGTAGACTATTATATCTGACTGTTGCCATTTTGCCAAAATAACTGAAAAAAATGTAATTTAAATACGTGCAATTTTGAAAAGAGATAAATAAATGATTTATGATAAAACATGGAGTTATTGTAAACGATATATAGTTTTAAGTATCTACTTTAATGTTACAAACAAATGAAGGCATATGAATCATTAGGTAGTCAATTTTTTTGATCGAGTTTCTCCAATGACGACATCGCTTTTTGTTGAGATTGTGTATTGTTCTGCGATAGTGACGTCATATGCATACTTTTTTGTAATGTTGTTTAATTCTGGATTGTAAATGTGGAATTCTTCAGCGGATGCGGATGACATCATTTTATATAAAATAAAAGCGCGTGTGTTAAGTCTTAAAACTGAAATATGTTTTGCACTATCTATGTTTATCAACATATATATTTTTCCATCGGGGGGCGATACTAAATTCTAAAAAAGCGGAATTCCCGTTTTCTATATTTATTTTATTTTTATTTTATTTTATTTTTATTTTATTTTATTTTTATTTATTTATTTATTTATTTATTTATTTATTTTTTTTTTTTTTTTTTTTTTGCGGAATCATTTGTATGCATGATTTACTGATACGTATACCTCCAATTTTTTTTTTTTTTTTTTTTTCGTCCTCAAAGGTTGCTGTTGGTCATTGTTTGCCTTCTTGGCGAATACATATTATGCTATTATTGAGGAATTGAAACGGATATATCATTCAGAAAAATACGAACACCATAGGAAAACTGTTAGTAATTTTATTTAAAATACAGTTTAAAAAACAATATTAAGAAAACCTAGAATTATTTTTACGAAGATTTATGTAATTACGTATTATTAAAAGAATTTTCGTGGTGAAATAGATTTATATATGTTTTTTTTTATATACTTAATTTAAATATGATGTTTAATAATGTTTATTTCATTACTTTTTGGTATAACTGTCTATCCACCCTCTTTTTAGGTGCGTTAGTAATTATATAAATACATAGAATCTATAGTCGTCGATCAGTCCGTCTGTCTGTCCGTCCGCATGTAACAGAGCAAAAACTACGCAATCGAATGGTCTGAAATTTTAAATATATAACTGCTGAAAATTTTGTCGAGTCATTTCGAATTTTATGAAAATCGGATGTATAGTTTAATTCCAGGGACAGTCAAAAGTTTTCCGCAACATTACGGACAACGGGAAAAAATTATTTCAAGTGCATTTTAATGATGTTACAGCCTTTCGAACAGAATGAAATTGATATGCATTTAGGAAGTGTACTAAAATATACATTTTGAAGAATATGTGGTACAAAGAATATTTATTATTCATTTACAGGGTCGCACAAAAGTATTCCGTTACATAATGGGATAGAAGGAAACATTTGTTTGGGCGTATTTTAATTATGTTAAACTATTTCACATACAATGAAATTGATATGCGTTGCTGAAATTTATTACAAGTTACTTCCTGTATAATAGAAAGTGTATAATATTTACAGAGACACACAAAAGATTTCGGACACTATACTGTATCCGAAATACTGTATTTAGCGATAATTGCTGGAAATGCATTTTTAGTCGTGATATGAGTTTTTAATTTTAATTAAATTTTTGCATACTACGTTGTGTGTATCAATGCTGTAGATCATATACAGGGCTACACAAACGGAAGAGTTCGTAAGCTATAAAACTCCGTTATAGTACGAATGCACCTCATTTGCGACGTTTGACGTACAATTTCCGACTTGTTTTATATGAGATTGCAGGATTTTTGACAGATCTTCCGTAACTGAGTATCCCAATTGTATATAAATTTTGTTGTTGGAAGCATTTTTCATGTTTGAAGAGAATTCTTGACGATGAACCTTATTACAAAAGATGAACCGATTTCTTAATTAGCGATTATTTTTAAATTTCTGGTGTTTCCTTTAACCAGTTTTCACAAGGCCACACTCTATACATATACAGTGAGGAGCAATCTGACCATAAATTAAAAAACTTGGGACGTTATTCGCGGGTTCGAATATCTACAGTTACGATTTTTGGTAATAAAATTTGCTTTTTTTTTCGCTTATGTTGGAGCACTTATCTGCAACAACAAATTTCTTTGGTCTTGGCGTCGACATATCTCAATATCCTTGGTTAAAAAATTTAAATTTCTAAACCAGTTAGGAAAGTATGCAATTCTCCCTCCCACACACACACACTTATTTTCTTTCTCTCTCTCTCTCTCTCTCTCTCTCTCCTTTTTTTTTTTTTTTTTTTTTTTTTTTTTTTTTTTACATTTTTTTAAATTTTTGTTAGTATTAACCATCTCAGGAATTCCGAATTAAAGATTATTTTTACGCATATTTATGCAATTATGTATTAATATTATTCGCATAAATCTCACCATTTTGAAAAAAAAAATGTGCTTACAGAAACTTCCATAATCGGATATCTCACCAACTGATTTATTAAATAAAATGTTGAAAGCAGCGTTTTTGTTTGAAGGGAAACAAATCTTCATGATGAATCCAATTACAGAAAATCATATTATGATCTACTACATGTATAAAATGCAGCTTTGCATTTCAACCGGAAGGTTTATGCTATTTTGTTAGAAATTGCAATGTTAGTTTTTCTGGGTAGGTGTATAACACATTGATCTACGTCACTTAATTATAGAGTTACGAGAAAATTTCTAAACGGGGAAAATCTGTGAACCCGATTATTAAAGAGTACCTTTTTTGAGAATTTCATGTATTAAAACAAGTATTTATTTTCCCTTTCTGTGAGATCTTTTTGTGACGTATTTTAATACGTCATAAAAGAGAACGGTATTTTAACTCATGGTGGAAGCTACAGTCTTATTTACTGCTGTTACAGTTTTAACTGCATTTTCTCTGCTGGAATGGAAACACAACGAAATATAACATTTAAACTAACAGAATTACACATGGTGAAAAGCCAAGAAGTTTGGAATTCAAAAACTAACAAATGAGAATCACCTAAAGATCATTTTGATGCCACGGACAATCTCTACTATCACTGTAATGCATTACATTTCAGAAGTGTAGCGGTTAAAGAACATTTTGATTCCTATTGTTATGACGGCTTGATTTTCCTACTAAATCTACTGTAATTGGCCAACTAAAATAGTTGGTTCTTAATTACTCAAATTTTGTCCACATTAGAAAATATAAAACCGAAATGACGTTTACATCGTTTCCCGAAATCAGGAAATACGTTACAGGTAGGAATCCATGTTGCCTTAAAATACGTCATATTCCCAGATATATTTCGATTGATTCAAAATTCATTTGAAAAAACGGACCAGCGTAGCGGGTGTAGCCTGCTAGTTAAAAATAAACGAAATTGCTGAATAGGTAAACTATCCCCTTAAAAAAATGGCTTTAAAACTACAAAGAAAAAATTATATCTCAAAAATGTATTGAGATGCAGTTTTCAAGCAAATCGCATTTAAAAGCACTTTTTTTCTCTATACGACGGTGTAAAAATTGAAAATGTGCGATGTTTAGAAGTTAAAAATACAACATATCAGTCTTTAATCGTATAATGTTACATATCTGCTTCGTTTTACGGCTGGTTTATGTATCGAAATGTTATTTGTAGAGACTACACTTTAATTGTTGCCCGAAAGAAATAGCATATCCGGGGCTAATAAAGATAACATAAGCAATCTTTCTGTTTATTTTGTCATTTCAACAATTTGCATAAAATAATTGCTCTGTTACCAACACTGTCAGAAAAACTCGTCAATATACACTAAATTATTCCTCATTTTTTAATAAATAATTTCCGTACTCCTAGAAAAACATGTTTTACCCGTGAATTCTCCCCGAACGTTTAAAAAAGAGGGAGAAATTCCGTTCATTCCTAGCACGCATGCGCATTGAATCTATTGATAATAAATCCGATTTTATTTTTTAAATGAAAAACCAAAAATTCTATAAATAAAGATTTCTAATTTAATTAAAAAAGACAAAAAAGTTTTCGAATTTGAAAATAAATAACACTTAATTTTCTCATTCATTGAAAAGTGCCCACAATTTACTTTTTTAAGTTGAGTAAGTTGAATAAAGTTAAATAAAATTGAATTTATAAAGTTATTTATGAATAAATATTACCATTTAAAATATACTTTAAATGAACATATTTAAAAGATATTTTAATTAAGAAAATTAAATGAAAAAAAATCGATATTACTCAAAAAAAAAAAAAAAAAAAAAAAAAAAAATCTTATCGAATAAAAAAACAGTAGCGCTCAAAAGTATTTTGACAACCTTATATTCTCTCTTATTTTATTTAATATAAAAATGTAAAAGAAAATATATTCTCTATAATAGAGAACACTATGACTGCAGTTATTCAAATGTATCAAGTTTCAACTTGTTTGTTTACATTCGGCGCCACCGAATAAATATGACTCCTCCTTAGCTCAAAAGTATTTTGACAATTAGTTTGTATTTAATTGTTGAAGGTATCAGTGGCGCTATAGCTTCGATTAGTATTTATATTGACTGATTGTGATTAATTTTAAGGATCAGGAATACCGAAACGTAAGAAATATTGAAGTAATTCTAGAAAAGCAGCTGCAAATGCAGTTAAGAAAGGTAGACTGCAAGCAGAATTAGCTCGTTCTTTTAACGGGTCTCGGCAACTTGTTATTACATGAAATAAAGTTTTTAATAAACAGAAATACATCGAAAATAAGCCTCAAAGTGGCCATCCGAAAAAAACAACTTGCAATGTTGACTGTATTCTAAAAATGATATCTACAAGTGATTGTCGTAAGTCCGCTGTAATAATAAAAAATGAACTGAAAGAAAATTACGGTATAGACATACACATTTCATCAGTCAAACGACGCCTAAACCTATATGGTTTACATGGCAGAAGACCAGCAAAAACACGCTTGTTATCTACTAAGAATAGGAAGGCTAGAGTCACATTTGTAAAATGGCATAACCCTTTCAAGGGCAAAACAATTCCATTGCTAAAGTGTTGAATTTAATGACTGACACCGGAATTTGAAAACAAATTTATTTGTAAATATGAAAAAGCTATATTTCACGCGCATAATAAACCGAATTTTTTTTAACCAGGTTTTTCCGGTGTCAATCATTAATTTCAACACTTTAGCAATGGAATTGCTTTGCCCCTGAAAGGGTTATGCCGTTTTACAAATGCGACTCTAGCCTTCTTATTCTTAGTAGATAACAAACGTGTTTTTGCCGGTCTTCTGCCATGTAAACCATAAAGGTTTAGGCGTCGTTTGATTGATGAAACGTGTATGTCTATTCCGTAATTTTCTTACAATTCATTTTTTATTATTGCAGCGGACTTACGACAATCACTTGTAGATATCATTTCTAGAATACAGTCAACATTGCAGGTTGTTTTTTTCGGATGGCCACTTTGAGGCTTATTTTCGATGTATTTCTGTTTATTAAAAACTTTATTCCATGTAATAACAAGTTGCCGAAACCCGTTAAAAGAACGAGCTAATTCTGCTTGCAGTCTACCTTTCTTAAGTGCATTTACATCGGCTTTTCTAGAATCACTTCAATATTTTTTACATTTCGACATTTAAAAATAATCACAATAAGTCGGTATAAACACTAATCGAAGCTATAGCGCCACTGACACCTTCAACAATTAAAAATTAAATGCAAACTAATTGTCAAAATACTTTTGAGCTAAGGAGGAGTCATATTTCTTCGGTGGCGCCGAATGTAAACAAACAAGTTCAAACTTGATACATTTGAACAACTGCAGTCATAGTGTTCTCAATTATAGGGAATATATTTTCTTTTACATTTTTACATTAAATAAAATAAGAGAGAATATAAGGTTGTCAAAATACTTTTGAGCGCTACTGTATAATATTCGTCATTTTACCTCACCTCTAGCAATCAACATAAAAATATTTGAAATTAATATTTTTATACTATATTAATACAAAAGTATAAAAACCCCTTCCACAATCTCATTAAAGACGAAATCTTCCCGAAATGAACTTAAAATTAAAAGCTTTTTAAAGAAATTGATCAAGCCATACCCGTATGAAGCAAACACATTTACTTCAAAGCGCTACGCTGGTGTACAGTCGTGGGGTGGGGGGTGGGGGGGGAGTAAACACCCCTACTAACTCCTCAACAAATTATCGTAGACAAAAATTACTGGTACCGAACGATTGTAAATAATGTCTACTTTTAAATGATGTATATAAAATTTGCTTAGGGGGCAATCTACATATTAAAACGAATCCAAACTTCATTTTTTTCAATGGCAATACCCAATTTTAACGAACTATTTCAAATCTTCGGTTCAAACTATGCTTAGACACCAAATTTCAAGTCATTTGAATGATAAGTTTTTGAATTATAAACATTCAAAATTTAGTGCTTGTAATGTTAAATTACATTTTAATATTTTTAATTTTATCTCCTGAAATTATGCTTCTAATGTGCTAATTTTTTGTGTTGCAATAATACTAATACACCCAAACATAAATACGTTGAATTTACAATTTTTATCATTTTATGATAGGAATTATGAAATTAATATTCAAAAAAATTATGAATTGCAACCTACTGATTTTTTTATGTATTTAGATTTATGAAGTCCTGTTTTATGGAAATCCAAAATTTCACATTTTTCTTCCAAGTAGTTTTCAAATTACGCTTAAAAAACGGCAAAATGAGGGTTATGGGGCCGTCTATGACAGACACATGACTACACAATACTTTTAATTTTCCAATTCACTGTTAAATATATCACTTTCATTGAATCTATACTATGCATTGAAATGTATTTATTTCAATAAATTGATTTATCTTTTGTGTCACGCTATTCAAAATTGTGAGTAAGATTTATGTAAATGGTTTATTTGCGTCAAACTATCCTTTTTCATACATTTCATGTAGTTTGGACACAATGACGCAAAGAAACCATTTACATAAATCTTACTCACAATTTTGAATAGCGTGACACAAAAGATAAATCAATTTATTGAAATAAATACATTTCAATGCATAGTATAGATTCAATGAAAGTGATATATTTAACAGTGAATTGGAAAATTAAAAGTATTGTGTAGATGTAAAAAAAATATTTTACCCAAGTCAAAAATAATTTAAATTGAATTTTAAAAAACAAACCTTTTAAAGTCACATCAAGGCGTCACTTAAATTTTATATCATATCTTTTAAAACACATATTTTGAATTTATGAGAGATGTAAATGATAAAGCAACAGCGAATAAAATTTTATGCAGCTTTTCATGTTGAACATAACTTTTGCACATGCGATTATAAATAAAACAAAAATAAAATGGTGAAATACATACAAATATATTTTTTAAGAAATAGCATAACGTCACTCAAAATTTGATATCAGTATTTTTAAGTTCTATATTTAAAATTCTTAGAGCATAAGATAAAGTGCTGCGTCAGAAACTTTTAACCCGTCAAGGGTTTTTGCATTGATATCATTACTTTTTTGAGGTTAGTGATAAAATGATTAAAAAAAAGATACTTATGGAATTTAATGCAGATTTAATTTTTACTATTTTATTACAATTTTCCTTATAGCAGTTTGTATATAAAAACAACTGGGTAAGTATAATCGCAGATCGCACAGAGGGTTTCATTTGATATTCCTTTAAAAACACTTTATCCTTAAATTAATAAATCCAAAATGTTAATTTATAATTATTAAATCCTTACATAGATGTAGCACCAATAGTTCCAATTTTCATGGGGCAGGGAACGCACTCTTTTAAACAAACCACCTTCCAATTGAAGTCATCAAAAACCAAGTTGAATAAGCCAGAGCCCGTTGTGTTGTTTGACAAACAGCAGTCTCATGTCCCCTCCTTCCCCCCTTTTTCAAAAATTTTCAGACCAGTACCTAAGAATGGAACCGAAATATTTTTTTCTCTTCAGAAATTACGATAAAAAAATAGTATGCAGTACTCATAAATTTACTTTAATGCTATATAGGGTGATTATTAAGTTAATTATAACGTTTGGAATCTGTTGCAAGTTGCATTGATGTCCGAAAGGTAGTTTCTGAGTTATGGAAGCTGGACCCATAAGGCGCCATAGAGGGGCGAAGCCCGTTATTGTCTATCATAATTATATCTGCCATGTAGACTAATTGCGATATTTAATCAAAATAGCCCCCCCCCCTCTCCTCATCCCCGGAAATATAACAAATACAAAATGTGTCTTTATAAACCTATCGTCAAATAGGTTTTTATTTCTTTTTCCCTAAAAAAACATGATTTTTATATCCGTAACGTAGCGGACGAAGCCCGCTAGTTCCTATCATAATATATATATTTAATAATTTTATATAGTCTATAATAAAAATCAGACTTAAAATAGTCTAGTTCCATGAGTACTTGTAGTGTCAGTTACATGCTACGATTTTTGGATACCAGTATTTTAGAACGGGAAAATGTGACTTATTTTATCGGAGATATCTCATTAATTGAATAAGGTGAAGCAAACTTTTTGAAAAAAAGGTGGCCAACAAGCATGGCAGTTATCAGCTATGTGACTTTGTGCTAAAGTCCATTAATTTGATCTGCTTTAAAAAGATTACGGAAGATTGAATTATAGTAGAACCTGGATTAACCGAACTTCGATTAATCGAGGTTTCTGTTAACCGAGCCGATAACAAAGTCTGATTTTTTTTTTCCTTTTGAATGAGCCTTAAAAATAACCACACTCTTTAGCTCACTGTCCGTGCTATACAGGCCCTTCTGCCCCCAAAAGCCCTCAACTCCAAAGAAACATTGGACCCTGAGAAGTCAATAGCGAACAATGCTTTGTTTCCAGTGGCTGTGTGAACTTTCGTAAATTTTTCAATTTGCATTTTAAAATTTACTACTGGTAGTTGATTTTCTTTTTAAATTTGTTAAGCTATGAAACAGAACTTTACATATATTTACTTTTATTATTTAAAAAACGTTCTATATATTTTTTTAAAAGAGATGTTAAATTCGCAAGCACGGCGAGTTTTTACACACAGTTTCTATTAACCGAGATTTCCGATTCCGATTTACTAACAGTCCCAATTAGCTCGGATAATCGAGGCTGCTCTGTATAATTAAAAAATCAATGGCGATCTTACTGTAAACGGGTTTCCCTTTTACTGAGGGATTTCAAAACCGAATCAGCTGATGTTAGTTGCTGTTTCCCTGCTTGATTAAATAAGATTAGTTAAACATTTGAAAATTACCAAATATAAAAGGAACTAAGTCAACAGAGTCTTTGCTTTATGGTATTTTTTAACAACGCTATAAGAAAATGATTTTAAATAAGAGATTTTAAATGTAACGTTTTAAATCTGACATAATTTTCACCAAACTTTCCTTTCTCTTTGTAACATTCAACTGAAAATATTTTTATTATTAGAAAGATAATATTATTATTTGCGATACCTTAAAATTAGCAACTATAGTTAAAAATATCATCTCGAAATTTGAAATAAATCTCTCATATAAATATATTTTTTAATTTACACTGTTTTGCAATATGTTTTGCAATGTGTTTTGTAAACTGTTTTGGCCACTTTGGCCAATATGACGTAATTTCCTCCATTTACGACTTTTAACACATATCAATGAATTTATTATTTAAAAATTTTCTTTTTCTTTTAATATTCACGTGTAAATATAATTTTTATGATGTAATTTTCAATGTTTTCCTTCTTTTAATGCGTAATCATTTAATTCTAATTTGAAAACTAATTGATTATTTTATAATTTTCTTTCATTTTAAGTAAGCATGTGTAAAAACAATTTTTATGACGTAATGTTTAATATTTTCCTGCTTTTAACACGTTATCATTTAATTCTAATTTAAAAGGATTTTTTTCTGTTTATAATAGTCACGTGTGAATAAATTTTTAATTTAAAGGATATATTATTCTTTGCGCTGTTTTAACATTTGGCAACAATTTAAAATAACCTTTTCTAAAATATGTAAAAAATATCTCTGGAAATTCTGAAAATTTTAATTTAAAATTGAAATAAACCGTCAAAAAATTAGCCAAGTTAAAAATAATAAATGCACTCTGCAAACTTCGAGTTTCTATTGAATGATTAAATTGAATGAAAATGATTAAATTCCCATGTATATTTTTTTTTCCTATGAGACTTTTTTAATGAGACAATTTTATACAGATTTAACATTAAATATCTCTTAAAATAATTCTTCGATTTAAAAACTGCCTACTTCAAAATTTTTATCAAACATTTCTCTATAATACTACGCAATTGCGTCAAAAGATGGCGACACCAGAATTCTGATATGCTTATTATGTAAACTGTAAATATTGCAAAGTTAAATAAAAAGAATTGTCTCGGGGTTATCAAACTTCATTGATATTTATAAATAAAACATTTCAACTAAATTATTTATTATAAAAGAATTATTACATCACAATAGCTTTTATGCAAGGAAAATAATAATTATAATAATAATAATATTATGGATGTCAGTGATTATATATTGATTGACCGTCATAATAATAAAAATTGATATTATAAAAAGAAGAGCTGAAATGAATTATTTTTTTACGTTTCTAATCGTGTGATTTATATTCAAATAATAATTATTAATGTATATTTTTTGTAAAGTGATTGAAATTAAATATATTTATAAAATTTATGGTAATATTTTTATTGTTGAAAAATTGCCAAGAAATAATCATCATCAAATTGGCGTCATTATAATTGTAATTTTATTTAACTTAATAGCAATTAAAAAAATTACAAAGGAACTGAGAATAATGGTCAACTAGCAGACTTAAAAAAAAAAAAAAACATTCACATGTGAAAACACGTACCAGCGAGTATCGAACTGCCTATCTTAAGGTCAGTAAACGATGGCCCTTAGCCACTCAGCCAGTGGGAAGACAAAATTTTTCTCCCCAAAAGTGGTTAAAAAGAAAGCATGTGTATGAATACAGTGTCATGCATTTTCGGTGAAATTTCCATAGAATGGCGAAGAAATATAGTCCGATTTTTCATGCGCATTATAAAACGAACAAGAGTCTTGCTGGAAGCAAGTAAATTGTTATTTGGTTCATCTGAAACATATTTATTTGATTTTTAAAAAATCGCCCGTGTCATTTTCGAGAGAAAAAAAAATCGAATTATTTAACGAACGAGAGTTTTCCCAGAAAAAAGAAAAGTGTTATTCACCTCGCCTTAATCACATTTATATTATGTATCAATTTAAAAATAATCGTTAGAACCGTTTTCGAGATTTTCAAATTAGGAACTTCCTCGATATTATACCAACGTTTTCACTTTAAAAATGGCTATTTAGATCTAAAAATATACTGCGCGTAGAAATGCAAAAATTTCAGTATACGATTAGACTGCAGATATAAGACTGTTCTAGAAAATTCAGAACAATAACACCTATATCTGCTGAGTTATTAAAAGGCGGCTTTTCGCGTTTTCTTTGATGTCGAGTTAGCTGTATATATGAGTTCCGCCATCTACGAATTCTATGATACGATACGATACGATTTTAACGATACGATACGATACGATTTTAGGCTTAAGGCTGCGTCACTCGAAATACTACCGTCTTCCATGATAATGATGAGTTAAGTAGTTATCTTACACATATAGAAAGAGACTGGTCTGTATTGTTTTCAGAAGGATATTTTTATTCGATTCTGTTGTATCTTAATCTGCCATCGCTCGGAAAAAAAAAAAAAAAAAAAAAAAGCTGGCGCAGAGACTGATTCGTGCCTACATTCATAGTAGAATGAATGTAAATATTAATTTTTAGTCTCTTGAGATTGAAAATGTGTTGAAACAGTGGTGTGGAATTTTTTTCGGCTTTTTAATGTTTTCTAGTTACTAACACTTATAGCATCATTATTATTTTGGAGTTAAATATGAAATTAGAAATTGTTTCAGATTAGAAATTAACATTATGTAAGCATTTTTTTTTTTTGTTGTTCTGTTTGTGATTTTAATCAGACATTTAATTGTAGACACTCAGAATCAGTTATTAAATTTTCTTCGATTGTAAATTCATTTTCTACGTTTTCGATATATGTAATCACTGGAATGAAAAAATTAAATATATTTCAGCATTGAAATAAATTGTTTTTCATGCCTGTGATAACAAGTTTATAGCTTAAACTGCTTTAGTATATTTTTTAAAAAGTTGGTATGTACTTTCGTAATATAGGACTGAATATTTTTTTTAAAGCGATTAATAACTACTTTCTACATTAAAATGTTTTTTAAACAATAAAAATAATTAATATGCAATCATTTATTTTACGTTTATATGTTCTTTTTAATACTTTTCAACAAAGTTGAAAAGTGTTTATGACTTCGGTTTGTCTGGCCGTCTGTCCGCGGTCTAACTCTCGCAAATATACTCGGATTGCCTTGAAATTTTTGGATGTTATTGACGTTTACCATAGCACGGCCCCTATTTGTAATGAAGTTTGTAGCGTGTTTAATTCATCTACAGGAACAGTCAAGAGTATTTCGTTACACTACGGCCTACGGGAAAAAATCGTTTCAAATGATTTTTAACGATTTTACACGCTTTCAAACAGAATAAAATTGATATGAATTTATGAAATGCACTAAAATATGCATTCTGAAGAGTATGTGGTGCAACGAATAGTTATTGTTCATTTACAGGGCTAAAAAAGGGATTCCAATCATTATTATACAGGGATGGAGGGAATTATTTGCGGCGTACTTTAATTATGTTAATCTATTTTATATATAATGAAATTGATATAAGTCGCTGAGGTTTACACACTATACATTATTTCATGATAATACGAAATGTATATAGCATTTACAGGACACACAAAATATTTCCGATACTATATTGTATCCGAAGTTCATTAGGGATGATTGCTGGAAATGCATTTTTAATTATGATATGCACTTTTATGATTAACTATATTTATGCATAGAGTATGGTATATATAAATGCTATAATTCATATACAGGACTACATAAACGTATTCGTAAGGGTTACTGGGTATATGCGCAAATTGATTAAAGGTAGTTTTTAAATGAGTTACGGTTTTTTATGTTGAACTGCATTTAATTTACTAAGAAATGTTTGTAGAATATAGATAAAATGATATACAGGGTCACATAAAGAATTGAGTACATGGCCATCTATAAATTATAATTTTTGGAAATGTGATTTCAGCAGTTTTAAGAGTGTTTGAATTACATTTTAACTAAGCAGTAGTGCGTAATAAACGTTCTAGGTAAACTACAAGATTATACAAAAGTATTCAAGTATGTTTCCATATATTAGTATAAATTGCTGAAAGAGAATTTCAACCTGTCATGCGTTTTCTTGCAAAAATAAATTTTCCCATTATATAATATGTATATCAACTTACAGATCAAATGCAGGGCTGTTGAAAAGAATTAGAAAACATATTTGGCTATGGACGGTAAATGCTGAAATCAGTTTTTCAAATGTTTTATGTGTTTTCTAAAATATTTACTTAGTTATCTTATTTACGCTATTTCCCTAAATTACGATGTCTTGTTAAAGTATTCAGGAAGCGTTGGAAAGTGTTTTATAATCTATGCTTAACGCATGATGTTTCTTAATTGTTTTTTTCTATTTCGCAGATCAGTCTTTTCCTATAAAACGTACCAAATCTATTTAGCTCATATTCACAAAATACAATATACACGGGAATAAAAAATTTAAATAAATATGGCTTATCATGTCATGTTTAATAAAGCAATGACTAATCACAACACATTAAAATTTTACACATTCTTAATATCAAGCTTGAACTCAAGATAAAGCTTAAAACTTAATAAAAAAAGATGTCAGTTGATAAGCATTGTTTTTTAAGTGGAAAAATTTTAAATGTTTTAGAAGAATAGGACTCCAAAATAGCGATATTTTGCTAAAAAGTACGGTAAAAAGATAAGAATTTATATTTCAAACAAAACTTTATTTTAAAATTGTGCATTTTAAAATTCATCACAGTGTTTATGGCAAGAATCATCACAGTATTAATACTCAGAATTATTTCCAGAGAGAAACATTCGGCTTGCATACAATATTTCAAATGAAAATCAAATTTCAAATTATTTGCTTAAAAGGCGCAAAGGCCAACTTAGTAAAAAAGATTCAATGCCAGGAATCGAACCTCTGCCATCAGTATATAGCGCACGGACATTCTACCGACTAAACCACTTGGAACGATACCCAGCCTGGAAAATTTCTTGCTATTACATGTTGGCAAGGCTACAAAAGCAGCACATGATGGGATATTTATCGTGAGCCACCGACATGGGGCAAACACGAAACTTAATTAAATCCAGCATCGATTGAAACTATATTAATACTTAGAAATTTTTCAGAGAGAAACATCCGCCTTGCATAGAATATTAAAATAAAAATCAAATTTAAAATTAAAATTGCCTTTTAAGCATGTAATTGGAAATTTGATTTTCATTCGAAATATTGTATGCAAGGCGAATGGTTCTCTTTGGAAAAATTTCCAAGTATTAATATAGTTTCAATCGATGCTGGATTTAATTAAGTTTCGTATTTGCTCAATGTCGGTGGCTCACGATAAATATTTCATCTTGTGCTGCGTTTGTAGCCTTGCCAACATGTAATAGTGAGAAATTTTCCCGGCTGGGTATCGTTCCATGTGGTTTAGTCGGTAGAATGTCAGTGTGCTATATTGATGGCCTGGGTTCGAGTCCCGGCACGGAATCTTTTTCACTATGTTGGCCTTAGCGCCTTTTAAGCAATTAATTTCAAATCTGTTTTTCATTTAAAATCATCACATTGTTTATGACAAGTTCATAACAAATGACACATATTTCACAAATTGGTCACAATGTGACTTCAAAGCATTGTCGCTTTCGTCACAGGTTCGTCACAAAGCTAATGCCAAAATAGTCACAAATGACACACTTTTCACAAATTAGCCACACCGTGACTTCACAGAGTGGTCACAATGTGACGTCACAAACGACCTCTAAAACGGCCATAACGACTTCGCATTATAGTCACTGTGACGTCACATCGACGGTCACAAAATCACAGTGTGACTTCACAACAACGTCGCCGTGACGTCACCATGCCTTACGGGCAGAACCTGCGGGCACATTAGCTCTCAGGCTTTGACAGCCTGTGAGCTAAAAATTAACCAATTAAACATATTGCCATATAAGTACGCATGCATTATAAAGGCTTGCAGGCTTGCCAAGAAGTTTTCTCATACTGTACTTCACACCGATTCATTTGGAAACATTACCATTACATAGTAGCGATAAATTTTTACACAGCATTCGGAGTATACACTTTTATATCACAGGCTATCAAAGCCTGAGAGCTGCAGGTTCTGTATGTACATACGTATGCATGTATGTACCTATAAGTATGTACAGGGTGTCCAGCGAATAAGACCCTTATTTCAAAATTAAATATCTCAAAAACAAACATCAATAGAATTATGCGGTAAACGGTTTGTGTATTAGCTAAGCTGTAAAAATGTTATACAGAAGTTTCAAAACTTAGTTACAAACACCATTAACAAATGGAGCTGTAATAGCAATGCCTATAAATTGTACTTCGAAGTCCAGAGTACTAGTGTCTCATTCCTAGATGGCTCCCTAAGGAAGGACGAAAAGTCAGAAAGTTCATTTTTTCGCTGGAATGATGTGCAAAAGTGGAGACATCTGGTCCAGGGACGCCATTTCAGAATTTGCTGGGGGGCAAAGATATTTGTGAGGAAAGTTATATAGCTAAAGGTAGGATAGGGGCGTCAACACCGTTTCGTCAAAAGATTGCACAAAAAAATCACAAAATTTAGTCAAACAATCGAGGGGAATTTCGTCAAACGATCGTGAAATAAGATACAAAATTTCGTGCAACTATCGCGCAAAAAATTACAAATATTATTAGCCGGTGGTGGACAAATTTAATCACGAATTTCAACAAATGATCGTGAAAAAGAATCGCCAATTTTGTCAAAAGATCACAGAAATAAATATGGAATTTCGTCAGTTGGTCTCGGAAAAAGATTGTGAATTTCGACAAATCGTTGCGAAAAAAAAACCCAATTTTGATAACAGCTGCAGAAAAAAATCGTGAATTCCGTTAAACGGTCGCGGAAAAAAATCGCAAATTTCGTCAGATGATCGCGAAAAAAGAATTATGAAATTCAATCAGTCATGAGATAATCAGCTCACGAACGTCATGAATAGGTCACGAAATTTTCAACTTTTGTGATCTATAGCGATAAGAAAATGTTCATAAGGGATTTTCTGCAAGTAAAGGTAAGGTAAAGAGTTAATTGTTTCGGATTGCGTTTTAACCATTTTGTGGTGGGTTCGTGTTAATATTATTTTTCAAAGAAATCCTGAATATTTTTCAGATGAAAAAGCTACATATGGGAGCATTAATGAATAGTGTAATACATATCTTCATTTTTCTACATAAAAGGTAAAGTTTATATTAAAGATATAATTGTAACTAATATAATCTTTTACAATAATTGTATTAAAATATGGATTAATTTTCTTTCATTTCGAATCGGGTTGCCTTTCAAGGAAATCTCTTCAGCGGTTTTCGTATTTACATGAAATTACAGTCCTGCGTCAGGATAGGTTGACGTATTTCCTTCGTTGCGAGTGAGGTACACTTTTCGGATTTTGCTTTATCTCTTTCGGTCGGAATCGGGATGACCTGATTTTTAACAAGGAAGACCTGAATATTTTTCAAATGAAAAACTATTGATTTGACTATTAATGGTGGCCCATAGTAATAATTCAAGTGCTCATTTCTGTACATAAGGGTACATATCTATAGACTACTTTATTATAAACGCTTTAAAATATGGAGTAATTTTCGGTTTTTGGGTTGAAGAAATTGTTTTGTCGGGTGCGCGCAGACTCCATTCCTAGGCATTTAACAATTTAGAGAGTGTACCATATATAATATGATTTAATAAAGCAGATAATTAAATAATTTGGGAACATTGCAATGATTGCAGTAAATATAATGTGACACTAATAATCCAAAAAAGTAAAAAAGTCGGATAATTAAGAACTTGAATTATATTCGCCCCTTCAACCCCCCCCCCCCCCCAAAAAAAAAAACTATCTGAAAAAACTCTACCTCTGAATTTCTAGCCATGAGGGGGCTATTCCTATGATCAAGTTGTACACAGTTAAGCAACTGATAAAAGAAAATGTCTCATGCATTTTAAAAATTAACCAAAGTACGATATATGTCTCACCTTCAAAAAGTTCGAATAGGAAATTTTTTTGATAACTATTAATTTCTATGCACAAAGCACTTATTTAATGCATATGTTTTTATTGCAATCAAAACTGATAAATTATTTTAGCGTTTGAGCAATTTTAAAATTTTTGTTTGAGTCTGACAATTGATGGTTGATAAATTTTCTGAAAAATCAAATTTCTTGGGGGGGGGGCTATTGCCCCCCCAGCCCCCCTCAAATGGCGCCCCTGATCTGGTCACAGAATTATTGCACCAGTTTTAATTTTAGAGAATTTCAATTAATAGTATTTTGAATAAAAAATTTAGATATCATTATATAAGAACTTATTAAAATATTTTATTAAATTCAATTTTTAATACGATATAATTATTTAAATAAAAATGCATGTATTTAGAAAAATAATTTTGTATTTTGTATTTATTTTTTATATTTTTAAATCACAGCATAATATTTTGGTTTTAGCACAACACATATATTTCTTTGCTTTGTAAACAAAGTTTTAGGGACAGAAATTATGCATTAAATTATTTCATTTTTAAAAGGAACTGGTGATAAATCATATCATCAACGTCGAAGCAAGCAAAAGTATTTTGGAGGCTGCACTCCTTTCCAAAACTTCGGATCATATCGATAGAAGCTGCACCATACTTCTGTGCTCAAAGATTAAAAAAAAATAAATGAAAATGAATTTTTAAAATTAAAATATTTTTTTAAAACTTAATTCAGTTTTTAAAAATAGAAACTTTGCATCTTTTCTTTCAAACTATTTTCTACAATTTTAAAAAAATGATTTATGAATCATTATTATAAATGCTCAATGATTTAAAAAAAGGGGGGGGGGGTTCTTTTAGCTTAATTAAATTTTAAAACTAGAAACTTTTGATTTTTTTTTATTCAAACTTTTCTTTACAATTTAAATAAATATTAAAAAATAAAGATTTCCAATTTTTTCAAATCTTCCTCTGCTTGGATTCGATTCCACGATCTACCAATTAGGAGAGAAAAGATATACCACAGAGACACCGAAATCTAGACCGAAATAGCTTATAACAAGATTTAAAACAAGTCATCACACCAACTAAGAAGAGGGCTTCCCACTTTTCGTCCTTCCATAAGGAGCCATCTAAGAATGAGACGCTGGTGCTCTGGACTTCGACGCACAATTTATAGGCATTGCGATTTTAGCGCCATCTGTTAACGGTTTTTGTAACTAAATTTTGAAACTTCTGTGTAACATTTTTACAGATTAGCTAATAAACAAACCGGTTACCGCATAATTCTATTGATCTTTGTTTTAGATATATTTAATTTTGAAATCAGGGTCTTATTCGCTGGACACCCTGTATGTACGTAACGCAATAACTCTAGATAGAAATATCCGATTTGCTTCAAATTTTGGCTATAGTTTCATTCCGATAATGCGCTTCCCTGATTAGTTATGGGGATTCATTAGTTAAGTATAAAGGGGAGAACGGGGGCTACCCCCCCCCCCTTAATTTAGATAAATGTTTTTTTCATGCAGGATTATCCGACTAGCTTCAAATTTGCTATACTGGTTTATTCTCATAAAGCACTTCCCCAATTAGATTTAGAGGTTCATTGGTTAAGTATAAAGGAGGGAACCAGGGGAGGGGTGGGGGGTAATACTCACTTTAATTTACATAAATGGGTTTTTCAACTCATTGTCTGATTTGCTTCGAAGGTAAACCGGCTTATTCTTATAAGGCGCTTCCCTGATTAGATTTAGAGGTTCATTGTTTAAGTATAAAGGGGAGAAATGGGGGAGCTAACACCCCACCCCCTTTATTTAGCTAAATTAGTTTTTGTCAATTTTTTTATTTTTCGAGGGTCATTATTCTTTGAAATAGAGTATAATATACAATTAGTGTGAATAGCATGTGAGCTCAATGTCATAAATTTAACTGGGCACTTTTCTTCTTTTATTTTTCTGAACAGACTTTTTAGCTCACAGGCTATCAAAACCTGAGAGCTAATGTGTCCGCAGGTTCTGTATGTACATATGTGTGTACGTATATGTATGATAGATCAACAGACATTAATCAAAGCCCGGCCTTATTTAAGGGCCCGTTACGTGCCTTGATTTTTTAGCCCCCGATATTCTATTTCTTTCTTGCAACAATTAAAGTGTCGTCATTAAAAAATAACGTTGCATTACATAAGCCAGCCATAAAACGAAACAGCTGTATCAATTTACTGTTAAATACTGATAATCTCTGCTGCAATTTTTTAAACTTCTAAGTATCGCACATTTTCAATTTTTACACCTTCGCATGGGTAAAAAAAGAACTTTTAATTACAATATGTTTAAATAGTGCATCTCAGTTTATTTTTGAGATATTAATTTTTTGTAGTTTTTTAATGCCATTTCTGTAATAGTGGCAACTGAAGTACTCCATTGCTGTAGAAAGTAAAGAAAAAACAGTTGGAAAGTAGTACATTACTGTATCTTTTTGTTGTCATTTTCTCATAAAAAATGAAAAAAAAAAATGCAATTAAAATACGTACTATTTTGAAAAAATTTAAATGAATGTTTTCTGATAAAACATAGAAATAAATATAATTTTCAGTATCCACATTAATATTACAAACAAATGAAGGCATATGAAGAATTAGATAACCGATTCTTTTGTCGAGTTTATGACATCGCTTTCTGCTGAGTTTGTGTATTATTCCGCGATAGTTACGTCATATGCATAGATGTTGTTTAAGACTTGATCGTAAATGTGGAAATCTTCGGCGGATGCAACTAACGTCATTTTATATAAAATAAAAGCGTGTGTTAGTCTTAAAACTGAAATATGTTTTGGGCATCATTTTCACTCCAGGGGCTTTGAAATTCTTCACAGGTGGAAATGCTTCACTTTTGAAAATAACGCAATTGAAATCACACACCGATAAAAGGCAAAGTTTTACAAAAATTTAGAGTGTCTTTAGAGAAACAGCAGTATGACCTTTAAGTTAAAATAAGGTTTGTTTGAGAGTTAGACTAACTAATATAAGATGCATTTTTTTATTGTAACTAGTTTTGTAGATTTATTATAAATTAATGAAACAGTTCTTTCCTAAATATTTTCTTTCGTCGAAATTCGCCAGGTTCCATCTCGTAATAATATCCCCCCCCCCCTTATCAGGGGCGACATAAAATTCGAAAAGCAGAATTCCTTCTTTCTGCATGTTTATTATTATTATTATTATTATTTTAAATAATATTGGCACTTTTCCAGTACAGGGGGCCTTGGTGAGTTGAAGAAAATGGGTTTGGCGAGAGAAGTAAATTTTTCATGCATATTTTCTGTAACCTATTCAATGTTTCATATACCTAAACAATTTTTTGACAAATTATACTTTATTTTCTTTTTTAAATCGACAAAAAATAGACGTGAACTTTCTTTCACATAATATTTAAACCTTAAATAAAAAATGGGAAACTTTAAACAATTAAAACTTATGCAGTAGAGCGCCGATTATTCGAACAAGTCGGAATCAACTCCAATTCGGATAGACGGCCAGACAATTTAGGGGATGTTCCAGATTATACTAAAACTTTCACACTTTATCCAGGCTTTGGACTGGTATAGCACCAGTTAGTGCGGCGTGTTTAAAAATTGTCTTTTATTTTATTTCCTTTTATTTTTATTTTTTGTCTTATTTTTTGTTATTTTCTTTTTGTCTTTTTATCATCGTCTGAACTCCAGAATTTATAATTTAAGCAAAAAAGCTTTCGATTGTTGCTGCTTGCTTCAAAGAAGGCGTTCTTTTCAATGCTTCCATATCTCTAATTATTCTCAAATACGTTAGGTGAATAGGATCAGCATTCTTCTGCCGTTCAAGCCATTTCATATGTCACCCAGAATCATTTTCAGAGCAATCGTTTTCATTTTCTTCAATTTCTTTTTCATTGTTACAGCTCCCAACTAATCGAGGATTCGACTTCACATGCTAAATCTGAAGAGGGGGGGGGGGGGGGAGGGATGGCTGGAACAGGGTATTTGGATAATTAGAAGTTGGATTAAAAAATTGTTTTGAGGGAAGTATTCTGTTCGGAAAATTGGAAATTGGGATAAAAAAAATTTTAAACAGAAATAGGCTGTTCGGAAAATTGGGAGTTCGGTTAACTGGAGTTCCGTTAATCGGCGCTCTACTGTATTGTATAATTTGTGCATGTGACTAGTATTACACAGCGCAAAGTAAAATTAATTAAAATGAAAATGAAAAACCATTCATTTGGCATAGATTATGAAACACTTTCTAAAACTAACAGTATGTTATTAAGAAATTTCATTTTTTTCATACGATGAAGCGAGATGTCTAAAATAAGCAACTTAAAAAACAAATAACTTAGCAAAAATACATTTTCAGCAACTGTTGTTTATGCCCAGTAATGTGTGTAAAATCTTCATGCCTGTATGCGATCTATAGAATTTATACACACCACCTTATGCACTCAAAATTAGAACACATTAAATATGCATTACCAGAGACTAAAACTCACTTTCAGCCATTATCGATCTTAACCGAATTTTTTTGTGTCTCTCTGTAAATGAACGATAATTACTGTTCATTTTATAATCTAAAAAAAAAAATAACATTTCGTGTGGCTCAGAGATTTCGTTATGTTTGAAGTATCATAACATCATGCAAATGCACCACAAACGATTTCCCCCCTAAATCATAATGTAATTTAACCCTTTTGAGAGTCCCTGTAAACGAACTATAACTCTACTTATTCTATATTCCTGAGAAAGAATATTGTAGTCCACTTCAATCATGTATATCAATCTCATTTAATTTTAACAGTGTTTCTACCGGATTCAAATGACACTTTTTTAAAGTTTTAATTTACTTTTATTTCGCTTGTAGTTTTTCAATGTAATAAGCATAAATAAAAAGAAAAGCTCCCAGTTAAATTAATTGGTGATATTGAGCTCACAGGCTATTCATACTAATTGTATATTATACTCTTATTTCAAAGAATAATACCCATTCAAAAATAAATTAAAGGGGGAATTAGTTCCCCCCTTTTCCCCTTTTTATACTTAATCAATGTGCCTCCAAATCTCATCAAGGAAGCACCTGATCAGAATAAACTGGTATATCAAATTTGAAGCAAATCGGATAGAAAAACTCATTTATCTAAATTAATGGGTATTAGCCCCCGTTTACCCTTTATACTTAACCACTGAATCTCTAAATCTAATCAGGGAAGCGCCTTTTCAGAATGAACCTAGAAAAAATATTTGAAGCAAGTCGGACGTTTTTATAAAGGGTTATCGAGTTACGTACATACTTACCTACATACATACATACACATAGAACCTGCGGGCACATTAGCTGTCAGGCTTTGATAGCTTATGAGCTAAACAGTATTCAGTGTATTAAAATTATTTGGAATTGTTTCAAAATAAAAACTGCAAATGAAAAACCATAAATCGAAGTCTTTTAAAAGGTATCATTTGGTCACCGGTTGAAATAGTATTAAATATGGTGACATCAATAAAATGCACCGGAAACGATTTTCCCCAATAGACCGTAATTCTTTTGTATGTCCTGTAAAAGAATTATAAATGCTAAATACTTCATTTTCAATGTGCCAAACATAGTAGAACCTCAATAATAATTAAAATTTCATGGCAATCCAAGTATATTTACGAGAGTAAAGGCAGGTCGCACACTGAGACGACAAGAGAAAAATTAAATGCAACATACGAGAAAAAATAGGTCGAAACAAAGGAGAAAACCGTTTAAAATCTGCCAACCCCCCCCCCCCCTACCTCCGAAATCGTGCAACATGTTGCATGTGTCGTCTCAATGTGCGACCTGCGGAGCACGGACAGAGAGACGGCCAGGGCCGAAACTGAGGGGGGGAGGGCAGAGGGGGCATGTGCCTCGGGCGCCAGAACAAAGGGGCGCCAAATGAAGGATTATACCTTTGGAATGGATCCTTTTCTTCTGATGGACTGATGGCTTCCATTATTATGAAACAGTCATTATAAATGAAGTGTTAGGTGAAGATGAAAGAGCAGTCATAAAAAGTTAGAACACTGATTTTCGGGTCAGAATGGGAAAAAAAATGGCTATAATTTTTTTTTTTTGAACAAAAGAATTATGGCCATTTTTTTCCCCCAATGACTACTGGACTGCATGACAATGGACTGCTGGATTTGAGAATTTCAAAAGAGTATTTGGGGGGGGGGGGGGGGGTATTATAGTATAAAATGGTTACAGGCTACTTACTGAAAGTAAAGTATGCAACTTTTTGTCCCTTTCTTGGAGTGTAAGAGAGAGTGAAAATTAACAGTTTTTTCAATATACAATTTTCAAATTAATTTAATTACTTTTTTTATCTGTAATAGGTTAGTTTCATCAGATAAATAAGTATAAATTACTACCAAATAAATTACTACTTAATTTACATATTTTAAAGACTCATTACATAAAACAAAAGTAGCAAAGTTATATAAAACTTTTGATAATTAAAAAAATATTAATGGCTGACAAAATACTTTACTTAAGAAAAAAAAAATTACATATCCGATTTTTAATTTGGTTCTTAAATTCCTAAGTATTACACTGAATTCCATCTATTTTATAAAGATTTAAAATATGTAAAAATATTTAATTATATTTATTAATTAGCAAATTAAATAAAAATATTAAATGATATGATATTAAATTTAATTGTTTATACCATTATTATCCTTATTAGCTTATATATTTTATTACGCATTAAAGACAAATAAGAATTTGCCATTTTTGCCGGTTTTTTCCATTTTTGCTCTTGGTTTTTCCCGTTTTTGTCACTGTTCTGGCAAAAATACTTGTTTGCCAGCAAAAATGCCAACCCTGTTAAATGTCAAACATATTTTTATTTATTTATTTATTTATTTGTATTATTATTTTATTTATTTATTTTATTTTTTATTTTATTTTATTTTATTTTATTTTATTTATTTTTTATTTTTTATTTATTTTTTTATTTATTTATTTTTTTTTTTTTGGGGGGGGGGGGGGGTTACCTTTGAATTTCTCTATGTCCATAAGAAGCGTCGTCCATTTTTTGTCCATTATAAAGTAAATCCCTAACAGACCGTCCCAACACTCACGTGAAAACACCTGCTCACTAATGTTAATCAAATTTAAAAATATCTCGTTCGCATTTGTTTTATTACTTTTAAATGATTTTTTTAATCGAAAAAGTAAAAAAGAATCTGTTGACCCTTTTCTATCGACCAGAAAAAGAAATTCTACCCTTTTCTTAAGCTATCGATCTCAGCTATCCAATGCAAAAAATCATTTAAAAATATTAAAATGTAAACAAGGTATTTTTTTAAATGTCTCATTGTAATAAAACTAATGAGCGGCTGTTTTTGCATGAGTGAAGAGCTTTTCATTGCGGATAATAACTTTTCCCAATTTCCTCAACATAGTGACACTTAAAATTTAAGATAATGTGTGACTCTCGAAGAAAAAAGTTATTAGTTATCAATTTTATTTTCCAATACAACACTTGCGGGCCCACATTCAAATTAGTATCGCTCCCCGCAGATTCTCTCTGCGGCCCAATCGTCAATAAATTCAAATAAAATAACAAATAAATAAAATAAACATACCTAAGCTTACCTTGTCTCTTTTACAAAGAATATTGACGAAATGGTTGTAATTCGAGCTTTTTAATTTTTTTTATCTTTTAGGTTATTAAATATAAAGGATTATATCAATATTAATCACTATTAAATACCACACATTTTACCACTTCATTCTTCCTTTGCGAGCAGAGGTAGACCGTTTCACTTACAACAGCTATAACTCAACAAACGAAAATACTTTTGTTTTGTAGCAGGATGTATAAGAAAATGTTCCCTCCAAATATAACGGACAAGTTTATTTTTTCGCAGGTGAGGAAATAGACAAGATAGAAAAAACTGGTTTAACAAGTGTTCAGCGATGCATTCCCTTTACAGCATCAGCGTAGGAAGAGGCAGGCCCCGAAATTGGGAACCTGGGCAAAGATAATTTAGGGAGGCAACATTTTTCGAATAGAACTGAAGGTCAGTCATGTGTAATGTATAAGGGGCATTCTCACAATCTTTTGACTTTTATGTCCCTGAATAATAATTTTTATTTTAGTACATTTTCTTGTTTTTTTTTTTTTGTTGTTTTTTTTGTTTTTTTCATATACTGGGGAACATCCCATTGCATGATTGCATAAGAATATTAACGAGATAAATAAGTTTTAGAGGATGTTGAGGGTCCAAATACCAGGAAAACTCCTATACCGTCCTGTGCCCCTGATGCTGATTTTTAAGTTTGGAGCTGTCTGTATAAAATTGTTTCAATAAAAGTAATTCGATGTATTTTTTTCCCCGAAACTGGGACACTTATCTTATAGAAATATGTAGCAAAAAATTAACCTGTACATATTTTTACGGTTGATATTATTTTTTTTAACTATGTCCCTGGGTTTTTCGTCCTTACCGTCCCTCTTGCTAAACTTATACAGAAAATCCCTTCAGATGCAGCCACAGAATTTTTTTCAAGTTTTTCTCATGCAGAAGTATGCTAGAGAAAAAATGTCTAAAATTCTTTGACAGGAAATTTACTGCGGAATTTAAATCGGCATTTAAATATCAATTTCAAGATCGTGGCTCTATTCGTAATCTTACCGTCCCCAAGGTTTATTCCTGTACTTTTCGAGGTAAATTAATTTTTTTTTATTTAATCCAATGTAAATAGCTGTTTCTAAAAATCAATGAATATTGTGGCTATCACTTAGTTTTAACAATATTTGCCTAAAATAGGTGGTAATTTTCCTTACCGTCCCTTTTTTCCCCATTTCGTCCCTTTTTCCCTATACCATTCCCTTTTTTCCTATACCATCCCCTTTTTTTACCTTACCGTCCCTTCTTTAACACCCCTTTAAGACAATGTTATACCAAAATTTTGTTCTAAAAATACTACATTGTTATTATTTCTTATTTGAATATCCTGTGGGTACTATGTAAATTCATTATAAGTAAAAGTTAAGAAGAAAATAAAAAGTTTTAGTGATAAAATGGTAAGGAAAATTAAACTCGCAAGTTTAACATTAACCTCAGTTAAATGAAAATTTTTTCGCTACTGACCATTTTTTCTGTATTTTGAATCATTAAGGCATTCGTCTATCAGATTAAAATATTATTTTAGCAAGTTTAATTTCACCAGATTTTTATTCCCGAAAGTCAAAAGATTGTGAGAATGCCCCATAAACAATATTTTCGCACCTTGGATTTTAAATAGAAGAAAATTCTTTGCTCCGTCAATTCTAAATAATTAAGTACTACCTTAATTAATAAAACTTCTTTTTTTTTCTTAGTACAGAACAAATCACTTTTATATAGCTTTAGAAATTTGTTTTATTAGTTTAAGATGAATTTAATAACTTCAACTTATGGAAGAGTGTCAAATACTCTAACGTGTAAATATGAGTGCATCACTTGTTACTTTCTTTTACATCTTTTTAAGTTATGCTACACACAACATAATATCAAATCAAATACATTCTACTTCACAAACAGAAAGTGTTTTTTAATAAATCTAAAAAGATAGCAGTTTTGGGTTTGTTTTTAATATTTCACTCAAAGGTAAAAGAAATAACTTTGAATACGGAAGAAAATTTATCTCATGACAATTAGAACCAATTATTTTCAACCACTAAAGTTTAGATATGATTTAAGTTCATTGCTAATACAATCTAATAAAATATTATTTCTTATTTAATAGCGCTTGAGGTTAGCTTTGCAAAAGCATTGAGGTCTGCGAGATCAAAATGAAATTTGTTTTTCAGAATGTTTAGTAGAATCTTTTAAAGACAAAATTTGTATTTCAGAGTTGGAATTGAAAAAAAAAAAAAAAGTAAATATTTTATAAATTAATATATGGATTTGGGGGCCCTTTGAGGTCCGGACTAGGCAAAGTCCCGATTTGCCCATGCGATAACAAGGGCCTGGGAAGAAGGAGTAGCCGTGCTTGGACTTTCAAATTTAATTAAGGGGGCACAGGACAAGCAGTCAAAAGCATCGCCTTCTTCAAAGTACCAAAACACAAACAATATCTAATTAAGATCTTTTTTTTTTCCTTTCTGCATATCCTTAACTACATTATCCAGAAAAATAACTGTTGTATGTCCAAAATTAATTTTTAAATTTAAAAATTCATCTCACTAATGCATGATTAATTGCTGGGCGCATGATAAAACTCTAAATTATGCATATAGAAAACAATTTTTGAACAAAATAGAATAATAACACACCTACCTCTAACTTAAAACTATAATATACACAAAAAGTTTTGTTTAAAATTTTATTTAGCACAAAAAAAGTTCAAAAATTTAAAAAATTTTTCAAGTTTTTCAAGTGCAAGTTTAAGCTTTTGAAAGCATTTAATGAGATACAAAAAAAAAAAAAAAAAAAAAAAAAAAAGGTAAAAAATAGTTGTTCGTTTCTCCAAAGTCTAAAGCACCCTCTATTTTTTTCTCCACCGCATTTTTCGAACTTTATCTTTAAAATTTATTTTCAAGAAAATACTGACATAAAGAATAGTTTTAGTGAAAACCGCAAACGAATCAACCAATTTTTCCGTTTTCTATAACCATTTGAAATTTTGGATTCTAAACTTTAATGGCGCCTATCTCCTTCGGAAGACGTTTGGGACCCTTAGTTTCCTATTTATTATTGTTTGTCTTGGTGTGTACTATCATCGCTTAAAATTTTACCCAAGAGTTTAGATTCACCCTGTATATATATATATGAAATTTGGATAAAAATGTCTCGCAGCCGGAAAACTAAGAAAAAGTAAAACTAAAAAAATAAATAAATAGATAAAAACTGTAACCAAAATAACCAAAATAGAAAAGGTACCGGTCAGAATTCAACGTCAGCAATTCTAACACACACACACACACACACACAAAAAAAAAAAAAAAAAAAAAAAAAAAAAAATCATTTAAAACTATTAAATTGAAGAGAGAAATTGTAAAAAGAACTCCCCCATAAGTTTAACATTAGCATTTCAGTTTCTTTGCATGACTAGCGTAGTCTCACGTGAAAACATTTGCACGCTAATGTTAAACCTATGGGAGAATTCTTTTTAGAATTCTTGCTTGAATTTTAATATATATATTTTTTTTTCATATGATACCTGAGGTCGATATCTAACGTTGTACGTTTTTAATTTTTCGAATTTCGTTGCATTTTTTTAATGAGGATACTTTAAATTTCAGAACAGGTTCCAAACAGTTGTCCAAAAGTGAAAGTGTTCAAATATTAAAAAATAATGCAACGAAACCTGAAAAAGCACAAAAGCACCACATTAGATATTGATCTCGGGTAGGGGAGGTTTGATACATAGGAAAAATTGATATATTGACAATTTTTTTCAACAAATCGCATTAACAGCCATTCCAACACATGTAAAGGCTTCTTTTATTTGCAGAAGCCATCATTAGCTGGACTAATCAGTGAAGAACTGGCTACTGGCAACTTTTATTTTCTTTTAATTTTGAATTTTTTTGGAATGTCAATGTAAATTTTTTCATTGACGGATTTTCTTTCATAACTCTTATTATTGTGAAGATAATATCTCGTAATTTTTTTTGTTTATAAAGCACATTGTTAGAATTACTTTTACTCGAAAGTAGATCGCCATTTTGCAACTGCATTTATATAAAGTGATTGAAAATCCAATAAGGCATAATAGGGAGAAATGATACATTAGTACTGGGGAGAAATGATACACTTGTATATTTGAAATTTAATAGTTTTTTTTAAGCTGCAAACTAATATAGGACTGTAATATCCGTTACTGTTTTACAACAAGAGCTACCGAAATTGGTAAGGAGGATTAATTGGTAAAGCTATTCCGAAATCATTTTTTCTTACAAATATTTTATTTTATCTGGATTTAAAAAGACTGAAACTTATACTTTTGATCTTAATTGTTTCGACAATACCTATTTCTTTTACCCTCAACATCTTCTTGTGATCAACTCCACAAAACCAGTGAGTTAAATTTGAATCAGTTATCTACTGACACGACACCTAAAATATCTTTAGATGAAAATACAGGGCCGTCGCGTACACAAATTTACAAGTCTCCCAAGGTCCCAAGGATATTAGACGTTATCCCAAGAAAACAACTTCAATCACAAAGGGTGGAAAACGTAAAGTAAAATCTTTAATATTGATTGATATTATTGTCATTAAAAGAAATCTTGATGAATAATTTAAAGTTAGAGATTTATTTTTGAAAAAGTGAGTTAATAGGATTGTTTATTATTTTTATTTTTTTTTCTTTTGGAATAAACATTTCTGAAACAAAAATATGTCAGTGTCAGTTCTTTTATAATTTTACTAAAATATTTCATGATTTATCATAAAAAAATTATATGACACAAAAATGGAATCGTCTGCATTTTTTTTTTTTTAATTTGCATAACAATGTATCAAATTTCCCTTGCAAGTGTATCAATTCTTCCCAGTAATGCGGAGATTTGATACAATAGTAACCATTCCTAATAATTCGTATATATTTTTTGAATGATTATTTTTTAAATTAACTATATTTTTAATAAATATATAAAAGGTCACTTTATAAGAAAACCCGAGAAATTTGCTTAAAAGTAGCTTTCTAAGGGTTATAAAAAATTAGTAAAAAAGCAAGTTAACAAATTACAGCGACCAATTGGAAAATGATTTTTTCGAAGACTAAAATTTAAAACATAAAAAATCGCACGGAGTTGACGTACGCCATGAATTAAACATTAACATTCATGGACCCATCATGAACAAATTTTAAAAGAAATTTCAGTTTTACAATTTTCGGTACTATAAATTTTTAAACTTCTACGGTCATACATTACGTACGCCACGGATTAACATTAATATTCCTGGACCAATTTTAAATGAAATTTCATACATTACATACGCCACGGATTAACATTAATATTCCTGGACCAATTTTAAATGAAATTTCATACATTACGTACGCCATGGATTACATTTTTTGGTACTGTAAATTTTTTAACTTCTACGGAGCTGGTCATACATTACGTACGCCATGGATTAAACATTAATATTCCTGGACCAATTTTAAATAAAATTTCATTCTTAAACTTCTAAACATCCTACAATAATACTTTTTACACCGTCGTATAGAGAAAAATGTACTTTTAAATGCAATTTGTTTGAAAGCTGTATCTCAATTTGTTTCTGAGTTATTATTTTTCTTTTTTGTAGTTTTTATTACTTTTTTGTCATAGTGGCAACAGAAGTAGCCATCTCTGTTGAAAATAAAGGGAAAATACAGATTACTGTACAGACCAATCAGAAAACGAATAAAATGCGGATTCAACCAATAAAAAGCTTCCGATTTGTTTTTGATTTCCTACCCTGACAGAGGACAATAACTATTTTTCCAAATGGTTATAAAAAGTGCATCATATCTCCCCTACCTCCCCTATCCCATGAAAGAATTTTATTTAAAAGTAATAATATGCAAGCGAGATATTTGTCGAAATGGAAAAATCCACGAATCGGAACGCTATTTCAAAATTATTGTCCAGTATTTTTTAAGTACAGTAAAGTCTCGATTATTCGAGTCCCGCTTAACCTAGTTTCCGCTTTAACCCAGTTATTTTCTTCTGGTGGACTGATAGCTTCCATTATTATGAAACAGACATTATAAATGAAGTACTACGGGAAGATGAAAGAGCAGCCGTAAAAAGTTAGAACTCTGATTTTCTGGTCAGAATCTCTCTATTCGAAAACAAGTGGGTAAGTGTGATCATACATTGCACAAAGGATTTCGTTTAATATTCCTTTCAAAACACTTTCTTTCAAAAAGTCCAGTACATTTATTGCCATGGAATACCTTCTAAATTTTGGCAAACACAACCTAAACTATGTTAAAGTTTCAAACATATTCGCCTTGTTATATTTCCTAATTTTGTTCGCCCCCCCCCCCCAAAAATGCTACGATATATCACATGACGGGTATCTGCCAAATTTAGAAAAGTGCCCCCCTTGGGGGGGAGTGGGCAGATGGTCACCATGATTTTTGACGCGGCCTGATTTAAAAAATGTATGTTATGTTTTATAAGCCATATTAAAGTTTCAAACAGATCGTCCAGTTATATTTCCTAATTTTGTTCGCGCACCTCCCTCACCCCCCCCCCCCTCCTCGAAATGCGACGCGCCCTTCTTCTTTATAATTTATTATCGTGTATTATAAAGTATCTTAAAGTTTAAAACAGATTGAATTGTTAGATTTCCTACTTTAAATGAAATCGCGGTCTGTTAATTCCACATTCCACCACCAGGGAGCGCACTGTATTCTTAACAAAAGCGTATCTGAACGAAACTCCTTTACACAACCCATTAGTAGATATCTTACTCGAGGGGGTGGCGGTCTTCAGCAAGAATTTAAGATAATTGTTGAAATTACTATTCGGAAATAGTGGTAATTTAACTTTTGACATATTTATATTTAATAAGTATAAGTAGCATGTATCTGAGGACTCCATCAAAAAACGCACCTGAAACGGTATGAAACAAAAAAGAAATATTTTGCCCCTCCCCCTCTCCCCACCTTCCCGAAATTTCACGCGCCATTTTTTATAAACTTTTTCTAATGTGTTATAAACTATCGTAAATTTTCAAACAGATCGCCATGTTATATCTCCTAATTTTAACAAAAATGTTAGTTCCACATTCCACCACCAGGGAGCGCACTCTATTCTTAACAAAACTGTATCGGAAGGAAACTCCGTTAAACAACCTATAAGTAGATATGTTACTCGAGGTGGTGGCGGTCTTAATAAGAAATTAAGATATTTGCTGAAATTACTATTAGGAAATAGTGGTAACTAAACTTTAGACAATTTTATATTAAATAAGTAGCATATATCTCAGGACTCCCTCAGGAAGTCAAATAAAGCGGTCAGAAACGCTAATTTTTTAAATAGAAATCTAGCGCCCCCCTCCCTTCCCGGAATTTCGCGTGTCATTCTTTCTTACACTTTATCTTATGTGTTATAAAATATCTTAAAGTTTCAAACAGATCGACTTGTTAGACTTCCTAATTTTAACAAAATCGCGTTATGTTAGTTCCACATTCCACCACCAGGGAATGCACTCTATTCTTAACAAAAGCATATCTGAACGAAACTCCATTAAGCAATCTTTCCGTAGATAGATGGGTCGGGATGGTGGCGGTCTTAAACAAGAATTTAAAATATTTGCTGCGGTAACAAACGCTAAGATTTTAAAAATAATTCTATAGCTCCCCCCCCCCCTCCTCGAAATATCACACTCCATTCTTTTTTACACTTTTTTCTATGTGTTATAAACTATCTTAAAATTTCAAACAGACTGAGTGGCGGTCTTAACCAATAATTCAAAATATTTCCTGAAATTACTATTAGAAAATAGTGGTATGAAGCAAACTTTCTGATGATGAATGAGTTATACTTATCTCATTTCGCTGTTCAAAAAGCCCAGGCAAATTATTAGATTTCCTAATTTAAGTTAATTCGTGGTTAAATAAGCGCGTCTCTTCATTTTAATCGACGCATTTGATAGGAATAAACCGATTAATTAAATAATAATTAATATTTCAGCTTGTAATTAAGACAGGATTTAGATATGGGTATCAATGAAATCAGCGAGAAATTTGACATCGGGATGCCAAAAAATTTAATATTTAAAAAGTTAAAATTTCGTATTAAAATATGCTATTAAGGAAAACCGCAGCGTCGTCATGTCTACCTGCTTTCCCGCCGAATTGAAATCTTTTTATTTCCTTGTCTTTCCAATTAAAGAAATTAAATTTTTATCGATCGATTTTTAGTGGATATTTTAACTTATACACATCGCAGAAATGTGAACTTTATACCAAATGAAAGTAGATTTTTTTCTGCGTCTATCTATTCCATTTACAAATTTCTCGGACCAATATTTTCTGATATACGATTTCACTTTAAAATCTCCACTTCATTTTTCGGCTTAATTTCCTCCGTGGTAACCGTGCATTCGGCTGATTTTACTGGCAACCCTTAGAAGAAACACGGATGATTTCGAGAAAGTCCGTTTGAATTTGCGTTAAAAAGGTGGATTGGTAATTTTAGAAGTTAATTAGCCCGTAATTCGGTTAATTACCAACTTTTTCAAAATTTTATGATTTGTTGTTTGATGTGAGGTGTTCAGCTATAAGTACCCAAAATTTCAAGTCTCTAACATGTATAGTTTCTGAGAACGGGCTCTGTGACGGACAGACAGACAGACAGACAGAGAAGCGAGACGAATAGGGTTTCGTGAGATGAACGAAACCCTAAAAAAGTAACTACCGCTGTCACCGCCGCCGCCGGTTTTGAATTTTTTGTGACCGGAGGTGTTTCTTCGTTAATATTAAAAAAACTGTTGCATACAAAAATATGAAAATCGGTAGTATTATAGAAAAATGTTTGATAAACACGCTGATGCCGACAGTTTTCAAATCGAAAAATTATTTTAAGAGATATTTAATGCCAAAGTTGGACAAAATCGTTCCATTAAAAAAGTTTTATAGGAGCAAAAACTGTACATAGGAATTTAATCCTTTTTAGATCATTTTATGCGTCAGAATTTCCCGGTGTGCAGATTGCAGTTAGTTTTTTAATTTGAATAATTTTTCGAGGTTTTATTTCTATTTTAAATTCAAATTTTCAGCATTTCGAGAGATATTTTTTACAAATTTTAGAAAATTGTATTAATTTAAACTGTTGCGCAAACAGTAATGTTTGCTTCAAATTAAAAATTTATTTTACACGTGACTATTATAAACAAAAAATATAAAAAGCAGGAACTCATTGAAAATTACGTCATAAAAACTATAGTTACACGGAATTTTAAATGAGAAAGAATATTGTAAAATAATAAATTCAGTGACATGCGTTAGAAGTCCTAAATAGGAGAATTTACGTCATATTACACTTATTACGTAAAATGAACAAAAAATAATATTGCAAAACAGTTTTAATTTAAAAATTGCGCGAGACATTTACTTGACATTTTAAGATGATCATAATATTTCATTTCTAACAAAAGTATTTTGACGTGAATATTAAAAAGAGAAAAAAAAGTTTGGTGAAAATTACGTCAGATTATAATTGTCAGATTCAAATTATAATTCTATCTTCCGAAATCTTTTTAAAGCCGATCAAATTAGTGTGCTGTTAGAGTCTTCGGTGTCTGAACAGGGGTTGACGAGCATAGCTCGTAGGGGGCAGAGCCCCCTAGTGGGATAAAAAATGGTCATAATTTTTTTTGAAGTTGAATGAGCAGTTTTACGGCTGCTCTTTCATCTTCCCCTAACACTTCATTTATAATGGCTGTTTCATAATAATGGAAGCTATCAGCCCATCAGAAGAAAATATCCATTCCAAAAGTATAAGTTCAAAAAAAAAAAAAAAAAAAAAAAAAAACTATTGAATACTTTGAGCAGAAAGAAGGGGCTACATCTGCAATTTTCATGACACTAATAGAATTACATAGCTGCCAATTTGTGTGGTTTCGTTACCTCTAAAATCGAATAAAATTTTTTGATCTATTTAATCGTTGACAATTGTTGATTTCGGCTATTAAATTAGGCAAAATTTACTGGTAAGTTTTAGAGGTAAGAAAAAAATCTTAGAAATTGGTAGCTATGCAGTAGCGTAATACTGCAGAAAAAAAATTAATAACTGCAGCAAAATTAATGTTACTAGTACCATACAAATTAATGAATTAAGTGAAAATTTAAATTTCATCTCCTTAGTTAGTGACGATTTGTGTAAATTCGGTTTATAGGTGTTTTTTGCTTATCCGAGGTGATCTTGGTCCATATTAACTTGGATTATCGAGACTTTACTATGTAGCAAATTTATACTTAAACGTAGAAAAATCAATTTTAAAAAATGCACTCAAGTTTCTAAATAATTAGACAAAAAAACGTTACAGAAAGCATTGTAAGCTAAATGTATAAAACTGCAGTAATATTTTTTTATAATTCCACGAACCGGAACAATATTTTCCATACTTTCACGAACCGGAACAATATTTGTCACAATTTCACGAACCGGAACATCGTCCCGGTTTGCTCCGGTACATTTCGAGCCCTGGTCTCACGGATATTAGACTTTATCCCAAGAAAACAACTTCAACCACAAAGGGTCGAAAACGTAAAGTACAATCTTTAATATTGATTCATATGATTGTCAAAAAAAAAAAAAAAAAAAAAGTTTGATGAATAATTTAAAGTTAGAGATTTATTTTCGAAAAAGTGTGTTAATAGGATTGTTTAATTTTTTTTTTTTTTTTTTTGGAATAAACATTTCTGAAACAAAAATATGTCATTGTCAGTTCTTTTTTAATTTTACTAAAATATTTCAAGATTTATCATAAAAAATTGTATGACACAAAAATTTAATCGTCTGCATTTTTACTTTCTTCTATCTTCAATAGAAAAAGGTATTGTAATCGAAATTTTTTTCGACTTCCGGTTTTCGAAGAATTTACACGTTTTAGGGGTCAGAGATCACAAAAAACATGTTTATAGAAAATGTCTGTCTGTCCGTGTGTCCGTATGAAGTTATGCTTAGAATTAAACCAATTTTTTAAGTTTTTCGCTACGGCAAGCAGGTTCTCCCTGAATTTGGAAAAATTCTGCCGGTAGGAGGCGCTTTAATAGCGATTTTTTGCATTTTAAATATTGTACCATCGAAAAGTGTATGAAGTTATTCATAGAATTCAACCAAATTTTTCGTGTATGTTTTTGGCCATGGCAAGAAGGTCCTCCCCGAATTTGGAAAAAAATCCGCTGGTAGGGAGCCCTGTAATAGCGATTTTTATGCATTTTGAATATTGTACCATCGAAAAGTGTATGAGAATAGTGTATGAGTGTATGTAGAATAGAACCAAATTTTTAATTTTTTCTATCTTCAATAGAAGAAAGTATTCTAATCAAAATTTTTTCGACTTCCGGTTTTCGACGGACTTACACATTTTAGGGATCAGAGATCACAAAAAACATGTTTATAGAAAATTTCTGTCTGTCCGTGTGTCCGTGTGTCGCCCTTGTGCCATCAAAAATTGTATGCAGTTATGCATAGGATTGAACCAAATTCTTTTTTAACGTTTTTGGCTACGGTAAGCAGGTCCTTCCTGAGTTTGGAAAAATTCCGCCTGTAGGGGGCACTGCAATACCGATTTTTGTGCATTTTTAATATTGTACCATCGAGAAGTGTATGAAGTTATTCATAGAATTGAACCAAATTTTTTGTGTATGTTTTTGGCCATAGCAAGAAGGTCCTCCCTGAATTTGGGAAAAATCCGCCGGTAGGGGGCGCTGTAATAACAATTTTTGTGCAATTTTGAATATTGTACCATCGAAAAGTGTATGACGTTATGCATAATTCTAATAAAAATAATAATAAAACTAATTAAAATGAAATATTGACATGAGATAGAAGAAAGTTTTGGGATTGGCACATCCAACTAGTTTTTTTTTTTTCAATTTGCATAAAAATGCATCAAATCTCCCTTGCAAGTGTATCAATTCTTCCCAGTAATGGTTAGATTTGATACAATAGTAACCATTCCTAATAATTCGGATATATTTTTTGAATGATTATTTTTTAAATTAACTATATTTTTAATAAATAAATAAAAGGTCCCTTTATAAGAAAACCCGAAAAATTTGTTTAAAAATAGATTTCTAAGGGTTATAAAAAATTAGTAAAAAAAAAGTGTATCATATCTCCCCTACTGCCCGTATCTCATGAAAGAAATTTATTTAAAAGTAATAATATGCAAGCGAGATATTTGTCGAGAACGCTCCCATAGGTTTAATATTACCTTGCGAATGTCTTCGTGTGACTAATTTAATCTCCCAATTCATATAATTGTGACTTTAACCCATTTATGCCTAGCGTCCCATTTTTGGGACGTTACGAATTTTAATAGATTTGCTTAATTTTTTTCTTCATTATAACATGAAAATTGTATGAAATAATTATCTATAAATGTCTTTATCTATTGCCGAGAGATGAAAGCATAAGATTAATATTTATGTGCTCAAATGAAGGCCTTTTTTCGGTGTTTATGGATGTTTCATTTTTGAAGATAGCGAAATGTAAAAAGTAAGTTTATTTGTATTTTTTGCATCACGGATCCAAATAAATAAGTCATAATCTTAACTTGTAGGCTTCTTTGAAATATGTAATACTTTTTTAAATTGAGAAAATATATGTTCAAACCTATTTTTTATGCATGTTTGTAACGTACAAAATATAGAGCGCAAGGCGCAAATGGGTACATATTACTGTTAGACATTTAGGGGGCAGTTATTTATGTAAAGTCCTTTTCAAGATGATTTTGAAATAAATTGTATTTTAGCCTCAAATACGATTTTTCTTAATTTATTATTAATAATACTTATAATGTTATTAATCTCTGTAAAGAAATAAATATATTTTTTAGTAGATCATAAAAATACTAATTATAGTATATAATATACAATTTAAAGACTTAACTTATATACATTTAGAAAAATCATGTAATTATGCATTTTTCCACCTATAGATATCCCCATATTTAGTACATTTACATTTTATCAAATAAATACAAAAATATTTTAGCGTAATTTTTTAGGTAGCTTTCATTACAAAAAGCTACATATTGCAGCCGTTCGGAGGAAAGCGATTTCAAAAAATTTTGGTATATTTTCATCGATCATGACCCCCAGACCACGAAACCACCCTCCGTTCAAAATTGACATATATAATGCTTTTAAATTTTATTAACAATAGTTTTTTTAAATACATTGTGTGGTTTATATTAGGTTTATAATTCTCTATATATAAGGATATGTTTGGTTTTGCTGTTTAAAAAATTATTTACATTCAAATGCTTACAAATATTTATCTTGCGACAGTTGATTCATATAAGTAATACTAGATGGCAGCACCAAAACTTGTCTCTTTAAGATAGCTCTAAATTTTAATTTTTCTTGCTCCATTTCAGTTATAATTTAATACACCAGGGGGTATTTTTAGCTAAATTTTGACGATATTGTTAAACAGTTATTAATTAATTTAATAGTGCATTTTAAATAATGTAATTACTATCTATTTATTTTATATTATATTAAATGTATTTAACAAGGTATTTCAAATTTTATTTCAAAATTTATTAACTGCATCCTTTGATATCAATTACTGTGATTTCTTAACTGTTTTATTCACCTTGATCTTTATGATATTCTGGTAGACATGTGCGCGTGGTTATTTGTAAAATACTGAAATATTAATCGGTATGGTGTTTATTATTTATATTTTATATCCTATAAATATTTAAATACGTTTTATTGATTCTTCCATTTCATATTATTTGTTTCTATTCTGTTTTCATTTTTAATCAATTCACTTGATTTTAATGGTTGTTTGGGCACAGGGGAAAAAAATTTTTAGCTTTAGCTTATTTTTCTCACAGAAAACAACCATTTTGCTTATATCATTGAATTCTGTGCCCTTGACAACGTAATTCAATATATAAGCTTTTCCATTTTTTGTCGGTGTCCACTTTTTTCTTTTTCTTCCATAATAATTCTTATAATATATATATTTTTTTATATATATATACTTACAGCTTTAATTCATAATAATTGACGGTGGTAGGTTATGTTTAATTAATGGTTATATATATATATATATATATATATATATATATATATATATATATATATATATATATAACCATTAATTAAACATTAGAATATATCTATATTATATCTGATATATATATATATCTGACCTATGTCATACTCTAACTCTCGTAATTATGAACCGATTTCGATGTAATTCGGTGTGTACATAGAACATACCAATGTCTCGACCGAGTTCGTTGGCCAGCTTCATTGGTCGTTTTGTTTCAAAATGGCGGCCATTTAAAAATTTTTTAAAGATTTAACATTTGAAATGGGGTACAAAAAAATTAAAAATGGAAAAATATTTTTTTCTTAGGTCTTTGACCTTTATACAAAGATTCTGGAGCAGTTTTCGTTTCGTCTATATCTTAAAAAATGGCTGAGATAGCATTTTGTATTTCTAGCGTGGCTGGCATTTTGAAACGTCCTGAATTTTGTCATGCGATAAAAGGCGTATTTATGAACCGATTTCGATGTAATTCGGTGCTTACCTAGTACATACCAATGTCTCGATCGAGTTCGTTGGCCAGCTTCATCCGCCATTTTGTTTCAAAATGGCGGCCATTTAAACATTTTTAAAAAAATTTAAAATTTGAAATGTGGTACCAAAAAATTGAAAATGGAAAAATATTCTTTTCTTATGTATTTGACCTTTATACAAAGATTTCGGAGCAGTTTTTGTTTCGTCTATATCTTAAGAAATGGCTGAGTTATAGTATTTTGAATTTCTAGCGTGGCTGACATTTTGAAACGTCCTGATTTTTGTCACGTAATAACAGGTGTATTTATGAACCGATTTGGATGTGCCTTGGTGTGTACATAGTACATACAAATATCTCGACCAAGTTCGTTGGCCAGCTTCATCCGCCATCTTGTTTCAAAATGGTGGCCATTTAAAAAAATTAAAAAATAAAAAAATTAAAATGAGACACCATAAAATTGGAAAATGAAAAAGATTTTCTTGTATGTGTTTGACCTTAATACAAAGATTCCGGAACAGTTTTTGTTTCGTCTATATCTAAAAAAATGGCCGAGTAATAGCATTTTGAATTTCTATTGTGGCTGACATTTTAAAACGACCTGATTTTTGTCACACGATAACAGGCGTATTTATGAACCGATTTGGATGTAACTTGGTCTGTACATAGTACATTCCAATGTCTCGACCAAGTTCGTTGGCCAGCTTCATTCGCCATCTTGTTTCAAAAGGGTTGCCATTTAAAAATAAATTAAATTTAAAATTTAATATGAGGTATTAAAAAATTGGAAAATCGAAAAAAAATTTTTTTATGTGTTTGGCCTAGATACAAAGATTCCAGAGCAGTTTTTGTTTCTGAAAATTTGTTCTTTTGTTTATATCTTAAAAAATGTTTGAATTATAGGACTTTGAATTTCTAGCATAGCTAACATTTTGAAACGATCTTGTATTTGTCACGCGATAACACACGTATTCGCCTATTTCGATGTAAGAAGGCATTTGGATAGTATACATCAATACCTCGACCAAGTTCGCTGGACAGATTCATCAGCCATCTTGTTTGAAAATGGCGACCATTAAATTAAAAAAAATATATATATTTAAAGTGAGGTGCAAAAAAATTAGAAATTGAAAAGGGTTTCTTTCTTAAGTATTTGACCTTGATATAACGATTCAGGAGCATTTTTTGTTTGTCTTTACCTTAAAAAATGGCTCAGATATAGCAGTTTCAATTTCTATTTTGGGTGACATTTTGAAAAATCTGATTTTTTGCATGCGCCAGCACTCTTATATGCCAACCGATTCCGATGTGAGTGAGCATGTGCACAGCAATTACTAAGGTCTCGACCAAGTTCACTGGTTAGCCTCATCCACCATGTTGTCTTAAAATGGCAGGCACTTCAAGAAATCGCCGAATTTGGCAGCCAAATATAAGTTACTTTAAAGACAAGCAGCTTGGATAAAGCTGACTAATTTTGCGAAATTCTCATTCATTATACTGATAAAAATTAGTATTGAATCTCCTATATTCGGTTTCCACTAAATTGAGCTTCGCGTGTTTGAATGATATAAGTTGGCTTTTTTAAAATAAGGAATATGAAAGCTACCTCTTCCTCCCGGCACTGGCCGGAAGGACTTTTTAGTATTTTTCCACTTCATTTTGCAACATTTCAAAGTGATTTTACCAACAAATTTAAGAAAACAAAAATTCAGGCATAAATGGGTTAAACGCCTCAATTCTACAACTACCGTAAAATCTTTTAAACTGAAATCTGTATATACGGAATCCGGTCTTCAATGGCACATACCATATGAATTATGACATATATTTATCACACAAGAAATTGAAAAAAAATTTGGAGAAAAAGTAAGGAATTTCCATAAATATGTTAGGTGTTATGAAGAACTTTTCAAAATGCCCCATGTTCATTCCATATCCATTAAAATCCACAATATTTTTTATGCCAGTTTGGGTTACATATACAAATAAAACTGTGCATAGTCTTTTTAATCTAAATATAATTGGAAAAGTTAAAGGTAATTAAGTGCATAAATATGATATGCAGAAAAGCTGAAAATTTCACAAAATGTAGAAAATATTTTTTTTTTCTTACCTATATATTCAAATATATAAAATTCAATGCACAGTTTTATTTGTATATGTAAACCAAACTGGCATATTGATATGGAATGCACATGGGGTGTTTTGAAAGTTCTACATAATGCGTAAAATATTCAGGAAGACTTTTTATTTCCCCACCCCCCCTCACCCATTTTTTTTTTTTATTTTTTTATTTTTTTTTATTTTTTTTTATTTTTTTTTGTGATAAATATATGCCGTAATTCATATAGTGTGTCCTTGAATAGTATTTAAAGTTCAATGGAAAAATAAATTTAAAAAAATGAGTTTGAAGGTCTTTTGTTCCCTTAAGGCTGTTCTCAAATCCAAAAGGGCAACTTTCTAATATAAGTTTTAATTTATATTTGTTCGAAAATGCATGAAACTAGCTGGTGTTGTTGTTCAGAAACTATGTCATCGAGCTGTTTTTTCCATATTTTTGCAAACGCAATAGATCTTTCAGAAAATAATGTTAAAGTGGGCGTTTTGAACCGAATTTCCGCGCGAAGGAAGAAAGAGCACTCAAGAGCGGGCGAAAAACGTGTTTGTCACGTGATCAAAAATGATTATAACTCAATAGATAATTGATTGATCAAAAAATGGAAAAAACAGTTCAATTCCAAATCACTTCCATGGCCAGGCTAAAAAATGAATTTGTAAATGTGTCAAAACGTTTTGCACTTGTTGAGCAGAGCAGTTAAGAACAGCCTTAAAGAAAATATTATATATTTGCAAGAGAAAAATATGAACAATTATACCTGCTAAGATAGAAACCTGTTTAAAGCGGAATATATTTCTGTTCCTTTCCGTTCGGTGCTCAAGGTTTTAATAAATCAATATTTGACAAAGCTGACTACGTAACGTAGTTCAAATTTACGTATTTAATGATTACACACTTAAAATTTCCAAAATCCGGCTATTAGAGATTTATTAAAATTCTCGTAGTAAATTTTCTTTTTAAAGAGCGCCAAAATCCATGTTTGCCACGGGTGCAAAAAAAGTTAGTTTTGGCCTTGAAACACATAATTTATTGCTACCAATATATAGAAGTTGATATACACGATTAAGTCTGTGGGAAACATTTTAATAATCGGGGCAGAACTACGTTTTTCACGGTTTTTAAGAAAATTGAAAAAATTGTCCTATTTTTGAAATGACGTACTGCACTTGCTATTGAGTGCATAAAAAAGTTGTAAAAATGAGAGTTGTAGAGAATTTTGTCCTATTTAACATTGTAATTGACAAATAATATGCTACGGCGACGGGTCTCGAGATATTTAAAAACAAATTAAAAAAAGTCCCATAATTTTGTCGTTTTTTCTTTTTTGGCCACAGAATATTTAGCCTTAAGAAATTTTGTTGGAAAACTTGTTTTTTTCATGTTGTCAACGGCATCATTATAAACAAGTCAGAAAAAAATATTCTACCCGACCTTTTGCAAGGTAATCCCCTTTTTTTGGTACATTTCCCCTGTACTATCTGTCATTTCACGATATATTTTCAAGAGGAAACCAATGATTACACTGAAAATCGAACAACAGCCGAGCCATCCGCCCTTATCGCCAAAACCGAAGCTACAGTAAAATTTCCTGGATAAACTACAACGGTAAATGAAAGGTCAACCAGGGGTAAATTTTCAAGAGGAATTATGCCGTAAATCCACAGCGCCCTAAATACACGGCCAAATCGTTAAATTAACTTCGGTGGGATCATGTGATCAGTTGAAGGCGGATGAATATAAGCGAAAGAAACTAGAGGTCTGCAAGGACCGAAAATTTCAGGCCCGGGCCCGGCCCGGTATAACAGCAAAAGTTCGGCCCGGCCCGAGTGAATTGCTGCAAAAACTTGATTTTTACGTCGATTTGGTTAAAAATTTGACTCTTGCGAGGAGTTCTGAACAAAAATACTTATCTTAAATTTTTTTTCATGTTTCTAAACTTCATTTTTATATAAGTGCCGCAGGCTGCGTTATTTATTTTTCCAATGAATCGCTATTTAGTCTATGTAAATGCATCAGTTTTCATTAATATTGTCAATCCATATTGCATGTATTGAAGTGTTAAAAATCTGAAAAATACTATACAGTAAAATCTTCTAAGACTCAATTACATAGAAAAGAAAAAAAAATGCGTTATAGACAAGTTCCCTTCTTAGTAAATGTAAATGTATTTTATAGTCTTTTCTTACGTATTAGTATATTAATTTTGCATGTATCAAGACGTTTTTCAGTTTAATACAGGATTCCGTCATAGGCAGGTTCCTTTTCACACGTTTTACTATATTTTAATTAGCCTAGAAATTTACTATTCTTGAAAAAGAATAAATGTTAATGTTTAATTGTAGAATAATGGCGATTCAAAAGTATGCATATTTTGCAAAAATCTTTGGGCCAGGCTTAATTTTACTGACCTTTGAACGGACAGGTCACGCCGAGACAATGATTTTCATACGGGCGGACCCAAAACTTGGACTGAAAATTTTGGGCCGTGAAGGTTAGGAATGAAACCAGACCCGGCTCTGTACAGAAAAAGTCCTTCCGGCCAGTGCCGGGAGGAAGAGGTAGCTTTCATATTCCTTATTTTAAAAAAGCCAACTTCTATTATTCAAACACACGAAGCTCAATTTAGTGGAAACCGAATATAGGATATTCAATACTAATTTTTATCAATACTAAATCATTATGAATGAGAATTTCGCGAAATTAGTCAGCTTTATCCAAGCTGCTTTTATTTAAAGTAATTTATATTTGGCTGCCAAATTCGGCGATTTCTTAAAGTGCCTGCCATTTTAAGACAACATGGTGGATGAGGCTAACCAGTGAACTTGGTCGAGACCTTAGTAATTGCTGTGCACATGCTCACTCACATCGGAATCGGTTGCTATATACAAGTGCTGTCGCAGGCAAAAAATCAGGTTTTTCAAAATGTCACCCACATTAGAAATTGAAACTGCTATATCTGAGTCCTTTTTTAAGATAAAGACAAACAAAAAATGCTCCTGAATCCTTATATCAAGGTCAAATACTTAAGAACAAAATCTTTATCAATTTCTAATTTTTTTGCACCTCACTTTAAATATAATTTTTTTTAAATTTAATAGCCGCCATTTTGAAACAAGATGGCTGATGAAGCTGGCCAGCGAACTTGGTCGAGATATTGATGTATACTATCCACATGCCTTCTTACATCGAAATAGGGGAATACGTGTGTTATCGCGTAACAAATACGAGATCGTTTCAAAATGTTAGCCATGCTAGAAATTCAAAGTGCTATAATTCAAACATTTTTTAAGATATAAACAAAAGAACAAATTTTCAGAAACAAAAACTGCTCTGGAATCTTTGTATCAAGGCCAAACACATGAAAAAAATCTTTTTTCATTTTCCAGTTTTTTAATACCTCATTTTAAATTTTAAATTTAATTTTTTTTAATGGCAACCCTTTTGAAACAAGATGGCGAATGAAGCTGGCCAACGAACTCGGTCGAGACAGTGGTATGTACTATGTACAGACCAAGTTACATTCAAATCGGTTCATAAATATACGCCTGTTATCGCGTGACAAAAATCAGGTCGTTTTAAAATGTCACACTCTAAAATTGGGAGGAGTGAAAAGTTCACTTTTTGAAAGAGTGACAGGCATTTTTACTCTTTTTGGAGTAAGTTTTATAAAAATACACTCCTTAAAGAGTGGAGTTTTCCACTCTCTAGAAAGGACTAGCGTCTTGGTGTAATTCCGCTCCCTATGGAGATCGTAGTGACTGGATTCAACTAAGTCCAATCGAAGCTAGATTTGGCGAAGTATTGCTAGTTTCGCGTAATTCCAAAGGGTTTCGCCTCCCTCCCCCCCCCCCTCCCTTCACGGAAAAATAACATTTTTGATAATGTGTCTTCTAATTGTCATAAGTACTTGCATTTTGTAGGCAGGCACATTCTGAATAGAATCATACTTAAATTTGAAAAATCCTAAAAAAATATATATACCTTTGTTTCAGAATTAAAACAGTCATAGACACTAGAAATTTTGAATGAGTAAATAACCTTAATTAATAGTGATGCGAAAATACTCCCAATTGAAATTTTAATGAGTGGGGTCCAAAGAATGTTTTCCCCCTCCCCTCCCCTGATAAAAAAAGTAACACTTCTGTTTATGACCCTTCAAATTTTCTTAGCATATATACTATTAAGGCTTTACCTGCATACAAAATTTAAAATACCTTTGATTATTCGAAGTCATACCACCAAAACTTTTTTTTTTAATCAAGGAGGGGTGGGGGTGGGGGTTAGATTATCTTCTCTTAAAGTTTTCAATAAAGTAACACTTAAACAGGATTACTATTCAAAATGTACCTGCCTGCAAAATTCAGGTATCAATGTCAATCTAAAGAATAAAATTGCATTTTTGGGGAAGAGGGGGGGTTGATATCCAAGAGCCTAAAATGCAGGCATGAAAGTGGGAAATAGGAAAAAAGGAGGAAAATCTTTTCGGTCCATATGATGGCGCCAAACTTTTAAAATTTAGACACATTTTAAGTTATTTACGGGATAAAATGAAATATAATTGTACGTTGTTATTTTCTTTTCATAGCTTAGAAAGCACTAAAAACAAATTTAAACTTTTAAATCAAAAGTGTTGCATAAATAGAAGAAAATATTCTATTCCAAAAAGAACATTATGAAACTTCCTTTTTCTTTTAAAGTCTAAAAAACTTTCATTTCTGGTCTTTAATCAAATTCATTTACACGACTTTCATATGATTATAATATAAACTTCCCTTTGATTTGATAGATCTTTTGCACAGCAATTCAGAAAAAAAAAAAAAAAAAAAAAAAAACTCCAAGGATTTTAGTTAAACAAAATGTCTGTTTATTAAATTTTCAAGATCTCCCCCCCCCCCTCCCCCACCTTATATGCTTCCAATATTTTCTTTGCATTTTTGCATCAATCCAGATAATGACCAAAATTATTTTTAAAAAGGTGGAATTCCACCTTTAGGAGGAACACTTTCATGCCTGAAAATGGTATCATTTTTGAGAAGTGTTTACTGTACCTTAATAGAAGAAATATGCGATTTTATTGAATTTTTATTTGTAGGTACCACGGTTCACATAATATTTTGAGAAAATTTTAGGAAAGAATTTTTCTAGTGTTTAATAATGCACAAGAAATTGAAATCCTATCTTCCAACCTACAAAGATCATGCCGCATACAATTGTTTTTGCTGTTTATCTAAAAACATGCTAATTTGCCCTGTTTTAAAAAGATTAGCCAATTACGGAAGATTAAATTATAGCATTTTAACTATTTTTAACACAATCAACTGATTGATAAATAAATAATGAGAGTAGAATTGTAGTATAGAAATAGTAGAATGTGTAGAATTGTAGTAGTGAAAATTTGTGAGTATGAAATTATCGCTGTATTATCCGCCATCGCCATCTTCGCTCAAAAAAACAACATCTAACCTAAACAGACTTTTCAACGACAGCGCGAGCCAGCGCTTGTGCTTCGTCTGAAACACTGCAACCTCAGAAATAACTAGCGCCAATTCCTCAGCCAAGGGTAGGAGAAAAATCTCCATAGGGAGCGGAGCTACACCGAGACGCTAGTCTAGAAAGGAGTGAGATGTCTCACTCCTGAAAGAAGAGTGACTTACGTGCGCATTGCTTATTAACCAATCAGAGCAGCAAGGCGACGACACCCTTTAAAGATAAGAAAAATGATCACTTTTTCGTCCGCCATTTTAAGATTAACAGATTAGGATATCATTCAAATTATTCTTTGGAATACATAAAATGAAGGTAAGTCTTGTTTAATTTTAAGCATTTATCCGTGTAGATATGTGGAATGTCCAGATTATGAGCTAAATAGTTGTATGTTTGTATAGCAAAAGATTGATCGTGGAGTATTCATAAGTGATTGTGAGATTTCTTCATGTAGGGATCTGAAATGTAATTGTTTTAAGGGGACCGGGAAAGCCGTATCTCCGCCATGTTAAATTGACCAACTTTATGTACCTTTTTCTCAGAAATGGTGAAAGATAGAGGTCTAGATTTTTTAGAGTAGTTTGAATAACATGGTTTACGTTTTTTAACTGACCATTTTCGTTCTAAAGTGATTGTGAGATTTCTTCATGTAGCGGACTGAAATGTAATTGTTTTAAGGGGACCGGGAAAGCCGTATCTCCGCCATGTTAAATTGACCAACTTTATGTACATTTTTCTCAGAAATGGTGAAAGATAGAGATCTAGATTTTTTAGAGTAGTTTGAATAACATGTTTTACGTATTTTAACAGACCATTTTCGTTCTAAGTAAAATTCAAAATTAATTATTTATTGAAAGTGATTTTTAAATTAGCACTTTTTGGTAAGATTTCACTGCCTAAAATAAATAATTCTCAACAAATCATTAAATCCCTGTGTATACAATATAACATAGTAGAAGTATTAAAAAAAAAAATCTGAGTTCTTATGTTTAATAGATATTGAAACAAGTTGGAAATTGCTCACCAAACGTGGAAAATGAAGTGCGTTCGTACTATAACTAGTTTTAGAAATATTTTTTGCACCGCATATTGTACTGAATGTATATTTTAGTGCAATACATAAGTGCATATCCATTTCATTCTGTTCTGAAAGGCTGTAACATCATTAAAATGCACTTATATTTTTTTCCCATTGGCCGTCATGTAACGGAAAAGTTTTGACTAGTGATGGGCGATAACGAGATGTTTTTCTCGATTATCTCGATTGTATGGACATCTCGATACTTTTCGATTGTGTAATTTTTTTCTCGATGACTCCAGTTTGCCAATTGCTTTTATACATCATATATTATGTATTATATACGTCATACATTTATCAAGAATCGTCTGCGGGTGAACTGGAATGAGTCGCCGTTAATAAAGACTAGGTGACTTCGCCCGCTAGTGGGCCCCTCCTTCAATCGGGCCCCCTAAGTTATACGTAATCTTGTAATATGAAATCACGAACAGGTTACCCGCTATAAGACACCGTATAGCAGGCGTGGTGTGCACGCACTACAAAATCTTGTAAAAAAATATAATCTCGAAACGAACGAACCTCGGACCAGATGTCTTGGGGGAGGGGTCAAAGTGAGCGGAGGGGCACAGTAGCTGCATAATATGAATAAGTCGTCACAGGTCTTTAGGCCTTTCGAACCATATGTCACATGAGTGGTCTGGATCTGAATTTATAAAAATGCCCTTCCCTTGGGGGCAAAGAGGGGGGAAGGGTGCGGGAGATGGATAACATGAGTAAGTGGTCATAGGCCTTTCCAACAATATGTCACATGAGGGGTCTCGACTAAATTTAGAAAAGTGTCCCCCGTGGGTGAAAAGTGGGGGGCGGTCACCGGAAGTGCAGAACATCAATAAGTAGTCACAGACCTTACCAATAATATCTCACATGTGGGGTCTTGGCTAAATTTGAAAAAGTGTCTCCCGGGGGGGGGGCAAAGTGGAGGGACGGACACCGGAGGAGCATAACATCAATAAGTAGTCACAAACCTTTCCAACGATATCTCACTTGTGGGGTCTTGGCTATATTTTTGGAAAAGTGTCTCCCGGCGGGAGCAAAGTGGGGGGACGGACACCGGAGGAGCATAACATCAATAAGTAGTCACAGACCTTTCCAACAATATCTCACATGAGGGGTCTTGGCTAAATTTGAAAAAGTGTCCCCCGTGGTGGGGGGCAAAGTGGAGGGGGGGCTGTCACCGGAGGTGCATAACATCAATAAGTAGTCACAGACCTTTCCAACAATATCTCACATGAGGGGTCTTGGCTAAATTTGAAAAAGTGTCCCCCGGGGGGGGCAAAGTGGAGGGAGACTGTCATTGGAGGAGCATAACATCAATAAGTAGTCACAGACCTTTCCAACGATATCTCACATGAGGGATCTTGGCTAAATTTGAAAAAGTGTCCCCCGTGGTGGGGGGCAAAGTGGGGGGGGGGGGGCTGTCACCGGAGGTGCATAACATCAATAAGTAGTCACAGACCTTTCCAACAATATCTCACACGAGAAGTCTTGGCTAAATTTTGAAAAGTGCCCCCCTGGGGGGGAAAGTGGGGGGGGGGGCGAACACCGTAGGTGCATAACATCAATAAGTAATTACAGACCTTTCCAACGATATCTCACATGAGGGGTCTTGGCTAAATTTGAAAAAGTGTCCTCCGGGGGCGGGGCAAAGTGGGGGGGGGCTGTCACCGGAGGTGCATAACATCAATAAGTAGTCACGGACCTTTCCATCGATATCTCACATGAGGGGTCTTGGCTAAATTTGGGGAAAGTGCCCCCCGGGGGGGGCAAAGTGGGGGGGACGGACACCATAGGTGCATAACATCAATGAGTAGTCACAGACCTTTCCAACGATATCTCACATGAAGGGTCTTTGCTAAATTTGGAAAAATGTCCCCCGGGGGGGGCAAATTGGCGGGACGGCCACCGGAGGTGCATAACATCAATAAGTAGTCACAAACCTTTCCAACGATATGTCACACGAGGGGTCTTGACTAAATTTAGAAAAGTGTCCTGAAATTTCATATATTATAAATAATATTTATCGGAGGGCTCCATAAAAAAATCCGATCTAAAATGATTAAAACGGAAGAAACTACCTCCCGCGGTGGGGGCCAAATTGGGAAGGGGAGGAAGAAAGTCTCATAATATGAAAGAGTCATTCGAGAGCTTTCCGATAACATATCACATCATGGGTCGAAAAAAAGTTTGAAAATTGATTCCCCTCCCTCCCCCCACTTGGGTCCACTCTTTCGCCCCGGAATTTACGCAGCTCCCACTTTAAAATTTTTATGTTCAATAAATAATATTTACCGGAAGACTGCAAAAAAACCCACATCGAAAATAATATTTAAATTTATTATAGAAATCGGCTACGGTTTTAAAAATTTGTTCGCCCCCTCCCCACCCCCCGAATTTCACCTTCAGGGGAAGAAAGGTTCATAATATGAAAGAGTTGTCAAAGGACTTTTCGATAATATGTCACAAGAAGAGTTCGGTAAATTTTTTTTTAATTGCTCCCCGCCCACTCTCACGTCCTCTGAATTCAACCGACCCACCTTCCTCTTTGAAATTTTTATATTTAATAAATAATATTTATCGAAGGGCTCCGGGTATGTGACAGCTTGGGTAGGGCTAAAATAAGAAAAACATTGAAAATTAAAGCTTCATTTCACAGCTCATTGTCATGCCTGTCAGCTCTGTCCAGCTCGCCCCTCAATATCTCATCTCGGCCCTTCTTGGCCGAGCGTGAAATGACAATCATCGAGAGTAACATTTCGAGGAAGGACGAAAACTGATTTCTTATTCTCGACAATGTCATATGAAATGTTGAACAGTGACCGAGAGCGAGAAACGAGAATGGCAATGGGAAGCAATGAGTTACAATCAATGAGATATCTCGAAGTAAGCGAAAGGTTTGCCCTCGGTTTTGCCATCTCCTCGAGATAAACGAGGAGTTTGCAGCAGCAGAAAATATATCTCGAAATACGAGAGAGAGGACGAGAGAAAGGAAGTTTTCAGAAGAGTCAAACTTACCGCGCTTCTGGTGTAAGTCATGATTTCCCAAAGGAGTACATGTTCTTTTCCATTCGCTTTTGTTATTAACCGATATGGGTTAGGAGGCATAGTGGTTTAAGTTATCAGTTCGGGTTTCTGTTGTTGATATAGAAGTTTTCTAGTGAATTTGGCGGCGCCAGTTTGTCTTGATTTTCAATGTTTCTCTTATTTTAGCCCTCATAGCTGCCCCATATCTCTTAATATTAGAATGCTATTGTTAAAACAAAACTGCACTGCAAATTATGTGTTTTCAAGATTTTAAGTGTCGCCTCAGGAAACAGGATTTTTCAAAATTATTTTCCCCCACTCATGTAATATATTAAAATAAGGGTAATCTCATAACCTTTCTAAATCTACCTTTCTTTTGTCAATCCACCGTTAATTGTAGGCCCCTGGGCTTAAAATACTCTAAAGGAATATACTTAGCGGCGGTTTTTTTCGTACTCTGGTACGGTATCTTGCACTCATAGGAAAATTATAAGACTAACATCAAATTGTGTCTAAAATCGAATAAAAAATATGGACATATGTTTCTTAATTTTAACTCCCTTCTTCGCCTCAAGAGGGCGCTTTAAAGTTTTGTTTCTTCAAACCTTTAGTATACTGTTTGTCCAAAAATTATAAAATTCACAAAATAAAGTCTTTTCACTCTCCCCTATCTTCTCGTATCAATTTTATTTTTACTACCACCAGGGACGCCGCCCAGTGAAACATTTTACTTTTAGCCTCAGGCTATTGGTATTTTTCATCTGTTTTTCATAATGTTTTGTCTCATTGTTTTTCTTCATTGTAGATACCTATTGTACCTATTGTATATGTAGATACATTGTTTTTCTTCATTGTAGATTTCTTCATTGTCTCCAAGTTCTTGACCCATTCTGACTACTTGGGCACTCATTCTGGACCAGCTGTGGGCCATCGGGCCCTTCTTCATTTGTCCGGCTCTAATCACATACGCTTCACTTGTTCTTTTACCATTTTTCTTTTTCTTCAATTTTTTTCTTATTCAATGGTTTAGTTTTTTTATCATTCTCAACTTCCCCTAGTCCTCTCTTACATGAAGTTAACTTTCATCCTTGGTCTGCCCTACTGTCAATTTGGGGCCTAATGCCCCTTTTTTGGGGGGGGGGGGGGGGGGGCGTTTCTTCTACCTTTTCCAGACCCATCATCTAATACCACGTTGGTAAAGATTGGAAAATTAAAATTATCCAAAATACCAAAAATGAAGTCCATTGAAGTTTTATTTTAGTTATAGAATTCCCTATTAGCGGATATATTTGTCTGCTTACTTTTCTATTTTACGATAACACTCCTTTGTTTTCGATAAACGGAGAAATTCAACAGCATTAGATACATTTTAGACATTTAAGGAACTTTAACTTGTATCAAACCTTCTGCCTTTATCGAAAAGAAGAAAATGCTAATCGATTCTAGCTAATGCGCCTAAAATAAAAAATGAGCTAGTAAATGTGTCACAAACTAGCTAATTTGGATTTCGATACAGACTTGAAGAATCATGTTGGAATCGCTAGGCACTGGAAAACAATTTCCGTGTCAGGCAGGTTCCCTCTCAGTAGTTATATATGTCTGGTTATCCTTACGTTTTTCGATAAAGATGTCTTGTTTTCGATAAACGGAGAGATTCCACAGCATTTGATACACTTTAGACATTTAGGGAACTTTAATTTGTATCAAACCTTTTTCCTTTATCGAAAAGAGGGAAATGCTAATCGATTCTAGCTAATGCGCCTAAAATAAAAAATGAGTTTTTAAATGTGTCATAAAGTAGCTACTTTGGATTTCGATACAGACTTAAAGAGTCATGTTGGAATCGCTAGGTACTGGAAAACAGTTTCCGTGTTAGGCAGGTTCTTTCTTGGCAGGTATCTTTATCTTACTATCCTTACGTTTTTCGAAAGAAACTTTTGTTTTCGATCAATGGAGAATTTCCACAGTATTTGACATTTAGGGGAACTTTAAACTGTATCAAACTTTTTGGAGTTATCTAAAAAGTAGAAAGGTTATTTGATTCATCAAATGCGCCATAGTTACGCGATTTGGACATGGCAGTTTCATAAAGAAGAAAGGGGAATTTATTCCAATGCAAAGAAAATCATTTTAAAATACTGAAATTCAAATGAGATATCTTTATAAATTTCTTCCATAAGATTAGCATTAGCGAGCAGGTCTTTTCACTTGACTGAAGTAACCCCTTAAGCCTAAATCAGGAGAAAATAATTGCGATAGCAGAATTATCGAGCAAACCCTATCACTACTATGAAAGTTTCGGCCAGAATAATAGCTAAGTTTTCCAACAATTGTTTTTAGCTTCTCTCGTTATAATCGATTGTAAAACATCTCGATTGTACATTCTAGGAATTAATCGATGGCTGTATCGATTGTTATTTTTTACGATGACGATTTTTCTCGATTGTCGAATTTTCGAGAATCGCCCATCACTAGTTTTGACTGTCCTCGTAATTAAACTATGCATCCGATTTTCCTGAATTTTGAAATGAGTCTACAAAATTTTGCAACAAATATATATTTAAAAATTTAGATCATTCGGAAGGCTGTAACATCATTAAAATGTACTTGCAATAATTTATTCCCATTGGCCGTAATGTAACGGAAAACTTTTGACTGTCCCTGTAATTAAACTATACATCCGATTTTTATGAAATTTGAAATGACTCGACAAAAGTTTGCAACAATTATATATTTAAAATTTCAGACCATTCGGTTGGGTAGTTTTTGCTCTGTTATATGCGGGTGTTGAATTCAGACCCTTATCTCCGGGACGGATTTCTGTGGTTCCGGAGGGGGGGACATTATAGAGTTCCGGGGGGGGATTGCACTTTTTGACCATTGAAAACACAAAATTTCAAATCTTGCCCCCCTCCCCGGGCCACCCCCTGAAATCAACACTGACAGACAGACTAAACGACGAATATAGGGGCTGCGTATTTATATAATTACGAACGCACCTAAAAAAGGAACATAAACATGAAAAATCCAAGTTTTGAGAAAAAGTCGATTAAAGATTTATTGCCATTAAGCTGTGAAGTACTCTTGGAAAGAATGAATAATTTCAACACTTATTTTTTATATATATAAACATGTGTGACACATCGTTGGAAAGACAAAAGTTTAAACTATTTAATGATATAGTCTGTCTGTCCGTCTGCCCGCATATAACAGCGCAAAAACTACCCAACCGAATCGTTTGAAATTTAAAATATATAATTGTTGTATAATTCTGTCGCGTCATTTAAAATTTTATGAAAATCGGATGTATAGTTTAATTACAGGGACAGTCAAATTTTTCTGTTACATTACGGCCAATGGGAAAAATTATTGCAAGTGCATTTCAATGTTGCAGCCTTCCGAATGGTCTGAAATTTTTATAGGGCAGATGTGCCAGTAATGGTCACCCTTTGATGTTTTTGGTTCATAAAAAAATAAGTAATAAATATTTAACTTTAATTAATTTTTTTATAATTTCCCCTTGCATGTTTTATAAAACTGGGTTATTGTTGACACTTTTAATGAAACCAATTAGGAAGTAGAAAATAATGTTTCAAAGTTTTGCTGTTTTTCTGTGAAAATCTTAATGAAGAGGCTAAAGAGCTGGCTTCGTTTAATTAATTCATATATTATTTATTTTCTTGCAAAATTTGAATGTTTTTGTTTGAGTAGCAATAGAAAACTTAAGACTTTTATATACTAACGGTCATTTACGAAATTTCATTTATTTTTAATGTTTTAAGAGAGGGTGTCTATTACTAGAATGGTTAATTAGTCATTTTCCACCAAAACTTTTTAAATTGCTGCTTTTAAATTAGTTTATGTGATTAATAAAATTTCAATATTTTATTCGGAACTACTTGCGAAAACTCCCGGAGTCCGCCATCTTGTTTTTATTTTGGCGTGAAAAACCCGTTTTCGCGCCAGGCAATTGTCGCCAAATAGTAATTTATAGCGACTTTAGGCTTAAAAAACTTTGAAAAATTCAGAGATTAAACAATTAAAGAAAAGCAAAAATAAAAATAAATTTTTAACAGAAATCAGTAATTTACATAAATATTTCTTTTTATCTTGCTTTTCTTTAAGTGTTTAATCTCTGAATTTTCAGTTTTTCCAGCCTAAAATCGCTATAAATGACCCTTTTAAAACAGTAGATTAAACCAAATATTCAATTTTAAATAAAAAATAATGCAAAAAATAGCACTCGATTCGTTATTTATAATAATAAAAATAAGGGACCATCTCTGGGCGATTACTCAAAATCGGCGATTAGCCCAAACGCAAAATACGAACATTTAACCAAAACAGAAAGGCAGTATATATATTTATAATAGCCGTATTGTAACATTATACACAAAAAAAAATGATTTTTTTTCTCGAATAAATAGCGGATAAAATGAGATACAAATGTTATTTTTTCCTTGTCTCGATTAAATAAATATGCAATAAAATGAGATACAAATGTAATTTTCTTCTTGATTCAATAAATATGCGATAAAATTAGATTAAATATAAGTTTCTTAATCAAATAAAAGAAAAAAACAATAAGAAACAATACAACCCTGACCACGTGTAGCTGAGAATCTCGGAACAACAAACGCACGTCTGGACGGGACAACCTCCAAAATTCAAGTAACGCTTCCAGAATAATCGCGGAAGTGACGTAAAAATTTAGGGTTACCAAAACACTACAATCGTCGGATGCCCATCGGGAGTAAAGCATCGCCAGCACGAAATCGCCAAAAAAGGCGCCAAATCCAAGATGGCGGACTCCGGACGTATCCGCAAGTAGTCCCTTTTATTCCTTTTTTATGTATATATACTTTGCTATTTTAAAATCTGGCAATCAAACCAGCTAGGTAGTAGAAAATATTGTTTAAGAGCACAGCCAAAGACGGGCTCATAGGGCTTAATACCTCTCCTTTTAAATAAAAGCAATTAAGTTACAGAAGCTATTAAAAATCTATTTTCTGTGTTAAATGTTTGGTTATTCTTATCTAAAAAAAAAGAAGGAAAAAAAAAGTAATATTCCTCAATTTATAGGCAATATTCATGAAACTGGTAAATCTGTAGATCAGTGGCCTCAAACATCAGTTCTACAGTTTTATTTTGAAATTATTTTACTTAGCATTTAAAATATTCAACTCACAATATCATTTCTTTCATATTTGCAATATTAATTATTATAAATGATATATCAAGTAGTCTCTGGAAGATTAATTGTTAAAAATAGCGAGACAAAACTAAACATCACATAACATTCCAAAACTTTTTTTATAATTATTACCTTTTAAATCCCCCACTGTTCAATAATTTAATAGCTGTAATTGCCTGATATTTAGTATTTTAAACTATCCATCTAAAATAATTAAAACATTGATCGTCTGATAATTACAATAATTGATGCAAACAGTAAATGATCATCACAAATTTTTTTATTAATTACTGGTATCCTTATTGTTAAATTTATTTGAAAATAACCATTTTGTTTCATTAGTATGTTTTCATTAAATTCTGGTTCTAAATACGGGTAATAAATAAAAACAATTATATTTATTACTTTTTATGGGGTGTCCGTTTGGTATATTTCTGTTATTTAAAATTAAATTTCGATTCACATTGGGAAATGAGACTATAAGAATGGTTAAATATTGTTGATAGATTAATATAATATTGAAAAAACTGGAATATAATAATTATAACTATTATTACTAAAAAAATAATTTTAAAAGAAATTCCTTAAGAGTGTCCATTACTGGCACATCTACCCTATTTAATTGTTGCAAAATTTTGTCGAGTCGTTTCAAATTTTATGAAAATCGGATGTACAGTTTAATTACAGGGAGTCAAAAGCTTTCCGTTAACTTTAAGGTCAATGGGAAAAAATTATTTCAAGTGCATTTTAATGATGTTATAGTCTTTTGAACAGAATGAAATTGATATGCACTTATAAAGTTCACCAAAATATACATTTAGCCCAATATGCGGTGCAAAAAATATTTATAAAATTAGTTATAGTACGAACGCACCTCATTTGCCACGTTTGACGAGCAATTTCTCACTTGTTTCTATTTCCGAGGTCAATCTTTTCCCATAAAACATATAAAATCTATTTTGCTCATATTCACAAAATACAATATCTACGCGAATAAAAAATTTAAATTAAACATGGCTTATCGCGTCATTTCATTAATAAGTATTGTATTAATTTCATTTTTCAGCAATGACGGACGAAAATTAGAAATCATTATTAAGTTAAGGAATACGTTTAAAAGAAAAATATATACATATTCCAGAGAACTTAAAAGTTTAACTTTAGACTCCATGTTCATATTAAATAAAACAAAAGCAAATGACAGCGGATAAAATATATATATACATTCTTAATATTTAAATCATGCTTAGAACTTATTTAAAAAATATGTGAGTTTAAAAGGATTGTTTCTTAAATGGAAAAATTAAAAATATTTTAGAACAATACGACTTTGCAAAAATAGCAATAATTTAAAGGAAAAGTACGGTTTTATATTTAAAACAAAAATTAAAATCAAATCGAACATTGTTAAACATGTAACATCCGCTGATTAAAAAGTTATTAATAAAACTTTAAAAGTAATATCTTTATAGGGCATGCAATAAAAGCAAACACAAAGGATAAGATTGGAATAAAATATTTTAGTTTATTACTATTAGTAATCTAATTTAAATTCGTATGTAACTTTAACTGAATTTTTCCCTAAAAGTTCAATTAGTGTTTACAAACTATGAATTAAATAGATATTGCTAATAAAGTATTTTATTCCAATCCTTACTACGCTTGCATCTATTTTCATTGCATGCTGTAAAAGATGTGATTCTTTTAAAATGACCATAGAAGCGAAAAAAAAAAAACAACAACAAAAAAAAAAAACGACTACATAAAAAATGAACATTAACTTTCATGAAAGAGTGACTATTCACTCCTACCAGGGGTGAAAACCCGCACTCCTTTAGCAAGAGTGAATAGTCACTCCTCCGAAAAAGTGATTATCCACCCCTGTTTAGAGTGAATATTCACTTTCCAGGAGTGACTATTCACTCTTTCAGAGAGTCAAAAATTTCACTTTTGCTCAGAGTGAATAGTCACTCTAAAGAGGTTGGGCATATTTTGACTCTACGATAGAGTGACTATTTACTCCTCCGGAGTGAATAGTCACTCCTTTTTATTTAGAGTGCAGCCACAATAGAAATTCAAAATGCTATAACTCAGCCATTTTTTTAGATATAGACGAAACAAAAACTGTTCCGGAATCTTTGTATTAAGTTAAAACACATACAAAAAAATCTTTTTCATTTTCCAATTTTTTGGTATCTCATTTTAAATTTAAAATTTTTAAAATTTATTTAAATGGCCGCCATTTTGAAACAAAATGGCGGATAAAGCTGGCCAACGAACTCGGTCGAGATATTTGTATGTACTATGTACACCCAAGGTACATCAGAATCGGTTCATAAATACGCCTGTTATCACGTGACAAAAATTAGGAAGTTTCAAAATGTCAGCCACACTAGAAATTCAAAATGCTATAACTAGGCCACTTTTTAAGATACAGACGAAACAAAAACTGCTCCCGAATCCTTTTATCAAGCTCAAACACATAAAAAAAATATTTTTTTCAATTTTTTGGTATCACATTTCAAATTTAAATTTTTCTTAAAAATTTAAATGGCCGCCATTTTTAAAAAAGAAGGCGGATGAAGCTGGCCAACGAACTCGGTCGAGACATTGGTATGTACTATGTATAAACGAAGTTACATCCAAATCGGTTCATAAATACGCCTTTTATCGCTTGACAAAATTCAGGACGTTTCAAAATGCCTGAACGGCCAACGTTTCAAACGAACGACGTTTCAAAATGCCTTCAAAATGCCAAATCGGTTTATAAATACGAGAGTTACAGTGTGACAAAGGTCATATATATATATATATATATATATATATATATATATATATATATGTATGTATGGATATATATATGTATATATGTATATATATATATCAATTTTGGACGGAGGGTGGTTTCGGGATCTGGGGGTCATGATCGATGAAAATATACCAAATTTTTTTGAAATCGCTTTCCTCCGAACGGCTGCAATAGGTGTAGCTTTTAGGTAGCTTTCATTACAAAAAGCTACCTATTGCAGCCGTTCGGAGGAAAGCGATTTCAAAAAATTTTCGTATATTTTCATCGATCATGACCCCCAGACCCCGAAACCACCCTCCGTTCAAAATTGATATATATATATATATATTATGTTCTTCTCCTCTAATTAACAATAATATTAAAAAACTAATTTATGATGCATTAAATCATGGTTTTCCCAAAAAATTCATATATTCATTAATATACAATTAGTACTTTTCTTACATGATCTATTAAAACAAATTAACACATGCGTAAACAAAATTACAAAACAATTATAAAAAATATATATATATATCTATAAAAAATTAAAAATTGTAAAATAATATAAAAAAAAATATTATAGGTTGGTTGGGTGGGTAGATGTTAGAGTACGGAGGAGGGTGGTGTTGTCTGGATAATACGCAATGGTTAATTATTAAAAAAAATGGGGGCTCTTGTATTATTACTATATTTTTGTTACGTATTTTATATGGATGTTGATTTGATATTTTATATGTAATTGGAGAATTTCATTAATATTATAATTAGCTTAATTATTGATTAATCTAATTTACAATTATTTGTTATTAAATTTTAATTTACTAAGGACAATATCATATTAATTACTAATAGTATGCCATTCTTATAGTGAATAATATACATATAAGTATGTTTAATATAAATATAGTTATACTATATGCATTAAAATTGGGTAATTATTTTTATTATTATTCCTCTATTCTTTTTAATATTTATTATTGGTTTAATGTTTTTGAATGTCCCACATTCATACTTTGTGGATTTTTATGGATGTCTGAAAATAATCCACACTCTATATTTGTGCTATTTAAGTAATGGGAATTTAAGTATCATTTAATCTTCTATATACTTCCACATGTTTTTTATTTCCTGTTCATTTTATAAATATCTTATATATAATTCATTAAAAAATAATTTTTATATTATTTTTAATAATTATTTATATTAATTATTACTGAATTTATTTTGTTTTATAGCATATAGCTATATGCTATATATTTTCAATGTTCTAGAATTATTTAAATTCTTTGTTTAGTTTAAATAAGTTAGCTAATAGAATATATTGTATGCTTTTAAATTTTATTAACAATAGTTTGTAAATACATTGTGTGGTTTATATTAGGTTTATCATTCTCTCTATATAAGGATATGTTTGGTTTTGCTGTTTAAACAGTGATTTACATTCAAATGCTTACAAATATTTATCTTGCGATAGTTGTTTAATAGAAGTAATACTAGATGGCAGCACCACATTTGTCTCTTTAAGATAGCTCTAATTTTTAATTTTTCTAGCTCCATTTCAGTTATAATTTAATACACCAGGGGGTATTTTTAGCTAAATTTTGACGATATTGTTAAACAGTTATTAATTAATTTAATAGTGCATTTTAAATAATGTAATTAATATCTATTTATTTTATATTAGATTAAATGTGTTTAACAAGGTATTTCAAATTTTATTTCAAAATGTATTAACTGCATCCTTTGGTATCATTTACTGTGATTTCTTAACTGTTTTATTCACCTTAAGCTTTTTGATATACTGGTAGCCATGTGCGCGTGGATTTTTGTAAAATACTGAAATATTAATCGGTATGGTGTTTATTATTTATATTTTATATCCTATAAATATTTAAATACGTTTTATTGATTCTTCCATTTCATATTATTTGTTTCTATTCTGCTTTCATTTTTAATCAATTCACTTGATTTTAATGGTTGTTTGGGCACAGGGGAAAATAATTTTTAGCTTTAGCTTATTTTTCCCACAGAAAACACCATTTTGCTTATATCATTGAATTCTGTGCCCTTGATAACGTAATTCAATGTATAAGCTTTTCAATTTTTGTCGGTGTCCACTTTTTTCTTTTTCTTCCATAATAATTCTTATAATAATTTTTTTTTTTTTTTTTTTTTAATACTTACAGCTTTAATTCATAATAATTGACGGTGGTAGGTTATGTTTAATTAATGGTTATATATATATATATCTGATATTTGTCATACTGTAACTCTCGTATTTATGAACTGATTTGGATGTAATTCGGTGTGTACATAGTACATACCAATGTCTCGACCGAGTTCGTTGGCCAACTTCATCCGCCATTTTGTTTAGAAATGGCGGCCATTTAAAATTTAAAAAAAATAATAAAATTTGAAATGTGGTACCAAAATATTGAAAATGCAAAAATATTTTTTTTATGTATTTGACCTTTATACAAAGACTTCGGAGCAGTTTTTGTTTCGTCTATATCTTAAAAAATGGCTGAGTTATAGCATTTTGAATTTCTAGCATGGTTGACATTTTGAAACGTCCTGAATTTTGTCACGCGATAAAAGGTGTATTTGTGAACCGATTTGGATGTAACTTCGTTTATACATAGTACATACCAATGTCTCGACCGAGCTCGTTGGCCAGCTTCATCCGCCATCTTGTTTAAAAATGGTGGCCATTTAAATTTTTAAGAAAAATTTAAATTTGAAATGTGGTACCAAAAAACTAAAAATTGAAAAAATATTTGTTCCTTATGTGTTTGACCTTGATAAAAAGATTCGGGAGCAGTTTTTGTTTCGTTTATATCTTAAAAAATGGCTAAGTTATAGCAGTTTGAATTTCCAGCGTGACTGACATTTTGAAACGTCCTGATTTTTGTCACGTGATAACAGGCGTATTTATGAACCGATTTGGATGTACCTTGGCGTGTACATAGTACATACAAATATCTCGACCGAGTTCGTTGGCCAGCTTCAACCGCCATCTAGTTTCAAGATGGCGGCCATTTAAAAAATTAAAAAAAATTAAAATTTAAAATGAGATACCAAAAAATTAGAAAATGAAAAAGATTTTTTTCGTATGTGTTTTATCTTAATACAAAGAGTCCGGAACAGGTATTGTTTCGTCTATATCTAAAAAAATGACTGAGTTATAGCATTTTGAATTTCTAGTGTGACTGACATTTTAAAACGACCTGATTTTTGTCACGCGATAACAGGCGTATTTATGTATCGATTTGGATGTAACTTGGTCTGTCTCTGTACATAGTACATACCAATGTCTTGACCAAGTTCGTTGTCCAGCTTCATTCGCCATCTTGTTTCAAAATTGTTGCCATTTAAAAAAAATTTAATTTAAGGTATTAAAAAAATTGGAAAATGAAAAAGTTTTTTTTTTATGTGTTTGGCCTTGATACAAAGATTCTGGAGCAGTTTTTGTTTCTGAAAATTTGTTCTTTTGTTTATATCTTAAAAAATTGTTGAATTATAGCACTTTGAATTCCTAGTATGGCTAACACTTTGAAACGATCTTGTATTTGCCACGCGATAACACACGTATTCGCCTGTTTCGATGGAAGAAGGCATGTGGATAGTATACATCAATATCTCGACCAAGTTCGCTGGCCAGCTTCATCAGCCATCTTGTTTCAAAATGGCGGCCATCAAATTAAAAAAAAATTATTGAAAGTGAGGTGCAAAAAAATTAGAAATTGAAAAAGGTTACTTTCTTAAGTATTTGACCTTGATATAAGGATTCAGGAGCATTTTTTGTTTGTCTTTATCTTAAAAAATGGCTCAGATATAGCAGTTTCAATTTCTAATGTGGGTGGCATTTTGAAAAATCTGATTTTTTGCCTGCGACAGCACTCTTATATATCAACCGATTCCGATGTGAGTGAGCATGTGCACAGCAATTACTAAGGTCTCGACCAAGTTCACTGGTTAGCCTCATCCACCACGTTGTCTTAAAATGGCAGGCACTATAAAAAATCGCCGAATTTGGCAGCCAAATATAAGTTACTTTAAATAAAAGCAGCTTGGATAAAGCTGACTAATTTCGCGAAATTCTCATTCATAATGATTTAGTATTGATAAAAATTAGTATTGAATCTCCTATATTCGGTTTCCACTAAATTGAGCTTCGTGTGTTTGAATAATATAAGTTGGCTTTTTTTAAAATAAGGAATATGAAAGCTACCTCTTCCTCCCGGCACTGGCCGGAAGGACTTTTTGTAATGAAAGCTACCTAAAAATAAATTAAGCCCGGCCCGGCCCTATTCTTCCGGACAAAAGTAAGGCCCGAACCCGGCCCGGACCGTAAAGAGTAGTCACTAGGTCGGCCCCGGCCCGACCCGAGTGCCGCAAATGAAAATAGGCCCGAGCCCGGCCCGTGTAGATCTCTAAAAGAAACACAAAGTGAGAGGTGCCAGTCCAAATGTTCTTCAACGCTCCATTGTTAATTACTGCAAACCTCAATTATTATATAAACTTATATGTGATTTAAATATTGTTTATTAAGATATAATTTTATATTTTTTAAAGAAAGACAATGCTTTTCAAATATCAGCTTGATTTTAATCATGATTAAAATAATGATTAAAATAATGATTTTAATAACTTGATTTTTTTTTTAAATCCCTGATTAAAATCAAACAATTATATATTTTTATTTTTTTCATTAATAATGGTTAACTATACTCTAAATCAAGATATTTTTGAAAAGAGTACATGTTATTTAAATCAAAGAAAACAAAAAATAAAGGTGTACGTTCTCAATACCAAGGCCGTGCGAAGCAGGGGCCGAGGGGGGCAGTCGCCCCGGGCACGGAAATTGAGGGGTCGGCAAATTTATACTACAAACCTCTTTTTTTCTTCTTTTTTGTTTAAAAAAAAAACATGTACATTTACATAGTGGGAATTTTTTCCCAATGAAAGTACGTACATTTTTCGTTTCAAAGTTATTGCATTGTCCTTTACCCCACACCGAAATGCAAATTTATGAATAAGGACGTCTTTCTTTTCAAAATTTGTTTTGTGTCTTTGTCTTAGTCCCTTTGTTAACCTTATCTTTTTTGAGTCTGTGCTTGCGGCAAAAACATATACTCATACTCTCAAAATAGCATAAGGTTTCTTTCTTGGAATATAAAACGGTTTGCAACTGTTATAATGTACTGTTAGAAACATTTCTTCTACACCAATTTTACAGATACCCTTTGCCAAAATATAAGTGCAATATTTCTTATGCTATTTAGTTTTTTGAAATTTCTGAATTAAAATTAAACCTAAAGTTTCAAAGTAAACCCGAAATATGTATTCAATAGAAATTGTTTCTGCTTCTGCACTTTTCAATTTTGTGACACTTGAATAAAGAATAATTGAAAAGGGAGGGGGGGGGGGGGGCTCCAAATTGAAACTTTACCCCGGGTGCAGTTTTCTCTTTGCACGCTGCTCCTCAATAAACTCTGAGAATTTTCTTTCATTTTCAACAGCAATCCTCTGCTGGCTTTTCTTTGTAGACACTCACTAGGGAGATAAGGAAATTGACTTTGCGCACTGGGCGGAGCTCGCAATGTTTCCCATAAGCATTGCCGTATTTGATTGGCTTTTAGTGAACACTTGTTGGGAAAATTGAGAAGCTGATTAGCTATAATCCATCGTGACGTTGTATGACGTCAGAAATGCTTGTCGTCCATTTATTCAATGGGTTAACAGTGGTCTCGCAGAGTAAATACATAACCAAAAGGAATTTCCTTCTTTTGGCCACTGACCAATAGGTGTTAGTTACAGACCTGTGTTTCAAGCTTACGAAAAAAGTACTTTGAATCAACTTTTGCTTGAAGTTACTATTTCACACTGAATTTTAGATTAGATAGCAATATTTGGTGTGGTGCAGGACAAATTGAAAAAAATATTGCAAAACAAAGATGGCAGGTAAGACAAAGCATTCATGTTGATCAATTTTACAGAAATTGCAACAGTTTTTTGGTAAAGTCGAAAATTAGTTTCTCTCTACAAAGCATCAAATTTGCCTTAGCTAAAACTTTTATGATTACATTCCCCGATTTAAAGTAAATAAATAATTGGTTACCTTGATAATTTGTCCATTTTTTCCCCTCTGAAAATTTACCCCTGGTTGACCTTTTATTTACCGCTGTAGTTTATTGTAAGTATCATATTTTCGAAAATATCAAAAATATCTGATGTTTTCGATATATATCTGATATTTTCAAAATAGTCGACTCACTACTGACAATAAATATTTTCAAGCATAATATAAATTAGAAACTAAAACATATTGCACTTAAAATGAAAACTTAAACAATATTCTCAAAATGCATTTCTCTTTTCCTTATTTATTCATTTATTTATTTATTTATTTTTTCACTTAAAACAAAATTTAAAACAGATATAATTTGCTTTATGTATATAAAAAAAAAAAGACTGTAGGATTCAGTATCAAGAAATCAGAAATTTATCCAGGGTGTCTACAGAATCTAGAAATCAGGGAAGTTTACCAATCTGGAAAAGTCAGGGAACTTTGTAAAAATAGTCAAAAATCAGAGAAATTTGTCTATCTGAGTATATTTGAGTATGAGTACATTTACATTTTCACCTTGCCAACGAGACTGATTCGTCTATTTTATACACCATATTTTTTCACATGCTGATTAGTCTTTCCCAATATTTTTAAAAAGATGCACATGGTATGAGTTTTTGATACTGAATGCAAATTAAGGTGATCAGAGGTCCTCGTTTTCTGTAGATAGTGCTTATATTGAAGGCAATTTTCCTATTTTTAAAAATTATAAATGATATATTAGCATAACGTGACTAGGTGACCAGTTTAATCCAATTGGCTATCCCGTTAGATGTAGATAAGTCTTAGAATTGAATATTTTTCAGAAAATGAAATTTTTTGGTTACCCTATATCCATTGACTACTATATGAAGTTGTTGAACTAAATTTTGAGTTCAGATTTATAAAACTGCTGACCAATACTTTATGAATATTGGGCAATTTTTATGTTTTTCTCTTGTTTTTTTCTTCCAAAGGAGATATTAGCAAGTTAAATAAGTGTGTTGTACGAGGAATCGGCATACATAAAAAAAATACTATGTGTATTGTTAATAATGGAAATCAGGGAAGTCTGATAAAGATAGTCGGGAAAAACATGGAAAAATCAGGGAACTTTTTTTTATAATTTCTGTAGACACCCTGTTATAAATCAAATTTTTAAATACAAAATAGGTTTTTTTTTTAATTGAAGAATTTTAATGTAAATGTAAGCTTGTCTTAGTTTTTATTCTTTAACATGCAGTAGTACAATAGACTCAACTAAACCAAAATCAGAAAAGATTCGTTTCTAATGAAGCTGTATTTCAAATACAACTGATTATCTAAATTAGACAGGTTATCTTTCAATGGCTGTTCTGAATTCATTGTCTGACCCAATTATTAGTTCCAGATTTGAAAATAAAAGCTTCAAATGTAAAATATGGAAAATATATTTGTTTTCTTTGACTTAAAAAGTCACTACTAGAGCCAGAGATAATCTAAAGACCAGAATGTCTCGAAAGTTCACGATAGAATATAGTTTTGGATTGAAAAGTTATGATGGCTCTGTGGAACCGTTAAGTAGCGGAACAATGAAACCAAGTGAGACAACTATTATAGAACCTGCTGATTTGAATGTATCCTGTTTAGAAAGCCGGAAATGGGTGGTGGAGTCTGGAAAGGCAGTAACTATCACATGTGCGCTGAATGCAAAAACTCCATTTTCTGCCGAGGGAAATGAGTTTGACTATACAAAAGGATTGAAGTTGAGAAGTATAAGTGACGAATGAGTAATTTTGATTTTTATTCTATACTGAAATAACAAACATTACAATCACTTTGAGAAGAACTTTGAATTTTCCATGCTTGTTCCAGCCCTTTCTTCTTTTTTACTTTGGATAACAGCAGAGGCGTCGCCATGAGGGGTTATAGGGGGGAGCCTCCCCCCCCCCCCCAATATATGTCAACTTGGGAAATTTGAGTTTATAGTTGGGAAATTCTAGACTTTTTGAGACATTTTATTTTTAAAAAATAATAGTAAAAAAAATAGCGAAATTTTCATTGTTTAGGTGATTACGTTTCTGAATATAATATATGTGAACTTCGGAAACTTAAGCTTAGAGTTGGGAAAGTCAAGATTTTTGTGACATTTTCTTTTAAAAAAAAATAATAGCAAAAAAAAAAAAAAAAAAAAAAAAAAAAAATAGCAAAATTTTCATTGTTTTGGTGATTACGTTTCTGAATATAATATATGTGAACTTGGGAAATTTGAGCTTAGAGTTGGAAAACTGTAGACTTTTGAGACATTTTCTTTTTAAAAAATATCGGGTCGTTTGGAAAGTCGTGTCCATTTGGGAAAATCAATTCGTACCGGAAAATTCTATCATTTAATTATTAGACATTGATTCCGATATCTAATCTCTAATAATTACAGGGTAGAATTTTCCGGTACGAATTGATATTCCCAAATGGACACGACTTTCCAAACGACCCAATAATAGTAAAAAAATAGCGAAATGTTTATGTTTTGGCGTTTGGTGATTGCGTTTCTAAGTATAATATATGTGAACTTTGGAAACTTGAGTTTAGATTTGGGAAATTCTATATTTTTGAAACATTTTCTTTTTAAAAAATAATTGCAAAAAATAAATAGCAAAATATTTATGTTTTGGTGATTACATTTCTGAGTATATATAATATATGTGAACTTGAGAAATTTGAGCTTAGAGTTGGAAATATTAGATTTTTGAGACTATTTTCTTTTTTTTTAAAAATAGTAAAAAAATAACGAAATTTTTATTGTTTTTGGGGGTGATTACGTTTCTGAGTGCTATAACAGTAAGCAAGTTAAATTATCGAAAGAAATACAAAATATATCAGCAACACTAAATTTATCATTGTGTTTTTCAGTTTTACAAAAATATTACAACACATCTACCAGACCTGAATTTCTATACAGAAATTCATAAAATATTATAAAGTCAGGAATATAGTCACCTGTTATGAAAGACAGCTGGCCAAAAAAGATTTGATGAGTTTTCACCAAATTCACAATTTTTTTTATCTAATTTTGCGACTTTCGGACAATCTTTTACCCATTCTCAAGATTTTTGCCGGAACAAATGGTTAAACAGCTGACTCAAATCAACCTCCTTTTTTTTCTCCAAAAACTTTGTACTTTTCTTAAAAGTTTCTACTTAATCTAACTCTTCTAAGAGAAAATTCAGCTATTTTAGTCCGAAGGGATTGCAGTTTTTTTTTTTTTTTTTTTTTTTTTTTTTTTTTTTTTTTAGGTCTTTTGTAGCCAGGGTTGTAATGGGTAGCTGCCCGGGTACCCACCCGGGCTCGTTTTTTTATAAAAGACCCGGGTTTTTTACAACCATAAGGGTTGTAGTGGGTAGTTGCCCGGGTACCCACCCAGCTACCCGCCCGAGCTGGGTTTCTTATAAAAAACCCGGGTTTTTTACAACCCTGCTTGTAGCACAACGAAAAGGAATATAGTCATCTGTTATGAAAGACAGCTGGCCAAAAAAGATTTAATGAGTTTTCACCAAATTCACAATTTTTTTAATCTAATTTTGCGACTTTCGGACAATCTTTTACCCATTCTTAAGATTTTTGCTGGAACAAGTGGTTAACCCTTTGCTGTTAAGAAAAAAAGCGTTATGCGAGCAAATGTGATTACAGGAAGTGGTTGGTTCTGATAAATTTGTCATATTTTATTTTTGTTTTCTGCGGATATATATATATACATATAGCCGTCCTGTTTGTTTATATTTATAGGTGTTTATTAAATTTGAAACCAAAAGTCCAGTGTAAAGTTGTATAAAAAAATAACTATAAATCTCAGTACTAATGAATCCTTTGTTCAGTGTAACTAATATATTTTTTGCAAATCAAGATCAAAATAACAATAAAAGTACTAATTTTACAACTAACCCAAGTTCTTTTAAATTCTTTTATAACTTGAAATTCCGCTTAATATGAACAATTCTCGATGTCCCCATGAGAGATTTTGACGTGAACGAAAATTCCCAGAAATGTGTGAAAGCTTTCCTTTCCCTGGAAACAATGGGTTATTCTTTAGATCTTCCTTAAAAGGATTATTCTATATAGCAGGCATGTCAACTCATTTACTACCGTGGGCCAAATTAAGCATTATATACAAAGCCGCGGGGCATTAGAAAAAAACAGATAACATTATTATGCTTAATATGAACAATTCTCGATGTCCCCATGAGAGATTTTGACGCTTAACGTGAACGAAAATTCCCAGAAATGTGTGAAAGCTTTCCTTTCCCTGGAAACAATGGGTTATTCTTTAGATCTTCGTTAAAAGGATTATTCTATATAGCAGGCATGTCAAACTCATTTAGTACCGTGGGCCAAATTAAACATTATATACAAAGCCCAGAAAGAAATGTTTCTGTACAAAACACAGCCACGTTAAAAAAAATGTTAACGCAAAGTTCTAACGTTAAGTACATAATTTATTTTGCATTCTTTTTCGAAAAAATACTCAAGATTGCTTTTCATCTACCAAAATAAATTAAATGAATTAGATTTTATAAATTGTATTTATTTTAAAAATTGCTTGTACACTCTAATATTGATCTAGCAAAGGCATAGTTTACGTATTTTCTCCAAGTCAAAAAATAAAAATAAACATATTTTGAATCAGAAAATATATTTAATAAAATTTGTGTTATACCTATACACTACTTATTTTATTTCATTTTTTAATTGCATTTTCTGGTTCAAATTATGTTTGTTTGACTTGAAAAATAACAAAAGGTTGCAATCTGCACTTTAAAAAACTAGTCTATTGATGAATAATTACAGAAAATTGGAAAATTCCATATCCATATATATTAATCGTTAATATGGAGTCTGGTTGAATTTTGATAAGTGTAGTTATAAATTCGGAACAATAATTTGAACATAAAACTTTAGAGGTGAAGTTAACAGATTAAACTGATTTTCAATGTTTCTTGAAATTCAAAAGTCTTCTTTTGAAATCATTTTTAAATATATTTTATCCACTCCGATGACTTTTGTAATAATGCAATCCGAGATGTCCCTGAAAAAGCTCGAATGATGGCAGTCACTAAGCAAAAGCCATCAAAATTAATACAATTTTTTAGTGTACAGAAAGATAGTAATAGAAACATTACACATATATTTCGTATGTTTGCCATTCCTAAGACCACGGTCGGTGCAAGGGTGTTCATTCAAAGTGTATTTTCAACTCGCACATTCTAACAATTAAATTAAACAAAGGTAAAATGCCAAAGACTTCGCGGGCCACAGAGAAGTGGTCGGCGGGCCAATTCTGGCCCGCGGGCCGCGTGTTTGACATGCCTGCTATATAGCGATGAAAACGATACTATTGCCATCAAAATGCTCTCACTTTTGGACAATACAATGCGTGTCATCAACTGCATACCACCAGGACTAGGGAAGGTTGCTATCGAAAGTGAATATTTTTATGCATTGTTTCTTTCCTGACACGAGGAAAATTTACAGTTTAGTATTGGAACTTTCATATGAAAGGTAGCATGCGCTCAATCTATTATTATTATTATTATTATTATTATTATTATTATTATTATTATTTTACTTCATCTACCCGTATGAATTTATAAGGGCATTCAGAGAATTATTTCTAACTGTTTTCTATCAATGGATAAATAAATAAATATATATATATATATCTAATAGTTTAATTATTAAAATAGAAATGTCTCAATTCTAAAATAAAGTTTTCTCTCATTAGACAAAATGCACATTTGTCCCTGAAACCTTTAACACTGCATTTAAGCTTATTGCAAATTAACTGTTTATCTTTCGCACGAAATAATGTATAAAAATGAACGCTGTATAAAAGCTTCATAATAAAAGGTGTTGTTATTAAAAACTAATTTAATAGTTGATCAAAACAAATATTTATTAAATATAAAAAAAAAACTCATCGTGATGCCTAAATATATCTTGCTTCTTGCTTTGCAAATAGCTAATGAAAAAAAGTGGGGCACTGAATGTTCTTGTGTACCACTGGAAATGACATTTACTGATAAATTTTGACTGTTATATTTTACGAGAAAACCCCGTTGTCCCGTTAGCTCCGATGTCCCATTAGACGCCAGTCTCCTCTACATGTATTTTTCCAAATATTTTTTTATCTGGATTTTTTGTTACTGATTAGCATGAACTATGGATAACATGATCAAAAATTTAATTCCCCTTGAGGTTCATGTTAACGAAATTTGACTTCGTAAAAGGAAAACTTAGTAATTATATAACATTTTAGCTGGAAATTTCATGAAAAATGTTAAATATTGGAAGTTTTTTATTATTTTCTCTCAATATATTAATCTAATTTTAAAACACATACTAACTTTTGTTGCGATATTATAAAGCAATAACAAAAAGAAACAGGTTCCTAAAGCCAAATTTGTTGCGCATGGAGCATTTTTAATTAGAGTAATTAATTAACATATTTCAATCAATTAATTACACATATTTTTGAATAAAATTGATTAATTTATTGAGAAAATATATGAATTACTATTATGTGTGCAAAATTTCAGTACAATTAAGTGAAAAATGAAAAAAAATGGTTTTGAACGTCCACCGTCCACACCCGAGCTTTGGCTCTTTTTTTTTTTTTTACCCTTAAAGAGAAAGCTTGTATTCAGTGTTTTAAAAGCAAGAAATAATATCAAACGAGTTATTTACCATAGTTTGAAAGACTATAGTTGAAATGTTGCATGTTATACTATACAAACTATCAGAAAAACTATCAATTTTCTGAATGTTGCTACTTTCGACTGTTGCCTATGAAGAAATTTAAATAGATGATTATTTAATTGATACAATTATCAAATTATCTTCATCAGAAATAGATCTTCGTATTAAATTTGTATGAAATGTTTCACTCAAATTCAAATTGAAAGTGTATTTATTTTTTCCATGTCTATGCCTTCGCCTTTCGATATATTCTATTTACTCTAATTGAAGAAAACAATACAAAGATAGGTTTGTATTATTCCAGTAGTAAAATTCATATTATGTCTTATATAAGAGTTGGCTCATCTGTTTGCCATAGCATTCTTAAGTGGGAAAAGGCTGGTGCTTAGATTAACCTATTTGGTTGCATTTATCGCCGTCTTTGTTGCTTTCCTCAATTTATCAAATAGTACGGCTATTCAATGAAAGTTTCGAATAAAATACGTACTACTTGTTTTTCATTGCAACATGCATGTTTTTTATTGTTCAATTTCAAATTTTAAAATTAGTAACACATTTATTTACTTTTAGTGATTATATAAATGAATTTTGATGTTTATAAGTACTTTGTTGAAAAAAATTAGTGGTGTAGCAATTAAAAAACGAATTGAAAGAAGGTGGTGGTGTGTGTGTGTGTGTGTGTGTGTGTGGGGGGGGGGGGGTTAGGAAGCCAAACAACTCATTTTCAAATAAATTGATATTTTAGGATTATCAATAAATAATAAAATGTCTATAAAAAATAACTATTTATTAATGAAGTTATAAAATCAATATATGGGGCATTCTCACAATCTTTTGACTTTCATGTCCCTGAATAATAATTTTTATTTTAATACACTTCTTTGTGTTTTTTTTTATTTCATATACTGGGGAATATCCCATTGCATGATTGCACAGCAATATTAACGAGATAAATAAGTTTTGGACGATGTTGGGGGTCCAAATCCCTGGAAAACTCCTATACCTTCCCGTGTCCCTGACGCTGACATTTAAGTTTGGAGCTGTCTGGATAAAAATGTTTCAATAAAAATAATTCAATGTAATTTTTTTCTAAAACTGGAACTATTGTTTTATATAAATATGTAGCTAAAAATTAACCTGCACACATTTTTAGGGTTGTTATTATTTTTTAAACTCTGTCCCTGGGTTTTAGATTCCTTACCATCCATCTTCTAAAATTATACAGAAAATCTTTTCAGATGCAGCCACGGAATTTTTTTTCAAGTTTTTCCTCATGCAGAAATATGCTAGAGAAATAATGTCTAAGATTCTTTGGCAGGAAATTTACTGTCGAATTTAAATCAGCATTTAATTATCAATTTCAAGCATCGTGGCTTTGTTGGTAGTCTCACCGTCACCAAGGTTTATTCCTGCACTTTTCGAGGTAAATTAAAAGAAAAAAAAAATTATTTAATCCAATGTTAACAACTGTTTCTAAAAATATTGTGGCTGTCACTTAGTCTTAATATGATTTTCTTAAAAATAGGTGGCAATTTTCCTTACCGTTTCATCCTTACCGTCCCTTTTTTCCTATACCGTCCCCTTTTTTTACCTTACCGTCCCTTCTTTAACACCCCTTCAAGACAATGTTACACAAAAATTCTGTATTAAAAGTACTAAATTTTTATTATTTCTGACTTGAATGTACTGTGGGTACTATGCAAATTCATTATAAGTAGAAATTTAGAAGAAAATAAAAAGTTATAGGGGTAAAATGGTAAGGAAAATTAAACTCGCAAGTTTAACTTAAACCACAGTTAAATAAAAAATTTTTCGCTGCTGACTGTTTTTTTCTTTATTTTGAACTATTACGGCATTCGTCTATCAGATTAAAATGTTATTTTAGCAAGCTTAATTTTGTCAGATTTTTTCCCCCAAAAGTCAAAAGATTGTGAGAATGCCCCATATATATATATGTATGAGTGTATGTATAAGGTTTAAAATATTAAATTCCAGGTATGATTGAAAGTTGAGACAGCGAGAAGAGGGGAGGTGGAATAAGGGGCACTTGGCATCATAAAAAAATCCCACAAAAAGAAAACAGTATCAATGGTTACTAAACATCTGCACGAATCTGATTTCTTTTTCGTTTTCGTTATGTTGTAGAATTAAAATAATGAAGTTTATGTATTTTTGCATTGTCTTTAATAAGTTAACAATTTAACAAAATAAAATATTATAGTTAATTTCTGATGCTAACAATGAACAAATGGAATTAATTGAATAAAAATACTATTAAAAATACAAATCTTCCTTTTTTACTTTGTGATAATTTTTTTTTTTAAACTTCTATAAATTAAAAGTAAAATTGTTTTAAAAAAGTTTTTTGTGTGTATCAAGTTTTTATTACTTTAATAATATGAAAACTGTTCTTGAAAGGGGAAAATGTAATGAGATTTTATAGCATTTAACTTTTTAGAATAAATTTCTTATTTAAATGAGTTTTTTTTTTATAAGTTAAATAGTATTAATACTTTGATTAATGATTTAAAATATTAAAAAAAGAAAATCCTTTTTGTTGCTTTTTGGCTTGACCTATACTTTGAATAATTTAACCATTTTTAAAATTATTTTTCATTTTATCATTTTAATTTTTTTCTGAACTTAATTATTTTAATGTTTTACTATATTGCAAGCATTCATTACAATTTTGATTGCATTATTATATTCAAATGACTGTTTAAAAAATGTGAACAAAGCAGTGACCAAAAATCCACAAAATTCTAAAATCTATACAACCTCTGGTCCCACATTGTGCAGATTTGAGAGAGTCTGCTGTATAAAATAAATAATTAACACTAGAATAAGTTTAAAAGTGCTAATGCACGTATTTATTTATAAAAATAACATCAAATCAATTTTTAAAATATTAAAGAATGAATATATTTTACACAGTTCAATTGAAAGTTTAGCAGTATTTACAATTTCTTGTTCCAATCTTTCTACATAGCTCATGACTTTAATAAAAAATTTCCCCTGAATGTGACACTGAACATTGTTCGGTGATGCTGTACAGATTATTCTTGCACTTCCCACATTTGTCAAATTTGAGAAATCTTGGGGCTAAGTTTGAACTTTCGGAAAGGCTATTGGCTGCTTTGGTATAAGCTTGGATGTGTGTCTCAAAGGCCCTGTTTAGTTGACGCTGTTCATACAGGATTTCATTGAGAATGTTCAGAGGGGAAACTATGAAAGATGCATCCTCGTGCATCTTTTTTATTTGCTTCGCTGTCAGATTTTCTGAAATTAGGAAAAAAAAGAGATATAATATACTAGCCAATGTTTTTAATTTCGGTATGCACTTTTAAATTTAAATAACATTTTGCATGTTAGGGGCCGTTCAGAAATGATGTCACGCTTAGAGGAGGGGGGGGGGAGTGAAATTGTGACAGTTTGTGACAAAGGGAAAGGAGGGGGTTAGAAGAAGTGTGACATCACACATTTTATTTAAACATTAGAGTGCTTACTATCATTGCATTGACATTAGAGGGCTTACTATCCCCGAGGATGAGAGTGATGTCAAAATGCCTGTGTACTCTGTGGACGAGCATATATCTTCTCCAAGGGAGGAAGAGTCGTAATAGTAAATGATTCAGAGAAATTTCTATTTTATGATTTAATATATAATTTTATAAATGTTCATATTAATGTGACAAATGAAATGTGATAGCAATTAAATTTAAGAAAAACTAATATTGAGGTTTCTTCTTCAAAATCAATTTGTTTTAAAGTATTTTGTGTTCATAAAGTAAATATAAGATTTAAAAACCAAATATAATAAATTCCATTTCAAATTCTAAAATACTACTGTTTTCAATTGCTCTTTCATATTAATATTTTATTACTATTGTATATTAATTGTGTTTTTTGTTGTAAACCTTAATCTCATATCATACGAAATAAGTACACGAATCCGGTTTATTGTTATGCTCACAAATATCATTAAAACACATAGTTAAAGTTCAAAAATAAAATTTAAAATCTGATCTATAACTTAGTGCTTTGTTTCTGAACTGCAAGTATATGTTTACGTAATATAGCGTGACATGTGACGAGGGGAGGGGAGGGGGTATGGTGAAGTGTGACATTTTGTGACAAAGCGGAGGAGGGGGTAAAAAATATTGAAAAAAGTTGTGACATCATTTATGGATCGCCCCTTACTCGTTGCATGTAAATTCTATACCTCTTATACAGGAAAGCATAAAAGAATTCCCGTACCATAGCTGTCAACTTTTATGTTTTTTTCTTACCACTAAAATTTAAAAGAAAATTTTAACTTATTTAATCAGTGAAATCTATAATTAAATAAAAAAAATTTCTTTTAAATTTTAGTGTTAAGAAAAAAAGATAAAAGTTGGCAGCTATGCCGTACAATTCTTCTGAACGGAAACTGCTGAAGGAGAATTTTTAACTGTGATATTTCCTAACTGAACTAAATTTTGTATGCATGTAGATAATAGATAAAAATTTATATATCATATACAGCGTTGCTCAAAGAATTCGGATGATTTTCCGACTGTAGATGGAAATTGCTGAATTTTTTACCCCAGTGCCAAGAAGAGTTATGTGTTTCACGCGTATCTGGGTATGTGGATTTCTTTATACCCTCGAAACATCCCAACGGCTGGATGGATTTTAATGAATGAGGTCTCTATCGATTCGTATTAACCGTCCGATGGTTATAGGCTAGATTTTGTTTTTATAAATTCAAAATGGTGGGCGTAAAATACAAAATGGCGGTAGAGATGAAAAAAAAAATTTACGCACCCTATTGAGTGGCCTATCATTGGATAGGTCTTTCAAAATGAAGACGATGTTTCATTGACTATTTTACAGTCAGAAGCTCGTTTAAATATTACACAACCTGGAAGTTGTGTAAGTAGGATCTCTAGCTTTATTTCAACTATAACCTTCAATCTATAGGCCTTATCAAAACAGTGTTTATAGATAGGAACTAACAATTAAACACAACTTAAAAGTCATCAATACAAGTGAATTAAAAAAAAAAAATAGGTAAGTTATATAAAAAATAGTTTCATATTGATGAGAAATAATTAATTAGTTCGCTTTTTACGCAGTCGGGTTGTTTGATTTTTAAATTTAACTTTTACTTGTTTTTCAAATGTGTTAATGGATTTCCAAATGATTCAATTAAACATCCTATTTCAACTTTGCTGGACAGATAATTACACTTGTTCATCTCCTATTTAATTTACATCCAAAATTGTTAATTGGTCCAAATCATCCAAGCAACCTCATAGTAAATTGGTATATAATTTTATATACCTTAGATAAATTCAAATAACATAAGTGATCGTAATTACGTAATTCAAGCAGAAGAGCAACGCGAAGCATTAATAAAATAAAATTATAATCCGCGTAAAAATGTAATTATTAAATTCAATTAATTACGAATAAAATTAAGAGTTTGCGTTGTGAATTATTTAGACGAACTCTTCCACTTATGAATTAAACTAAAATTTAAGCTGTAAAAATAAGTTGACACATCTTAAACATTATCAATTAAAAAATTACAGAATCTTTTTAAAACTTGATTAAATATTTTATTTACATTGAACACAACTATATACAGAAATACATAATATTAATTCAAAAAAAAAAGAAAGCAACACTTTAGTTTGCTTCTCATTATTCTATGTATATTTAATCTTTAAAAAAAAAAGACAATGTTTTCATTTACTCTTATTATTATATATTTTTCTTTTTGCTAAAAAGAATAATTCTCTTTCATTTTTAAATTACCTTAATTATATTTAATTATTGGTTTTGTTGGATCTCAGATTGCTCTCTACCATAAAATATCAGAAAAGGATATTTATAATTTCTCATATGATTTAAAGTGGTAAAAGAAAAAGATAAAGGTAATACCTTATATCATAAACGGGATGGTGGCCTTTATTCATCAAATTCAGAGTTGTCGCGTTGCTAAGGATCATATCCATATGTCATCTGGAATCCGCTTCTTATCAGAGCGGCGATATCGGGATGGCAGGATGCATAGCTACGGACCTCAGTAAAACAATCCACTTTATTTTAACATCAGGAAGACATCTTCAATTAGGCTTGCTTAGGCTCACTCCGATATGTCCATCTCGCCTGGGCATTACTAGGGCTTTCTGGATTCATTGCACGGGCTTTCAGGAGAGCTCCTGCGTCTTCGACATCTTTTTTTAGACTCTCCTTTTCAAACCTTTTTCTTCTGGCACACCAACTCTTGCAGTGGGTGGAACTATTTGTATAGTCCACCCTTATTGGATGTGAGAAGATTTTGCATTATCCTTCGATAGGCCTATTAGCTAACAGTCTGCAAATGGCCCCTTACATATACTTTAATATTATTATATGCCTTAAAGTTTGGGTGGTCTGAAAAGCCATAAATTTATCCCAACACTTTTATTAAGGCCATAAATTTATTCCAACATTTTTATTGTTTTACGATTTCTAATTATACACCACTTTCCACTGGCTTGTCATAAAACGACACCATGGCGTCTGGCTATTGTTGTTATCTGAGATCCGAACTACATTCAACATTATACATTCATTTTACAATACAACAATTTTTTTAAAAATATATATTTAATATTTAAAATCAACTTAATAATTTTTGTATGAACTTGCACTCCTATTTTACTTAAATATATAAACATTATAATTTTACACTCATAATTATATTTTATAAAAAAAAAAAAATATTTATACACACAGAAATAACAAATTACGCAATTTTACTTTGATTTAACCAACATGGTGCGGGAACATATCATTGTTATATGTTGCCCAGCATCTCTCCCGGTGGCTTTTTCAAGAAGGCTCACGTTTTGAGCACCTTATCGCCAGAGTAAGGGTTGGCGCGGGGATTAATTCAACGCTACGCACCCTTTTTTGTTCGGGACGTCGTACGCGTAGCGAACAGCAACCCCATTCCTTTGCTGAGAGGAAGAGGAAGATATGTGCTTTTTTTCATTTGTTTTTTCCGCAAATGTAAAATGCCTGACGAAAGGTTATTTCACCGTGGTTTGCAATTAGAACCTTGCTTAAAACAAAGATCTTTTTCGGAATAAAATAATTTTTAATTGCACAAATGTATATAATTCAAACATAAGTTATTTTTTTCAGTTCTATAATATTCATTTATTTCATTAATTCGCTATGTGTTCGAAGAAATTGAGAACGTATTTTAAAAACAGACGTAAAAATTTTCTTTAATAAATATAATTGTATTGATCATGTTTTTATGACACAATCGAACATAGTTTTATTAGTATTATTACTGAATTATTTTAGTTTTTTTATTATTATTAAGCGGCATAATTGTGTGACGTGTTGATTGCATTAATAAAACACATTTTCTCTGAAATAATTCATTAAAAATTAATTGTTTTTAATTTAATTGCGATTAGAAGTTAATAGGAAGTTGAAACTAAAATCAATTCGATTATAATTAGATTGAACGCTTAAGCATAAATTATTTAGCTGTATCCTGCAATTAAATCTATCAGCTAAAATAGTTGCAAGATGATACATGCAATTAAATCAATTACTATTACATTTTAATATTGTTAAAATTTTATCATTATTTGAGTTTTTATGAAAAAGACATTGGTCTGTCCCTAGTGCACAAAATTAAAAATCTTTAAAATTCTTCAGTTTTTTATTTAAAAATTTTTGCCATATTTTTAAATATTATTTCGAATTAGTTGTTTTATTTATTATTTAAAAATAATAATTCGTCATATTTGAATAAATCATGTAAATTCTTCTCTCGAATGAAATCCCCCTCCCCCCCCCCCTCACACACACACACTTTATATTTCGTCATTCTGCACACATATTGCTCTATTTTCATAAGTTAAAGTGACAATAAAATAATGCTCAATCGTCTGAGGCAACCTCCCATTTCGAATTTTCTCTCCCCCCCCCTTCCCCTCTCCTCCATCACACTATTTTTTTGTCCATTTAAAATTCATTGTTGCCTTGCAGAAAAGATTAGTTAAAATTGCGTCTGAAATGTTAACTATTCCTTCGCTTATCCATAACAGTGCATAAAGTTTACTGTTTTGCTCTATCTGTTGATTTTTAAATAACAAATAAATAATTTACCATAAAAAAGATAAGGAAACAAATAGAATGAAAGATTTAAAAAATAATAATAAGGATTAACCTTTTGTGCACACGCTTTCATTTTTTTTTTAATTCTTTACAGTTTTTAAAATTTTCTCTCCTATTTATTACTTTGAAGTAACTATAAGTAAAAGACTAATTATTCAAATTCTGCCCCCCCCCCACCGAAAAAAAAGAAAAGCTTGTTTTTGTTTCACCCCCCCCCCCCCTCAAAAGTTAAATATTCCAAGTTTTTTATTTTTTGGTTAGTTTTTTCTATTTGTTAATTGATAAATTTAACTATTTAAATTTCTCTAATAATTTTATTTGTTACTTTGAAGTAACAAAAGATAGTCATTCAATCTTTCTTCTACCCCACCTCCCCTTAAGAATTTCATCTCACATTAAAAAGGCAATTTTTAAACATCCTGTTTGGGGGGGTGAAAGGTTTTTTTTTTTTTCTTTCTTGGTTTGGCCTATTTTCACTCGACTTTGGGGGCTGTTTCTGCAGAATGATTTGGTATTAAATTAATTATATAAGTTCATCGCAAAAAATACAGTCATTTTCTGCCACGGGTATTTTTTAAAATCTGTGTCAAATTTTACATCAAAATGCACTCAAACTGCATTAATTCATGATCCCCTTAAATCCATCTTTATATGTAATCAAATATCTAAATATATGAAGGTAATGAGTTTTTGTTTAAGAGGTATGGAATTAATAATGCTCAATTGAATGAAAATTTAGATTTTTGAGGGGATCAAATAATCAAAATTTTAGTCTATATCATCAAAAGTAATAAAGGCCTTCGATAAAACAGAGTATAAGAATTCGTAATGCAATTTCTTTCGAAGAAGATTTCTTTTCAACTAGAAAACATAACTGAAAATATTTCTTTAATTTAGGTAGGACTGTTATTCTAAAATATGCTAGTTCGTCTTCCGCCATTTCGGTTCAAAACAAAACACAAGACGACGATTGGCGTTACAGCTGGCTGAACGCTCTCGCTTTCGCCAACTCGCCAAGGCTGGTGCTGAAAACGTGAGCCTTCTTGAAAAAGCCTCCCGGTGGTCAGAAAAAAAAAAAAACTGATTGCTGGTTTTTTTTTTTTTTTTTGTAAAGCATAAAAGAATGTACGTGTCCATATGACTGTGTATCTACACAGTTTTTGAGCTAAGTCTGTAAAGTTCAATTATCAATGGTTCTGGTATATTTTATAAGAAGTTCTTCTATTTTTCATAACAGAAAGTTCAACACATGATAGCCTAGTTGTCTGTTGACATTCACATTTATAGAAGACATCTGTACTGAAAATCTGACATCTTTCTCGAAGCCTTTTTTCTTTACCACACACATGTTTAATAATTTTGTAACTTTACAGTTTAAGTGCCCAAAAATACATTCAAAGCTATAATTTTGTATGAAACTAATATGCCGAAATAAACCTAAATACAGGAAAAATAATGGCATACACATTTGACATATTATTTCATCACATATAATCTTATGACACAGTGTTTTATTTAAAACACATTTTATACTGAATAAAAGTAAATACAATGCTTGTAATATGACATGTTATATTTTCACATTATAATTTGAATACATCAGATTAATTATCAGAAAAATATTGTATACAAACTGGTTACCTTATTTTATTTATTTATTTGTTACTTCAAACATGTATGATATGTCAAAATATACAAGCTATTTCATCTCCTTTAATATATCATTACGTAATGCTCTCCCTCTTTACCCGAGACGAGAATCAAAACAGGGTAGAAAAAAAAGGAAGGAACAGAGAATAAAACCAGTTTTTGACCTTCCCCCATCCTCCTAAAACGAGGTGTCGGTCAAGCTACTAATCACTTTCTGCTGAGGTGATTTGGGCTGTGACAAAATTTTACGACTTCCAAAAGTATGTATTTAAAACCATTTCATGCTTGTAATTACCTTATTAATTAGTATAATTTCTTGATATACTTTCTTCTTAACTAACTGTGCATGCCTGTATGTAATTTTTAACATAATCTATGCATAAACAGTGTATGTATTTGTATCATATCTAATGTAAACCTTCTGCTTTTTTTATTATTTTGCAGGGGAAAATGGCGATTCTAGCATTTGAATTTTCCTGCCTCGTACTGCAACTGAAGCGAGCGTGCCTTTTATTCTGTCAGGTTCAAATCTAAACAAAATTGCCTTTCAGGATTTAAGAAAAAATGCATATAATTTTCTTTAACTGATTACATTGTATATTTTTAGACCTTTCTAACAAACACAAATTTTGATTCATGATATTGTTTACTATTAAAAGATTGTTAAATTTTCATATTTATTTATTTATTTATTTATTTATTTATTTATTTATTTATTTATTTATTTTTTTTACTGAATGAAATAAAAATTTATTTATTCAAAATTTTATTTATCATTAACATTCCGTATGTGAATTCTACTGTCTACATTTAATGATATGTTTAAAAATAAAAGATAATAAATTATTATTATTAATCAAACATTAATAATTATTATTTAATTATAAAAAAAATGTTATTAATACACTTGTATAATTTAAAAAAAAACAAAAGCAAATGATAATTACTACGTAAAATCGTATGCAGCCATCTATGAGTACCCGGCCGGACCAAAGAACTTCTGCCAGCAGAAAAAATCTTTGTATACTCACAAACAACCACATCCAATTTTTTTATAGATTAAGCTTTTAAAATAATTACTGTACGTACTATAAAAAAAATTAAGTAAATTAATTTATTAAGCCATACTACATATTTTAATAAAAATAAGGTCAATATATATAAATATCTTTATTTATTTATTTTGTTTCCTTATGTTAAATTGGCCAAATTATATAAAAAAAATTTTTATGAACTCAAATACTCAAATTTATCAATCCTATGTATATTTATATGTGTTAAATTTAGAATTGCATTTAATTCTAAGGGAAAGTAAAGAAAAAAAAATGCTTAAATTCTAAAATAACATAAATTTATAAAATATTTTATTTAAAAAAAAAAAAAATCCAATTTCTAGCTGATTTCCGCAAGATGTCATTTAATATTTATATTAAATAATTTTGCTAATACATTTTATTAATTATTAAATTCGCATATTTTTGTATATACAATAAAAATATAATAGTCTTACATAAAATTTTACACTATAACAATGTTATTAATTAATTTAACTTGGATTTAAGCCTACTTTAATTCTAATTGAATACCGTTAATAAAAGTAAATTAGCTTATCAAGTTAAATATAATATAAACTATGTTTGTCTAATGTTAATTTTGCTGAAAATTCCATAAATTTTAACTGTAAATGCTAATTGCTATACCTTTTGTTATTTATTTTGAAAACAACACCAACTTATATTTTTATTTATTATTTTTTTTATTAAATCTAGGAACTACACACTGAGCTAGACACTCCATAAATGTGTAAAACCTAAAAATCAAAAGTTTTCCTAAATAAAACTCAAAATGCTTCTTTTTACAATATAATATTACTAATTTTATTGTTTCTGAGCATAACATCTAGTAATTATACCATACTTAATTTTTTCTTCGATTCCTTTTTCAGCCAAGAATCCTGAAGTTAATGACCAAGTGATGACAAAATACCCTGATCCATTGATAAATAAGTTTTCTACAAATATTTTGTTGGTGTTGGTGCATACCCAGCCGTAGGCCAAAATTGCACCCTATACAGAAAGCCTTTGGTGAGAAAATTTTAATTTTTTTTTCAATTAATTATTTGTGTATTTGTTTACTATAATTTTGTGTGCAATCATATTGAAATAACTTGCCTTGTCCATTGTCATATATATATGTGTTTTTTAAAAACCAATGTGCTACACCAAAATCCTTTTTTTTTTTATTTATTTTTTTTTTTTTATAACACTTTTGTTCATAAAACTTATCCCTGCTGTCTAAATTCTAGACTTTAGCATATAAGTTGTAATTGAACTACCGGAATAAATCTTAGCACTTTTTGTATATTTTATTATATTTAGGCTTATAGCTGACCGCTATCCTAATATAGAGTGCACTAATAATTTATTCCATGTCAACCATATTTTTATATAAGAAAATATATATATATATATGAGTATGCTATAAATCTGTTCTAACTACCCTGAACCTAACAGCTTACACCTACTCATTTTAAAGATTAATTCTGAAATTCTGTCATCTAATTGTAAGGCTATTAGCAAAGGCTACCCTTATAGAAGACAGAAAAAATTCTCTTTTTTTTTTTTTGAAAATTACTCCAACATTATTCACTATTAAATTAATTAAGTTTTAATGTTATTTGGCTTTGTTAAGATTTTATATTTTCTAATTCATATTCGAAAAAAAAATATATAACTTTTGCCTGGAGAGAAATATTTCACTGCTCCAGTGAAGTTTTGTGAAGCACATTACATAATTTTATAAGTATGTTTTCGGGTGCGCCCTGCACATTTGCTCAATATTGTAACCCTGAGACAAATTGGCGTTCCCATATTCCTATCCTTTCTTATTATTATTTTGAATTTTAAAAAGGCAAGTTATTAATTTTGTTTCAATTTTTTTACCTAAAAGAGAAAAATTTATTTTTTAAATTTTGAAAATTTTGAAATTTTGAAATTCGATTAATTATGTATTTTGATTTATTTTTAATACCAATTCATATCCCATGGATAATACTGGGGAGGGGGGGAAAAGGTAATGATCTTGTATAACATCCCCGTATAAGTTTGTATATGGTGTATAACCATATAACGACATATTTTTATCATGGTAATCTCTTTGATACTTTAAATATGGGTCTACATTCTCAGAATATTTATTATTTTTTTTATAATACTTTTTAGTAACTTTGTCACCCTTTTGACTCGTATTTTTGTTTAATTCAAACCAACAATTTTCAGTTGAGTGCGATTTTCTCTGACAAATGCCACATTTATTTTTGTAATTTTTATCACCCTTAATTTTTTCCTGAGACCCCTGTAAATTCGTAATTTCCGCCTCTGTATGACCTGTTGCATATTTCGGAGCGTACAGCTGATCCATATGTCGTTTGATCGGCTCTATTGATTTATCTGGAACATATTGTAATAAATAATTAAAGTTTCTAAACTTTTTAGTAACTTCGTAGGGTCCTTGAAATTTTGGCTCTAATGCGCCTGGTTTTCCAATACATTTTAAATATACTGTTTGACCCAAATTTAAATCCTTTACTTTTTCGTATGCCTCTTTGAAGGACCTGGGCGCATTTTTACGAACATCTAGTGCAATATCCTGTCTAATTGCATTTTAAATATTCGACATTTTTAAGATTTCGATAAAATTCTCTTCCTTATTACCCACATTTTCGCCTGCACTTTCGATATAAGATTTTACACCCTTGTTAAACTCCAAAATGAAATCCTCTATCGTTTGACTTGCGGCCTGTTTTAAATTTAGGAAATTGCTCTGAGCATTAAGGAAGCTTAGTTTAGTACCAAATAACTCCACCAAATTATTTTTAAATAAATTATAATTGGTCTCATTATATTTTTCAATCTGTTTACTTAAAATATGTTTTGCGTCCCCAGTAATTTTAGCCTTTAAAATTAATAATTTAGTTTCTTCCTGTATATCTTTCGAATTCAAAATATTATCAAATTCCTCTAAGAAAAATATAATGTTTTTGTTCCTTTTATTGTCAAATGGTGACACTAACTTAATACGTGTATCTATGTCCAGCGTCTGGGTCATTTTTACCAAATATTAGTAATCGATGTATACTTTTTCAAAATATCAATTCAAAATAGATCCTATACCTCTTAAAAGAATATTTTGCATCTCATACTATTTTCTCTATATTACAACATCTGTATGAAAATATTCTAAATTGCATAAATACATAAAAACAACAGCACTAAAATTTAAAAAAAAATATTTCTTAGCAGATGAAGTTGTTTTGTAGATTATTCTTTTACACACATAAAAACCCCTAAAATATTTATAATACACGTATATATAAAAACACCATAATTTCATTTAACAGAAGAATATCTGTCTTTTTCTACAGAAACAACAATCTTTTTTTTTTTTTTTATATATATATATAAACATTGTACCATTACTTCGTAGTACGACTCATAAATTTTCTTTTGTATCACCTTGATACAATTTCAAAAATCATGATCTATTGACATTTCAATCATTTTTTTATACCAGACATATTATCAAATTTTACTTATTATTCTTATTCTTATTATTTATACAGTATATAAAAAAAAATTTTATTTTTACAAATGTGTCATCCGTGATGTGAATGCCATTATTTCTCAATGGTAACTGAGATCCAACCAAAAGAGAAAAGAGAGAGAAAAAAAAAAAAAATTGTAATTCCTAAATTTACCTATTATAAATCCCAGAATTATTTTTTTTATTTCTTTTTTTTTTTTTTTTTTTATTGCTAACATATATTATTCATTTTATTTATTTAAATTATTATATGTGTGTCATTATTGTTACAATAATAAAATTAATTTTAATAAAATTTTAATCAATTAAACTTACATACCTACAATATCTTTAAAATTGTGACATTAAAATAATACTTAAATTTATTTTCCTTTATTATTATTATTATTATTATTATTTCTAATGACCTCAGATGAACGTTCCTGAGTCATACCACCATTTTACTTGAATGAGGGGGGATGCTGGACAGATAATTACACATGTTCATCTCCTATTTAATTTACATCCAAAATTGTTAATTGGTCCAAATCATCCAAGCAACCTCATAGTAAATTGGTATATAATTTTATATACCTTAGATAAATTCAAATAACATAAGTGATCGTAATTACGTAATTCTAGCAGAAGAGCAACGCGAAGCATTAATAAAATTATAATCCGCGTAAAAATGTAATTATTAAATTCAATTAATTACGAATAAAATTAAGAGTTTGCGTTGTGAATTATTTAGACGAACTCTTCCACTTATGAATTAAACTAAAATTTAAGCTGTAAAAATAAGTTGACACACCTTAAACATTATCAATTAAAAAAATTACAGAATCTTTTTAAAACTTGATTAAATATTTTATTTACATTGAACACAACTATATACAGAAATACATAATATTAATTCAAAAAAAAAGAAAGCAACACTTTAGTTTGCTTCTCATTATTTTATGTATATTTAATCTTTAAAAAAAAAGACAATGTTTTCATTTACTCTTATTATTATATATTTTTCTTTTTGCTAAAAAGAATAATTCTCTTTCATTTTTAAATTACCTTTATTATATTTAATTATTGGTTTTGTTGGATCTCAGATTGCTCTCTACCATAAAATATCAGAAAAGGATATTTATAATTTCTCATATGATTTAAAGTGGTAAAAGAAAAAGATAAAGGTAATACCTTATATCATAAACGGGATGGTGGCCTTTATTCATCAAATTCAGAGTTGTCGCGTTGCTAAGGATCATATCCATATGTCATCTGGAATCCGCTTCTTATCAGAGCGGCGATATCGGGATGGCAGGATGCATAGCTACGGACCTCAGTAAAACAATCCACTTTATTTTAACATCAGGAAGACATCCTCAATTAGGCTTGCTTAGGCTCACTCCGATATGTCCATCTCGCCTGGGCATTACTAGGGCTTTCTGGATTCATTGCACGGGCTTTCAGGAGAGCTCCTGCGTCTTCGACATCTTTTTTTAGACTCTCTTTTTCAAACCTTTTTCTTCTGGCACACCAACTCTTGCAGTGGGTGGAACTATTTGTCTAGTTCACCCTTATTGGATGTGAGAAGATTTTGCATTATCCTTCGATAGGCCTATTAGCTAACAGTCTGCAAATGGCCCCTTACATATACTTTAATATTATTATATGCCTTAAAGTTTGGGTGGTCTGAAAAGCCATAAATTTATCCCAACACTTTTATTAAGGCCATAAATTTATTCCAACATTTTTATTATTTTACGATTTCTAATTATACACCACTTTCCACTGGCTTGTCATAAAACGACACCATGGCGTCTGGCTATTGTTGTTATCTGAGATCCGAACTACATTCAACATTATACATTCATTTTACAGTACAACAATTTTTTTAAAAAATATATATTTAATATTTAAAATCAACTTAATAATTTTTGTATGAACTTACACTTCTATTTTACTTAAATATATAAACATTATAATTTTACACTCATAATTATATTTTATAAAAAAAAAAAATATTTATACAAACAGAAATAACAAATTACGCAATTTTACTTTGATTTAACCAACATGGTGCGGGAACATATCATTGTTATATGTTGCCCAGCAAACTTCTTAAACGGAGATGTTTTATTAGGGTAGTCCGACCAGTAAGTGAACAGCCCCCTGTGAATAAACATTTTTTATATATTTTAATAGAATAAGGTTTGAAAACTTCCCCACTGGATAGGGTTACAACATTGCCTTAACTCTATTCAGTAGGAAGCTATTGTATTCATGATTGGTTACTGAAGGCATATTACTTTACTTTTAGAATATGTTTTATTTTTCATGTCTGAGAAAACCATTGTTTCTGTACTGAAATAAGGTGAGTGCTATGTCATTTCATATGTTTGATAAGAATTTTCTGTTTTTATTTGCATTATGCACTAATTATATTGTACATACATTAAATATATACATTATAGCGATATTTCTAATTGTTTTAACCTTTGTAGAATATGTACAATTTGAGATTAGGGATGTTTAATAACTGGTTAGGGAAATGTTAAAAATCCAATGAATGAACAGCTGTTCATTCACTGGAAGGAATACAATAGGCTACTTTACCTATAGTGAATGAACTGTTTTGAGCTTTATGCTTTGTGGCTTCTTTTGTACTTATATTTTGAATTAAGTTATTTTTCAAGAATGGCAACAAATGAAAAGTTATAAGCAACGTTATCTACCGGGTGTCCCAAAAAGGACTGACTGATTTTAAAATTCAATAACTTGTAAACGATGACAGATATTTAAAAAATTCTTGCAGGAGGGTTATGCATAAGGTCAAAAGTTTTTTTTTACAGTGATTTTCAATTTTAGTTCGAATTACAAACAATAGATGGCGCTGCGATCGATAGACGCTAATTTCAGGCTCGATTTTTCGTACTTTGTGGCCCGGATAATACATTTCCATCTCCTTTTTCCGCATAGAACAAGATAAAGGACCAAAAATCGAGCCTGTATTTAGCGACTATTGCTTACAGCGCCATCTATTGTTTGTAATTCGAACTAAAATTGAAAATCACTGTAAAAAAACTTTTGACCTTATGCATAACTCTCCTGCAAGAATTTTTTAAATATCTGTCACCGTTTACAAGTTATTGAATTTTAAAATCAGTCAGTCCTTTTTGGGACACCCGGTATGAAACTGCGTGGGAAAACAATTGAAAGTAAGCGTATGGGTCATTGCCTGTGTTGTCCTTTGAAGAAGAAAAACTCCTTGAACGTTGGATAGTTGGAAATGGAAAATTTGATTTACAATGCATAAGGATGAAGTAAAAGGTGATGTTTACAATGTCATGAAACAAACAAAAAGGAAAAATCCATTTATAGACAAACATCCAGGTGAGAAATGGATGGCTCTTTTTTTTAAATAGCATCCAAGGTTGGAAATATGAAGTAAGCACCATGACAACTTGTGGAACACAGGTCCACATGTTGTTGAATTGGAAGTGGCCTGCAGTACAGTATAGGATCTGGTATTTTTAAGGATCATATGAAAGGCATAATAAAAGAAAACAGAACTTATTTCTGAAATATGCTCCCGTTCGTCTGGAGTTATTACTGAAATAGAGAAGTTCAGAGCCATTGATTTCAGGAAATACAATTAGTTTTTTCTTCTTTTTGTTTATCTGTAATTTATGATTAATTTCAAAACTAAAAAGTTACAATTTTTCAAGATAATTAATTATCGTTCTCGGCTTAAAAAGAACCGCAATTCGGTAAAAACATGTTATAAGTTGTTTGTAAAAGTTGTAAATGAATTATGATTATGGAATTGATGTTGTTTTAAATTGCTGTCAGTTGATTCACTGGAAAATTTGGCGTTCATTCACTGGTAACAACTGTTCATTTACTTGGTTTTTGTATCGATTTCTATTAAGACACCCCCAAGCATCCCAAACAAGTAAAATATAAAATTCCTTTTGTTATTTTTTAATCTTTTGTAAACCAATAAATGTATTTGCACTGTCAAACTCCAATAGATACTGTTTATTAAAATATAATGAATCATATTCTTTTTAAATGTGCTTAAATGTTCATTTACTGCGGTCTGATTTTCTGGTCTACATTATTCTGAATGCGTTGGAAAGTGTTTTGTAATTGATGCTTGCCGCACAATATTTTCTTTCTCGTTTTATATGCGGGTACTTTTATTTTGGGAAATGGTTAGAACCAGTTCAGAAAGGGAAATTTTCTTCATATAAAAAATTATAATCAAAATAGTACAAACACATAATAAAAACTATCGACCCCAGGTACTCTATGCAAAAAAAAAAAAAAAATAATAATAATCCTTTAAAAATATTAAAATGCGAGCGCGAAGTCTGTCAACAATGCTCCCATAGGATTAACATTAGCTTGAACGTTTCTTTGCTTGACTAGTGTTGGCTCCCTACACTACAAACTGGAGTGCTAATGTTAAACCCACAGTAGAAATCTCTACACGTTTCTCGCTTATATTTGAATACTAAATGATATTTGTGTCTGTGTGTTTGTACTTTTTCTATTTTTATTACAGTTTATTTTAATGAGGATAGTTTCACTTTCAGTACCGGTTCCAAAAGTGAAAGTGTCCACATAAAAAAAAAAAAAAAAAAAAAATGTAACCCCGAAAATGTCCAAACGCAGGACATTAGATGTTGACCTCAGGTATCCCGTGAAAAGAAATTATTTAAAAGTAATTAAAATGCAACTAAGATACTTGTTAAGAACGCTCCCATAGGTTTAACATTAGCTTGCGAATGTCTTATAGTGACTAGCGTAGTCTATTGATTCATATCACTGTAATTTTAAAGTCTGAATTATAATACTGAAACTACCGTAAAATCTGTGAAAATGAGATCTGTTTATAACGAAAACCTGTCTTAAAGGGAAAAGTTATATCTTTCCCACAAAATACCAACAATTATACTTGCCTAGACAGAAACCTATATGAAGCGGAATATTTTTCGTTTCCATTTGTTTCCATTTTCAAGGTTTTAATAAATCAATATTTTACAAAGCTGATTACGTATTTCAGTATTTATTACATATTTTAAATTTTAAAATAATTCGACTGTTAGATGCTTACAAGGAAGGCTTCTATACGGGTATACTCCGGAAAAATGGGAAAAAATTATAGAACGTTCTTCTCATGAGGATAGATATGTTTATAAAAAAAATTTCGGCGGAAAATCGATAGAGTGTCCGCAAAAAAATAATGAAAATTTCGTTATCTGGAGATTTTTCACCGGTTGGCGATGGAATGAAATTTCAAAAAATACTTTTTTATGTCAAATACTCTTTACGGTAAAAATGTTTCATGTTGAACTTGTTTGAATAAATTTAATTTAAATAAATTTAGTTTTGTCAGTTTTAGTTTGTTTTAACTATAGTTTTGTCATATATATATATTTATTTATAATAAAAGTTAACTTTGAAATAATATGAATTAAAATAAAATTTAAATTAATTAAAATTGTTGAATATCAAAATTAAGTCCAATTGAGCACTGTCGATTCAATTTTGCTGCTGTGGAAACAAAAACTTCCCCGTTATTATATGTATTACTGTTGCATTCTTCATCTGGCCTTTATTTTGGAATACGCTTAAATATATGAAAATATATTTTTGAATACGAAAATATTTTTTACATATGAAATTATTTTTACAGTGATAAAATTAAATAACTGCAGCAACAAGCAATATAAATATGTAATACAAAAATCATATGCATTAAACTCTTTCATTGTTTAAGTTTAAATTCATTAAATACTATTTACACGCAAAATAAAAATCAATTAACAAGCAATTTTCAGGTGTACCAAAATAGTTTGCTTTTGGAGAGGAAAAGTGCTGCTCGCCAGATCGCGTGACGCTTTCGTCTTTTCGCGCCAAATACTGCAAAGTATTTTATTTTTTTACAGACGTTCTACTGTAATTCCGCCGCTAAATGTGACCGTTCCTTTACTACATACGTAAGTAGTTTAATTAGTACTTTTTTTCAAAAAGTGGGGAGAAGGAAAGGAGGTTTTCATTTCAAAGGAGGTTTACTTTTCAAAAGGAAGGGGGGGGGGGGGGTGCCAAAATTCAGAATCCTAGTAACTCCTGCATTTTATAGATGCATAAAAAAGAGTTGGTTTATCATGGATACCATAGACGGCTGCACGCTTGGTGGTAAACCGGCC